>FR997750.1:5010000-6260000 GCA_905475445.1 Ochropleura plecta | reverse complement strand
TTACAGGTAGTCAGTGTCCCGAAAGTCTGACAACCAGTCTTAGCAAGGGGTATCGTATTACCCAGTACTAATAGGCATGACGACAGTATAAAAAAATCGCTGATTCAGTGATGACAGGGGAGAAGTCATATTAAAAAAAAAGTAAACACAGGTTTAGTTTTATTTAAAAATAACAGATTATTAAGATTTTCAATAAAATAAAACATTAAAATACTGCAATCGGCCATTTTGACTGAAACACCGATCACAGCGTATGACGTCACGGTTATGTGATTTATGGGACGTTGTTATAGAAACAATGTCATTTTTATTTAACTGTGACGTCATGCCGACGCCATGACACATGCGAGCTGTTTTCGGCACTATTGAAAAATTATGAGAAAAATGGCTTCAAACTTTGTTAAACTTAAGTTTATTACCGAAATAAAGGCTTTTTTGTAAATAGTAAAAGTGTACCCACATTATGGAAGAGGATTTTAAAATCTTTCGTCACGCCTATTGGGTTGTGGAGGGCAGATAGGCAGTCGCTCCATGTTGATGCCGTTAGACGTCATATAGGACCAATTTAGTTGGTGATTGTTAACTTTGTTTTTAACTGACTTCAAATAAAGGAGGAGGTTCTCAATTCAACGGAAACTTTTTTTTATATTATGTTCACCGATTATTTAAAGACGTCTGGACCCATTTGCAAAATATATTTTTCTCTATGTCTACATGGATGATGTGCTATCTTTTATAGTAACAACAATAGAAAATGAAAACTCGATAAAAGTTATGTGATATATCATTATACTATAACTAAAAAACTGAAATAAAAAAACCTTTTTTTTAAAAATAAAACCGACTTCCAAAAAAAGTTACAAAAAAGTTTTTCTCGTTGACTCGGGAATCGAACCCAGGAACTTATGCTCAGCAGTTGCACTTGCGACCTCTCTTTTCTCCCTCATATCCCACTTTTTTTTAATAAAAATAGCCTATGTCCGTCTCCTGGTTCCCAACTATCTCTGTACCAAATATCATCAAAATTGGTTCAGCCATTGAAGCGTGAAGAGGTAACAAACAAACAAACAAACAAACTCACTTTCGCTTTTATAATATTAGTAAGGATTTCAACTCGATACCTCCACGCGTTCTTGAGATAAAGGATCTTGACAGACAGACTACACAGACAGAGAGATAGACAACAAAGTGATCCAGTAAGGGATCCGCTTTTTTCCTCTTGAGGTGCGGAACCCTCAAACGAATTAAAATCGGTCTAATAGTTTCGGAACCTTTAGACATTTTTCTTTAGTTTGTTTGTTTGTACAGTAATACCCCGACTTACGCTACCCCGTTTTACGCGAATTCGGAGATACGCGGTTTTTCATTTGGATTGCCGCACGCATCGGCTCTCTCGCTCCGCCCTCTCAGTGTTCAGTTTGCAACAGGTTTACGTGTTCCGCGTGGAATTGTTTTACGTGCGCAGTGCGTTTTACTTATAATCTCTAATTATGTCATCTAAAATAACGAAAAATGAGCCTAACAAGAAAAGAATATACAAAGTTGAACCGCGACTTACGCGAATTCGACTTACACGGCAATCGCTCGGACCCACCTATCGCGTAAGTCCGGGGTATTACTGTACTTAACAAACTAAAAAAAATGTCTTTATAATATTATTAATAGTCTTTATAATATATATAAGTAGAAATTACCCGTAAATTGTGGTCGTTTTCGACCATTTTGTCGGAACACGCTCATCGGACTCAATCGGTGCTTGACATAGTATGTACGAAGGAGGTTCTTGTCAAAACAGGCTTCGTACAATGTATGGAAGGAACTTCTTATTTGAAAGCCGACCCTGAAAATTACACCAAATAAAAATCATTAAATACAGAGTTTCCTCCGTGTCTCGTAAAACAATTTAAGGGGCTCCCTACCTGCCGGGGTTGCGGGTTGTTCGAAAGAGATACCGCGGCCCCGGAACGTAAAGGGCAATAGAAGTAATATAGGTGGGTTTTAGTCAGTACCAGTCTGACACCGCGCCCAGAGCGGGAGAAGTTATTTGATGATGTCCCAACCCAAAAAAAGGGGCTCCCTACGAAAAAATAAATATTCGTTTTTCAATAGGTACCTAGAACCATAAAAGGTATCAAATTCTCAAAAAAATATAAGTATGCAATGCTTTGTGCTCTTCAATTTGCAAAAAATATTTGTTTCAAATATATTGTTTATTAAATATTAAAAATGATAGTTTTGTGCAACTTGTGATTAAATTTCTTAATTTATGCGATAATCAACATGAATAACATGACATTTATGCTTATCGCTAAAGAATCTAATTATTGTATTTTTTACAGAAATACTTTTTTTATTTTATATATTTTTTTTTAGACAATTGCTTTTTTACAAAACCGGAATAAGCCCAAATTTTGAATTAGAAATGAGTCTCGTTTTATACTTCAATATTCACGCTGTGATGATTAATATATCGCAAAGTTGTGGACTACTTCTAGCTGCTTTAAGTTTCGAAAACACGTGGCCATAACATTTTATCGAAAGAACCACATAGTTACTTCTGAAAAGAATCCAAATAAAAACTTACGATTCGGCCATGACATTTTGCAAGACATTCGACCTTAAGAAGTTGAAACACAATTTGCACAAAAAAAACATTTTTAATACTAATTGTCTGTATTTATTTCAATAAACAATAAATGAAAAAAAAAACTGCAAAATTAAATAACTCTATCAAAATATTGCAAACATTATTTTGGGGTTTTTGTTGTTGCTTTTTTTAACGTACTTGAAAAACAGGTACAAAAAAAAATATTTAAATCACTTTTTTGTAGGGACCCGTTATAAGCCGTTCGTTTTTTCAGTCTAACCGGATGCAGCTTAATACCAATATTTCACTTAATAGTTGGGAAAAGGATAAGCATAATATGTTGAAAAAAAAGTAATGAATGAGGACTAGGAATTGTAGAGTTTTATACAAGGGGCTAAACTGATCCTTTATATGAGGTAGTTTTAGAAACTGAGTTAGTTTTTAGCGTCTGGTTGTAATATACACTATACTATTCACTACAATTAATTAAAAGAAAATAAAGTAAATTGCGATCACGATCTAAATTGGTAGTTACAAAAAAAAAGTGTGTGTGTCAGCTCCGACGCACGACTGGAGTTTACTCCTTAAGTACAAAAAAAAAATATCACTGACGGACGACAAATTTCATAAAGCGCCATCTAGTAATATTCAAACGTAACGAGGTCATTCATCAGTAGATTTTTCACCTCACATTTTTCTCATACCGGGCGCCTTATATAAATGAAAATCGATTCTTAAGGAGTAAACTCCAAAAAAAGATCTCATGCCGATTCCGATTTATTAATTTATTCTTCTGTGGCCTTGGACTTGGGCAACAGTATTATGTATGTCAAGTCTTAAATTCACTCATAATAAAATTATTCTACGTATGAATAAATACTTTTTTCATTTTTTGTACGCTCGTTGATAACGAACAAATTTTTTAAAAAATAACCCTGGAGAATGAATTGCTATTTTTTCCAAAAAATTATTAAGTGGTCACAGACGTAGTTAATATTGTGAATGTTCACTTTGTGATCATTTAACGAATCGTAAATTAATTCATATTATTATTCTGTTACGATTCTGCTAAAGCGGTCATTCTAGACCCCTGGTCTGCTGCAATAACGGAATTTTTGAGCGAAAGGAGTGACAAGAATACTTACTGATACATGTGGTTACGATCATAGCACGATTCTTGTTTCTCCTGGGCAAAAAACCAAGGTTGGGTGTTACAGCGAATGTCTTTGAAATTAAGTATCTTACGATCCACTCGGAATGTTTTATTGTGAATGCAGTGCGCCTCCTGTAATAGAAAAATATATAGTTTAGTTTATTTGAAATTTATTGATGGATTTCGCACTTTAAGCATAAAGTAGAGTTTTGGACTTCGACGCCCGGGTGTCTTTTTTGTGACGATCGCCCGGAGGACACGGTGGAGCACATTGTGGCGGGCTTTGGGCGGAGCACCGCCATGTCCTCGAAAAACATACCACGGCCCCGGAACTTAAAGGGCAATAGAAGTAACATGGCTGGGTTTTAATCCCACCCCCCACCCCTTCCGTTCCGAACGGGAGAATTTATTTTATGATTTCCCATACAAAAAACCCACACTAAAATAAACAAAAAATGAAGGCGTCATGTTTCTAATAATTAGTATTTGGACAGTATATTTCTGAACAATATAGTGAGTAATATATTTAATTAAATGCTATTTCAAGATACGAACAAAAATAATTGAGGTAAACATGTAGATTGGTAAAATATAAGGAAAACAGTAGTACTTAACTACTAATAAACAAAAGCAGCAGTTTTCAATAAGTAAATTCAAACTCAAAGCGTATTATTCAGTCAGACCATTATCAATGTCAAAAAAAACAACACTTATAAAAGTAGGTACTGTAGTTGTCCATTCCAAAGCGTTGATCTCTATGGAGAAGAATGGGCAAGAAATTCCATGGACACTCTTTTAAATCATAATAATTTTACAAGATCATGAGATTAATGTAGTTAAACTTGCACACTAAGTGCATCCAGAGTAAAAGCAAAACAGGCAAAAAAAGCCGTGGCAGCTAAAAGATGACCAGTCCTAATTGACAACCCCATTCAACGAGTTTCTTAACGTGCAGGGCGTTCAAAAGGTTGAAAACAAAACTCTGTGTGCAAAAATCAACTTACTAGGGTATCATAGCTGGTAGAAGAATTCTCGAGAACAATTTTCCGCCTCGTGCCAGGACATGAGACTAACACAGTCTCCGATCTGCCAAAAGTAATGTTGCCTTGTTCAGTATTGGCTTCCAAGAAAACACCATTTCTGATGAATACTGGTCCTGGGCTCCCGAAGTCACTGCTCAGAGACAGCACGCAGTCTGCAATGATAATAGTACATTATGGACATTAGGCGGATTTAACGCCCGAGCCGCTAGGCGAGGGTATATAAAGCTGAGAATAGTATTATAAAAACGTTTTTATAAACTATGATTTTATTTGCTTTTTCCCCGCGCTTTTTCTGACACCACTAAACAACCTAATATTTAATATTGGGTTATTTACACACACAACTACAGTTCAATAAAAGCAATAGACATTTTTCTAATTTAGTCAATCAATAGCGTAAATGTAAAATAAATTGCTTTTGCACAGCACAGTGACAGCACGAGATGATTTTAGTGTGCGTAAGCAGTTCGAGTCATGTTAAATGTACGCTGTAGGATGTAGGAATAAGGTTTACAATGATTGTATAGTACGGTCAGATTAATGAAATGCGCGACTGCATATCTATTTTACTGAACTGCATGTGTAGATAATAGTCGGCGCGTGGTAGGGGCGAACTGCAGTCACATGGTTCCGATACATTTTCAACTAACGGGCATATCTTCTCCTTTCTGATATCTATGGCATTATAAAACCTACTCTCTACTTTAAGTTGTAACTGAATTCCCTAATTATAACACTCATTTAGTTCGCCCTAATTTGTTAATTTGCGTCATTAGCATTTTTGGTAATTCTGTGAGGTCAGAAGCAGTTAAGATAGCGCATTTTATCAGTACAACTCCTACGCCGCACAATGTCTGTGTATTTTGTTTTTTTTTTTTTAAATCATTGCGTTTTCTCGACATGCAGTCACTAGCGGGATTCATCATAGCGGGATGAAACGGGATATTTACCATGTTTTTTATTTTTTTCGAGTTTCCGATATTTCGGCGATGTTGCAAACGCCATGATAACAAACATGGTAAATATCCCGTTTCATGTTTTAATAATAATGTTAGTAACCATGTCAGTTTAAAGACTTATATCTACCTAAGTGTCAAATTGTCTATGGGTCAATCTAACTTCTATATTTTTTTGTTAAATCTACATTCATGTCGTATTTATGTTGTATCTATGTAGCATTTTTAGTTATGGTATCTCACACAAATTCTTGTCGAGTATTCATTTTCTATTGTTATTCAAAGTTATAAGCAGAACATCAACGTAGAAGTAGAAGAAATAATTGTAGACCTCGTAATAAATGGCGGGACAAGCTGGATAAAAACGATCGTAAGTACTAATTGGAAGTTATGGGGAGTGACCTTTGACCAGCAGGGGGAAGTGGTAAGACTGGTTGTCAGACTTTCGGGCCACTGGCTCAGTGTCTATAACTGTCAAAGATCTGCAAATGACAGCTAAGACTTAAGCTTTTTTTTCATGTAGGTATTGTTTATTGACATAAATTAAGACAATATTAAAAATGTATTTATTTATTTGTAAATGGTGATTCAACTTCTTAATCAGCAAGAATTTAAAATAGTATTTTTTGCAGAAATAGTTTTTTAGAATCATTATTATATATTTTGAGATAATCGCATTTTTTAAGTTTCAGAATATCCACTAATTATGAAATTGGAATAGCTCTCGTTTTAATATTACTAATTTTCTGGATAGAAAATACTGTTAACTTACTTAAAATCAAATAGATAATATTCAATAAACAATTCAAATTTGCCATGACATTTTGCAGGACAGTCGAACTATTTTTGGGATGTTTTTTATGCCTTTTAAGGTACATCATACCATTTGAAAAACGAATATTTTCAAAGCTTTTTTGTAGGGAGGCCCTTAACGTGCTCTCCGATGCACGGCGGAAACTCGATATGTAATGCATGGATCCACATCATCTACGCATCGACCTTGACAAACAGCTTATCACAGAGGCGCCTGCCAGGACACCGCCTGCCGGGGTTGCAGGTTGTTCGAAAGTGTTACCGCGGCCCCGGAACATACAGGGCAATAGAAGTAACATATGGGTATCATCATCTGCCTAGCCTTTTCCCAACTATGTTGGGGTCGGCTTCCAGTCTAACCGGATGCAGCTGAATATCAGTATTTTACATGGAGCGACTGCCTATCTGACCTCCACAACCCAGTTAGTACTGGGTAATACGATACCCCTTGGTAAGACTGGTTGTCAGACTTTCGGGACACTGACTACCTGTAACGACTGTCAAAGTTCTACAAATGACGTGCTTTCCGAGGCACGGAGGAAACTCGGTATGTAACGGGTGGTCACCCATCCACAGACCAACCTAGGCAAGCGCGGCTTAACCTAAAGATCGACCCGAGCGGCTACTATTATTTAGCCACGAGCTCCGTGCTATTATTTAGCACGAGTATATGGTGGGCTTAAGTACCTACAACTATGTAAACGAATTATTTGACACATTTTTTTTTTTTAAGTCAGTGCAAATCTGGAGAGACAGACGTCCCTTGACTTGGAGAAGTTATTTAATGATTTCCCATCCGCAAAAAAATGGTCTAATTTAAATAAATGCTTCGAGTTTGAGTTTGACAGCGCAGTTAGTTATACGGTTTCGTTGGCACCCTGATACATAACCCTTATGAAAATATGATACCTAGTTCAAACAAACTAAAACACACATTTTTTCTATTTTTCTCAGCAAACTAGCAAACTCCTACCATCCTACTAATATTATAAATTCTAATGTTTGTGAGGATGAATGGATTACTCTTTCACGTCTTAACGGCTGAACTTGATGACATTTGGCACAGAGGTAGATTATAGTCTGAAATAATATAGGATTACTTTTTTATTCAATAACGCGCGAGCGAAAAAAAATAACTAGACCGCCATCTTTGGAAGTCTGCCATATTGGATTTAGAATGACGTATCCACTATGCATTATTGTAATCCAAATTTAACATTTATGCTATATTTCAGCTCCATCAGGACCCGGTTAGTGGTTCAAATTTTACATCTAAGATTTTTTTACAGCTACAGTTGGACGTAGTTATTCGAAAAAGTTCCAACCGAACAAGTCACCCGAAATCGAGTGAGACCAAACAATCTTTTTGACACTACAAGTAAGATTAGCAAAAATGTTTCAAGTTCCGTGTCTTATTTCAGAATATAATTTTCTCACTTTAAGTTCCAGCCCAACCTTTGCCAAACATCGTATACTTTTATAGATTAACTGGCTTTTGCCCGCGGCTTCGCTCGCGTTAAATTCGGGGTAACACAGTTCCCCTTTCGTGATTTACAGGTACCGGCTACCTATAGTTTTTGCCCTTGCGCCTTATTTATTGTAATAGCAATGCTAAGTTTTCCCTTTTCTTCCCAAAAAATAAAAAACAGCCTATGTCCGTCTCCAGGGTCCCAACTATCTCTGTGCCAAAATTCATCAAAATCGGTTTAGCCATTAAGGCGTGAAGAGGTAACAAACAAACTCACTTTCGCTTTTATAATATTAGTAAGGATTAAAATGATTACGAACTGAAACATTTTATTTTTTACGATTCAATATTATTTATTTTGTTTTAATGACTTTCTGACTTTTCGTGGAATGGAACATTTTCCCATACTTTCAGTAGAAGCTCATCCAGTAGAAGCTCAGAAAAGTATGTCAAAAAAGAGGTGAAGTGATGCAACGGCTCCCGTTGCAGTGTTTTTAAGTGTGCTAACTGCGTACTGTCTATCAGACATAGAGTAATTACATGACGTCTTTGCGGTCTACATATATGTACATGCTCTAATGTTTACACACATAATGAGGTTTTTTTGGAGATATGTCAACAATCCATCTTATTTTTGATGATAAAGCGCTTGTCTCACCGTTAAAGAGGCAACGACTTTAATAATAATTTTGTACAAAATAAACACCTCTCCGTTGTCGGTGTGTAATCTAAATCTAGCAATTTAAATTATGTTAATTGTATAAGTTTCTCGGAAAAAAATCAAGGTGTAAATAAGATTATCCAGGTACCTATCCAATAATCCCGATGTTGCCAGAGATAATTGCTAAGGTCAACTATTTCTTCTTGTATTCCTTGAAGCCTAAGGTCCTGACGAAATGAGATTTTTGGCCAAAAGGCTTGTTGAACTACATTTTGTGACGCACGTACCTACTCCAAAACAATTTCACGAATTGTAAGGAATTTTCAAGAATTCCTTTTGAAAATATAATAAAGCGGAAAACAGATATTGTCAAAAAACTGCTTTTAATTTTGTAATAAATGTAATAAATGGCAGCGCGCGTCATCAAAACACCCATTTTCAAAACTCCTGGAAAACCTTTTCAGGTGAAACTACCAAATGACTGTACTAAATAAATCACGAGCATTAACTGAACCCAACCACGAATCATTAAAAAAAAAACACACGCATTCTTTATTCGAAAATTCGCGCCAATTTATAATAAAAACAACGCAGTTTTCCCCAAAGTAAATCACAGCAGGTTCATTGTCAAAATTCGATTAAAATACGACGTAGAAACACAATTTAAAAACCAACGTTTAATTAGACATGAATTTTCACTTACCACTTCTGACGAAACATGTTAAATTGATTACAAAAACTGCGATCAAATAATACTTTAGTGATACGTCAGTCATGGTTGAACTGGTATTGGACAACTGAATAAAATTGTTGATACGATACTAGTTCGTAACGGTACCTAAGAGCCGCTACGATTTGTTTGAAAATCGTTCTCATCTCGCTTAGTTATGATTAGTTTTAGGCGATGTTGTGGTGAGTTCTTCAAGTACGGTTATAGGAACACTTGAATTAAGTGTCCCACTAAACAGTAAGTAACAAAGTGGTTATCATCATCATCCTTCTAGCCTTTTTTTAACCAACTTCCAAAAAAGGAGGAGGTTTGTCAATTCGATTGTTTTTTTTTGGGGATTTTAAGGTTACGTAACTCAAAAAGAAAAAACGGAACCCTTATTGGATCACTTTGTTGTCCGTCTGTCTGAGTTGAAATTAAAACCATATACACAAGTCTGTGGTACCTTGAAGCTGTGAAAATATCAAAAATTATGGCTGTTTAAGCCGCAAATTTGTACGGATCCCTCGGTGCGCGAATCCAACTCACACTGGTCGGTTTTTTAAGTATGTTGAGGTCGGCTTTTAATGCAGCCGGATGCAGCCGCATACCAATATTTTACATGGAGCGACTGCCTATCTGACCTCCATAAAGATTTGAAATTATTTAGATTCCATCATTATTCTGACATTCGGAGCTCGTGGCTAAATAATAGTAGCCGCTCGGGTTGATCTTTAGGTTAAGCCGTGCTTGCCTAGGTTGGTCTGTGGATGGGTGACCACCCGTTACATACCGAGTTTCCTCCGTGCCTCGGAAAACACGTTAAGCCGTTGGTCCCGGCAGTCATTTGTAGATCTTTAAATTCACAGTCGTTACAGGTAGTCAGTGTTCCGAAAGTCTGACAACCAGTCTTACCAAGGTGTATCGTATTGCTTTCTGACCTCCACAACCCAGTTAATACTGGGTAGAATTAACTGGGTTGTGGAGGTCAGATAGGCAGTCGCTCCATGTAAAATACTGATATTCAGCTGCATCCGGTTAGACTGGAAGCCGACCCCAACATAGTTGGGAAAAGGCTAGGCAGATGATGACTATTCTGACATTCATATATGTTCACTTTTTTATTATTGACATAATTATTTTGTAACTACCATGATGTTACATTTTAATCTTTTTGGAGTTTACTCCTTAAGAATCGATTTTCATATATACCTAAGGCGCCCGGTATGAGAAAAATGTGAGGTGTAAAATCTACTGGTGAATGACCTCGTTACGTTTTTGGTGCGCACGCACCTGTCGTACAGTTGAATATTACTAGATGGCGCTTTATGAAATTTGTCGTCCGTCAGTGATATTTTTCGCCGATTAGTTATAATAAATGTATATAAAATGAATAAAAATATATTTATATATGTATATTATTTTCATTAATTTGTTAATTTACCCTTTCATATCTCATCACACTTTTTTTTTTAACATAAACATAATATTGCACGCCATAAGATGTGGTAAACATGTCCGGACCGTTTCTTTTTGTTATCCTGCATGAATGTTTTTTTTTGTTCTATTCATGTAGGTATGTGTACACATGTTTAAGCAAATAAATATCTAATCTTATCTCTCACTTAGTATTTGTTTTTTGAATACGGTACCCCTTTTTTTGCTGATGGGAAATCTTCAAATAACTTCGCCCGCTCTGGGCGGAGCGGGGGGGTGTCAGACTATCGTACCCGTGTATACGGTACTCTTTGCCCTCTTAGTAAGACTGATTGTCAGACCATCTGAAACGACTCTCAAAGATCTACAATTGACGTGCTTTCCAAGGTACAAAGGAAACTCGGTTTGTAATTGGTCACCCATCAATGTTCCAACCTAGGCAAGTGTGGCTTATCCTGAAGATCCACCCGAGCCGCTACTATTATTTACTCGTAGCTATCATATTATTAAGTTTTTTTTTTCTCAAACATTTTTTGTTTTTTTTGTATCCAATATTTACTCGCCAAACTTTACGTTTGATGGGGAGATGCGCTCGTTAAAGTAAGTAAATACAATAAAAGTATCCTATGTGTTATTCCAGACTATAATCTACCTCTGTGCAAAATTTCATCGACATCCGTTTAGCCGTTTTGACGTGAAAGAGTAACAAACATCCATACATCCATCCAACCTCACAAATATTCGCATTTATAATATTAGTAGGATTTAAATAAGAAATGTATATATAGTGCCCAGTAGTACAAGGGTTCTGGAGATCAGCTAGGCAGTCCTTCCATGTAAAATACTGGTATTCAGCTGTAGCCAAATAGACTGAAAGCCGACCCCAACATAGTTGGGCAAAGGCTAGGCAGATATATTATAATTCCTGAAAAATACAATCGCAAATCACGTTATCGCGTGAAAAGTCGTTTTTTTTTTTGGAAAAATACTATACATTGTTTCTCAAATGTACATATTTTTCCTGATTACATCGTGTTTTTAGAAAACAAACGCTAAACGATAATCACGTGTTTTTGCATCAATCACTAACTTCAAGGACAAAACGGAATGTTGAACGGTTTTGTCTTGGTAGTGTTTTGAGAAGCTCTTGGCTAAATAAAAGCAGATCAACGGTTCGATCGATGGTTAAGCCACCAAGGACCCGAGATTGCGGGTTGTTAGAAACCGGGGTTGCGGGTTGTTCGAATCCGGGGTTGCGGGTTGTTCGAAACCGGGGTTGCGGGTTGTTCGAAACCGGAGTTGCGGGTTGTTTGAAAGAGATACCGCGGCCCCGGAACATAAAGGGCAAGAGAAGGAACATGGGTGGGTAAGACTCCATATCTGGAGAACGCGAACACTTGATATAGATCAGAATCTGGATCTATATCTGATATCAAGTTGAAATTAAAACCATATAATCAAGTCTGTGGCCCCTTCGTGCGCTAATCTACGCAGCCAAAAGATATAGCCGTTTGTCGCCAGCTTATACGGACCCTCGGTGCCCGAGTTTAACTACTACCTGTATTTCAAACAATTATTTGTTCCGTGCGGGGATCGAACCCGCGATACGCAGCGCATCAGTCGATCGCTCAGCCACTGCGCCGAAGCGGAAATTAAAAACATTTTATGCAATCAAAATCGTATATAATTTCAATAAATTGTAAAAAATACAGACATATATTTGTATAATTCTTGTAAACAGTATATTTCTTAAATCTAAAACATGACACAAGGGTGAAAAGGACAGTTGTTAATCATACATTGGTATTATTATTCTAAGAAAATATCAAAATCACAAAACTCTATTCATTCAAATTATCCTTTTCACCTAAGATCTATAGTTTAATCGTAATACAATCTTCATTAATTAATTTATTCATACAGTTGTAAAAAAATACATAAACTTCTAATCGTATGCATTTACTTATAACTTTCTTTTTTCACACAAACGTATACAACCAATTACGTAGGAAAGTCCAAAAAACATGGAAAAAATCATTAAAAATAATACTGTCAATTCACTTTTGTTCTAATTTAGACATATTAAGATTATTTACTATTGCAACGAGTAATACTTCGATGTTTTTTTTTTAAGATTTTCTTTTAAATTATTATTGTAATAAGGGGACAGCATATTGCCAGCACAATCGGGCAAATATACAAATTCATAGTAGCCATAGTAGCTACTGATAAACTCTAACAATTTTATACAAAGAATCTATGGAATCAAAGACCTGATGTGTATTGCAAATATATTAAAGTAACTAAAATATTTTTCACATAAAAAGTATAATTTTAAAATTAAAGCCAAAGAAAATTATAATGTCACCTACAAATTACACAAAATAATACATGAATTCAATAAAACATAATTTGTGATGCCTAATATTATGTCAATAAGTATTATATTTTTAAGATAACTTATTCAAACTGGAAAAACAATTTTCGAACAAACGTATTCAGTCAAAATATCTATTTCGTTATCTTAACAACGGAGACTACATTTCATTTATCATTAGTCTTCTTCTTATATGCTTATTGATTTTTATCATAAAAACCAAATATACTTATGTTGTGCCAAAAATTGGTACATTCACCCTATATATAACTATCATAAATACAGCGTATATTATTGAGTATTTACTATACATTTCTTTGATTTTATTTGTGACTTAATATAGAAGACAGCCTACATAGGAAAATATACTTATGATTCTTACATTATGTATAACATTTATATAAACTATGTAATACATAAGTAGTAAAAAAAAACGCGCCCAAGGACAATACCACTAAGTTGAAGATATTTTGTCAAAGAATTTCCATATTAAAGTGCAAAATATTGCCAAAATGTATGAAATAACTGTTTTTTTTTAGAAAAATAATTACTGAATATTTGGTAAAAGTTTGAGTAGGAATGTCCTTTTATTTTTGTGGATCATCAAATATCTTCTTCTCCCGCTCCGGGCGGAGCGGAGTGTCAGACTTGTACTAACTAAAACCCAACCATGTTCCTTCTTTTGCCTTTTATGTTCCGTGGCCACGGTATCTCTTTCGAACAATCCGCAACCCCGGCAGGCGGTGGCCCTGGCAGGCCCTTCTGCTTTGCTAACATAGTAGCAATGTCCTTGACAACGTTTAAATATATTTTAATTAAATACAAGTTAATATTCAGCTGCTTTTAGAAAAAAAAAGAAAAAAAATGTATGAAACTGGAATATCAATGTTCAGTCTGTTGTTTACAATTAAATTAAAATTAATGTGATGATTCTAGCATATCTACGAAATGGTATTTTAAGTTGTTCATGAAAAAAGGATTCAATATAGGATACTTTTATCTACTTTGATGTTGTATGATTTTAGAAGAAAAAAAGAAAACTATAAATAAAACAGTAGTCAATCTCAAGGTTTTTTTAATTATTTCAATTAGACCATTACAGGCACTTTTGAATGTCAAGAAACGAAATGACGAAGCTACAGTCCCGGTCACAAGGCATAATAACTAGTGAAAGTACTGTAGTTGCCCATTCCAAAGCGTTGATCTCTATGGAGAAGAATGGGCAAGAAACTCCATGGACACTCAATGGACACATGGATAGTCAATTGTGTAGAAAATGGACCAACATAATAGGCTAACTTCCAAAAAAATATGGTCTGTCTTTTAAATTATTCAAAAATAAGGGACACGTATTTTTTTTACGTGTGACGTTTTTATTAAAGTTACGCGTGACGTCACGCGTTGCTGCACTTTTTCGCAATCTTTGTAATTTTTATTCTAATTTAAAAATAAAAATACGTGCCCCTTATTTTTAATTAATCTAAAAGACGGATTAAATAGAATGTAATTACTTTGACCCTGGAAACTACTCTAAGTTTAAGTCCCATGTACCTAATAGGGAGCAAGCCTATTGGCAACAATCGGGAACAAATCCAGACTCTATGGTTACTACTGCGAAATTCCTGATGAGAAAAACTCAATAACGCTGCTTGACCCGGGAATAGAAACCAAGACCCAGCAGTTGCGCTTGCGACCACTTTTTTTTTGCGGATGGGAAATCATCTAATAACTTCCCCGCTCTGGGCGGAGCGGGGGGGAGTGTCAAACTTGTACTGAATAAAACCCACCCCTGGTTCTTCTATTCCTCCGGGGCCGCAGTATCTCTTTCGAACAACTCGCAACCCCAGCAGATCCCTCCCTTTGCTGTCATCTCTTTGAGCCGCGCGTGGAACACTAACGCGCCGTTGACACGACCTGTCGTCAGTAGACGGACGGACGGTGACCTACCTATTGCTCACCGTCCACAGGCCCGCATCTACGGTGGCCGGGAGTCGTCTCCGACGCCCGGAGCTTCTCCAGCGGCGGCTGGGTTAGTTTGAGGTTCTTTCCCACAAACGCCCGGCCACCTCCTTTGCTCTTTGCATGACTCGCTTTAGACCAAAGACGCAGTATTTTTTTTAAAATGCAAGATTTTCTCACTGGTTCTATCTATGTTGAATCCTTCTTAAAAAAATATTTATGATATGAAATGGCAAAAGCCTTTGTGCTTATAAAAATAGCGTCTCGAATATAAACCTATTAATCTATACTAAAATATATAATTATTATTATAAAGAGGAAATATTTGTTTGTTTGTATCGAATAGGCTCCAAAACTACTGAACCGATTTTAACAATTTTTTCACTAATAGGAAGCTACATTATCAAGAAGTAACATAGGCTATACAACATCACGCTGCAACTAAAGACGCGGGTGAAACTGCGCAAGACAGCTTGTTTCTAATAAAATATTAAAACTAGCTGTACAAAGCGGTTTCACCCGCTGCTCAACACCTTATCTGGAGACCCTTATCACGTAGGGGTATGAAAAATAGATTACAACCGATTTTCAGACCTACCGAATATGAAATTTCATAAAAATCGGTCAAGTCGATTCGGAGGAGTGCTTGTTAAAACCTACTTGTAAAATAAACATAATTTATCATTTAACAATATGCCCAACACGGGGATCGAAACCAAGAGTTCATGCTCAAAAGTCGCGATTGTCACCACTACACCAATGAGGCAGTTTCAAATTATATTCAATTATGATAATGATGAGTAATGGTTACTTTAAACTGGTTTAAAAACGGCTTGAAATTAACATGTATTTTAAACATATAACATGTATATTATATTTTGGTTTTAATATGGACGCAATATGAGATTCAGTCAATGTAATCAGTCATATTCAAAACATACAAAAATACATTCAATAATATTTTAAAAGCTATAATATACTTATGCGCAAATAACCGGACACTGCCAAAAAGCAGTTACAATTTATATGTTTATTTTTTATGTATGCTATTTTTAATAATACTAGTGACCCGCCCAGCGGTTTCACCCGCTGCTCACCTCCTAAGAGTCACAGCGTAAAGCATCATACATATAAACCTTCCTCTTGAATCACTCTATCTATTAAAAAAAACCGCATAAAAATCCGTTGCGTAGTTTCAAAGATTTAAGCATACAAAGGGACATAGGGACAGAGAAAGCGACTTTGTTTTATACTATGTAGTGATGTAAATGTACAGTCGGCCAAAATAAGAGCGCCGCATTGTTTAAACTTATTAGTTTACAAGCCGTGCCGTGTACATAATGGGAACAAACATAGATTTTGTTTCACGAAAATATAGCTGACATTTGCCCCAAAACCTGCATCTAGAAATTTTGTTGGTGCCTAATTCTGTATTAACTTTTGGGACAAAATAATCTCAGTTTAAATGAAAACGTATTTCTTTTAAATTGTACAAATTATGTTGACAAAATAAAGCGTAAAAACGTCTTTTTGAAGCTGACTGTACTATTTTTGACATTTTGTTTGGCACGCAACGATTTTTTCAATGCGAAAACAGTATAGTTTTTACCACAAATCGGTGGACAAGTTATATTTGACATCGTAATTTAATTATGACAACATTGATCATGGTTATATACCAACTGCTCATTAAATATCATAGGGTATAGTTAAAATATTCTACACAAACAACTTCTCCAATATTTGTACGTAACTTCATTCTGACATCACTGTATACCAGGGGTGGTCAACTTAAATACACCCACTACTTTTTACGGACGAAATCCGGTGCGATCTACCAGTATGTATGCCATTACGTAGTTTTTTTTTATTAAAAATCGCACAATATAGGCGCAGTTATTTGGTGATTACGTTGCGCATCTGTTAGACGTATTTATATATAATAGCCACGATCGACCGGTCGATCGCGATCGACTGGCGTAATAGCCACGATCGACCGGTCGATCGCGATCGACTGGTTGGCCATCCCTGCTATATACTAGTCTCTAATCTAAGCTAAACAAATGAGCTGTTTCCCTTCATCCATCTGAAACTGTACCTTGTCGGAGTTAGCGGCTTTGTCAGCTGTCTTGGATAAAGCGCTTGCTAGGAAGATCTGGGCTATGCCTGTTGCTGTCACGAAGAGGGCCCAGCCTGGAAAAGTTAAAAAAAGCTTTCTATTTCCAGAAAATTTACATTTTTTAAGATCTATGAATGTTTTGTTTGGTTTAATTTTATGTTATTTATGTATCTCTCACTTATATCTCTTAATTTTATTTTATGTGTATCCTAAGTATTACATCATAGTAATTAAATTTTGATATATGTATCTACCGGAACCCCAGAATGGATGAAGGCCTCCTCCAGTGATGCCCATTTGACTCTGTCTTCAGCTACTTTTCACATCATGCACTTTTGAAGTTTTTTTTTCTTAGTATTAATAGGTACGACAAAATTATGTAAAATCAAACTTTTTTATATTATTACCATAAGTCTTATTAAATCTAATGCATTATAAATAAAATCTAAGTTTAAATAACTTAGATTTTATTTATAATGCATTAGATTTATATTACATATTACATATTACATTTAGATTAGATATTACATTCATTTATTTATATACTTCATTACATTCAAATACAAAGGCCTAACAAAAGCTAGACAAGCCGCACACCGTTTACTTTGGCCGGACAAGCAATAAAAAAACATGGACATGTAATGAGGAGGGACTAAAAGAGTGATGGATCTGAATGTTGATGGACGGAGAGCGACAGGAAGGCCAAAGAAAAGATGGATGGATTGTATAAGGATAGATATGAAGGAGAAAGGAGTAAATAATGCCGTAACGTCTGATAGGGGAGAATGGAAGAAGAAAACGTGTTGCGCCGGCCCCAAACAGAATAGGACAAGGACAGGCAAATGATGACAAGCAATCAAAAAACTTAACTATGTTGGGCGAAGGGCAGGGCGTTTATTTGGGACTGTCTCTTGTAATGTGACGTTCAAAAAGTGCTGATTATCAGCCTAATTTGAATAAATGACATTTGATTTGATTTATCCGGACACCTGGCAACTCTATGCATGATGTTATGTAATGGTACTACATTCTATAATATTAAATGCAGTTTTAATTGATGTTTGAGGAAAATGATCTCAAAAACATCAACGAAGCGCAATGACTAAATATAAAGGGAATAAACTTGGACAATATTGACCTACAAAACGTAGCGGTGTAGGTATTTTATAGACAGTTTGGTATATTGGAATAAAGGGACTTACTAATAATAGGGATATTTTTGTGTATTTACTTTACATTGGCACTGCCCTGCGGTTTTACCGCCGGGATAAAAACTAGCTAAGTATAAGCGGGAAATAGTCTATTTGTTAATTCAGGATATAGGTAAGTACCTAAAACCAACCCAGCCGCCACGGGAGATGCATCGGGCGTCGAGCTGGGGACGGTGAGCTCACCGTCCGTCTGTCTAATGACGACAGGCCGTGTCGAATGTGAATGTGATTATGGATAGCTTTTTATTTTAATTTTTTTAATAAGTAAAAGTATTATTTCGACATGACATTTCATCCAAATCGTCCGTTAAGCCGTATGAGCGTGAAGGAGTAAGAAATTTATAATTAAAAATTGTCACCTTTATAATATTAGTGTGAAATTACCATGTGTTTCCTTTTTTTTATTCTATTCATACTGGACCACCCGACTAATGAGGGAGTCAAATTAATATTATATTCTATTCAATACCCCATAGGAGAGATGTCTTTATTAACTTATGAACGCCATTGTCACAAATATGTCATAAGCAAGTGCGTGCCCTGAACGCCAGCGACACACATATGTGACAAAAATGTAAGTGAAATGAGTTTCTCGGAGTAGAGGGACGCGCGTATTTATATTCTGGCGTTCAAAAGCTTAAATGTATGTAAAATATTGTTGTATATAACAACTTACCTATAGAACAATCGCCGGGTATATAAGGTTCAGAGTTTTCTCCACACAGTCGCTTCACACGGGTCGCACCCCAGCCCCAAGGGTATAGGAGCAGTCCTAATACGCCGAAAAGACCTGGAATGTGATTAGTTTAATATGATTACACGATGTATTTGATACGGTTGACCAATTTTTATAATTTCTTGTTTTATAAATAATTTGCGAAAAGTTCGAAATTTAAGCCCCAATATTTTCGTAACTGGATTCCCAGGTATGATCTAAAATAAAAACAAAAACACGCAATGACGAGAAGAACTAGGGTCTTTCAGCATCGTTAGGAGTACTTTTACACCTTTTATATATCATTTACTAGCTGCGTCTCGCGGTTGCACTCGAGTGGTGATAGAATATACAATATACATTTATGAATTGTAGCCTATGTGTTATCCTGATATGCTACATGCTGATATGCTATATTAAGCTATATTATTGTAAAGTTTCATTAAAATCCATTCAGTAGATTTTGCGTGATAAAGTAACAAACATCCATACAAACTCTCACGTTTATAATATTAGTACGAAGTAGGATGATACATGGCACCATAAAAGCATTACCGCAACATTTTCCATCCTTTTTAAAAAGCATGATTATTACCTGCTTACTTACAAACTCAAACTCAAAGCATTCATTTCAATTAGTCCATTACAGCCACTTTTGATTGTCAAGAAAAAAAATATAAAGCTACAGTCCCGGATTTTATCCGGAGATTATACAAATATGTGAGAACGATGTAGAAAGACGTGTACACCTACATGATTTGACAAAAGTAGTAAATCAATTAAATTTGAGACTACTGAAACTACTATTACGTGGGTAGGTATCACAGAGAAGTGGTTTATTTTTGAGCTACACGATTCACAAATATACGTGGTATACAGTCTAAATTACAATACATATGATCGCTAACTCCAGGCAGATATATATTGCTAATGAGAAGATGGAAGAACACAATTAATCCACCACAGCAAAAAAAGTTCTTGTTTGTGTACTACAGTGGCGACGTGTCTTGTGTGCTTCCCTTATAAAAAATAATCTATAGTTCAACGACATCTATTGTCCACTTGCTTCGCCTTATTTTACCGCCTACAACAATAAAAAAGCAATTGCAAAATCGCAAGCCGAGAAATACCAAGTTATTTCTTCATACTCAAACAGCAGTGTTGGTTCGCAGACGACGTTTAATAATGGTATTTTAGTCGTGCAACGAAACTTTGTTTTCAAAACTTAGTTATGTTTTTTTTTTTTATAAAACCCCGCACTAGGATTTCTGCTGTATCGTGGGTTCGTTTACAAACATTTAAACTCACATACACAAACAGCCAGACCCGGAACATCTGTAGGCCATACAAATATTTGTTCCGTGCGGGGATCGAACCCGCGACACGCAGTGCAGCAGTCGATCGCTCAGCCACTGCGCCAACTGTGTCGTCAAAAAATTAGGCCGTGATACTCCAAATATGATCATTAATTATAAACTCAGAGATGGCTTTTTTTAACATTTTCATCCGGCTTTCCTCCTGAATATACACCCGTCGCCACTGGTATATTATCGTGTGGGTACATTTTTGTCTATATTTAATTCACATAATTAATTGTATGAATTGATAGGTATTATTCGAATTAGATACGTTATTTTTTATGTAATGGATAATTGTTTTAAAGCATGCTATAATTATGGTGCACAATTTTGTAAGATCCTCTTATTTATTTATTTTTATTTTAAAAAAACGTTGCCCCACACTAGGATTTTAAACCACATGATATGCAAATAAATATACTTTTTTTATCTTTACTTAAGGGGACTCGGTCAACAACGACGATGTCGCCCCGTAATTCTAATTACAATATACATATCTAAGTACATATCTTAACTCTCTAAAAACCTTGTTTATGCTTACGGTGGGGATGCATCGCAAAACTATTGTTGGATGTTATCTCCGCTCCGCAAGCGTGCAAACAAATGAGTGAGGGCTTTTCTAGAATATGCCTGCGTTATTCCAGAACGGTCAATTTTTGTAAACATCGAACATACCTCCCAGCGCTTGAGTAGCTCCCGCCAGAGAAATGACACTCTTCTTGAACACAGATTGTATGCAGCATGCCATGACACCGGCTAATACTGTTGCAAATTGAATGGCTGCACCTGGAGACAATTAATTGTATTGATGATTTAATCCATTCAATGTTAAAAGCCTCCTTTGTAGACGGATCTGCAAGAGCCACCGCCTGCCGGGGTTTTTCGAAAGAGATACTGCGCCTAGAGAGGGAGAAGTTGTTTTTTTATCAAGCCATCTAATTTATATCACGTTTTGATTTTCACACAGCCTTTGCTCATATGTTCAACTTTAATAAAAAAAATTGTTATGGTGTTCAAAATTGAGAAAACCTTGCCTTAAAAGGTTTTCAGCATGAGACACCCTTGCTTTAAAGCTTGCCTATTTCAGTTTCATCTCAGTTAAATCTATGACAGTTGTTACAGATAGTCAGTGTCCCGAAAGTCTGACAACCAGTCAGTCAGTACTAATCCTATGTTAAAAACCGGCCAAGAGCGTGTCAGGCCACGCTCAGTGTAGGGTTCCGTAGTTTCCCGTCCACAATAAGTGTTCTTTACCACGGTAGGTCATGAAAAAACGGACAATCTTAACATCGACTTTTAAAAAAATGACGTCATTACGCAACGCCATTTATGAACTGGTTTTTACCTTAACATTTTGATGGTGTTAAAAAAATGAATTTTAGTTTTGTTCTAAATTGCCTTAGCATGTTCTTGATAGAAGTTTTATGTAGTTATAAGATACCGCCAATGCCAAGGAGAGACCAACCGAACAATTCGGTTATACCCGATTCAATGTAATAAGTACCTACAGCGCCATCACTCGGGGAATTGGGTTACTAATTTTATTAATACAAAGACGTGCAAGAAGTTTTCGGTGGCAATTTTGGATTGCGAGAACCGATTTCAATAATTCTTTTTTTGTTTGAAAAAAGATACGTTCAGGATAATAAAATATGTAAACGAAGTTAAAAAAAAATGGTTGCATTTACGATTATACTACAAACTTAGTCCAGAAATTATTTTGTACAACTTTTTGTCTTTTTTGTACAAAAACTGTTGTGTCAATCAAGTTCAAAATAATTTTCCTAGAAAGTTCTTATAAAGTTCTACTTTTCAGATTTTTTTCATATTTTCTAAACTTATGGTTCAAAAGTTAGAGGGGGGCCGGACACATTGTTTTTTACTTTTGGAGCGATTATTTCCGAAATTATTGACATTATCAAAAAATTATTTTAGTAAACCCCTATTCATTTTTAAATACCTTTCCAACAATATATCACACGTTAGGGTTGAAATTAAAAAAAAAAACACTTCCCACTTTACATATAGGGTGGCTACCCTAATCAAACATTTTTTTCCAATTTTTATTTTACCACTTTGTCGGCGTGATTGATATACATATTGGTACCAAATTTCAGCTTTCTAGTGCTAACGGTCACAGAGATTAAGCGAGGACGGACGGACGGACGGACGGACGGACAGACAGACATGGCGAAACTATAAGGGTTCCTAGTTGACTACGGAACCCTAAAAAACGACCTATGTCTACCAGTCTCCCATGTCGACTGGAAGCCGACTCAAACAAATTTGGAAAAGGGCTAGATAGGCTGATTTATCAAATAAATAATTAATTATGTATGTAACATCAAACCATCCTTTGAGAATTAATGAATACGTATATAATAGAATGAATACGTAATTTACAAAGCCTTAATTTGCATGGAAACCACGCCAAATAAGACGGGGCACTATAAATGTTGCATTTATTAGCTGTTGATAGATGCAATATAATCCTAGAATGAAAATCATAGTCATGAAATATGGACCCCAGAAAGGAATGTTTGTTGAAAATTGCCATAATTCTGACTAATATACATAACTAGCAGCAGAGATGATGAAAAGAGTTGTATTGATATGAGCATGTAATGCAGAAGAAAAGGAAGATGGCTGAACGTTTGAGGAAAAAGCTCTGGGCGTCAGGTGCCGTAGTACGACTCCCGGCCACCGTAGACGAGGGTCTGTGGTCGGTGAACGAATCCGTCCATCTAGCGGATGCAGGCCGCGTCAAACATGTCAGCAAAGCAGAGGGGCCTGTCAGGGCCACTGCCTGCCGGGGTTGCGGGTTGTTTGCAAAGGGGAAAAGATGGAAAATGGATGGGTCAGTAAAACTCTCGATACTCCCTGCCGCTCCGCTCGGATCGGAAGAAGGTATTTGATAAATTCCCACCAGAAAAATAAGAGGAATAAGAAAAATGTAGTGAGGAAAGTTTCGTAATATGAATGCGGATGGGTAGAAGACCAGAGAAAAGATGGATGGACTCTGTGAAGGATGATATAGCCAGGATGGTAGAGAGATGACAACTAATAGAGAAATGTGGAAGAAGACCGCATGATGGGCCAACCCCAAATAATTTGGGATAAGGAGGGCAGGAGCCTGCCGGGGTTGCGGGTTGATCAAAAGAGATACCGCTGCCCCGGAACGTAAAGGGCAATAGAAGGAACATGGCTGGGTTTTAGTCAGTAAAAGTCTGACACTCCCCTCTGCTCCGCCAAGAGCAGGGTAAAGGGGCAGGAGAATGATGATACATAATAATATAATGTCACACCTATAATTCTTAAAGCTTTAGACAGAGGTGTATTATAATTATGGCTTACCCAATACCAATATGTAAAATTTCATATTTTCTTGAATTTTTGAGATCGGTGACAGTGGGCCCCAGAAGTATAAGTTTATTCTATAAGTGGTGATGCCAGCTGTTGCTTAATTAATACAGGTTTGAATGGCTAATAACATCAAAGTTGAACTGGTGGCAAATATGGAAACTTTGTGACACAGAGAGGCTGTTTGTGTATGTTTGTAAATGCACCCACAATACAGGAGAAATACCTAGTGTGGGACAACATTTGTTTTAAAAAGAAAAGAAAGAAAACTTGATGCTTGGGAAGATTTGGTCTCATACAAATTATATTTTTATGTACAGCCCAATGGGTGGTTGTATTTCTTAAATCAAATTGAATACTGAAAGTTAGGCAGGCAAATTAAAAGTCCTTTAAAACTTAACCTTTTAAACGCCATTGTCATATATATTTGTGACAAGTAAGCGCATGCCCTGGACGCTAATGACATAAATATGAAAATGAGTGGCTTGGCGAAGAGGGCATGCACATGCGTTTATGCTATGGCGTGTAAAAGTTTAAGTTAGTCTTAAATATAAATGACTTTTTAAAAATCCGGTGACATTCAAATACTTCATACTTACATAGAGATAAAAAGAACATGGCCGCTTTCCAAGGAGTTGGGTACACCTCTGCATCGGTAGCCAGCCCATAGAATGAGAATGAGGCACAGTTGTTGTGGTCATTTCTCATGCGGATACATCTAGAAGTAACACAGAATTAAAAATTAAAACCACAAAGAATATTTTCTTTTTTTTAAAGGGTTCATTCGAACTTTAAAAATGTGTTAAAGACTGTAGTGGCATTATGGTAGTCCAAACTACAGGTAGCAGGTACCTTTAAAGGTACCTGCTGCTTTTAAGCACATAAATGTGTGCTAGGTTTATACAATACTAGCTTTTGCCTGCGGCTTCGCTTGTGTTAAATTCGGGGTAACACAGTTCCCCTTTCCTGAGTTAAAGGTACCTGCTACATGTAGTTTTTGCCCTTGCGCCTTACTGCTTGTAATAGCAAGGATAAGTATTCCATTTTCTTCCCTCTTTTTCCCTCATTTCTCACTTAAAAAAAAAATAACTAGCCTATGTCCGTCTCCAGGGTCTCAACTATCTCTGTACCAAAATTCATCAAAAACGGTTTAGCCATTTAGGTGTGAAGACGTAAAAACAAACAAACTCACTTTCGCTTTTATAATATTAGTAAAGATGTAGTTTTATTATGGACTGCACTAAAAATTTCAATTATTTTTAATGAAATTTTATACAACTCGCCATATTTCTGCTTAAGATCCTGTTACCTGAGATCTTTGCTTAATACTCCTTCTCCATCAGCTGTGACACTTTTATTCCACATTTAACTAGTTTATTTTTTAAACAAATTCTAGTTTTTTTTAGGAAAGTAAATGCGATATATAATAATTTTCTCTAAAATAATCCGCAACTCACCTATTATAAATTCCGACGCTTGGAACATAAAAACTAGTGATATTGTTCTCGTTCAACACCACAGGCTGGCCTATTAACCATTTCGGAGTCATAATACCAGTTAAAATTAACATAAAAGCTACCAAACTTAGCAAGAGCCATGCTAAACTCCGACCAGTGACTATAACATAACACATGATTGAAAATACTTGGCTTTGGTGGTTTGAACGAAAAAATGCGCGCTCGGTTAGAGTTGCAGGGACCAGCCCGATATTTTTGAACACTGTATAACTTTGTTCTTTCTTTATGTGCAGCCTGGAATTTGCTTTTAAAATTACTTTAATGAAGTTTTTATTATCATATTGATATTTCGTTTGAGAAAATTAAAATAAATAAACCACTGTTCCGTGTACGTCTGTCAGACAATTTTTTTATTGACAATCAACCAATGTTACCACACGCTGTGTCAACATTACCCATAGCTCCTTGCTTGTTTTTTTATTTTATATTTCAAAAGTAACACATATTTTAAATTAATAACAATAATTTTAAAACACCAGATTAAGTCTCTAGATAGTTTTAAAAAGCATCTACTGCAAAATATGAATGATCTTTAAAGGGTTTTTTATAAGGGCACGCCACAATAGTGGCGGTAAGTCCCCTCTTTGAGGAGTGGCTGGAGAGGCGTCATGGCGTCCTCACCTACCGCCTGACGCAGGTCCTCACCGGACACGGATGTTTCGGGAGGTTCCTGCACATCATCAGGCGGGCGGAAACGCCCGGGTATCACTATTGGAGGACACGGTGGAGCACACAGTGGCGATCTGCCCAGCGTGGGCGGAGCACCGCCGTGCCCTCGTAGAGGCGATCGGCGGCGGCGATCTCTCGCGTCCAGCCCTGGTTCAGGCCATGGTCCGGAGCGAGAGGGAATGGGAAGCGGTCACCACCTTATGCGAAGCAGTAATGCTAGCAAAGGAGGTGGCCGGGCGTTTGAGGGAGAGAACATCTGCCCAGCCGCCGCGGGAGACGCCCCGGGCGCCGGGCGCCGCGAGACGACTCCCGGCCACCGTAGATGCGGGCCTGTGGACGGTGAGCAATGGGTAGTTCACCGTCCGTCCGTCGATTGACGACAGGCCGTGTCGACGGCGCGTTCGTGTTTCACGCGTGCCTCAAAGAGAGTCAGGAAAGCAGAGGGGCTTGCCAGAGCCTCCGCCTGCCGGGGTTGCGGGTAGTTCGAAAGAGATACCGCGGCCCCGGAACGTAAAGGGCAATAGAAGGAACATGGGTGGGTTTTAGTCAGTACAAGTCTGACATGCCCCCCCGCTCCGCCCAGAGCGGGGGAAGTCATTGGATGATTTCCCACCCGAAAAAAAAAAAAGGGTTTTTTATAAGATTATGTTTTTTCTTTTCTG
Source organism: Ochropleura plecta (assembly GCA_905475445.1). NCBI lineage: Eukaryota > Metazoa > Arthropoda > Insecta > Lepidoptera > Noctuidae > Ochropleura > Ochropleura plecta. The sequence goes on along the minus strand of FR997750.1, from coordinate 6,233,226 downwards.
ATTTTTTAAATCATCGTAACATGCACAACTTGCAGATGTAAATACAATTCCTTACACAAATTACATTCAACGTAAAAACTTTAAACATAAAGAAATCGCAACATTTGCGGGGAAAAAGCTCGAGTTGAGAACACTAAACCAAAGACGAATGAATTTGACGCATTCACTTTTTTATTACTCGACAGAGGACAGAGTTAATTAAATAAACCAATAGACTGATTCCAAAATGCTTCACTCGATAAATTCAATAAAGAACAAAAAAATAATGTTGAAATAGATCTAATTTTAAGTTGATGAGCCTTTTACGTATACTCCCATTTTATTTGAAGGTTTTGTCATAGTGATTAATTCAGCCTGTCGTAGCCCACCGCTTTTCCCAAGTTGAACCTTTCACCACACTCAGTTCTGTACCTGCTGTATTCGGTCTGTCCCAGTATTTATTAATCCATCCAACAGTTTATTATGATCAGCATTCAGTTTTTAAAACAAGACAAAAATATCTTTTCCGTAATATTTGTGAGCGATACCATTCCACATTCATCATTGTTTTAAAATGGGTTAAGGTACATACTTTTTAATAATATTAGTATAGAAGTCAGAGAGAAGAAATGATTACATCAATACATAATATTTTTGAGAAATAAAGCCTCATTCGCACGAGACTTAAAAAAAACGTTGCGTTAAAACTCGGCGTTGGCGCTTAAATAACGTTTTCGATTTGATTGTTCATACGAACGCTATATAATCACTTTTGTTTCGTTCCTCGCTTCAGTAAGACGTGAAAATGGTTTCCACGTCCCGTGCGCATCAGGCCTAAAAGTAGAAAATACGTTTTTTTAGAAATAAACTTGAACGCATCCTTAAGACGAGGACCCAAGCGCCATCTGCTGTTTTAGATTAAAAATAAAATACGGTTTTGTTCTCTCTTCCTCCTTGTTGTTTCTTTTCATTTGAGTGCGTGAAAGAAATGGTTAATATAATCAGGGCCTATTATTTCCTGTATTGAATTTTGTAAATCAATTAGTGATCTTAAAAGTGTACAACGTAACGTTGGATCGTGTCGCGATAATTTCCAGTGAAATGTGGTCGATGACAGCGTGAAAACGATTGCTACGTAAGTATAATACGATCAAATACTATACATCGACGTCGTAGTATCACTGCTATTGGTTTTACAATGAAACGCATTTTGTAGGATAATAAAAATACCTGTCAGTCAATTGTCAGGTACAGATGTGTACCTACCTGTGTATTGTCAAGCAAAGAAATCAGTCGTAATTGAACAATTTATTTTATTTAAATCGTTTATTTTATGATTATTTAGTGTTTTAAACAGTGCCATGAAGTGTGTCTGTGAAACTGTGAAGGTATGCGTCAAGTGTGTGTTGTAGGGTATTGAAAAAAAACATGTTTTCGTCTGCCCTTGTTTAGGTTGCAAAATCTCGATTCCTTTGTCATGTACATAGTCACTTTTACTTTTTCTGGTGAGCATTGCATGTAATCGACTGACGTTTACTAAATTCCCGCTATTTTATCAGTTTTTTTTTCTTGTGATAGAAAGTGGGTATGCTGGTCATATGGCATATTTTTATGTAAATAAGGCGTTCCAGTTGAACAAGCAGCCACTGTTGAGTGAGTTTTGTTTAAAAATGCAGTTAAACTTGATTGTTATCCTCTTGACATAGTTTTTTTTGTGCAATTGTAACTGAAACTGTTAGAAAAGTGTTCTATGTAATAGATGCAAAGTAGCTGGATATTCCAGCCAAAGGTGTTATTGTGTAAGGCATAATGTGTCATTCTCAGCTTTCTAACTGTCAAAAAGTAAATTTTTGCTTCCTACATCAATAGCTTAGCCTTGTATTATTTTTCCAATATTTTATTGATTAGTACAGCTTGACATTGTATAGAATTTCAAAATCAATGACAACAACATATTAAAGCTATAAAAATAATTTTTTCCTTGTTTATAAACATACTATTGTAAATTAGTCATAAATTCTTGGAATTGTTCATGGGAATTTCATAATAAAATAATGTGATTAATCAATCAGTTGTAACTATAATAAATAACTATGGAATACTGAAATCATCTTTCATATTGAGGTGGATAGATAAAATCATTTTTGGCCTTAATGTAGGTTTTAATGTAGAATTTGGTGATCATACAAGATTACAATGATACATTTTTACTGAGTAACATACTTAATTTCACTGTAAAATGTATCATTTTAATAATTCTGCCTTCATTTGATGTTACTAGCTATAGGCGCAATACCTTTTTCTTAAATTCTCATCTGTCAGGCTATTATTCAAACACACTTGATTAAATGTACCATAAGATCTGCCATACATTAACTTTTAAATGTTCTTAAAAGTACTAATTTATCTGTCACACAGCTGAAACAAATACAACTTTTAACATATTTACTTATGATTTGTGGTCTAAAGTTATTAGTTACATATCACTTTCTATAATGCCTGCATCTAACAAGACTTTCACTGCAGTTATTGCATATGATTTAGTAGCTTAAGCATAAAAACTGCATTATATTTGCATATATGTAAAGTGTTGATTAAAAACGAAGGATTGCAGAAAAAGACCAGCTGCACCAATCACCAGTAAATGGGGCTTTAATTTTTTTTTCTGGATGGGTAATTTTCAAATAACTTACCCTGCTCTGGGCGGATTTGTACTGACTAAAACCCACCCATGTTCTTTTGCCCTTATGTTCTGGGGCCGCAGTATCTTTTTCGAACAACTGCAATCCTGGCAGGCCCGTCTTCTTTGCTGACATCTCATTGAGGCTTACATGGAACACTAACGCACCGTTGACACGTCAGTAAATAGGTCTAAAGGAATGATGATGAATATGATGATGCAGTGTTTAATCAATTTAGTCCACCACAGTCTATCTTAACACATAAATCTACATTTCTCAATATTTTTTTTTATTTCATCATCAACTTTATTCCATCCACTCTTGAGTATATAACCAAAAAACTTTGCTTTGCTACAATCAATAAGGCGCAAGAGCAAAAACTACAGGTAGCAGGTACCTGCGAATCAGGAAAGGGGAACTGTGTTACCCTGAATTTAACGCGAGCGAAGCCGCGGGCAAAAGCTAGTAATGAAATAAATAACTAAAAACCCATTGCCAATTCTGGGCTAACTAGATTAGATTAGATTTTCATCCACACGCTAATAAAACGTAGGATCTATCTGAACACTATGACAGGCTTATAGCCTAAGAACAAAGAACAAAAAGTTTATAAGCATAGGCTTCCCAAAAAGCCCTGACATCTCCCACACACTATTGTGTATGAAACCAACTTGCTTTTAAAACCTTGATGTTTATTTGCCTATGTTCATTATTGAAGCTTTAGTGTTTTTGAATGTCATGAAAACAAAAATAGATGCTGCTACAGTCCCAGTCACAAGACTCACAAGACATAATAACTTGTGAAAGTACTGTAGTTACCCATTCCAAAGGGTAGATCTCTATGGAGAAGACAAGAAACTCCATGGACACTCCATTTTTTTTTGCTGCACCAAGTTTCAACCAAGTGCACTCTTAAAAGATAACACACAAGTATGCATTCTTAGAATACTCCAGACATTTCATCAGCATTGTCTTTTTTTTTTAAATCCACACAATTGCTCCCATCATTTCAGTTTCAAGATAAACACTGCTACTACATAGGCATCATCAATTTTGATTGTGAATTTGGTTGAACAAAATATTCTATTCATCATCATAACACATTATATTATCTACAATTACCTAACACTAGATACTTTGATTGTTTAAAAAATGAAGCACACAGCAATGGTTGGGTATGCCACACAAACTGACAACTTGAATGAATGACACAGTTGGCGCAGTAGCTTAGAGATTAACCTCTGCGCTACGAGTAGCCCATTTGATCCCTGCACGGAACAAATATTTGTATGGTCAACAACCACCTATCTGACCTCCAGAACCCAGTCATACTGGGTAATACTATACCTTTGGTAAGACTGGTTGTCAGACTTTCATGCCACTGACTACCTGTATCAACTGTCAAAGATCTACAAACATAACTGACAGGTAATTTTATAAAAATGTAGTCATTCTTGATTTCACGATAGTGATTTTAAAGAACTTATCTGGACACTGAAGGAATACCTTGAGAGTTTCTGGCAGAAAAAATGTCAAGCCTTGTGTTAATCAGTATCCATAGCTATGTTCTGTCCGCGAGACGACTCTGGGCCACTTTAAACGCGGGCCTGTGGGCGGTGAACAATGGGTAGCTCACCGTCCGTCCGTCTATTGATGACACGCTCTGTCGACAGTGCGTTAGTGTTCCACGCGCACCTCAAAGAGATATTAGCAAGGCAGACGGACCTGCTGTTATGGGTTGTTTAAAAAGAGATACCGCGGCCTCAGAATGCAAAGGGCAAAAGAAAGAATATGGATGGGTTTTAGTCAGTACAAGTATGACACAGGCAGCGTCCGCTCCGCCGAGAGCGGGAGAAGTTATTTGATGAATTCCCATCCGAAAAGAAGCTATGTTCTGTATTCTAGTATCCATCTCCATAGGTAACATTTAAATCTTGACTTTGTAAGTGCAAAACATAACGGCATAATCTAAAGTATCACAGACTCACAGCTACACTTTTGACCTTCAACGAAGTTATATCAAAACATGTATCTATTCATGTTTAGTTATAATATGTTATTCAAAAGTATTCATTTAAATTTTAAAACAATACATTATTTTTGTTTTGAACGCATTTTTTTGGATTATGGAGATTTTGAAAGGCAGGAATGATAATGGAGTAAATGTAGTGTTGTTGGAATAAATGTTAGAAATTGTCTCTCGCAAATAACTCATGTCATAGTCTATCAATCAGCCCAGATAGTCAAGCGTCAAATCAAACAAACTCACTTTCATATTTTGGCTCAGCACTGGGGTCTATGGCAACAATTGAGGTCTAGTAGAGGCACAGTAGAGGAACTGTAGAGGCACAGCATAGGCCAGCTATAATAATAAATTAATACATCATCTGTCTAGCTTTTTCCAGTCTGACTGGATGCAACTGAATACACTCCATAAGTTAGTCCCCAGTTAGTAGGTACTGGATAATATGATACCCTTTGGTAAAACTAGTTGTCAGACTATCAGGCCACCGAATACTTGAAACGTCTGTCAAAGACCTACAAATGACGGCTGGGAGTCACGGCATACCGTGCTTTCCGAGGCACGGACAGACCTCCCTTTATATTTAGTGGTCACCCATCCACAGACCAACTCAGACAAGCGTAGCTTAACCTAAACATAGACATAAGTGGGTGATATTATTTAGCCACAAGCTTTTCTAAATAGTAACAGTAGGCTGCACAAACTTCTCAATGTTCATTTAAATATAGTTATTCAATTACATAATATAATGAGCGATAGGAAGGCCAAAGAAAAGATGGATGGATTGTGTAAGGAATGATATGAAGGAGAAAGGAGTAAATGATGCCCGTGACTTTTGATAGGGGAGAATGGAAGAAGAAAACGAGTTGCGCCGACCCCAAATAGAATGGGACAAGGGCAGGAAAATAATGATGAATTACATTATATGTACATGATCTTTTAACTATCAACAAAACAGGGCAGACGAAACGAAAGAAAAATATTTAAAATATTTTTTGAATCAAACTTAATTTTTTTATGCGGTCACACTTTAAATCTTGCAAACCATAACCAATTTTCTCTTTTTTTTCAGAATTGACAAGCGCAAAGGCAACAACATAGTGCACTATTAGCAATAGAAAAATAGAAAAAAAAAAACAAAAATTATGTATATAGCAGCTGACTGAAGCTGAAACACTGTGATCTCTTTACGTGAATAGTATAATTTTTTTATTACATCTTATGAATCGTGTGTAGCCAGTCTTTTTCTATATTTATGCAAGATTGAGGCGAGATGAGTTCTATTAGTAATTCCAACGTGAGGCCCCAAATGCCTTTGCGACAAAAAGATTTCGATCAGGTAAGGATTATATTTATTTATAGTTATTTTGGCACAGATTATTAACAAATGAAATGCACTAAGCGATTTTTCATATGCATAGTATGCAACATTCTTGTACACCCTAAAGTGAGCATTCCATTTTTTAATATTCTGAATTTTTCACAATTTTTTCTTCATGTTTTTTAGATTTTATGATTGAGCAAAAGCGGAAACGGTTATTACAAGAGCTACTGTAGCATGTTGATAGAGGGTGCTGTTTACTAATAGTGACTTTAATTTATGAGAGAGACGGGTGTTTGTAAAAATTTCGCCAAAAGCGAGTCAAACTCGCGCACCGAAGGTTCCATACAAACTTGCGACATAAACAGATATATCTTCTGACTGCGTAGACATAAAGGGTTGATTTTTTCACAGCACATAATGACCACAGACTTGAGTATATCCTTACTAATATTATAAAAGCGAAAGTGAGTTTGTTTGTTTGTTTGTTTGTTTGTTTGTTTGTTACCTCTTCACGCTTTAATGGCTAAACCGATTTTGATGAATTTTGGTACAGAGATAGTTGGGAACCAGGACACGGACATAGGCTAATTTTTTTTGAAAAAAGTGGGATGTGAGGGAGAAAGAGGGAAGAAACGGGAAAACTTAGCGTTGCTATTACAAATCAATAAGGCGCTACCGAATTTAACGCGAGCGAAGCCGCGGGCAAAAGCTAGTGGTTTATAATTTCAACTTCCTTCACGCGTTTCCGAGATAAAGGGTCTTGATAGACAGACAGACGGACTACAAAATGATCCAATAAGGGTTCCGAATTTTCCTTTTGAGCTACAAATAACTAGAATTCTTGAACGCAGCTTTTTCTCAATAAGTTTAATCTTTCTCCTAATTATAATGCGCTGTCTGGAATGAATACTATTGCAACTAAACAGGGGTATTTTTAAACCAGAGATTATTGAGTCGAAGATTATTGAAATCTTCATAATCTCTGGTTTAAAAATACCCGTGTTATTAGTTCAAATTTTCTTCTTTTCGTGTCGCCACAGATACAAAAGTTGTGATAAGATTATGATCTTTATTGGCATATAATTATCGACTACTAGTTGTTTTGCGCGGTTTCACTCGCGTCTTTAGTTGCTGCCCCGCTCCCGTGGGTAGTAGCGTGATGTTGTATAGCCTATGTTACTTCCTGATAATGTAGCTTCCTATTAGTGAAAAAATGGTTAAAATTGCCCCAGTAGTTTTGGATCCTATTCGATACAAACAAACAATTCTTTCCTCTTTATAATAGGTATTACTAGCTTCCGCCCGCGACTTCTTGCGTGCGTCTAAATTTAACCCGTGTGATGATCGGAAATGTTTTTTTTTTATCCCCTTTCTTCCCTCTTTCTCCCCCTTCTCTTTTTTTTTAATTAGCCTATGTCCGTCTCCAGGGTCCCAACTATCTCTGTATCAAAATTCATCAAAATCGGTTTGGCCATTTCGGCGTGAAGACGTAACTAACAAACGCACTTTCGCTTTTATAATATTAATTAAGGATAGTATAGATTCCGTGTCGTATGGTTCAACTCTAAATTGTAGTATTTTGTAATAATCTTCCAAATGAGCGATGTATTCAGTGTTTTCTTCAATTTCGAAGAAAAGTGTGACACTCTAGAACAATGTCATATCTTAAGGCGCTGTACAAAGCAAACACTTCGTAAAACGTCTAGATTTTCGTCGCAAAGTTAGCCGTATCTGTACATGCCACTAGCCAAAAAAATACCGTGTATAGTTCAATACATAAAGTAAAGACTTAAACAAAATCAGTTTACAAAAGTGGTCTAGTACTACGAAAAAAAAATGTTTAAAAAGACCACGAAAAGAAAAGAAAGACCACTTTTCGTCTCGAAATTCTCAATTTTTTCAGCGACAACCATCATATTTTTTTTATATCTATAACAGAGGAAATGTTATAGACTAAAGAGATATCTAAAATTTTTCAAACACGGTATTTTTTTTATATTCAATTAAAACTGCAAAATGACCTACATTTTGGCGGACATGATATTCAAATAAAATCAAACACCGAAATATTTTCTACCTTATTTCTATTCTTTCGATGCAATACTGTCGTGTACTTGTGTCAGAGCATGCCCAGTATGCAGCTAGCCTCACTTCCGCGAATACCTAAAGATTAGCTTGTTACCGCGCCTTAATGAACCTTTTCATGATTAATTTAGTTAAAAATATTACTAGACTATGTGCCTTATCTCGGATACCTATATGACGACAGCGAACACTTGCAATGAATTTCTTGCGGTACAAGTCGTTGCATCACAATCTACATTGTTGCTACCAATTAGATATTGAATAAATTCAATGTTATAGTTTTACCCAACTGCCAAAAGGAGGGTTATGTTTTTCGAGCGTATGTATGTCTAATTCTTTGGCACGCTTCACATCCTAAACTGTAACGGAATTCGACATATGAGGTGTCTTTGAATTTGACTCAATTTTGGGAGTGACACAGTATTACATTTTTTTTAAAGAACGGTTATGTGCTAGTCGGACTCGCACGCGAAGGGTTTCGTACCATCCTTACTAATATTATAAAAGCGGAAGTGAGTTTGTTTGTTACGTCTTCACGCCTAAATGGCCAAACCGATTTTGATGAATTTTGGTACAGAGATAGTTGGGAGAAGGAGGGAAGAAAAGGGGAGTTAAAGATATTTTCTTTTCGATCATCACGCGGGTTAAAGTTAGTTTTAGCCCAAAGTAACTATGCCACGCGGACGAAGTCGCGGGTGGAAGCTACACTCGCGTGCAAGTAAATCGACTCAAGCCTCAAGTGCGCATAAAAAGTGATATAACTTAACTTATTTTACTTCTATGTAATGTTTTACATATTTAAAGCCTAGTAATTAGGCTTTAAAATGGTAGCATTATTTCAATAATTTAAATAAACACTTGTTTTTAGAATGCAACTGAACGCAAACTCTCATAAATTGCTCCGTGGTCTACACACAACTTGCGCGACAGAACCCTCTATAAAAACCCCTGTAATCATTTTTTTCTTATCAGTCGCTCACCAGACGTTGACCTGAACACTTCTCTGCAAATTGAAGCCGTTGTTTGAAGAAAATTATGGACACTACACCTGAAGAAGCTACTCAAGCTGTTGCCCTGTTGCAAGAAGGGTTGAACCAGCGAGAAGTCGCTCGTCGGTTGAATATGAGTCAGTCTAGTGTCTCGAGAGTGTACAGAAGGTTTCAAGAGACTAGTGCTTTCACTCGGAGGCCTAATACCAGCCGACAACGGTGCACCTCGAAGCGTGACGACCGGTTTTTGGTCTAGACCTCTCTCCGAAATCGACACCTTACCGGTGTAGATGTGCAGCAGGAGCTACGTCAAGTTCGCGGGGTGTCTGTCAGTCAATGGACAGTTAGAAGAAGGTTGAAGGAAACCAACCTTACACCAAAACGACCCGCTACAGGCCCGAAGTTGACCACAGCTCACCGTCAAGCACGTCTTCACTTTGCTCGAGAACACTTGTATTGGAGCATAGAGCAATGGCAGTCAGTCCTGTTCACTGATGAGACGAGGATGTGTCTCCATGGCAGCGACAGGAGGCTGGGTGTACCGGCGTCCCGGTGAACGGTTTTCACAATGCTGCTTTGCTGAAACCGTTGCGTATGGTGGCGGTTCTTGCATGATGTGGGCTGGAATTTCCTTAGAGGAAAAACAGAACTTGTTTTCGTTCCTGGAGAAGGCCGTCGAGGAGGTCTGACCAGTGATCGTTACATTGAAGATGTTCTCCTGGATCAAGTTGTCCCTTATCAAGGCTTTATTGGGGATAATTTCATCTTGATGCATGACAATGCCCAATGTCACACTGTTCGGGCCACACGTGAGTTCCTCAACGAAGTTGGAATTGACACTATGGATTGGCCAGCGCTCAGCCCTGATTTAAATCCCATTAAGCACATATGGGACGAGCTCAAAAGGAAAGTTAGAGCAAGGAATACAGCTCCTACAAACACAAATGAGCTCAAGACTGCGTTGGTAGAAGAGTGGGGTCGAATACCACAATCATCAATAAAAAAGTTGATTAGGTCTATGAAGAATCGCATGAGAGCAGTGATCAGAGCTAGAGGGGGGAATACCAAATATTGACATGAATAATTTCTTTTTCTTAGACACATTTTGTTTCATTTATACACAATAACCTCATATTGTGAAATTGTATGAATTTTCAATGTTTTTAACAATGTCATTGACATAAACCTTTTTTACTTTACTACTGAATCGATTTTAATGCAACTTACGCCATTTTAAAGCCTAATTACTAGGCTTTAAATATGTAAAACATTATATAGAAGTAAAATAAGTCATTGTTAAGTTATATCACTTTTTATGCGCACTTGAGGCATGAGTCGATTTACTTGCACGCGAGTGTAGTTTTCAATAACACCTACTGCGACCGTAATGTGACCTTGATTTTCACATTGACCTTTTGACGTTTGTTAGTTTGACACTACCCTTGTAGTGTCAAACTAACAAACGTCAAAAGGTCAAGGCCAGAACCTTTCGAACTTCTTCGACCAATTCATCAATTTAATAACCTACCTAGGAATACGTAATTAAATTCCAGTGCGACAATGTCTCGAGTTTCTTTATTTAAACAAATGTTAACTATAACTTCTATTCGCATTGCTACGACAATATGGAATCCCTCATAATTATGCTAGTCACGTGGTTTTTTAATTATATCTACAAATTCAAGCTTTTGTGTATAAATCAAAAATCTAAATATTTTTATTTCACATAGACCTACATGGGCACTTATAAAACGTCGAGAAAAGGTGCACGGTTCGGGTTAGTCGTTTCCTATGGCGAAGAACCGGCAAGAAACTCATGGTAACTCTGTGTATACAATGTGTCCGGTCATGGACAGTGGTGGATTTACCAGTAGGCTGAGTAGGCTGGAGCCTAGGGCGGCAGATTCCAGGGGGCGGCAAATTTGGTCTTTTTGCAATAATAATTTAGAAACGGTTACAACTAGCCCCCAGTAAACGATCATTCTAATAATGGGAAAGAGACGATGTAAAGAGGACGATAGAACACAAACCATAAAGTTACAATTTCAGAATAAATGTAAATAAATGATTGTGAAGTAAACTAGCGTACCTATTGAATTTCAAAGGTCAGTAGGGGCGGAAAAAATTGTATAGCCTACTGGCGGCAAATTTGTAAATCCGCCAGTGGTCATGGACTAGCGATATTCTGGATACTTATAGAACGAGTGTTTTAATATACTATTACGATACACACTTGGGTCTATATATTATATTCTCTATGCGTGTTATATAAGTACATAGAATATCGCTAGTCCGTGACCGGACACATTGTATATTAGGGGTTGGCAGACGCGAGATGACTCCCGACCGGTGAGCCGGGAGTCATCGGGGGGAGTAACGACAGGCCATGTCAACGTGGCGTTCGTTTTCCACGCGCGCCTCAAAGAGATGTCAGCAAACCAGAGGGGCCCGCCAAGGCCTCTGCCTGCTGGGGTTGCGGGTTATTCGAAAGAGATACCGCGGCCCCGGAACATAAAGAGCAAAAGAACATGGGTTGGTTTTTGTCATTAAAAGTCTGACGCTCCCCCCCGGTCCTCCTAGAGCGGGGGACGTTATTTGATGATTTCCCATCACAACCCCGAGACAAAACAAACTACCTGTTTTTCAGGTAAAGGACAAAAAGGTCTTCTAATATAAGAATTATAAAGATTACATTTTTATAATATTCATTATTGAATACACGACAAATATTTTCAAGGGATTGTCATCCATATTTCTTTGAAACAAAAGCTCATAATGTATTAATCTGGCGTAATTGTTTACGACCTTTAAATTGCTATCTTAAATCAATATGCAAATATTAACAAGCGACCTTCACCCTTATTTCAATGCCAATATGACCTATATTAATCAGAATGAGTAAATAACTAATTAGCAAATTAAAGGCAGATATCACAAGGGATTTCTAAACTTATCGCTCTTTTAATAGAGGTTATTATACTACTTAACGTTCGAATAGACCTACTTCGCTTTGACAATGGGTTTTAGTTACAGTATAAGTATTTCATCAGACTGATGCAACGAGTTTTCTACAACGGAGTATTTTTTCCGGTCCTCTGGTTATGATGAGATGAGCTGTTATACCAGATTTCGTATGTACAATGGCTTGCAAAAAATCATGGTTTAATACAGAAATAAATTCGTGTGATCGAGAAACGCCATCTAGTACAATTTTCTCAAAATTTGAACTAAAGGGTTGTTCCATTAGCTCACCGTCCGTCCGTCTATTGACGACAGGCCGTGTCGACGGCGCGTTCTTGTTCCAGGGTCGCCTCAAAGAGGTGCCAGCAAAGCAGAGGGCCTGCCGGGGTTGCGGGTTGTTCGAAAGAGATACTTTGTGTTCCGAGGTAGCGCCCAGAACACAAAAAGCAAAAGAAGGAACATGGGTGGGTTTCAGTCAGTACGAGTCTGACACTCCCCCTCCAAAATAAAACCCTCATAGGCTCACTTAGTTGTCCGTATGTCTGTCTGTCATGACCCTTTATCTCGGGATCGTATGGTGGTATCGAAATTTAAACTATAAACCCAAAACTGTGGGTCCTGGGTCCTGTGAAAAAGTCTACGCAGTCAAAAGATATGGCTGTTTATGTCGCAAGTTTGTAAGGAACTCTCGGTGCGCGGATCCATTTCGCCCTTGGCCGGTTTTTTAATTAAACTTCAGAAACACCTGCCTACCTTTCAGAGAAACACAAGCGTAATGATAGTCTTAGCATACGGCTAAACTAAATAAGCAGTACGACGCCGACGGCAGGCAAATCATAATGATGATAATAATATGCGTAATCGATTTTAATTTTGTAACGCTTAGTATACAACATACGTATTCGATTAATCGAACAATCGATCTATTGAATCGGCCTATCGTGTCATGGCACAACTGTAAAATATCGATTTAATGCCTTTTCGGTGTAAAAAAAACTTAGAGAAAGCGTAGAGTTTTGTTTTAAACTTTTTTTAAGTTATGGCGTAATATTTCGCTATCACGTTGAAGCGTTTTAAATTGAGTACTAAAATAAATTCTATTGACGTTAATAACATGTGTAGTGCAGTGACCAGTCCACCTTCCATGTTCAGGGTCTTTGATTCGATTCCGCATTGAGTAAATAAACGCCCAAGTGCGTAAGTTATGTTTTGATTTGTTTCTTTTCATTTGCATGAATGATAAGTAAGAGGTTAGTGTTTTCTCGTTAACTCTGGTTATCTTTTCTGTTACTAGCTGCGCTTCGCAGTTTCACCCGTGTTTACTAGGATTAAAACGGGCCAACGGCTGGCAACCGGGGTAGCCTGTGTTTATCCAGGGTATAAACTATCTACATACCAAATTTGCATCTGTAAAGCCGTTTGAGCGTGCATATGATAAACGATTTTTATTTTGCATATAGGTTACATATTACAAACTCTTTTACGTTTTTTTTTTAACTAGATGTAGCCGGTGTTTCGTACCCGACTACTCTGAGAAGACACAGCCGAAACAAACTCAGAGGTCATAGTCTCTTTTAAGGTCCAGACAAAAATCTTGGTAAAATTACATGAAGACTATGCAGATTAGAGTTTGAAATAGTCTTTTTAATGGTCATGACGAACAAAACCAGTAGTAACAAACATACACACACATACAAACTTTCGCCTCTTAAATAGTAGTGTGATTTCAGTGTCTTAACCCCCACTTACCAAACTACCATAATCGTGAAGCTCCACAGATGCCTTTGATCTTGCCAACCTTTTTGTCAAGCCCAATAACAATAACACAACGAAATAGCTGTCTGTCAACAGCCTAACATAACTGTTAATGTTGGTGAGGCTGACTCACTAAATGTAGGTTATCGACTCGTTTCGTCTGTCTGTGGGTTCATGAGCTTGTTTATTTAGAAGTTTGGAGTATTCCCCGTAGACAATATCACTTTTTGGAATAGTTATCGCATTAAAAGAAAGTTGTTTTTTGTTTCGCGACTTTGTGTCTCACTGTTGAAAAGTGTTGCCTTTTCTTCTTCTAAAACTCTGATTTAGGTATTCGGAGATAGACCCTTATCCATGTCTTTGTCGTGGTTGTATTCAATGGGATGTCCCCTGGAATACATCCAGGGATCCCTCGGGCGTCCAGTAAGTGATATTTTTAAGAGAAAGTAGTTTAATTGCTGGATAAGATACTTTAACACTCTTTTTAAATAAATTTGTTCGTCTCTGATACCCGATATTACTGTCAAACGACAGCAGGCACCAATAGCTTAAGAGGGAACCGCCAGATTAGCCCGCGAATTTCAATTCTTTTAAGTTTTTTGCAGTTTGCAGGTCAGTGTCCGGTGTATGTTGGTAAAATCATTTTTTTTGGGGTGGGTAATCATCAAATTACTTCCCCCGCTCTGGGCGGACCGGGTCCAGAAGTGTCAGACTTGTACTGACTAAAACCCACACATGTTCCTTCCATTGGCATTTACGTAGGGCCACGGTATCTCTTTCGAACAACCCGCAATCCCGGGACAACCCGCAACCCCGGGACAACCCGGAAAATCAATCATTCAAAAGTATTCAATGAACTTAGAGAGGGTTGTATGGATAATTTTAATGATTATTTTTATATATAAAATTCTCTTGCTACAGTTTTAGTTGCCATACTCCTCCGAAACGATTTTTATGGATTTTTTTATGTATAATCGGTAGGTCTGAGAATCGGTCGTAATCTATTTTTCATACCACTAAGTGATAAGGGTGGCCCTCTTCAGGTTGTGACCTAAGCAGCGGATGAAAACTGAGCATAGCTAGTAATTCTATAAAGACATGTATTTGTCATGGTCGCGAATCATGTTAACCAACATACACTCTGACACTAAACTTTATGCGTTTTCACCTTAACAAGCTTCCCGAAGAACGAAAAGGTAACGGTGTGTTAGAGATCCATCCGAGACGGACTTTGCAAACGCTGCTTATCCACGCAGCTTTAACAGACCCGAATATCTCGGTAATAAAGTCTATTACTGACACCTAATATCATTTTATAAATGCATCTCCTCCGCCGATTCAATCTTCGTCATCTTTGACACCCACGTTAAAAGCGCGGAAGATCTATATTTAGTCAGGGACATACTCTGTCATACGATTGTGATTCAGGTTTTTATTTAGGTGTATTATTATACCTGGTTTTTGCGAAGAGGGAAGGCAGATATGTAGATTTTGGCTGATGAGGAGAAAAGTTAGGATTTGACAAAGACATTGTGAATATTTTCATACAAAATTTTTGATCCCAAACATTTTCGATTTTGAATTTTTGACACACGAATACTACCTGACTAGCGCACATGTGACACTAGTCACTAGACAGAACGATTTGTTACCAAGTAGTAACAAGTATTGGATTGTCCAGTCTATCACTTGTATAAAAAATAATGTCTTTGAACAAAGGCGAGTTACCTATAGACCTGACGTCGCATTCGGCAGGGCACCTTTATTGCTGGTCGGAAACAGGGTGAGCATTGAAACCCGACAACGGTCAAAAAAGCTAGTCTTGGAAAACTCAAGTTTTCTTCGGATAAATTCGCTAAGGAGACGGTAATGTTGGCAAAGTTGCCAGTTTTTAGGGTTATTCACTACCATTTTACCACCCGGATATTTTTTTTTAATGTTCATTTCTTTCGGGGCTTCTATTTTTATTAGGGATAGGAAATCATAAAACAACTTACTTTGCTCTAGGCGGAGCAGAGGGAGTGTCAGACTTGTACGAAAATCCATCCTGCTGCAATTTTCCTTCTTTTGCTTTTTGTGTTCCGGGGTCGCGGTATCTTTTTCTAACAACCCGCAACCCTGGCAAGCAGTGCCTCTAGAAGGTAATTCTGATGTCTTTCTGGCTTTGAAGCCTCTTTCCGAGCAATAACTGGAACTGCTCGTAAATCGGACACTACCTAACTGGATTATCTAACCATCGAACTTTAGACCTAGTCTCTCGCGACCACCAGACCCTAACGCAATCGGAAATGCCACTATGTTAATCATTAATTCGAGATTAACATAAAAAAGCTAAAGACTAAACAAACTGCATTTCTAACAACTTTAAACTGACATAACTGTACTCTTAACCGACTTACAAAAAGTAGGTTACGATTTAAATTAGCACCAAATGTTTTGGTGCTCTTTCACACATGTTTTTAGTAACTATTTAATTAGAATTAACAAGAAAAGTGTGTATGCATGTTTGGTGTTTCGCAACTCCAGAAATGATGACCTATTTTTGAATATTTGTTGATTTATCGATGGCTAAAAATATCTTGACGAAGTCGATGTACCACGAGAGGTTTTATTAAATACAGTTTGCCGATGTGAATCATCTTTCTTACTAATGTTAAAACAGCCGATGCTAAAAATGAGACCACTTATACCAATGAACAGGCCGAAGAAATTACTGTAATTACAACGACTTACCACATGGTGGTCCACATTTGAATGCGTCTCACTACTATAACACTCATTCAAATGTGGACCAACAATGGCAGGCATTAGCATAAGGTTCTCTTTCAAGCTCGTTAAGCCGTTGATCTCGGCTGTCATTCGTAGATCTTTGACAGTCGTTACAGACAGTCTGTGTCGTTACAGAAAGTCTGACAACTAGTCTTATTATCGGGTATTGTATTACCTAGTACTAACTGGGTTGTGGAGGTCAGATAGGCAGTCGCTCCATGTAAAATATTGGTATTCAGCTGCATCCGGTGAGACTAGAAGCCGACCACAACATAAATCAGAAAAGGCTAGGCAGATGATAATAGGGCAGGGGGAACTTTATGCCCTATATATAACTTTACGCCTTTATATTTTTTTCTGTGAAGACCTAATCTTACCAGTACCGACGCAGTGCATGTTAAACGCTACTGTCACTTTCCTCAAAATTAGGTTTTGCTTCTAAAGCAGTTCAGGCCAATGTCATCCTTACTAATATTATAAAAACGAAAGTGAGTTTGTTACGTCTTCACGCCTAAATGACTCAACCGATTTTGATGAATTTTGGTATAGAGGTAGTTACTACCCTAGAGACGGACATAGGCTATTTTTTTTTAAAGTGCGAAATGAGGGAGAATCCGGGAAGAAAAGAGAAAACTAAGCTTTTCTATTACAATAAATATGGCGCAAGGGCAAAAACTACAGGTAGCAGGTACCTGCAAATCAGGAAAGGGGAACTATGTTACCCCGAATTTAACGCGAACGAAGCCGCGGGCAAAAGCTAGTAATCATATATGTAAGTAGCGATAATTTTGCAGTTCAGCCACCACTTCAAACGATTTCGCAGTCGTTTAACGTTTTACGCGTTCTAGTTACCGCTACTCCTAAGAAGTACCGTGTTATGTCAATACAGTTCAACAATGTCGGGGGCATTCAATTCAATTAATCACGGAATTCGAATCGTGGTTGAAAATCGTGATTCTGAATCCCGCCCGTTGCGTCATTGTAGGATTCAGTAGTTAGTGCTATTGTGGCAGTTCTTATAGAAACTACTACCACATTTACTTTGTATGCGTCGTTTTGTGAGACTTTAAGAGAGTTTCCATTCACAATTTTAGGATTCCGTACCTAAAAGAAAAAAAAAACCGGCCAAGAGCGTGTCGGGCCACGCTCAGTGTAGGGTTCCGTAGTTTCCCGTCCGTCACAATAAGTGTTCCCACTTATGAGTTTAAAGGTGGAGGAGGAAATTATTTTGTACAACTTTTTGTCTTTTTTGTACAAAAACTGTTGTGTCAATCAAGTTCAAAATGATTTTCCTAGAAAGTCCTTATAAAGTTCTACTTTTCAGATTTTTTTCATATTTTCTAAACTTATGGTTCAAAAGTTAGAGGGGGGGGGGGGGGGGACACACATTGTTTTTTACTTTTGGAGCGATTATTTCCGAAATTATAGACATTATCAAAAAATGATTTTAGTAAACCCCTATTCATTTTTAAATGCCTTTCCAACAATATATATCACAAGTTAGGGTTGAAATTAAAAAAAAAACACTTCCCACTTTACATATAGGGTGGCTACCCTAATAAAACATTTTTTTCCAATTTTTATTTTACCACTTTTTCGGCGTGATTGATATGTAACATATTGGTACCAAATTTCAGCTTTCTAGTGCTAACGGTCACAGAGATTAAGCGAGGACGGACGGACGGACGGACGGATGGACAGACAGACATGGCGAAACTATAAGGGTTCCTAGTTGACTACGGAACCCTAAAAACGGAACTCTTATTGGATCACTTTGTTATCCATCTATCTGTCTGTCAAGGCCCTTTATCTCGGGAACGCGTGGAGGTATCTAGTTGAAATTAAAACCATATACTCAACTCTGTGGTCCTTTTGTGCTGTGAAAAAACCTTCTAAGTCTACGCAGTAAAAAATCCTCTTTCAATGCCATAATTTCATTCTTAATTTGGTTTGTCATAACGGCTACCATTAGTTTTTTTAATTAAAAAAAATAAACCTTGCCCCCATCTTGGAATTCTGTATCTTGGGTGCGTTTACGAACATTTAAACTCACATACACAAACAGCCAGAACCGAAACAACTACCTAAAGGCAGACAAATATTTGTTCCGTGCGGGGATTGAACCCGCGACAAGCAGCGCAGCAGTCGATCGCTCAGCCACTGCGCCAACCGTGCCATCTGATATGACAACAGATTTTTTCTTGATCCTGTCAAGAAAAAAGTCAGTCTTTATTGGATTTCTACTTTTGATCGAAGGACTCTAATTCACTCCTATTTTAGAGCATTAAAATACCATAGATACAAAAACCGACGATCTATAAATTCGTCTGTCGATTTCGGTTCTCCCAAACATCTTCTATGTATATAAAAGAAAGTCGTGTTGGTTACTCTATTTATAACACAAGAACGGCTGAACCGATTTGGCTGAAAATTGGTGGGGAGGTAGCTTAGAACCAGGAGACGGATATAGGTCACTTTTCATCATTTACTTTAGGGTAGGTAGGGTAGGAAGGGCAGCAAAAACTGCATTGTAACACAGCGTCCGTCCGTCTATTGACGACAGGCCGTGTCGACGGCGCGTTAGTGTTCCACGCGCGCTTCAAAGAGATGTCAGCAAAACAGAGAAGCCTGCCAGGGCCACCGCCTGCCGGGGTTGCGGGTTGTTCGAAGGAGATACCGCGGCCCCGGAACATAAAGGGCAATAGAAGGAACATGGGTGGGTTTTAGTCAGTACAAGTCTGACACTTCCCCCAGCTCCACCCAAAGCGGGGGAAGTTATTTAGCGATTATCCCATCCGCAAAAATAGACCCTTGCACAGCTAGTATTCTATACAAATGTAAATTCTGAAGATAGATTTGCGAAGTATCAACCTCTTTCGAATAACCCCGCCGGTTTCTCACCTTGACCTCTTTAGTGCGAAGTCAGCCAAGGTTGCAGGTTAGAATTGGAAGGCTCGATTAAAATAACCTTATTCATTGTTTATATTTAGATTCGCAGATATAATTACTGCGCTCACCTCAAACTGTGGATTGTTTTACTTGAAATTATGAAAATACTAGCTGCTACCGCGGTTTCACTCGCGCGGTGATAGAATATACAATTTAAAAGAGTGTCTATGGAAGTTATTGCCCATTCTTCTCCATAGAGATCAACGCGCTGGAATGGGCAACTACAGTGCTTTCACAAGATATTATATGCCTTGTGACCGGGACTGTAGCTTCAACATCTTGTTTCTTGACATTCAAAAGTGTCTGTAATGGTCTAATTGAAATAAATGCTTTTGAGTTTGAGTTTGATAGAAGATTTAGGATTAAAAAAGAAACGTTATCGAACCCTGATAATCGTGTCTCCGATACTTACCGAATTTAGCTGACAAATTTCAAGTCTGCTGAGTTAATCAATCGATGTAATCACACATTCGATAAGTCATCGACTGAATTAACATCAGCAGGTAAATCAAATTACTTTAAATAAGATTAGATAGACTACTTTATCTTTTAAAAAAGGTTCTTGAACCTCGATTTAAGCCCATCTTTTGTTATGGAGCT
Organism: Ochropleura plecta; assembly: GCA_905475445.1. NCBI lineage: Eukaryota > Metazoa > Arthropoda > Insecta > Lepidoptera > Noctuidae > Ochropleura > Ochropleura plecta. Next base: position 6,213,111 of record FR997750.1, on the reverse strand, counting down.
TTATTTGTTAAAGACTCATACATCATCAACATCTGTCTAGCCTTTTCCCGAATATGTTGGGGTCGGCTTCCAGTCTAGCCGGATGCAGCTGAATACCAGTATTTTACTTGGAGCGACTACCTACCTGACACCCAGAAAAAGAGCCCTAATGGCTCTAGCTAGTTCACCCTGTTATTGCCATATGTTTTTTGTTTATTTTTTGGTGTTGTGTAGACTATACCCAATAGCTCCGGTACTAAAAGGGTCTCACCTTCTTTTTTATAAGAAACATGTTTTTAATGTTAGAACTTTACTTTAAATACCTGAGAAGTTTTTAGTTACGGAGGTATTGGCGGTCAAAAATTCATGTTTTTATCAATTTAAAGAAAGTACTGAGATAACAAACAAAAACAAACTGGTCAAATCGAGAACCTCCTCCATTTTTTGAGGGGCAAAATAACTATTAATACTATTAACACTTGAGTTTCCGATATGTCCGATATACCATATACGATGATTATCCGTGATCACGTCGGCGTCGTTTGCAACATCGCCGAAATATCGGAAACTCGAAATAAATAACAAACACGGAAAATATCCCGTTTCAAGTGTTAATTATAATGGAAGTGACTATGTCAGTTTAAAGACTTATATCATCATTTTCCTGCCCTTGTCCCATTTTATTTGGGGTCGGCGCAACACGTTTTCTTTTTCCATTCTCCCCTATCAGACGTCGCGGCATCATTTACTCCTTTCTCCTTCATATCATTCCTAACACAATCCTTCCATCTTTTCTTTGGCCTTCCTCTCGTTCTCCGTCCTTTAACATTCAGGTCCATCACTCTTTGAGTCACATGTGCTTCGTTTATGCTTAGTTTAAAGACTTATAATAACTATCAAACCGTAAACCTTATTCATTAATACGGGTCCTATCGTCTCGAGATTCGTACACAGCATTTGCGTAGATAAACAGCATCGTATCTTTAATGTCGTAACGACCCGTTCAGTCTCCCAGGCCGTATCGGATGAAGCACCGTAATAATGTAAATAGTGACAGATTGTAAGCCCACCCATAGCGAACCAGTTCCTCTTACGGTATGTAGCAGCTGATCGACTAGTTTTTGTTTTAATCGCGATGCAGGATACGTTGAGTTTAGGTGTGCATTTCATTATATAATATGGATTTCCCAAATCGCATTTTTTTCCCGGAGACAAATCCGTACATCTGGATTTTGGATTTGTATGTTTTTTTATACTGAGGTAATTTTATATTACAAGAAAAAAATACTATACAATATTATAAAGAAGATTTTTTTGTTTGTATCGAATAGGCTCCAAAACTACTGGACCGATTTTAGCCATTTTTTTTTCAATAATAGAAAGCTAAATTATCAGGAAGTAACATAAGCTATACAACATCACGCTACTACCCTCGGGAACGAGGCAGCAACTAAAGACGCGGATAAAACCGCGGAGGACAGCTACTATACTATATAATTCCGGTTGTTTTAGAATAGGGTAGTTTACAGGGTCAAAGTAATTACATTCTATTTAGTCCGTTTTTTAGATTATTCAAAAATATGGGACACGCGTTGCTGCATTTTTTCGGAACGAGTGACGTCACACGTAACTTTAATGGGCTATATCTTTGTCATTTTTATTCTAATTTACAAATAAAAAAAATACGTGTCCCTTATTTTTGAATAATCTAAAAGACGGACTCGTTTTTTTTTTGAAAACTAGCCTATTGCCCCCCCGCATTCAGGGTACAGCTTAATTCGTGGGCTTGTACGAAAATATTAGACGGACTTATGGCAGATCTTAACTGTAGACACTCGTATAGTTTTTGTGCCTTTGTTTTCGTATCCACTGCTCTCAAGGTGACGTAACGATGACGGCAAGACATCGTGAGAAAACAGTCTTAACCGAGAAATTAATATTTACAGGTTTATGACGTCCAACCGCGCTATACTGTCGATCTTTGTCGGAGGGGTTACTGTTATTTTAGGCAGGCAGAATCATTACTATTGGCTTCCAAAACGCACCTTGATCCTTAGAAGTTTAGGTTGTGAAGAACAGGGTGTACATTTCTTTGTAGTTGTACCCCATAGATAAGGGAGGATCCTTCGACCAGACGGGTGTTTTTTCTGGGGGAACTGCCCGATAGCTGTGTCGCGTTTTTCCATGAATTCAACTTTTGATGATCCGACGTTTTATCAATACTAAACTTTCGAAAAGAAAATCCACAACTATTACAAACAGCACCATGAAAAATGATTTCATTAAAGCTAAAAAATACCAAAGGCTGAGTGAAAATTAAAACAAGATATAAATTAGTTGGTTCCATAAAAAAAACTTACGATTTAGAGTTTAATATAAATAAAAAATAAAGTTTTTGATTAGGTTAGTATTTTTTTTAATAAAAACAAACTTGCTTTTTCTGGGTTGTAAAATCGAAACACACCCGACGCCGAAGATTCTTTATTTGTGCCATAGATGACTGTACTACTTTTTGCTGTTAAACTTATTGTAGCGTCGCTACAATTCTTTGGGCATCAAACTCCTTATTGACATTTCGCTATGTCCTAAGAAGGACGATACACTCCAGCTGTCGTTTCAACTTCTCCCAAGCTTAACCTCAACACCAATTCCTCCGATTCTTTTTCTACATTTAATCAACTACCTTTTAAAGTGCATTGGTCTTTAGCTGCGGGGCGTCCCAAGATACGATTACAGATAAGTAGTCTACACTACGAATTATTCGATGAATCAGCATAACTTCGCACAATCTGTTAATGAAAGCGTAGTTGTGTTTATTTTTACCGCAAATCAGTAGCTTACGTCACCAAATGCACTCTTCGAATTCCCTGCGTCTTCTTATCAGGTATTTCAGTACTTTGACGTATTGGTTGCACGACGCATATCTTTGTTATATAAATAAATCTGTAGTGATGACTATATTGTAGATTGTGATGTTCAGAATGTAATGACGAGGTTGTAACTACATTTGGTGTAGTAGACTGCACGTCAGCAAGAATGCTTTGACCTTGAGCTGACTTAGTACGGAGATTCAATAGAATGAGAGGCCAACATTATACTGGGGCTGTTGTCGCTAACATGTCGCAGTGTCGATGGCACTGTTTAATTTGATTAGTCCAATACTTCGCCATGTCTATGGCATCGCAGAGGACGCTTTTACTGCAGCTTTTGGAACACAGGCGGCAGAAACGGATTTGACAGATCTGCGAATCAGTACCACATGCATCCGCTTTTTCAAGGTACCCACACTTTACCAAATTGGTGTTCCATTGCGACTATTTCTATAGTACGGCCAACGAGAAGCGATACCAAATGTAAACAAAACCCATGCTAAAACCCCATCTAAAATGGCCGCCTGAATGTTGGCGAACCCGTCTTAACGTTGTCATGTTTTTGCCGGGAGAACGAGACATTACGATAAAGGCACAAGATGGAAAGAGATAAATATTAGATTGTCAACGCCACAGTTGTTCTTTAGGTTAATGACCTTTCGTATCGCTTCTCGTTGGCCGTACTATAACTACATTCATTTTTAGCAGTTGGCTATATTTCAACATGTACCCAATCGCCTATCAGTCTTGTCTGTAATGCTCCACTGGGCAAAAGTTCTGGGCAAAGGCTCCTTTTCCACTTTCCTAAACATGTCTGTCCTCTGCAATTTTAGCTTCGCATTGTGGGCCAGTCCTTCCATTTGGTACCATTTTTGTCCGTCCATCCATATAGAATGATTCCTATCTCTTTATTAAAACAAAGACGTTACAGAATTAAAAAAAAAAAACAAAGATATCTAGGTCGACGGTCTGGTTTGTAATCAATTTCCCTGTATGATCGCTTATTTGTAAAATTAAAATTAATAATATTATTGAATTGGCTGTCCTCTCATACTGAAGTACTAACGCTGTAACAACAACATTGTAAAAACAAATGATTTTATGAGTGTAGTGTAACCATGGAGTTTCTTGCCGGTTCTTCTCCGTAGGAGAACGACAATCCGAACCGTGCACCTTGTCTGGACGTTTTATAAGTGCCTATGTAGGCCTATATGAAATAAAAATAGAAGATTTTTTTCAATTTAAGGAACTTCCAACAGTAACATGCTTATAAATGACGCCACCTTAACAGTTAATCTCACCACAAACGTTCCCTTGCTGGCTAAATTGTTTATCATGATACGTACAACAATAACCTCACTCCTCTTTCCGATGAAAGGGTAGACAAAAACGCCGAACGCGGGCTCCTTTTGCTTCATCCACGTACCTTACCACGATTTTCCAAAACCTAAGGAAAACAACCATTCCCTAAATTATCCGAACAACATTCGCCTGATCGCCTCCACTCCATTTTTACTTTAAAATAATCCTACATCTAAGTCTAGATCGAGACTCACCAACAGATGCGTGTATCGTTTCGTTTACGCCAGCATTGCCAACTAACGTCACGTCGGTTTCGCTGTTGGATCTACTGAGCATAAGACGTCATGCGTCGACGTAAGCACTGTGTGAAGGTAGATTCAGAAGTGCAACTTTGTGCAGGAATTGGCTTGGGGGCCTAAAATGACAGGTTTAGCGGAATTATAATAGGTTTAAGAATTACGTCACAATAGGCATGACGACAGTATAAAAAAATCGCTGATTCAGTGATGACAGGGGAGAAGTCATATTAAAAAAAAAGTAAACACAGGTTTAGTTTTATTTAAAAATAACAGATTATTAAGATTTTCAATAAAATAAAACATTAAAATACTGCAATCGGCCATTTTGACTGAAACACCGATCACAGCGTATGACGTCACGGTTATGTGATTTAAGGGACGTTGTTATAGAAACAATGTCATTTTTATTTAACTGTGACGTCATGCCGACGCCATGAGACATGCGAGCTGTTTTCGGGCACTATTGAAAAATTATGAGAAAAATGGCTTTAAACTTTGTTAAACTTAAGTTTATTACCGAAATAAAGGCTTTTTTGTAAATAGTAAAAGTGTACCCACATTATGGAAGAGGATTTTAAAATCTTTCGTCACGCCTATTCGTAAAATGGCCAATGTATGATGGTAGATACAGAAGTGCAATTTGTGCAGGAATTGACCTGGGGGCTTAAAATGACAGGTTTAGCAGAATCTTAATAAGTTTAAGAATTACGTTCCAATTCATACAATGGTGGTCACTGTATGATGGTAGATTATGAAGTGTAACTTTGTGCAGGAATTGGCCTGGGGGCTTAAAATGATAGCTTTAGCAGAATCATAATAAGTTTAAGAATTTCGTTCCAATTCATAAAATGGTCACTGTATGATGGTAGATACAGAAGTGCAATTTGTGCAGGAATTGACCTGAGGGCTTAAAATGACAGGTTTAGCAGACTTATAATAAGTTTAAGAATTTCGTTCTAATTCATTAAATGGTCACTGTATGATGGTAGATACAGAAGTGCAACTTTGTGCAGAAATTGGCCCGGGGGCTTAAAATGTCAGCTTTAGCAGAATCATAATAAGTTGAAGAATTACGTTACAATTCGTAAAATGATCACAAAGTGACAATTTAAAATATTAATTGAGTCTGTGATCATTAATTTTAGGCAATTTTATGCAAACAACAACTTCTCGGGCAGCGAGGGTTTCATAACCTGCGACATAAAAAGCCACATGTTTTGACTGCGTAGACTTAGAGGGTTGAGTTTTCACAGCTTCAATGGACAACAGACTTAAGTTTATGGTTTTAATTTCATTTCAATACTTCTACGCGTTCCCTAGATATAGGGTCTTTGCAGCCTGCCGGTTGCGGGTTGTTCGAAAGAGATACCGCGGCCCCGGAACATAAAGGGCAATAGAAGGAACATGGGTGAGTTTTAGTCAGTACAAGACTGACACTCCCTCCCGCTCCGCCCAGAGCGGGGGAAGTTATTTAATGATTGCCCAACCGCAAAAAAAAGTTACAGACAGACAGGCGGACAACAAAGTCATCATATAAGGGTCCGTTTTTTTTCCTTTTACGGAACCCTGAAAATCGACTAAAGTGCATTGGTTTGTAAAACGTCGAGCAGAGTTGACGTCTAAGAAAACCGTGTAGATTTTCTGCTGTTTGGTATATCGTGACTGTTACTTGTCACAGTTATGTATGACGAAATAAAATTGTATTTCCGCCATTCTGATCGATCAGCTTTCTCTAGCTTGTCTTAGCTAAAATATACTCTATTTTTAATGCAATAAGGACTACAGACAAGATTTATTTTAAGCGTACCTGGCTCTTTGCCAGTGAATAACGATTTGATTATTATAAAGTCTTCATAATTTTTTGATCTGGTTTTGATACTAAAACTCCGATTCGCCCGATCTCCTGTTGCTTGAACATTACAGACAGCCCCAAACTCGTCGCTGATGAGAATCTAAATTGAACTCAAAATTTGGCGACGAGTTTGACAATTTCAATAGCATCTATTTGAAAACAACACCACTACCTTTTTTGCGGATGGGAAATCATCAAATAACTTCCCCCGCTCTGACAACCCGCAACCAACAGCACTACCTGGACTGTTGATTCGAGAATGTGGGTTGTTCGAAAGAGATACCGCGGCCCCGGAACATAAAGGGCTAAAGACACCCCGCTCCGCCTAGCCGGAAGTTATTTGTTGACTTCCCGCCCGCAAAAAAAGGCCAAGACACGATTTCATGTGTCTCATAGTCTGTGGGGCAACACCACATTACACTCCAAGGCAGAGTCATCCATCTATGAATTCACTTAGACCAGTTTATGCGGATCTTTCGGCTTACGGAAAATCTACGGTGTGCGTACAGTAGTTGAGAGATCTGCTTACTGGTTTTGCTTAGGTTGAAGTGTCATCGTGTGTACAGATGTCATTGGTATATTTCAAATATAAAATAAAGAAACTGTACCAGCTGTTATATTTCGAATAATACAATAAATCGAGGTATCAATAAAATAATTGTTTCAGTACAAACAATACTACATACCTACCTATGATTATCCTTTATGTATAGTAGGTATAGTTATGCATAAGTAACGAAATCAGACCAAAACCTTAGGTAATAATTGTAATTCCAAATGATGCCATGTCAGCCTTTTTCCTTCAAACCATCATTATAATTAATCACTATTTTAAGCTTTTTATCTTCCGTGATTTCGATTTATTTCTAACTTTTACATGCGCAGCGGGAAGACTAGAATATTCGGGTAGATTGTATAAATATTAGGAACCATGTTACAGCTATTATTGAATGAAATTATGTAATCGAAATAAATAGATAAAAAAAGTGTATATTACTGCAGCAGTCAGCAAGACATTGATTGACTAACGTGTTAATACGTAAGTCCATCAATGCCTAGACGTGGCCAAGGCTTGTCTAATACTTTTCTTAAATAATGCGCGGAAATTAAACCTAAGTAAGTAGTACTTGTTTGAAGTACTATCAACGAACATCAATAATTTTTCACGCGCCTATAAGTTTTCATTTGTTTTTTTTTTCAATAAACAGCTTTCTATTCGCAAGCTAACTCGAAATTTAAATAAAAATATTTAGAAGCTTGGTTGCCATGATGCCGTGTTCCGCGCAGATTAAGGTCGTTCTATTTTTTTTAATTACACGACAGATAATGAGTTTACATAGTAAAGTATTCGGTCGCTAAAACAAGACAGATATGGATTTTCATACAACTTGCCGGCCGCTGCTTGCATGTATTTTACCAGTACAGCAATTTCGATTTATTTCGAAGAAGGTTGCCAAAATGAAGTTCAAACCATCAAGTTAAGAGAACAAAAAAAAATTGATAACATCCATCCGGTTTCTGAGCAAACCTAAATTATATTTTTCAAACCTGTATCATACTTATTAAGTTTATTAACTGTACAATGATTTGATTAAACTAGACTATGCGTTTATCACCGCTTTTGCTCACATGTGTAACAACGAATTTAATATTAATCTGGTTAAAAAATCTGCGTTCAAGAGCAGGCAGTGTCATAGGTGCTGTGAAATTGACACTGGCAGCTTTTAAACGCGTTCAGTTTCGTTGGTAAATTACACCCTGTTGTGTATCTATTTAATAGTATGTAAACACTGTCTGAGCTGTCACTAATGTCAATGTCTGTCAGTCAGCATGATGGCGGGAAGTTGGAAGGTAGTGAACCCTTGACTGGGACTTGGTGCTATGGTGTAGTTAATTGTGTTATCAACCTGTAGCTCTGCTACAAGAGGATACTGCACACCCTCTGCAATCGAGTCTGGGATTCACACTTGTTCTTGAATATCTTCAATGTACTGTTCGTTTCACCATAACTCTATAATTATGGGGTCCATATGTATATTGTTGCAGATATGGGGCGACCTACAGGAGGGTATCGAGCAGGTTTACAAGAGGCAGCACATGGAAAAGAAAAGATATATGGACTTGTATACGTATCCTTTTAAAAAATATTACACACGCACACACACTAAAAACAACAACTCGGAAAAACATATATCCAGGCTGTCATTATTATAGAATAAAATCTAGAGGTGCTTATGGCTAAATCATATCGGCTTACCTGGTTTTATTACCTAGCAAGAGTAGCATTGCTACGGGCCCCGCGCAAAATGGGACCTTTACGATTGTTTGGGAATATTTAAATAGGTTAGACTGGAAGTCGACTGCAACATTGTCAAGAGAAGGCTAGGTATGTTATGAGGCAATTTATTGCAAAAATCTGGTGCAAGTGTATTAAGCAGGGCAACATTTCAGTGTCCTCGTATTTCTAGCTATTGTTTTTCATGCACGATATCCACAAGCTAGCACCGTTGTGCAAGTTACAGCCTGCAATCGATTTGCATTGCGAAAGTATTTACAGCAATTAGTATTTACACAAGTGCTACCTGAAATCTGTAAAAAATCGGCTACTTATGCGACTGGGTTAGTTTGAGTTTCGCTCCCTCACACATCTAGCCACCACCTTCGCTAGCATAACTGCTTCGCAGAATGAAGTGATCGCTTCCAATTCCCTCTCGGCCCTGATCGTTGACAGAATCAGGGACAGACGCGAGGGTTCGCGGGGGGACGCGAGGACACATCGGTGGGTGCCCCGCAGACCGCCAGTATGCTCCATGTCCTCCCAGTGATCGTCACTGTGCAAATTCTAAGCTGATGATGATACACCGCTTCCTCTGTGATTTCTGGTCCGATTTAAGTGATTCTATTTTCATTTGGCAGAGACAGCTCGCGTGTTATCATATTGTTTATTAAATTTACTTCGGCACTTTAGTAAACTTCAGTTATCCTCTCTTGTATAATACAGAGCTTGCCAAACTGCAATATAAATAAAACACTTATACAAAGTTTAAGGAAGCGATAGTCCTACTTCCGTATGTCATTCGCTAGTAGCTAAGACGTTGCGAGGTTGTTGAACGCCAAATAGGCATGACGACAGTATAAAAAAATCGCTGATTCAGTGATGACAGGGGAGAAGTCATATTAAAAAAAAGTAAACACAGGTTTAGTTTTATTTAAAAATAACAGATTATTAAGATTTTCAATAAAATAAAACATTTAAATACTGCAATCGGCCATTTTGACTGAAACACCGATCACAGCGTATGACGTCACGGTTATGTGATTTATGGGACGTTTCTATAGAAACAATGTCATTTTTATTTAACTGTGACGTCATGCCGACGCCATGACACATGCGAGCTGTATTCGGGCACTATTGAAAAATTATGAGAAAAATGGCTTCAAACTTTGTTAAACTTAAGTTTATTACCGAAATAAAAGCTTTTTTGTAAATAGTAAAAGTGTACCCACATTATGGAAGAGGATTTTAAAATCTTTCGTCACGCCTATTGAGCAGTTTCTTCCGCTATTAAGATTTATGCTTATTCCATTGTTTCTTGTTTGAAGTTTTAAACTTCACAAATGAACTTGTTACGTGCCATTTAGGCCAGTAATGATGTCTCAATTTTATAGTGAGGTCAGTAAAGAAATTTTGGTAATCAGCGTCATTTTTGGACCCACGTTTTTTCTTTTTTGAATATACAATCATAGTGACTCTCCGCGCTCTGGACGAAGCGGAAAGGAGTGTCAGACTTGTACTATCTAAACCTATCCGAGTTCCTTTCACCCTTTGTGTTCCAGGGCTGCGGTATCTCTCTGGAAAAACCCGCAACCACGGCGGCAGTGGCCCTAGCGGGCCCCTCTGCTTTGCTGACATCTTTTGTCTTGTCACGAACGCGCCGTCGATACTGCCTGTCGTTACTAGACGTACGGACAGCTTACCCATTCCACAGACCCGTGTCTACGGTGGCCGGGAGTCGTCTTGCGTCGCCCGACGCCTAGATCTCCCGCGGCAACTGGGTTAGTTTGAGGTTGGCTCCCTGAAACGTCTAGCCACCACCTTCGCTAGCATAAGTGATCGCTTCTAATTCCGTCTCGCCCCTGATCGTGGACTGAACCGGGGACAGACGCGAGCACGTACGGACAGCTTACCCATTCCACAGACCTGCTTCTACGGTGGCCGGGAGTCGTCTCACGAAGAATCACAGGCTTGGATTACACTTATAAATCCACTCTAAGTTTTATAAGACCGTGTTTAAAAAATCAGGGCATTTCTATTTAGAGAAGTATTACAGAAGTTCGACGCGTTTGTTTACAAAACATCGACGTACGCTCGCTTTTTATCGATCGATTCTTATCAGCGTTAATGTTGCGTTATCATAATTTTTTATGTTAATAAAAATCGATGGGGATTTCTTTTGTTGGTACTTTTTTATTATTTTGTTTACGATTTTAATCTATTTGCCTTATTCGATAAGCATTATGTTTATAAACCTGTTTGGGCACACTAGGCAAAAAGTTTGCTGACGAACTGTCGGGGTTGCGGGTTGTTCGAAAGAGATGCCGCGGCCTCGGAACATGGAGGGCAAAAGAAGGAGCATGGGTGGGTTTATCCAGTAAATCTCTAACACTCCCCTCCGCTCCAGTCAGAGCGGAGGAAGTTATTTGATGATTAACCATACGTAAAAATATGCTATCCTTCATATTGGGCTATCCTTTAGTCATGTGTGGGTTTTTAGACAACTTTTGATAACCCCTTGGTGGTACGTTGTCCAATTTCATGATTTAAGGTACCTAGTTACCCTCTGGGCCCTGGAGGGAAATTATCTTACATTTAGATTCCTTTATTTTTAAAAAGAAACAATAGCATTCAAAGATTTTTTACTAATCGATAGGATTATTATTCAGGACAAATTTCTCTAAGAAACATCAGAAACATTTGTTTATTTTTTTTATGGCATCTCGCAGTTCGACCTATGAGGTCCTTATCTGCTTAACCGGACAGTCCTGTGGATGCCTTGCAGTTAAGGCCTCCAGTCAGGGGAGAAACATTTGGTTGGATTAGTATAATAAAATACCCGAGCGAGGCAAGCGAATTTTAGAAAATCTTTGAATGCAGTTTTGTTTCTTTTTAAAAATAAAGGAATGACTCCTTTAAGTAAAATGAGCCAACTTAAGGATTTAAGGTAGTTTCCCTCCAGGGCCCGCATTTATTTTTCCACACTGTATATATTTTTTTTAATCAAATCTATTAATGTAACCGATGATGACGAATAATTATGACATTATTTTCTCCAATACAATAAAATCCTGAACAGACCACAGTCATGTGTACAACTACTGTACTTCCGTGCATCATCAGAGCGCCAGCAGCAGTTCCAGTGGTCGAGCCGCCAACAATAATGGCGGTCGGATTAACTATGGCGGAAAAAAACAGGTACGCCATTTTGGATTTGTTATTTTAAACAGGTAATGGGGACATTTTGGTCTTGGAAAATCTCTGTGTTACATGGTAAAGATGGTTAAGAGGGAACAGGGCCTACGAGGAATTTGACAAATTGGTATTTGAGGAAATTGTTATGGTTTCGTTGCGCCCGTAGAGTGTGAAAGGGTCAACTGTACCTCAGACCGATTCTATCTCATTTTTTTTTATGTAATCTATTTTTTGCATTCTTCTTTCTTCTCCTAGAAACTTAGCCGATTTAATTATTTTTGACATTTAAATTTTAAGAAAGAGTTTAGCTAGATTCCTGTAATTTTCTTCTATGTGAAAAACTTCTCTTTTAGTCACCGCGGTAAAAATCATGTTTTATTTGCTGAAAAATATAAGAAATGACAGGGACATGCCCATAATAGACCTTGATTTTACTTTGAGTTATAATAAAACAAAAGCGAGTCAGACTCGCGCACCAAGAGTTCCGTACAAACTTGCGACCTAAACAGCCATATCTTTTGACTGCGTAGACTTAGACGGTTGATTTTTTCGCGGTACAAAGGGACCACAGATTTGAGTGTATGATTTTAATTTCAACTCCATACCCCACGCGTTCCCGAGATAGACAAGAAAGTCATCCTTTGAGGGATCCGTTTATTTTCTTTTGAGGGACCTACGGAACCCTAAAAATAAACTGCCCCATTGGACCAGAGAGAGGTCGCGAGCTCGACTGCTGAATATTAGGTCCTGGGTTCGAGTCCTGGGTCAAAAAAGAGATATTAAAATTATCAAAAAAATATTTAACTTTTTAGAATTGACGCAATCAACTGATCAAAATGTATAGGAAAGATAAAAGAAAAAGTCAAGTCATAGAATAAAAGTTGTCATCACACGGGGTATTGCGTTTATATTTTACATGTACACTGTACACCTCTACCGAACCTTTAGCGGAAAACAAGCGTGAGGTTTTGTTTCTTATGATTTCTGTTTGTTTTCAGAGCGGGCACGTGCAGGGTGGCGCGCAGTTGGTCGGCCTCGAATTGTACAAGAGACTGAAGGAGTTCCTCCGGATTTATCTCATCAATTTACTCCAGGTTTGTTCTATTTTCCAAGTACACACGACGACAGGTCATAGGTTGACCTGTCGTCGTGTTCTAAACTATTATAGCCTGATCTCTCTACTACAGATCGGGCTGCGGATACAGGCTGTAGTAGAGAGATCAGGTTAAAATGGTTAGTATATGTTGATGTGCCGTCGTGTGTACATTTCGTCTAAAGGACAATTTTAGGAAGAAAGAAATTTTTTTTGCGAGTCGGACTCGCGCACCGAGGGTTCCGTACAAAGTTGCGACGTAAACGGCCATATATTCTGATTGCGTAGACTTAGAGAGTTGCACAGCTCCAAGGGAGACCACAGATTTGTGTATATAGTTTTAATTCAACTCGATACCCGATGCGTTCTCGAGATAAAGAGTTTTAACAAGCAGACAGAAAGACCTATATCCACCACTCTGGTCCGAAGCAAACTAGAGTCTAGTGCCTGTGTCTGGCACCCCTACACTGCAGCCTCAACTTTAATGCTCGAAAAGTTGTAGAACACTTTCCTGAGAAGATCTTTTCTACATGTATCCTACCTTCTTTTTATTAGAAATGTTGGGCTTTAACTCCGTAGAGGTGAGAAGGGGCTTTGATCAGCTTACGGTAGCTTGTAAAACCTTCCGGGGACGTAGCGACTGCCCCGAACTTCACACCCTTCTCTGTCGGCTATTTGTCCCCGACAAATACATCGGACACCGTCAGAACTGACACAGTCTTTTCGCTTAACCGTTTTCCAATCGCCAGAGCTGAATCGTCTGTATGTCGTATTCTTAAGATGCTCAACGCCCTCCTGACTGCCCACCCTGAATGTGATGTGTTTGCGGACGAATGCAATAAAGTCATGCTAAAATTCTTACTTCCTTACTTTATATAATATTATAAAAGCGAAAGTGAGTTTGTTACCTCTTCACGCTTTAATGGCTAAACCGATCTTGATGAATTTTGGTACAGAGATAGTTGGAAACCAGGAGACGGACATAGGACATACATTTTTTTTTAAAGTGGGATGTGAGGGAGAAAGAGGGAAGAAAAGGGAAAGCTTAGCGTTGCTATTACAAATCAATAAGGCGCTAGGGGAACTGTGTTACCCCGAATTTAACGCGAGCAAAGCCGCGGGCAAAAGCTAGTAAATATATAAAACGTAATTTTTCTTTTATCTTCAGAATGGCGCAGAGTTAATGGGCGAGGACGTGCTAGCTTTCTACACGAAACAATGGGAGGAGTACCAGTTTTCGTCGCGCGTACTGAACGGAGTGTGCGCCTACCTCAACAGGCACTGGGTCAAGCGCGAGTGCGAGGAGGGACGGAAGGTAACATTACATCTATCATCATCATCATCTGCCTAGCCTTTTCCCAACTATGTTAGGGTCGGCTTCCAGTCTTACCGGATGCAGCTGAATACCAGTATTTTACTTGGAGCGACTGCCTATCTGACCTCCATAACCCAGTTAATACTGGGTAATACGATACCCCTTGGTAAGCCTGGTTGTCAGACTTTCGGGACACTGACTACTGTAACGACTGTCAAAGATCTACGAATGACAGCCGGGACCAACAGCTTAACGTGCTTTCCGAGGCACGGCACGGCATGGCATTACATCTATCATATATTACATTTAGATAATAGATGGACCATTAAAGTAATATGTTGGAAAGGGCTACCAGGAAAAAGAAATGTCGGCAGACCTTCTAGACGGTGTACTGATGATATTATCCAAAAAGCAGGGCAAAATTGCATGACCCTTGCTAAAGAGAGAGATGTCTGGAAGGAGAAAGAGGAGGCCTTTACCCATATGGGATCCACATCCCGGAAGCAAAAATAACCCGACTAGATTAATAAGTTAAAAGTACTAACTCAACTAACAATCATTTGAAATGTAATTAATAAGATGTGGAAATAAAAGGCTAAAATATAAATATACAATGTGTCCGGTCATGGACTAGCGATATTCCAGATACTTATGTAACGAGTGTTTTAATATACTATTACGCTACACACTTGGGTCTAATTCACTTCCCCGCTTTTTAGCAGCCATTTTGAGATATTCTATGATATGCGTGTACAAAATACATAGAATATCGCTAGTCCGTGACCGAACACATTGTATATTACATTTATCATCGGCGGGGAAGGAAGTGACAGTGTTCCTTCTTTTACATTTTGCGTTTCGGGGCCGCGGTATCTCTTTCGAACCACCGCAACCCCGGCAGACAGTGGTCCTGACGATCCTGTCAAATTTGCCGACATCTCTACCAAAGCCTGCGGAGTTCTTTTAACTTAAAACTAACCAACATACTCTTCTTTCCAGGGTATCTACGAGATCTACCAACTGGCCCTGGTGACGTGGCGCGACAATCTGTTCCAGCGCCTGAACAAGCAAGTCACCAACGCGGTGCTCAAGCTCATTGAGAGGGAACGCAACGGGGAGACTATTAATACGAGGCTCGTTTCTGGGGTAAGGTTTTTTTAAACGTTATCTTTTGACTGTGTAGAATTAGAGAGTTGATTAGCTGCTAGGGACCATAGACTTGAGTACTCTATTTTTAATTTTAACTCGATATCTCCACGCGTTCCCGAGGTAAAGGATCTTGACGGGCCTGTTGGTCTAGTGGTTAGTGGCCCTGACTGCTGAGCCGGAGGTCGTGGGTTCGATTCCCACCCAGGACAAACTTTGTGTGATGAGCATGATTGTTTGTTCTGTGTCTGGGTGTGATTTATCTATAATATGTATGTATTTATAAATTATATAAGTATGTATATCAGTTGTCTGGTTACCATAACACAAGCTCTGCTTAGCTTGGGATCAGATAGCCGTGTGTGAGTTGTCCCAAGATATTTATTTATTATTTATTTACAGTCCGACGACAGTGATCCTATAAGGGGTTCCGTTTTTTCCTTTTGAGGAGGAGCCCTAAGAACAGCCAAGAAAGATAAGCTAATCAAGTTTATTGACTTGGCTCACGAGTTTATCGACATGTGGGCTGTGGACTCAGCGATCATTGTGCTGATAGTCGTATCTGCCAACGGCTTAATTGCCAAGAGCCTCGACCACTGCTAAGGAGGCTCTCGTTAGCCAGCTGGATGAAGCCCTTTTGGAACGAAGTTCCTTATCGAGTGTTGCGAAATGGGGCAGGCGGAAAAATTAAGACCACAACCAAAAGTTGTAACGACACTTTTTGCTATACTCACAGAAAGCAAGTCAGTTATTTTCGTTTCGTCTTTCTATTTCGCATTGAACAGTGTAGTGTCGGCACCATTATTTTTGTTGAGTGTATACAGGTTTTTTGTACATAACAAATAATAACGTCGTTCCATCCGGGTGTCCCTTGACACCTCTCAATTTTTTATATTACCCATTTTGAGTTGTTTCAGTTAAGATGTGTGTGATAGAATAGTAGAGAAACTTTATATTTCTAAAGCCTGTCCTTCTTCCAGGTAATCAACTGCTACGTAGCGCTCGGCCTTAATGAAGACGACACTTCCGCGCGGGGCCAGAACCTCGTGGTGTACAAGGAGACGTTCGAGGCCGTGTTCCTAGAGGACACCGAGAGGTTCTACACCAGAGAGAGTACCGACTTCCTCAGGAATAACCCCGTCACTGAGTACATGATCAAGGTAAGTTGTGAGGAGAAAGAAGCTATTAAGACTTTCTGATATGTGGAACGAATCCAAGACCTTACTAAAGTACGGCCAACGAGAAGCGATACCAAATGTCAAACAAAAGCATGGGTTTTGTTTGACATTTGGTATCGCTTCTCGTTGGCCGTACTGTAGTTAGCCCAAATAACGCCGGCTACTAAGAGATTAATAATAAGAAGCTAAAACAACATTTACAAATAAAAAAAAAACTAGCTATAGCCCGCGGCTTCGCTCGTATCCACCCCCAATTTTAGGGAAGCGGAGGGTTAGAATTTAGATAAAAAGTAGCCTATGTCACTCTTCATCTCTTCAACTACCTCAACTTAAAAAATCACGTCAATTCGTTGCTCCGGTTTGCTATGAAAGACGGACAAACAAACAGACACACATACACTTTCCCATTTATAATATTATATAAAAAATAGTGGTCTGCCGGCATCGGGAGCAGGGTTTCCTAAGAATCTTTGTTAGGAGTCTTATTCAACTAGGCTGGTGCAGTTCAGGTTGGTGGATGTCCCGTGTAGCCTTGGTTCTCAAAAATGTCGCGTCTTTCACCGTTTTTAGTGTGTCGTATAAAGTCGATAACAAAGCATCATATTTAATAGGGACAGACCTTGCCAACCCTACCCATGAATATGGCATCAATTTACTATTTATTTTTGCTTCTCAGGCTGAACAGCGTCTCCAAGAAGAGCAGCGACGCGTGCAAGTTTACTTACACGAGACTACGATGGAGCGACTAGCCAAGACCTGCGACCGAGTGCTCATTGAGAAACATCTCGAGATCTTCCACGCTGAGTTCCAGGTTCGTACAAACATCAACTGTTCTTCAATCATCATTCTTTTAGGCAATATATTTTTCAATATAACAATTTTTTGTTATCCGTGATGAAACAGAAAAAATAAAAGCCCTTGTTGCAATAAATGAGAAAAAAGCACGCGTTTAAAATACGTTGGATGTCGAATCTTATCGTAGTGAAATAAGAGCCGTTTTCGAGGAAGTTTATTAAAAAACGTCGTTTGTCAACTTATTAAAAAACGTTGTTTGACATTGTCTGTCACTTTGTGGCTGGCGGCTCTGGCGCATCAAAATGATCTATTTCTCAACGCTTTCATAACAATAATTAAACTGAGCAATATATATGATAATTGAAATTCATAGCTAGATATCGAACTTATTGATTTTTTAAACATTTCATAACCAACCTTTTTTATCTTAATGTAATCTCTGTAAGTATTTAGAGTACATAAACAAAAACCGTGACAAACTTTTTCACAGAAACTCCTGGACGGCGAAAAGAACAGTGACCTGGGCCGCATGTACGCGCTCGTGGCTCGCATCCCGGACGGACTGTGCGAGCTGCGGCGTCTGCTGGAGCATCACATACACGCGCAGGGACTGCAGGCCATCGACAAGTGCGGGGAGTGCGCGCATACGGTACATACACTACACTATATTATATACAGGGTTATTTGTAAATCACCGGCAACGTCTCAGGACCATGTTACTAACATTATAATCAACAACTTTTGTTCTAGGACATTTAAACATTTATCATATTTTAGTTCATCAGATTTTCATACAATAATAAAAATATTGAACGCTCTAAATGTTAATCTATGCGAAGCAAACGTGTGTAGGTATGTAGGTACAGCAAAATACGGAGTTGAAAAGTGTTAGATAGGACAACGAAATCTTGAAGATTTGTTTTTGGAAAATGTATAAAATTTTGTAAAAAATCATAGAACATAAGTTGTTGTTTATGATGATTGTAATACAGTCCTGCAAGGTTGTCGGTGTTTTACAAATAACCCTGTATATATTTATTTATTATGAAAACAACAGGGGTCCAGTGTGTTAGTAACAAAATTCTTAGCCTATGTTAGTACTTAATAGTAAACAGCGATCTGGTTCGATCGACCAGCGAATGCACAAGCGGGCTGTCTGCCCGGGCGGCAATTGAGTGAAGGATGCTATTACGACTGCCACACAATCTACAAACCAACGAGGCGGATCTTTTACGCCATACTGCTTCACGTATAGATAGATACATAAATCATTTATTTGATGCAGCAAAAGACACAATACATGAATTAACACAACAAAAAAAAATATCAAACTGAGAAAAAAAAGGAAGAAAAGGAATAGATTAAAAAAATAAGTAATTTTGTACAATTTTACTCAAATCTCAAGCATTCATTTCAAGTAGGCCAGTTACAGGGACTTTTGAACTGTTGATACAATGATAATAATGAAATGAAGCTAGTCCCATTCACAAGCCAAAATGATTTAAGAAAAAATCGGTCAAGAGCGAGTCAGACTTGCGCAATGACTCCGTACAAACAGCCTACGTATTTTCAACGTATGGTAACACTTTCTAAAATGTTTCGACCTCTGTCATTTATTTATAAAACCTGGTTAACCTGTAATTGGCAACTGTTTAAGTCCAATACTTTTTTTAAATATATTTATGTACAGAAGTCATTTCGTTCATTTATTGATTGATTTACATAATTTCACATTTTTAAATATTTCTTAATAAAAAACTTAAAAAAAAACATTTAAAAATATAAAAATAGTAGCCCACCGGTATCGGGAACAGGGTCCAAGCTACCGGCGGTCAGGGCTCCAGAGAAAGGAACTTCTTAACAATACGAGCCGTGTCCAGGAGTACCGCGCACTGTAGCAAGCCCTTGATCCAGCTGCCTAACGAGAGCCTTCTCAGGTGTTGGTCGAAGCTCTTAGCAATTAAGCCGTTGGCAGATACGACTATCGGCACAATGATCGCTGAATCCACATCCCACATGTCGACAACCTCGCGAGCCAAGTCAATATACTTGATTTGATTATCTTTCTCGGCTTTCACGAGGTTCTCATCATGAAGTCATTATTATTATTGTTGATAAATAAATAAAATTTACTGCCCTTTCTTCATGTTACTTAGTTCATATAATTTACTAAAACCTTTTTTTACAGGATCCCAAAGTCTATGTATCAACAATACTAGAAGTACACAAGAAATACAACGCGCTCGTCCTGGTTGCGTTCAACAACGATTCCGGCTTTGTGGCTGCACTCGACAAGGCTTGTGGCCGGTTTATTAACAGTACGTATCTGTAATATCACGACTGTATTCTTTATAAGGGTAGGCAGCGTTAGCTCACCGTCCGTCCGTCTAGTGTCGGCAGGCGGTGTCGACGCGCGCGCCTCAAAGATATGTCAGCAAAGCAGAGGGGCCTGGAGTGAAGGGTTGTTCGAAAGAGATATCGCGGCCCCGGAACATAAAGGGCAGTAGTAGGAACATGGGTGGGTGGGTTTTAGTCAGTACAAGTCTGGCACTCCCCCCCCCCCCCCCGCTCCGCCCAGAACCGGGGTTATTTGATGATTACCCATTCGTAAAAAAGTTTTCCTTTTTATTTCAATGTTAGATATTGTAATTGTTATGCCGTTTTAATGATAAATTATATTTATTTTGCAAGATGGTTTTTACAAATATAATTATAATTGCTTGCGCGTGCCCACTACACCAAGAAACTCATTTTACCCACATTTTTATCACATATTTGCGTCATTGGCGTCCAGGCACCTTGCTTGTGACATATATGCGACAATAGCGTTCATAAGGCTAAGTACTCTCTTATATAACGAAACGCTTCTTTGTGCGTAGGTAACGCAGTGACGAAAGCAGCGAACTCGTCATCCAAGAGTCCCGAGCTTCTCGCGAAGTACTGCGATCTGTTACTGAAGAAGTCCAGCAAGAACCCAGAGGAGGCTGAGCTAGAGGATACGCTCAATCAAGTGGTATGTTGTAGGGATGAAATATAATTGCTAAATTCACAAAACACCGTAGATGCAGCCCTGTGGACACGTGGTAGCTTACCGTACGTCCGTCCGTCCGTCCGTCCGTCCGTCCGTCCGTCCGTCCGTCCGTCCGTCCGTCCGTCCGTCCGTCCAGTGACGACAGGCTAGGGAGTAGTAGAGGACAGCGTATTAAAGAGATGTCAACAAAGCAGAGGGGCCTGCCAGGCCACCGCCTGCCGGGGTGAAGGGTTTTTCGAAAGAGATACCGTGGCCCTGGAACATAAAGGGCAAAAGAAGGAACATGGATGGGCACTCCCTCCCGCTCCTAACAGTGCGAGGGAAGTTATTTGATGATTTCCCATGTGTTTGTTGAATAATTGTAGAAAATAAAATTTAAAGACAGGAACAGAAAATATTAAGTACTATTAGAATAGAATATAATTTATTGCACACCAAAATTTATAAACAAAACTGTTCTACAAAAAACAAAAAAAAACTAAATCTATGGTTACAATGGCGGTCTTATCGCTAATAGCGATATCATCCAGACAACCTTTGGATGGACTTTACGAATATAAAAAATACAACGGGGGTAGTCAATGGTGTACCTACAGCTAATACTACACAAACAATTAAAATTAATCTTATATTTATTATAACCTTTTCTTTTTTCTTTATTTATTTAGACGCTTTTGCCTTACAGAAGTATGTCGGCCTTATCATACCCTAATCGAATTAACTATTAAACCTATTTCAAAATTTATTATAAGCTAATAAAGTTCATCGTTGTTTCCAGATGGTTGTGTTCAAATACATTGAAGACAAGGACGTGTTCCAGAAGTTCTACAGTAAGATGCTGGCGAAGCGACTGGTACAACACATGTCTGCCAGCGATGACGCTGAGGTAACATTATTTATAGTCTTACCAAGGGGTATTGTGTAAAGGCAGAAAGAATAACTGTTTATTAGACACGCACAGGACAAGACAGTAAAACAAAAGAGAGAAAAGAAAAAATGTTTATAAAAGACAATTAAATTAGTCTTGTACGAGGCCTGCTGGGCTGTAAAAAGGTGGATGTAAAACGATTGCATGTAGCGGAGATGAGAATGTTGAGATGGATGTGTGAAGTGACAAGAATGGATAAAGTAAGGAATGAGTATATTAGAGGAAGTTTGAAAGTTGCGCCTGTTACAGAATAATTGAAAGGGAGTCGTTTGTCTTGGTATGGTATGGGCATGTAATGAGGAGGGATGAAGCACATGTGACTAAAAGAGTGATGGATCTGAATGTTGATGAACGGAGAGCGAGAGGAAGGCCAAAGAAAAGATGTATGGATTGTGTAAGGAATGATATGAAGGAGAAAGGAGTAAATGATGCCGTGACTTCTGATAGGAGAGAATGGAACAAGAAAACGTGTTGCGCCGACCCCAAATAGAATGGGACAAGGGCAGGAAAATGATGAGTCCTGTACGAGGCCAAAATACCCCTATCTCAATATGGCAGCCATGTCACAGTGCTGATATTCTGATAGGGCCCAAGCAAGTGAATTACCTAGAATTGTCTGGTTTGTGCTGGTCAGATAGGCTGTCCTTCTGTGTAAAATTTAGGTATTCAGCTGTATTTTAGAGTGTAAGCCGACCTTAACATAGTTGGGGAAAAAGCCTATTCAAATGATGTTGAAGTTGTTATTAGAAGATTTAACGTATAGTCTACTCAACATAATATTCAGTCGATGCCAACCTTTATCATATAAGAAAGAAAAACCCGGCTAGTGACACCGAGGGTTCTGACATAAACAGCCGGTCGTTACAGATAGTTTTCCGAAATTCTGACGACCAGTCTTTCTAAGGCCTGAAACTGCGTTAAGCGGGCTCCCGCGCGGTTTCATACAAAGTGCACCGTCGCGGGGACACGCACGGGTCCCTCCAGCGGTAACACGCGCGGGCTTGTTCAGTCAATAACGCTTGATGAAAAGCTTATGAAATTGACTTTCGACAGAGAAAGAGTAATTGTGGATCTGCTGTGTCGTTCTGTCATATGGGGTCAAGCGAATGAATTCTTAAGGTAACTTCTGAGGGTCCTTCACGTACCAACGGAGCCCACGCGCGCAGACACGCGACGGTTGCCCGTCGCGGGCGCCCGCTTAACGCAGTTTCAGGCCTTTTTTTTTTTTTTTTTTTTCGGGTGGGAAATCATCCAATGACTTCCCCCGCTCTGGGTGGAGCGGGGGGGCATGTCAGACTTGTACTGACTAAAACCCACCCATGTTCCTTCTATTGCCCTTTACGTTCCGGGGCCGCGGTATCTCTTTCGAACAACCCGCAACCCCGGCAGGACGCAGTTTCAGGCCTAAGGTATCGTTTTACCCAGTACTAATTGGTTTGTGAAAGTTAGATAGGCAGTCGCTCCATGTAAAATACTGGTATGGTATTCAGTTGCATCCGATGAGACTGGAAGCGGACCCCAACATATCTGGGAAAAGGGCTAGGCCGAAGATGATGATGAAGGAAAGAAGCGAACTTGAAATCAATGTCTTTTTTTTTCAGGCATCTATGATCTCAAAATTGAAGCAAGCGTGCGGATTCGAATACACAAGCAAACTACAGAGAATGTTCCAGGTACGTATTTTTTATTTATACTGCCCTCTCTTGGTTTTACAAGACTGGAGACGAGGGGGTACCATGATGAGGACCGGTACTTCATCGTAGACTGAAGGAGCTCATCAAGTATAAGGGCTATCAGGTCTTTTGGCCACAGAAACTTTTTTGGAATAGTATTTAAAAAAAAAGTTGCTTAACATTAGGATTTTCTTCTATATTGTGGGTGCGTTTAAAAATATTTAAACTCACATACACAAACAGCTAGACCCGAAACAACTACGACACGGTTGGCGCAGTGGCTGAGCGATCGGGTGCTGCGCTGCGTGTTGCGGGTTCGATCCCCACACGGAGGAAATATTTGTAAAGCCTACAGATAGTTGTTCCGGGTCTGGCTGTTTGTGTATGTGAATTTAAATGTTTGTAAACACGCCCACAATACAGGAGAAATTCCTAGTGTGGGGCAACATTTATTTAAAAAAAAATTGTAGGCCATGTAAATAACTGTTCCGTGTGCTCCCGGGACACGCAGCGCAGCAGTCAATCGCTCAGCCACTGCACCAACCGCGCCGTCGAATTATTATATCCATGATTAATTAAAACTGATCCAATTTTTTTTATTACACTTCCTCGAATTGGCTCTTATTACTCTACGATTAGTTTCAATATGCAATGTATTACACGCGCGTGCTTTTTTCTCATTTTTCGCAAGAGGATTTCTCCATTGATAACAATAAACTGTTGCTGTTCAAATCCAACAGCAAGCGTATATTTTAAAGGCCTTCATCCTTACTAATATTATAAAAGCGAAAGTGAGTTTGTTTGTTACCTCTTCACGCTTTAATGGCTGAACCGATTTTGATGAATTTTGGTACGGAAATAGTTGGGAACCAGGAGCCGGACATTGGCTATTTTTTTTTTATAAAAGAGTGGTATATGAAGAAAGAGGGACGAAACGGGAAAACTTAGCGTTGCTATT
Source organism: Ochropleura plecta (assembly GCA_905475445.1). Taxonomy (NCBI): domain Eukaryota; kingdom Metazoa; phylum Arthropoda; class Insecta; order Lepidoptera; family Noctuidae; genus Ochropleura; species Ochropleura plecta. The sequence continues at coordinate 6,189,222 of FR997750.1, read as the reverse complement.
ACAAATCAATAAGGCGCTACCGAAGTTAACGCGAGCGAAGCCACGGGCAAAAGCTAGTATTAAATAAAAAAATGAAATTGTGTTTATCAACAGAATATAATAAATAAACTCGATGATTTATAAAATAACGAGCTTTTGCCCGCGGCTTCGCTTGCGTTAAATTCGGGGTAACACAGTTCCCTTTTCCTGATTTGCAGGTATCTGCTACCTGTAGTTTTTGCCCTTGCGCCTTATTTATTGTAAAACCAATGCTAAGTTTTCCCTTTTCTTCCCTCTTTCTCCCTCATTTTTCACTTTAAAAAAATATACATATATTAGCCTATGTCCGTCTCCAGGGTCCCAACTATCTCTGTTCCAAAATTCATCAAAATCGGTTTAGCCATTTAGGCGTGAAGACGTAACAAACAAACTCATTTTCGCTTTTATAATATTAGTAAAGATAAGGATTTGCTTAAAACCTGGTTACATTTTTGTTTTCATTCTGTTCTTCAGGACATAGGCGTATCAAAGGACTTAAACGAAAACTTCCGCAAACACATGTCGAACAGTTCGGAACTGCCGCTGCACATCGATTTCAGCATCCAGGTGCTGTCGTCTGGCTCCTGGCCCTTCCAACAGTCCTCGTGCTTCCAGCTGCCCACTGAAGTAAGTTGGTCATCATCGTAGATAGATTGTACAGGAGATCCTATTCTTCCTTTTACAAGTTACGTACCTTAAAAGGAAAAAAACTGAGCCCTTATTTGTAGGATCACTTTGTTGTCTGTCTGTCAAGTCTCTTTACCTATATCAGAGGGGCCAGCCAGGGCCACCGCCTGCTGGGGTCACTGGAAACTGCGGCCTCGGGACATAAAGGGCAAAAGAAGGAACTTGGGTGGGTTTTAGTAGGTAAAAGTCTAACAATTCCTCCCGTATTTGACGATTTCCCATCCGCAAAAAAGGGCTCCTTCATCATCATCATTTTCCTGCCCTTGTCACATTCTATTTGGGTTCGGCGCAACACGTTTTCTTCTTCCATTCTCCCCTATCAGTCGTCACAGCATTATTTACTCCTTTCTCCTTCATATCATTCCTTACACATTCCATCCATCTTTTCTTTGGCCTTCCTCTCGCTCTCCGTCCATTAACATTCAGATCCATCACTCTTTTAGTCACATGTCCTTCATCCCTCCTCATTACATGTCCATACCAAGACAAACGACTCCCTTTCAATTTTTCTGGGCAAAAAAGGATTCCGTACAGGTAACTAATGAAAGCACCGAACATTGCTCTAACTAACCGATAAACTGTATTGAAGGACTTGACATTGCCGCTTGATTGCTATGCAAAAATTATTTTGGGAATGGGGCCCAAGTTGTATAACAAGTAACCAATAACAATAAAAATCTTGACTGTATACACAATTTCAAAAAGGCTCTTCTTAATTTATCAGTCTTAAAAACTTACTACACAGTCAATGAGTACCTAGAAGACATATTTTAATTTATTGACATTTTGTATTTATTAATATTTTGTTTTCTTTTACTCATTATTTAAAATTAATCAAATGATGTTTTTAATTCTAATTTAATGTATTATATTGGAGGTTTAGTAACTAGTTTAGTTTTACTATTTTTACTACTTTTATTTGGGCAATTGTAGTTAAAATATTTGTACGCCGCTGACGGCAAGACAAAGAGTTCATTTTTAACCCACTTCAAAAAAGAGGAGGTTCTCAATTCGGTCGGTATGTTTTTTTTTCTTCGATGTTTGCACAGCAGCGATTACTCTGAGATTTATAATCCGATTTACGTGATTCTTTGTTATTTGAAAGCTGGTATTAATATTGACATGATCTGTACCTGTGTTTAGTCTGCCTATGTTCTACAAATAAAATTATTTGAATTGGAATTGCTTTCTTAGGTACTCACACAGTAATGAATGTATTATTATCTATTCCAGTTGGAGCGTTCAGTGCACAGATTCACAACGTTCTACTCGTCACAGCATTCTGGCCGCAAGCTGAACTGGCTCTACAACATGTCCAAGGGCGAGCTCGTCACCAACTGCTTTAAGAACAGGTGAGTATTGTATTTTCGAATGCAGCACTCATTATACTTTTTTTATCTTGCGTGTTTTAGTGAAACGAAACGCAAACTCAGATAATGCTGGTAGTGACGTCAAAGTCCACGTGTCAAAGAGACGATGACACGAGACGTCAGAGAGAGAGATGACGGCACGGTTGGCGCAGTGGCTGAGCGATCGACTGCTGCGCTGCGTGTCATGGGTTCGATCCCCGCACGAAACAAATATTTGTATGGCCTACAGATAGTTGCTCCGGGTCTGGCAGTTTGTGTATGTGAGTTTAATTCACTTACACAAACAAGTGAGTTTAAATAAGGGAAATCCTAGTGTGGGGCAACGTTTTTTTTAAATAAGAAGTCTAATCAATGTTCTCGTAACAGATATACATTGCAAGCGAGTACGTTCCAAATGGCGGTGCTTCTACAGTACAACGACAACACTTCGTGGACCGTCAGCCAGCTGGAACAGCATACCGGGATCAAAGGCGACTTCCTTATACAGGTATTTATTATTTCTCTTCTCTATTTATCTTCTCTGTTATGCGCCCTGCACCTACTATGATTTCTCTATTTGTCATCTGTAGACTGGTAAAAAATACCCAAGGCATTAAGTCCGCCTTCGTACAGTGTTTTTTTAGACATGTGCATAAAGTTAAATAAATAAATAAAAAATAAATAAATATTTATAATGTAATATCACGCCAATAAGTCTATAATAGGTGTAAAAATACTTTTATTTAATGAAGCCGTAAGCTGCTCGTTTTCTCCGTCATTACGATTATCATTTTGGTTTAGAGACCTTAGCACGAGGGCGCGGTTTGAACTTAGCGTAACTTCGTCAATTTTAAAACTATTCTTTCAAAACTCAAAACTCAAAACCATTTATTTCAATTAGACCATTACAGGCACTTTTGAATGTCAAGAAACAAAATTAATCTACAGTCCCGGTCACAAGGCATAATAACTTGTGAAAGTACTGTAGTTGCCCATTCCAAAGCGTTGATCTCTATGGAGAAGAATGGGCAAGAAACTCCATGAACACTCTTTTAAATTATAGTATTTTTACAAAATTGTATTTACATCATTCATGTTGAGATTATACAAATATGTGAGAACGATGTAGAAAGACGTGCACAGTAAGAGCGTCCAGAGTAAATTAAAAAGCAAAATTTAATTTTAAATCTAAATAAGTTAAAAATGAACCGTGGTAGCTAAAAAATGACCAGTCCCAACTGACAGCGCCCGTTCACGAACATGACGTATGGATCAGCCCCATTCAGCTCGACCATTTTGAAGGGAGCTAAATGACCCGACACACCCGCCACCATCAGCGAGACATTTAAGTGAGCATGACACTATCAACCACCAGGGCTTCGTCAAGTCAATGATAATACATAGCACTCACATAATGGGCTTAATAATTATACAATACTAGAGAATTGATTCTATACATTGCAAAGATAGTCTTACAATCTTCTGCAGCTTCCACTATAGCTTCGGTTACCAATCAATGAGTTTACCCCTATTCTTGTGGAGCAGGACCAGCATTGAGCCAAGCATTTTTATCATCAATGTAATCCCCCAACTTATAATATGCTTGCCTACATAGTGTGCGTTTAATACAAGATTTAAATTTCGTTTCATTCAGTTGAAGAATGTGGGGAGGTATTTTATTGTAGCATTTCAAACAGTACCCCATGAAAGATGAGTCTACTTTAGCTAACCTGAAACCTGGTTGAACTAATTGGTCCCTATTTCTAGTATTATAATTGTGTCTGTCACCTCTTTTACTAAAAATATGCAAGTTTTTCCTGACATACATGATGTTTTCATAAATATATTGACAAGGTACTGTCATGATGTTAATATCCTTAAACTGTTCCCTTAAAGAATCTCGCCTACGTAGGTTATATATGGCTCTGATGGCTCTTTTCTGCAGAATAAATATAGACTCGATGTCTGCTCCCCGTCCCCAAAGTAAAATACCGTATGACATGATACTATGAAAATAACTAAAGTAGACTAGCCTCGCGGTGTCTACATCGGTAAACTGACGGATTTTTCTAACAGCAGATGCTGCTGAACTAAGGCGTCCTGCAAGAGATGTTATATGCGGACCCCATTGTAGCTTAGAATCGAGTGTTATTCCCAAGAAAACAGTTTTTTCGACGAATTCTAGTTTCTCTTGATTCAATACTATGTCACACTCACTGTTTTTGACATTTGGTAGAGCAAATCTTATACACTTCGTTTTTTTCCCATTTAATACTAAATTATTAGCGGTAAACCAATTATGTACCTGCATTAGGGCATTATTTACGTCGTCAAGATTTGTGGCACGTCTGTTTATCTTAAATATTAAAGAGGTATCGTCAGCAAACAACACCATTTGTGGTTGGTTTTTAAATAAATGGGGTAGATCATTAATATATACTAAAAAGAGGAAGGGACCTAATATCGATCCTTGTGGTACACCCATCTTTACATTTAAACCCATTGAATTGACACCATTTATTTGTACTTGCTGCTGTCTATCATTTAAATATGATTTTACTAAACTAAGCGCAAGTTTTCCTAGGCCGTAATGTTCAAGTTTCAAGAGTAGGGTTTCGTGGCTAACACAATCAAACGCTTTTGAAAGGTCACAAAAGATTCCTATGGCATCCTGTGCCTCTTCCCACGCAGTAAATATGTGTTTTAACAAGGTAACACCAGCGTCAGTCGTACAACGTCCTTTGGTGAAACCATACTGTTTTTCATGTAAGATCTTGTTGGTGTTAATGTAATATCACGCCAATTAGTCTATAATAGGTGTAAAAATACTTTTATTTAATGAAGCCGTAAGCTGCTTGTTTTCTCCGTCATTACGATTATCTTTTTGGTTTAGAGACCTTAGCACGAGGGCGCGGTTTGAACTTAGCGTAACTTCGTCAATTTTAAAACTATTCTTTCGATTTTAGAATCCTCTTTTCAATTTTAAAAATGCCCCTTTCAATTTTAAAGCTATCCTGTTCTAGTTGTTCTAGTCCGAGACAATACACCTGAGGTCTTCTGGAGAGTAGGGGTGGAGTGTCAGACTTGTACTGACTAAATCTCACCCATGTTCCTTCTTTTGCCCTTTATGTTCCGGGGCCGCGGTATGTGTTTCGAACAACCCGCAACCCCGGATACTGTCACACCTTGTATTCAATTAAGCGTCCCGGCCTTGGCTTGTCATACTAGCTGGCGGCCGCGGCTTCACCCACAAGATATCGAAAAAAAACGTATCCTATATGTTATTCCAGACTATAATCTACCTCTGTGTCAAATTTTATCAAGATCCTTTCAGCCGTTTTGACGTGAAAGAGTAACAAACCTCACAAACATTCGCATTTATAATATTAGTAGGAAAGTAGGAATTATTCGTCTATTGTATTCTTGCTAACGACATGTTCTTTTACAGGTGCTACAAATCCTATTGAAAGCGAAGCTGCTGGTCTGCGCGGACGACGAGTCCGAACTGTCCGAGGGCTCTGTCGTCGATCTGTATGTAGGTTATAAGAAGTGAGTATACCAAAATAATATCTTGACTTTTTAAACCGAGTTCTACAAAAATAATATCTTGACTTTTTAAACCGAGTTCTACAAAAATAATATCTTGACTTTTTAAACCGAGTTCTACAAAAATAATATCTTGACTTTTTAAACCAAGTTCTACAAAAATAATATCTTGACTTTTTAAACCGAGTTCTACAAAAATAATATCTTGACTTTTTAAACCGAGTTCTACAAAAATAATATCTTGACTTTTTAAACCGAGTTCTACAAAAATAATATCTTGACTTTTTAAACCGAGTTCTACAAAAATAATATCTTGACTTTTTAAACCGAGTTCTACAAAAAGAAGGATGTATTTTTTGTGTTTATGATGCGATTTCTCCGCCAGTATTGGGTTCATTTTCTAAATTATTTTTATAATTGAAAGGGTGTTGAGGTCCCCCCCTAGCCCCTAGCAAAACTATTTATATTTTTTGGGAAGTTTACAGGTAATATTTAAAAACATGAAAAATGAATTCTCGATAATAACGTGTGTGGTGCAAAAGAGTCCATAAAACAAATAAAAGTCACTGAGTCGATTATATTCTTGCAAAAAGATGTAAACATTCAAAAGATTAATAAGAATTGCACGGAACGGCACGGTTGGCATAGTGGCTGAGCGATCCATTGCTGCGCTGCGTGTCGCGGGTTCAGTCCCCGCACGGATTAATTATTTGTATGAGATCTGGTTCTTCTAACCTGACAGACAGATGTGTTGCTGGGAAGTTTGTTCCGCCACTTTTCTCCCCAGCTAAACACACTAGGAAGTGGTTAAGGGCAGGGCGTTTTTGTGGGACTGTCTCTTGTAATGTGACGTTCAAAAAGTGCTTACTATCAGCCTAATTTGAATAAATAACTGTTGATTTTGATTTTATGACCTACCGGTAGTTGTTTCGGGTCTGGCTGTTTGTGTATGTGAGTTTAAATGTTTGTAAACGCACCCACGATACAGGAGAAATTCCTAGTGTGGTGCAACGTTTATTTAAAAAAGAAAAGTCCTATTTTTGTCTGATTTATGACTTCTAATACTGTGTGCTGTGAGGATGTGTAACATATAGTTTCTATTTTATTTTAAAACGGTGGGCATAAATACGGAATTTCGTCCAGTGCTATCAAGAAATAATATTTACGGTAAAAACGAAGGTAAACGTATTGAGTAAAAATTGTTTGTTACAGCAAAAAACTTCGCGTTAACATAAACATCCCGCTGAAGACAGAGCTGAAGGTAGAGCAGGAGGCCACGCACAAACACATCGAGGAGGACCGCAAGATGCTTATTCAGGTAACAGGAACCTTTTGACTTATTTCTATTTTGTCTCTCTCTATTAAAATAAATACTTACTAACAAAAACAGAAGATTGTTTATTTCGCACAAAATGTTTTTATGTCGTCCGCTTAGTAAAACGTGTTTGTTATTTCCCTTCGATGTCATTTTAAACGGATTCCACTGTAATTTTGTTTTATTGTTTTGTCCTGTGTGAGTCCAATAAAACAATTTTTCTTTCTTTCTTTATCGTATCAAGCCATTAACCAAATTATTTTGTTTCCAGGCCGCAATAGTGAGGATAATGAAGACCCGCAAGACACTGAAACACCAGCACTTAGTGGTGGAAGTACTCAACCAGTTGTCCTCACGTTTCAAGCCGAGAGTACCAGTCATCAAGGTATATATTTATTGTTTTTAAATACAACTACTGTATGTTTGCAGGCGGTGGTCAATTGTTGTGATGTGTATGTTAATTCTTATGAAAAGACTTAGACGATTCAATGATACTTTTGAATTTATTGAGTGTAATTTACAATATTAGTTTTTAGAGTAAGTAGGCCTTGTTCTGTCAACCAATTAAAGTTAGGTCAATCAATAAATCAAAATTTTTATTTTACATAGGCCTACATGGGCACTTATAAAACGTTGAGAAAAAATACACGGTTTGGGTTGATCGTTTCCTATGGAGAAGAACCGGCAAGAAGCTCCATGTTTACTCTTTTAAAATCATTTTGGTTTTACAATGTTGTTGTTACAGCGGAATTAAGTATGAGAGGACAGCGTAAGCCCGACAATAAGTCATTGCTTACTTTACAAAACGTAAAATAAGATAAAATATTAACAAAAGTTAACAAGCGTCTAATCTAAAAAGCCAACAATGTCCACTCATGCATAAGGAATAGGTAAAAAAAGAATCTATACAAGAAATAGAAAAAATATTGCAAAAAAAATAGTGTACTGTGTGTGGGTCCGTGTTGCCTCTACCAGCGCGTGCGCACGTGGCCGCTGTAGCCTGTGGGGACCGGGAGGGGGCGGCTAAACCACGAGGTGGACGGGACGTGGTGAAAGTTGTGGCGAGGCGCTGGTTGCTAACGAATTAAATGTCTCGCTGATGGTGGCGGGTGTGTCGGGTCATTTAGCTCCCTTCAAAATGGTCGAGCTGAATGGGGCTGATCCATACGTCATGTTCGTGAACGGGCGCTGTCAGTTGGGACTGGTCATTTTTTAGCTACCACGGCTCATTTTTAAACTTATTTAGATTTAAAATTAAATTTTGCTTTTTATTTACTCTGGACGCTCTTACTGTGCACGTCTTTCTACATCGTTCTCACATATTTGAATCTCAACATGAATGATGTAAATACTTAATAATTTAAAAGAGTGTCCATGGAGTTTCTTGCCCATTCTTCTCCATAGAGATCAACGCTTTGGAATGGGCAACTACAGTACTTTCACAAGTTAGTATGCCTTGTGACCGGGACTGTAGCAGCATCATTTTTTTGTTCTTGTTTTTATGACATTCAAAAGTGCCTGTAATGGTCTAATTGAAATAAATGCTTTGAGTTTGAGTTTTGAGTTTGAAAAGCCCGCACGCTGTGTCAGAAAGCCGAAGCTTATATCCAGCAGTGTCGACGTTGACGAAGGCGTCCATAGGGCCAGGGCCACAGCCTGCTTGGGTTGCGGGTTGTTCGAAAGAGATACCGCGGCAACGGAACATAAACGGCAAAGGAAGGAACATGCGAGGTTTTAGTCAGTAAAAGTCTGGCACGCCTTCCCACTCCGTCCAGAGCGCGAAGTTTTTGATTAATATTAACTCATTGAAGAAGCTACTCCAGCGAAATACTAACACCAATACGCCTTGCCTATTTCCGTCGGTATACAGTATTCTGCCTTAACAGAATAAAATAATGCCAAAAGGGCCTCAGCTCAGCATAATGCCAAATGGCAACACAAGACACTAACTGACACTAATTTTCAGCTGCAGCCCACGAGTACGCTCGAAAACATAAACACATAGATAATACATACATACTAATTTTTTTTGTTGTGTTTTCCCCAGAAATGCATCGATATCCTGATCGAAAAGGAGTACTTGGAGCGCACGGAAGGCGAGAAAGACACATACAGCTATCTCGCGTGATTGCGCCGCGCACTATGTAATAAATGATATATAAACAATATTATGTAATCTACATGACTTTTATTTTTTTTAATCTCCACACAATTGGCCCTACAAATAGGTGACGAAATAACCTGGGTGTACACTGCAATGCCTCGTCCGAGGTGACCCACGAAAAATTATCTAAAGATATGGGGGAGGTCCATAGATATAGATAGACATAGATAACGCAAGGGTAACTACTACGCGTGCCACTTTTCGAGTCAAACTTACGATCAAAAATCGCAAGCTGCTACTTTCGCGCTCAGTCTGCATCGGTGTGCCACTAGTTGGACGTCAGGTATCAAATTTAAAATAGTTAATTTTGTGTAATAAATTGTAAAAACTTTCGTCAATCACTAAATAGACGTCACTTCACTAAAATATAGTGCATGAGACGTCATAGTAGGTAGTCAAAATATGGCACGCTTCGTTTTCATACAGATCGTGATACTTGCGTTATCTATGTCAATCTATATCTGTGGGGAGGTCTTTGCCTAGTTTTTGGGATGTCCCTGTGGGACTTCGGCTCGGAAAGAGTGAGGGGATGAGAGTTTCGCCCATACGGTAGCGGAATGTGCTGCTCAAAAACGCACCGATACTTGCTTTTATCCCAGATTCAACCTTCAAATAGCGGGCATAGCCACTGGCGGAAGAAAACGACACGCTTGGTGCAGTGGCTGAGCTATCGACTGCTGCGTTGCGTGTCGCGGGTTCGAGTCCCGCACGGATCAAATATTTGTTTGACCTACAAATAGTTGTTCCGGGTCTTGCTGTGTGAGTTTAAATGTTTGTAAACGCACCCACGATACAGGAGAAATTCCTGGTGTGGGGCAACGTTTAAAGAAAAAAAAAAAGATTGTTTTTTTATCAAGTATGCAATTACTTTTAAATATTTAGAATAGAATAGAAAAGAATATACTTTATTGCACACCAAAAATTGAAAAAACAAACTGTTTTATAAAAAAGTGCTAAATCTATGGTTACAATGGCGGTCTTATCGCTAATAGCGATATCTTCCAGACAACCTTTGGATGGACTTTACGAATATAAAAATAGAACGGGGGTAGTCAATAGTGTACCTACTGCTAATACTACACAAATAATTAAAATAAAGTTACTTATTCAAAATATATTTATTTATCTATTTATATAAACTATTAAAATATCTACAAAACATTAAATGCAGCCAGCAATCAACAGTAGGTATTTATTGTGTACGTTACTCCAGCAAGAAAGTATCTCCTAGAGTTATATGAGTAGAACGTATAGTTTGTGCCTTATCTGCTGTAAATGTGCCCCTACATAAAAAATGTGTGCCCCCTGTCGTTTTGAAAAAAAAACGGAAAAACGATTCTTGCTGGGGTAACGTTTTTCTAGCAGGAAAATTCTAAACGAGTGATCGGAGGGAAAAAAATTGTGCATGGCCAGAGAGCTTATATGTGTGCCAAAATGTGCCCCAAAAAATAAAATCTGTGCCCCTTCAGGTTTTCGAGTTATTGCGTTTCCTGCTGGAGTAACGTTTTGATGAATCGTATATCTCTAAAACCATTGCATGTGCCCCTGTAGAATAAACATACACGAGTAGCTCTTAATGTGTGCCCATTTGTGCCCCAATTAGATTTAAGGAATAATTTATAGTTTATAAGTTATCGCGGTTTTATCAAAACCCGAAAAAACATCGCAGCGCCTAAATGAGGCAAGGCATAAGTTCACTGAAAACTGTATTCGGTCCTTCTTGGCGCTAATAATAACCATAGAAAGTTTCAAAACTGTTCATGCATGCGTTTTTGAGTAATCTTGCTAAAAGTCAAAACGATGGTGTCACAACTTTGACGGCAAAATACTAGGAACTGGCTCAATCTCAGATGTGTAGGTGTAAACCAAAATCATGTGCCTTTAGTCAAAAATATATGGTGAAAATATTAAGCTTGGCATGTTTCGCATTAAGTAAATATAAACAAAAAACCAAATTAAGTAAACAACGGCTGGTTATCCGACCAAATTAAAATGACTACTAAAAAGCGACGGATTCATACATATCGATGACCTTCTTTATTGGACGTATTATACCTAAGCTGTTGTCCGTACAGTTGCGTTCAAAAGTTTTGGGGGCTAATTAAAAAATATATTAAATGCACCTTGTTATATTGTTATCATATTAATGAAACAGCTTGTTTATGTGGAAATTATTATTTACTTACCTAAGTTTTAATTCTTAAAGTAATTATTGCATCAAATCACAGATCAAATTTCCTACGTATAAATATTAGAAATAATTTGCACGTTGTGTGGTCATCATTATTATTTAAATCACAGATCAGTTCTTCATCTAAGTCTAACTTATAATTAGTAAATTCGCATCACAAAAAATCACAGATCAGTATTAAGTAGGTATAAGTTTAGGATTGTGTAAAAAAATGTTAAATTTGAAATCACAGATAAATAATTCTCATAAGAGTAATTTGCTTATACATAGATTCAGATAAAGTGTGTTATTATAGTAAACCGCATAAAGATATAACTGTAAACATCGAATGTGTACAAATTATCTGATGGTATTTGGCTATAAATAAACGTATTTATCCCATATACCTACGTAACAACATTATCACCTGACTGTGGAATGACACTTATATAATTATCTAAAACGCCATCAAAATAAAATTATGTAACACTACATCAGCTTTAATATAATCGTTGGTTAATAATTATAAATCCCACATAGGCACGTAATACGACATACAAAATGGAAACACGTTGCGACACAGATCATTGTGCGGTTGACTATAGGTATACACGAATTACAACTCTCAAAACTGTAGGTACCAAAATTTATTTGGTTAAGGTGAAAGCTCCAACCTACCCGCAAAATTCAAATTTTCTTACGTTTTTTGCAATTTTCAGGCCAGTGCTAGGTTGTATGTTCATTAAAATATTATGAGCGGCTGTAAGACATGTAGTTACAGAATTATAATCAACAAAATCATCAATACAACGCTCTAAGTTCATAAAGCTGTAGGAAAGACTTTTTCTGTTTTTTTTTGTTCCTTCGCCTTTATGAACTTGGAGGGTTGTATTGGTGATTTTGATGATTATAATTCTATAACTACATACGTCTTACAGCCGCGAATAATATTTTAATCAACATACAACCTAGCTAGCACTGGCCTGCAAATTGCAAAAAACGCAAGAGATTTTGAATTTCGCGGGCTGGTTGGGGCATTCCCCTTAATGATGAAAAACTTACTGTTAATTTACCTAACCTACGGCTTATCAATAAATATATATATTCTAAAGACAAATACGGGCTTTTTATTTATTTACCAAAAAGAGCTACCTCTTTTTAGTAGTAGATCATACATTTCATGAACTACCTATATATTTTTTCAACATTGGGACCAATCAAATTTTGGGTCAAAGACCTGACAAATGGCAAATATCTGGATGTATTTCTTTCGTTCACACATAAATTACTGGATGTATTTTAATGAAATTTAAAATGGAGAAGATAGCTTACCTTGGAATAGCACTTAGGCTACTATTTATAATGTACTTAATCATTCTAAGGTCATAGAAACAGCTAGCAGAACATAATCCAATAACAACTTTATTTTATTATTTATTACTTTTCTACTTCAGTATACTCAGGCACAACACGTGTCAACCGGTTAGTGAGTTAAGTAAAGAAGGTCATCGATATGTATGAATCCGTCGCTTTTTAGTAGTCATTTTAATTTGGTCGGATAACCAGCCGTTGTTTACTTAATTTGGTTTTTTGTTTATATTTACTTAATGCGAAACATGCCAAGCTTAATATTTTCACCATATATTTTTGACTAAAGGCACATGATTTTGGTTTACACCAACACATCTGAGATTGAGCCAGTTCCTTGTATTTTGCCGTCAAAGTTGTGACACCTTCGTTTTGACTTTTAGCAAGATTACTCAAAAACGCATGCATGAACAGTTTTGAAACTTTCTATGGTTATTATTAGCGCCAAGAAGGACCGAATACAGTTTTCAGTGAACTTATGCCTTGCCTCATTTAGGCGCTGCGATGTTTTTTCGGGTTTTGATAAAACCGCGATAACTTAAAAACTATAAATTATTCCTTAAATCTAATTGGGGCACAAATGGGCACACATTAAGAGCTACTCGTGTATGTTTATTCTACAGGGGCACATGCAATGGTTTTAGAGATATACGATTCATCAAAACGTTACTCCAGCAGGAAACGCAATAACTCGAAAACCTGAAGGGGCACAGATTTTATTTTTTGGGGCACATTTTGGCACACATATAAGCTCTCTGGCCATGCACAATTTTTTTCCCTCCGATCACTCGTTTAGAATTTTCCTGCTAGAAAAACGTTACCCCAGCAAGAATCGTTTTTCCGTTTTTTTTTCAAAACGACAGGGGGCACACATTTTTTATGTAGGGGCACATTTACAGCAGATAAGGCACAAACTATACGTTCTACTCATATAACTCTAGGAGATACTTTCTTGCTGGAGTAACGTACACGTATTTATTGACATTAACATATGAAGCTAACAATAGCGTAGAACGGACGTAGATAAACAAAAAGGATCCACCCCACAAAATGTTACATTTGAGTTATTGAAGATTGAAGTTTAACCTGTGTTTGTTTATTAATAGACTTGCTTGCGTTTATTGGTTCTTAAGATAATATATGCGTGTCAATGTATATTTTATTCATACAAATAAATTTTATTGAGTTTAGTCTTATTTCTTGAGATATTCAGCTAAATGTGTGTTAGGATCCTTTTTGATAAAAGCTATTTTCAATTATGCTAAGCTCATTTTCATTTCGCAAAAACGATTCAAAGTAGCTAATTGCCACTAAAATCGTTAAAAATTGTTCATTTCATTAATAAAACAACTAGCTTCAAGACTTTCATAATGGAATCATCTGTCAATTTCGTGGAACTAGCTATTGCGGCTAAGGATATAATTTGGTGGGCGTTTTGAACCGTTGTCATGGTGATTTTTGTCTAGCTGAATGGAGTGCAAACAGGTCTTGGAATATTTTGTCATCGTGTAGGTAATCATTTAAATTAATTCAGCCAAAACTTGGCGACGGGTTTTGCGCTTTCTGTAGCGTCGTAGCCACCAGCATCGAGAATACAAACAATAGCATAAACAGGACACAATATGTACTGTCCTATTGTTAGTAGGGCAACAGCGCATTTACGCTTCAATGCAGTGATCTCGGGGTTGCGGGTTGTTCGAAAGTAATACCGCGACCCCGGAACATAAAGAGCAAAAGACGGAACATGGTTGGGTTGTAATTGGTAAAGCAAGCAGTGGGAAAAAATATGCACGTTATTTTTTGACAGTAAATGTGTATGGATCTCCACCTGAACAGGTTTTCATTGTTTTGGTTAAACTTTGTTCGAAGTCCAACAAACATTTTTCGAAAATTTTTAGCAAATGGCACAAGCGGGAAATGCAGTATTTATTTATCTTATGTAAACTGACATAGGAATCGACTGTGATGGATGCAGTCAAAGCTTTGTGATTATATTTTCGTAAATGTCGTCATTTGAAACTAATTTGAAGTGGAAATTTGCCGTCAACCGCAAAACTAATTTTGTTTGTCTTTGTATATTAAACTAACTATATACGTACAACTAAATAAATAGAATTAACTAAATAAATAAATACTGCATTTCCCGCTTGTGCCATTTGCTAAAAATATTCGAAAAATGTTCGTTGGACTTCGAACAAAGTTTAACCAAAACAATGAAAACCTGTTCAGGTGGAGATCCATACACATTTACTGTCAAAAAATAACGTGCATATTTTTTCCCACTGCTTGCTTTACCAATTACAACCCAACCATGTTCCGTCTTTTGCCCTTTATGTTCCGGGGTCGCGGTATTACTTTCGAACAACCCGCAACCCCGAGATCACTGCATTGAAGCGTAAATGCGCTGTTGCCCTACTAACAATAGGACAGTACATATTGTGTCCTGTTTATGCTGTTGTTTGTATTCTCGATGCTGGTGGCTACGACGCTACAGAAAGCGCAAAACCCGTCGCCAAGTTTTGGCTGAATTAATTTAAATGATTACCTACACGATGACAAAATATTCCAAGACCTGTTTGCACTCCATTCAGCTAGACAAAAATCACCATGACAACGGTTCAAAACGCCCACCAAATTATATCCTTAGCCGCAATAGCTAGTTCCACGAAATTGACAGATGATTCCATTATGAAAGTCTTGAGACCTGGGTCTTTGTTAGATTCAAACAAATTCTAGTGTCAATGTGTGTAATAGTGTGAAGTAAGAACTTGGCAAGCAAGCAATTAAGAACACCAGCATGCTTGTGTCAACTTTCTTTTTTCGTTGCATTCATCAATACAGAAACACAGAAATGTGTTTAGCGAAAAATATCCAAGCGCACTGAATCGTTTTTGTGATTTAATCAGTGCATTTTCTAAGTAAAAATTTCGTTTAACAAAAAAAATCCATATGTTCTGAATCGTTTTTGTGATTTAAACAGTGCATTTTTTAATTAAAAATTTAGTTTCGCAAAAGAGATCCAAATGTTCTGAATCGTTTTTGTGATTTAACTAGTGCATTTTGTAAGTAAAAATTTAGTTTAACGAAAAGGATTCATGCTTTCTGAATCTTTTTAGTGATTTATCTTATGCATAAATTTGAAGTAAATATTATAATCTAAAAGGATCCACATGCTTTGGATTTTTTTTTACATTTTAGTTTTTTGTCAGTTTCTTAGACTGACCGTTTTACAATATGATCCAAGGAGAATGGATCGTTTTTATGAAACTAAAATAGGGGTTCGCCATACATGTGGCTTGGTAACCAGTGTCATTTTAATGTCAAAATATTCGTATTTTACTTGGATTGTTTTTGCTAATCGAGAATATAGACCTTGACGAGCAGTTTGATATACTTAAGTCATTTTCGGTCATGTTGTGGGTTGGATCCTTTTTGCTTATCTACGTCCGTTTATGTGACAATGTCGTTCAAAAGGATTAAGAGACAGCAGAGGGGCCCATCAGGGCCATTGCTTGCCTAGTTTGCGGATTTTTCGAAAGAGGTACCACGGCCCCGGAACGAAATACAAAGGGCAAAGGAACATGGGTGCGTCCCACCCGTCCCTTGCTAGAGCCAGCTCGCGCTGCTGTGCCAGTAAGTTTAAATCAGTCCATAAATAATATCACTCAGATCCAGCCTGTCCCTTGCTGCCCCTCAGCGACGCCCTCAGCCGAGGCTCGTACCCCACAGGGGGTGCTCTTTCTTAGCGTGTAGTCGCTTAGTTTGTAAGTTTCTACCCTTGCTGGAGGTCATTTTTAAAGCATCCACAGGATTCGCCCGGTTAAGCAGACGACAACCTCCTAGGTTGAACTGCGAGATGACATTCCTAAAAATAAAAAAAAACATGGGTGCGTTTAAGTCATTAGTCTGATACTCCCGCTCCGCGTAGAGCGGGCGAAGTAATTAAATGATTTCTCAGTCGAAAAATATGTTAAACACAGATATACCTAACTAGGTACAAAATACAGATAACATTACTAATTTGCTGATAGCCGCATCCTGCAAGTCATTCTTCATTATTTGACGTAATCTGAAAATTAAGTAATTACCTGTTAACCATCGAATTAAATACTGAGTTAATATTCATTTTAATACTAAACTAAATAAAACGAGAAACACAAAAAATAGTAGCTCACCGGTATCAGAAACAGGGTCCAAGCTACCGGCGGTCAGGACTCCAGAGAAAAAAAACTGACAATACGGGCCGTGTCTAAGAGTACCGCTTTCTGTATCAAGCCCTTGATCTTGATTAGGAATTGGTCGAGGCTCTTTGCCATTAGCAGATACGACTATCGGCACGATGATCGCTGAGTCCATAATGATATTATTTATTTATTTATAAATATTTACGAAAATCATTGTGGTAGGTACAGTTGACAAGAAATGTACTTTTATTCTTTCGGAAACGAGATCGTCTGCAATATTTATACAATTATTAAATAGGTAAGTACCTATTACCGGTTTACAACGAACATTTTAAATTGTGAAAGTCTAGGTTTTTTTACCTTTGCAGGTCAACTATTCAAACATGAGGTTATTTACATGGAAATGCTAAAAGTGACTGCTTGTCATGTCAATGGGTTAAAATGGTTAAGTAGAGCAGTCTACATGACATAACATGGCGCGATAGTCCTTCCGAGACCGTTAGTCGATCACTGAAGAAATATCATTTATGTAGGTATATTATGTAGATAGATAAGTCACAAATAAGGTTTTGAATAATCATCCTTCTCTATCCTACTTCCTACTTTTAATATTATAAATGCGAATGTTTGTGAGGATGGATGGATGGATGTTTGTTACTCATTCACGTGAAAACGGCTGAACGGATCTTGATGAAATTTGGCACAGAGGTAGATCTCTCATATAGTCTGGAATAACAGGATACTTTTTTTTAATATCACGCGGGCGAAGCCGCGGGTGCCAGCTAGTCCTTGTCATAAATGAATCCGCCTTCACACGACCGTACATGGTGAGATTTCTCACATTCATCGTTTGCCTAGCCTTTTACCAGCAGTATTTTACATGGAGCGACTGCCTATCTGACCTCAACCCAGTTAGTACTGGTTTATAAGATACCTCTTGGTAAGATGGTTATCAGACTTTCGGGACACTATCTGTAACGACTGTCAAAGATCTACAAATGACAGCCGGGACCAACAGCTTAACGTGCTTTCCGAAGCGCGAAGGAAACTCGGTATGTAATGGGTGTTCACCCATCCATAGACCAACCTAAGCAAGCGCGGCTTAACCTAAAGATTAAGCCGAACCCGATGCTATGATTTAGCCTTGCCACGAGCTCCTCCAAGATAGAAATCTTAGCGTCACGTAGCAGTGAAGTAGATAAAAAAAAACTTGAGAGGTGTCAAAGGACACCCGGATGGAACGAAGTCATTATTTATTATGCACAAGAAACCTGTATACACTCAACAAAAATAATCGTCGCGACACCACACTGTTCAATGCAAAACAGAAAGACGAAAGGAAAATAACTGGCTTGCTTTCTATGAGAGAGAGAGACAGACAGAGAAACACGCGCACGCCGCACGGCTTACAACTATAGCAAAAAGTGTCGTTACAACGGTCTTATTTTTTTCTGTCTAGCCCCCTTTCGCAAGGCGCGATAAGGAACTTCGTAATTAATTTATTTGTGTACTCTACAGCGCTGATAATTATTTACCACCTAGCTAGGTAGTATCTGCGAACATAATAATGTAGTTATCGCAATAAATTCTCATTTGCTAGTATCTCCCGCAACCTCGGTGCGCGCACTCGTTCGTTTCCATTTATTTACGCAACAACACAATCCTTCTTTCTTAAACATCGCGTAGGGTAAGGAAACAAAATGTTACGGAATCCTAAGTATGTGTACGGACCCCAAAGTGTTTTAGTGCCAGCTACGCTTAACTTTGGAGACTATATCCTGGCTCAGATATGGGAACATAGACATAAAGTTGCTTTGGTAAGTAGAAATCAAGATTAATGTTTATTTCATTATCAATTGAAAACTGCCTCATTAAGCAGAAGGGCCTGACAGGGGTGCTTCCCAGGGCACGCCACAATAGTGGCGGTAAGTCCCCTCTTTGAGGAGTGGCTGGAGAGGTGTCATGGCGTCCTCACCTACCGCCGCGAGACGACACCCGGCCACCGTAGATGCGGGCCTGTGGACGGTGAGCAATGGGTAGCTTACCGTCCGTCCGTCTATTGACGACAGGCCGTGTCGACGGCGCGTTCGTGTTTCACGCGCGCCTCAAAGAGAGTCGGCAAAGCAGAGGGGCTTGCCAGGGCCTCCGCCTGCTGGGGTTGCGGGTTGTTCGAAAGAGATATAATACCGCGGCCCCGGAACGTAAAGGGCAATAGAAGGAACATGGATGGGTTTTTAAAATTGTCTGTCACTCCCCGCTCCGCCAACATCAACATCACATCCCTAAAAAAAAACAAATCCTTGTTGGTGGTCTAAAACGCGGCTATTAGGCATAAGATCCTGGGTTCAATTCCCAGGTCAGTTTAAGTGTTGTTAAGTTTTTCCATAGATAGCAGAAAGAAGATCTGTTTTTAATATTGCTATGGGTATTTCCAACAGGAATTTCAGTAGAAGCACTCACGGAGTCTAGACTAGTAGATGGACCCGGTAGATGGCTTGCCAATAGCCTCGCTCTCTCTTACCAGATGCGGACCGTGATTTCGTAGGGCCCTGGACGAATATTATTTGGGGGCCTGCTTAATTAACCCTCTGCGACTGACGTAGTTCAATTTTTACAATTCCACAGGTGGTAGTACACGAGACACCATTTCAACAGCAAATATTTTCGTAGAATTAAAGTATGCAGCTAACTTATTCATGTTTATTAGATTTCTAGTCTATTTTATGTTATAATTATGTACTTGAAATAAAAAAAAACAATATGTATTTTCAGGATTATCCTTATGTCAAAAACAGTTTTCGATAATAATACAAGTACAAGGTACTTAGGACGACACATCAAGCGCACTTCTAGTTTAATATATGTAGCCGCTCCCAGCTTTTTATTTGTTTTGTGTTTGGTAAGGTTGCTTATGGTAGAGTTTTATACCTGCTAAAGTACAGTGTTTTTTTTTATTTACCATAGACTCGTTTCCAAAAAAAAAAATGTATTAGTCCGTCTTTTAGATTATTCAAAAAAAAGGGACACGCGTTCCTGCATTTTTTCGCAACGAGTCGTCACACGTAACTTTAATGGGCTGTATCTGTGTCGTTTTTGGTCTAATTTACAAATAAAAAAAATACGTGTCCCTTGTTTTTGAATAATATAAAAGATAGACTAAATAGAATGTAATTACTTTGACCCTAAAAACTACCCTATTGTCTATTGTCTTAAGTGGTAAATGGGGGCCCTTCACCCTCAAGGGGCCCTGGGCTACCCTTAAATAGATCCGCCCCGTCTATTACATGGAGCTTACTCTTAAATAGCGAAATATTAGTGTACTATTAGGTGCCTTAACCCTCTATATTATTATACTCTTTGCCTTAACCCTTCAGGTCGTAATGATATGAGGTTGTGTATGAATTGAGGTTTCTAATTGCATCAATACTGTTTCGTGATTAATGTTTTCCCGGCGTTTTTTACGTGCATTTTAAATTTATTTGTAATTATATTGAATTTACTGTATAACTGCGTGATGTGGTGTAATCCTACTAATCCTTACTAATATTAAAAAAGCGAAAGTAAAGTCAAGTTTGTTTGTTTGTTACGTCTTCACGTCGAAATGGCTAAACCCCACAAAAACGTTTATTACATAAAAACAACTGTTATAAACATTGCAATAACTGATAACGTTGAGTAAACAAATTATTATCAGATAACATTATTACACCTTGTGTATTTGATATGTCGTTATTATGTAGGTACTAGCTTTTGCCCGTTGCTTCGCTCGCGTTAAATTCGGGGTAACACAGTTCCCCTTTCCTGATTTGCAGGTACCTGCTACCTGTAGTTTTTGCCTTTGCGCCTTATTTATTGTTATAGCTTAAGTTTTCCCTTTTATACCCTTGTAGCGACACGAAGATGCAAGTGGCAAAAAGTACTACAGCGCCATCTATTCAACCACTGAAGAACTAACGGCAAGATTCCTACATCGCGCAAGCAAAGTTGTACGCGAAGTTAGCATATATATACGAGCACCCGACAAGTAACTGTCGGGCAGTGGCCCACCAGACACGACACCCGTCTGGTCGGGGGATCCTCCCTTTTCTATAGAGGATGGAGAACTTTACACCCTGTTCTTCATACCTCTAAACCCTCTTTCTCCCTCATTTCTCATTTCCTATGTCCGTTTCCAGGGTCCCAACTATCTCTGTACCAAAATTCACCATGAAGACGTAACAAACTCATTTTCGCTTTTATAATATTACTAGCTTCCGCCCGCGGCTTCGCCCGCGTGGTGTGTTGATAAAAAGCAGCCAATAGCAAAAATTACAAAATCGAAGTATAAATAAAATTAGGTACCTACGTCTCATTTTTAAGGTTACGTCCCCAATGGGTAAAAACTCTATTACTAAGTCTTCGCTGTCCGGCCGTATAAGTAATGGTACGGATCTAACTAATAGGTATGTAATATAATACTTCATAAAACCTATGTTTTATTATATTTTTATGTACTTAATTAGATCTTATTGTACCTATGTTCACAAATAAAGGATTTGAATTTAGTTTGTAAGGAACCCGTCAACTCAACGTACTCTGTGCTCACGCGTCTGCCCGTGTTCGGGTCGCGGTCGCGCACTCAGCGATGAGCGACTTGTTCCCCACACCGCCCGCGCGGGCCAGCCTAGTCACGGGCGGGCGGCGGCGGCGACACGAAATTAATTTTGTTGCGCGTTATTTTGATTTTGCTATATCTCCTAAAGTATTTATTTAATCTGCATGTTGTAAAGGGAAAAAATTATCTTCATGAAATGTTCATGCCAACCAACCTATTTAAAATGATAAGGATTAATACTGTATTTGTGTAAATAGCTTTCCAAGTTAGCGCTTTATAATTGCCCATTTGTTAAAGTATTAAAATGGTTATAGTATGTTATCCTTAAGATATAGACATATGTCACCGCTGACTTTTCTGTAGACCTATATAAGATACACAATGTAATTATTACACCATACATTATTTTGTTATATCTTGAAGGGTTTAGGCAGCGTTGTCGTTGAAAGCTCCCAGACAGCATACTTTTTGCGACATCTTCAACAAATATCGTAAATGTATACAGAAATAAATACAAAAACTTAACACAAATTATATACTAAAACCTTCCTTAATAATGACTCTATCTATTAAAAATAACCGCAACAAAATCCGTTGCGTAGTTTTAAAGATTTAAGCATAGGGACAGACAGACGGCGGATAGCGACTTTGTTTTATACTATGTAGTGAAGTAAGGATTTCGAGTTTTACTCTGTCAAATTCCTTTGTTGACGTCAATAGTCTAGTTTTTTAAAATCGCACCTACTGAGCATGTCCTGCGTTCGGTGCCTATAGCGGTACTCCTGGCTACGGTTCGTATTGTTAGGAGGTTCCTTTCTTTGGAGCCCTGATCACCGGTAGCTTGGAACCTGTTCCCGATACCGATGGACTACTATTTTTTGTATTATTTTTTTTGTTAATAAGATGAAATCCTGTAAAAATAATGAATTTTATTATGATGTAAATGAATGCGTCGTGATCTAGACTCTAGAGGTTAAGCGCCTTGCTTCTCAACCATATAGGTTCAAATCTGGGCAAATGCCAATGTGACAAATGTCAATTCATATGTACTTTTATGTGGAGTTTCTTGCCCATTCTTCTCCATAGAGATCTACGCTTTGGTTTGGCAATTACAGTACTGTCACAAGTTATTATGTCTTGTGACTGGGACTGTAGCAGTATCTTTTTTGTTTTTATGACATTCAAAAATGCCTGTAATAGTCTAATTGAAATAAATGCTTTTGAGTTTGGTTTATACGTATATATGAGTATGAGTTTATAGTTTATATTATAACTGAAATCGCAAACATTGTTATGAGTATGCGTGGTGGGATCAATGCTCGTGCCTTATCTGTATAAGAAGAGTTTGTCAAGCAGTGGGACAGTTACAGGCTGGTATTATTATGATCGCTGGTAACTCTTATGATCGCTGGTAACTCTTATGATCGCTGGTAACTCTTATGATCGCTGATAACTCTTATGATCGCTGGTAACTCTTATGATCGCTGGTAACATTTGAATTATATTAATTTTGCTTATTCCGTTAATGATTTAGCTTTAATACGTATTTTTCTTCGGAAGTCGGTTTTTTCGAACAGATTTTTTTCTGTAGCAGCCCCAGCTTCTGAATTTGTGCCCGGTTGATGGCAATAGGGTCACCCCTATTACATTGTAGAAATTAAGATCGGGTAAAATGTAGGTAGGAACCTACCTCTTCCTGGCCTTTTTGGAGACAGGTCTCATGATTTCGCACCTTTATTCCAATACTGTCACTATCACAAATAATCAAATTATGCAGAGCTACTTTAAGATGTATGGGAAACACTAACCCCCGAATACTGAAACGTCACTCAAAATTTAAGTCCCACTTAAGTTTAACAGAGACTCAGAAGTGACGTTTTACCATACAAAATCTAAAGTTGAGAGCTGCTCAAATGTTAAGCAGCCCTCACATTTTGAGTGACGTTTCAGTATTCGGGGGTAAGTGATATTATTATGGTTGTATTAATTTATGAGGAATAAATTTAATTTATTTGTATTTATTAGTTTATTTCATATGTATGTGTGTATTAGTATCAGTATATACGTTTTTGAAAACAAATACTTTTATATAAATATATGTATAATTGTATATCTTATATAATTTTTGAACGCTATCACACACAATGTTGTCGTATTTTATCCAAAGGTTGACTGGTAGAGACTGCCTTATGGCATTAAGTCCGCCTAGGTACCTCTATTGTACATGAAGATTAAATAAATAACTATTAATTTTAATAATATGTTTTTGTTTTTTTATTCTCGTTGTTCGTCGCTCTAGGTATGAAGGGCGAGGGGGGTTTCGTTTAGTGTCGATAGGTTAACAGCGCCCTCTAGATCAACGACTAGAAATTAAAATATTGGAATCGAAGCAATCTGTAATTGCTGTGCTCAGCTACCAGATGGCGTTAAAAACATTTTTTGAAGAATTTCGTTTATGTTACAACAATTTCAGATAGACGGCGCCACAGACGAACGCCTTACCTATGGAGACATAGCCCAGCAAGCGATGAACTTCGCTGTCTCGCTCACACGTATAGGCGTCAGAAAGGGAGACACGATCGGGCTGATCTCGGAGAATAGACTGGAGTTTTGGGGTGCTGTGGTGGGTGTGGCATGCGCGGGCGCCGTGTTAACTACGATTAGCACTGGGTATGTTAAAGGTACGTTTAAACTTAGATATTTTATAGATTTTGACCGCGGTCCTATAATATAAGGCGCACTAGTCGGACTTCCTTGCTCCGCTCATAAAAGGAGTCATTTAATGAAAACCGGTCAAGAGCGAGTCCGACGTAAAGCGCAGAGCGCACCCAGGGGTCCGTACAAACTTGCGATTTAAGCCATATAAGATATAAGCTTATCCACGAGAGCACTGCCGACAAACTGTACTGCAGTTTGGCAGAGCATTTATGTGAAAGCTTTTATGTATTTTTTTCTGGAATAAACGATAAAAAAAAAAAACTTTTGTCCGCGTAGACTTAGAGGGTTTAGGGTTGCTTTTAAACAGCACAAAGGGACCACAGAGTTGAGTACAGGGTTTAAATTTCAAGTCGTTACCTTCTCGCGTTTCCGAGATAAAGGGTCTTGACAGAGATACAGGCAGGCGGACAACAAAGTGATCCAATAAGGGTTCTGTTTTTCTTCTTTTGGGGTACGAAACCTTAAATATTTACAATTATAAATATGGGTATAATTTTTTGAGTCCCTAAGTTTAAATATTTAGAGACATGATTCTCTGTAAGGTCTTTCATTTATTGAGTTATTTTTACTTTGATCTTTATAAAATCTTCGTAGCGAACGAACTAGATCTTCGCCAGGACAAACCTATTATATAGTTTCCCGGAACGAACAGACAGACGGAAAACAGAGTTCCGTTTTTACCTTAAGAGGTACGGAATCCTAGCTCACCGTCCGTCCGTCTATTGACGGCGCGTTAGTGTTCAACGCGCGCCTCAAAGAGATGTCAGCAAAGTAGAGGGGCCTGCCAGGACCACCACCTGCAGGGGTTGCGGGTTGTTCGAAGAGATACCGTGGCCCCGGAAAATAAAGGACAACAGAAGGAACATGGGTGGGTTTTAGTCAGTACAAGGCTGACACTCCCCCCGGCTCCGCCCAGAGCAGTTGGGATGTTATTTGATGATAACCCATCTGCAAAAAAGAGGGTATGCGACCCTTAAAAAATTCCTTTGTGAGTTGTATTTGTCAAAATAAGTACATAAATGCTTTATTTCAGGTGAACTTATCCACGTAGCGAACATATCAAAACCAAAATACATCATCTGTTCACCGACAATGTACAAGACACACGCAAAAACTTTGAAATCAATGGATTTCATCAAGAATATTATTTTATTCGGCGAGCAAAAACAAAATGGCGTCCTAGCGTACAACGACATGGTTTTTGAAAACAACGGTCAAATTGAGAACGTCAAGTTTGAAGATTTTCAATCTGTGGAAGTGCAAGGACAGTCTGATACGTTATTGATCATGTATTCCTCTGGGACAACTGGGCTGCCGAAAGGAGTGATGACAACACACTTAAATGTGATTACTTGTTGTTCCTTGTAAGTCTTTTTAACACACTTTTTGGCTTCACTAATTCATGTGAGAAAACTTTGTCGTTGCGGCCGATGCGAAAAGAACACTCGAGCCGTCAGGCGAGGGTGTTATAGAGCTAGAACAGCAGTGTCAAATTCTCACGTGAATAAAACAAACAACGGATTCCAATATACTTCTGAGAAATTAAATAACAAAACAAAAACTTGTACTTTTGTGATATAGCTCAATATGAAATTATGATTTAATTTGTTTTTTCCCCACGCTTTGTCTTCTCATACTAAAGGAGAAACAAAGGCTGACATCTCTAAATTAATCCCTAATATTTTTGAATTTCTGTCTTTTTTGTGTTTCTGTCTGTACCTACCAATATTCATCAAAATCGGTTTAGCCATTTAGGCGTGAAGAGGTAACAAACAAACAAACAAACTCACTTTCGCTTTTATAATATTAGTAAGGATTAAGGCGTTAAAAACATGCTCTAAAAAAAATCACTTTCGGCTATAGGGATTTGAACAGCCGTTTATTGCTGTTTATCTCCAATAATAATTTAAAAAAAATGCCAGTTTATGAGTGATAGAGGGTTAAGTTATGACGCGCAGCAGTAGTAAATAAAGCAGTATTTTGTTTTTAACTTATTCCTTGTGTAGAATAGAGATGGCGCTAGGCAGCCTGTATAGCTCTGTCTCTTTCTCACACTAAATCATTACAGGCCAGCCTACGTGGACCCTTCAATAATATCCTTCGCAATAACCCCATGGTACCACGTCATGGGACTGGTGGGTGTTCTGAGTACCTTCAGAACTGGCAGGACGGCGGTCTACCTCGCCAAGTTCGATGTTGATTCGTATCTGAAGACCATTGAGAAGTATAAGGTGAGTTCGCTGCAGTAAATGTCAAATAACTATGGCTAATACCAAGGGGGCAGAGAATCGGGACGTGTACACCCAAAGGTTCTAGTAACTTTTTATCAAACTCAAAGCATTTATTTCAATAAGACCATTAGGTACAGGCACTTTTGAAGCCAGGGCCACCGCCTGCCGGGGTTGCGGGTTGTTTGAAAGAGATATCGCGGCCCCGGAACGTAAAGGGCGATAGAAGGAACATGGGTGGGTTTTAGTCAGTACAAGTTTGATACTCCCCCCCGCTCCGCCCAGGGCGGGGGCAGTTATTTGATGATTTCCCACGCGAAAAAATAAACAAAAAATATGCTGCTACAGTCACAAGACATAATAACTTGTGAAAGTACTGTAGTTGCCCATTCCAAAGCGTAGATCTCTATGGAGAAGAATGGGCAAGAAACTCCATGGACACTTTTTCAAATAATAATATTTTTACAAAATCACGGATCATGTATCCATTGTTGAGATTATAGTACATATAATTATGTATGTTTCTACATAGGTAAAGTTAAATTTATTTGATAGAAAACAAACGGTTCGTTAAACAAATCAAATTTGAGTTGAATATCTCCATCGGTTATTAAGAAAAATCTAATGAGTCGGATTAAATATCTATTCGGCTGACTGGCCACACAACTTTTTCGTATAAGCTTGAAAATTAATAAACCATCAAACGAGAGCAAACTGAATACTCTTAATTTCCAGGTCGTTCATCTGACTGTGGTACCACCAATCCTGGTGGCAATTTGCAAGGACCAGTCGAATTACGATCTCGGTTCGGTGAGAATCATCTACTCGGGTGCTGCTCCTCTTCATAAAGATACTATACACTCTGTTCGGGACAAGTAAGTTCCAGCTACAAAACTCAAAGCATTTATTTCAATTAGACCAATACAGGCACTTTTGGATATCAAGAAACAAAATGATGAAGCTACAGTCCCGGTCACAAGGCACTTGTGAAAGTACTGTAGTTGCCCATTCCAAAGCGTTGATATCTATGGAGAAGAATGGGCAAGAAACTCCATGGACATTTTTTAAATTATAATATTTAAAAAAAAATCCCATTTACAACATAGAGATTATACAAATATGTGAGAATGATGTAGAAAGACGTGCACAGTAAGAGCGTCCAGAGTAAAAGCAAAAATCCATTAAAAATCTAAATAAATGAATAATGAACCGTGGCAGCTTAATGATGACCAGTCCCAACTGACAGCGCCCGTTTACGAACATGACGTATGGATTGAAGGCCCCATTCAGCTCAACCATTTTGAAGGGAACTAAATGATCCGACACATCCGCCACCATCAGCGAGACATTTAAGTGAGCATGACATTCTGTCAACCACCAGGGCATCGTCAAGTCAATGATAATACATAGTACTCACACATAGGCTTTCAGTTATACAAAACTAGGAAATTGAGTCTATATACAATGCAAAGATAGTCTTGCAATCTAAACAATTTTAATTTCTATCAAACCATGTTGGAGGCGGCTGAAGTGGAAGTGGTTCGATTACATTCACAAACCGCTGGAGTGTGTTTTGAAATAATGAAAGAAAAACTGTTTGTTAGACTTGCACAGGGCAAGACAATAAAAAAAAATTAAATATAAAAAGAAAGAACAACAAAAAAACTGTAAATACAATGTCACCGGTCACGGACTAGAGATATTCCATGTACTTATATAACAAACATTCTAGTACTCAAATTTATTGATTTTCAACAAAAAAACTACCATGTTTTTTCACAAAAATTTACAAAACTTTCGATGTTTTGCATATTTTTTTAGACTTTAATTTTGTTTTCTAAAGTTACGAAAATGTAAGCTCATCATTTCTTAATTTAAACGATAGACAATATTGTTGCCTTCTGAATAAACCTATTTTCGTCTCAGTAAGACCAAAACTTTGAGAGATATGATTATTTTTTGTACACGCCTAGAGAATATCTCAAAATGGCTGCCATAAAGCGGGGAAGTGAATTAGACCCACGTGTGTATCGTAATAGTATATCAAAACACTCGTCACGTCGTCGTATCTATAATATCGCTAGTCCATAACCGGTCACATTGTTTTTAAGTCAAAAGGTCTATTTCAGCGTGATGCTACAACATGGCAGCCATGGCACAGCGCTGATATTCTGATAGCCCAAGCAAGTGAAGCCACGGTCAGGTTTGCAGTGAGAACCGACAATTAAGCCAGAGTAATGTGGGACGCCTCCCGGCCAGATGGAGCTAAGATCTAGGCAGGGCGGCTGGCACCAGCTGGAGTCGAATATCGGACCTAGTCTTTGTAGAGGCCTATGTCTGGCAGTAGACTGTCTCAGCCTGATAATGATGATGTTTTTTTTTGTTGGGTGGGAAATCATCAAATAACTTCCCCCGCTCAGTGTCAGACTTGCACTGACTAAAACCCACCCATGTTCCTTCTATTGCCCTTTGCGTTCCGGGGCCGCGGTATCTCTTTCGAACAACCCGCAACCCCGGCAGGCGGAGGCCCTAGCAGGCCCCTCTGCTTTGCTGACATCTCTTTGAGGCGCGCGTGAAACACTAAGGCGCCGTCGACACGGCCTGTCGTCAATAGGCGGACGGACGGTGAGCTACCCATTGCTTACCGTCCACAGTCCCGCATCTACGGTGGCCGGGAGTCGTCTCGCGGCGCCTGACGTGCGGGGCGTCTCCCGCGGCGGCTAGGTTGGTTTGAGGTTCATAATGATGATGCTGTCAATCTATTCCAGATTCCCCAACGTGACAGGCGTGTTCCAAGGCTATGGGGCTACAGAGTTGACACTGGGAGTTCTGAAGTTCAACATCGGCGACAAGAACCTCCACAAAACTGGGACTGTAGGGACAGTGGTTGCTAATACAGTGGTTAAGGTTGGTTGTGGTACAGTTCTAGTGTACCGTTTTATTTTCCTATTTAAAGTGTCATCTCTAACATCACAACCGCCACGCAACCAGTTGCTCCTTTTTCTTTCATATCATTCCTCACACAATCCATCTATCATTTCTCTGGTCTTTCTCTCCTTCCATTTATATCAATACTAGCTTTTGCCCGCGGCTTCGCTCGCGTTAAATTCGGTAGCGCCTTATTGATTTGTAATAGCAACGCCAAGTTTTCCCGTTTCTTCCCTCTTTCTCCCTCATATCCCACTCTTTTAAAAAAAATAATAGCCTATGTCCGTCTCCTGGTTCCCAGCTATCTCTGTACCAAAATTCATCAAAATCGGTTTAGCCATTAAAGCGTGAAGAGGTAACAAACAAACTCACTTTCGCTTTTATAATATTAGTAAGGATTTATCTCTTTTTTGTCACTTGCCAAATGGCAACTTGGCTGTTGATTTATAACAATGGCAAGACAAATGTCTTGCCATTGTTATAAATCAACAGCCAAGTACATTATAGAATGAATGGTTAGTTTATTAACGGACTTCAAAAAAAGGAAAAGGTTCTATGTTGGACCGTATTTTTTTATACGATCATCGATTACTCCGGAAACTGTGGACCGATTTTCATAATTCTTTTTTTGTTCGAAAGAGTATACTTCCGAAGTGGTCCCATATCAATTTTATTTATATTGCTTTGATAATTTATGAGTTATCTTTTGTGACATATATTTTTACGTCTATTTCTATATGGATGACTAGCTGTTCGCCGCGGTTTCACCATCGCTGCTCAGCACCTGTTGGTCGTAGCGTGATGTTATATAGCCTATAGCCTTCCTCAAGAAATGGACTATCCAACACTAAAAGAATTTTCTAATTCCAACCAGTAGTCCCTGAGATTAGCGCGTTCAACCAAACAAACAAACAAACTGTTCAGCTTTATAATATTAAATAATATATATAATATATAAATATACGTATAATATAATATATATATAAATATATAATATATATTAGTATAGATCTACTAATATCTTTTAGTGACAATGAAAAATTTATATTCGATAAAAAAATGTGAAACTTAATTGCAAATAAAACTGAAATTCAAAAGAAAAACTAAAAAGTGGAAAATAACTTTACTAACGTTGGTAAAAAAAGTCAACGAAACAAACATCAGTAACAGACTTTGGGAAGTAAAGATATTTTCAACTTTTTAGTTCTTTTTTGCAAAAAAATCTTTATGAATTTATTTCTAACTAACTATTGCCCGCCGCTTCGTTAGCTTCCACCCCCCATTTTAGGGAAACCTATGTCACTCTCCATGCCTTCAACTATCTCCACTTAAAAAATCACGCCAATTCGTCGCTCCGTTTTGCCGTGAAAGACAGACAAACAAATAGACACACACATACACTTTCCCATTTATAATATTAGTATTTGACGGGCCTGTTGGTCTAGTGGTTAGTGGCCCTGACTGTTGAGCCGGAGGTCGTGGGTTCGATTCCCACCCAGGACAAACTTTGTGTGATGAGCATGATTGTTTGTTCTGTGCCTGGGTGTGATTTATCTATAATATGTATGTATTTATAAATTATTTAAGTATGTATATCAGTTGTCTGGTTACCATAACACAAGCTCTGCTTAGCTTGGGATCAGATAGCCGTGTGTGAGTTGTCCCAAGATATTTATTTATTATTTATTTGTAATTTCCAGGTCATCGATCCGGAAACCGGCAAGCCTCTAGGCACAAATGAACGTGGAGAAATCCGCGTCAAAGGAGAATTACTTATGAAAGGCTACGTCGGTATGACCAGGGGCACAGACTTCGACGACGAGGGTTTCTACAAGACTGGAGACGTGGGCTACTATGATGAGGACCGGTACTTCTTCATCGTAGACCGGCTGAAGGAGCTCATCAAGTATAAGGGCTATCAGGTCAGGGTCTTTTGATAACGAGAACTTTTTATGTTTTAAATCGCTGCCCCACCCTTTCATATCGTGGGAGTGTTTACAAACATTTAAACTTACATATACAATCAGCCAGACCCGAAAAAACTACCTAGATCATACAAATATTTGTTCCGTACGGGGATCGAATCCGAGACACGCAGCGCAGCAGTCGATTGCTCAGTCACAACGCCAACCTTGCCGTCAGCTACGCTATATTCTATCTATCTACATCTTTGACATTGATTTTCGATGACTGCAACTTGAACCCGTACTTTTGTTGATAGTAGTTAGATCTTCTTACAATAATTTCTGACTTATCTCCATCCAGGTCCCTCCAGCGGAACTAGAAGCGGTACTCCTCCAACATGAGGGCATTCGGGATGCAGCAGTCATCGGCATTGAGGACAAGAAGGCTGGGGAGGTGCCTCTAGCGTTCGTTGTGGCTCAGCCAGGGAGGACGCTGACTGAGAATGAAGTTAAAGAGTTTGTGGCTCAAAGGGTTAGTTTTAATCCTACTATATCCATACTAATATTATAAATGCGAAAGTAACTCTGTCTGTCTGTCTGTTACTCTTTCACGCCTAAACGGCTAAACGGATTTTGATGAAATTTGGTATGGTGATAGATGATAACCTAGAAATGGTCATAGGCTATAAATAATTACGCTATCGTTCTTAGGGGGTAGGCAGTAGGCAGATAACTAAATTGACTTAGTGATTTTTAGTCGTTTTTGTTGGGACTTTTGCTCTTTCACGTCTAAACGGCTGAAAGGATTTTGATGAAATTTAGTAAGGTAATAGATGGTTACCTAAAAACGGATATAAGATCAAAATGATCACGTCATCGTACTTAGGGGGTAGGAAGTAGACAGAAAACTGAATTGAGTTAGTGATTTTTTTATGGTTTTTGCTGGGAGTTTTGCTCTATCATGCCTAAACGGCTGAACGGATTTTGATGACATTTAGTTAGGTGATAGATAGTAACCTAAAAAAGGATATGGGCTATTAATATTCATGCTATCGTACTTAAGGCGTAGGCAGTAGGCAGAAAACTAATTAAGTTAGTGATTTTTAATCGTTTGTTTTAAAAGTTTACCTCATTCACGCCTTAACGTCTGAACACATTTTTATAAGACTTGGTTAAATTAAAGATAGGATCCTAGGCACGGACACAGGCTACTTTTTACGGCGGGAAAATACCTCATTCCCGCGGAAATCTAGCGTGATCGTGTCAAGAAGCGCATACGCCATAGCTACTGAAATGATTTTGATGTTGTTTTTTAAACTGAGTGTTACTAAGACTTCACGTTAGTATTTGATCGCTTTTCTAACTTAACAAATTCCCTAAATTATAATACAAATAATTTAGGGAATTTATGATTAAATTTTGATGCAACTGTCTTTATTTAACAGTTTTACTTGGATCGAAACTTAGCGACATTCCATCACACTACTTAACTTATAGGGTAGGAAGGTACCAAAATTCAGACTACTTTTTACTTCGGGAAAATATCTCATTCCCACAGGAACCTACCTATACATAGCTACCTATCTAAAACATTAAAACTCTGTCTAGAATCACATTACGCCAAAACTATTGATCTGATTTGTATACGGTTTTTTATTCAACTGACTGTTACATTACATACAGATAAAATCTAATTACCTACACCACAGAATTAATATAGTACCACATAACTAGCTACGCTTTAAACTTGAGGAGGTAATTAGATGGACATTTATACGAACTTTAAGCCCAGTAATCAATCATAGTGATAAGTTAATACTCATTTTAGACAAAGAAACGGATAGGAAATCAGATCTTCACCGAAATTATAACACCTACACTTAGTTTGTTTACTATTCAACGAGGGAAAATAATTCAGTATAACGCAAACCTTCAAATCATACGTCGTCGTACTCAACATTCGGAGCTATCCATTATGTGCTTAGTTAGGTTGCTTTTGAACAAATTTTGATGTGAAGTTGAGGACCGGAACACGATAGTGGGACATTGTTGCAGGGGGACTTACAGCCGGGAGAAAACAAAAAAACTTATGCGGACGAAATCGCGGGTAAAAGATTCATAATTGATGGAAACACAAAAAAAAACAGTATAAAAGCGAAAGTGAGTTTGTTTGTTTGTTACGTCTTCACGCCTAAATGGCAAGACCGATTTTGTTGAATTTGGTACAGAGTTAGTTGGGACCCTGGAGACGGACAGAGGCTATATTTTTCTTTAAGTGAGAAATGAGGGAGAAAGAAGGAAGAAAAGGGAAAACTTAGCATTGCTATTACAATAAATAAGTTGCAAGGGCAAAAACTACAGGAAGCAGGTACTTGCAAATCAGGAAAGGGGAACTGTGTTAGCCCGAATTTAACGCGAACGAAGCCGCGGGCAAAAGCTAGTAATATTATAAATGCGAATGTTTGAGATGATGGATGGATATATGGATGTTTATTACTCTTTTACGTCAAAACGGCTAAACAGATCTTGATGATATCTGGCACAGAGGTAGATTATAGTCTGGAATAACAAATAGGATACTTTTTTTGATATTACTAGGGTGAAGCCGCAGGCGCCAACTAGTTGTGGATATTTTGGTGGTTTACAGTTAATCAAATTGGTCTACTCGTAGACACAGCCATTGGAGGAAGGGCCGTCCATTAATAACGTGATGTTTTAGGCATTTTAACCCCCCCGTCCCGTCCCGTCCCCTTTGGTGGTACGTGGTGAGGTTTAAGACTAACCCCACCGCCTCCCCATATATTAGGTGAATTTTTTGTACCTGCAAAAAATCTTATTTCTTTTTATATTTATAAAGTACAGGTATAGGTATCATCTAATTTTATTAAGGACTACAATAATGAGGTCTAGGGGTAGACAGAAAGGTTGCAGGTTGCTTTTGATTGACACAAAATTAATAAAAGGAGTTCGAAAAACTTTTTTTTTACTATTATATGAAGAATTTAATGTACAGTGTCCTCGGACCACGGATTAGCAAGACAATCGGTTGACAAATCGCGCGTTTACCGAAAAAATAAAAACACCCCCTTTGTAAATTTTGGAACCCTTTCCCCCCCTCGCTCGAGCCTTACGTGATTAATGGACGGCATCCTTTTTTTTGCGGATGGGAAAGCATCAAATAACTTCCCTGAGGGGAGTGTCAGACTTGTACCGACTAAAACCCACCCCTGTTCCTTCTACTACCCTTTATGTTCCGGGGCCGCTGTATCTCTTTCGAACAACCCGCAACCCTGGCAGTATGGACAGCCCCTAAAGTGGGCAAAGACAGTGGCTTACTTTGTCCACTTCCTTTGTCAAATTAAGGCTGATTAGCTAATGAGGTACGTTATCGTTTCAGTTATCAAACCCCAAGCACCTCCGTGGCGGTGTGCGCTTCGTGCAACAGATACCCAAGTCACCGAGCGGTAAACTCCTGCGCCAGCAACTCCGGAAAATGGTGAAAACTGCTAAGAGTAAACTGTAGTTTGCAAAAAAGAAGGAATAGTTTTAGGAAAATTAATATTAAGCTGTTTATGTTAAATAAAGAACATAAAACAACAAAAATGATGTTTTAATTAATTCAGACTGCAAGGAATCCTTGAATAGCTAAAAAGCTAAAAAAAATTTTTTGTCGTCATGGATGGCGCATTGGCTATGCGATCGACTGCTGCGCTGCGTGTCGCGGGTTCGAACCCTGCACGGAACATATATTTGACCTACAGGTAGTTGTTCCGGGTCTGTCTGTTTGTGTGTGTGAGTTTAAATGTTTGTAAACGTGGGTGCGTTTACAAACATTTATACAGGAGAAATTCCTAGAGCAACGTAGTACAAGGTAGTTGCAACGTTTTAAAAAAAAAATTATACACGCGTGGAATGTGAGCTCGGCTATCATTGTGCCGATAGTAGTTACGGCCAAATGACCTCATGGCCAAGAGCCTCGACGACCATCTCTCGAAGCTCTCCTTAGGCGGTTGGATGGCAGTACTCCTCCGTACGTACCGCATTGTAATCAGATTCCTGTCTCTGGAGCCCTAACCATCGCGATCGGTAGCTTGGACTCTGCTCCCGATACCGACGGTTTTTTTTTTAAGAAGTATTTAAAAAGCAAAAGCGAGAATAAAGTAAATAAATATTTTTTTTACTTGTGTACACATATTTTTATTATTAGTTTGTGTCTATTTACAGTTTGTAAATAGTAATTAATTTAATAAAGCTAAATAAAGCCAAAAAAATATGTTTTTGCTGTAGAATGGTGCGGGAGACATTAATTGACCAGACAGATAGAATATTCTTTATTATGTACACCATACAAAACACAAGATATCCGAATACAACTTATAAATAGGGTGAGACAACCTTTGGATGGATTTAAAGGAGGAGAGACAGTGCTGTAGGTAATCTGTGGTATTTCATTTTACAAAACGAATAAGTAGCTACATTTATAAAAACGAATACCTACTTATATATAAATACATATAAAAATCATGAAGAGCAAAGACTTACTTAGTATTGTTGTTTAAGGAGAGAAGTAGTGCTTTTTGACCACAATTCTAAAAGTAGACAAGGTTTGACCAGCCATGTTTAGTGATGGTATGTATTGCTATAATGGGAAGTCCTTTACGACCGTGACATTCAGGTAAAGACTAATTTCAGTCATGATTGTAAATTGCGGTAACGTTCCAGATTGGGCAAAAATGGTACACTTCACTAAAGTCACCTACACCATTCTACAGCAAATTGTTCAACAAACCTTCAAAATAATCATAAAGCCATTCTTAAATCAAAATATTTTTATTCCACATAGGCCTACATGAGCACTTATAAAACGTCGAGAGATGGTGCACGGTTCGGGTTGGTCGTTTCCTATGGAGAAGAACCGGCAAGAAACTCCATGGTTACTCTTTTAAAATCATTTGGTTTTACAATGTTGTTGTTACGGCGTTAGTACTTAAGTATGAGAGGACAGCGAAGGCCCGACAAGAAGTCATTGCTAGACGCCCACTATATATGGCGCCCAAAATAACTGTCCCCCTGTCTACGTCCTACTAAAAAAAACGGGCAAGATCGAGTCAGACTCGCGCACCGAGGGTTCCGTACAAATTTGGGACATAAATGGCCATATCTTTTGGTTGATTTTTTCACAGCGCAGTTAGGGACCACAGACTTTGTTTTTTGGGGATGAGGAATCGTCAAATAACTTCCTCCGCTCTGGGCGGAGCGGACGGGAGTGTCTGACTTGTACTGACTAAACCCACCCATGTTCCTTCTATTGACCTTTTATGTTCCGGGGCCGCGGTATTTTTTCCCCCTTTTCTCACTTTTTTTTAGCCTAAGTCCGTCTCCAGGGTCCCAACTAATTTTAAAAACATGTTTTTTTTTCCAGTAGTAGTCATTTGTTTATTGATTAGTGTTAAGTACATCTTCATCGCATTTCAATCTTTTTCGTCATCATGGATACGTTAAAAATTCGAGTAATTATGGAATATGAGTACCGTCGTGGCAGCAACGCGGCACAAGCGGCACGCAACATCAACGACGTTTGTTACGGAGCTAACACTACAAACCAACGCACCACCTGTTATTGGTTTGCTCGCTTCCGTTCTGGAAATTACGACCTGAAAAATGAAGCTCGCGGTCGTCCGAAGACTTTGGTCGACAATGACGAATTAAAGGCGAATGTGGAAGCTGATGATACACAATCTACGTCTGAATTAGCAGCAGCTTTCGACTTTAGCGTCAAAACAATATTGGTCCATTTGCGTCAAATTGGCAAGGTGAAAAAGCTTGACAAATGGGTGCCCCGCGAACTCAATGATCGCCAGCGCGAAGTACGAGTCGAGACGTGCCTTGCACTGCTCAACAGACACACAAATGAAGGAATTTTGAACCGCATTGTTACCTGCGATGAAAAATGGATTCTGTTTGATAACCGCAAGCGCTCAGCAAGTTGGTTGGATCCTGGTTCAGCACCTAAACAATGCCCTAAACGAAACCTTACCCCTAGAAAAGTGATGGTCACTGTTTGGTGGTCTAGCGCCGGTGTGATTCATCACAGCTTCTTACCAAACGGGGTGAGCATTACTGCAGATGTGTACTGTGAAGAACTGAACACAATGGAGAAGCTGGCACATCTCCAACCAGCATTGGTCAATCGCTCGTCTCCGCTGCTCCTGCACGACAACGCGCGACCTCATACTGCACAGCAGACGGTCTCCAAGTTGCAAGAACTGGGCTTGGAAGCTCTCCGTCATCCGCCCTACTCACCAGCCCTTGCGCCTACAGACTACTACTTTTTCCAGAATTTGGATAACTTCTTGGCGGGAAAAAAAATCAGTACCCGAGAGGCAGTACAAAATGCCTTTGAAGAATTTGTTGCCTCCCGTCCAGCTGATTTCTTTAAGAAGGGCATCAATAAACTGCCACTGCGTTGGCAAAGATGCATTGATTGCATGGGTGATTACTTCGATTAATACAAATAAAAAATACATGAAAAAAAATCGTTTAAATTTTTTCATACAAAACGGCAATTTCATAGGTAAATACCTATTACTAGTAAGGATAACGCATAAACTACGAAAGCAATTTTTGGGTAAACCCTTAGGAATAATAAAAAGAATTTTGAAAATAGCCCACATCTGACGAAGAAATCGCGTACAAACATACGAAAAAAATTCTATCAAATTGAGAACCTTCTCCTTTGTTGAAGTCGGCTAAAAATTTATACTTAGATATTTTTTTACCATAACGTAAGTAAAGCCGCGGGCATAAGCCAGTGTTTTTAAATGTTTAAAAAGAAAACAAACAAATGGTCAAGAGAGATGTGTTACATATTGGATGTCCGACTTCTTTTCAATACGGAACAATAACCGCTTCGAATGGTCTGACCAACTGACTGCAGTGACGACTGTTATTTACCTGTTACTAAATGCTTACGTAAGAATTTCACCAAAACTTGTCTCAGTCAAAATATCTGCCATTCGCTCCCCTCAGGTCGGAGCGAACGCAGATCAATAATACTTTCAGTTTTAATAACGGACTATTAAAGAACATCGAACATTTCAAATTCGAAGCGCTGTCAAAATTTTTAAATTCGGAACAAAGTGTGAAACAAAAAAATAAATCAACGCGCCAAATTCAAATTCCTGTCAAAAATTTTACGTGTAGTGTTGTCAAAATGTTTATTTCGAAAACCAAAGTATTTATAGTTTTCATGCATTTATTTTGTAATTCAATCTGTGATATAGATCTAGATGTCGTTAACAAAAACTTATTCGATTCAAAAAACTTTGTTAATAAAAAAACTGACGTTGTCCTAACAAAACTTTTAAGTGAAAACAAATTCAATTCGGACATCATTAAAAGTGTTGGTAAAAATAGTGATGTCGTCAATAACTATGCTGACATAACGATTATGGACGATAACGGTCATTTGAAGAATTTGAAATTCAAATCGGTGCCCAAAACACAGTTTGACAATTTGATTAATAGTGATGTGCGGTTGACGAAAGTGCACAAAGTGACTCAAATCGATCGGCCGGTAACTGAGAGTTATGCTGAAGACGAAGTGATATTTGAAGCTGGTGGTCAGAAGCCGAAGTTCCTTGATGAATTAGGACGTAAGTATTTAATTGAACACTTGATTAGCTTGATTACTTTGATGTAAGTTCAAAAGATGCTGTTGCAAATACAAAAGATGCAGATATATACAGTACTAATAACCCAAAAAAAATTTTTTGAAGTTTATTGCAAAAACAAATTGTCGCAAAAAAAAAATTAAACTCCTACAATTTTCTACTACAACAAAAACGCCTGTGCCTGTAGCGGCCATGATGTGACCAGAATTTCCCTTTTTTAAAACTTACTCTTAATTAAATAATTATATAAACTGTATAGGTATGCTTTATTCGAGCAAAAATTGCAATTCATCATTATCTGCCTAGCCTTTTCCCAACTATGTTGGGGTCGGCTTTCAGTCCAATTCCTGTTTGGATGCAGCTGAATACCAGTATGGAGGACATGGAGTGGTAGCCTATCTGACCTCCACAACCCAGTTAATAACTGGGTGAAACAGTACTTTCTTATATGACTGGTTGTCTGATTTTGGAGTCACTGACTACCTGTACCTGTAAAGACTGTCAAAGATCTACAAATGACAGCCCGGCAAGAGAAGGTTAATCCCAGCGGCTATTTTTTTTTTAAACTTTGCCCCACTCTAGGAATTTGTCCTGTATTGTGGGTGCGTTTACAAACATTAAACTCACATACACAAACGGCCAGACCCGAAAAAATTACCTGTTGATCATATATTTGTTCCGTGCGGGGATCGAACCCGCAACACTCAGCGCAGCAGTCGATCGCTCAGTTACTGCGCTAACCGTGCCACCACTAACTTCTCCTTGATCGTCTCCAACAATGGAAGTATCAGTGCCAAGTCATCATTTTCCTGCCCTTGTCCCATTCTATTTGAGGTCGGCGCAACACGTTTTCTTCTTCCATTCTCCCCTATCAGATGTCACGGCATTATTCAAAGTTCAAAGTTCGGTAAATTGAGAACCTGTTTTTGAATTGAACTCAATTGAGTTTCTCTTAAGTAAGGTATAACTTGATTTACTCGTTTGGAACCCATGGAAACAATCAGGAGAGGGTCATAACGGGTCGTTGGCTAAATTATATTTATTCCTTGATTATCATTTACTTTTTTTAATGTTTGGCTTCCGGTTTCAATGGAGGCTAATCAAAATCACACACAGCAATTCTTATTAAAATTCTTATTCTTGTGGATAATCACATTTTCTTAAAAAAACTTAAACGGCCACTGCGTAGACTGAGACAGTTGATTTTTCAC
This sequence comes from Ochropleura plecta, assembly GCA_905475445.1. NCBI lineage: Eukaryota > Metazoa > Arthropoda > Insecta > Lepidoptera > Noctuidae > Ochropleura > Ochropleura plecta. The sequence continues at coordinate 6,149,165 of FR997750.1, read as the reverse complement.
AGCTGCACACCACGGGACCACAGATTTAAGTACTTATATGGTTTTAACTTCAACTCGATATCTCCACGCAGGATTTGACGCGCCTCATACACTTGTGCATGATGGCTAATCTGCGCTGAGATTGGCCGCCGTGACCAAACACGGTCAGGTGGACTACATTCATGATCTAGTAGAGTCCAGTTGCCGCATGCGCTGTAACAATGGCAAAATCTTTACTGATAAAGCAACTTTACTTTTCTTACTATAAATAAATAACAATGTGTGGAGTGACAAGAATGGATAAAGTAAGGAATGAGTATAAAAGTTTGAAAGTTGCGCCTGTTACAGAAAAATATGGACATGTAATGAGGAGAGACGAAGCACTTGTGACTAAAAGAGTGATGGATCTGAATGTTGATGGACGGAGAGCGAGAGGAAGGCCAAAGAAAAGATGGATGAATTGTGTAAGAAATGTTATGAAGGAGAAAGAAGTAAATGATGCCGTGACGTCTGATAGGGGAGAAAGGAAGAAGAAAACGTATTGCGCCAACCCCAAATAGAATAAGACAGGGGCAGGAAAATGATGAAGTGTATTATTCATCATTAGTAATAATAATTTTAGGCCGGTCTCGGCGCCGTCCATTGCCCTGTACCCATCGCATTGAGTTCTTCGCCCATCGGTCATTATGGTGGATTACGTGTCCTGCCCAATCCCATTTAATCCTGGCAGCCAAAGAGCTAAGGAGCGGAAGGGATTGTAAGACTTGTATAGATTAAAACCCACCCATGTGCCTTCTTTTTAACCGACTTCAAAAAAGAGCAAGGTTAAATGTTCGACCGTTAATTTTTTTATTTATGTTCACCGATTACTCCGCCAACTGTGGACCGATTTATATAATTCTTTTTTTCGTCGAAAGGGTATAACTTCTCAGAGGGGCCTGCCAGGGCCTCCGCCTGCCGGGGTTGCGGGTTGTTCGAAAAAGATACCGCGGCCCCGGAACGTAAAGGGCAAAAGAAGGAACATGGGTGGGTTTTAGTCAGTACAAGTCTGACACTCACCCCCGCTCCACCCAGAGAGGGGGAAGTTATTTGGTGATTTCCCACCCCAAAAAAAAAGGGTATATGTTCTGAGTGGTTTTTTATATTGCTTGGGTAGTTTATGAGTAATCGTCTTTAATACATACTAGCTGTGCCCAGCATGCATTGCAATGCATTTTTCCTACCCTGCCTACCCTGCTTATCCTACTTACCCTAGCGAATTTTTCTCTTAAAAACCATCCTTGGACTTCAACGAACATTTTAGAAAAAGAATTGGTAAAATTGGTCTAGGCGTTGTTGAGTTATGCGCTTACCAACACATTTTGCGATTTATTTTAATATTATAGATTTATTCTTCTGTCTTAAAAAAAATGCAAAATAAATACTCCTAAAAGATTGTAAAATATAAAATAATTATATCATAAATAAAAATACAGAAGCAAAGCTATTTTCCACATTTTTGGAAGTTCTGTTCCCGGCCGCAGTATTTCTTTTGAACCAACCCATAGCAACCAGAAGCCTTCTTGCCGACCTTTTTAATTACTGTTTTTGAGCGCAGTGTAGAATATCCACCTTACAAATAAAATACTTCGATTATGTTAGTGGTTACCAGGCGCGCATGATTCGGCAGGCGGTGTGTTTTGTAACGTTACGGCATAGGTTAGCAGTGAAAGCGACATCCGGTTCCAAGCGTTTGTTGCGGTAAGGACGCGGCCAGAGTGGTGAAAGAGGATTTCAATTAATTATTTAATAATCAATAATCATAACAACAAATAATAAGAATATCCTTACTAATATTATAAAAGCTAAAGTGAGTTTGTTTGTTTGTTACCTCTTCACGCTTTAATGGCTAAACCGATTTTGATGAATTTTGGTACAGAGATAGTTGGGAACCAGGAGACGGACATAGGCTATTTTTTTTTAAATAAAGAGTGGGACATGAAGGAGAAAGAGGGAAGAAACGGGAAAACTTAGCGTTGCTATTACAAATCAATAAGGCGCTACCGAATTTAACGCGAGCGAAGCCGCGGGCAAAAGCTAGTAAGAATATATTTTTATAAAGACAAGAAAATATATTTAAGTACTTGACGGTGCTGTATCCACTGTGAAATGATTGTAGCAAGTTGTTGTTCTTCATCAGTACCGTTTTCTTTACTCATTAATGTTTAATGAGTTATTAACTAATTAATTAATGGAAATTAACCACAAAAGGAAAAATGGAACCCTTATTTGATCACTTTGTTATCCGTGTGTCTGTCAAGACCCTTTATTTCGAGGTATGGAGTTGAAATTAAAGGAGGAGCTAGTGGCTAAATAAATAGTAGCCGCTCGGGTCGATCTTTAGGTTAAGCCGCGCTTGCCTAGGTTGGTCTGTGGATGGGTGACCACCCGTTACATACCGAGTTTCCTCCGTGCCTCGGAAAGCACGGTAAGCCGTTGGTCCCGGCTGTGATTTGTAGCTGTGATCTTGGACAGTCGTTACAGGTAGTCAGTGTTCCGAAAGTCTGACAACCAGTCTTACCAAGGGGTATCGTATTACTTAGTATTAACTGGGTTGTGGAGGTCAGATAGGCAGTCGCTCCATGTAAAATATTGATATTCAGCTGCATCCGGTTAGACTGGAAGCCGACCCCAACATAGTTGGGAAAAGGCTAGGCAGATGATGATGGAGTTGAAATTAAAGCCATATTCAAAAGTCTGTGGTCCCTTTGTGCTGTGAAAAAATCAACCCTTTCAGTCTACGCAGTCAAAAGATATGGTCTGTTTATGTCCCAAGTTTGTATGAAACTCTCGGTACATGGATCAGAAGCTTTTTTAAATCCAAGTTTTTAATGTCATAAGTTCTCTTTAAATACATCTGCCCACCATTCAATGCACCCAACAGCACAATGCGCTCGTTTTTCTACATCGTTCTCACATGTATGTATAATCTCAACATGAATAATGTATCCACAATTTTAAAATAAAGTAAAAATATTATGATTTAAAAGAGTGTCCATGGAGTTTCTTGTCCATTCCTCTCCATAGAGACCTACACTTTGAAATGGGCAACTACAGCACTTTCACAAGTTATTGTGTCTTGTCTGTAGCAGCATCTTATTTTGTGTTCATGACATTCAAAAGTGCCTGTAATGGTCTAATTGAAATAAATGCTTTGAGTGCGTAACATTCTACAGTAAATTGATTTTTATTAATAAGTCGTTTTACATCAATATTTTTTGCGTAGAGTAACTTAGTTGGATGTTCAGAAAGCATGGTTGACAGCTTCGTTAACAGTTCATTAACACCCTGTACATAAAAACGTTATAAGAGCCTTTTCCTAAGCTTATTTATGATGTGTCCTGATTGGAGGCCTTAAATGCAAGGCATCCACATGATAGTCCGGTTGTGCAGCTAACGACCTCAAAGGTTAAACTGCAAGATGCCATTAAAAAATGTCTGTATGGCTGTTAAAAAAAAACTATTACGAATTTTTAAAAAAGATAGCCTTTGTGGATTTAATGCCTCCTTGTGTTCTGATTCGAGCTACATGATAACTGACAAATGCTGGCACTGACTGGACAGGTTCACTCAAATAGTCTGTGTTTCCTTTTTCAAAATACCATCTCAGACACTAATCTGCATAGTCCTTATGTAAGTTGGTCAAGGTTATGGCTGGAACTTAAAATATGTATGTAGACTATTACGTGTGCTGTGATTTCTGAATATGATTTGGCTATTTCTTCTCAGTTTAGTCGTGTATGAAATATCGGCTAGTTAAAAATAAGCCCCACTCGGCTTCCTTCCTTAAGGGGCAGATAAATGATTTTTGATGATTTTAAATCCAACATAACATCTAAACGGCTAATCCGTATGTTTTGAAATTAAATAATGTTAAATTAGACTAATTCCTTAATAATTTGGAAAAAAGAATGTACGAATATCTACTTCTTTTGTTTTGTAAAATATTATGGGATTTATTTTTAAAACTATGTCTAGCGCAGCCAAAAAGCGATAATCATGCAAAAACCATTGTATGTATTTTTAGAAAACTTTCACAATCAAGATAATTTAGTTAATATACGCTTTTTATTCGTATTGTATTGTGAATATTTTTATTTGAATTATCATCGGTCGCCGGGAGTGACGCCAGATCCTCCGCTAGGTCACAGTCGCTGACATTTAGTGGTAAAACGTGTGGACGGTGAGCAGGAGTGCGATTCACTAAGGCAAAACATCTTTACAACCAAGACATCATCGTTGAAACATCTGATGATAACAAATCGGTATTCTTTAGATAAAAACTCCGCGATCGTAACGCCTCAACGATGTCGACGGCGCGACATAGAACTAAAAATGGTCCCGAATGTATGAAAAACGGTATTCACAAACACAAATCATCCTCGCCTTCAACGACAACGGCGCCTTCGCCTTCGATTTTAACTGTCAAACCGTAAAGCTTGTAAATTGTAGATGTTTCCTTGGATGTAGAGTTGAAGGCGATTAAAATGTAAGTAAAACTAGTTATTTTTAAAGTAAAATTATTATAACTATTGATTATTTTTATCGTACTTAAATTAAATTCCTATTTATTGATTTCAGGGACTCCGGTTTTGCTCTTAGGCCATACATGATGGTTGGTTCCATGTAGCAACCCTGAGCCTGGATCAAGAGAAGAATATTATAATGATCTGCATGCCACGGCAAGAAATACTGCAGAACGAACCATTGGCATACTTATAGGCCGTTTTAGGTGCCTCTTGGTTCGTTGTGTTCTTCACTATGATCCTGAGATGGTGGAAAAATTATAAAAGCTTGTTGTTTGTTGCATAACATTTGCAATCAAGCTGGAGTTCCCGCAGTGGAATTACCAGCTCATTTACAGAGGCAAGAAGCGAGGGTGATCCGGTTATTAGAACCAGGAAGCCAGAACTAAGAGTGATTTGGACAGTGGACGTCTAATCGACTGTGGCGTGTACAAAATAGTTAATAAAGAAGTAAATACTAACAATAGACTTAATATATTACTAATTTATGTTGTAAGACAGTTTGATAAAAATTGTAGTGTTAGTTAAATAGTAGTGTGTATTGTTCATCATAAAATATAGAAAGTGAATGTTTTTTCTTATGTATTTTACCTAAAGATAAAATTAAGATAGCCTAACGAAATAGTATGTACCTAGGCAAATTAATTTAAATATAATTAATTAATAAATAAAACAATGTTTTAACATATTAATAATACTACTAATCTAGGTTGTAACACAGTTTGTTTGTTAAAAAATATAGTCTTTGGTAAATAGTAGTGTATACTGTGTGTGTGTGTGTTAGTAGTGTATAATTATTGTTTATCATAAAATATAGAAAGTGAATGTTTTTTCTTATATATTTTACCTAAAAATAAAATTAAGATAGCCTAATGAAATAGTATGTATGTACCTAGGCAAATTAATTTTAATATAATGAATTGATAAATTAAACAATATTTTAACATACATTTTATTTTTACTTTTATTAAATCTCTAATTGCACTACTTATTCTATCTAGAGCCTGAGCCATAGCCTGATGGCTACTTGACGACTAATTGCTTGGGAAATCAAGAGCTCCGCTTGTGCTTGACGTTCTTCTATGGCTATGAAACGCTCTGTGATGCTAACCATCTCAGAGTGATTTATTTCTAAGTTCTGATCTCCACAACCAAAACTTTCTCCTCCCATAACGGTTTGTATTTTGAACTCAATTTATTTCACTGAGTTCTGGCAAATCTTCAATGCCACCACCAGTGCGCCGCTTGGCGGCTGCAATTAAGCTGGACTTCCTCTTCACTGCTCCTTTTTTGTCCTTCCAGTACTGCAATACAAGAAAAAATTACATGATTTGATGTATTAAATAAATAGAAAACCTATTTGCTCGGTTTGGTTTAACTTTTCATTGCATTTTCAAATGCTTTTATAACTGCAATTCGAAAACTTAAGTTACAGTACATACTTGTAGTTTATACTAATTTAGTAAAAAAGAACATGCACAGGGGGCTGTCTATGTAAGAGGATACTATACCGTAGAAGGCTACCTAGTCAATGCAACAATACATATAATTAATTACCAACCTTACACCACTGTTTCGATGTTTTCGTACACCAACTACCATCACTGATCAGGGCTGTTGTTATTTCGGACCATGCCTGACGACGGCGAATGCGAGTATGGCCCATTGTCAACCATTGTTTGCTTTCAAAAAAGCTTACTAGCGTTTCCAGCTGATTCAACGAAGGAGCTGCGTTGCGAGACACTAAAAAATAAATATTTTGGTTACATAGATAGTAGTTCCAGAAACTGTGTTGTATATTTATATAGGAATGTTATCGTGTACTTACTTTCGATAGACTTGGAGCCAACTAAAACTCGGAACAACTAGAACGCCTTAGGGTAGGGGTGCAGCATTTTTTAACAATCCACTTAGTACCACTTGGAGCTTTGGAATTTCTTATTTTGATAAAAAAAAACTATAATCAAGATACGATCAAGTTGTTTGTTTTGAACCACTTTGGAAATAACACAGACTATACATAACCTACAATTACAAAATCAAAGATTTGAATCATTATTTTCCAAATCGAAAATGATATAATTAATTTAATATTCGTTGCATAAAAAATATTACGTGTTTTATACATACGTATAGTGCATTTATATAAATTTAAAATGACGAAATAACTTAAAAATAGGTTAGTCGAGATTTTCTCGATTGTACACTAAATTAAATATAGCAACACTGTTAACATCGAACTCATCATCGTTGTTCAGCAGATCGTCGACGAGCATATGTAGCTTAGCGAATACGGTTTTTATCAACGTTGTTTTTAAAAGCGATATTTACGATGAAACATCCGTGAACTCGTCGTTGTTAACATCTATGATGAGTCTGTTAGTGAATCGCATAGCAGTGGGTACCTAACTCACCGTCCGTCCGTCCGTCTATTGACGACAAGCCGTGTCGAGCCGTGGCGCGTTAGTGTTCCACGCGCGCCTCAAAGATATGTCAGCAAAGCAGAGGGGCCTGCTAGGGCCACCGCCAGCCGGGGTTGCGGGTTGATCGAAAGAGGTACCGCGGCCCCAGAACATAAAGGGCAATAGAAAGAACACCCCGCTCCGCTCCGCCCAGAGCGGGGGAAGTTATTTGATGATTTCCCATCCGGAAAAAAAGTGATATTTATTTTAATTTGGTTTTTGTACGCTCCATAAATTCAGGGAACGATAGATTCGATAGAATTAGTTTTTTTTTTGCGTTGGCTACCCCATTTATCGAAGAAGGTTATAAACATTACGCTTCGACACCAAGGAGCTGAACAGCGTGTGAAACCAATCGGTTCACTTTTAATGTAAGAGCTCGGGAACATTTACTTAAGAAGCTGGCAGATTCGTCTCCAAATTAAATGGTTATTAGTTTTTCTTCATGTATTTGTAACTCTCTTCACTTTATTTTGATTTGTTTGTATGTATTAAAGTATTTATCGTTATATTATATTTGTAAATGTTTTCTCGAAACACTTTCTGTTATGCACCCTGCACCTACTATGTTTTCTCTCTGCATCACCCTAAGGTAGACTGGTAGAAAATGACCAAGGCATTAAGTCCGCCTTTGTACAGTGTTTTTTATACATGCGCATAAAGGTTTAATAAATAAATAAAACCACTAGACACAGCTAGTTACAAAAAAAAAGATAACCTCTTCTTTATGAACACAGCTTAACGTGCCAAAGTCTAACAAAACAGCACGTTGGCTTTCTCTACAACCTTTGCGTTATATAACACGTTGCTGTAATCCTAAGTAATGTTATTAAACTGTAATCATAACTTTTTGCACATTATTGCTGTTATACGATCATTTTGTGCGAAATTACAGTGTAAGTGTGATCGATTATAGAATTACCTACCAACTTTTGCCCGCGGCTTCGCTCGCGTTTGATTCGGGTTAGCACAGTTCCCCTTTCCTGATTTGCAGGTACCTGCTACTTGTAGTTTTTGCCCTAGCGCCTTATTTATTGTAATAGCAAAGCTAAGTTTTCCCTTTTCTCCCCTCTTTCTTCCTCATTTCTCATTTTTTTAAAATAAAAGTTAGCCTATGTCCGTCTCCAGGGTCCTAACTATCTGTACCAAAATTCATCAAAATCGGTAACAAACAAACAAACTCACTTTCGCTTTTATAATATTAGTAAGGATGCGATGGTTGTATTAGCTGGCAAAGATTGAGACTGATTTGATTTGACCGAGAGGAAAGCCTAAGAAAAGATAGATGGATTGTGTAAGGAATGATATGAAGGAGAAAGGAGTAAATGATGCCGTGACGTCTGATAGGGGAGAATGGAAAAAGCGAACGTGTTGCGCCGACCCCAATTAGAATGGGACAAGGGCAGGAAAATGATGATGATGATGTCTGAATAAAACTCGCGACGGCGGAGAATGAGGTTCTGGGTTCCTTTACCGGGTCGGGCAAAATGTTATTGGGTTTTTACAATAGGAATACCTACACTAGCAGCCACGGAGACTTGATTCGACAATAGGCTCGCTCGCTATAACATAAATGGCAAAATGTGTGTATTAGGCAAACCTTTTCTTAGCCTTTCGTGGATTCCAAATGATGATGATGATGTTTGCCTGCCGGGGTTGCGGGTTGTTCGAAAGAGATACCGTAACCCCGGAACGTAACGGGCAAAAGAAGGAACATGGATGAGGAAAGTCAGTAAAAGTCTGACAATCCCTTTCGTTCCGCTCAGAGCGAGAGAAGATTATTTCTCAGCGGAAAAAAAACTTGGTTAAGTGTGAGTTGGATTCGCGCACCGAAGGTTCCGTACAATATTGTGACATAAACAGCTATATATTTTGACTGCGTAGACTTAGGGGGTTCAGTTTTTACATAGCTACAAGGGGCCATAGGCTTGAGTATATGGTTTCTATTTCAACTCGATAACTCCACGCGTTCCCGAGATAAAGAGTCTTGACAGACAACAAAGTGATCCAAAAAGATTTCGTTTTTTTGGCTTTTGAGGTGCGGAACCCTAAAAAGGCGTGATGTTATGTTTTTTTTTAACTTTGCTCCACACTAGGAATTTCTCCTGTATCGTGGGTGCTTTGACAAACATTTAAACTCACATACACAAACAGCCAGACCCGAAACAACTGCCTGTAGGTCATACAAATTCTTGTTCTGTGCGGGGATATAAACCCGCGACTCGGAGCGCAGAAGTCGATTGCTCAGCCCCTTCGCCAACCGTGCCGTCAAAATATTAGAAAAGTACAAAATAAATTAGGTTACCTATTTTATATTTTACAAAACAATTTTATACACGGACCAACCAGTCCACTTTCAAAGTCAATTCACCAAAAAGTTATTTTATGTTCGCACTGATAGGACTAAACTTCTTGTCTATGAAATACAGTTCATCATCATCTGTCTAGCCTTTGCCCAACTTCGTTGGGGTCGACTTCCAGTCTACCTAGATACAGCTGAATATCAGTATTTTACATGGACCCACTGCCTATCTGACCTCCAAAACTCAGTTACTCTGGGTAATAAAATACTCAATAATAAGACTAGTTGTCAGACTTTCGGGACACTGACTACCTGTAACGGCTGTCAAAGATCTACAAATGACAGCCGGGACCGAAAGATTAAGGTGCTTTCCGAGGCATTTGTATTGTATAACGGGCTGGTGTCCGCAACTCCACGTCTGAGGCGCGTATTTTGCGCGTATTTTCCGAGGCATGGAGGAAACTCTTTATGTAACGAGTGGTCACCCATTCACATACCAACCTAGGCAAGCGCAGCTTAGCCTAAAGATCGACCCGTGCGGCTGTTATTACTAAGCCACGAGCTTCGCCTGCTATGAAATACAGTTACAAAATATAAAAGAGACATAACTGTGTGCCTAACCGAAAATAGTTTATACTAGCTGGCGCCCGCGACTTGGCCCGCGTGATATCGAAAAAAAATGTATCATATGTGTTATTCCAGACCATAATCTACCTCTGTGCCAAATTTCATCAAGATCCGTTCAGCCATTTTGACGTGAAAGAGTAACAAACATCCATGTACACGCATCCATCCTCACAAACATTCGCATTTAAAATATTAGTAAGATATGTTTTTCGTCTTACAAGACATCAATAACAATTTCCCACAATACAAAATGACTATCTATTAAAATCAAATCGCGAATCCATAATTTGACCATCAAAATGGCTGCCCAAGGCTATAATTTGACGAAACGAGATAATAACGAGTTATATAACGTTATAAATAGCAGTTACCGTGTTGGGTAATCAATGTGAAGGTTGCAGAGAAAGCAGGCTGGTTAGTCGTTTTGTTTTTGTTTTGGTTGACAGCTGTTTAAAAAAACAGGTTTGAAAAGAAATGTGGTGAAAAGCGAGCCACGATTTTCTTGAAAACGTACCAACGTGTTTTTTGAGTAGTTTCTTGGTGTTGTTTAAAAGGAATTATTTTCGGGCCTACGCTGTCTTCTCATACTTAAGTACTAACGCTGTAATAAGATTGTAAAACCAAATGATTTTAAAAGATTAACTATGGAGTTTTGTTCCGGTTCTTCCTCATAGGAAACGAACAACCCGAAACGCCCACCTTTTCTCCACGTTTTATAAGAGCCTGTATAGGCCTATGTGAAATAAAAATACTTTGATTTGAATAATCAAAATTCTTTTGTAGAATTATGAGTTTTCAATATCAAAGTAATTTTAAACTGTGTTTTGGTCCACATTTTCCTTTAGGTATTTCAAGTTAGTGAAAATGACAATAGTTTGTCAGTTTGTTTGATTGAAAACTTCAACAAATTTAATTAGTGTTCAACAAAACGCGTATTTTCAGAAGAGCTAGAAAGAAAAGTAATTATGGAACATTGTCATTAATGTACATTTTAGGTAGTACGGTGACGCTATTGTCAAAAATAACAGAAATAAATTAGAATAACAGCAACAAGTCGGAATTCTGGACTATTACTGAAAAAAAAAACAATAAATGGAAAACTCTATGGCATCAAAATTGCAAAATCTACTTTACATATTTTATGAGATAGTGGTTTACTACGTTACCTTATTTATTCCGACCTCCTTTTCATCTTTCAATCCTGATCACATGCTAATACCGACCTAGTTCACAGAATCTTGTCATTCAAGACCATGTCAAGCCAAGCTGAGGATAAAAATCAAAAAGTAAAACGAGTTGCCACTTTCGACTCTCGCCACCTCTCTCTTGTGCTGATGTTGGCAACATTTTATTTTTATCGCGAGGAGGTTATGTCATATTTTTATTTTATATTTTAGTTTTGACTGCATTTGTGCACGTCATTTTTCTTTTATGTTCACTGTGACATAATTCTCTAATAACCACAATGAAGGTCATTAGGTATTGCTTAATCCTTACTAATATTATAAAACAAAACAAAAACAAACTTTTATAAATAAATCCTTACTAATAAAAGAACCGACAACCGTTGGGGTAAACGTGTTCTTGAGTGGAGACCGCGACTCGGCAAGCGTTGTGTAGGACGCCCTTCGATCAGCTGGGATGACGATCTAAGAAAGACTGCAGGCAGATGCTGGATGCGGCAAGCTGAAGACAGGGCGCCATGGCGCTCATTAGGGGAGGGCTATGTCCAGCAGTGGACTAATATAGCCTGATGATGATGATGAATAAAAGAAAGTGAGTTTGTTCGTTACGTCTTCACGCCTAAATGGCCCAACCGGTTTTAATGAATTTTGGTACAGAGATAGTTTGGACCCTGGAGACGGATATATGAAAAAATAATAAGAAAAGGGGGAGAAGAGGGAAGAAAAGGGGAGAGAAAGATATTTTTTTTTGGATCATAACGCGGGTTAAAGTTAGCGTTAGCCCAAAGTAACGCGGGCGGAAGCTAGTAAGATATAAAATATCACAAATAGTCACTTTAAATCAAACTGAATAAATTTGGGTTTTTTGAATTAAATAAAACTTAGCTCTTAATATATTCAATCGTAGTTTTGTAACAAATGTCACACATCAACCAATTTATCTGTCCAAGTGCAAAACACACAGAACTAAAATAAATCTACCAAAGACATATCGATGTAAATTTTCTTGACAAACAGCGCCAAATTGAACTGCATACTTTAATAGGTCATAACATACTTACTATAATAATGTCATTTGGAAAACTTACTTACCGTTTTGATAAGCAAGTCAGTTTTGCAACTTTCACGCGTAACTATTGACATTATAGATTCAGACTTTGTTATACTTAAATATATATAAAATAGTAACGCACGAAGTTGAACTGGGCATGTGTTTATGTTTTCATACAACCAGCTAAAATAAATATTTATTCAAAAAATGTAGACTGTCTTTAATATTCAAAAATAAATCTTCCTTTCGATATAAAAAATAACTCTTAAATAACTCATTATATAACTCAAAACGTAATAATTACGAAGCAAACATGACATTAGCCTATAAATAAAGTTTAAAAGAAATATAATTTACATACAAATTGCTGAGATACGAATGAAAGTAGAATGTTTAACACCCCACGCGGGTGCGTCCGTTGCCTTGTCTGCAAACTAACAGTGTCGCGTAGTAGCTAAAAACTATAGCACGTGTAAAAATAATACTTAATCTCATACTTATAATCATAATAAATCCTCCATGGTCATAAAATAACACAATAAAACTTTTTGCAGAATGACGCTGCAATGCACTTTTTAAAGAATGAAGTTGCATTCGAAATTCAAATCTTGTGATTAATTGATGCGAAATAGGTTTGTTTTCTATTACATACAAAAATAATATTGTTATTTTATGGTAAGTTTTTTTTTATTCGTTTGTTATTTCGGTGTGCGTGACTTTTATTTGTTTACGAGTTTAAGCCAATGCAAATGAGAATATTTAATTAATTAAAATTAAACTAGATTATTACCACATACCTACCTGTAAAACTATAACACATACCTTGTGAATGGGACTGTAGCTTAGTCCTTTTGTTTTTGACATTCAAAAATGCCTATAACGGTCTAATTTAAATAATTGCTCTGAGTTTGAGTTTGAACTGAAAAACCTTTACAGCCATGTTGTCGCATTTAGGCATGATAATGTTATTTTGCCATTCCTACATAGAAAAATCAGCCAAGTGCGAATCGGACTCGCGCATCGAGGGTTCCGAGCAAACTTGCGTTACGTTTTAATATTTCAACTCAATATCTTCACACGTACCCGAGATCTTGAAGGATCTTGACTGACACTCAGACAGGCGGACATAACAGTGATCCTAAAAGGGTTCCGCTTTTTTATTTTGAGGAACCCTAAAAAGACAATTACAAATTATATTACTTTTTAAACATCAAATTGAAAATTCCATAGTTTCCATCCATTCCATTTTCAAAGTTACAACAATAAACTACAAATATCTCACATGAATACTATCCGAATTATTTCACTTAGCTCGCATTTCTAACACGTCATTCGCACATACTCGTTAATGCACTTGTATCTAGATATCTAGACTCATCGGTCAGTAGGTGCTTTAAACCTTCACTTTGATAACCTGATCAAGGTCATTGACTAGCAACTAATAGAAATATAATTTTGCAAGCTGCTTGCTATAGTTTATAGCTGTCGTCGAACGACTAACTCCTGCCAGTTGCCAGTTAGGCAATGTGTTTTTCAGGCCAACTTATCATTATTTTCCTGTCCTTGTCCTATTCTATTTGGGATCGGCGCAACACGCTTTCTTCTTCCATTCTCCCCTATCAGACGTCACGGAATCATTACTTTTTCCTTCATATTCTTATACTTACACAATCCATAAATCTTTTCCTTGGCCTTCCTCTCCCTCTCCATCTATCAACATTCATATCTATCACTCTTTTAGTCACATGCCCTTCGTACCTCCAAATTACATGTTAAAACCTTGCCAAGTAAAATAAAATTGATATGAGACCACCTAGGAAGTACTAACCTATCAAACAAAAAAAGAATTTTGCAAATCGGTCTAGGCGTCTCTGAGTATTCGGTGAACATACATAAAAAAAGATTTTGAGGAATTGAGAACCTTTTCCTTTTTTTGAAGTTGGTTAAAACTAACGACATGATCATTTCAAATTTCTCTTTAATCCCATGATTTTATATATCGCCACTTCCGATCTTAAGCACGTCAACATCTTTTCAAGTTATTCGTGCCATTAACGATCTCGTTAACAACTTCCCGCGATCAAGATACTACAATTTCCGTCACTATTAGGTACTCTTTAAATTGCGAAATATTACATTAGACTTTCCAACTATTTATGGCTAAGATGTCATCCATCTAAAGCCGTCACCATTCTTGTTCACATCACGTTTCTAACTTAGGTAGATAGATAGATATCCGTACTTAATATTATAAATGCGAAAGTAACTCTGTCTGTCTGTCTGTCTGTCTCTTCTTCACGCCTAAACCACTGAACCTATTTCAATGAAATTTGGTACAGATATAGTCTGGGACCCGAGAAAGGACATAGGATAGTTTTCATCCCGGAAATCCCCCAGGAACGGGAACTATTAATCCACGCGGACGAAGTCGCGGGCAAAAGCTAGTAGATACATAAATAGTTTATTTGATGTACCTAACAAAAGACACAATACAGGAATCATCACAAAAAACATCAAGTTGAAAAAATACTGATTCAAAAAGTTAGATTGACCCATAGACAATAAGTTTTTAGGGATGTTAAATAATACTTCGGATCAGGACAAGAACAGCCATCACGGATCCATTTTCAAGGTTAAGCGATGCTTGCTGCAGTCGTTCTTTGGATGGGTGGCCATAAATTAAATACAGATAGAGAAGTCCGGTCTGTTATTTGTAGATCTTTGGCAGCCGTTAAGGGTAATCAGTGGCATGAAAGTCTTTACAGGTCGTTACAGTCGGTGGTCCAAAAGTCTGGCAATTGGTCCATTAGTAAAGGACCCGACCTGAATAGAGTTGAAGATAGCAAACAACGAATTTTGCCTTTTACTTCAATTACCGTACAGGTGTGGTGGTTCGGAGGATCGGGCTGGTTTTGTTATTCAACAAATATTGGCGAAACTATGCCCGATCCCACTTTTTTTATGGGAAATCGTCATATAACTTCTCCCGTTCTAAACGGAGCGGGAGGGTGTGTCAGTCTTTGACTGACCCAATCCCCTCCATGTCCCTTCTTTTGCCCTTTATGTTCCGGGGCCACGGTAACTCTTTCGAACAAATCACAACCCCGGCAGGGAGTGACTGGCCTCTTTGCTTTGAGGCGCGCCTGGAAGACGAACGCCGTCTACACAGTCTGTAGGACCCCTGACTCTCATTTTACTGTACCAACATCCAACATTAAGTTTCAACATTTCAACCCTGGCTATTACTTTCTGTCGTAACAAACAACAATGCTCACATCACAACATCCGCCATCTTGACAATCCATTTGCAAAATCTTAAAGTTGTTTTATTTTTTTAACAAAACAAAGTTACGAAACGTTGATGCGCGCGCAGCATACGTAATATAATCGTGTTACGTTCTGTTTCACACAATGTTCAGATGAGACGTCGTGACCACATGAGCCTGGTTCTGATTCTCGTTTATGGTATAGACTTAGTACTAATGTCATGATCGCTCTACTTTTCTATGGTTTAGAATATGTGTCAGAAAATAACTGTGATGCTAAATGAAGAGGGCAATAAAGTTTGCGAGTCAAAACTTGCTGACAGTTGTTGATACGTAAAACTGGTTAGTGTTAACTGACCAATTTGACTGACAATTAATTGAAAAATAATAATCAGTTTTGATAGACATAATTATGTCATCAAATAGAGTACTTATGCAAATGATTGAGAAGTTCGTGAATGTAGCAACGACGATGAAAAATTTCCTGTTTTTTTTACTTTTTGAAAATAGCATTTGTTTAATTTGGGATAGCGTTGAAATAATCCAATATTTTAAAGATCATAAACTAAATATGTTATTTTTAATTACGTACCTATGTAATTGTTGTGGGCTCTGCAATGTAAAGTCAGTTACAAAGTAATTACTGAGGTTCGAATAGTGAAGACTTAGGACGTAACCACAGGAGTAAAAGCGTGAAAATATGCAAATTACTACTTATATGCAAACCGAACTCATTGTGTAAAGAAAAAATACAAATTTACGTCTTACGCGCATTTCGTATGCAGAAAGCGATCAATTAATTACATGTTAACGCATTTCCTACTCCATTCATCCATTGTACAGTTGCAAGCATAATTACACTAAGTTAACTTCAGAAGCAATTTTCTCCTTTTAAGTCATCTTCATCATATTTTTTCTGCCTTTGTCCCAATTTTTTGGGGTAGGGAAACACAATCCTATTATCCATTCCATGGTATTACCTATTTTATTCTCCTAAAGAGATTACAATTATAAGATGTTTTCGATGACAGGTCTTGAAAATATGTCTTCTACATATTATACAGGTGTCACCAACAGTTTCAATTGTTTTTTCGTGAAAAAACATACCTAAGATATTGCTAAGTTTACACATATTGATGCCTTCGACTGTACACACAATCATTCGGTAATCGTGTACAACATGGCGCCTAATTTGACGCTGTTCGCGCCATTCGAAAATGAAAGTGAAAATAGCGGGAAAGATGAGCTGTCAAACCACGTTCCGATACACTCTCGATTTCATTCGTTGTGTTTTTCCAGTTGCTTTTTATTGGTTTGAAACGTTCGGTTTTCGTTTTATCTTTATTTTCCTTTTTTACCCGTCTGGCTTAACCATAAATTTCTTGGGGTGAATTTCACCAATGAAACTGAATCAGTACATCTAAACTGCGTTTTAAACCACCAGTGTTATCATTGTTGTGGGACACTGACAGCTCAAAACCGCGGTTTAAATTTGTTGATCGCGTTTAGTTAAATTGGTAAAATTAGTCCTTAAATTATTATAATTTTCCATACTAGCTTTATTATAAACCAATTTGATACACTCAAACGCCCATTTCATTTTAATATAAGCAGTTTATAGCCCGAGGTACTAGAAGGGCTTAATGATTTATTCATGCCGCCTTCGGGGCAACTTTCTGCAATTTACCCAATTAAATTAATCGTAAATAAGTTCTTGGGAAACATTTCCAAAACAATACAATTCAATTACCCAATTTGTAATGCGAACCTTTTATTGTAATAATAATTGACCTAGTTTTCGGATACTTCCGTAAGAATCACAGCCCTATCAAAAACGAATTAGCCACAGATAATGCAATACCGCGAAATTAACCTTAACAGATGTCATTAGTAAAGAAAGCAGTGTTGTCTATTTGTATAAATTACGTCCTTAGGTACTACACAACAAACAAGTTTATACCTTGACACATCAAAGTTAAGGTCTAATTTTCGAACTCATTTATTGTTCCAAATCAATCAGAGGGATTTGTCACCGATGGGCAGCGGTCAAATGAGTTTGGACACTATCTTGCTATGTATAAAATCTAAATTTATTCGGTGTGATGTTACTTACGACGTTTTTCGCCCATTTAAAGTCATGTTTTGGAAAGCTACGGCGAAAGTCGGCGTCTTATGAGTGTTCAAGTGTGACCACTCAATCTTGATACTTGAATGCGCATTAAAACCGTTTTTGTATCTCATTATCCAGTACTCAATATGGAAATACTGTAAAGGCCGTAACGATCAAGATGTTGTTATTTTAACGAGAATTTTCTGATAAACATTCTGTTTGATTATGTTAAACATTGCTTAGCGGAAGAAATAGGAATTAGACTGATAAAGTTTATCCTTTATGTACTGATCTAGATATTATTTTAATTAGATTTATTGTTTATGCATTAATACAAAAATACCTACCAAATTTCATCTAAATCCAAAAAGTCGTTTGAGCGTGAACGAGTAACAAACAAACACACATACATACAAACATTTGCCTTTATACATATATTAATACAATTTTCTAGTTCAATATTACCCTTTCATAAAGCTTGATAAAAACAAACACGGAATGTAGGATTTTTTTAAAGACGGATTAGTTTTATTTTAATGCACTTCATGCAACCTTAATTGTTTTTCACAAAGTCAATTCTAGTTAGTCGAAAAAACTTAACTTAAATTAAGTTGTTACATGACTAACAAAATATTACAATATAATTGGATAGTCCTGTTACTTTTCGCAGCAGTTCAGATTATCATGGGAACTAATTTAGCAATTACAATTACTGTGAAATAACTGTCTTAAAGAGAATCATTAAGGAAAAAAAAATGTTCCGTTAAGGCTGCGACCCGATTTTGCTAAAAATGTTTCAGCAGTAAATATTTTTTTTGCAAAGTGTTTTTTTATGTAGATATTAAAAAAAACCTTGATCCATATTAGGACTTTCTCCTATGTCGTGGGCGCCTTTACAAACATTTAAACTCACGTACACAAACAGCCAGACCCATAACAACTATCTGTAGATCATATAAATATTTCTTCCGTGCGGGGATCGAACCGGCGACACGTAGCGCAGCAGTCAAACTCTTAGCCACAGTTCGTTGTGTTATGGTGGAGTGGAGGTGTTAATTATTTTTGCAAGTGAAATGAAAAAGTAGGTAAACTATCTAAATTATCAAGTCAGTATATAGATCTGTTAAACTGTAGTTGGAATTATCACTAGTTTAAGAAATTTGAAGTAGGTAGGAACATATTTACACTGAATTTAAAAAGTGAAATACATACTATTATAACTCGTACTTTATACTTATATGTCACGCACACCATAGACACGCTAAACAACGGTCTTGTAGCCATTGTTTTGTATTTAAAATGTAAAGAAATACTTACCACTGGGTTCTGCATAAAAATAACAATTAATAATTTCCTAATTAAAATACAATGACACCGTATTAAATAAAACAATTATTTTACAGATGGTCAGCGTTTATGGATGATCATGAAATAATACGAATCTTGAACTTGAATCAATTATGTGTAGTTAAGAAAATGTAAAACGCTTGAGGAACTCCAACGAAAAGTGAAAAGGAACGAAGCGCGAGGCGATCGCAAGTTACTTCCGATATCCAACTTCCCGCGTCAAGACGTCTCACGCAAATAAATAAAACAAATAATCAAAAACAAAATAACAGTGAAAACAAAAGTGCCAAAAAAATGAGGTGTAATAAAAACCAGTGAAATGTGCAAAAGTGTAATCGAAAACGGACTCCATGGCGTGGCGGGAAAAATTAAAAAAAAGAAAAATTTCAAAACGCGTAGAAGAACTTGCTATATTGGTGTCAATACAATGTTTTCGAGAACTTTTCTGTTAACTATCGCGTTTTTAAGTTGTTTTCATAGTATTTTGTGTAATGAGAACGACGTGTTGACTTTACAAGTTGAAGATAAAGATATAGATTTGCCTTCGGATAGAAGGCGACCTGCGAACGAGCAAGAGAAAGATATTTTAATGTTAGGGGCCCTAGGAAGACGAAAAGGTTCAGGATACCATAACGGCTATGGGTCATCGCAAGAAGATGATTCTATCATGGATTTATTGGGAAAGAGTGAGTATTTTTGTCTATTCAATATTGCATCAGTATTTTCTGTTAAATATACTTAGCTAATTTACATAACAAGGAAATATACCTCGAAATTTGATCCAAAAAATAAATAATATTAAATAGGTAGGACACTTCATATTCAAATAAAATATTTCCAATAAAATTAAAATATTGTTTTAGAATAAATTATCTCATAAAACTATCAAAGATTCAGATTTGTCCGAGTGTTTTGTTAATTTTCGATCTGTCAACGTTAGTTGACTACTGATTGCAAAAAAGTTTTTACTTTAAAAAAATAGCCTAATTTTTCTGCAATCTTGTCCTGACGACATAAATGAGATTGAAGATAGGTAGAACTAACGTTAAAGGAGGTTTTTTTATGAATGGCATCCCGCAGTTCAACCTAGGAGGTTGTCGTCTGCTTAACCGGGCAATTCCTGTGGATGCCTTGAAATGAAGGCCTTCAGCCAGGGCAAAAAAACTAACAAACTAAGCGACTATATGCTAAGGCCACCCCTCTGTCGGGTACGAGCCTCGGTTTAGGGCGTCGCTGGGAGAGGACAGCAAATTGACAGGCTGGATCTAACTCACGACTTAATAGATGCGCGTCTTACTCGAGAAATGATCATGACTTCAGCAATTGATTGTACAAGCTTACCAAAATATTTGGTAGTTTATGGAATTTATAAAAACAAAAAAAAAAACTTAAATAAAAACTCTTTACCGGTGATTATTTTAAAACTCGGTTTGTCCTAATTATGTCTACCTGAGTCAGACTTCTTGCATTCTCCGGAAAACGCTGTTTTACTATAATTTGTCTTCCATCTTTATTGCGATTTGTTTTTTTTTTTTGCAATTTCTAGTTCAGTGGTAGCTTGTAGGTATGTGGCACAAGTTATAGTTTTCAACAGTAACACGTGTGACGATTTCAAGAAAAAGTTATGAAATGGTTTTTAATTTTATTTAATAATTTATGTACACACAGGAGTAAAAACAAGGAAACATCATAAAAAAAAACATAGAGTACAAAGGTACAGTTTATTTCAAAAGAAATTTCTACCAGCAGGCCTGCGAAAGGAAATATGACGAAAATAAACGTAGAGAGTAGTGTGTAAGAACACGAAGAGAATAGCATTTAAAATATAAATGTCTTAACCTAAATATAAGTATAATAATAGATACCTGTATAAATACATAACGCTAAAATACATATATAAACAGATAACTAAATTAATTAACTTAGAGTTTTATTGATGTGTGATATTTGTAACAGCAATCATTTCTGAGACCTGCAAATTGCAATAATAAACGAAAAGATTAAATTTCGCGGCCCGCCTTAGCGCAACCTCTTTAAGTCATAAAAGTATTTGCTTGACAAGAGCTATTTAGTTTCCTGCTAGGGTTGCGGGTTGTTCGAAAGAGATACCGCGGCCCCGGAACATAAAGGGCAATGGAAGGAACATAGGTGGGTTTTAGTTAGTACAAGTCTCACACTCCCCAGAGAAGTTATTTGATGATTTCCCACCCCAAAAAAAAAGAGCTATTGTTTGAATTACTACTGCAGTTTTTTGCTGTATAAATACGAAACACTTCTAAAACGGTACTCATTTGTCTATGCCCATTGTCCTCACCAAGTTTTGCGCCTCCTTTTTTTTCTGATGTTAAATCATCAAATATCATCCCCCACTCTGGGCGGAGACTTTTGAACAAAAACATTATATCTAGAGGGAAAGAGGATAATATAAGGGAGTTCGTATTTTATGTAAAACTAGTGGAACTAAGATTTAAGTAAAAGTAAAAGTCAGATGTGTTACCTACCTGTGTTACTTAATTATTTTATACTAGCTTTTGCCCGCGGCTTCGCTCGCGTTAAATTCGGGGTAACACAGATCCCCTTTCCTGATTTGCAGGTACCTGCTACCTGTAGTTTTTGTCCTTGCGCCTTATTTATTGTAATAGCAAAGTTAAGTTTTCCTTTTTCTTCCCTCTTTCATTTCACACTTTTTTTTTGAAAAAATGTCGCCTATATCCGTCTCTAGGGTCCCAACTATCTCTGTATCAAAATTCGTCAAAATCGGTTAAGCCATTTAGGCGTGAAGACGTAACAAACAAACAAACTCACTTTCGCTTTTATAATATTAGTAAGGATTTACATGCAGCATTTTCATCAGATCCACAAGAGAGCATTGTAAACAATTTTGCTTTCAAATTGGACTAAAATCTAAGTGATATTCAATTTCTTACCACGTGCTCTAAGATTGTATTTGTGTCTCAATGTGGTATTGATTTCTCCAGGATCTTGGGAGATTTCTAATAAGTATTATGGGAATCCGACTTATTGTCGGGCCTACGCTGTCCTCTCATACTTAAGTGCTAACGCTGTAACAACAACAACATTGTAAAACTAAATGATTTTAAAAGAGTAACCATGGAGTTTCTTGCCGGTTCTTCTCCATAGGAAACGACCAACCTGAACCGTGCATCTTTTCTCGACGTTTTATAAGTGCCCATGTAGGCCTATGTAAAATAAAAATATTTTGATTTTTTTGATTTTGAATCTAGGAAGCCTGGTGTCAGGATTTCTTACTAGAACCAAAATATCAAGCACCAAGGTTGTTTTTTTTGTAACTTACCTACCTAGCTTTTTTTTTGTTCTGACTTTGCTACGTAATAACTAGAGTTCCGATTATATATGCAATTGAAAATCGACAATTTATATGCAAATATGCATCATAATACGCTTGAAATATGCAACATGAAATTGAAATAAGTACTACAAAATAATGTTTTCTTTTTATTTTTCTAAATTTTAAACCTTTTCTACTTTTTACTTATCGTTTTTTTTTTTGCTCAAATAATGAGTACTCTACTACTAATACATTTCTTTAAACATTGGGCATTATTTAAATTTAGGTATATTTGTGAGTTGCACATTTGGCGCATTCTCTTTATTTTTCAATAAAAGGAAATGTGTTCAAAAACGCACGTCGTGTCAATGTTAGCTGTCATATGCATTATCTTTAAAAAAACAGCCATAATATGCAAAGGCATATGCAAATATTCATCATATGCATTTGCATATAAACCGGTCTCTAGTTAAAACAATTTCTAAATACAATTTTATATTCTAAAATTACCAAAACGGAAGAATGCTGCGCAGTTAAACAAATCGTTCTATGTCTCGCCTAGAAAGGAAAGAAAATCAGTAGTCGTTAATTCGCACGTGTTTATAAATATACAAGAAGTAAAAGCTGGCGGAAATCGCTCGTTGATGTTGGTCAACATACTAGCTAACTTGCTAAGCTACAGATGTAGTCAACAAGATAACTTTATGAACTAGCTGATAACCGTGACTTCGCACGCGTTAAGTTCACGACTTAAAAAAAACATAATAAAGTTTTTTTGTGAGGAGGTTCTTAATATTCCATGTTTTAGGGGTCCGATACTCAAAAGGAAAATACAGAACCCGATAGGATCACTTTGTTGTCCATCTGTCTGTCTGTCTGTCTGTCTGAGCTGGGAAAAATATCTAACCGCTAAGTCTACACAGTCAAAAGATATGACCGTTTTTTGTCACTCGTATATTGCCGGTAGCTTAGCAAGCTTTCCGAGGTACGAAGGAAACTCGGTATATAATTCGACCACCCATCCTCAGACCAAAGTAGGCTAGCTTGACTTAACCTAACGATCGACCGTTGCCGCACGATTTTTATTTGTCTATGTCCTCAAGATTCGATTCTAATTTTTTATTGCACACAATTAAAAAAAAAATATGGGTACACACAAATTCCAATACTAAAAGATTATGTATAACGGCGAGCTTAACCAAAAATTGGGTTTTCTTACAGCAAACCTTACTGAAATGCGAAATTTATAATATGCAATTTGGATACTATATATATGTATGGCGACCCTGATGATTTTGATTCACAAATCAGTCAAAAAAGCAGGACAACTGTCTGTCGGGTCCATTAGTATTTATAGAAAATAAAAAAAAACAATGTATCTCCAAAGAACACGTCCTCCAGACTTTGATAAAATCTTTGTTATGTATGTAAATCTTGACATTACAATTTATTCTAGTCACATGGTGGATCTATACTGCCAATTGCCATATTAGGACAATTTAAATGAATTATCTTGATCTAAATAGTAATCTTATTCTAAATTGTAAACATGATTTTGATGCAAACAGCTTACTTTCTTTACTAGCTCCATATACTGTGTTCTCAACAAGACAGTTTAGATTGCTAGTCAAGATAATATTTCTCGTGGCTGTCTCTACACAATGTTCAGAGAAATTATTGTTCATATGTTGTCCTTGTTAAGAAGAGATGAAGAGGAAGGCCAAAGAAAAGATGGATGGATTGTGTAAGGAATGATATGAAGGAGAAAGGAGTAAATGATGCCGTGACGTCTGACAGGGGAGAATCGCAGAAGAAAACGTGATGCGCCCACCCCAAATAGAATGGGACAAGGGTAGGAAAATGATGATGATGTTGTCCTTGTTAGTCTGCTTCATCCCACTCTCATCAGTACATTAATCTAAGTAACTCTACGCATCATTTGGCTTTATTTTGCGGATGAGAAGTCATCAAATAACTTCCCCCGCTTTGGGCGGAACGCCCCCTCGTTCCGCCCAGACTGTCACCAGAATGTCAGACTTGACTAAAACCCACCTATGTGCCTTCTTTTGCCTTTATGTTCCGAGGCCGCGGTATCTCTTTCGAACAACCCGCAATCTTGGCAGGCGGTAAATAATGACCATTTTTCCGTGGATTAATTAGAACACAACCTCTTTGAACTTTGGGAGTCGTTGTTTATCAATAGTGTGGATTTAGAATGAACTACAATCTAATAATTTAACTTCTCCTAATACTGAACTGTACTCAATTCCCACAATAATGAGAATAACTGCGACTCAAAATCAAAATCAATAGTCATTTATTCAAATTAGGCTGAAAATCAGCACTTTTTAAACGACACATTACAAAAGACAGTCCCACAAAAACGCCCTGCCCTTCGCCACTTCCTAGTGTTTTAGCTGGGAAGAAGAAGTGGCGGAAAAACTCCCCAGCAACACATCTATCTGTCAGGTTAGAAGAACCAGATTTTATACAATTCTGTTTATCACAAGGTACATTTAAGAAATAATTCATTCATTGTCACATGTCAGCTAGCAAACACCAATTACGTATATAATATGCTGACAGTGAATTGATACAATCCGTTTATATTGTGTAGCTAGTGCAGTAGTGCCTTACTTGGTGTCAGTGTTTCAGAACTCCATGACTGTTGAGTTGACTGTTTCCTTGACTGGGCATTTTTCTGTTACTGTCGTAGGAAACTAAATGACGTGACAGTGACCCAGATGAAGCAATAGCTCATAAATTCTGCGTAAGTAAGATGCAATCAGTAATGATGAGGAAATTAATAGATTTTTTCCTAGTTTAATTTTATAGTAGACTGCTCCATTTGTCGTGTTGTTGCAAGCGCATGTACTCTTGAACGTGGGATTCTGTCATTTCCTTTTTTACCGATTTCAAAAAAGGAGGAGGTTCTCAATTATTTGTATATTTTTTTGTATGTTTGTTACTCGATTTCTCCGTCAATTATGGCCGCTTTTCCGAGGTGGTCCCATATCATTTATTATTTTTGCTTGAGTAGTGTATGATGTATCTTATTATAATTTTTCTTTCGATTATATGGATGATCTGCTAATTTCTTAAGAAACAATGGAAAATGAATACTCGATCAGAATTTCAGTGGGATACCATCATGCCGTAATAAAAATGGTTGAAATAAAAAAAATAAAGCAAGAACCATGCTTAGTCGCCATAGCTTTATTGTAGATCACGGTTAGATAATTAGATAAAAAACAAAAAGCGGAATTCTTCAAGATTCGACTCGTTCATGTAGATTTACTTGCGCTACACGTTGTGCAGCTAATCCTACTAATATTATAAATCCAAATGTTTGTGAGGATGATGGATGTATGGATGATTGTTACTTTTTTTCGTCAAAACAGTTGAACGGATCTTGATGAAAGGACATGGCCGGATCCTGCCCTGATAATGCACAGTAATGTATATGAAAATTTCTTTTGACATAAATAAAAAATAGTCGCATTAATTACATTTCCTTAAAATAGGCGAGAGAAAATACTAAAAAAATATATGTTTGTTCATTGGTTGTGTGGTTTTATATGCTGACATTGCATTGTCGTCTTTCGTTGATTTTATCACGTATCATCGTTTACGCTATACATTACACTACTATTCATTTCACTCTTGTAGTGAGCTTTGATCGCGGCGACGACTCTATGAAACTTGACGCTGCGGCAGCGCTAAGCTCGACGCTGTTTTCTTGTTGAATAACACGATAGCTGTTTGTATGATATCGTCATACCAACGCATGTTTGGCCTACCTTGTGGAATTAGTTCCCCATTTATGAATAGCCTAGTCTATTTACTAAATGGCGTCTGAATAGTCTTTCTCGGTTTGTTACGCCTAAAAAATCTGAATGTTTGATCATTGCTATTCAAATTGTCAAGGCGCTATTTTTTGTTAGGGCACAGCGCTATACCGATTCCGGCCGTGTCATTTGGCACAAAGGTAGATTATAGTCTGGAATAACACATAGGATACTTTTTGTTTCGATATCCCTCGGGCGAAGCCGCGAGCGCAAGCTAGTTAATCATAATTTCCTCCCTAATAATATAATTTAACAAAAAAACTTTTACTCTACTTACCCACTTAAAATTCCTGACAAAAGATAAACATATAACTGCAATAAAACTAAAGAAACCTCTTCGATATCAGATGTTGGATCGGAGTCACGCAAGTTGAGAGTAAAAGTCCGCGTGCAGAGAAAATGGCGGTCGTTCAACTGGGGTATCGATCTGAAAATGTTTAAATCATGTCGCGTGATTACTGTCTTATTTATGTAATAGATTGCATGGATTGTTCGGTTACGATTCATCGTTAAAATGTATGGGATATTCTACACAATATCACGCTTTTTTTTGCGGATGGGTAATCATCAAATAACTTCCCCCACCCTGGGTGGAGCGGGGGGAAGTGTCAGACTTATACTGACTAAAACAAACCCACGTTCCTTCTATTGCCCTTTATATTCCGGGGCCGCGGTATCTCTTTCGAGCAACCTCTTCTTTGTTGACATCTCTTTGAGGCGCGGTTGGAACACTAACGCGCCGTCGACACGGCCTGTCGTCAATAGACGGACGGACGGTGAGCTACCCATTGCTCCATCATTACTCCATCATCCATTGGGGCCTGCCAGGATCACCGCCTACCGGGGTAGCGGGTTTTTCGAAAGAGAT
Organism: Ochropleura plecta; assembly: GCA_905475445.1. NCBI lineage: Eukaryota > Metazoa > Arthropoda > Insecta > Lepidoptera > Noctuidae > Ochropleura > Ochropleura plecta. The sequence goes on along the minus strand of FR997750.1, from coordinate 6,122,246 downwards.
ACCTGCATGCTGAAAGCGATTGGAATAGAATATCGTTTATTGTTTATTGCTCTCCTACACTTTTCTAGATATAGTTCTTATTTTGTAAAACTGTATTTTAAACATTTACTACAATGCGTTGTTTTTTTATTATTATAATATTAGTATATGTATTTAACACAATATCTTTTCTGTATTCCAGTGATCCCTCAGACATGCCGCTACCGAGGGTCCCGCTACCCCTGCGGGCTCAGCATATCCTGCGTGCTAGGAGGAGGGAAACCCCTGGACTTATGTTCAGGTGGCATGATATGGGCCTGTTGTGTGGACAGGGAGACCACTGAGAGACCAACTGAGGTTGCTCCTGTGGTTCATAATGCTAGTAAGTATTTATTTGTTGATCTCTTGTTGAATGAACGCGACCGATAATCTTTTGTTATTTTTCTTTTTCCGATATTTTGAAATTCGAACGAGTGGATCAGACTCCCGACTGGCAATAGACAACAGAATTTGACAGTATTTCGACGATACATGACTGTCAAATTCTGGTGCCCGCTGACAAGTTCGGAATTCAGTTGACTTGTTTTTGTCCGCGATTTTTACTTACTTCTAAATAAAATTTATTTTAACATGCATTAAAGTAGATTTCATTTAGTTAAATTTTATTGTGAAACACACATTTCGGAATTAGAAGAAAAGAGTGTAATTAATTAAAAAAAAATATTTGTTATTGGAAATTTGCATGTGTCATGTTTATCGTGGTTTTTTTTTAACATAAACACAGACTGTGGCCCCTTTTGTAACAAAACAATTTCAGTAGCAGTTTATTCCCTTCTGAAATATATGTCTTTTGTATATTTTGTCTTCTCACAATATTGTATGTTTTGTGTATAACTTCGTATCATTAATGAGCCCTAACTCTTTGAGTTTAACATTTTGAAGCAACAAAATTTTGTTTAAACTAATTTATGACCAATATAAAATGCGAGCAATGATAGCCTAGCGGTGTGACACCTCTGTTTTTCATATGCATTAATTATCTAGAGAGTGTCTACTACCATAGAGCAGTGTCTTATAGAAGGGGAACACGTTTTGGGATGGTTGTAGGCATAAACCTAAACATAGCGAGTATTGTAAACTAGCGATCAGCCCCGACTTTGCACTTTGCAAAGCGTTTTTTTTATTATAAAAATATTCTGTCTTACAAACATTTTTCTTACGAACGCAACAAAACCAATAAACCAACAAAGAGCGAGTCAAGACTCACGCATCGAGGGTTCCGTAAAAACTTGCGACATAAACAGCCATATCTTTTGACTGCGTAGACATACAGGGTTGATTTATTCACAGCACAAAGGGATCACATACTTAAGTACATTTATGGTTTTAATTTCAACTCAATGTAAACGCTCGTTCACGAGATAAATGGTTTTGACAGACAGAGGTTCTTTTGAGGTACGGAACCCTGAAAATCTGCCAAATATTTCCTCCATCTTCAAGTAATACCGCGTCATACACTTCTACAGCCATTCTTTTTTTTATATACATACTAGCTGGCGCCCGCAGCTTCGCCCGCGTGATGTCGAAAAAAACTATCCTATGTGTTATTCCAGACTATAATCTAATTCTGTGCCAAATTTAATCAAGATCCGTTCAGCCGTTTTGACGCGAAGGAGTAACAAACATCCATACATCCATCCTCACAAACATTCGCTATATAATATTAGTTAGTATCTAATAGATATATAAAACTACCGTGTCGCGGTGTTTGTTGCCAAACTCCTCCGAAACGGCTGGACTGATTTGTATGAAAGTTGCATATCGGGTAGGTCTGAGAATTTATTTTTCATACCCCAGCAGCGGGTGAAACCGCTGGGCACAGTTTATTTGACTGATTTTTACTCAAAAAACAAGCACAAATCCTTACTATAATATTGTAAAAGCGGAAGTGTGTTTGTATGTTACATCTTCACGTCTAAATGGCTAAACCGATTTAATGAATTTTGGTTCAGAGATAGTTGGGACCCTTGAGACGGAAATAGGCATTTTTTTTAAGTGAGAAACGGGGAGAAAGACGGAAGATAAGGGGAAAGAAAGATATTTTTTTTTTCTATCATCACGCGGGTTAAAGTTATCGTTAGTCCAAAGTAACTATGCCACGCGGACGAAGTCGCGGGCGGAAGCAAGTGTTTTATATAACTGCAACACAACTACTAGCAAAGACATTAAAATATTTACGACTATTTTAAATTACACCGTCCCTAAACAGGAATCGTCATAACAAAACAATAAAGTGTGTGACCCGGCAGATGTCACAATTGAACCAAGAAGTGACAAAACCGGTGTAAACGTGACATTATTTTCGGTTACGAAACTAAACGTTACACTTACATCGTACACTCTCTCCTGTGTGGCGCAAGTTTAAGAACACTGTGTGAACACTGGTCAGTTTCCCTTACTTGTCAATGTATTTCATTCGTCAGTCGAAGTACAGTTGGCAGAAAATTGCAGATACGTTTGCTAATTTCAGTATGTATTTAAATCTATTTGACAAATTAACATTTCAGTGTAGCAAGTTTTCAAGTGAATTAGAAGTTGCGTTTTTTTTATCCTACTTCCTACTATAATATTATAAATGCGAATGTTTTTAAAAACTTGTGTTGGAAGTGAGTTTGTTTGTTTGTTACGCCTTCACGCCTAAATGGCCAACCGATTTTGATGAATTTGGTACAGAGATAGTTGGGACGCTGGAGACGGATATAGGCTATTTTTATTTTTTAAAGTTAGATAAAGGGGGAAGATAAGGGGAGAGAAAGATATTTTTTTTTCGATCATCACGCTGGTTAAAGTTAGCGTTAGCCCAAAGTAACTATGCCACGCGGACGAAGTCGCGGGCGGAAGCTAGTATTAAGTATATAAAATTTTAATTAAAACTATTGCTTATATCGACGGTTAACCGCCAAGACCACCTAACTGAAATATTTAGACAAAATGCTTTTATTTGTTTAAAAAACTCCATCCCACACAATACGAAAACCTCTTACAAAGAATTGGCAATATTTCGGGTATATTTCTATCGTCCCAATACCTACGTGCAGTTTGACTTCAGAGATTAGGCCTGATGTTTGTGGAACAATAAATGTAAACAACTAAACTGACACAAGGACGCAGTGGCGCAGTGGTTGAGCGATCGACTGCTGCGCTGAGTGTCGCGGGTTCGATCCCCGCACGGAATAAATATTTGTGTGGCCTACAGATAGTTGTTCCGGGTCTGGCTGTTTGTGTATGTGAGTTTAAATGTTTGTAAACGCACTCACGATACAGGAGTAATTCCTAGTGTGGGTTTTACTTAAAAACCATCAATGTTTTATTTTAAAAAAATACGTGTGGCACTCGGGGACTGCCGCGGTAAAGCTATAGCATAGCATTTTTTATCAACTTATGCAATAAATAAAAACAATCTAAATAAAATATTTAAAAAGTACTTCCAATGAAAAGAAGTCGCAAAAAGAAAAACAAGACCTTGGTTTTGATCCAGCGTAATGTCGATTAACCTTTCGATTCTCTACCAAACACGCTATTAGAACATTAGAATCGGGATTGAAATAACTGACCGTATTGTGTAAACGACGTTAGACAAGCCACACCTCCGTGCCTGTCGGAGTGGGGAGCGTCATTTTTTTCTTCGTTACGGAATTTCTGGATTCGGTCCCCGCGCTCAAGGCCCGTGATAGAAGCTATGCAATAGCTTAAAAACTACTTACCTACCTTTTAATTGTTTTCACGGCCATTTCACATGTAGCCCAGAGCTTTTCAAGTAAAACCACGTTTCGAGGTCAAATGATGCCATCGCGACATTTTTGTATAGAGATCGCAATAGCTCCTTCTGTGGTGACAAAGCGCGTGACATCGTTGGGGTTACGAAATGAATCTTCATATACGGTGCACTCTCTCCAGTGTGGTGTAGGTTAGGGGCGATGGCGAGAGCGGTTTGAATTTCTCAAGAGGTGTAGACGAAAGCGTGATGATGACCAAAGTTCGTCGCTTTTATATAAAAAATTAATTATCCTTACTAATATTATAAAAGCGAAAATGAGTTTGTTTGTTACGCCTTCACGCCTAAATGGCCAAACCGATTTTGATGAATTTTGGTACTGGGATTGTTGGGACCCTGGAGACGGTCATAGGCTAAAAAAGTGAGAAAAGGGGGAGAAAGAGGGAAGAAAAGGGGAGAGAAAGATATAATTTTTCGACCATCACGCGGGTTATGGTTAGCGTTAGCCCAAAATAACTACGCCACGCGGACGAAGTCACGGGCAGAAACTAGTATAGATATAAACGGATGTTTTTTTAACTTGCAATGCGACGAATGATATCACGCTTGTATTCTCCGATGTGGTAGGTAAATGTATTGCTTACTGTAGCTGTTGTACTTATAGGTATTAGTACATACATCTACATTTAGATAGTAATTTGTTTTTGATTTGACCCTATCGCTGCACCACATTAAAATAAGTAAAATTACGATTAATTTTAAATACAAAACATTTGTTTTTATTATTATATTGCGTACATGGGTACTTGGTGCATAGCCGTTTTCTTGTCTAATAAGGTTCTCCACATTCTAGATAGATAGAATATTCTTTATTATGTACACAATACAAATTACAAGAATTACAGTATAATTAATTCTACAATTTATTCTACCGCAACACAAATAATGAAATAAGATCACTCAAAAAATACACCAATTACTTCACGTCATTTAGTAAATTGTAAGTTTTGAAATATCGAATGCCACTACAAGAGACCCTACATTATTAAATTCAAATAAAAAAAATCTTAACTCCACAATTTTCTCTCCAAAATCGTTCCGCTCCTACCTTAGATCGCAACCTAACAACTTTACGCACTGATTGCTCGACAGCACAAGATAATTCCACGTATTTATTTCCGCAGCCTTACCTTCCATACATACGTACATATATCGTTCATACACATGGACATGTATGGCGTAATGAAGACTTCACACTTTCACGATTTCAGCTGATTGATAATTTATTCAAAACGCATTGTGAGTTGATTTTTTTACAATGCGTGTTGCAATCTAGACGGTAACAATATATGATGGACTAAAAGACTTTAATTTATTCTGGTCGACCATAAGTAAACCGACTTCAAAAATAGGAGGTTCTGAATTAGACTGTATGTTTTCTTTTTTGTATGTTGGTTACGGAATTTTTCTGTCGATTATGGGCCGCTTTTAAAAAACATAAAAAGGGGTCCCATATAATTTTATTTAAATTGCTTGGGTAATAATTTATGAGTTACCTCCTACTAGCTGGCACCCGCGGCGTCGCCCGCGTGATGACCGAAAAAAAAGTATTATATTTATTTATTTATTTATGCACACACAAAATACATGACAGGACATTACATTAAGACAGAAGAGCACAAAGGTACAGCTAATTTCATAAGAAATTTCTTCCAGCAGACCTGCGAGAGGAAAGTTGGATAAGATATGTAGACACAGTGTGTGGAAAAGATAAAACAGAAAGTTTTATATTATCAATCATATAATAAACTTACATACAAATAATACACATATAAAAATAAATACTGATATAGTAATATAAACCTAAAATATATAATTATGCAGAATATTACAGTAAAGAGGACAGGTAATGCTCTTTGACTTGCTTTTTAAAAATAAATAAAGTTTTAGAGTCTCGTATGTTAGGCGGAAGTGAGTTCCACAAACGTACGTACAATCTAACATAACTATACAAAACTCCATAACATCTTTAACGGAACAAAATGAAGAACTTCGTAAAAAAATAAACAGTCTAGAAAACAAAGACAAGGAAAATAAACAATACATAACCATCTTGGAAAATAAGATAGAGGATCTCGAGTTAACCAATCGAAAAAATAATTTTGTACTGAAAAACGTCCCGAGAAAGTCAAATGAATCTAAGGAAGATCTTTTGGAAATGGTTATGTGCCTGTCAAAAACCATAGACTGCAAAATTGATAAGAATGACGTAAAAGATATCTACAGAGTTCGAGCGAAAAATAATAGCAATCAAAGTTCACCTATAATAATTGAGACTGGTTCCACTCTCCTGAAGACAGCTATACTGAAAATGGGAAAAGTCTTCAATAAACAACATAGCAGTAAGCTTTGTGCTAAACACCTGGGCTTTCGAGTACAAGAAGATACCCCAATATTTGTAAGTGATCATCTGACAGCCAAAGCATCTCGACTACACTTTCTTGCACGTGACCTAACCAAGTCTGGAGCTTACAAGTTCTGTTGGACTGCGTATGGGAAAGTTTACCTTAAAAAAGAAGAACATTCTCCTACCATAATTATTAAATCGGAGGATCAAGTACATAAACTCTTACAAGAAATATGACTATCAACAAAACAAAAACTGTACACTGTGTTTTTGGTTCATATTTTATTGTTGCATTGTATAATGTTCTCATTAACTCTTTTCTTACGACCCAAATTAAGTCCAAATTCAGCTTACTTTAGATATAACTATACTAAATGTACACTTACTTCTATACACACACACCATAACTATACCTTACATTCCGTCCACTCATTATACTCAGTTGAAACTGGTTACACACGCTGCATTCACACACCCTTTATTCTTATTCTAGGTTTAGACTATAATAAAAATAAAAATTGTCTGGCAATATATATCTTAGAACTCTATTCGCTAAAATACCTCACATATGTTAGTTCTTACAAAATTACTTCGAAAAACCTTGACTACCTACTTAAAAAAGACGCCTATTCTATTAAGAAACAAAAATGGACGATAACTTAAGAACCATAAATGATATAGACGATATTAATGTTGCACGTTCGATCGAAAGTGACCCAACTGATCTCACTAAATACTTTAATATCAACAAAACTGATCTAACTATATTCTCACAAAACATCAGAAGTATATACTGTAATTTTGATAGTTTCGTAGCCACACTGTCAATGTTTTCTTTTGAAACCGACATCATTGTACTAACTGAATGCAGATTAAGCGATTTGAAACAAATTCCGCAACTTAGAAACTACAATTCCTTTGCCACCACAAGACAATTAAATCAAAATGATGGAGTTGTTGTGTACATAAAGAACTCACTAAAGCATAAAGTTAAGGAAGTGAATTTAACTAATGCGTCATGTCTGCAGTTACAGGTTCTTAACAATATAATCTACTGTATTTACCGATCACCATCAATCTCCAATTGTGATGACTTCCTTGAATCATTAAATAACGAACTTGACACTTTAAACTCTCTAAGTAATATAATTATAACTGGGGATATAAATATTAACATCCGGCCGAAAGATCCCGACCCACCTCAAGAACATAAAAACAGAATTAACTACCTTAATACTCTGTCAAACTACGGTATACTACCTGGCCACATATACCCAACAAGAGGATTAAGCTGTTTAGACCATTTCATGCTTAAACTTGACAAGTGTAAAGTATCTGCTTGTATTGCCATTTTGCATACTTCAATAACCGACCATTACACAACTTTCCTAACAATATCTAAAATAAAAAATAAAAAAAAGGCACCAAAATCTAAATCTACACTCAATTACGAAGAGGCATTAAAACATATGCAAGAAAATAATATAGCAGACCTACTTTTCTGTACGGATCCTACTGAACTGGTGAACCTCTTCATAGGTAAACTAACGAAGTCCATACAGGCAAATACCATGACAGTTACAATTCCAAGTAAAAATCGTATAATTAAGCCTTGGATTACTCAAGGTTTACTGCAATGTATCAAAAACCGAAATAAAATGCAAAAATCTCTCAAAATTGATCCATACAACGAAATTCTTAAAATAACATTTAAAAGGTATAGAAATTATTGCAATAATTTAATAAAAAAGTTGAAAAGAAAATACGAGAATGAACTACTCGCTAACTCTGTTACAAACAATAAGCTATTGTGGAAAAACATAAAAAATATTACATATACAAATGCGAACAACAACTCTAATACGGAATTATTAAATACAAAACCCTCCCCTTCCGAATCTGTAAACTTTGTCAATAATTTCTTTGTAAATATTGGAAAACAGTTGGCTCAACAAATCATAGATCAACCAAATTCTACCCAACAAAATCAGTATGACTTAAATAGCCAAACCCCAGTATCACATTCCTTCGTTCTCTTTGACGCTGACCCTTGTGAAGTAGAGAACATCTTAATAACCTTAAAATCAAATAGTGCCCCCGGCTGGGACAACATATCTACTAATTTTTTAAAATACATAAAAGCTGAAGCTGTTCCAATACTAACACATCTGTCTAATCTGTGCTTTAGTACTGGTGTCTTTCCTGAAGCCTTGAAACAATCTATTGTAACACCTGTACACAAGGGGGGAAACAGAGACGATGTCAACAATTATAGACCAATATCTGTCCTTCCAGTTATAGCTAAAATCCTGGAAAAACTCGTAAATAATAGACTACTGAAATATCTAAATAAATACGACTTACTTGCTCCAACGCAATTTGGCTTTAGAAAAGCTACATCAACGGAAGATGCAGTAATAGCTTTAAGCTCTTTAGTTACTAATAAACTGGATGCAGGATCCAAGTGTGCAGCTGTATTTTTAGATCTCAAAAAAGCGTTTGACACCGTCTCTGTTCCCACCTTAGTGTACAAACTAGAAAAACTTGGCATAAGAGGACTGCCACTTACTCTTTTACGCAACTATTTGTCGAACAGGAAGCAGAGGGTTAGAATTGGGCATTATATCAGTGAGGACGCTGAGGTATCATTTGGCGTACCACAGGGTAGCGTTCTTGGGCCTACTCTATTTCTAATATACATAAACGATCTCTGTAACTTAAACATCAAAAATGCCAAAATCTTCTCCTATGCCGATGATACCGCCATCGTCTTCACTGGTTGTTCCTGGCAAGAAGTTAAACTACATACTGAAGTGGGCATGGCAACCATAGCCAAATGGCTTCAGCATAATCTCCTCACCCTGAACACATCTAAAACTAACTTCATGTGCTTTAACATTAGTAAACGGACACAACCTGCTGATAATCTTGAAATAAAACTACACAACTGTGGTGATGTGAGTAATAACTGCTGTAACTGCCCCATACTGAACCAAGTAACGCATACCAAATACTTGGGAATAATAATAGACCACAACCTCAACTGGTATCTGCATTTAGAGTTAGTGGCAAACAGGATCAGGAAACTGAGCTGGTTATTCAGCACATTGAGACATATCGTTCCAAAGAATATGATCACCCACGGAAAAAACCCCAGAAATCTCTTAAACGAAATATATGTTTCTTTAGTCCAATCTGTCTTAATTTACTGTATCCCCATCTGGGGAGGGACAGCTAAAACCAAATTCATTGAAGTGGAACGTGCTCAACGTGCACTGATAAAAACTATGTACTTTAAAAAAAGACGACACTCTACAGAAAACTTATATCTAATAAGTGGACTACTCTCTGTGAGAAAATTATATATTATACAGATAATACTTAAAAAACACAAAACCCTGCCTTACGATGCAACCAAACTCTCCAAGAGAAGAAAATATGCCATAGCACAAATCCCCCGCACAAAAACCTGCTTTGCATCCATTCAATATAATACACGATCATCACAATTATATAATAAAATAAATAAAGAAATATTAGTTCATGCCAAAAAATACGCTGACTGCAAAAAAATAGTAGTTGAATGGATCAAAAAGCTTTCCTATGATGAAACGGAAATGTTTATAAAATAAGCAGCTAAACACACTCATACAGTCATACATACCTACATACACCCACATACACGCACACACACACACACACTAACACACACACATACACACTTGTACTTACACAACATAATAGCGTAGATTATTGCCACTGTTTTAAAATAAGTTCCTATGTATAAATTAACAAGGTTATGTTTTCGTTTAACTTTAATTTTGAAGTGTTATCCTTAGTTATGGAAGAGCGGAGTCTTCTACTACAAGCTTTTTTCTGCTTAAAAGAAGGCTCCAATCACAATCTTATTGTATGAATATTGTTAACGAAATAAACTATTTTGTATTGTATTGTATTGTATTGTACTGCGTGAACAGAGAAGGAGTAGGAGAAAAATTCAGTTTTATGTGATGGGAAATTAAGATGATACTTAAGGTGGGATCTACACAGAGCATCAGGAGAGCGGGTAAACGAGAATCGATCACGCAGGTAGCTGGGATAGGCAGGATTGAACAGTATATTATAGAGGAGACATAAAATCCGAGTGTTTCTGCGAAGATGAATAGGGAGCCACTTGAGCTCCTTGCGGAAGGAAGAAACGTGGTCATATTTCCTCGAACCATACACAAAACGAATGCAAAGGTTTTGCAAGCGCTCCAACTTATTCAATAGCTCTTCGGTAGCATCTAAATAGCAGGCATCAGCGTAATCAATGATCGGCTGAATCAGTGTTTGAGCTAAGTAAATTTTGGTTTTATAAGGCAAGAAGGTTTGTAAGGATTTAAGCGAATGAAAAGAAAAGTGCACCTTACGACTAACCTCATTCACTTGAGCTCGCCAAGAAAGATTACTGTCAATTAAGACACCAAGGTCCTTAGCTGAGTCAGCATAGGCAATGGTCGAGCAGCCTAGAGATAATGGCGGCAAAGATGACAGGTCAAGTGCAGTGCGATAATATCTGCTGCCTATGATCAAGGCCTGGGACTTATTAGGGTTGATCTGTAAGCCGTACGACTTAGCCCACTCGTGGATACGCTCCAGGTCATGATTCATAGCATTGATTGCTGATTCAGCATCAGACAGCGAGAAATGTCGATATAGCTGCAAATCGTCTGCGTAGAGGTGAAAGCTGGAAGTGATAATTTTGGTAACAGAGTTAATAAAGATGGAGAAAAGGAGAGGAGAGAGAACGCCACCCTGAGGAACACCAGCAGTCAGATCACACCAATCAGAGTAGATTTCTTCTTGGCGGACAGACTGTGATCGACCCCGAAGATACGAGTCGAACCATATAAGTGTTATTCCAGACTATAATCGACCTTTGCGGAAAATTTCATCAAGATCCGTTCACCCGTTTTGACGTGAAAGAGTACCAAACAAACATCCATACATCCATCCTCACAAACATTTATAGTAGGATAATACATATTATTTTCTTCTTATGTGCATGGACGATAATTATGTTATAGTACATTACGATATTAGTGCGTTAAGATGGTTATAACATGCGAGTCGGAATTTCAGCCAGAGCCGTAGGCGAGGGCGTAATTGAGCCGAGCATGTTATAACCAATACGCACGTATATCGTACGACGTTTTTTAACACATTTGCGAGGAAACAGAAAAAAAAAACATTTTAAATAAACTCAATCTGTGAATGCACATTGTTGCTTCCCGCCATTTTAACAGCGAGCTAGCGCTGCCTACTTTCGAATTAGTTCGAAATTTGAATAGCAACAGCGCTAAGCGACAAAACCCTTTATATAAATAAAAAGAAAAAGAATAGCAACAGCGCGCTGCTCACTAGCTGGAGACGTGCGGCGGGGCGATCAGTTCCAAATTTGAAATGGCAAATAATACTGTTATGGAATTTGTATGGACTATAACTTAACTATTTGCTTTGATAACACACGCGTTTTTTATGACCCTCTTTACATATTTAAAACCGGTGGAATTACATCAGCTTTACGAGCAAGGGTGTTAAAAATATCATTTAGTAGCAATGAAAAATGAAGACTCCATAAGAATTTGTATGAGATACAATCATACCACAACTAAAAAGGCTGAAGTAAAATCTTTAAAAATAAACACTAAAAAGACTTCAGGAAGTAAAATTATTTTTTCGTCTTCTTAGAGTTTTGTTGATAGTCTTTTATTTGTCTCTTGTACACTGCTTTGTTGGCCTAGTGGTAACAAACGCGACTGCTGCTGCCCTACCATGACGTCTTAAAGCAGAACTTATTCCACTGAGGGAAAGAGACAGAGCTATACAGGGTGTCTAGCACCATCTCTTTCCCTCAGTGGAATAAGTTCTGCTTTAAGACGTCATGGTAGGCCTACTGAGCATGAAACTGTAACACTCGCTTGATGCCCTCCGAGCAAGGTTGAAGTTTTAGGTGTTAATTGGGACAGGTGTACAAATAATAGCCACTACAGGTTTTTGATAGCTTTAATCCCGAGGGAGGACCCTTTTAACAAGGGAACGAAAATTCACAATAGGTTAAAGAAAGAAAGAAAGAAAAAAACATTTATTTGGCCTATGCCACAAGTGCACACAAAATGAGATAAAAACTTAAAACTAAACGATAATAACAAATATGTAATTGTGTGTCTCATGGCTGCGCCAAATAGGCCCAGTAAAAATAGGTTAGGTGAAATATCACAAAACTGAACTGCACAAAAACTGATTTTACAAATAGTAAAAATAAAAACTCAATAACTAGCACATGTGGCTGCTCGCCCTGATCCAAAAACGTAATCAGCCAAAAAATGACTAATAAAGATGAAATGAAAGAATGAAATTCGAAATATGAATTTTTAAAAATCAATGTTGATCTAAAAGGAAAGATGTTGAGACAACAGAGAGGTTAAAAAAAAAACCTAAGTAAAAATTGGTTGCCTGTAAAGTCGGTATACGGGCGAAAGTTTTACGTGACAACTGGCTGTCTCTCTCGCTCTTAGGCGGGCTAACCATGCCCGAGTGGAAGGGACGCGTGCCTCTCACTCGCTCTCATTGTGAGCGCATAACGTGAGCGGAGCGTAACGCAGTTTCTTGAAGTGTCACCCGGCAAACCAATTTATAAGACGTTGTCACGTCAATACCCACTCTGTTACACAACCTTGGAATCGTTTCCCTTGTCGGGCACAATTTGCATCAGGGATGTTTCTGCAGCAGCCATGGATTCTGGTTTCATGCCCAGTTGATGGTAATAGGCTTACCCCCTATTACATGGTACTTAAAAACATAACTGGCGAAATGTGTGGACGGGGCGAATCTATAGCAGTTCCTTTTTAGGGTTTATACCTTTTGACTGCGTAGACTTGGAGATATGATTTTTCTACAACTGCAAAGGACTACAGATTTGAGTATATGGTTTAAATTTTGACTCGATATCTTCACGTGTTCCTGAGATAAATGGCATTGATAGACAGATGAACAACAATGTGATCTAATAAGGGATCCGCTTTTTTCTTTTTGAGGCACGGAACCCAGCGTACACACTAATTACGGCAGAAAAACTATATTATTTGAAGGTGTAGGTACATCTGTTCAATGCATTACCGGACGATATTAAAGAGTGCGACAACATGAAAACATCCTTACTAATATTATAAAAGCGAAAGTGAGTTTGTTTGTTTGTTACCTCTTCACGGTTTAATGGCTAAACCGATTTTGATGAATTTTGGTACAGAGATAGTTGGGAATTAGGAGACGGACATAGGCATAGGCTTTTTTTTATTAAAAAAAAGTGGGATATGAGGGAGAACGAGGGAAGAAAAGGGAAAGTTTAGCGTTGCTATTACAAATCAATAAGGCGCAAGAGCAAAAACTGTAGGTAGCAGGTACTGTGTTATACCGAATTTAACGCGAGCGAAGCCGCGGGCAAAAGCTAGTTTAAATATAAGTTAAAGAAACATGTATGTACATTATAGCTGCTAATACTCTAAAGGAAATTTGTATTATAAGAGGACTGTATGATCTTATGAGAAAAAAAATCTTTAAACAGAACCCTGAAACACATATACATACTAAGAATGCTATATCATACAGAGGAACCGTCTTTCTCGTATCAAATGCCGGAACCCCAATACCCCAAGCCTTACATCATCCCACAATTACAGATCCCCCACTACAAAGTCCTCGCCATTGTGTTACTGCTCCAATGGGCACCACTTTCACTCCAATTTTCACTTGGAGCTCGATTTCTAGCGCTTTAAGCTGTAGGCTGTAACTGCTTGTTAACCGTGACGGTTTGACAAGGCTATTAGCTGTCACGTGATGAACACTTTAGGAAGTGTATGTGTCTAAGGGGCCATCCATAAAGTACGTAACACGAATTTCATGATTTTTAGACCCCTCCCCCCTCCTTGTCACAGGTGGTCACATTTGTGAGACCCCCCCTCTCTAGTGTGACGTCACAAATTTGCAATTTTACATCTAAAAATACCTAATTTATAGAGAAAACTAAAAAATAATTTAATATTTCAAATTTCGCGATTCAATTTATTAAATTTGAAATGTGATGTCACAAAACTAGGACCCCCCGCCCAACCCTTGTCACACCATGTCACATTTCGTCGACCCCCTCCCCCCCCTATACATGTGACGTACTTTATGGATGGCCCCTAAGCCGCTGGAGGCCTGTGAGCAAAAAATGTGAGAATGCGATGATGCTGTAGGCCAGGGGTGGTGAACCTTTTTGGATCAGCGTGCCATTTTTCAACAGAAATATTTAACAAAGCCATAGACGTGCTGTCAATAATTATGACTCAGTGTTTATTGGGACAATAATGAAACAAAATATATTCCACTCAAATCATATTATTTGCTACAAAAAAATACATTAGGGTTATTTGAAATCATTAGTGAACTTTGTTGTTTTTAACAAAATTGAAAACTTTTATAATTGGTCGCGTGCCCAAAAAATTGTGTCGCGGGCCACCATTGGCACGCGTGCCTTTGGTTCGCCATCCCTGCCGTAGGCTATCAGTAGCTTTTACTTCGATTAAAGAAGATTGAATCATGAATTTATTAAACAAGGACATGGTGTGACTAGTTTGGAGTCTTAAATAGCCGCTTAACCAGAATCATAATAGGTTTATAATATGAACTAGCTTTTGCCCGCGGCTTCGCTCGGGTTTAATTTGGAGTAACACAGTTCCCCTTTCCTGATTTGCAGGTACCTGCTACCTGTAGTTTTTGCCCTTGCGCCTTATTTATTTTAATAGCAATGCTTAGTTTTCTCTTTTCTTCTCTCTTTCTCCCTCATATATCAAACTTTTTTAAAAAAAAAATAGCCTATTTCCTAACTAGGGTCTCCAGGGTCCCAACTATCTCTGTACCAAAATTCATCAAAATCGGTTTAGCCATGTAGGCGTGGAGACGTAACAAACAAACAAACAAAGGAAGTAAGGATTACGTTACCATTCGTAAAATTGTTACAAAGTGACAATTCATAATATAAACTGCGTCTGTGATTATCTTAAGAACTTTAACGTAATTTATATCCTATCTTACTATATCCTACTAATATGATAAATGCGAATGTTTGTGACGATGTATGGATGGATGTATGTATGTTTGTTACTCTTTCACGTCAAAACGGCTGAATGGATCTTGATAAAATATGGCACAGAGGTAGATTATAATCTGGAATAACACATAGGATACTTTTTTTCCCATAACACGCGGGCGAAGCCGCGGGTGCCATCTAGTTATTATCATATTATGATTCTGCTAAAGCAAACACTTTAGATCCTCTGGACTCTTAAAGAAAGGGTTGAGCTCAAGCTAAAGACAGAATAAAGTGGAAAGAGGGAAGAGAAGCCTTTGCGTGGGGAGTGGGACACATCAGGCATATAATCACACTATATAATTATAAATGCGAAAGTTTGTATGTGTGTGTGTGTTTGTTAATTCACGCTCAAATGCTTTTACGAATTTGGATGAAATTTAGTGTCAAAATAGCTAATACCCTAAAATAACAAATAGTCTACTTTTTATTTTGTTGTACGCGGGCGAAACCGTGGGGCGCAGCTAGTCATAAATGGGGCATCGTGGCAACTTGCACCACGGACGCAACACATAATTAAAGATCTCCAATATGAAAATATCTAGTATAAAATACTGTCTTAAAAAAAATAGAGTTTACAGCTAAACGGCTTAAAGGACGAATAAAATAAAGCTTTGTTAGGTGCCTCGCCTGCAGGATGTGACGTATTCGCGTAACCAAAGACAAAAATGAAATACTTATAATGCTCTTTAACTTCTCATTACACAATCCGAGAAGACCATACGTTACGTCAACGCGTTATCATACGGTTAGAGAATCTTATCGTCGTATCTTTTTAATTGTTTTATTTTTCTTTCATTCATTTTACACACATAAAAATAATAAGAAAATTAATAAGATGTTCTCACACACTACTGTATACGTTTCTTTTCGTCATATTTTTTCTCGCAGGCCTGCTGGTAGAAATTTCTTTTGATATAAGCTCTGCCGTTGTACTCCTATGTTTTTTTAATGATGTTTCCTTGTTTTTTTATTCTGTGTACATAAATTATTAAATAAATAAAAAACCCTTAAAAGTATAAAATAGGTTTCTGACGGTATCGGGAGCAAGGTCCAAGCTACCGGTGGTTAGGGCTCTACCGACAAGAACCTCCTCACAATGCGGGCCGTATCGAGGAGTACTGACTTATTTTTTATTTAGTTGCCCCAGTCAAGGAATTTCTCCTGTATCGTGGGTGCGTTAACAAACACCTCAACTCACATAGACAAACAGCAAGACCCAGAACAACTATCTGTTTAATATTTGAAATAATAAAGCCACATACTACATACATTTGATACATCCCTACCAAAAACCGAGACTTCATCACATAATTGTCCCACAAACATTACCTAAATACAAAAACCAATCACCAGCATCCCACTAAACATAAAAACTTCCACCAGGTGATCTAATAGAACTCATCGGATCATTCCCCCACGAAAACTACGATTACCAGTCCAACACCAACCAATTTGAAGACCCCATCATAATATACACTGACGCAAAGCCGAATTACCATCAAAAACCGGACACAAACTACCCAGAACTGGATGAAACTGGTAACAACCAGCCGAGTTGGAACCAAAATAATTTTTATCATGTTAAACCGTCGTACCATGAGGGAACTACGCAAAAACCTGATGATTATTATAAACCGGATTATCATGATGGAAATAATGTACAAGGTGATGATGATTATGTGCCAGTACACACGAACCATAAGCCAACGAGACCTAGTTTTCCCGGTGAGATTTTGTGAACTAGGCTTTACTTTTTTTTGGTATATTTTTTTTATCTACTTTTTTTGGCGATGGTACTCAAGTTTATGTGTATATTTTTGAAACTATGTTTACTATTTTATTAATTATCAGAAAACCCGTCTCTTTTTCTCTAAATCTAGATTTTCTAGAATATTTTAGCTCCTGCCGGGGTTGCGGCACCGGTACACAAAGAGCAAAAGACGGAACATGGATGGGTTTTAGTCAGTAAAAGTCTGAAACTTCTTTCCGCTCCTTAAATGGGAAAAGATATTTAACGATTTCCTATCCAAAAAATATTATCCGAATAGAAAAACTATCCCTGCGGCAAATATCTCCGCTATCTACCAAATCAATTGAAAATAATGTTCCAAAAAATTCCAGACACTGATTGATTAACTAGATTTTAATGACACAAAACATTTGGGGTCCTTCAAAATATATACAAACTTGAGTTCCGTCGTCCATTCTATCTTTTTTCTGCTTTTCCATGCACTGCGTTTCCATAATCATCACGCACCGTTTAGTCACGTCTGTTGATGGCATTTGTCAGCGACAGAATGGCATTTATATGCAATTGCATGTTTGGCAAAATGGTTGAAGCATAGCACTATACAGCACTCGCTTTTTAAGATTTAAGCTGCATTTCCACCTGAGATTTGCGAGTGATGTGAGCTTATTTTTGGTCAAAACTCTCCCGACGTGAAGCAGGCATAGAATGGAGCCCGCTCACTTATAAGAAACCGATTCACTTCGGTTTTAAAGAAATCCAGATTATAATTATTGAGTATCAGAGAAGCTGGCAGTGTGTGGAACTAGCCAGTGGATTATATCGCTTCTTTTTCACAGTTCTAGAAATTATGTTAGATAAGTGATTGTTAGTTTTAAGCACATTTCTCACTACGCACGCTTATCTTGGTGGAAACGCATCATTATGTTTTGTTAATAATAATTTGTGTATTAAACTGTGTTTTGTGTTGTATAATGTACGTATGTATATCTTGTGTATATGTAAAGTGTTTACTATTCTCCTTTGAGGCGGGAGATAATTTAATTAGGTTTGGTTTAAAAGTATCTAAAACGTCTTAACGTGACAATAGGTAAAATATTTGGGCTGACGTAGTAGAAAGTTGTGGGACGAGCTGGAAAAAACCACTGACTAAGTGGTACATATTGGCCGTGGATAGTGAAAGAACTGGGAATCATGCCTTTGCCCAGCAGTGGGACGCAGACAATAACAGTAAACAGCTTTCTCACTCCGCAGCTGTTCTCTTCTTATTGTAATTCGTTCGGATCCAAGCCAGTTAATGTCCTGCCGGGGTTGCGGGTTATTCGAAAGAGATACCACGGCCCCGGAACGTAAAGGGCAATAGAAGGAATGTGGGTGGGTTTTAGTCAGTACAAGTCTGATTCTCCCCCCCCGCTCCGCCCAGAGCAGGGAAAGTTATTCGATGATATACCACCCAAAAAAAAACAGTTAATGTGTTTCCCGGGACTTCGTCGAGCTTCATTGTCTCGGCGCTTTTCTGGTGGTCGCCATTATTGATTCTGACGAACTGAACTCCTGGGGAGTTGCAATGGTTTGAGTATAGTGTGGCGGACTTGTCCCAAAAAAGACAAACAGTAGCAATATCTAATTTAACTTCTTTAAGTTCGTTGAGAGTTGTAGCTGTAAATTCATTAATAGCATAAAGTATGCAGTAGAAACTGTTTATTTTAAAAGGATCTTTCTTCATCAATCAAGACATTATCAATTTTATAGGTCTTTTCAAAAAGTTTTATCCGAAATGAAAGCTTGTATTTTAATGACTTTCGTGAGATTTTGTCATTTGCTTACGTAAAAAGGATATCGTTAAAAAGGAATTAACTTTTTAATTGAAATCCGGCTTGCATTCGATTGTGTAATACTTCTTCAATTTTCGGTTTAGTGTATCTATGTACTTATGTATTATATCCATATCTGTATGTATATGAAATACCTTCTGCTTATATTTTAAGACTAAATTGTTTTAACATTCTAGGTCATACCGCCCTAAAATGATTACATAGTTTTATTAATTCAGACAGGAATAAGTAATTGTTTTTTGTTTTATCGCTGCCTGTTGTCCTTGAATTTTGAAACGGACCAACCGTTTCAAAATTTAAGACAGCGGGTAAAATCTAACGTAGAACACAATTTAAAAGACTGCATAGTTTATGACTATATAATATTAGATATAATATAAGACTCTATAGATACATGACTGTATAATGCGCTGACTGTCAGTCTTAGTTAACTTCTGAGTCGCCATAAAATACCTGTGCAGACCGTCATTCGCAGCTAACTTAATCCTTTTCATAAATGATTAGCAACGCACCTTTGACGACGTCATTCGAAGACCAATAGATCCTTTACATTTAAATGTGAAACGATTTTTAATTTGCAATTAGTTTTTTACAAACACATTTTTCACTTTCTTTTTTAAATCTAGACGAAGCCGGTGTTCGTGCCCGACTACTCTGAGAAGAAACAGCCAAAACAAAGTCAGAGGTTAAAGTCTCTTTTAAGGTGCAGACAAAAATCTTGGTCAACTTGAGGACTATGCAGATTAGTGTCTGAAATGGTGTTTTAAGAAAGCACCACACAGATTAAGTGGACCTGTCCAGTCAGTGCAAGCATTTGTCGGTTATCGTGTAGCTCGACTCATAACCCAAGGAGCTCAACTATCATCTCCAACCGACAGTCATTTGTCTTTGATCTAAGACACCACTGTCTTCCTCTCTTTCCACAGATCACCTGTCTCTTTCGCCCCAATTAAAACATCATCATTATTTTCTCAGGTTGTGGTGAACACTTCACCCGTTCCAACCGTATTGTGGGAGGTCATTCTACTGGTTTTGGATCTCACCCGTGGCAAGCGGCCCTGATCAAGTCTGGGTTTTTGAGCAAGAAGCTGGCTTGTGGTGGAGCATTGATTTCGGATCGATGGGTGATCACTGCTGCTCATTGTGTTGCCACGTAAGTATTGTTTTGTTTATTTATTTTTGCTGACAAAAAACATAGGAGAAATTCCAGCAGCGTGGGGCAAGGTTTTTCGTAAAAGAAACTGTTCTTTTACGAAAAACCTTGCCCCACGCTGCTGGAATTTCTCCTATGTTTTTTGTAAACGAACGCACAAACGATACAGTAATTTTCAATTATTTGCGAAAACAAACAGTTACACGTTGCATAAAATTACAGCTATATTTCGATTAATTGTATATAACTAGCAACATTTTAGAATACAAAAAAATGGAAAATACTGGTATGCAGCTGCATCCGGTTAGACTGGAAGCCGACCCCAACATAGTTGGGAAAAAGGCTAGGCAGATAATGATGATGATGTATAACCAGCAACATTGTCCACATTTTATAAAAACAACTAGCTGTGCCCAGCGATTTCAACCGCTGCTCAGGTCCCCCTTATCACATAGGGGTATGAAAAATAGATAGTAGCCGATTAACAGACTTACTTAATAAGCATAAAAAAAATCATAGGAATCCGTCGAGCCGTTTCGGAGGAGTATGGGAACGAACATTGTGACACGAGAATCCTTACTATTATTATAAAAGCGAAAGTGAGTTTGTTTGTTACCTCTTCACGCTTTAATGGCTAAACCGATTTTGATGAATTTTGGTACAGAGATAGTTGGGAACCAGGAGACGGACATAGGCTATATAGGTTATTTTTTTTAAAAGAGTGGGATATGAGGGAGAAAGAGGGAAGAAACGGGAAAACTTAGCGTTGCTATTACAAATCATTAAGGCGCTACCGAATTTAACGCGAGCGAAGCCGCGGGCAAAAGCTAGTATGTATATAAAACTAGCTTTTGCCCGCGGCTTCGCTCGCATTAAATTCGGTAGTGCCTTATTGATTTGTAATAGCAACGCTAAGTTTTCCCGTTTAATAGCCTATGTCCGTCTCCTGGTTCCCAACTATCTCTGTACCAAAATTCATCAAAATCGGTTTAACCATTAAAGCGTGAAGAGGTAACAAACAAACAAACAAACAAACTCACTTTCGCTTAGTAAGGATTAGATTAGTTACAAGATGCAATGTGACGTGCGCTTAAAATTCAATATGCACAACGAAATTACGTAATGTGTTTTTTTTTTCAGTATTATATCATACTTAAGAATAATTCAAACAATAAAATTGACAGTTTTCCATGCAATGAAAGTTTTTGGTTTTTGGGTTTGGTTCTTAAAAAACGAAATGCGGAACCCTTATTGGATCACTTTGTTGCCCGTCTGTCTGTCTGTCAAGACCCTTTATTTCGGGAACGCGTGGAGGTATCAAGATAAAATTAAAACGATATACTCTAATTTCTGGTTCCTTAAAGTTGTGAAAATATCACCCGTCTAAGTCTACGCAGTCAAAAGATATGGCCGTTTATTTCGAAAGCTTATACGGAACCCTTGGTGCGCGAGTTTTGACTTGTTTTTGTTTCACTTAAAAGAAGACTTTTATTTTATTTGGAACTCGTCTCCAAGCCGATTAAATTTAATTTCACGCCACTTCTCTAAAAACAACTCACAAAAAATCCAAAGATCATTAACGTTAATTTCTTAGAATTTTTCAATCTAACTGAAATTTCACCTCATTTCAGTCTAGTCTATGTTTTTTTGTTCATAATTACTGACTTTCACGTTTTTAGTAGAACTAGCTGGCGCCCGCGGCTTCGCCCGCGTGATATCGAAAATAAAGTAGATTTCCCATTTGTTATTCCAGACTATAATCCACCGCTGTGCCAAATTTCATCAAGATCCGTACAGCCGTTTTGATGTAAAAGAGTAACAAACATCACAAACATTCGCATCCTACTAATAATTATTATATATGCTAATGTTTGTGAGGATGTCTGGATGTATGGATGGAACATATACGGACTTAATGCCATAAGGCATGCTTTACCAATCAATCAATCAATTTGACGATACGGTTGGCGCAGTGGTTAAGCGCACCCACGATACAGGAGAAATTTATAGTTCGGGGCAACGTTTATTGGGGCAAGAATAAAGAAAGAATTTTCACATAATGTAAAATTTTGATTTCCATCAAAAAAACAGTTGGGAAAAATCTATATTGTAGGTGAATCATACAAAAAATAAAGACGCTGTCAGACATGTTGCATAATTAAATTTGTGTATTCAACGAAATTGAAAGGTAAAAGTGAACCGTGTATTCTGGTCATAAGTATTACAACAACAAAAAAAAAACTTAATTCGCCTTTTAATTGTGATGGTAACTGTTTGTTATACAATATCTTATGTAATCGACATTCTAATATGAATAAGTGTGTCCGTTTTCATATCCGCTGTAGTTTTGCAACCGGATTTGAAGCATCACACGTTTTTAAAAATTGTTGTTTAACCTCTAGAGCCTCAGCAGCACAAAAACGTGCCAGTAAACAAGTATTACAACAAGTTGAGCCCCGCTGGCACAAATTTGTGCCACCAAACCCCGACCGATTTAAAACTGTATTTGACGAAAGATAAGTCTTAAAATCAGAATACGCTTACGATAAGAGCCCGCCCGGCGGTGCTTAACGGATAGTTGACGTAAACAATGGCGGTCCTTGAGAGGTTAACAGAAATTACGCGGTAAACAGAAATTACGCGTCGAGGTTAGTGTGATGATCTGGTTTATATGCAGGGCGAACTTGGGTAGTTATCGTACAGAATAGAGTGGTTTGGAAAGGTGAAAGGGAAGGCCTTTGCCCAGCAGTGGGACAATTGGGTAGTTGACACCATTAACCAATAATTTAAAGACACAATTTTTCTGAAAGAACACGTTATTCTAGACCTGAGAACTCCATTCATTTCAAAATAACTTTAAAATTCGATTTTTAGTTGCTTTTAAATCAATAAATAGTTGCGTCATTGACTTGACAACTTAGTGACGTCATCGGTTGCGAGTCCCATACAAAATCTATGGAGGAATCGCGTTTTGACAGCTCATAAAAAGTATGTCAATTGATTGGTGGTGTCAACTACCCTATTGAAAGCCTAATAAAAAAAAAACTAAATTAACAATTACAGAAATACAGATGAACTCATTTCATAGTTTTTTGCTTTGTTTACTGATGATTTGTTAGAATTAGTAGTAAGTATTGGATTACGATTTTCTTCGTCTTGTCTCGTCTATCACTTGTAAATTTTTGAATGTCTTTGAATGACCCAAAATAAATTGGGATAAGAAAAGTAGAAAGATGATAATGCTTTATTTTTCAAACAGCTCCAAGAAGCTTTACTGACATCTACAATTTAACGACCACATTTTTGCTAAGTCATCAATCAGACTGAAAGTCATTAGTCTTGCTAAAAACCATGATGATTCAGCGGTCAATCAAATATGTCAAAACCTTCTTAAAAATAGAAAGGATGTAGAACATAGTCATTAACTAGACATTAGAACGTGTATTGTGTAAGTTAGATTTGGCTAGCATCTAGTCATGTATGATCCTTGATTTCTAGCAAGTGATTTGAACATCACTTCAAAGTCAAAGTAATTTATTTGTCAAAAACATGGTGTTGAGGATGGTACATACAATAATGGAAAGTTCAACATGTTTCAGCATTACTAGGTATACAAATATTGGGTATGTCATTTAAAATTGATTTCTACTACTTAATACAAATTGCGATTGAAAAATACTATGTCATACACTTTTACTCCTAATTGTTTTAAAATGTTATATTGATTGGCATTCATACATTTTCATTTCTAGTCAATTTCACAATTCCATTAGATGATTAGTTAATTAATACATTTCATTATGTCACCATTGGGTTACAATCATTAAAAAGTTTTTGTAAAGTCATTCTTGTCATTCTTGCCAAATACGAATAGATTTGCAACTGGTACACTGGACAACATTGGGGTTTTCTATTGGGAATTTCTCAGCAGCAGTCATTGACCTATCCAGGTCTATACCCTGGTTAAATATACCAGGATCACCGTAGATGCGGGCCTGTGGACGCTGAGCAATGGCTAGTTCACCGTCCGTCCGTCTACTGACGATAAGCCGTGTCGACGGCGCGTTAGTGTTCCACGCGCGCCTCAAAGAGATGTCAGCAAAGTAGAGAGGCCTGCCGGGGCCACCGCCTGCTGGGGTTGCGGGTTGTTTGGAAAGATACCACGGTCCCGGAACATAAAGAGCAATAGAAGGAACGTAGGTGGGTTTTAGTCAGTACAAGTCTGACAATCCCACTCGCTCCGCCCAAAGCAGGGGAAGTTATTTGATGATTTTCTATCAGCAAAAAAGGGGTATTGAATATACCCAAGAACTACTTTTTACGGATGAATCCTTGTGCGTTCTTCCAATGGCATACTTCTTTAAATTTTAAATGAAACAGTATGGTTCAGTATCAGTTCAATGGTCGGCAAGGTTGGCGTAGTGGTTGAGCGATCGACTGTTGCACTGCGTGTCGCGGGATCCCCGTACGGAACAAATAATTGTGGGGCAACGTTATTTTTTAAAAAGAACGAGACTCTCCATACCATTATTTTATTTTTAGGTACAAAAAACAGTTACATATTAGGGCGTACTGTAAAAACTCTGAAACTAAACTAACAAACAGGAACCCACACCATTGTCTACAAACTAACAATAGAATAATGAAGTATTTTTATAGAAATCGAAAAAAAACCTAGAATTGAAAAATCTAAACGTGCCTATATGTATATTCTTGCTTATTAAAACATTCCCCGAACTCACTTTTCCAGCACCCCAAACAACCAACTCCGGGTTCGTCTAGGAGAATGGGACGTCCGAGACTCAGGCGAGAGGTACTCCCACGAAGAATATGCAGTGCAACGCAAGGAAGTACACCCGTCGTACGAGCCAGCTGACTTCAGGAACGATGTGGCTCTAGTGCAGTTAGACAGGGGCGTTGTGTTCAAGCAGCATATATTACCCGTAAGTTTTTTTTCGAGAAACTTCTTCTAAAACTGACTCTTATTGCCCTACGATTAGCTTCAACATGCAATGTATTTCACACGCGTGGTTTTTCCTTTTTATCACCACGGAGGGTTTAATTCTTTCTGATTTTGCCACAGATAATACAACTGTTCAAATATATATAGTCTGCGGTGTTTTTTTTAGAGCAAGTTATCGCATGGTTTTGCCTTGCCTTAATTTTTTTTAAATGTGTTTACAACAGAGTTTCACAAAGAAACATGACCTTTTACATTTGTTTCCGTAATTTATTTCTCCTTAATCTTTATTTTAATTGTTTGTGTAGTATTAGCACTAGGTACACCATTGACTACCCACCGTTGTATTTTTATATTCGTACAGTTCATCCAAAGGTTGTCTGGAAGATATTAGCGATAAAACCGTCATTGTAACGATAGATTGAGAACTATAGGTGTGCAATGCTTACTAATATTATAAAAGCGAAAGTGAGTTTGTCCATTTGTTTGTTTGTTACATCTTCACGCCTTAATGGATAAACCGATTTTGATTAATTTTGGTACAGAGATAGTTGGAACCCAGGAGACGGACATAGGCTCACTTTAAAAAAAAAAAGTGGGATATGAGGGAGAAAGAGGGAAGAAAAGGGAAAACTTAGCTTTGCTATTACAAATCAATAAGGCGCTAGGGCAAAAACTGCAGGTAGCAGGTGCCTTCAAATCAAGAAAGGGGAACTGTTTTATCCCGAATTTAACGCGAGCGAAGCTGCGGGCAAAAGCTAGTAAATTATATTTTATTCTAATTTGTCATTGCTGTTCCCGACTCCATAACACAATCGCCTTACGGTTCGATTGTCAATTCCACTTTCGTCGCAATGCCATAGTTTCATCACTTGAATCAAAATGTACTTTTTCAACACAGTTCTTCGAAAACTAGTACCTACTTACAGCACTAATATAAGTTCAGAATGCAATATTTCACACTCGGTTTGTTTTAATTTCTCTTATTATTTTATTTCTAGAGAAACTATAAACTAAACCCAGTTCCACCGCTTGTTTGGTTCCTCTCCTCCGCCCTAATCACTCCTATGAATCAAAAATCAAAATATTTTAATTTCACATAGGTCTACATGGGCACTTATAAAACGTCGAGAAAAGATGCACGGTTCAGGTTGGTCGTTTCCTATGGAGAAGAACCGGCAAGAAACTCCATGGTTACTCTTTTAAAACCATTTGGTTTTACTATGTTGTTGTTGCAGCGTTAGTACTTAAGTATGAGAGGACAGCGTAGGCCCGACAATAAGTCATTGCTTACTTTACAAAACGTAAAATAATACGTTAACAAAAGTTAACAAGCGTCTAAGAATCTACAAGGCCAACAATTTCCACTCATTCACAACGAAGAAGAATAATAGATGTTGGCCAATTCTCAGCCCTAACCGATATGAAAACAAAATTTCACACAAATCGGTTTAGTCCTTTCGGAAGAGTTTGGTAACAAACACCGCGATACGAGAATTTTAATATTAGATATAACTTACTACCACCCCACCCCAGCTTTGCTTGTCATTCAAAATTACGAGATGTAAAATGCCGAAACCTACGTATACTGTTCATCAAAGGAGGATCCATTTTGATGTTTTTGATAAGAGAAAACTGAAATCTCTTCATTTCTTATTTCCAGGTGTGTCTACCTCAGAAGCAAATGAAGTTAGCAGGCAAGATGGCGACCGTGGCTGGATGGGGAAGAACGAGGCATGGACAAAGCTCCGTGCCTTCTGTGTTACAGGTAAAATTGATTAAAGAATTTGGTACTGCGGAACTAAATGAGAGGTTTTCCTCAAGGTGCTATTTTAGGTCCTGTACTCATTTGGGTTTCGTACCTCAAAAGGAAAAATCTGAACCCTTATAGGATCACTTTATTGTCCGTCTGTCTGTCAAGACCCTTTATCTCGGAAACGCGTGGAGGTGTCAAGTTGAAATTAAAATCATATACTCAAGTCATGACTTGAGTATTCTCCCACTCTTGGAGCTGTGAAAAAAATAACCTATAACCTAACTATTCTACTAAGTCTAGGCAGGCAGAAGATGTGGCCGTTTATGTTTCTTCTAATGTCTGTCGATGATATGCTAATCTTTTAATAGCTAAAATATTTTTTTTTCTTTGTGGTATGATGGTATCCCACACACAAATTATTATTGAGTTTTAACTCAATAATAATTTTCTCAATAACACACAAATTATTATTAAGTTTTAACTCAATAATAATTTGTGTGATCCATCATACCACAAATAAAAGAAATAAAAAAAACACTTTTCTAATACAAAATACTAACGATTAAATCATTAATTATTTATTGGCATGACATTATTATTTGAGCTTTTTAATTCAAATTTTATAAATGTGTAATGTAAATGACTACTATTTAATACGAATAAACAATATTATATTTGCAAATCTCGGTAGTAGTCAGTATCTATTCAATTCGTGTTATGAAAATAAATAATAAATGATGTTTATTTTGCAAGTACGTTTTTAGAAACACTTTTCTTTCTTTGTCTTTTTTTAGAAAAAAAACTAGATGAGGCCGGTATTTCGTACCCGACTACTCTGAGAAGAAACAAACTCAGAGGTCATAGTCTCTTTTAAGGTCCAAACAAAAATCTTGGTCAACTGGTCCTCACATTCACAATAAACAAATACAAAATTAAAATAATGAGATCATAATACACTTCTGGACTCATCTATTGGCCCACCTTGTATTTTCAGTTTCGTTTGGTCCTAGCTAAAATTTTATATTAGGTCGAGCAAAAAGTTTTTATGCAGTTTTTAACCTGGCACATTCACAATTTCATTCAATAGTCTTTTTTTGAATTTCGAACACAGAATTTAAAGAAACAAAAGACAATTTGGAGCCTGTTTGTTGATATCAAACAATCGAATACTAAGAAAATCAGGTTTTATTGGTTTACTTGGATTTAATTCTTGAAAAAGTGATTGATATCTTTGGTTTTGCAACAAACATTACTTATTCTTAACATTAAGGTGAGGTTCTATCAATAATCTATGGATACTTCACCTGAAATTGCCGCCCAAGCTGTGGCACTTATTCAGGCCGGACACAGCCAAAGAAACGTGAGTGCTCAACTTAATTTAAGTCGATCTGCGGTCCGAAATGTTTATCGGAGGTACCTAGAGACTGGCGGCTTTGTTCGTCGCCAAGGAAGGCCACGATCTCGGGTCACAACTGAAAGGCAGGATCGATTCATCGTGACGACCAGCTTGAGAAATCGTCACCTTACCTCCATTGAGATACAAAACCAACTTCGCGACTTCCACGGAGTATCTGTAAGCGCTCGAACTGTTCGGAGAAGGTTAAAAGAACGCGATATGGTACCACACAAGCCAGCTAATGGGCCCAAACTAACGCGAGCCCACCGAACAGCGCGCCTTCATTTCGCACGCAGTCATTTAAATTGGACACAGCAAGATTGGAGCCGTGTACTCTTTTCTGATGAGTCTAAAATTGTGTTACATGGCAATGATGGAAGGAAGAAGGTCTACCGACGTAAGGGAGAGCGTTTCGCACAATGCTGCTTTGAAGAGAGGGTTGCTTATGGCGGTGGCTCATGGACTGTCTGGGGCGGTATATCCGCGAGCGGCAAAACTCAACTTGAGGTTGTTACAGGACCACGGCTGCCAACATTAAATGCTGAAAGGTACATTCGTAAGTGCTTAGAACCTCACGTGATGCCATACGCGGACTATGTGGGCCCAAATTTCCTTTTTATGCATGATAATGCAAGAGCCCATGCGGCCGGCATCGTCAGGGAATATCTTCGGGATGTGAACATCACAGTTATGGACTGGCCAGCCAGTTGCCCAGTCGCCCAGACGATGCAGGAGTTGAAAACTGCCATAGAAGAGGAATGGGAGATGATCCCTCAAAATTTCATAGAGCGGTTGATAAACTCTATGCCTAATCGTATGAGAGCTGTGGTAGATGCCCATGGAGGCAACACGCGTTATTAAATTAAACCTTTATTTGATAAAACATGTTTTTTATTCAAAAATCAATTGCCTTTAACAAGGCGCATATCCGACTTGTTAGGCGTAGCTCCATGTCGTATGGTATTCTGAATTCAAATTTAAAACAATACGATCGAAAAAGATGGTAAAATGTATCAGGTTTAAAACTGCATCAACAGTTTTTGTTCAATCTAGCAATCATATTTCGGTAGGGGCCATCGAAACCTAAACTCTAAGGTGGGCCAATAGATGTGTCCAGAAGTGTACAATCATAAAATGTACCTAACACAAGAAAATAATAAAAAAAAATTAAACAAAGTTATAAATATTAATGTCAAATCATTAAATGTCGAAGTGTTTTTTATACACTTCGACATTTAATGATTTAACATTAATATTTAATGAAGGAATTTATTGAAGGAATGAACAATAAATAAATGAAACAAAGAAAAAATGTTTTAAATGAATTTTATTTGAAATTGTTTCATGAATTTTCAGGAGGTGGATGTAGAAGTGATACCTAACGAGCGCTGTCAGCGATGGTTCAGAGCAGCCGGACGACGGGAGACCATACACGACGTGTTCTTGTGTGCAGGATATAAAGAGGTAAGAAAGAAAGAAAATTGCGTTTATTCAGCATTTAAAAAATATAAAAATAAACAGGAACTCCTTAACATTAAACTAAATTTAAAAAATAATGCCATATGGCAACACAAGACCGCCAGCTGGCTCTGATTTTCACCCACGAGTGCCAGGTAATAACTATAGTGAGTAAGTTAGTATATTTATTTGCATTAACTATGATATAAAAGCAACGGTGGGCGCAGTGGCGATCGACTGCTGCGGGTTCAATCCCCGCACGGAACAAATATTTGTATGACCTTTAGGTAGTTGTTTCGGGTCTGGCTGTTTGTGTATGTGTTAGGTAATTATTACCACCGAGCATTTGAATATAAGATGAGCTCGTGGCTTAATAATAGCAACCGCTCGGGTCGGTTAAGCCGCGCTTGCCTAGGTTGGTCTGTGGATGGGTTACCACCCGTTACATACCGAGTTTCCTCCGTGCCTCGGAAAGCACGTTAAGCCGTTGATCCCGGCTGTCGATCGTAGATCTTTGACAGTCGTTACCGGTAGTCAGTGTCCCGAAACTCTGGCAACCAGTCTTACCAAAGGGTATCATATTACCCAGTACTAACTGGGTTGTGGAGGTCAGATAGGCAGTCACTCCATGTAAAATACTGATATTCAGCTGCATCCGGTTAGACTGGAAGCCGACCCCAACATAGTTGGGAAAAGGCTAGGCAGATGATGATGATTAGAATATAAGATTCATTACAATGAGTAATAATCTAGAGTAACCATGGAGTTTCTTGCCGGTTCTTCTCCATAGGAAACGACCAACCCGAACCGTGCACATTTTCTCGACGTTTTATAAGTGCCCATGTAGGCGTGTGTGAAATAAAAAGATTTAGGTTTTGACTTTTTAAACTAAAAAATATCGATTTTTGAGTTATATTGGTTAAGATCTAGATATACGATGTTCCTGATTATGTCAAAGTGAGATTTACTTTAAACTTGAAAAACTCTATTTCCAGGGCGGCCGTGACTCTTGCCAAGGCGACAGCGGAGGCCCTCTCACGATGAAACTCGAAGGGCGAAGCACCCTGATAGGCCTGGTCTCTTGGGGCATCGGCTGCGGCCGAGAGCATCTCCCCGGAGTCTACACCAACATACAGAAGTTTGTCCCCTGGATTGACAAACTTGTTAACCCTTAGATATTAAAAAAAGTAATTTAAGAAAAAGAAATTCTCGGAGTCTACAAAAATGTGTGCCTTTGTAAATATTATCTACAGTTATAGAGATTAATTATTATTTAACATAAAAAAGTAAAAAAAAATATGCAAAACCTACTACTTAAGATTTTTTTCAATCATTCATACATTCATTGGCTTAATAATCATTCATCGAAACATTCACTGAATCAATCAAACAACTATTCATTACTAACAGTAAGCATTTGTAAATAATATCTAACAGGAATAGAGAAAATAAATTATTATTTAAATCTTAAACTCGATTAATCGTCACATCATCGATTCATTTAAATCAATCATCAGCGAAAAAATCATTAATTCATTATTGAATTATTCATTTATTCAGACACTCAATCATTCAACCACACATTTTACATCACGACATACGCCGTGCTTGATTCTTGTGTTTTGTTGTATTTTTTTTTAAACGTTGCCCCACTCTAGGAATTTCTCCTGTATCATGAGTGCGTTTACAAACATTTAAAATCACATACACAAACAGCCAGACCCGAAACAACTACCTGCAGGTCATACAAATATTTGTTTCGTGCGGGAATCCGCGACACGCAGCGCAGCAGTCAATCGCTCAGCCACTGCACCAACCGTGTTGTCTTTCATTCATTCAAAATTAAACCTTCTAACTAAATATCAATCATTCATTCACTGAATCGTTCACGTCGGTTAAAAAACACACAATCATTTTCAAACCATTCATTCCACATTAAACCTTCTAACTAAATATCAATCATTCATTCACTGAATCATTCCAGTCGGTTAAAAACCACACACAATCATTTTCAAAACATTCATTCAACATTAAACCTTCTAACTAAATATCAGTCATTCATTTACGGAATCGTTCAAGTCAGTTAAAAAACACACAATCATTTTCAAACCATTCATTCCACATTAAACCTTCTAACTAAATATCAATCATTCATTCACTGAATCATTCCAGTCGGTTAAAAACCACACACAATCATTTTCAAACCATTCATTCAACATTAAACCTTTTAACTAAATATCAATCATCCATTCGCTGAAACGTTCAAGTCAGTTAAAAACAAACACAATCATTTTCAAACCATTCATTCAACGTTGAACTTTCTCACTCAATATCAATCAGGCATATCACATTTGTTCACATGCCATAGATCAATTCTGATATCATCATTATCATCATAATTAATTATCACTATTATGGTTTATCAATGCACATTTGTGGGAATTGAGACGTCTTACGCGGGAACATAAAAAGACTAATATATACTATTCACTCATTTTCTTCAAATTTTATCATTTCCATTTAATTTTTCATGATCATCACAGCATCATATAAATTTGTTGTCACTGTGTAGCGACTGCCAAAGATCTATAAATGACAGCCGAGATCAACAGTTCAATATGCTTTTCGAGGCACTGAGGATACTTAGTCTGTCATTTGCAGTCTCCGCGGACTAACCTAGGCAAGCACTGGCTTAACCTAAAGTCATCAAGAAATCAAAACATTTGTCATTATTGCTTCATTCAAGCATTCATCAATTTCATCATAACAATCATCTGCAATCTAACCGGACACTACTGAATACCAGTATTTTTTTTTTATAATTTGTCATCAGTATGATGAAATAAAAATATCATAATTAATTCACCAAAATGTTGATGTCACTGCGATCTCACCAATACGAACAAAATAATATTATCACGATTTTGGTATATCGAAAGAGTAATTTATAAACTATCAGGGTAATATCATTATCATAACGTGATTTATCATTATGATAGTGTGATATATCATAATCATTGTGTGATATATCATAATTACCCAAACGTAAAAAAATGGATAACTGTTACTGTCTATGGGTAAAAGTAAAGTCCTAAATTAGGATTCCAAGGGACTATGTGGTCCAATTGTTATTAATTATAAGGAGTACGTGATTAGAGAGTAAATCTATTTATTTTTAGAATAATTGTTTTTTTTTTAATTTAAATGTTTTTGTATGTTAATAAAATATTTTTTGTATTTGTGCTGTTTTTTTATCCAATTTATTTTGTACATACATTGTATATTTACCTGAATATTTTTACAAGAAAGAGAAATTCAGAAAAATAAAATAGTGGAAGCTTGCTTATAGTCTGCCTTGTTTACCGAAGGCTTTTTTTTCGGATGGAAAGTCATCAAATGACTTCTTCTGTTCTGCGCGGAGCTGGAGTGTCAGACTTTATGGTTTTATGTAGAACAACTACCATTTTTTTTTGGGGTGGGAAATCATCAAATAACTTCCCCCGCTCTGGGCGGAGCGGGGGGGAGAGTTAGATTTGTATTGACTAAAACCCACCCATGTTCCTTCTATTGCCCTTTACGTTCCGGGGCCGCGGTATCTCTTTCGAACAACCCGCAACAGAGACTACCTTGGGGCCAAGATAGCTACTGTTGAATCTTGATAGGATACTAATATGAATCATGTTACAATTCTTTAAATGGTTTCAGACGCAGTTAATATTATCAATTGTCCCTTTTTTTGGGATAGGAATTCATCAAATAACTTCTCCGCTATGGGCGGAGTGGGAGTATTAGACTTGTTCTGATTAATACTTATCCAGGCTCCTTCTTTCGCCCATTGTGTTCCGAGGCCGCGGTATCTCTTTTGAACAACCCGCAACATCGGTTGGCAGTGGCCCTGGCAGACCCTTCTGCTTTGCTGACATCTCACCGTTGACACGGCCTCTTGTCACGTCGTAGGACGGATGGTGAGCTACCCATTGCTCACCATCTACAAACCCGCATCTACGGTGGCTGGGAGTCGTTTTGCGAACTGTAATATGTAGTTGGAAATCGACTGCTAGGTATGAGAGCCTTGTTTCGAGTCCCAAGTCGGGCAGTGTTATTGGGTTTTCCCTCTAGAGGTTTTCAGCCATAGAGTCTGGATTTGAGTCCAGTTGATGGCAATAGACTTGTCTATTATATGGGACATAAAACACAACTGACGAATTGTGGGTGTAATATTTAAGTGCCTTTGATTAAGCTACCGAAGATTACAGGCGTGATATTCTGCTATCCTTACTAATATTATAAAAGCGAAAGTGAGTTTGTTTGTTTGTTACCTCTTCACGCTTTAATGGCTAAACCGATTTTGATGATTTTTGGTACAGAGATAGTTGGGAACCAGGAGACGGACATAGGCTATTTTTTTTTAAAAGTGGGATGTGAGGGAGAAAGAGGGAAGAAAAGGGAAAACTTAGCGTTGCTATTACAAATCAATAAGGCGCAAGGGGAACTGTGTTACCCCGAATTTAACGCAAGCGAAGCCGCGGGCAAAAGCTAGTTATAAATAAAACCAGTAGTTTCCTGTCCTTCCTGGGAATCGAACCTAGGCTCTCCTGGTTAGCAGTCGATTTGCGACCACTAGACCAACTTGGCAGCACTTATTTTAATTATGTTCATTCAGAATTCGGATTTTGTCTTGTCAGTGCGCAGCTTACCATATTTGTGAACAGCGCCATCTGTCTTTTTATTCATGTACTACGTAGGTAACCAGTTAACATTCAAGTGTGGGTGTTCTCAAGCGAGGTGATATAGAGTTTTGGAAGAAGTGAAAGGATAACTTCGCTTTAAAAGTTTTTATTTTGTGTAGATGGCATCATTAACTGTTGACGCTTAATTTCTGTGTTATGGTGAGGAGAAGCTAGCTAGCTTTTATTTAGCTCTACGCTGCTAGGTAAAAGTTTTGTTAGTTGATGAATTATTTATGGGCTTACGAACCAAAATCAAAAATTAATAAAATTTCTGATTTTGAAATCAAATGTATAATTATTTAAATATTAACCCTTTTTAATCAACTTCTTCTTATAATTGCTTTAAGATTTAGCTTTAGGATTTTGCTTTAAGATTTAGCTATGAGATTTGACTTTGAAATATGGCCCCATATTTCAAAGTATTTTTTTTTATTCGTGAAACTGCAGCAGTACCCAATGATTTATTATTGGTGGTAACTTTGTTTTTTATTAACGAATGTAAACAATAAATTAAGTTTTGTTGTTGAGTGTAAAATTTATTAATAAGCGTTTAACATATGTTAATTGGTTAGGTTAGTTAGAAAAATAAACTGGCCAATTGCAAGTCAGACTCGCGCACCGAAGGTTCCGTGCAAACTTGCGATTTATACGACCATATCTTTTGACTGCGAAGACTGAGAAGTTTGATTTTTTAACGGCTCCAAGGGACTACATTCCTGAGTATACAGTTATAATTTCAAGTCGATACCTACACGCGTTCCCAAGATAAATGGTCTTGACAGACCAACAGACAGACAGATAAACAGAGAAACTGACAAAGAAGTGATCCTAGGATTCCATTTTTTTCTTTTGAGGTATCCTAATAACAATTTATTGGGCGTCTCAAATAACACGGATTACAAATCTCTTGGAGGGGGACGTTTTTTTCAATAATAATAATTATAATATCATCGATAAATCAAATAGAAAACTTGCATTAAAATAAAAACGTTTCCAAAATGTTTATTGAAGTAAATCCAAGGTTTGTCTAACGCCAGTCTATTAGTTTAAGAGATAAGAGGTGACAAATGTACTAATAAACTAAGACTTCATTGTTATCATCTTTTGTTTGACAAACTCTTTTGTGGTAAAAGAAAAATCTGTATTTATTTTTATTTGAATTTAAATCTCACTGGATGGCACATTATTAATGTATGCGCGTTGATGTCTTTTGTTGGCACATGTTGAATGGTAATTAGTTCCAGAAAAACCTTGTTATTACAAGATTATGGAAGAATGTAGTCCTTGACGAAGAGCATTTATTTCAGGAAAAATAACTATGGAGATCTGCACTACCTATTCATCCGTACAGGGGCCTTAGTCTGCTATTACAATGGTGTCAGAATGGTCGATCACTGATCGCATAATGGTTGATTTTGACAAGTTTAGTATGTAGTAGATGTCAAAATCAACCATTATGCGATCAGTGATCGACCATTCTGACACTATTGTAATAGCAGACTAAGGCCCCTGTATGGGTCAGAATGCTGGGCTGTAAAAAAGATGAACGAAAAACGATTGGATGTAGCGGAGATGAGAATGTGTGTGTGACAAGAATGGATAAACTCAGGCATTAGTATATTAGAGGAAGTTAGGAAGTTACGACTTTCATAAAAGAATTGAAAGGGAGTCGTTTGTCTTAGTATGTGCATGTAATGAGGAGGGACGAAGGACAAAAACAAAGGGTTAACGTGTGATAGATGGAGAGGGAGAGTAAGGCCAAAGAAAATATGGATGGATTGTTTAAGGAATGATATGAAGGACAAATGAGAGAGAATAAAAGATGAAAACGTGTTGCGAAAACCCCAAATAGAATGGGACAAGGGCAGGAAAATGCTGATGATCGCTAATTTTAGTTGGATTCCAACGAGATTTTTTCCGTCCCAGAGCTGTACGAGATAGAGCTCATAGTATGAATTTTTATTCGAAAGCAACGGCATCTCCTGCATATGGGAATGGTGCAATGTGAACGACTTAACACTTCTGCCACAAGCTTGATGATATGATGTATTTTCTTTAGAATCTGTAGGCTAGAGTTAGATTAGAAGACAGACAGTTAGTAATAGGCTAAACGGATGATAATTAAAGCAATTATGATCATACAATTAGCTATTTTGGTTGAATTTCACACGGAACAAATATTTGCATCCCCTACAGACAGCTCTTTCAGGTCTGGCTGTTTGTGTAAGTTAATTTTAATGTTTGTTAACGCAACTAGACGGCACGGTTGGCGCAGTAACTGAGCGATCGACTGCTGCGCTGCGTGTCGCGGCTTCGTTCCCGCTTGGAACAAAAATTTGTATGACCTGCAGATAGTTGTTTCGGGTCTGGCTGTTTGTGTATGTTGTTGTGTGAGTTTAAATGCTTGTAAGCCCCCCACGATACAGGAAAAAAGTCCTTGTGTGGGGTAACGTTTTTTTTAAAAAGAAAAAGTATAAAACGTTTTTTATAAAAAGAAAAGAAAACTACGATACAAGGGAAATTCCTAGTGTGGGGACAAATAACGAACGCAAATCTTTTACAGTGCCAAGTTCCAATCAGCGTTTGTTTATAAAAGAAAAAGTGTTAACACACAATAAAATTAACAACTACATCGGTTATAAGTTTAAATGTGATGGTTTAAATTTAACATTAGTGAAGGCTATCCACCTGTCTCTACATACATGAGAGGCATTTTTGCAATCTTTAATGCATCACAGTTATTAACGTCAAGATTTAAGGCTGTATATTGCGTAACGGTTTAATGGTTGTAAAATTGGATGTTGAACGTAAGGTCATGGGTTGGATTCTCACAAGTAGATTGACAGTGATGTCTGTAAGTATTCCTTTACAAATGTTTAACTAGGTGGTGCCCGCTACTTTGTTCGCGTAGACTTTTACATGTGTTTTTCCGGTATTAAAAGTAGTATATGTGCTATTTCAGATTATAATGTATCTTTGTGCATATTGAAAAAAGTTAATAATATGAATAACGTTATAATTCTTAAAACGACCACAGACGCAGTTAATATTGTGAATTTTCACTTTGCAACCATTCTACAAAATGGTAACGCATTCAAATTATTAATCTACTAGTTGGAACACGCGGCTTCGCCTGCGTGATATCGACAAAAAAACCTATGTGTTATTCCAGACTAAAATCTACCTCTGTGCCAATTTTCATCAAGATCCGTTCAGCCGTTTTGACGTGTTAGCGTAACAAACATCCATACATCTATCCATCCTCACAAACATTCTCATTTATGATATTAGTAGAATTACGATTCCGCTTCTATTTTTGTGGATGAAAAATCATCAAAAACCCGAGTGTCATTCTTTTACTGATTAAAACCTACCCATGTTCCTTTTATTTCCCTTTTTCTCCGCGGCCGCAGTATCTCTGTCGAACAACCCGCAATCTCAGATTATGATCCTGCTTAAGCGGCCATTTTTAGACACCCTGGTGTAAGAATAACAAACACCCAGCCACACATACGTTCTCACAAATTTACACATCCTTAAAAACGAAAGTAAGTTTGTTTGTTACGTCTTAACGCCTAAATGGCCCAACCGATTTTGATGAATTTTGGTACAGAGATAGTTAGGACCCTGGAGACGGTCATAGGTTAAAAAATAATAGGAAAAGGGGGAGAAAGAGGGAAGAAAAGGGAAAAAAGAGAAAACTATTTGTATCAATTAGTATAAATTAATTTTAAATGACATGTCCAATATTTGTATACCTATCACTGGTAAAACATGTTGAACTTTCCATTATTTAATTTACCATCCTCAACACCATGTTTTTGACAAATAAATTACTTTGACTTTGAGTTTTGGATTTTGTTACAACGAAATAAAGAGGTTTCCGGCGACTGGGACCGCAATTAACTAGGACCGCGGTCCCAGTCGCCGGATCTGTATAAAATAAATAATTTTCTTCCGGCGACTGGGACCACTTATATGATAACTGAAATAAAAAAAAAATTACAGTCAAATAAAAAAAAATTAGATGTAACAATTGAAGAAAAATCCTTTTTGATTTAAAATCATCATTTATTGATTAAGAAAAACAACCACTGACTACAGTTCTGTTATTTAAAACTTTCGTAATTAAAACATACACTTAGATCGTATTGACAATCTGATGTGACTTTCTTAAACTGATAAGCTTCTTGTCAGTGATTGGCCGAGCCAGTCATCGGGCGATGCAAAATTTCCCGTTTATAACAAAAGGGCTACCTGATCTTGAAATCGACAGGCAAAACGGACTCGAGTTAGAGAGGGATAGTATTATACAATGCTATTCCCTTTGTGTGTATTTACCTGCATGTGTAAATTATGTCAAAACGGGCTAGCTTAATCTATTACTAAGCGCATAAGATAAAATCATGTCTAGAACGAGTCAATGATATTCATATAAATAATTTATAATTTTTTTCGTTTGACTGTACTAATTTTGGCTTGAATAATAGATTTTTTAAGTTATCTATGAGTGGTCCCAGTCGCTGGAAGAAAAATATTTATTTTTTACGGATCCGGCGACTGGGACCGCGGTCCCGGTTAATTGCGGTCCCAGTAGCCGGAAACCTCGAAATAAATAGCCTTTTGTATAAATAATCGTTAAGTATTTGCAAAAGACTACTGTACAACCACGTGTCAAATACCTTGAGAATCACGTTTGCACATCAATGTTCTTCGAACCGCATAAATTAAAGCGTTCAAAGGAAAAACAATGTCTGTATGTGTGTGTGTGACGCAAACTCAGAAATAACTAAACCTGTATTGATGCGGTTTTAATATTCTCATCATTAGATAGAAGACATAACTGTGATGTCAGCTGATATAAATAGTAATATCTTGCTAATATTGTAATGCGAAAGTATGGATAGATAGTTGCTTTTTTTTTACGCAATTACTACTGAACAGAATTGGATGAAATTTGGCAACCTTTATAATCTTTTTTATTCTAAATGGCATCGCGTGATTCAAACTATGAGATTGTTAACTGCTTAACCGGACAATTCCTTTGGATGCTTTGAAATTAAGGACTCAATGCTAACGACACCCCTTGGAGGGTACGAGTTTCGGCTTGGGGCGTCGCTGGGGGGGACAGCAATGGGACAGGCTGGATCTTATCTGGATATGAACGCATAGACTTTTTATCCCGGTCTACGCGTGTAATTTAAAAAAAAAACTTTGCCCCACAATAGGAATTTCTTCTGTATCGTGGGTGCGTTTACAAACATTACCCGGAACAACTATCTGTGGTCATGCAAATATTTGTTGTGGGGGGATCGAACCCGCGACACGCAGCGCAGCAGTCAATCGCTCAGCCACTGCGCCAACCGTGTCGTTCTTTGTGTTAGTACAAAATGTTTTTTTTTGTCACGCTACCTTTTACTCCTTTTGAACACCCTTCAAAAAAGTACTTTTGGATGTAGGCCGATTTTCATTATTGTTTTTATAATTTTAAGGGTGTACTTTTGAAGGGACCCATATCAATAATATCTATATATATTGGTTCGGTAGTTTTATTTCATATCATTCCTCACACAGTACATCCATATTTTTCTTGGTTTTCCCTTCCCCCTCCCTTTGTCAATATATTTTATATTTGGAATTATTTTGATCGCACAGAAATCTGCATGATGGAAATAAAATTGCTCATTTCAAATTTACGAACTTCGTTGAAATAAAAGCGATACATTTGTTCTCGAGATGGCTACAAAAAGACGAACAAAATCCATATAAAGATACGCCTCTGCGATCTTGGGACTCGCTTTTATTTTTATTACATATTGAACGTTTCATAATCTGTTAGAAAAGGTAAGAGGAATCAATCTTGTCACTTGATTCTGAACCTCAATGGAACGATTATTAATTTTGAAAATTGACAAAATATTTGACAGTAGATACTGAAAATCAAAAGCACATTTTACTTAGTTCTTTAAGCTTTAAGGTTGATAATCCTAAAACAAACTCTTTGGTACTTAAAACATTGTGTAACTTGAAATAAAACTCGTTCCGTCAGATGAAAAAAAAGCAAATGCTTTGCAAAATCCCACAGTTGCTTGTACGGTTGGACTTTTACTGTCCTTTCGTTTATACTGGTATACTAAACTAGCTATTGCCCGCGGATTCACTTGTGCTATAGTCGGAAATTATAACAAAGAACGTTCAAAGTATAGCCTATGACATTTTTGGATAATGTAGCTTTATTTTCGTGAAATATTTTTTAAAATAGAGTCTAAAAGTAGCACGATCGCAAACACTGTAAACGTAATTTAAATTCGTCGATTTTTTGCCGGAAATACAATAATCCTATGGCATTTTAGTAAAATTTTTAGCAATAGGTACAATTAGTATTATACATATATTTTTAATCATTTAAATATCGTTTAGGAGTATTCTTAATGTAATATTATAATATTATATTTTATAAATTATTTAATATATAATTTTAAATTCAACATATTTACGTTACGCTCACACCCCACGCTAATGTTAAGCCCTCAGGAGTTCCAAAGATTACAGCTTAAATCCAAACATACAAACTTTTCCTCCTTATAATATTATAGTGTTGTAAATGTAGATTTTAATGCTTTTATATGACTGGTCTGCACTTTAGCAAGAACCTTCGGTGAGTGATGAAAACATTTACTTTTAAAATCGAAGATGTTTGTCTTCTCTTGATTCATTCGGGATGTTGCATAAGTGAAATATTATGTTTCTTTGTACGTTTTGTATGCGGAATAGTATTAACATTCATGGTTTACAAATTTGCCAAGTTTCATCGAAATCCGCTTAGCTGCTAAGGTGCGAAAAGACAGACCGAGTTACTTTATCCAACTCATCATCTGCCTAGCCTTTTCCCAACTATGTTGGGGTCAGCTTCCAGTCTTACCGGATGCAGCTGAATACCAGTGTTTTACTTGGAGCGACTGCCTATCTGACCTCCATAACCCAGTTAATACTGGGTAATACGATACCCCTTGGTAAGACTGGTTGTCAGACTTTCGGGACACTACTGTATCGACTGTCAAAGATCTACAAATGACAGCCGAGACCAACAGCTTAACGTGCTTTCCGAGGCACGGAGGAAACTCGGTAGTAACGGGTGGTCACCCATCCACAGACCAACCTAGGCAAGCGCGGCTTAACCTAAAGATCGAACTGAGCGGCTGCTATTATTTAGCCACGAGCTCCTCTTACTTTATCCAACCATTCTTACTTAATATTATAAAAGCGAAAGTGAGTTTGTTTGTTACGTCTTCACGCCTAAATGGCTAAACCGATTTTGATGAATTTTGGTACAGAGATAGTTGGGACCCTAGAGACGGACAAAGGCTATTTAAAAAAAAAAGATTTAGATATGAGCGAGAAAGAAGGAAGAAAAGGGAAAACTTGGCATTGCTATTACAATAAATAAGGCGCAAAGGTAAAAACTACAGGTAGCAGGTACCTGTAAATCAGGAAAGGGGAACTGTGTTACCCCGAATTTAACGCGAGCCGCGGGCAAAAGCTAGTTATTAGTATAAAGGCTTACCCCGCTGCGGGAGATGCTCTGAGTCTGAGCGTCAGGAGCCGCCAGACGACTCCCGGCCACCGTAGACGCTGGTCTGTGGACGGTTGCTCACCATTCGTCCGTCTGGTGACGATAGGCCGTGTCGTCGGCGCGTTTGTGTTCCACGAACGCTTCAAAGAAATGTCAGCAAAGTAGAGGGGCTTGCCAGGGCCTCTATCTGCCGGGGTTGCGGGTTGTTTGAAACAGAAAGAAGCTTCGGGAACACAAAGAGCAAAGAAAGGTTTAAGTTAGTACAAGTCTGACACTTGCCGATGATTTCTCAGACGAAAAAAAACATCGCGCTGAGGTAGGTAATGGTTTCACAGCATTACTACTAGAATGAAAGTGATATGTATTTTAAACTTCATCCGAATTCTTTCAGCAGTTTTGCATGAAAGGGTAACAAACATCTATCCATTGAAAACTACATATTTTTGCTTTTGTTTTATTTATTCATATAACAATTTGCAATGTGTCTGAATTACATTTATTAACCGTAAATAATAGTCCGTGAGTTTGTTTGTTTGTTTGTTACCTCTTCACGCTTAAATGGCTAAACCGATTTTGATAAATTTTGGTACAGAGATAGTTGGAACCCTGGAGACGGACATAGGCTATTTTTTTAAATAAAAGTGATAAATGAGGGAGAAAGAGGGAAGAAAAGGGAAAACTTAGCTTAGCTATTACAATAAATCAGGTGTAAGGGCTGGCTACAGGTAACAGGTACCTGCAAATCAGGACAGGGGAACCGTGTTACCCCGAATTGAACGCGAGCGAAATCACGGGCAAAAGCTAGTTGATGATAAATCTGTTCTCTAAAGTGCAAAAAGTCTAATAACGGATGGACATATTTA
This sequence comes from Ochropleura plecta, assembly GCA_905475445.1. NCBI lineage: Eukaryota > Metazoa > Arthropoda > Insecta > Lepidoptera > Noctuidae > Ochropleura > Ochropleura plecta. The sequence continues at coordinate 6,079,439 of FR997750.1, read as the reverse complement.
ACCTTTTCACCGCCAGCGTACACAGAACGCGATGCCTCGCCTCACGCCAAGCTATACATGTATAACGAAATGTATAGTAAACAGTAGTGATGAGGGTAGCGTCGATAGTCGTAGGTATCGATGAATGAGAATTATACACGTTAAGTTAGGTTTTATTTATAATTTTACGGATATAAATAAAAACGGATTAAATATTGCCATATTTGTTTTATTTCCCAGTATCCTTGATAAGAAAAACAATATAAATAACAAATATCAATGAAACAAATACATAACTCAATTAGAGCCCTAAGAAATGAGGCACATCACTAATTGTTTCATGTCGTCATCCTTTGACTTCATTTCAAGTCCTTGGCGCTCAGAACACGTTAAATTCAATTCTGATTGGGGATGTGGTCTATGGTCGTCTTTTTTCGATGTTTGTTTACTGCCGTGTTTTTTACACTAGGTACTTCTGTCAACATTTTTTACCGTACAAAACCGGCAGAACTTTTCATTGTAGATTGAGATGTGAATATAATTATCGATAAGGATTGCAAATAACTATTTAATTACGGTTCGGCACCTATCCGACGGACGAAATTCATCTATTTTCCCTTTGTTATAATGTAGTTATCTAAGTTCATATTTTACTGACCTCAAATTGTTTTCGATAATAATGTTTTTAAATATTTCATCGGGTGAAATCAAACAGTGTTAACTTTGGCGTCACATCACTGGCCGACTATATATCAAGTCCTTGGCGTTCTGGGGATATCAAAAATTTTCGGAGTTTTTGTTTTTGCCAATTTTATGACAATTAATGGCTTCTTTTGTGTGGAAAAATAAAAAAAACAGGGTATTAGACGGTGCTTTTAAATTATGAAATGAAAAAAACCTGTTAAATTCAGTATTTTTTTTTTATAACATAGATAAAATGAAGGGCTTCTAATGTAGTCGTGGCGCTGGTGGCACGAAAATCCGGAGCTTCTATTGATGTCCGTGGCGGTGAAAAGGTTAATGTATATCGAATATAAGTAAGATAAAAGAATTATAATATCCTGTCGCAACTATAGCCGCTATCGTAACACAGAACACATGTCATTTCATTGATCCCTTTTCTACCTGACCCGTATCGAAACAGGTGATAATTTGCACCTGTCGTATTTGACACAAACCATATTGACGTTACGTCATTCAATTACTTGTCAAAGCATTCACTTGCAACTTGCTTGAGTAAGATGTGTGATGTCATGCTAACTTGGTAATGTTGGTAATTAAATAAATAAATAAATAATATCTTGGGACAACTCACACACGGTCATCTGATCCCAAGCTAAGCAGAGCTTGTGTTATGGTAACCAGACAACTGATATACATACTTATATAATTTATAAATACATACATATAATAGATAAATCACACCCAGACACAGAACAAACAATCATGCTCATCACACAAAGTTTGTCCTGGGTGGGAATCGAACCCACGACCTCCGGCTTAGCAGTCAGGGCCACTAACCACTAGACCAACAGGCCCGTCAAATTACAATTGTAGATAGAGTTAATTATAGTTTCTGAATCATTTGAGCGTGGTTTATAGAAGATTAGCTTTTGCCCGCGGCTTCGCTCGCGTTAAATTTCCTGTATTGCAGGTACCGGCTACTTGTAGGTTTTGCTCTAGCGCCTTATTTATTATAATAGAAAAGCTAAGTTTCCCTTTTTTTCCATCTTTCTCAGGTTTATCACTTTTTTTTAAAAAAAGTTAGCCTATGTCCGTCTCCAGAGTCCCAACTATCTCTGTACCAAAATTCATCAAAATCGGTTAAGCCATGTAGGCGTGAAGACGTAACAAACAAACAAACAAACTCACTTTCGCTTTTATAATATTAGTAAGGATAGGTTTTTGCTATGTGACTGCTAGTTAATTGGATGTGACTAAAAGAATGATGAATATGAATGTTTAAGGAGAAGGCCACCAAAACGATTTCATGTACCGGATATGAGAATGTAGAGATGGATGTGTGGAGTGACAAGAATAGATAAATAAGGAATTAGTATATTAGAGGAAGTTTGAAAGTTGCGTCTGTGACAGAAAAATTGAAAGGGAGTCGTTTGTCTTTGTATTGACATGTAATGAGCAGAGACGAAGCACATGTGACTAAAAGAGTGATGGATCTGAATGTTGATGGATGGAGAGGGAGAGACCAAGGAAACTGTTCATGGATTGTGCTAGCAATGATATGAAAGAAAGCAGTAAATGATTGCGTGACGGTTGACAGAGGAGAATAAAAGAAACACCCAGCTAAACGCGAGTCGGGTCACTCGTCCACCGAGGGTACAAATATGCAAAATAAGTAGACATATCTTTTGACAGCGAAGATTTAATGGGGTTGAGACTCGAGTATATGGTTAACTAGCTGGCGCCCGCGACTTCGCCGCGTGATATCGAAGAAACAAGTATCCTATATGTTGTTCCAGACCATAATCTTCCTCTGTGCCAAATTTCATCAAGATCCGTTAAGCCGTTTTGACATGAAAGAGTAACATACACCCATCCATACATCCTCACAAACATTCGCATATATAATGTTAGTTGGAAGTAGGATTCTTCAACTCGATACCTGCACGCGTTCTCGAGATATAGAGTCTTGACAGACAGAAAGTCGGACAACGAAGTGATCGTATAAGAGTTCCAATTTTCCTTTTGAGGTACGGACCGCTAAAACTTAATAAGCTTCGGAGTGATGTCATTTTAATTTTCTCTCATACTTCATTTTTTTTAAATAAAAGGACTGCCTCACTTGAACCAAAATATACTATTTCGGGTGTTACTCATAGAGTTTCCGGGTTTCCTGATTGCATCCGGTACTACTACCGGTACTGGCCAACCATGTTTGTGCAGTAGAACTTTAGCAAGGGATCACAATCAAAGCGAAATAGCCTTGAAACGGCAGCTGTTATTGAATGGGCATAAAGCTATTTCTTTTTAGGGTTTTTACCTCTAAAAATCAAAATCAAAATATTCTTATTTCACACAGGCCTACAAAGGCACTTATAAAACGTCGAGTAAGGTGCACGGTTCGGGTTGGTCATTTCCTATGGTGAAGAACCGACAAGAAACTCCAACATCTCACCTCCAACTCAAGAAACTCGGTTAGGTACTCTTTTTAAATCATTTGGTTTTACAATGTTACCGTTACAGCGAAAGGAACTTAAGTATAAGAGGACAGCGTAGGCCCGACAATAAGTCATTGCTTACTTTACAAAACGTAAAATAAAATAAAATGTTAACAAAAGTTAACAAGCGTCTAAGAATCTACAAGGTCTACAATGATTATGCTGATGCCTGCTATTTAGATGCTACCGAAGAGCTGTTGAATAAGTTGGAGCGCTTGCAAAACCTTTGCATTCGTTTTGTGTTTGGTTTGAGAAAATATGACCACGTTTCTTCCTTCCGCAAGGAGCTCAAGTGACTCCCTATTCGTCTTCGCAGAAACACTCGGATATTATGTCTCCTCTATAATATACTGTTTAATTGCTGAATTTTGTATGCCCATAAATAAATGCCCACTTATTCACAAAGAATTCGTAAACAATAATCTATGCAAGAAATAGAAAACCTCAACAGGCTAACTACATAACAATTCTGAGGCAGCTATTCAAGAATTCCAGTTGAAAAAAAAAATATATTGCTCAGCAGATATAAAACCAAAGACCACTCGAACAAAAAATTTCACAGTAAACCCGTAAAAATCTTTTTAACACCCTTGCTCGTAAAGCTGATGTAATTCCACCGGTTTTAGATATGTAAAGAGGGTCATAAAAAACGCGTGTGTTATCAAAGCAAATAGTTAAGTTATAGTCTATACAAATTCCATAACAGTATTATTTGCCATTTCAAATTTGGAACTGATCGCCGCCGCCGCCGCACGACTGACCAGCTAGTGAGCAGCGCGCTGTTGCTATTCAAATTTCGAACTAATCGCCATTTTACAGCAACAGTGTGCATTCACAGATTGAGTTTATTTAAAATAAAAAAAAAAACAGTTTATTCGGTAATTTCAAAACTTGGCTGCATGCTCTAGTGAAGTTTAGTGTCTTTGCCAACATGTTCACGCAGCCACGGCAGAAAGTAATCCTCGCGCCATTTTTCTCAAATTTTCTTTTCTTTGTACTTGTATTGTGAAATGTTTTTTTTTCTGTTTCCTCGCAAATGTGTTAAAAAACGTCGTACGATATACGTGCGTATTGGTTATAACATGCTCGGCTCGATTACGCCCTCGCCTACGGCTCGGGCTGAAATTCCGCCTCGCATGTTATAACCATCATAACGCACTAATATCGTAATGTACTATTACTAAACAAATCACGTCATCGTACTATCTTAAAATAGCTCACAGAATTCATTATGGCGCTGAGTAACAAAATGATCTGCATAATGAAGGGACTTGGCATTAGAGTCAACATCCTTCTTTACTTGTCCGGACATGTCTTGACTTGGAGCCTTGTAATATGTATATTAATTAATATTAGTACATTAGTTAGCCCCGGCTTCGCACCGTGCGTGGGTCACTAATATTGTACAATTATAACTTACTAGCTCTAGATTGAAAAACAATTATCCTATGTGTTATTCCAGGGTGGGAAATCAAATAACTTCCCTGTGTCACATTTGTACTGACTAAAATCCACCCATGTTCCTTCTATTGCCCTTTTTGTTCTGGGACCGCGGTATCTCTTTCAAACAACCCGCAACCCCGGCGGGCGGTGGCCGTGGGAGGCTCCTCTGCTGATTTGCATGCCTCAAGGTGTAGTATGGTTAGATTTTGCAATTTTTTTACAACTTTATGTTATGTTATGTTACCCATATTAGCAAATAAAAGATTATCCTACTAATCCAACTATCCTACTAATATTATAAATGCGAATGTTTGTGAGGATGGATGGATTGATGTATGGATGTTAGTTACTGTTTCACGTCAAAACGGCTTAACGGATCTTCATGAAATTTCGCACACAGGTAGATTATAGTCTGGAATTACGCATAGTTTTTTTTTCGATAACACGCGGGCGCCAGCTATTGAATCATTAAATGAGAGACTAAATAAGACCCTTCTAAAGGTCTGGTAATTCTGCAAGTCAACATGGTTACCCTACTAGAAACGTTATTAACACCTCCGCGTTTTAAAACTTGAGTATAAATGTACAATTTTATAGACATATTTACAGTTTACGTTTCGACTATAAAAATTAAATAAACATGTTATTGTAGAGTGTATTTAAAGTAAGTAATAAAATTGCATGATGTTAATATTTTAGTTTTTTGTCTTCGTCGAATAATAGTCAAAATTTTCAACTGTTGCTTGTTTTTAGGCTTTATATCATAAAAGGAAAAAACGGACCCGTTATATAACTTTGTTGTCTGTTAAGCCCTTTACCTCGAGAACGTAAATTTTAATTTCAACTCGATACCTCCAGGTATCGAGTTGAAATTAAAACCATGTACTCAAGCCTGTAGAGTAGCTCCCTAGAGCTGTGGCACTAAATGCTCGGCAGTTTGCTGAACTGGGCCTATTTGGCGCAGCCGTGAGACACACAATTACGTATTTGTTAATATCGTTTAGTTTTAAGTTTTTATCTCATTTTGTGTGCACTTGTGGCATGGGCCAAATAAATGTTTTTTCTTTCTTTCTTTCTGTGACAAAATCAATCCTCTAAGTCTACGTAGTCAAAATATATGGCCGTTTATGTCGCTAGTTTGTACGGTACCTCGCAGTTGGCCGGTTATTTTTGTTTCAGCCATGTAATCTCAGTTTATCTAAATAATTTTCAGTAGGTATATCCTTACTAATATTATAAAAGCGAAAGTGAGTTTGTTTGTTTGTTTGTTACGTCTTCAAGCCTAAATGGCTAAACCGATTTTGATGAATCTTGGTACAGAGATATTTGAGACCCTGGAGGCGGTCATAGGCTAATTTAAAAACAAAAGTGAGATATGAGGGAGAAAGAGGGAAGAAAAGGGAAAACTTAGCTTTGCTATTACAATAAATAAGGCGCAAGGGCAAAAACTACAGGAAGCAGGTACCTGCAAATCAGGAAAGGGGAACTGTGTTTCCCCGAATTTAATGCGAGCGAAGCCGCGGCCATAAGGTAGTAATTACATAATTTAAGAAAATTCAACAAAATAAATTTAAAGCATGTTTCCTATTGCTTATACTCATGCAATTTTTATAACATCCATAATGACAATCCGAAACAAAATTTTATTTATTTTTATTATCTATCAATATTTCCTATTACACTCAGACACGAATGCTATAAAAATCCTTATAAGCAAAGTCAATTAAGTCGACAATCGCCTACATGGAACTTAAGACCTCTTTTGTAAAGGCCGTTTGGTCGGCGCCCGCGCAGCCTGCCAGTGCAACACCCGACGCAGAACGCGCGGCCGCGATGCGAGACCCAACGAACAATTTAAAAAACGAACACGAATCTCCTTTTTCAAATTGAAAATTTAACATTCTTCTAACGTATTTTGTTTAAATCGAACGTGTGTTTTAAATTCAAAATTCGGAATAATGTGATAAAGTTTTTTTTTCTTTTTATTTCTTCATGTGGAATGTGGTAGTGTCTATGCACAAAAGAAGTGTTGTGTGATTTTTTTGTTTTTTTTTAATGAGGTGTCAACCTCGAAGTTACTGTGTGGGATAAAAGTGTTTCAAAGGTAAGGATTAATCGATACTTTGCGAAACATCTGGCCATTGATAATCGTGGGTTCAAAAAAACCTTCGTATTACTCGTAAGGTCAAACCGAAAATGGCATGACGGATTGGCCTTTTTGTCTTAAGTTTTTATTACAATCAATGAATTTAATACTACAAAAAGTTAATAACTTTACACCACTATTATTAAAAACTTAAGGACGTTGGTATACCCGACTGTTTAAAATTTTCAAAGACTTGTTATACCCAACTGCTATAATTTTCTGGTCCCTCAAGCTAAGGTTCATTTCATGCATTTTGAATGCAAATGCTTATTAAAATGTAATAGCCGTGGTCATTGTAAGTGGTTGAAGGTTGGCGACGAGCAACCGGTTCTCATAACCAGTATAAGGGTTACATTCTTATACAAATAGGATTGAAGTTAGGTTAGGTACAATGTTGTGGATGAAAAAAGAAATATATGTTTATCCTTCTGCGATTTCTCTTGCAAATGTTTGTATGGAAAAACCAATGTCAGACTGATTAAGATGTATATTTAACCGACTTCAAAAGACAGAAGGAGGTTCTCAATTCGACTTTATCTATATTTTATAAGATTTTTTACCATATAACCTTCGACTGGGTGAACCGATTCTATTTTTTGTAAGTTAATGCCCTATTTCCAATGTTTTCCAGTTACGACAATAGCATCCATGAGCAAACCATGTACCTTTTTTTTTTGGGGTGGGAAGTCATCAAATAACTTCCCTCGCTCTGGGCGGAGCGGGGGGGCATGTCAGACTTTTACTGACTAAAACCCACCCATGTTCCTTCTATTGCCCTTTATGTTCCGGGGCCGCGGTATCTCTTTCGAACAACCCGCAACAAAACCAGATACCTAAGTCTTAAATTTTGGTCAGTGGGTAGTCTTAGGGGCGGTTTTTCTTCTAATGTATATGAACGCTATGTTTATATCTCTTAGTAGTAATGAACAATAAATACTCGATAAGAATTTGTGTGAGTAAAAATCGATGAATCAAACAAAAGTCATCGATTGACGGAGGAAACTCGGCATGTACCTAAACGAGTGGGTAACCCATCCACAGACAAAGCTAGGCAATCGCGGGTTCAACCTAAAGATAGACCCGAGCGGCTGTTACTATTTAGACACGAGCTTCTCTTATTTATCATCGATTTCGTTAGCAGGTTTGGCAGTCAATTGAACAAACGTAGTGACCAATACTAGCGTCTTTCTTAGTTTGTGTGTTTGAGAAAAGATCTATTCCTTGTGACTATTTTTTCAGCCCGTTTTTTATAAACCATCTTGACCTCTTGCAGACCTACATCCATACATACTTACATGGGTGTCTCCCATGTTTTTAATTCACTCACTAAAACATAGCTTGTTTTATCATTAAATAACTTCCCCCGCTCTGGGCGGAGCGAAAAGGATTGTCAGACTTTAACTAACTAAAATCCGTCCGTGTTCCTTCTTTTGCCTTTGAGTTCTGGAGCCACGGTATCTCTTTCGAACAACCCACAACCCCGGCAGGAACTCATCCCCTATGGCTTCAAAGGGTAATCCCATCGCACACACGGCTTAGAATATTACAAATTCCATGAGCCTACATTTTAGACCCCAAAACAAATACAGGTATATTTAATAAAATTATAACCTTAAATATTGAACGCTAAAGTAAACAATATTATTAGTGTTTTGTAAAGGTTACAATCGATTTCTTTGTTTTGTTTTACATCATTGACGTCGATTCGCGTGAGTAGGCACCGAATTGTTGGCAGCTACATTCAAGTACCTTTGTAATCCTTACTATATACTATATACTATAATATTATAAAAGCGAAAGTGAGTTTGTTTGTTTGTTTGTTTGTTACCTCTTCACGCTTTAATGGCTAAACCGATTTTGATGAATTTTGGTACAGTGATAGTTGGGAACCAGGAGACGGACATAGGCTATAATTTTTTTAAAAAGAGTGGGATATGAGGGAGAAAGAGGGAAGAAACGGGAAAACTTAGCGTTGCTATTACAAATCAATAAGGCGCTACCGAATTTAACGCGAGCGAAGCCGCGGGCAAAAGCTAGTTTATAATAATTCTCTTTTTTCATTTATCAAATTATATTTTTAAATATAAAAATAGGAGGCTAAAGATAGGCACGGTAACGGAGCAGGGTCCAAGTTACCGGTGGTTAGGGCTCCAGAGACAGGAACCTCCTCACAATGCGGGCCGTATCGAGGAGTACTGCCTTCTGAATCAGGCCCTTGATCCAACCGCCAATTACTGTAATTACTCGCTAAATATTCTCCAGCGATTAATTGTCTATTAACAATTCACAGATGATATTAGCAAATTTTTTTTTCGTTTTTTTTTTTTTTAAAAGTATCCTCACACTAGGAATTTCTTCTGTATCGTATCTGCGTTTACAAACATTTAAACTCACATACACAAACAGCCAGACCCAGAACAACTACCTGTAGGTCATACAAATATTTGTTCCATGCGGGGATTGTACCCGCGACACGCGGCGCAGAATTCGATCGCTCAGCCACTGCGCCAACCGTGCCGTCAAAATTGTGGTGTGACTTGGAAGAGCTTTTTTATTATATTATTATTTATAACCAACTTAAGCCCCGTTCCAATAAACAAAAACGAGTCGTTTTGCTTACGGATAGTAGGATTTTGACATAAGTCTCATAGAACTTATGTCAAAATACTACCATCCGTAGGCAAAACGAGTCGTTTTTGTTTATTGGAACGGGGCTTTAGACTAACAGTTAACACCACACATACAAGTTATCGGTCGTACATTAAACACGAAAAACAAGAAAATCAAATACATTCACAATTAGAATAATAATTTAAAAATATGTAGAATAGTAAAAAAAAAATTGGCTGTCATTTGTAGATCTCTGACAGTCGTTAAAGGTGGTCAGTGCCCCAAGTTGTGCCCCAGTCTTAACCAAAGGGTATCGTATTACCCAGTACTAACAGGGTTGTGCTTGTGGAGGTCAGATAGGCAGTCGCTCCATGTAAAATCCTGTTATTCAGCTGCATTCGGTAAGACTGGAAGCCAACCCTAATAAAGTTGGGAAAAGATGACGTATATATTTCCATACTTTTCTAAGCCAGGTTAGAAACTAACCCGACTAAATAAAACAGCGGTTTCGTAAGGATAAATGCCTCTAACGAATATTGCATTAGTATGAAGTGGAGCAAGTACTTGATCGACAAGATAACTTGAATGCAATCTAATTTAGTACCAGCAAATGTTTTATTTAGTAGTTTTTCGCCCTCATATCATTTAATCCTTACTAATATTATAAAAGCGAAAGCAAGTTTGTTTGTTACGTCTTCACGCTTAAATGGCTAAACCGATTTTAATGAATTTTGGTACAGAGATAGTTGGGAACCTGGAGTTCATCAATCATGTTCATCAAACCTGAATTCATCAATAACGGTTCAACCATTAAAGCGTGAAGAGGTAACAAACAAACTCACTTTCGCTTTTATAATATTAGTAAGGATTATAATAATACTAGCTGTGCCCAGCGGTTTCACCCGCTGAGGTTTAGACCCCTAAACCTCAGCGGTATGAAAAATAGATTTTAGCCGATTCTCAGACCTACCCAATATGTACCCAAAATTTCATAAGAATCGGTCGAGCCGTTTCGGAGGAGTACGGTAACTAACATTGTGACACGGAGATTTTATATATTAGATAACCATATTCATCAAATAACTTCCCCCGCTCTGGGCGGAGCGAGAGAGTGTCAAACTTGTATTGACTAAACGGTGAGACCCTTTATGTTCCGGGGCCGCGGTATCTCTTTCGATCAACCCACAACCCCGGCGGAGTAGAACAGCCCTAGCCTCATCTTGGCAACAAAATCTTACTAATATTATAAATGCGAATGTTTGTGAGGATGTACGTTTGTTTCACGTCAAAACGGCTGAACGGATCTTGATGAAATTTGGCATAAGGTAGATTATGGTCTGGAATAACACATGGAATAGAGGAACAATAGAGGTCTATTGTACATTAAAAAAAAAAAAAAAGTAAAGTTTATCTAAAAATAAATTTATAACGACTATGGTTGATCAATTTTCAAGAATAGAACCTACTTTTACCAGATGATTCGAGAGAGGTAATGTGTTGTCGCAACGCATCGTTTAACTCGCGTCTCAGTTACTTAAGCATTGCGCGTTGCTTACGAACTCTTGCGCATATTGTTATAAAGCCTGGGAATTCGATAAAAGGTGCAAACTACAGTCACTGAGGTTAACTTTAGATGGTGTTATTGATAAACTAGAAACGGAATTATTGAGGACTAGCTGACGTTCACGGCTTGGCCCGTCTGATATCGAAAAAAAGTATGTGTATCCTATGTGTTATTCCAGACTATAATCAATCTCTGTGCCAAATTTCATCAAGATCCGTTCAGCCGTTTTGACGTGTAAGAATAACAAAAATCCATACTTCCATACATTCATTCCCACAAACGTTCGCGTTTATATTTCTAGGATGAGAAATGTTATTACTAATACAGTTTTGTAAGTGTTACCAATAACAATATGAATCATTTGGTTTTGACATCAGTACAGTAGGAGAAAATCAATTTTAAAAGTTGCTAATTGTCTTTACAACAGTGCTCGTGATTGTACAAGCTGGTCAAATCAAAATTAACTTATCAAAATTCTGCAGAATTCTTCATCACCTACGTTTAAGCCAGAATTATTAGCTTATTAGTCATTCCAAAACACCTAACATACCGAAAGGGTAGTACCCAAAGCAGTCAACGGCTAGTTCCGGCAGTGACGCGCATGCGTCGGCGACCAGTGGGCGTGGCCTTGACTGCGCGGGCGCCGAGCGTGGCGTCAACGTCTTATTCCACTTCACTTGGTGCTCGGGGAGAATGAGACGTTGCTGTCGTCCTATTTGGTTATCGAACGTGCCTCCACACCAAACACATTCGTTCCACTTGCTGAAAGTCTCCCAACTTGATGAGTTGTCATGGTTGACCTGGGAGTCCTTAACTGTTTCGCTGCCCAGAACTCAGCGTAGGAGTCCAAAATGTATGGTAAAACTAGCTTTTTCCCGCGGCTTCGCTCGCGTTAAATTCGGTAGCGCCTTATTGATTTGTAATAGCAACGCTAAGTTTTCCCGTTTTGTCCCTCTTTCTCCCTCATATCCCACTCTTTTTTAAAAAAAATAGCCTATGTCCGTCTCCTGGTTCCCAACTATCTCTGTACCAAAATTCATCAAAATCGGTTTAGCCATTAAAGCGTGAAGAGGTAACAAACAAACAAACTCACTTTCGCTTTTATAATATTAGTAAGGATAAGGATTTGATCTGGGCAGCGAAAGGGTTAAATAGACTGCGGATACAGATTCACCGTGGCAAGAAACGCCTCAAGTTTTTAGTAGAGATTTATTGATGACTCTGCCATTTTTTACGGATCGGTAATCATCAAATAACTTCCTCCGCTCTGGGCGGAGCGGGGAGTTGTGACAGAATTTTACGGACTAAATCCACCCATGTTCCTTCTCTTGCCCTTTATGTTCCGGGGTCGCGGTATCTCTTTCAACCAGCCCTTACTTTTCCAAGATTGCTATCGACAAGCTGAGAAGAAATGACCCATTATGACACTACATCGTTCTCACATGTATTTATAATCTCAACATGAATGATGTATCCATGGTTTTGTAAAAATATTATGATTTAAATGAGTGTCCATGGAGTTTCTTGCCCATTCTACTCCATAGAGATCTACGCTTTGGAATGGGCAACTACAGTACTTTCACAAGTTATTATGTCTTGTGACTGGGACTGTAGTAGCATCTTTTTTTTTTGTTTTCATGACATTCAAATGTGCCTGTAATGGTCTAATTGAAATAAATGATTTGACATTTAAACGCTCTTCAAAGAAAGCGCAACTTTTTTAAAAGAATCCAGCATTTGATTTCCTATAAAAAATACTACTAGAAGTGAAACAAAGCAGTAGGCACTTCTACCGCCTTCATAATATGGTAACACAGCAATAAATTTCGAACAAAAACACCTGAACATCGATACACAATATGTCGTAATACAAGATGCGCTATTATATGTGGGTGTATTGCAAATTTGCAACACATTACTGCTATAATATTATCACCTGACTAGATGAGCTTAGGAATATGGGTTTGTTATGTAAATTATTTTATTGCGTACTAGCCTTCCGCCCGCGACTTCGTCCGCGTAGCATAGTTACTTTGGGCTAACGCTAACTTTAACCCGCGTGTTGATCGAAAAAAAGTACCTTCTCTCCCCTTTTCTTCCCTCTTTCTCCCCTTTATCTCACTTTTTTTTTAAATTAGCTTTTTTTCCGTCTCCAGGGTCCCAACTATTTGAGTGCTGCGCAATGTATCGCGAGTTCGATCCCCGCACGGAACAAATATTTGTATGACCTACAGGTAGTTGTTCCGGGTCTGGCTATTTGTGTATGTGGGTTTAAATGTTTGTATACGCACCCACGATACAGGAGAAATTCCTAATGTGGGGAACTTTAAAAAAACCAGTCAGGCAACATTTAGATACGGAGCCAGTCAAATGGGAATGATCCTCTGGGTATAAATTGGACCTTACCAGTGAATGAACTTCAAATTTTGGTCGTAAAACCACACACCATCAACAAGAACAGTAACAGTGATTAATGAGAAGACCATTTTCATGAAATCCTTTATAATTACAATTAATATGAAATTTCCAAATAAACGAATGTTATTGAACCCAAGATTTATTATAACATCCAAAAATGTAACCCATTCGATGTTTTAATTATTGTTGATGGATTCTTGATTAAGAAACTCTGTATAAGGTACTTCAACATTTTTAGAATTCAGTGAATCGTTATGTTGACGAGAAAAATGAGTTTGTTGGAAATTTAACTGACTTTTGAAATTTTATTTCCAAAATAATAACTTGTTATTTATCTGACGTAAAAGGTTATTCATTTGCTGTCTATGCTACATTCCAAATAGATTGCTGACTAAATGAATTATCTAAAATCACTACGGCAAAACAAAAAAAAAATAAGATGTTGACAAAACCTCAAAAATAAACGTCAAATTGAAAAGACTGAAAATAATTTTAGTTTCGGGAGTTGATGGCAAAAAAATCGATGAATCAAACTAGTCAACAAATACAGTCAAGTAGGGTTTTAAGCCCTTTTAAGATGTGGTATGATGGTGTCTCACGCAAATTCTTATTGAGAACTAGCTTTTGCCCGCGGCTTCGCTCGCGTTAACTTCGGTAGCGCCTTATTGATTTGTAATAGCGACGCTAAGTTTTCCCGTTTCGTCCCTCTTTCTCCCTCATATCCCACCGTTTTTTTTAAAAAATCTATGCCTATGTCCGTCTCCTGGTTCCCAACTATCTCTGTACCAAAATTCATCAAAATCGGTTCAGCCATTAAAGCGTGAAGAGGTAACAAACAAACAAACTAACTTTCGCTTTTATAATATTAGTAAGGATAGTAAGGATTCATTTTCCAATGGTATTATAAGATTGAAGCATATTGTCCATATACAGGATATTATATTTGAACGACGTATAAAGGACTCATACATATTTGAAGTAAAAATATACTAGCTGGTGCCCGCAGCTTCACCCGCGTGATATCGAAAAAAATATCCTATGTGTAATTCAAGACAATAATCTACCTCTGTGCCGAATTTCAACAAAATCCGTTCAGCCGTTTTGGCGTGACATAGGGTCAAACATACATCCATACTCACAAACTTTCGCATTTATAATATTAGTAGGATAGTAGGATTGAAGATAACTCAGAAGCTACCAAAGCAATATAAATAAAAATGAAATGGTTCCCTCTTCGGGAGTATACCTGTTTGATTACTAAAGAGAATTTTGAACATAAAATGCAGTCGAATTGAAAACCTCCTTGTTTTGAAGTCGGTTGAAAATTGGGTTCAAACTTTTATCATTGATCTATGTCTAGACGAATCTTTTTAAGGGCCTCTATTAACAAACTTTATCAAAATCAAAAAAAAAAATCAAAATCAAATCATTTATTTCAATTAGACCATTACAGGCACTTTTGAATGTCAAGAACCAAAATGAATCTACAGTCCCGGTCACAAGGCATAATAACTTGTGAAAGTACTGTAGTTGCCCATTCCAAAGCGTTGATCTCTATGGAGAAGAATGGGCAAGAAACTCCATGGACACTCTTTTAAATTATAATTTTTACAAAATCGTATTTACATCAACATCCAAAGTTACATAAAACAACACAAAATAAAACGCGAAGTGTAGCAAAAGATTGCGTCAAGGTTGTGTGTTTATATGCTAAACGGCTCGTAGGAGGTCCCTGCTACCCACGCTATTATTAGAGGGGACATGGTGACGTCGTAATAGATGTCTTATTTGCTGATTGAGGCCTTTAATTAATACGTAATCTTGTATATGGCCTTCTTAGTAGGTGTTAATTCTGTGAAGTTGGTCAACCTGTAGCTGGGTTTCCCTATAAGAACATTTTTGGGAGCCTCCATATAACTTTTGTCTTATCAGAGGAACCAGCTTAAGTAAAGTAAGTAAGGGTACGGGTACAGTAAGGGCTGAAACTGCATTAAACGGACAGCCGCGCGGTTTAATACAAAAGTGAACCGACGCGGGGATACGCGCGGGGCCCGCCAGCGGTTACACGCGCGGGCACTGCAATGCCGCTCTGTCATATGAGGTCAAGCGAATGAACTCTTTAGGCACCTGTGGCAGGGTCCTTCACATACCCACAGAACCCACGCTTGCAGACCCGCGGCGGGTGTCTGTCGCAGGTGGCCGTTTAACGCAGTTTCAGCCCAAATTCTAAAAAGTATTGATTGCGTATTCTTTACACGCATCTGTATACCCCAGTACTAGAGGGCAAAGAGATGTAAAAACACTTATAGAGAGGATATTTTCAAGCAAAAATTTTGATCCTGACCATTTTTCATTTGTAATGTATCCATGGTTTTGTAAAAATATGATTTAAAAGAGTGTCCATGGAGTTTCTTGCCCATTCTTCTTCATAGAGATCTACGCTTTGGAATGGGCAACTACAGTACTTTCACAAGTTATTATGTCTTGTAACTGGCACTGTAGCAGCATCTTATTTTTGTTTTCATGACATTCAAAATTAGACCATAACAGGTCTAATTGAAATAAATGATTTGATTTGATTTTGACACATGGATGCTCCCTGACAAGTGGGCGTGTGACACAAGACAGAACGATTTGTTACCAAGTAGTAACAAGTATGGGATTATAATTTTCTTCGTCTTGTCCCGTTCATAACTCGTACATATTTAAATGTCTTTGCAGGAACGCAATCGTATATAGCACTATTATGTATTCAGCGTGGGTGCTCTCGATGTTTGCCTTCGTATCGGTGTTAAATAGTTATGTATCTTTATGTAATGTTTGAGATACATATTAGTTCTTGTAAGATCTAGACGACATAGTTTTACATTCGTTATAGGTTCCAAAAATAATTAAGTGAGGCATGAAGAAGTTGTGACGATTGCCTTTAGGACACGGTGGAGCAAATTGTGGTGGTCTGTCCAGCTTGAGCGGAGCACCGCTGTAACCGCTCCTCGTAGACGCAATCGGTGACGGCGATTTCTCACGTCTGGACTTGGTTCAGTCCATGGTCCGGATCGAGAGGGAATGGGAAGCGGTCACTTCCTTCTGCGAAACACTAGAGAAGGAGGTGCCCGAACGTTTGAGGGAGAGAACCTCAAACTAACCCAGCCGCGAGAGACGCTCCGAGCGCCGGGCGCCGCGATACGACTCCGGGCCACCGTAGATGAGGGTCTGTGGATGGTGAGCAATGGGTAGCTCACCGTCATTGACAACAGGCCGTGTTGATGGCGCGTTCTTGTTCCACGCGTGCCTCAAATAGATGTCAGCTTAAGAGAGGGGCCTGCAAGAGCCAATGAGAGATACCATGGCCCCAGAACATAAAAGGCGAAAGAAGATTTTCGTTTTAGGTTCCAAAAAGATTACGTGAGGTATAAAGGAGTTACATAAGATCGAGTGGGTAGTTTTTATTAGCATTATTGAGAAATATAAATACAATAATAGTAACGAATCTGCTCATCATCATCTGCCTAGCCTTTTCCCTACTATGTTGAGGTCGGGTTTTAGTCTTACCGGGTTCACCAGACTGCCTATCTGACCTCCACCACCCAGTTAATAACTGAGTAATAAATATGATACTCCTTAGTAAGACTGAGTGGCTTTCGAGCCACTGCCTGACCTGTAACGACTGTCAAAGATATAAAAATGTACCCTCGTCTGGTGGCTTGGGCGTTAAAACCGCTTCAGCCGCAATGACAAAGTTTTTCACTTGAATCAAAATGGACTATGAACTTATTTTTTTTTTTTGGTGTGGCACTAGTTGCGTCTTTGTGCCAATTTCGGGTGACTATAAACTTAGGGAATCAAAATATTGCCATATTTATCTATTATATATTTTTTATCCGTAGATATAGTATATTTTTTATTCGTGTTGATAAATTACAGTAAAAATAAGATAGTCAATTCTTTTCTGAGCAATACTTTGTCTGCATAATCACAGAATCTAAATAAATAAATGTCACCATATTACGCAACTCACACAAATAAGCGCGAATAATCTTGATTTTCTCAAAATGGAGGGACCAGTTTACTCAATAACCTTGCCGACTTCGGACACTGATTATTATTAATTCAGTTCTATATATTACTCAACTCGATAACTCCGCCATTTATAGAGGAGAATATACATTATATTGTCTTTGGATAGATAAAAGACTTTTTTCTTGGAAACTCTGTCTGATTAACCAATAGGAGAAGTGTGACGTGACCACAGACAATTTTCAGTTTAGGATGACCCGTTTGACGTTATGAATACTGACATTCTAGCTTCCTAACGATGTTTTCATTGACTGTAGCAAGTGATAACTATACGATACGGATACGAATACGAAAAATAAGAAGAGATGAAGCAATTGTGACTAAAAGAGTGATGGATCTGAATGTTGATGGACGGAGAGCGAGAGGAAAACCAAAGAAAAAATGGATGGATTGTGTAAGAAATTATATGAAGGAGAAAGGAGTAAATGATACCGTGACGTTTGATAGGGGAGAATGAAAAAAGAAAACGAGATGATGATGATGGGGAGAATGAAAGAGCCGAAGTCACTTCTTAAAAAAAAACTATATCTTTAAAAGTTCTTCCATTTCGCTGAATCTGTCCATCACACTACATAACCCGCACGTAATCTGTTGAAAAATTATCACAAGACATAATTACTCAACGATCCATGTGCGATGCCCCTGATGCTCTCAGTTTGGACAGACAAGGGCAGGAGAGGGCGACATATCTGTTGTGCAAGACATGAGACACCCACAGTCGCAAATGATGGTCGATCGTCACCTTTAAAATGAGGTGGGTTAGTCAATTTTAAAACTTGGGATTATGTGTAACGTTGACAGATGGAGAGGGATGGGAAGGCCATAGAAAAGATGGATGGGTTGTGAGCAGAATGATGTGAAAGATAAGGGAGTAAAGATACTGTGACAGTTGAAAGGTAAAAAACGTTGCACCTCCCCAACACGTTTTCTCATATGGGACAAGGACTGGAAGATGATATAGTGTGCAACGTGTTTTACCAAGGGGGTGTCGTGTTACCCAGAAAAGGGTTGTGGATATAAAATACGGAGTCGCACCATGTAAACTACTAGTATTCAGCTGCATTTTGTTCAATTTGGAATCGACCCCAGCATAGTTTACAATAGGCTAGGCAAATGATGCAAATCTGATCTTAGAAACAAAAAATACGTGTGGCACTCGGGGACTGCCGCGGTAAAGCTATTGCATAGCATTGTTTATTAACTTATGCAATAAATAAAAACAATCTAAATAAAATAAATATATAAATAAATATATAAATATCTTGGGACAACTCACACACGGCTATCTGATCCCAAGCTAAGCAGAGCTTGTGTTATGGTAACCAGACAACTGATATACATACTTATATAATTTATAAATACATACATATTATAGATAAATCACACCCAGACACAGAACAAACAATCATGCTCATCACACAAAGTTTGTCCTGGGTGGGAATCGAACCCACGACCTCCGGCTCAGCAGTCAGGGCCACTAACCACTAGACCAACAGGCCTGTCTAATAAAAAGTACTTCCAATGAAAAGAAGTCGCAAACAGAAACATTTTTTTTTATCAACTTAGACAATAAATAAAAAAAAAAACTAAATATAATATTTAAAAAGTACTTCCAATGAAAAGAAGTCGCAAAAAGAAAAACAAGACCTTGGGTATGATCCAGCGTAATGTCGATTGACTATCCGATTCTCTACCAAACACGCTATTAGAACATTAGAATCGGGATTGAAATAACTGACCGTATTGTGTGAACGACGTTAGACAAGCCACACCTCCGTGCCCGTCGGAGTGGGGAGCGTCATTTTTTTCTTCGTTACGGAATTTCTGGATTCGGTCCCCGCGCTCAAGGCCCGCGATAGAAGCTTTGCAATAGCTTAAAAACCAGAAAAATATTTTAGTTTCGGAAGTCGGTGATCTTGTTTGATTCATCGCCTATTGCCTCCGACTTCCACATTGAAATCGCGTAACAAATATATAAAAAAAAGATACAGTCGACTTGAAAACCTCCTCCTATTTTTGAAGTCGGTTAAAACTACAGAATACCATATTTATGGTGCGAATTGATTAACAAGAGATCATCTGAATTAGGCTCAACTCAATCAATATACTACAATTATATAACACTACCTATAACGTCATTATCATTGCAAATTACATTAGCCTACTAAAACCTTAAACAACAAAACCCACGCAAACATCAACCTTATTCCACTTCTATAAGAGTCATCACAAAAACCAACTTACGACATACAGTTGGTCATCATTAAATTAGTCTCAATGACCTAAAGGATAAGGGTGACGTGTGATGTATTTATGTGGTGATCGGGTCGTCCTCGTATCGAGGTTGGCAATAAAGCACGTCGGGTATAGAGTATCGTTGTTTATGATTTTGCGATGGTTATAAATACTAAATGTTAGAAATGTTAGACTTGTACTAACTAAAACCCACCCATGTTCCTTCTATTACCCTTTATGTTCCGGGGCCGCGGTATCTCTTTCGAACAGCCCGCAACCTCGGCAGGCGGTAGCCGTGGCAAGCCCCTCTGCTTCGCTGACATGTCTTTGAAGCGCGCGAGGAATACGAACGCGCCGTCTACACGGCCTGTCGTCACTGGACGGACAGACGGTGAGCTACCCATGGCTCATCGTCCACAGACCCACATCTACGGTGGCGGAGATTTATAAATACCCTTGAATAGGTACTGGTTATACATTGATGAGATCATTGGTTCTAACAATAGAATAAGTTGGCAAGGTATCTTAGAAAGATCTGTGTACACTTAGCAAAGGGGATATAAACCTGGACTCGTCATCAACAGAATCATTTTCTTAAAAACCCACGATCCAACAATCGATATTTTTAAAAAAAAGTTAAGTTTATTTGATAGAAAACAAACGGTTTATTAAATCCTACTCCTACTAATATTATAAATGCGAATGTTTGTGAGGATGGATGGATGTTTGTTACTCTTTCACGTCAAAACGGCTGAACGGATCTTGATGAAATTTAGCACAGAGGTAGATTATAGTCTGGAAAAACACATAGGATACTTTTATTCGATATCATGCGAGCGAAACCGCGGGCGCCAGCTCGTAAAAAATTGTATGAGTTTAAAACGTAAATCAATTTCTAATAAAAAAATAACCAACTTCCAAAAAACACAAAAAAACGAAGTCGAAATGATTTTTGTTTGATTCATAGATTTTTTGCCACCGTTTAATTTCCGTCTTTATCAAATCCAAAAACTTTTTAATTCAAATTTTTTAAACTCTTTCCATTCCACTACCATACAAGGAAAACCTCTAAAATACACTGACTTTGTTGGCAAATCACACTTGACTATTGACATTCTGTACAAGCTCAGTGTAAGCCATGCCTACTGCGCATGATGTCATACAGTGACGTCAGACACGTAACCTGCGCGGGAGTCGATGAGCGCTATGTAGGTTTTATTTGTAAAAGATTTGTTGAGAGACTTTTTTTAAGTCGTAAAATGTGGCCAGCTACAAAAACTTTATGAAATTCCTGTATTGTTACATTTTAAGGATTAAATCAGAAAACTACCGACTCCGATCACCTTTTTAGGGTACCGTGCTTCAGAAGAAAAAAACAGAACCCTTATTAGATCACTTTGTCTGTCTATCAAGACTCTTTGTCTCGAAAACGCGTGGAGGTATTGAGTTGAAATTAAAACTATATCCTCAAGTCTGTGGTCTCTTTGTGATGTGAAATCAACCTTCATTAGTCTACGCAGTCAAAAGATATGGCTGTTTATGTCGCAAGTTTGTATGGAACCCTCGATGCACGAATCTAACTCGCTATTGGACGGTTTTTTTGAGAGTTGATAGGTTGTCACCGCAACTGAGCCGTAATTCACACTGAAGCCGTAGGCGAGGGTGTTGTGGAGTCTACGACTGCAGTGTAACGGGGTTGCGTGTTGTTCGAAAGAAAGCAAAACTGTTTATTAGACTTTCACAGAACAAGACAATAAATACAAAATTAATTTTAAAAAAAGAACGGCAAAACCTAAAAAACCATAGACATTTGTCCTGAACGGGACCAAAAGGCCTCTATCTCAGCATGGTGCTGCAATATGGCAGTCATGTCACCGCGTTGATATTCTGATAATATCCCGATGAAATCCATACAAGAATAAATGCATTATGGAATATATATAAAAAAAAAATAAGAAAACGAGAAGCGAAATCTACCCTGATAGAAAGAAGGTACTGCAGCTCCGGAACACAAAGGGAAAGAAGAAGGAACATGGACAGTACAAATCTGACACTCGTTTCCGCTCAGCCCAGCGGGGGAAATTATTTTTCTCATGCGATACAAAACTATCTACACATAGAATGACTATCCAAATCAAAATCTCGCACATCATTATCTAAATTACTCAAATATCTATTCATTGGAGTTTCCTTTTACGGATTACATACTAAATCGTGATGTAGCTTCAATACGAAATTGCATAAACCCTTACATGTAAAGATAATAGGCAAAAAGTTTGTATGGCTTGTTTCAAATCGAATTAACCTTCAGTTTAGTCCTTTTATTTTGACATAAGTAGGACATGTGTATAGAAGATTCGTTTTGTATGGAACGTTGATACATTATAGTGATTGATTGATGGATGATTTTGTCATTTAAATGTAATCTTTGTCATTATTTTATTGGCTTTGGGTTTTTTCTTTATATATTGTTTTTTCTTGCGTTTTGTTACTAACATAATAATAAGTAGTGTGTTTACTAAAATCTTATGGATCAAGGTCTGAAATATCCTGCCGGGGTTTCGGCTTGTTCGAAAGAGATTTCGCGTCCCCGGAACACAAAGGGCAAAAGAAGGGACATGGGTGGGTTTTAGTCAGTAAAAGTCTGACACTCCCCCCTCGCCCCGCCAAGTGCAATCAAAGTTATTTGATAAATTAAATCCCCAAAAAAATTATACTTAAGTTTTGGGTTGTGACTTACTAAAATAGCTTGTAAGTAGTGTGTTGACTAATATCTTATGGATCAAGGTCTTAAATAACGTTTTTTTTCTAAACAAATGTAGTTTTGTATTAATCCATTTTATAACCCTAGTTTAAGACCAAATTGATTGTAATGGAACGTACTGCACTTTTCCCTTATTTTGATGTTCGAGCCTCCTTGTACATCTGGGTTATGATTATCCTATGTTTTCGGTAGTTGTCTGTTATGAGCTTTGACCTGCTTGCCCAAGGTGGACTTAGGAACTTGTTGCCGTTGTCAACAAGGACCTCAGACCCCAAAGAAGGGTTCCACCACAACATTATTATTTCCTTCATCTCCATTGAGATAAATCTACTTAAAATACATTCCTTAGCTATTTTTTATAAAGCCTTGACAGCGTTGGCTTTCGGGGGTGAAGTAAATCCTTATCCTTCTCCATGCTACATAATAGGAAATTTCATTAAAATCAGGTCAGTAGTTTAATAGAAGAGCGTGCCAAACAAACCAACTTTTTCATTAAAAATAATAGTGCAAATTAACGAAACGACAACCAGAAATAATTAACACTATTTCAACGGTCCAAAACCAGGAAAGAATCTATTCATAACGCTTCTTCAAAGTCACTACATTATGTCATATTTTGCACCAAACCGCTAAGCGGAGAGACAATGTTATGTCTCATTTTCCATCTGTCACTTTGACATTGTTATGTCATCGCATTGACAAGTATTGGCGGCCATGTTGTGATTCAGAACTTGGCCTTTAGTTTGTAAAAACACCCACTAGGCAGGTATTAATTTTGCATGTGGGATGTTGCTTCATAAAAAAACAAAAAAAAAAATGGAATAGCACAATAAAAGTGGCCTGGTTATTGCAGTTTTCTATAAATACTATCCACCACAGTACACAGTTGAAACTACAGCTTATTTCTTATTTCCAAACATCTTCAGACGAAAACGGATGTGTTTACTGTACACACACTTCTGCTGGGATGAGCAGAAGTGTTCTTAGAAAACAATCGTGGTTAACATCCTAAATGACACATCTATCATCACATACTTAAGACAACACTGCACGTATGCATGTTAAACATTACATAAACTACAAAGGTAACAATTGACACGTCTCTGAGGTCACGAGTCGGAGGTCGAACTCAGAACCGACCAGTGTAGGATGAACCTTCTGTTACTGAACATTAGCGGGTTTAACCTCCTCATCTGTCTAGCAATTTCCAAAGTATATTAAGTAGCCAAGTATTATTTGGCTTACAGTAAATTTTGTAAAAAGGTTTAGCATGAAAATTGATAAACAAACCTCCTTTTGTTTTTAAAGAACAGAACCTCTTTGCTCAATTACAAAATGAGGTCTCAAAAAATGCCTTTTCAATTTTGAATTAGGAATCCCTCAGCCATTTTTTAAACGTAGGTCCCTCATAATACATTTTTATTGCTTAGTGTTAGTTTATGTATTCTACTGTGTATAGGCAATGTATTTAATGTGCCGGATATATCGCTTTCAACATAAAAAAATACGATAAAACTCATCATCATCTGTCCAGCCTTTTTCTAACTAAGTTGGGTTTTTACAGTCTTAATGGATACCTCCACAACTTAACTGAATAATACGATGATACTCTATACTATAGTAAGACTGGTAATCAGACTTGGTTTCTAAATACTTCGTAACGACTGTCAAAGATCTATAAATGACAGCCGGGACCAACGGCCTTCTGTTCTAAACATTAGTGTATAGAATCTATGATTAGTTTTTAAATAGATGCGTAGTTACAAAACCTTGAATGTTTTCGACGTCTTCCGGATTTTGATGATTTTATTAATGTTGAAAGTGACGCATAATTGGAAAACCTGTTTATGTGAATTTTGTGGAAATTGACGCTGAATCACGCTATAGTTATGTTAAAGTGTTATGCAATTTGGTGTCAAATCCTATGGCAAAAAAGGCATATTCTCAGTCAATGGCTGCAGTTTGGAATGTCCTAAATGCCAGCAACCCTCTGTTCAGCTAGTCCACTATTCTAAACAGTATGGGGTACTGTCGAGACGACTAGATTAGCGAGCGGACTTGATAAAGCCTCAAGTCCGCACTTCGTACTCCTAGTTGAAAGAAAGAAAATATGTTAATTTGGCAATACAGTTTTTTTTTATTAACCTAGACAAAAAAATAAAAAAAAAACATCCCAGAGCAACTCAGACATGCGCACCGAGTCCTATACTAACTTGCAACATAAACAGCCATTTATTTTGACTGCTCAGACTTAGAGGGTTGATTTGACCACAGATTTAAGTATATGGTTTGAATTCGACACTTCGCGTTCACGAGATAAAGGGTCTTGCCAGACAGACAGACGGACGACAAAATGATCCAATAAAGGTTTCGTTTTTTCTTTTTGCGTTACCGGACCCTAAAAAAAGACAATGTAGTGTGTCTTACGGCTGCGCCAAATAGGCCCAGTACAGCAAACTGCTGAGCAGCTAGAGCGCGACATTATACTCAATATCTTTATTGCTTTACCATAATGTGTATTTGGGTGGTAGTTTTTATAATAATGAGATCATTATGGACCCTGTAGGGCACAGCAAAAGGGTAGAGGAGAGGAAGCTCTGTTTTATTATATACATTTGTGAAGAAGATTTATCACTAGACAATTCAGGTGTTATTTTACAATTATTTATCTTTATTGTTATTATAATTCTGCTGATTTGTGTGTGTAGGTTTTACTGTGGCAGTGTGTACTTTTAAATGTTTTTTTTTTATCGTATTATAATAAGTTAGTTAGTTAGTTTAGTTTTCATCATTAGTTTTCAACTGGACCTGAGATATGATGTAACGACTGCAACACAGTTTTATATTTATAGTTTAATACTTAAATTATTTATTTCAATACAGTGAGCATTAAAATATGTAGTTATAGTTGAAATTATTGTTTGTTTTTATCAGCTTACTAGCTGCGCCCCGCGATTTTACTCGCGTAGTGATAAAATATACAATATATCTTTATGAATTGTAGCCTATGTGTTATTCTGGTATGTAAGCTATATTAATGTAAAGTTACATTAAAATCCATTCAGTAGATTTTGCGTGAAAGAGTAACAAACATAAACAAACTTTCGCGTTTATAATATTGGTAGGATATATAAT
This sequence comes from Ochropleura plecta, assembly GCA_905475445.1. Classification (NCBI taxonomy): domain Eukaryota; kingdom Metazoa; phylum Arthropoda; class Insecta; order Lepidoptera; family Noctuidae; genus Ochropleura; species Ochropleura plecta. The sequence continues at coordinate 6,053,889 of FR997750.1, read as the reverse complement.
ACAAATCTCATTATACAAAGTAGCATTTTCCAATTTAGGTTGAAATCCGCTTTCTTTCTGACAAAATGCAGCTGAATTCCAGAATTTAACATGGACTAACTGACAAGGTAACACGGCATCATTTCACCCCTTTCGTCAAAAACAGACTCCGAGTAGCTAAACAAAATACTGCATCAGTACAATTTACAGCAGATTCGTATTCCAAATACAATAGCAACAAATTCTCTACATTATCTTATTCACACATTCCGTGGTCAGACCTTGTAGCGGCTTCCTTGTGGGTGTTACAAACGACTGCATCTTAGAATTGTGCAGCACTGGCTTGGCTTGCGTTACGATCAAGAACATTATAAATATATAAATATGTGGCTATGTTTTCTTAGAAATTTATGAAGTAGGATTTACGGGGCCATCCATAAAGTACGTAACACGAATTTCATGATTTTTAGACCCCTCCCCCCTCCTTGTCACAGGTGGTCACATTTGTGAGACCCCCCCTCCCTAGTGTGACGTCACAAATTTGCAATTTTGCATCTAAAAATACCTAATTTATAGAAAAAACTAAAAACTAATTTAATATTTTAAATTTCGCGATTCAATTTATAAAATTTGAAATGTGATGTCACAAAACTAGGACCCCCCCCCACCCCTTGTCACACCATGTCACATTTCGTCAACCCCCTCCCCCCCTTTACATGTGACGTACTTTATGGATACTTTACCGTGAAATGAAACATTTAAGTCATTCGTAGAACGGAACGTAAGATGAGTGAATGACAGGTGACAGGTAATAGATGGAAGGAGAAAATGGCGGACGATAAAAAACGAAGAGGATTTTTTAAGAAGAAAGTTAAATATTTTTAATTAACGAGCCAAAATAAACGAAGAAAACGGAATAAAATGTTTCTGTCAACTCCCCACAATTTTACATATACGTAATACGTAAATATTTTTTTCATGGATAATTCAATAGAAATAGTTGTTTATACATGTTAACGTGTAGGAATTGCCAATAAATTGACCCAGTGTAGGACATTCAGAGAGTGGTTCGTGGCTAAATAATAACAGCCGCTCGGGTCGATCTTAAAGTTAAGCCGCGATTGCCTAGGTTGGTCTGTGAATGGGTAACCACCCCGCCACCCGTTACCGAGTACCACACATACCGAGTTTCTATAATAACGTTCTGGCCCCACCATTGTCAGATGAGGCTAGAACGCTTTATCATATTACTAGCTGGCACCCGCAGCTTCGTCCGCGTGATGATCGAAAAAAATATCCTATGTGTTATTCCAGACTATAATCTACTTTTGTGCCAAATTTCATTAAGATCCCTTCAGGCGTTTTAACGTGAAAGATCCATACATCCATCCATCCTTACATACATTCGCATTTATAATATTAAGTAGGATTATAATGGGTTTTGAATTGCGGGTAGGCTAGTCTAGTATTCGTTTATGTAATTTGATTGTATTCAATCATCGTGGTGACATATTCTTAACAGAAAAAACCCCGTAAATAAATAAAATAAAAAAAATAAATTAAAAAAGAAACTGAAATATTAACGCTACAAAAAGAAATCTTGAGTGTTCTTTTAAACTACTAATAACCATCATCATCAGTCTCCTGCCCTTGTCCAAGTTATTTGAGGTCGGCGCAGTATGCCCTCTTCCATACTCCTGTATTATTCGCCATTTCATCAGACACCTCCTTCCTTGACTCTTTTCTTGCTTCCATTTTTGCCTCCTTTCTTGCCTCCTTCCTTGCCTCCTTTCTTGCCTCCTATATTGCCTCCCTTCTTGCCTTCTTTCTTGCCTCCTATCTTGCCTTCTTTCTTGCCTCCTTTTTTGCCTCCTTTCTTGCCTCCTTCCTTGCCTCCTTCCTTGCCTCCTTTCTTGCCTCCTTCCTTGTCTCCTTTCTTGGCTCCTTTCTTGCCTCCTTTTTTGCCTCCTTTCTTGCCGACTCATCCTTCAAACTATAACATCTCTCTTTTAAACTCAATGCCTGGCTACTCCATGCAGTTCTGCAACTAGCTACCTTATACATATCGGCTTTCATTATTGTAGCTACGATCAGGACCTAAATCTACACCAGGACATACCTCAGTTATCTCAGTGTGAAACATTAACCTAAATATGAAGAATAGTGTAACGATATGTGAGTGAACAATTTCTAATTAAAATCGTAGACTAATTATCAAAGAATTTTCACTGGGAACTTAATGAAAATTCGTAGAGTGGTATTTTCTAATTGGATGGTTTACAACTTCTTCCTTCCTAACTAAACCCCCTCCTCGTCTTTTAAAAGTAAATTAATAAAAATAAATAAAATTCTTTTACTTTAGGTAATACACCCATCATTATTTACAATTATAAAATGCAATATAAAATATGTAAGACTAAAACAACATAGACATATTATTGTTATCTAACATTCATTTATATTTGTTTTTAAAGTCATTACACGTATTTCAAAGTTTTTATAGTGCTTAATTTTCAGTTTTCAATGCCGATTTTCAGTTGTTTTTGTTATAAAAGTACTGGTTCTATAATTGCGTACACAACAATTCACAGATCAACATTGGAAGACAGAGGTTTTCAACGAAATTCCTAAATTTTCAATGAATTTCCCAGTTGTTAAATGAAATTCCCAGATTTTCAATGAAATTCCTAGTATTTTTTTAATTGTTATCCAGATACATAGTCTATCTTACATACTCTGGTGGCCATAAAAGCTTTTAAGGCCAAAAAAACACATAACTGGAAACTCCACTTCATCAGTCTACAAAATAAAATGACATTAATAAAAGTTTTAATACTGATCTGATTCATCGCCCATACATTTACGGAACAACCTCGATACCACCTACTCGAGACAAACATCAGCATACTACTTTTTATCTCCAAGGTCGGCTAACCAGTCATTTTCGCATTCTACCAATGGAAAACCACCTTATCTCATACATCACAAACCCCTATCACACTCTTATTTTAAAGCCATTAAGGTTGAGACTTAAATGAGGTTAGTTTAAAAGAGGTAGAGGTAGAGGTATACGTAAGTTGGTGTTTGAGAAATGGTTTCACACTGGCCGAAACTCCATTGTGTTATGGGAATCTTATGAAACGGATATTTTGTAATAAGAACGGTTTTAAAACCTCTTTTTATTTAGACGTCTAGATATGTTACATGATAAATTATATAATAATCGGTTGCTATACTGATAAATTGAGTATTTGATTGTTTTAGGGTTATGTACCCTTAAAAGGAAAAAACGGATCCCTTATAGGATCACTTTTTACTGTCTGTCTGTCTGTCTAGACCCGTTATCTCGTGAGCGCGTAGAGGTTTCGAAATGTTTTTTTTTTATTATTATTAAAAAAACGTTGCCCCACACTAGGAATTTCTCCTGAATCGTGGGTGCGTTTACAACCATATAAACTCACATACACAAACAGCCAGACCCGAAACAACTATCTGTAAGTCATACAAATATTTGTTCGGTGCGGGAATCGAACCCGCGACACGCAGCGCAGCAGTCGATCTCTCAGCCACTGCGCCAACCGTGCCGTCGTCGTCGTCAAATTCAAACAATATACTGAAGTCTGTTGTCACCTTTAGCTGTGAAAAAATCTCAACTCATATCAGTCTACGCAATCAACCCTATAGGTCTACGCAGTCAAAAGATATGGCCGTATAATGTCGCACGGTTGACGCAGTGTTTGAGCGATCGACTGCTGCGCTGCGTGTTGCGGATTCGATCCCCGCATGTAACAAATATTTGTATGACCTATAGATAGTTGTTTCGGGTCTGGCTGTTTGTGTATGTGATTTTAAATGTTTGTAAACGCACCCATGACCCAGAAGAAATTCCCAGTATAGGGCAAGTTTTTTTTTTAAATTGTACGTAAACCTCGGTGCGAGAGTCCGACTCGCACTTGACCGTTTTTTTGTTATAATAAATGATTCCATTGTATTCATTGCCACTCAATGTTTATTTTTCAAGTGTATTGGGCTACTTTCGTTTAGTTTCGTCAGTCAGACAGTTTCTAGACATTGGTATTTGAAAAAGCTAGCAACAGTCTATCTTGTCTGTGTCAAATTAAGTATTTGCTGTTGGCTCTCCTGAGCCACATATAGAACGACTGCATATCTAATCCCCACAACCCAGTTGGTAAAGAAAAGAACATAAGTTAATTTTGTACATTACATAGAACAAAAGAGAAAACAAAATAAAAACATGAAATTAAATTTAATAAAAAAAGTAACTTATATTTAACACTGTTTTTTTTTTGTTATGGTTTAATAATACGGTAAAATAAATGAATAATCGATAAAAAATTATGTGATATATGATGATATATCACATAATTTTTTTTGATATATGATGATATATCACATAATTTTTTATCGAGTATTAATTTTCCATTGTTACTAAAAGATTAGCAGATCATCCATATAGACATAAGAAAAAATATGTATTATAGACGATAACTCATAAAACTCATCATCTGCCTAGCCTTTTCCCAACTATGTTGGGGTCGGCCTCCAGTCTAACCGGATGCAGCTGAATATCAGTATCTTACATGGAGCGACTGCCTATCTGACCTCCACAACCCAGTTAATACTGGGCAATACGATACCCCTTGGTAAGACTGGTTGTCAGACTTTCGGAACACTGACTACCTGTAACGACTGTCAAAGATCTACAAATGACAGCCGGGACCAACGGCTTAACGTGCTTTCCGAGGCACGGAGGAAACTCGGTATGTAACTGGTGGTCACCCATCCACAGACCAACCTAGGCAAGCGCGGCTTAACCTAAAGATCGACCCGAGCGGCTGCTATTATTTAGCCACGAGCTCCTAAAACTACTCAAGTAATATAGCAAATTTGATATGGGACTACCTCAGAAGTAAACCCTTTCGAACAAAATGAATTATGAAAATCGGTCACAGTTGGCCAGAGTAATCGGTGAACATACATAAAAAATACAACATCGAACATAGAACCTCCTCTTTTTTGAAGTCGGTTAAAAAGGAGATAATTTTTGTGTATAGATTAATGCAAAGAAACGGCTAGATCGATTTGAATGAATTATGATTAAAGTACTAGGCTTGCATGAATTCATGATGGTATTTTTTCTAAAATTTTGGTCTGTATACACAGCTATCTACTGTGGAACATCACGCTAAAATAATTGGGAGCTAAGTGGTGGGTGAAACTGCTGGGGCATAGCTAATATTGCCAAAAATTAAATAAACCAGCAAAATCTAGAATTAACTTAATCCACACAGAACTAAATACAACCTTTTTTTTGGGGTGGGAAATCATCAAACAACTTCCCCCGCTCTGGGCGGAGCGGGGGGTAGTGTCAGACTTTTACTGACTAAAACCCACCCATGTTCCTTCTATTGCCCTTTGCGTTCCGGGGTCGCGGTATCTCTTTCGAGCAACCCGCAACTAAATACAACCTACGTTATACAACATACGTTCTTAGAGCAAAAACACACATTAAAATATTTAGCCGATGTTTTTCTTAAAAACAGTCATCTTTCACAGAAACAGGTACTTAGGTAATTAAGGTTTTTTGCCTTCAACTTTATTCTAAGCAGAAAATTGTTCATGCATAGAGCAGTTATTACGTCATATTAAGAATCTGGTTTTTCCAATTAAATGCGATGAGCACAAACATAATATACATAACCATTCCGGCGTACTTAAAAGGTTAAGCAGAGATTGTTCTTAAGAAAATCATTGAGGATTTTTTTTGTGGGAAATCCTCAAATAACTTCCATGTTCTTTCTATTGCTCTTTATGTTCCGGGGCCGCGGTATCTCTTTCGAACAACCCGCTTACCCGGCAGGATCATTGATATGTAATGTTTGAAAGATAGGATTTATGTTTTTATATGAAGAGGAGTTTTTATCCCCTATGGAAAAGGGAGGATCTTCCGACCAGACGAGTACTGTGTCTGGGTACTGCCCGATAATTGTTATTATTAAGTCTTAAGTCACCGTTAACTTTATTACTGCACTAAAACAGTTAACAGCGATTTTATAAGTGCACTAATAAAGTATTTTTATATTAGTCCTCTACTAATATTATACATGCGAATGTTTGTGAGGATGGATGGATGTTTGTTACTCTTTCACGTCAAAACGTCTGAACGGATCTTGATGAAATTTGGCACAGAATCCGACCCCAACATAGTTAGGAAAAAGCAAGGAGATAAGATTAACTGTTTCAAAACTTTAAATTAATAGTGCTGTACCCAGCAAATCAGATTGTTAGAATCGATTGATTAATCGAATCAATATCGATATCCCTGACATTTACATCCAAACGTTACGCTACAGGTACAGCGTGTTGTACGTCTGCGCATGAGTGCATAACTCGACAAGTGTGGACAAGGTCAATATCGATGCACATCGGTAAGCCTAGCACGGACATTTAGCTAGAGACATTGTTTTAGTCGCTGTCATAGTGTCGTCATCGACAAACGCAATTATTTATTGCACAATATGACGATGTGATAACACGGTTGGGGCAGTGGCTGAACGACTGCTGCGCTTTGTGTCGCGGGTTCGATCCCCGCACGGAACAAATATGTATGAACTACGGGTAGTTGTTTCGGGTCTGGATGTGTATGTATAGGAAAAAATCCTAGTGTAGAGAAATGATTTTTAATATAAAAATACATATATGTGTATATGTATTTATTAGTTTATTTTATATGTATATGTATATGTGTATTAGTATCCTTATAAAAATATACGTTTTCGTAATCAAATAGTTTTAGATATATCTATTTTATATAATTTTTGTACCCTATCACAATGTTGTCGTATTTTACCCAAAGGTTGACTGGTAGAGAATGCCTTATGGCACAAAGTCCGCCTATGTACCACTATTGTGCATGAAGAAAAGCAAAGCATTTTTTCTTTTTTTTCTTTTCTTTTTTTATGTGAGTTACATGTAAACATGCTGTTAGGGATATTTACTATCTTATAACACATACGTTAGAAACTTTCACAATAGTGTTATATTGATTGAACTTATAGCTAGCTATAAATATGAATAATATGAATTAAACATCAACTTATAGCACATTAATAATTAATTACATTTTTAAATTCTATTTTAAATTTAAATCTTCTTCTCCTTATTACGCACATACAGAAATGTCTGGATTTGTGCTCACTAGTGATTTGTCGGTTACTGGTAATAACCTCAAAGAAATGTCAGCAGGCGGTGGGCCTGGCAGGCCCCTCTGCTTTGCTGACATCTCTTTGAGGTGCGCGTGAAACACGAACGCGCCGTCGACACGGCCTGTCGTTATCTACGTGGTCTGTCGGACATCGGTGAGCTACCCATTGCTCACCGACAGCATCTACCGTGGCCGGGAGTCGTCTCGCGGCTCCCAACGCCCGGAATAATGAAGGCTCACGATCAATTGCAATATTATCTTCTAATTTGTCCCATTTTGTCATAAACCTGCAACCAAATAAATGTTACATCAATATCTATCAACCGTGACAATTGGAAGTCACCAAATGGTTTCGTCTTAGTAACCTAGTGACCATAAGAAATTGCTTTAGTCGTGGTAAGGTATTAACTGATAATGAAGTTAAATAATTTCATGCTGAACTTTGTAGGTCGATTCTAGTACACTCACCTGCAAAATTGAAGAATACCTTATTCTTTTGCGAACGCAAAATTATTAAATAACTTTACCCGTTCTGGGCGGTGCGGGGTCGAGTGTCAAACTTGTACTGACTAAAACCCACCCATGTTCCTTCTTTTGCCGTTTATGTTCCGGGGCCGCGGTTTCTCTTTCGAACAACCCGCAACCCCGGTGCTCGAATACCTTAGTGTATATTTTACTGTGAACATTTGAGTTTAATTTGATGGCGTTTCTCGCTTCATACGATTTTATGTCTTTACTAACCGTGGATTTTTTTTGCAGTCCATTATAGTACATCACACTAATATTATGTAGGTGAAAGTTTGTATGTGTGTGTATGTTTGTTACTGTTTCACATATCCTACTAATATTATAAATGCGAATGTTTTTGAGGATGGATGTATGGATGGATGGATGTATAGATGTTTGTTACTCTTTCACGTCAAAACGGCTGAACGGATCTTGATTAAATTTGGCACAGAGGTAGATTATGGTCTGGAATAACACAAAGGATACTTTTTTTTCAATATGACGCGAGCTAAGCCGCGGCCGCCAACTAGTTTGTTATATTTTGTCGACCAATGGATAATACCAAAGGTTGTCTTGAAAAGATCGTTTTGAACGATGAGACCGCCCATTGTGTACATTGGGACTACCCTATTTCTAAGTTCTATAATGTAATTCTTGTAATTTGTAAATAATAAAGAACATTCTATAAATCTATCTATCTATCATGGCAATCAAAAGCAGTCCCTACATAGTCCACTCATCACACAATGGGCCACGTTTGGAACATAACGGGACACGGGACGGTGGACTGTGGTACTCACCCGTTATACCCGCACTTTTTATGGGCAAGTTCGTCCGTAGGAATGATAACAGATCATTGTCAGTAGTCTGGCTAGACCAGCCTGGGAAGGACAAAACGTGTTTGATACTAGTTGTATTTGTGGATTTGTCTGATATGTTTAACTTTGGTAAACCAAGAAGTTCCTAATAGTAAAAAAATTGGTTGTTTGTAAAGTAGGTTTACGATCGAGATGTTTACGTGATAACGTCTTATTGGTGATATAAGTTTTTGGGAAGTAAGGAATTAATGAAGATAACAATTTTTAAGTGAAATAAACTAATGTAAAATTGTTTTGAAAAATTATACAATTTCAGCCAGAAGCCAAAGTAGTGACATCTAAAATGAAATTAAGTACTAATTTAAAGTTTTTTTTTCGAGCCAAGTAACAGATGGCGCTACCATCTTTATATCTCGTGAGGTTTTGGTGTGATACAAGTTTCTGAACATGTCACCCGACTACAACGATTTTAAAGACGTTATCACGTCAAAACTCGAAATTACGTCCAATAGACCAACGACGTACTCACTTACAAATAGGTTTTTTTTTCGGATGGGAATTCAACAAATAACTTCCCCCTCTCTAGGCGGGGTGGAAGGGAGTGTCAGACTTTTCCTGACTTAAACCCATCCATGTTCCTTTTTCTGCTCTTTGTGTCCCGGGGCCGCGGTATCTCTTTCGAACAACCCCCGGATAAGTACAACATTTACTATGAAAATATCGTAGTATGACCACTTAAGAGTGCAGTTCAAGATGGCGCTGCTTGTCAAAAAAAAATGCATCGATATGTCAAAATTGGTAGGTATGTACATTTATTTTAAGTTCTGTGTTTTTCCTTCTGCATAAGTAAGTTGGTTGCAGTGTAAAGGTTTGATCTACAAATGTTGACATTAGATTAGACTCTCAAGGAAATAGATCGTAAGGATAACATACTTGCTCATACGACATTGACATACTCTGTGATCGTACACCTTGGAATTAAAGGCATGCCTGCAGGGAAGATTTGAGAACTGGTTTTGGTTTATTTATTTATTTATAGTTAACTAGCTTCCGCCCGCGACTTATCCGCGTGGCATTGTTACTTTGGGCTAACGCTAACTTTAACCCGCGTGATGATCGAAAAAAAATTATCTTTCTCTCCCCTTTTCTTCCCTCTTTCTCCCCCTTTTCTCACTTTTTTTAGCCTATGACCGTCTCCAGGGTCCTAACTATCTCTATACCAAAATTAATCAAAATCGGTTTTGCCGTTTAGGCGTGAAGACGTAATAATCAAACAAACAACTTCACTTTCGCTTTTATAATATTAGTAAGGATTAAAACAGTATAACACCAATTACAAAAATTAATATAGAAATAGAAAATAAAATAAAAGTAACATCAAGTAAACAACTTACAATAGGTTCAATTAAAACTAACACGGAACAGTGAACACTCTTGCTTACTTTGTTTCACAAAACACCAGACATACATATTTGCATTACTTTATTTCATTCATCCGCAAAAACATTACATTCAGGGTGGGCAGTCAGTAGGGCGTTGAGCATCTTGAGAATACGACACAGGCGATTCAGCTCTGCTGACAGTTTTGGAGAACGGTTGAGCCAATAGATTGTGTTGAAACTTGACAACTTACTAATTTTATTAATTTTGTCAGCTACTTCATTAGTTTTAAGTTAAACGCAGACACACACAGTGTATATTTTTATTTAATTACTCCCCTACATATAACTGTAATTTAATTCAATGGTGTACATTTTTTATTTTTATTTAATTATGATGTAAAGAAAGTAACTGTTTAATCCTTTACGTATGTCTTCAAACAGTGTCCACGGAGGGACACTGATCTCTAAGATACAGGTTCTCACCTAGTTTAGGGTCAAGGTTTTAATGTTTTTTTTTCTTTAATTTGTTATAAGTCTAACCCATCATTTTAACTTTACCTTGTATTTAGGTGTAGGCTTTAGTTCAATAAAGATTTTTATTATTTATTTATTAATTACTATCTGTCTCCTGACCAGACCAACAGCTAAACGTAACTTTCCGAGGCACAGAGGAGACATGGGTCTCGGTTAACATAAGTAAACCATCCACGGACCAACCCACGCAAACGCAGCTTAACCTGAAGATCAATCCAAGCAACCGACAGAATACAAATTGCAACTTACATTAACCACTCGTTCACAAATTATTACGTAATAAGATATACCTCTCAAATCAACTAACGGGATCTGAACTCGCAGTAGATCTATTAAAGGAGTTAATAAAAACGAGTGCAAAGCAACCGAAGGGGCCGGTTGCCGAAAACGTTCGGTTGTGGTTACGTCACCACAACCTTGTGCAACCAGTCCACCGGTCGAGTTGTCGAGTAGTCGCGACCGGTACTGATGGCGACGGAAGTGTTTGATGAGGTATAGATTTTGAAAGGTCGAGTTTAGGTAATTGGTTGTTTTTTTTTTTTTTTTTTTATTTAAACTTCATGTACAATAGTGTTATAAAGGCGGATTTAATGCCATAAGGTATTCTCTACCAGTCAACCATTGGGTAAAATATGACAACATTGTAAATATAAAACTATTTGTTTTCGAAAACGTATATACTTGTATACATAATAATACACATATACATATGAAATACTAATAAATACATTTAAAAATAAACAAAAAGGAAACTTAATAGTAATTACCATAACTTTTAATTCGTAGACGAACCTAAATAGTGGATACGAACTTTAAGTTTCTATGTATGATATTGAAAACACATTTCAGGTTTTAGTCTCCTAGAGTTTAGTATTTATAACCAAAAGATAAGGATTCACATACTCTTAGATCTTTTAAACTACTAAACGGATTTTAATTCAGTTTTCAGCAATAGATAAAGTGATTCAAGAGGAAGGTTTATATGTATAATATCCCCAAACAACCGCGGGATGCACCTATTTAAATATAAAAGGTTTTTTGTTTGCTCAACTTTCTTTAGCACTTTTGTGCTCGACAAGCCTTACGCAGCCGGCACAAGCGCAGGCGCAGCTTTTCGAATCACTTTTCGTTACTTACACTAAATACGTAAAGACCTTACAGAAGAATCACTTCATACAATTTAAGATTTAGTTAAATCGTACGATACAAGGAACTTCATGGTTTTCCTCACCTTGATTTAGGGTGGTGCAATATTTTCACTTTCACAGCTCCAAGGGACCAAAGACTTGAGTACATGGTTTTAATTTTAACTTGATACCTTCACGCGTTACCGAGATAAAGGGTCTTGACAGACAGACAGACAGAAAACAAATTGATCGTGTAAGGGTCTTATCTTTTTGAGGTACAAAACCCCAAAAAAAGACAAAAGTGAATGAGAGGTTGAATAAATTACTGAGTGGGACTTCTGTGATTATTTTTGTATGTAAATAACGACATTGCGTGCGCTGGACTCATTATAGTCTTTTAATAGTAGTTTGGGCTATAGTTTAATGGTTACTCTGTTGATCTTGAAATTAAGCATGAAGACAAGAAAAGTAATGAATGTTTTTGGCTGTTTTAATGTCTCTAAATGCTTTGTTATTATCAGAAGTCTTTGTAAGGGTAATTTATTGCAGAGGGGCTTGCCAGGGCCTCCGCCTACGCCTGCCGGGGTTGCAGGTTGTTCGAAAGAGATATCGCGGCCCCGGAACGTTAAGGGCAATAGAAGGAACATGGGTGGGTTTTAGTCAGTACAAGTCTGACATGCCCCCCCGCTCCGCCCAGAGCGGGGGAAGTCATTGGATGACTTGACTTGTACTGAACAAGTCTGACACTCCCCCCAGAGCGGGGGAAGTTATTAAGTTATTTGATGATTTCCCACCCAAAAAAAAGGGTGATTTGTTCGACCAGCATCTTTTCTTCATGCACCTATGTCTCCTATTTTTTTACATTTTTTTTAATCGTCTATTTAAATGACATACTAATAACTATTATAATGTATCATTGATACTTGGCACTTCTATTATAATGTATCATTGATACTTGACAAGGATTTGTGTGACTTAGCACAACTAAAAAGGATAAAATGAAAACTTCGCAATGACAAAAATAAATCTCACCGACTTTCGTAATTTCCTACTTAGGGTGTTTTGTTTTTTTGTAGTAGTTATTTATACGGTACTTAAGGCGCTGTACAAAGCAAACACTTCGTAAAACGTCTAGATTATCGTTGCAAAATTAGCCGTTTCTATACATGCCACTAGCCAAAAAAATACCGTGTATAGTCAAATACATAAAGTAAAGACTTAAACAAAATCAGTTTACAAAAGAGACTACGAAAAAAAGTTTTTTCGTCTCGAAATTCTCAATTTTTTCAGCGACAACCATCATATTTTTTATATCTATAACAAAGGAAATGTTATAGACTAAAGAGATATCTAAAATTTTTCAAACACGGAACTGTATTTTTTTTAATATTCAATTAAAACTGCAAAATGACTTACATTTTGGCGGACATGATATTCAAATAAAATCAAACACCGAAATATTTTCGACCTTATTTCTATTCTTTCGATGCAATACTGTCGTGTACTTGAGTCAGACCATGCCCAGTATGCAGCTAGCCTCACTTCCGCGAATACCTGAAGATTAGCTTGTTGAGGTAAAACGAGGCCCTATTACTAAGACTCTGATGTCCATCCGTCTGTCACCAGGCATTTTACCAGATCTTCTGTTATATGGCGTAATAACAACAAAAAGTAAATAAATATTTAAGGGGTTCCCAATAACAAAAAATATTTTTTGCCGTTTAGATAGATAAATGGTACAGAACACTTCGAGCGCGAGTCTGACTCGCACTTGGCCGGATTTTTTAATCCACGAAATTCCTGGAAAAAAGTCAACTACATATTCAAACCAAGAAGCAAAAATGACACCCATATAATTCACCATAAGAGGCTTATAACTGGTTTCCGAAAGGCTTATAGAGGTCAGCCGGTCCCCTCGAGCGGAACACGAAATACTCCAAGCCATAAAGTTGAGACCGGTCTCCATAGTCAGGACCGTACATGTCCAGATTTTTTTTTGACCAGGTTATAAAGCAAAGAAGAACTGGCAAAAATGAGGTAATTGAGGACATACTTCAAGTTATTTTTAAAGCCTGATATGTATTATTATTTAAGGAGCTGGTGTGTGTCCATTACAATCACGTATATCTTATTGCAATTATTATAATTCTATAAATATTAAAAATAAATTAACATAATTCTAATATATATAGAATACTGGGCTGTAAAATGATTACATGTAGCGGAGATGAGAATGTTGAGATTGACGTGTAGAGTGACAAAAAGAAAAAGTAAGGATCATTCCTTACTTTTTCTTTTTACTTCTACAGGCGCTACTTTCAAACTTCCTCTAATATACATGAGTATATTAGAGGAAGTTTGAAAGTAGAAAAAATTAAAAGGAGTCGTTTGTCTTGATATGGACATGTAATGAGGAGGGACGATTAAAAGAGTGATGGATCTGAACGTTGATGAATGGAGAGGAAGGGCAAAGAAAAGGTGGATGTATTGTGTAGGGAATGATATGAAGGAGAAAGGAGTAAATAATGCCGTGACGTCTGACAGGGCAGAATGGAAGAAATAAACGTGTTGCGTCGCGCCGATCCCAAATAGAATGGGACAAGAGAAGGAAAATTATGATGAAAATTATAATCTGACAAAAATGGAAAAATAAAATTAGCATGCCACTTTGGCGCTAATAGCAAAATTTCCTGGCCATACATTGACTTTGCTGAGTAAAAGCCATTCTTTTACCTACTACTACCACGAATCGAGTGTGAACCTTATTCTGATGACTCAAACGTTGATATTAGCGCAACGTCTACTTTACTTCGCAATTTTACTCAAATCCAACTCAGCTTCATGAACTACAGAACTCCATAAACATTTTATTTGATTGTATTTTATATCACACACACAGAACCTTATACGTCTAGATGGGATAAAGGACATGGCATCACGTATTTGATTTAACGACCGTTCCTAGAATAAATCCTCTTCCAATCGAGAGAATGTACACGCAGTTAGAACCTGTTTCTTTTTTTAAAACTTATTGATGTTCTTTTTTTAAGACTTAAAAAAAGGAGGATATTCTCAATTCGATTTTATTTTGTTTTTTCTTTGTATGTTTGTTACTCGATTTGTCACGTGAATAGTTAATTGAGGTAAAACAAGATATTCTCAATTCGATTGTATTTTGTTTTTTCTTCTTTGTATGTTTATTACTCGATTTGAATAGTTATTTGATGTAAAAAAAATAAATAAAATTTGTTTAAGTGTCACTATAAAAAATACAATTTAGTAAGTACACGAAACAATTAAGTACAATTCTATGGTGGTTAAATAAATTGCACTCAGATAGTGTGCGTGATCCACGCGCGTTTCAAAGAGATGTCAGCAAAGCAGAGTGGCCTGCCAGGGCCACCCCTTGCTGGGGTTGTGGTTTGTTCGAAAGAGGTACCGCGGCCCCGGGACATAGATGGCTTAAGAAAGAACATGGGAGGGTTTTAGCCAGTAAAAGTCTGACATTCCCCCCGCTCTGCCTAGAGCAGGAGGAGTTATATGATAATTCCCGTCTAAACAAAATAATAAAAACCAGCCAAGTGCGAGTCAGAAGCGCTCCGAGGGTTCCGTACAAATTCGCGACATTAACAGCCATATCTTTTGACTGCGTAGACTTAGAGGGCTGATTTTTGCACAGCACATAGGGACCACAAAGTTGAGTATACGGCTTTCATTTTAACTCGATACCTTCTCCGTAATCGAGATAAAGGGTCTTGACAGACAGACAGACAGACGGAAAACAAAGTGAGCCAATAAGGGTACCGTATTTTTCTTTTGAAGTACGAAAATCTTAAAAGGGATATAGAAAGAAGACCTATAAGTTCCATGCCATGACAGTTCAGCGTTAAGATTTATTTAAAGATAGCTCATCATCATCATCTGCCTAGCCTTTTCCCAACTATGTTGGGGTCGGCTTCCAGTCTAACCGGATGCAGCTGAATATCAGTATTTTGCATGGAGCGACTGCCTATCTGACCTCCACAACCCAGTTAGTACTGGGTAATGCGATACCCCTTGGTAAGACTGGTTGTCAGACTTTCGGAACACTGACCTGTAACGACTGTCAAAGATCTACAAATGACAGCCGGGACCAACGGCTTAACGTGCTTTCCGAGGCACGGAGGAAACTCGGTATGTAACGGGTGGTCACCCATCCACAGACCAACCTAGGCAAGCGCGGCTTTAAAGATAGCTCATATACTTAGAAAAACTGTACCACTTTTGAACCGGCATTTAAGTGGTCATTAATCTCCGTAACGAGGCACTGTATGTACTGATCAACGAAAGTGTTACACTGGAGTCGCTTGCGCAACGCTCACAGTTACTGTGTCATAAGCACATGTATTTGTTTTTTTTTTGGCGGACCGGAAGGGAGTGTGACTTGTACTGACTAAAACCCACCCATGTTCCTTCTTTTGCAATTGGTGTCCCGGGCCGTGGACCGCAGTGGCCCTGAGGAGCCACTCCGTCATACAAATACAAAAATACAAAAAATCTTAATTTTTCCTCCACAAACAACACTTATAGGCTAAAACTTAAAAGATAACAATATTTGCAGTAAGCATCTAATGTTTAGTTGTGGGAAACTGGTACCTAAACTAAGCCGTGGCCTGTATTTAAGACACCAGGCACTCCCCCCTACAGGGACAGATAGCGTTAACCATGTATTTATACATAGTCATGTATATAGCTTAAAATGATCATCATCATTATCAGGTTATAGGCAATCCAGAGGATTTAAACATGTGACAATCGTTGTGATAGCGTTCGATTCTCCACAACAAGTTTCATCTTATGTCAGTCATGTATCTACATTTTTGGTCCTTCATTTCACACTTTTGATAGTTTTTTGCCCCTGGCTACCTTACTTTCAAGGCACCCACAGAATAGTCCGATTGAGCAGCTAACAAACTCATAACTTAAACCTAAAGAAAGACACGCTTTTGTATAGGCATAATTATTAGAGCTCCTAATCACACACCAGCGCAGCCCTGGTGAAAAATCACTCAATCTGGCGATAGTCTATTTTCTATTTGGCTGACCAGACGTCACAAGGTAGACAAGCTTACAGTACGCCCACCATGTCGTCAAGCAACAATTTATCGCAGTTATCATCCTAAAAATCTCATTTTTAAGCAGTCATGCTTACCCATCACATACCTCCATAAATACAGATACCGCAAAACCAAAAAATACCCAAACCCCATTGTTACTAACAACAAAACAATACTTAAAATGGCGGTTAAAATTGATGTCTTCATGGCTATTAACTCTACAATGTCATGTTTTTGCACACCGCATAAATCGCGTGGATTGAACCCGGAACCCGCGGGGTTCGCCAAGCGTGACAAGATAGTAGGTACATCTACCTACACTTAACGATGGCTAGACTCACTAATTAGGTATTCTGTTTTCAAGAATATGTCTGTACGAAGATTCTGTGACAACAGTGTGGCGACTTACCAAGCGAAGAGAACAAAATGAGGTGCTTGTGAAATTATTACCTAGGTTTATATGGCCCGGTTTGCGGGTTGAAAGAGATACCGCGGTCCCGGAACATAAAAGGCAAAAGAAGGAAGATGGGCTGGTTTTAGTCAGAATAAGTCCAGAAAAAAAGCCCCAAGGAATAAGTTCAGCAAGAGACTGGAACATTTAACATAGCTATTTAGATATTTCCAAATGGAATATGAAAACGACAAAAACGTTAACATAACATAACTTATGTATGTATGACGTAAATAACTAACTTACTACATTTTGTAACAAAGGCATGGCCTATTTACTGAGTCTATGTGCCTTTTTATGTATTTGTCAACGACACCCACTGATAATAGCAAGGCCGGTCAAAATTACTTTTACAATGTAGGTTTACTAGCAAACTAAGGTCAGGTTAACTAACTGCCTACTCTGTGTACTATCATGACAATGTTGCCCATCATCATCTGCCTAGCCTTTTCCCAACTATGTTGGGGTCGGC
The DNA here is from genome assembly GCA_905475445.1 of Ochropleura plecta. NCBI lineage: Eukaryota > Metazoa > Arthropoda > Insecta > Lepidoptera > Noctuidae > Ochropleura > Ochropleura plecta. The sequence continues at coordinate 6,036,298 of FR997750.1, read as the reverse complement.
TTCCAGTCTAACCGGATGCAGCTGAATATCAGTATTTTACATGGAGCGACTGCCTATCTGACCTCCACAACCCAGTTAATAGGTACTGGGTAATACGATACCCCTTGGTAAGACTACTTTCGGAACACTGACTGCCTGTAACGACTGTCAAAGATCTACAAATGACAGCCAGGACAAACGGCTTAACGTGCTTTCCGAGGCACGGAGGAAACTCGGTATGTAACGGGTGGTCACCCATCCACAGACCAACCTAGGCAAGCGCGGCTTAACCTAAAGATCGACCCGAACGGCTACTATTTATTTAGCCACGAGCTCCTCCATGACAATGTTGCCATGGTGTTTTAAAGTTGCCAGATATAATCAGGTCCAGTTGAAAACCAGCTTCGGGCAACCGCGGTGCGCTAGTCTGACTCACTTTTGGCCGGTTTTTCGGTTTGAAAATCATCATTGACCAAAACCCACCCATGTTCCTTCTTTTGCCCTTTATATTCAACAACCCCGGCAGGCAGTGGTCCTGATAGATAAACTATATGTGAGCCGAATTTCATGTAAATCCGATCAGTAGATTTAGCGTGAAAGAGTAACAAACATTCAGACATCCATGACCAAATATCATAAAACTAATTTTGATTATTCATAGCATTAAAAGGCTTTTGACGATACGGGTGGCGCAGTGGCTGAGCGATCGACCGCTGCGCTGCGTGCCGCGGGTTCAGTCCCCGCACGGAACAAATATTTGTATTACCGACAGATAATTGTTTCGGGTCTGGCTGTTTGTGTATGTGAGTTTACATGTTTGTAAACGCACCCAGGATGCAGGAGAAATTCCTAGTGTGGGGCAACGTACACCAAAACATACACAAATCCTCCTTTGGACACTCTCCAAAAAACTTTAAGTAATGGACATAAAGTTTTACACAATAACACTTCTCTAATCCAAGTATTTCTTCAGTCAAGTGCCAACGCCTACAGTTCTAGTGCTTATACCTAGGTACCTATATTATCTAGACTTCGTCGCAGTGAATGTCCGAACTATGCGAGGCTTGCATAAGAACACAGAGCTTTCTCCAGTTAAAACTAAGACCAAGTCGGTTACCTGTTAAGATATTTTGTTGCTAGTTTTGCACTAGTGACCTTTGGTATGGACTGGATTCAAAATAACTTATTTTTTTGTGGATAGTAAACCATAAAGTAAGTTCCCCCACTCTGGGCGGACCGGAGGGGAGTGTCTTTTACTAACTAAAACCCCTTGTTCTTTCTTTTGCCCGTGATGTTCCGGGGCTGCGGTACTTCTTTCGAACAATCCGCAACCCCGGCAGGGAGTGTCCCTCGCAGGCCCCTCTGCTTTGCTGACATCTCTTTGAGGCACGCGTGGAACTAATGCGCTGTCGACACGGCCTGTCGTCAACAGACGGACTGATGGAGGGCTACCCATTGCTCACCGTCCACAGGCCCGCCTCTACGGTGGCCAGGAGTCGTCTCTGATTTGAGGCGTGCGTGGAACACGAACGCGTCGTCGACACGGCACTAAGGCGTTATAGTCGATTAAAAACGATTCTTATGCAGTTGACAATACAGATTGTATTACTAGTTTCTTGTTTACTCCACTGGGACACAGCATTATTCTAAACCATATATACATAACAGAGAAAACTGAAAGTAACTAGTCACCTAACTCCTCTGAGACCCGTCCGTAATGAGGCGGATGTGACGATGGCATTATATTTCTGAACACGTCTCTCTTCATTTGATTGACTGTTCCTACTTCCGGGGGAAGTTGCGTATTAATTACTGGTTGATGTATAGGTTTAAAATCTTATTTTTTTTTTAAATTAACTTTGCCTCACACTAAAACTTCTCCTGTATCGTGGGTGCGTTTACAAACATTTAAACTTCACATACATAAACAGCTAGACCCGAAACAACTGTAGGTCATACAAATATTTGTTCCGTGCGTGAATCGAACCAGCGACACGCAGCGCAGCAGTTGATCGCTCAACCTCAAACTAGTCTCAGCACATACTCTCCTACAAGACATAACTAAGTTGAAATGTGTCGCAACAAACTTATACACATAGGTACAAGTATGTCCCAGTTTAAAGTAACCGCTTAGTAAAACAGCTGGAGAATTTAGTACGTGTTTGATTACGTTATTTGTATTTATTAAATAGTCTATGAAATTGTTTTTTTTTTTAAATGGGGCAATAAACCAGCTAAATACATAACGTTATGTAAGTATGTAGGTACATTTGTGCTTCCTATTTTTTTTTATCAAATAGCTAGAAAAATCAACTACATTGTGGGATAATACTAACAATGAATATAATAAACTCAGCGATCATTGTGCCGATAGTCATATCTGCCAATGGCTTAATTGCCAAGAGCCTCGACCAATACCTGAGGAGGCTCTCGTTAGGCAGCTGGATCAAGGGCTTGATACAGAAAGCGGTACTCCTGGACACGGCTCGTATTGTTAGGAGGTTCCTTTCTCTGGAGCCCTGACCGCCGGTAACTTGGACCCTGTTTCCGATACCGGTGGGCTACTATTTTTATTTTTTTAAATGTTTTTTTTGTGTTTTTTTTATTAAGAAATATTTAAAAATGTGAATAATATGGCAATTAATCAATAAATGAACGAAATATAATAATATTATATTTTTTAATGTTTTTTTGTTTTTGATAAGAAATATGTAAAAATATAAAAAATATGTACGTAAATAAATAAATGACCGAAAATATAATAATTTAATAATAATGTAACCCACAGCGCTGTTAACATATTAACATTAATAATGAGTAGACTTTAAATTGCTAGGACATAATCTTTCGTGCATGATAGTTTAACCACTCAAAATAAGTTCCTAAATGTGTCCAATAATAAATGATGTTTATTTTGCAAGTAGGTTTTCACAAACACTTTGACACGTTTTTTTTAAACTAGATGAGGCCGTTGTTTCGTACCCGACTACTCTGAGAAGAAACAGCCGAAACAAACCCAGAGGTCATAGTCTCTTTTAAGGTCCGGACAAAAATCTTGGTCAACTAACATGAGGACTATGCACATAAGAGGCGAGGCGCTTCATGACTAGTGATGGCAATATTATTATCATTTTTCTTTACTAATTAAAGAAACATAAATATATTTAAAAATATATATATGAAAAATAGTATCCCAACAACATCGGGAACAATGTAGGAGACATTAGTTCAGATTTCAGCCACATGTTAAAATATCCTTGTACTGCGAAACATCTCAATTTCTTGAACATAAATCAAGTCAACTTTAAAAAAAAGAGTTAACCGTGTTCCTTGCACTTGATCAGGTTTCTTTTAAGGGTTGCGGAAGTCACTGAGCGGTCGTATTGACCGGTATGACTGGTTTTTGTTAGCAGTGCTTAATGGGACCATAGAGGTTTTTTAAATGAAGGAGTATACTTTACTTTTATCACTACATTGTATAAACTAAGTGACTTCCCGCTGTCAGTTTGTCCCTATGTATACTTAGATCTTTAAAACTTCGCAACGCATTTTTCTGCGGTGTTTTTTTTTATTATAGAGTTATTTATGTGTATAATATTAGTATTTACATAGCACCGCGCGAATTCGAAGCGGGTCGGTAGTAAAATCTAACTTTAAAAATCAAAAATCCTTACTAATATTATAAAAGCGAAAGTGAGTTTGTTTGTTTGTTTGTTTGTTACCTCTTCACGCTTTAATGGCTGAACCGATTTTGATGAATTTTGGTATAGAGATAGTTGGGCACCAGGAGACGGACATAGGCCATTATTTTTTTTTAAAAGAGTGGGATATGAGGAAGAAAGAGGGAAGAAATGGGAAAACTTAGCGTTGCTATTACAAATCAATAAGGCGCTACCGAATTTAACGCGAGCGAAGCCGCGGCAAAAGCTAGTGATTAATAAAGCCTGATTCACACAATCAGCATAGATTCGCGTTTTTTTGGTAAAAAAATAACGACAGTTCCTACGTACATAAGGTTAAGTCAAAAACCGAGGTTTACAGGAGAGCGTAATTTGTGTTCAACACGCCCTAGAAATAATTCTATGAGCAGTAATAAATATTTTCGTTCTACAATATTTTAACAGTTTTAAGAGCTTTATAATGCTACTAGCTTTCGCCCGCGGCTTCGCTCGCGTTAAATTCGGTATAACACACCAAACAGACCTGCAGTTTTTGCTCTTGCGCCTGATGGATTTGTAATAGCAACGCTAAGTTTTCTCTTTTCTTCCCTCGTTCTCCCTCATATCCCACTTTTTTAAAATAAAAGTTAGCCTATGTCCGTCTCCTGGTTCCCAACTATCTCTGTACCAAAATTCATCAAAATCGGTTTAGCCATTAAAGCGTGAAGAGGTAACAAACAAACAAACAAACAAACAAACTCACTTTCGCTTTTATAATATTAGTAAGTAAAGTAAGTAAAGTAAGTAAGGATTTACACATAAGAATATTGTTTTTTCACGTTTTCTTGGAAAAACTGATAGATGACCGTTTCTACGACACTTATTCGTTGTATTTATAATACGTGTTCTCTTATACGGTTTCTAAAACAAGGTAAATAAATTAAATAAAAATAAAAATTGTATGTCAGCATGTGCGCATAGATAATCTAAAACCAATGATACAAAAAAAAATGCCATTTTCGACATGTCTTTATGATGGAGCGTCTTAAGTATTGCACATTGTTGGTAACAAACGTAATGCTTATTTATTATTCACGTTCCAATAATGTAGCAGACTAGGATCATGTAATATTAACATATCCTTACTATATATATATATATATATATATATCCTTACTATAATAATATAATATTATAAATATAATATTATAAAAGCGAAAGTGAGTTTGTTTGTTTGTTTGTTACCTCTTCACGCTTTAATGGCTAAACCGATTTGGATGAATTTTGGTACAGAGATAGTTGGGAACCAGGAGACGGACATAGGCTAATTTTTATTTTAAAAAAGTAGGATATAAGGGAGAACGAGGGAAGAAAAGGGAAAACTTAGCGTTGCTATTACAAATCCATCAGGCGCAAGAGCAAAAACTGCAGGTCTGCTTGGTGTGTTATACCGAATTTAACGCGAGCGAAGCCGCGGGCGAAAGCTAGTTACATATAAATCATGAACTTTCGATATTATATAAATTGCATGCCACGTACGTTCACTGGGCAAGTAGCTTTTGTCTTAATAATAATCCTTCCTTTTTTTCTTGTCCAAAAGTGGCTTAAATCTCACGTAACCTTTTTTATTTGATAACCATATACAGCAAGCAACAGATAGTTTGGACAGAAGGACCACTTTGTGCAAATTGTTACGTTACTCTGGCAGAAGTCGCGCTAGAAGGACATCATAACAAAGAAATAAAATATATTTATTAGTCGCAAAATACGACGAGCACACAAAATAACAAAAAAAAAAATAACACATATGGAACAAAAAATAAATAGGAGTAGCTTGCAGGTCGTGACTGCGACAAGTAGGTCACCGCTCAGCATGATGCTATGCTATGAGAGCCCACAGCACAGCGGTTTTTTTTTGGGGTGGGAAATCATCAAATAACTTCCCCCGCTCTGGGCGGAGCGGGGGGGAGTGTCAGACTTGTACTGACTAGAATCCACCCATGTTCCTTGCATTGCCCTATCTATATCATGTTTTGATTTTCACACAACCTTTGGTCATATTCATTCAGGTTCAGCTTTACAATAATAATTATTCACAATGTTATATCTGTAGATTTGCATAGATTAAAAATAAAAAAAATTGTAAAACCTTCCCTTAAATGGTCCTTCTGGCAAGTTTCCTATCATGTACCCCAGTTATTATACACCAACCTGACACTTAAGTAGTTCATTGCCAAACCGTTCGTTTATTTGTCCCATGCATTACAATACTTTTACTTGAGCTTATGCAACGTTATTTGAACAAGTGGCGCGGTGAATGGGCTATATTAAAGCGGAACAGTTCTCGTTTAGGTATGGAATTAGGACTTGCTTACATAAGTGTTCATGTAGAGTTCTTATACCTATTGGATAGGAAATCATCAAATAATTTCAGAATTAACAATTTTTGTCAGACATGTATTGACTAAAACCCATCAATGTTCCTACTTTTGCCCTTTTTAATGGGGTGGGAAATCATCAAATAATTTCCCCCGCTCTGGGCGGAACGGGGGGGAGGGTCAGACTTGTGTATGTACTGACTAAACCCCATCAATATTCCTTCTTTCGCCCTTTGTGTGTGTTCCGGGGTCGCGGTATCTCTTTCAAACAACCCGAAACCCCAGCACGGGTTGGCCCTGACTGGCCCCTTTGCTGACATCTCTTAGAAGCGCGCGTGGAACACTAACGCGCTGCGCTGTCGACACTATTTTAGACGGTGTTTATTTACTTTCTGTGCCTAACAATTAATAAATAGCCTTGCAGATTTTTAAACTCTCTTTTTTAAGACCATTAATTTTAAACAAAATCACAAACATCAGAAAAACAAAATGGATCTTAAAGGATTTTAAATGATCGATTTATTTTAATTAAGACATTTTCCTATTATTTTGATTAGGACATTATTTGATTTTAATGTACTGGGTACTATGGACTTTGTCTGATAACAAATTAACTTATTTTTAATTCCGTTTATTCATTTTTAATCATATTGTCATACATTTTTATTTTTTTTCTTTAAAAAAAACAAATAATTTTTATATATTTTATTTTTGAGTTGTTTTTTATTTTTATAACATTCTTGAAGATTTGGTAATTGGTCTCATTGAAACCCATCTGTATACCATTTTCTAGGCCTACTGATAACTATTACTTAACAATAAGTACCACAACAACTTTAGCACCTACAATAAAGCCTTAGACGTCCAGTATCAACGCCAGTCACTGACATTGCGTATGCCCACGTTCTGTTGCTGTATCTATTCCAGTGTCCTTGACTGCAAACGTGAGGTTTTTTGCATTGTATAGTATACCTATTATACGGGTAATGAATTTACCAGCTACCAATGCAGTAATAGAACACTGTCGGAATTATGTATTCGTTCTAGTTGGGTGTCACGTTTGGTCCTATATATCTGGGAGACAGAATCCTTACTAATATTTTAAAAGTCAAAGTGAGTTTGTTTGTTTGTTACGTCTTCGCGCCTAAATGACCAAACCGATTTAGATGAATTAGTTGGGACCCTGGAGACGGACATAGGCTAATAATAAAGGTGAGAAAAAGGGGAGAAAGAGGAAAGAAAAGGGAAGAGAAAGATATTTTTTCGATCATTACGCGGGTTAAAGTTAGCATCATATGGATAACAAATTATGTAATATTGTGACACTTTTAATAATTTAATCCATTCTTAAATTAAATATTTGCACACCACATTTAATGGTAGAATGTAAATGGGCCACATTAATGTTAAGATCATACATACTTACTACTTGTACGCCTACATTCTGGAAAATAAATTATTCTTATTCTTAAAGCAACTATGCCACGCGGACTAAGTCGCGGGCGGAAGCTAGTACTGAATAATTGTGCCTTTTTGAGGCCGAAAATGGGGTTTAGCAGAATCATATTAGAATAATTATAGGAATTTAATGATGAAAGAACTTTTTCTGTTAACATGTTATATAATAATATGTATATTTAAAGGATTTCATATGTTTAATATATATTTATTGGATATACTCATATTGTATATTTTTAGTTCATAACATTCATTAATATTTAAGTTGTGAGTGTCTATGCACATAAGTATAATATCCTCATTTGTTTTAGTTAGTTTGTGGTACATATATTTTTTGGAAAAATGCCTATTGGCAGTTGATCCGGGTCTGGCTGTTTGAGTAGTTTAAATGACTGGTAGTAAACTTACCTACGCAGGAGAATCTTTTAGTGTGGGGCAACGAAAAAATCATATAATCGACCAAATTAATGAACGCGGTTAGTATCAAAATGAAAGCCCATTATGTGTTTAGCTATTAAGCCGCTGGAATTCTTCAAAACGCGAGTAAAGTAACTGGCAACTATGATAACAAATTATATTTATTGACAGGCTCAAAAACACAGATTTATTATCACAAAATATTTGCAAATATATGCACCCCCCAGTGGCAGAATATGATGAAGTCTGTGTATATATATTTAATACCATAAAATTTTACCATATTCAGACAATTAAATGAATTTGAATTATCACGAACCAAGTATTTGAGTAGATAGTTGTCCAAAACTGTATCAGCCGTAATCGGCAAGGCTTAGTTCCTTTCACTAAGTGTGATAATGTACTCGATTTATATTGCTAAAGGTTTTATTGCACTTGGGGTGTGGTCCTGACTACTTACTTTTTTTTAATCGGGCCACTCGCAGTTCAACTCTCTGTTGAGTTGCTTTTCTGCTAAACCAACGTGTGGTGACCCCAAATGAATTTAAGGCCCTCAGCCAGGGCTAAAAACTACTATAATATCGATGACCGCACGTTAAGGACACCCCCTGTAGAGTACGAACTTACTTACTCGGCTTAGGGCGTCATTGATTGAAACGTCTAGAAAAGGGGTGGTATGCGTTATTATTTGGGGACTTTTAAAACTATTAGCAGTACTAGCTCAAGTCGCGGGTGGGCTATTATTATAGCAAGGGTTTTTTAAAACGGAATTTCGCGGCGCTGCGACGAGGCCAGGACGGATCCTGGTCCTGACTACTCCTGACTCCTGAGTTTAAGACAGAAGTTCGGTATGCTGGACTAATGTTAGTCGAAGTAAAACATGTCTTATTCGTGCATTGTTAGACAAGTTGTCACTTTTGTCTGTCGCATAACATGTAAAGCCACATGTTCAACTTTCTTCTTTGATATAAATTAAGGTGAGATTTTACCTTATTTTATATCAAAGAACAACATGTTTTTTTTTATTAAAGTTGAACATGTGACCAAAGGTTACGCGAATATCAAAAGATGATATAAATTAGTTAGCCCGATAAATAAACACGAATTTGAAACTAGTTTACGATTTCAAACGTGTTTGTCTATGAAATTATGTCTTGGAAAAGTATTTAGAAGTTACATAAATTAATAAAGCTTACTTTTTAAAAGGGTTTGCTAGCAGTTTTGTTTTTTGTAAATAAAAATAAAACTGCTATTTCGGGGCTAGCTGCTATCCATATAAACTAGAGATGCCATGCCACGAATAGTGAATTGGCCGAATACCGAATACCTAATATTCGGCAACACGTTGAGAAAAACGTCGTGGTAAAAAAAAACCTTTTTTCACGGATGGGGAAATCATCAAATAACTTACCTTCCTTGGCGGAGCGGGGGGGGAGTGCCAGATTTTTACTGACTCAAACCCATCCATATTCCTTATTTTGCCCTTTATGTTCCGGGGCCGGGGTATTTCTATCGTTCGGTTTAAGTTCGGGGTCAAGGAGGTATTAAAAGTAAAGTTTCGACTTTAAAAACTTGTATTAAAAAAAAGAAGGAGGAAGAAGTTTCCCCCTTCTAGTTATGGAGATATTGGGGATCAAAGTTCCAACTTTTGCACGTTTTTTTTTTGGTCCAGAAAAAAGAAATTATCGCAACAACGGGAATAAGTATGCCTTTCAGGTTCGTTAAGGGTAGTTTTATACTCTTTAACCCTTTTCCTTTCGCGTGTTTGGGCCCATCAGAATATCAGCGTTATGACATGGCTGCCATATTGCAGCATGCTGAGATAGAAGCCTTTTGGCGTCGTACAGGACTAATTTTATTACTTGTCTTTTTTAAATTGTGTTTTCGATTTTATTGTTCTTTTTTTAAAAATTGGTTTTTGTTTTGTTCTGTGCAAAGCTAATAAATAGTTCTTTTTTTCTTTCTTTATACTAAAAGGTGTTGAAACGTTGACCAAATCGTATCAGCTGTGTAATGGGCAAGGCTGGGTCCTTTCACACGCTACCAGTTGCCGCTCGCTTCACAGTCCTACCCGACCTTGTTATATAATTATTTAGCTCGTGGCTACTTAACAACAGTTGCTCAGGTTGATATTTAGGTTAAACCAGGCTTGCTTAGGTTGGTCTGTGGATGGGTGGTCGTTACATACCAAGTTTTCTCTGTGCCTCGAAAAGCGCGTTAAGCTGTTGTTCCTGCTGCTGTCATTTGTAGATCTCTGACAGTCGTTACAGATAGTTAGTGTCCCGAAAGTCTGACAACCAGTCTTATCAAGGGGTATCGTATTACCAAGTACTAACTGCAATAGGCTAGTTTAAAAAAAAATAGTCCGTCTTTTTGATTATTCAAGGAACACGCATTAAAGTTACGTGTGTTTTTAAGAAAACAGCAACTTCTCCAAAAAATTAACGTATCTTATGTGTTATTCCAGACCATAATCTGTCTATGTGCCAAATTTCATCAAAATCTTTTCAGCCGTTTTGACGTAAATGAGTAACAAACATCCATACATCCATCCATCCTTACAAACATTCTCATTTATAATATTAGTAGAATATAACGAAATAAGCACTAATCCCGCCGACAAACTGTTACGCAGTTTGGTGGATTTACAAAATGTACAGACGCCTGCACATCAAGCTACTACAATCTGTCAGATTTCTTTGATAGATTTTCGACTTTATTTCTAAAGTATAAGGTTCAAGGTTCATTGGAAAAAATTGACAGTTTCGGGTAGCTTGACCTGCAGGCGTCTGTACAACAATTTTGATCCAAAATTAATGATTTATTTATTAATGTGTATTTTTTTGTTCTAGACTGAACCATGTGGGGACTCCTGCTTATGACAGTGCTGCTAGCGACCGCGCGTTCCAAGCAACTTCCTTCGTCCACCGGTAAGTCCACCATAGTCCACCAAGTTATCCACCAGCAGAGGTAGCTGATATGATGGACTTGCTTATTCGGACACAGTATCCGAATTTTAATTATTGGAACGAAGTTCCTTATCGCGCGTTGCGAAAGGGGGCTAGACGGAAAAAATTAAGACCAAAAGTTGTAACGACCCTTTTTGCTATAGTTGTAAGCCGTGCGCGTGTTCGTGTCTCTGTCTGTCTCCCTCTCTCTCTCTCTCTCATAGAAAGCTAGGCAGTTATTTTCGTTTCGTCTTTCTATTTCGCATTGAACAGTGTGGTGTCGCGACGATTATTTTTGTTGAGTGTATACAGAGTTTTTGTACATAATAAATAATAACTTCGTTCCTTCCGGGTGTCCCTCTCAAGTTTTTTTTTCACTGACTAATTACACACCAATAAAAAAATCTCTGTTTTGTACAGTCAGATAGAAAACTAGCAACGATAACCTTTTTCTTCGGATGGGAAATCATCAAATAAATTCTCCCACCCTGGGCGGAGCGGAAGGGACTGTCAGACTTTTAACTGACAAAAAACCCATCCATATTCTCTTTTCCGTTTTGATCTTTGTGTTCCGGGGCTGCGGTATTTCTTTCGAACAACACGCAACCCCGGCAAGACTAACGATACCTTAGTTGTAGAAATCCTTTCTCCACCCTGCCTGTACGTTTTAAAAAAAACTTTTTTTTAAAAGGATTTTAATTAAAGCAGACGTTTTAATAAAAAGTTTAGCTTTAATAATTTGACGCTGTCTGAAACTGTCAGTGAAAAAACGTTTAAAAATGTGTCAATTTCGGACACTGTCCGAATCTTCAGTTAACCAAAACGACAACATGATATCACAGTTTAGAATTGATGAATTTGTGATTACATCATAATATCAAATACGGCTATAACATCATCAGGCGACCAAATTGACTAATAAGACTACCTAACTAGGAAACTTTCAATACCTATTTTATCAAATCTTCGCCAAAAAAAAACTTCTAATCACGATATTTGTACAAAAAATATCCTTTATATCCTATATAAAATAATATCTGAGACCATTTACCTTTACCATATAAAAAGTCACCCATCCTTAGGGTTACCAAAACCATAAGAATTTTGAATAAATGTGTTGACTTATTTTTTTAACACTTTAAGCACAAAGAACTATAATGATTTGATTATGTAATTCAATAAATGCGCATATAATACTTTTAGATCATAATTTAAATCATAATTTTTACGTTACATGTCACAGTTTTGTTTTATCTCACACCTATTCTCATGTTTTTTTCTACGCGCGTGAAACACGAACGCGCCGTCGACACGGCCTGTCGTCAATCGACGGACGGACGGTGAGCTACCCATTGCTCACCGTCCACAGGCCCGCATCTACGGTGGCCGGAAGTCGTCTCGCGGCGCCCGGCGCCCTGGGCGTCTCCCGCGGCGGCTGGGTTGGGCAGATGTTCTCTCCCTCAAACGCCCGGCCACCTCCTTTGCTAGCATTACTGCTTCGCAGAAGGTGGTGACCGCTTCCCATTCCCTCTCGCTCCGGACCATGGCCTGAACCAGGGCCGGACGCGAGAGATCTCCGCCGCCGATCGCCTCCACGAGGGCACGGCGGTGCTCCGCCCAAGCTGGGCAGACCGCCACTGTGTGCTCCACCGTGTCCTCCGGGCGATCGTCACAATGGTGACACCCGGGCGCTTCCTCCCGCCCGATGATGTGCAGGAACCTCCCGAAACTTCCGTGTCCGGTGAGGACCTGCGTCAGGCGGTAGGTGAGGACGCCATGACGCCTCTCCAGCCACTCCTCAAAGAGGGGACTTACCGCCGCTATTGTGGCGTGCCCTGCACGGGGTTGCGACAGTCGCTCTCTCCATGCCACCATGAGATCGCACCGGAGGTCTGCCCGCCGAGCGGCAACTTGCCGTGGCAGCGGGTTTTCCCCCCGGTGTAGTACCTCCGCGCGCCACTCAAACAGGCGCGCGAGGACTATCGCCTCCAGATCCCACGGTGGCAGTCCGGCAAGGAGGCTCGCTGCCTCGCCGGAGATCGTGCGGTAGCCCCGGACAAGCCGTATGGCCACCACCTTTTGGGGCGCGTTTAGGTAGTGGGCGGCGCGCCGCCCTAAAGAACGCGCCCATACCGGGGCCCCGTAAAGGGCCATGGACCGCACGACTCCGGCATAGAGCCTACGGCAGGAGGCGTTTGGCCCCTTCAGATTGGGCAGGAGCCGCTTGAAAGCAGCCCCCGTCCGCTCGAGCTTGGGAGCCAAACGTCGGAAGTGTACCAGTCATCCTTTGGGTGATGCAGAGACGAAACGATACACGACGGTGTAAATCTGATAATAGATTAATTTGTTCTACGATGTATTGCAAGGATACCATGTCAGCAGATCAGAGAGGCCGCCAGGGCCACTGCCGGCCGAGGTTGCGGATTATTCATCATCAGATATCACATATAGATACTTAGGTTGCGGGTTGTTCGAAAGACATACCGCGGCCCCGGAACACAAACGGTAAAAGAAGGAATAGGGATGAGTTTATGTCAGTAAAAGTCTGACTCTCCCTCCCGTTCTGTCCTGAGCGGAGGAAGTTATTTAATGATTTCACATCCCTAAAAAATAAAGAAGTTATTACTTATGCAAAAGTTTTAATGCAATAGACAAGAACTTAAATGAAGTAAGAACCGGCAAACAAATCAAATCTATTTTCTATAACTTTTGACAGTTCCAACTTCAAGTAATTACTTAACGACAGATTAAAAATCTATACTACTGCAAATACATTAAATAAATAAATGACATTAGCATTAAAAAAACAACGAACTAAAAACAGACATGAATTCTCGTAATTAGAAAAACTCTCAGTAAACGTTTTTTTTAATACCAATATCATGGTCCTGCGAAAAAAAATATCGACCAAGTGCGAGTTGGACTCTCGCACCGTACGTGGGTTCCGTACAAACTTGCGATATAAACGGCCATATCTTTTGACTACGTTGATATAGAGGTTTGATATTTTCACAGCTCTAAAAAACCACAGACTTGAGTACACGGTTTTAATTTCAAATTGATACCTTCACGCGTTACCAAGATAAAGGGTCTTGACAAACAGACGGACAACAAAATTTGACGGCACGGTTGGCGCAGTGGTTGAGCGATCGACTGCTGCGCTGCGTGTCGCGGGTTCGATTCCCGCACGGAACAAATATTTGTATGACCTGCAGATAGTTGTTTCGGGTCTGGCCGTTTGTGTATGTGAGTTTAAATGTTTGTAAACGCACCAACGATACAGGAGAAATTCCTAGTGTGGGGCAAAGTTTTTTTAAAAAAAAAAAACCTATAAGGGTTCCACTTTTTCCTTTAGAGGTACGAAACCCCTAATAACTACTACTTCATCTTTGGGAGTCTGCCATATTGAATTTAGAATTATGTAATTTGGCAATCCAAGCTTTGCCATCCAAAAACATCATGTATACTAAATTTTAGCTGAATCAAAAACTGGTAAGGGTATCAAATTTAACTTGAAAAATGTCTCCCTCACATCACCCTTTTAGTGAAAAGGCTTCTCATCAGGACTCGTCACTCTAAATGACAACCCTACCCATACTGTACTTATTGGGTATAAAGTCGCGCTGTCCGGTGCAGACTGGTCATTGACCTTGCGCACGCGCATCCAGCGCTGCCAAGACGTTTTTATACGAGACACCCGCCTTCAATGTAGGTATTTGTTTTGCCGTTTAAGATAGATTGTTAGGTAGATAAATGGCTATATAGGAAAGGAAATGGTTGTAGGTGATAATTTATTCGTGGAAGAGTCATTGCTCTTTTTGATTCTGTGAAAAATCCATTTGTCATGAGTTTCGCCTAATTTCTTAACAAAAAATCTCCATACATGATGACATACCTAGTGATCGAACACATTTGAACAATTTAAAAGTTTAATAAAAAAAAGTTTGTCTATTAAAATATATCGATTTGGTAAACAATTATGTGATACGAAAATTGCTAAATGAAACAAAAATAATTAAGCCTTTCTTTTTTTAAATAATACACGCATAACAATTTTTTTTTTAATTAAATTATCCAATATGGCCGATGTCCCTTTTAAGGCCAGGCCATTATATTTTATCTTTTAAAACGATCCGTTCGATAATAAAATGATACAGAAAGGCCGACAAAAATAATTACATCTGCATTTCTTAAAAAAAAACCTCAATTAAATCACAATCAAAAGTCTTTTGTACTATATATTAGGTTGATAATTAGCACTTTTTGAACATCAATTCACATGACAGTCCCCCAGAAGGCCAGCTCTTCGCCACTTTTTGGTTTTTACCTGGAAGAAGAAGTGGCGGAACAAACTCCCCAGAAGATCCCGCTATAAGAAGCATAATAACCCACCAGTTCTTGTTACAAACTCAATAGCAATCCCACAAATGTCAGGTTATACCTCCAATGACAGGTCGTTAAAGCTCTTCTTAGGGCAGGCGTATCCGCTAGAAGTGGTAGTTAAGTTTTATTGATCCTTTCTAGGTTTATCTGGTAAGGTGTTTGATATGGTGGTGTCAGTTCATTAAAGAGATCAAACATTTGAAACGGGTTACTTCCCATGTTTTTTTGCGGAGTGTCTGGCTTATACTGACTAAAACCCACCCATGTTGGTTCTTTTACCCTTTGTTTTCCGGGGAGGCGGTATCTCTTTTGCACAACCCACAACCCCGGGAGACTAATCATTAAATTAATAACTAGCTTTTGCCCGCGGCTTTGCTCGTGTTAAATTCGGGGTAACACAGTTCCCCTTTCCCGATTTGCAGGTACCTGCTACATGTAGTTTTTGCCCTTTCGCCTTATTTATTGTAATAACAAAGGTAAGTTTTCCCTTTTCTTTCCTCTTTATGCCTCATTTCTCACTTTAACAAAAAAATAACCTATGTCCGTCTCAACTATCTATGTACCAAAATTCATCAAAATCGGTTTAGCCATTTAAGCGTGAATACGTAACAAACAAACTCACTTTCGCTTTTATAATATTAGTAAGGATAGCAGAGAGCAGACTAATTAGGGTTCCACACTAGGGTAAAGTCAGTATAGATGCCTCCGGAAGATAGATACCCCGATTGTAATTACTTGATTCATAGCTTGAAACGCTTGTTATTTTATTTATTTATCGATAAGATTTTCCAACTACTGCTAATCTTTTGGCTCTGCGCCTTCTTTGCATGGGAAGGCATGGAGCAATCAAAAGTTTTGTGGGGAAACCCATATGTCTTGATTTTCATACACCATTATAGACACTAATCTGCAAAGTCCTCATATAAGTTGACCAAGATTTTTTCTGGACCTTAAAAAAGAGAATTTGATCTCTGAGTTTGTTTCTTCTCAGAGTAGTCAGGTACGAAACACCGGCCTCATCTGGTTTATTGAAAAAGACGTGTAAATGTGTTTGTGAAAACCTACTTGCAAAATTAACATCATTTGTCATTCAGTGGGTCGTCTGTCCTAAACATAATTTCTATATTGATATGTCCCAAAAAGTGGAGGTCTACAATAGGCGCTACTTCTCTAGAAATATCAAAGATAATGTTTTTTACTTTTCATGAATTTGTAGATAAAGAACCAAAATAATAGTCAGTTTTACAAATAAAATATCTTGATTTTTGTAGTGAGATAAACATATCCCATCGACGACACGGCGCGGCGCAGTGGTTGAGCGATCGACTGTTGCGCTGCGTGTTGCGGGTTCGATGACAACAGCCATACAAATATTTGTTCGTTCGGGAACAAATATTTGTATGGCTTTCAGATAGTTGTTCCGGGTCTGGCTGTTTGTGTACGTGAGTTTAAATGTTTGTAAACGCGCCCACGATACAGGAGAAATTCCTAGTGTGGGGCCACGTTCTAAAAAAAAACATATTCTTTCTAAAAGTGTGGTTATATTTTTATCCCTATATTTTTCTTGCCAATAAAACCGTTAAAAAAAACCGTATCGTGTATCGTGGTTCCGCTACCGCACAAAAAATCCGTTATTTACTAACTTTCTAAATACATATATCAATTGCATATAATTTGTAATGCTTTCTGCCTCTGTAATTATTATGTATGCTATAATTTGACGTAAACAATGGCTGTGTTTGTAAACGAATATTGACTTAGTTTCTTGAGTAATAAAGTTGAGAGTTGGATGTAGATTTTTATGTTACTGGTTATAATTTTGTTATTTGATCCACTTTGCAAGTAATACCATGTAATTACAATTAATAATGTTTCTTCAAAGATTTTGTTTACTGTAACTGTTTCCGTTACCATTTTAAAACACATTTAGTTTTGATTTCGCGTTTTGTGGTCACATTATGAATTCTTTTTGTATGATTGGTACATCGTGGTACATTCTCGTTGGTTTATCAAACGGAAACTCGAATCAATTAAGAGACTAAGACAATAATCGCCAGCAGAAAGGCCTGCCAGGGCCACCGCCTGCCGGGGTTGAGGGTTGTTTGAAAGAGATACCGCGGCCCCAGAACATAAAGGGCAAAAGAAGGAACATGAGTGGGTTTAATCAGTACAAGCCTGACACTTCCCCCCACTCCATCCAGAGCGGGAGAAGTTAAGTATTGTAATTCTATAACGTATATCAACAGCATTAACGTAACACTTTCGATAGCTTATGTCAGTATCATGTTTTTTTTTTACTTTTTTCTCAACTCAATGATAGAATGTACCCTTATAGCTTGGTCTTGATGACGGTACCCTGGACTTTATTTTTTTTCTCTTGTTCTATTTAGGTATTCCCAGTCCATTGACTTGTTCCTCATGCTTCCCAAAATTAAAATTGCTCTACCTACCATTCTACCAACTTTCTCACTAAGTTCTCCACTAAAGTCATCCAAAAATGTTAAATAACAATAAATAAATATAATCTTTATTCATGTAAGTTACACCCATATCATCAGTAAATTATTCAATGTTGAATTGTTCAATTAAATTAAATCATCCACATTCCAATAAATACGGAAATTAGATTGTAACAAAACAAAAATTAAATACGATAATTTGAAAATGTAATCTGCTACTAAAAGTATAAAATATTTCGACTGCTCACCAATCCATGTTGCCGTCATCTCACCACCTGTACTGACGCTAGTGGAATAGTCGACATCGACTCAGTAGATAAAGAAAAAAAATATAGATCTGTGGTATATTATGATTATACACAATGATTGTAACCTTTTTTTGTAAGCTGACATTTAATGCGTTTGGATACACGCGCGGAAGCAGCAAAACTCGTTAGGATACACGTGAGGTGACATTCATTATGTTGTTTTTATTGCCAATGATAATTATCACTTTTGAGGAATTTGTGGCTTAATAATGGCAGCCGCTCGGTCGATCTTTAGGTTAAGCCGCGTTTTCCTAGGTTGGTCTGTGGATGGGTAACCACCCGTTACATACCGAGTTTCCTCCTCGAAACCACGTTAAACTGTTGGTCCTGGCTGTCATTTGTAGATCTTTGACAGTCGTTACAGGTAGTCAGTGTCCCGAAAGTCTGACAACCAGTCTTACTAAGGGGTATCGTATTACTCAATACCAACTGGGTTGTGGAGGTCAGGTAAGCAGTCGCTTCATATAAAATACTGGTGTAGCTGCAGCCGGTAAGCCTGGAAGACCCCAACATAGTTGGGAAAAGGCTAGGCAGATGATTATGGTGATTATCACTTATAACCCTGCTTGAGCCACTCCTGGAAAACTCCTCTGAACAAAGCATGTTAGGACAAATCCCTGAAGAGACCATAAACTTATAATGGAAACCTCTCTATTTATTTCTTTATTCATTTATTTCAAGTAACAACACGACTCATTTTAGTACATTGTACCATAAAACACAAAACACAAGTATTCCAATTTCAATTAAAAATAATAATGTCAAAAATTACAATAAAATTACATCAAATAAATAAATTACCGTACATGCAAATTTAGATTATTAATATTAATTAAAATGCAATAGATTATAATTAAATTAACTGTCAGCAATAGATAGAAGTCAATTTAATTTCGTACGAGTAAAAATAAATAAGTTACATAATCAGTCAATCGACTCACAAACAAATTACAAAATAGTATGCGCTATGATCCGCAGAATTCTCTTTAAAATATGTAGGTTATGGAGTCAGATATGCAGTCGTTCCATGTAAATCTCTGGTATTTATCTGCATCCGGTCAGACTGGAAGCCAATCGCAATAAAGTTGGTATAGGCTAGGCAGATGTTAAATACTGCCATCCAAAGTGGCAATACTGCCAGCCTTATGGGCACGTTTTCTATTGACAGCGATTTTTGACGCCCTATAATCGTTCTCTCTTTTTGGGACTTTTACATATTTTAGTTAGTTGTAACTCTAAATTATTATAATTATAGATTGTATATTTGCACTATAAAATATTTCAAGTGTTGTGTGTGTTGATAAGTGTTTTCTCAATAAATATTGTAAAACATCTTTATTTTACACTAGCTGCGCCCCGCGGCTTCGCCCGCGTGATGATAAAAAAGTATTCTATGTGTTATAGACCAGACTATAATTTACCTCTGTGCCAAATTTCATCAAGATCTGTTCAGTAGTTTTTTCGTGAAAGAGGATCAAACATACATCTATACTCACAAATTTTCGCATTTATAATATTAGTAGGAACCCGAACTAATTAATTTTGAAAATTTTGTTTTATTCGCAGAATTAGCAACGACAACGGTGGGGACAGCCACGGAAGCGGACACGACAGCATGGCCCAGCTCTGTAGCTCCCCTCGACACCCTGACAGTGGCGTGCGAGAAGGACAGCATGCATGTCGCCGTCTCACTCTCCAGCACACACGGTAGAAATAGGTAAGGGAGGATATAGAGAGAGTTTCTGACTAAGGTTTAAAAAAGTCTTGTTTAATGAATGGTTAGGTTAAGCTAGTGTCAGAGTTTTTATATCGCTCATTCTTCTTTGTCTAGGCTTCCAGGAGGTTCACAATTCGATTGTAATTTTGCTACGCGATTTCTCCGCAGTTCGAGGGGCGATTATCAAAATTCCTTTTATAGTCGAAAGAATATACTCCTGAACGGGTCCCATATTATTTTAATCTATATTGCTTGGGTAGGTTAAAAGTTATAATTTATAATACATTTTTTTTTCTTTTATGGACGATATGCTAATAACTCTTATTGGTAATGGAAAATAAATAAATATAAATAAATATCTTTGGACAACTCACACACGGCTATCTGATCCCAAGCTAAGCAGAGCTTGTGTTATGGTAACCAGACAACTGATATACATACTTATATAATTTATAAATACATACATAATTATTATAGATAAATCACACCCAAATGAATCCATACTAATATTATAAAAGCGAAAGTAAGTTTGTTTGTTTGTTACCTCTTCACGCTTTAATGGCTAAACCGATTTTGATGAATTTTGGTACAGAGATAGTTGGGAACCAGGAGACGGACATAGGCTAATTTAAAAAAAATGGGATGTGAGGGAGAAAGAGGGAAGAAAAGGGAAAACTTAGCGTTGCTATTACAAATCAATAAGGCGCAAGGGGAACTGTGTTACCCCGAATTTACCGAGAGCGAAGCCGCGGGCAAAAGCTAGTTCTCAATAAGAATTTGTGTGAGATCCCGTCATACCACAACTAAAAAAGTTGAAATAAAAAATGTTTTTGCAAAAAAGAACTGACTTACAAAAAAACGACTGACATTTTATTTACTTCCTGAAGTCGTTGGCGAAAATAATCTATGAATCAAACAAACTCACCGACTTTTGAAAGTGTTTTTTTTCTTACGATGTTTTGGCAAGTGATAATTACATACATTAATCCGAAAAATCAGAAGTACGTGTCTGGGGTTCGAACTCGAGACTTTGCAGTTGGCAGTTGGTACAAATTTGCGACATAAACAGCCATATCTTTTGACTGCGTAAACTTAGACGCTTATTTTTTTCCATAGCACAAAGGGACCACAGCGATAAGTATATAGATTTACTTTCAACTATATATCTCCCGAGATAAAGGGTCTTGACAGACAGACAGACGAATAACAAAGTGATCCAACAAGGGTTCCGTTTCTTCCTTATGAAGTACGAAAACCTAAAAAAGAGTTCAAACAAATAAAAAATACTAAATCAAATCAAACAAATCAAAATATTTTTATTTCACATAGGGAAACATTCAATCGCTATGTTGCTTCTTACTCAAAAATGTTTAAAAACACCTGCCAGGTAGCTAAAGCCTTATTCATAAGCAACAAGATTAAATCCGCCGATAATAAAATTAAGACGGTTTGGAAAATAATACATAGGCACTTATAAAACGTCGAGAAAAGATGCACGATTCGGGTTGGTCGTTTCCTATGGAGAAGAACGGGCAAGGAACTCTACTGTATGACCACTGCTATTCCGCTAACGGCAATATACGTCAAAGCATGACTAATTCTTGTCAATGAATAGAACAAACAAAAGAATTACATGTAAATATGTACAATGTTCTTCAACATGGTAACTGTAATAATATCTATTGTGATCCAGCATCATTGTATCTTGCCAAAGACAGTTAAAGTACTGTAAATATGTGGCGGTCGTTACAGGTATTCTATCACCTTTTTTTTTTTATTAGTGATAGGCTCGCGTTTGACCACTATCTCACCTGATGGTAAGTGATGATGTGGTCGACGATGAAGCACGCTTACTTAGAAATAACATATTCACTCTTGACTTGAAGACCCCCAGGTTATAGCTATCAGGAAATACAGACTCCGGCAGGGAATTCCACTCCTTAGCAGTACGCAAAGTACCTGAAAGTCTGACTGGTTGACAAACAATTCCAGTTGAAGACCAGCGTCGGACACTAGTTGCTCGGCAGTTTGCTGAACTGGGCCTATTTGGCGCAGCCGTGAGACACACAATATATATATATATATATTTAAACATTGCCCCACACTAGGAATTTCTCCTGTATCGTGGGTGTGTTTACAAACATTTAAACTCACATACATAAACAGCCAGACCCAAAACAACTATCTGCAGGTCATACAAATTTGTTCCGTGCGGGAATTGAACCCGCGACACGCAGCGCAGTAAGTCGATCACTCAGCCACATTTGTTTTTTGTGTGTAGATTTAAGATTTTTGTTTGTTTTTAACTGGATATTAGTGACTGGAGTGTGGCAGCCAGATAGGCAGTTGCTCCATTCAAAATACTGGTATTTAGACAACAAAATTGACAAAATGGCAGGTAAATAATGACGTAGGGAAATTGTCAACTGATGAAAGTTACATCATTGCCTATTTTGACTAATAGCTATGGTGCATTTTATTCAAGTGGGGAAATTTTATCATTGCTGCCAAGGTGGGATTCACGCCCGAGCCGTAGGCCAAGGTTTTATAAAGCCGAGAAATGCAGCGACAAATGCCCATTTGAATGAAACGGCGTTTTCCAATACACTTACGAATAAATAAAATACTAGAATTAAAAGTATTTTTGTCCTTAATGACTATGAAACTGATTTAATTTGCTTTTTTCCCCATTTTTTTGCCTTCTCTGGTTGAAGATGGAGAAGCAAAGGTATGAAGTCGCAAAACAGGCTAATATTATTGCCGAATAAGTATATTTAATCATCGACACATTAAGAAGTAGATTCGATTTTGTTAGCATTGTTCCGTCTATTGACGTATTTGTATATAGGCTAGTTTCCAAATATCTACAAATTAGTTCATAATATTGAGTAAATGGCATAGCGTGTATAGTTTGCATGCAATTTCATAGTTTATTTTATTCATCTATTGTTCGTTACTCATTATAAATAAATTACTGAATAATTATGGCGACTGGTGTTTCAGAATAATTATTTCTGTTATCAAGGTTAGTTATAAATACTGAAGTATGAATGAAAAGTAAATTTAATAGCAATTATTAAGCAGGGAACGAGTTGTATGTCATACTAGCTTTGCCCGCGGCTTCGCTCGCGTTAAATTCGGGGTAACACAGTTCCCCTTTCCTGATTTGCAGGTACCTGCCACCTGTAGTTTTTACCCTAGCGCCTTATTTATTGTAATAGCAATGATAATTTTTCCCTCTTTCTCCCTCATTTTTCACTCTTTTTTAAAAAAAAATAGGCGTGAAGAGGTAACAAACTCACTTTCGCTTTTATAATATTAGTAAGGATTTGTCAGTTCAGTACAATCCATTATTGTTAGTAAAGACATACAGAACTTACAAACTAATGTTAGAACATAAATATTTTGGTCAATTCATAACGTCATGTCAATACTTATAAAACATACACAATAACAACACACACACACTTTACTTCTGGCTACGGTTTGAAGGCAACACTAACGTCGTCGTCCAGTGTTTACAAATAACGCCATCAGTCCTATCTGCTACGGTCATTAAGAGACTGTTGGCGCTGCCACGCACCCGCCACATCAGGGATGCGATACGTTTTCGAATTATGGCTTAAAAGTCACCAATGTGTACCTCAGCGAACATCCCAGATGATCTGCAGTATTGCAGCAGCCAGCAATGCCCTGTATGCGTTATTGTAATGTAATAACTAGTAATAAGTAAGTATTGGATGCTCACCCATCCACAGATCGACCTTGGCAAGCACACTTATGCTTAAAGATCAGCCCGTACGTTAGTTTTTAGACACTAGCTCATCATGAATTTGTCATCTTCATTCCCCTCAGTCTTCTAATCACCCCTTCTTTTCCTCAGTATCTACGATTCGTTCAACGGCATCGTGTACCCAGCTGGGTTGGGCAGCAACTCCTCATGTCTGCGGGAGTACGTATCGGAACGAGGGGATCTGCACTACACCGTGCCGCTAAGAGGGTGTAATACTATGTCCAATGATAATGTGAGTACCCATTATATATGTAACCACTAACTGGCCCTGTCAGAATACTAGCGCTGTGTTATTTTGATCCTAAAATATCGCAGCTTATGCTGCTTACGTGTGACGTCACGCGTTCCGAAAAAATGCAGCAACGCGTGACGTCACCCGTCACTTTAATGGGCTATATCTTTGTCATTTTTATTCTAATTTACAAATAAAAAATACGTGTCCCTTATTTTTAATAATCCAAAAGATGGACTACTTAGAATGTAATTACTTAGACCCTGGAAACTACCCTATTGTTTTGTGTTGTTTGACAGACAGACGGACAATGAAGTGATTTACTTATTTTATTTTTCCGTTTCGTTGATCCTATAATGGTTCAGTTTTTTTACTTTTGAAAAGAGCAGATAACAAAACAGCAAATATTTCTCAATAGTTGGCTAGAAAGACACGTTAAGTGTGTAAGTAAACGTATACTTCCCAAGCTATTGCCTATAACAGCGAGTAAGTACTTAATTTGCATACACGTACAGTCAACAAAACAATTTGGTGAAGAAGACAAAAGATTTTTTCGTTTTCAAAACTAATTAATCTCTTTGTCAAAAACAGAAGAATACTACTAGCTAATTCTCAAACAGTTAACACGTATTTATCACATCATTCCGACCCCCCCCCCCACCTGTTACGCAAAACAATTTCCAAAAGTAATTGTTTTTAAATCTGCTATTCGGTCGTACATCTTTTGAAGGTAACAGCATAATTTTAAATTAATTGTCTATGAATAATTTCTCTGTTCTTCCAAAATTACACGAGACTTACAAATCACGTGGTAATTGTTTATGCTCCCTTTCATTCTGTATTACCTGAAAGGAGAATGCCCAATCGAGGCCCACACAGTGGACAACAGACTAGAGAAAAAATAATTTATGCATAAATTTGAACATAATAAAATATCTTTTTACTTTCTTCCATTTATGCGCCACTAGAAACCACAACAATTCTTCAAAAAAAAAGGTTTACTGATAAAATAAGCTGTATTGCCACGAGATCCCCTTAACCTCTCAAGGACCGCCATTATTTACGTCAAATATCCGTCAAGCACCGCCGGGCGGGCTCTTATCGTAAGCGTAATCTGATTTTAAGACTCATCTTTACTACAAATACAGTTTTAAATCGGTCGGGGTTTGGTGGCACAAATTCGTGCCAGCGGGGCTCTAGAGGTTAAGGTATGTGAGTAACAAAAGAAAAAAAAAGAAAACAATCAATGAGACACTTTTCTTCTTTGCCAACTGTACCTCGTCGTACGAAGCTAGTAATTCGCGTCGCTAGCTCATTGTTCTGTCTACATCACACCTACCCGTCAGGCTCTAAAGTGAATCCTACGCAGACCTTGGCTATATAATAACGTAATATGTGAAGTCACTGTGTGAATAAAAATATAATTTATGTGGCTACCGGTTTATTGTGATTGTAGGTAGTCGATTGATGTGCTTGTATCCTTTTTTTTTTGCTGTTTGGAAATCATCTAATAACTTCTCCCACTTTGGGCGATACCGGGGGTCAGCCTTGTACTGACTTAAACCCACCCATGTTCCTCCTTTTGCCCTTTACGTTCTGGGGCCGCGGTATCTCTTTCGAACAACCCGCATAATGTGCTTGTGCCTGGAAATCAAATCGAATCAAAATCATTTATTTCAATTAGACCATTACAGGCACTTTTGAATGTCAAAAAAAAAAACAAAATGTTAAAGCTACAGTCCCAGTCACAAGACATAATAACTTGTGAAAGTACTGTAGTTGCCCATTCCAAAGCGTAGATCTCTCTGGAGAAGAATGGGCAAGAATATTTTTATGAGTAATATCTGATGATATTTTAGTAAATCGACGGTCAACCTTCATGACCTGACATATTTTGACAAAAAACTTTTATTTATTTAAAAAAAAAAAACAATTTTTTCTATCCTACACATATTTCGAGTATCACACACGTAATATCAATTTACACTTCAAAACCAACCAAAAAATATTTCAAAATACACTCGAGAGCGCCAAATCAGTCAATTAGCGCTATTGTCTCAATATCCGTGCCTCTTTATGGCCCATCTCCACTGCGGCCCACGGCTATGCTATGCATGCTTGCCCCGCTTCGCTTAGTATAGAAATATGAAGGATTCATCTTACCGATCACCGTCCGTCCGTCTAGTGAGGACAGGCTATGTCGACGGCACCTTCGTGTTCCACTCGCGCCTCCAAGAGATGTCAACAAAGCAGAGGGGCCTGCCAGGGCTACCGCCTGCTGGGGTTGTGGGTTGTTCGAAAGAGATACCGCGGCACCAAAACGTAAAGGGCAATAGAAGGAACATGGGTGGGTTTTAGTTAGTACAACTCTGACACTCCCCTCCGCTCCGCCCAGAGTTAGGGAAGGTATTTAGTGATTTACAATCCGCAAAAAAAAGGTAGACTGCGGATGGTGGTCATGATCTGATCTTATATGGGAGACGAACACGGCCAGATATCGCACAGAATAGAGAGGTTTCGAAGGAGAAAGGGAAGGCCTTTGCATAGCAATGAGACAATTGAGAGACCAACAAAAAAACAATCTTCAAAAAAAACACTAAAAAGACGAAAAATACATTTACTTACAGAAGTCGGTGACTTTTGTTGAATTTTTTTTTTGCCACCGAATCCCGGAAGAAAATTTATTAAAAAAAAACAGTCAAGATCGAGGCTGACTCACGCATCGAGGGTTCCGTACAAACTTGCGACATAAACAGCCATATCTTTTTCACAGTACAGAGGGGTCCCTTTGTACTGTGAAAAAGATATGGCTGTCTATACGGCTGACAGGCTTAAGTAGGTATATGGTTTTAATATAAATAAATTTAATATAAATAATAATTTCAACTCGATACCTCCACGCGTTCCCAAGATAAAGGGTCTTAACAGACAGACAGACAGTCAACAAAGTAATCTAATAAGGGTTCCGGTTTGGAGCACTGCCGTGCCCTCGTGGAGGCGATCGGCGGCGGCGATCTCTCGCGTCCGGACCTGGTTCAGGCCATGGTCCGGAGCGAGAGGGAATGGGAAGCGGTCACCACCTTCTGCGAAGCAGTAATCCTAGCAAAGGAGGTGGCCGGGCGTTTGAGGTCGAGAACATCTGCCCAACCCAGCCGCCGCAGGAGACGCCCCGGGCGCCGGGCGCCGCGAGACGACTCCCGGCCACCGTAGATGCGGGCCTGTGGACGGTGAGCAATGGGTAGCTCACCGTCCGTCCGTCGATTGACGACAGGCCGTGTCGACGTCGCGTTCGTGCACGCGCGCCTCAAAGAGATGTCAGCAAAGCAGAGGGGCTTGCCAGAGCCTCCACCTGCCGGGGTTGCGGGTTGTTCGAAAGAGATACCGCGGCTCCGGAACGTAAAGGGCAATAGAAGGAACATGGGTGGGTTTTAGTCAGTACAAGTCGGACATGCCCCCCCCGCTCCGCCCAGAGCGGGGGAAGTCATTGGATGATTTCCCACCCGAAAAAAAAACGGTTCCGGTTTTTTCCTTTTGAGGCACGGTACCCTAAAGATGGTCTGACAGTGTGCTAACAAACCTCTCCCTCTATTGCAGTGGACTATCGACTTTATATCGCTTAGTCACACTTGTTGCGTAAGTTCAGGAAACGCACTGTGCGCGTGAGTGCGTGATAGGAATCTACGCGTGTCTGTCTGTTGCATGTAGGTAACGGCATCTTAATATTGTGTGTATCTCTTTTTATTAGTTACTTGGCAATTTATGTAAGCAGGCATTAAAATAGGAGAGGAGACGTGTCAACGAATAAGTATTCCGAATATGTGATACTGTTAATATGAAACGGCTTTTGTGGAAACTAACCGAAGATCTAAAGTTCATACTTACTTCTTTTTTTGCGGATGGGAAATCATCAAAACACTTCCCCCGCTCTGGGTGGAGCAGGGGGAGACTTGTATTTACTAAAACCCACTCATGTTCCTTCTATTGCCCTTTACGTTCCGGGGCCGCGGTATCTCTTTCGAACAACCCGCTACATCGGAAGGCGATGGCCCGGGCAGACCCCTCTGCTTAGCTGACATTACTTTGAGGCGCGCGTGGACCACTAACGCCGTCGATGCGGCCTGTCGTCAATAGACGGACAAATCAGTGAGCTACCCATTGCTCACCGTCCACACTCACTACTTCTTACATATGTACTGTTCTGAAGAGGTCTGATAACATTGATCAAACCTGTGATAGAACAGGCTGGTTTGCAAAAACATTCTCAACTCGAATACATAAGTTTTTTTTTTTTTTAGAAAGATTAGTATAGGATAGGAAGTATGTGACATGTATCGCTGAAATATGAACTAAAAAATATGATTTTAAAGTATTTTATCTTTTTTCAATTACGAAAATGACCCCTACACAATACACACTGCTTACCTTGGTTGGGAGATTATTCTTATTTTAATAGAACTTTTACTGTTTCTTTTTTACTGCGATCTTTAGTTATGTATTCGTATTCCAACATTGCACATACACGCAGATGCATTGTGCTTGGAGGCTTTAATACATTAATTTAATAATTTGATTGTCGTCTGCATGAAAGCTGGTGGACGCTGGTGAAGGCGCCAATCTCCTGGCGGAATTCTGGGTAGACTTAATTTAGATTCCCAGGCGCTCTGTAGAAGGATACATTAAAAACTGCAGCTTCTTAGTAGGCAGGATATCCTACTATATAATATTATAAATGCGAATGTTTGTGAGGATGGATGGATGGATGTATGGATGTTTGTTACTCTTTAGATTGTAGTCGACCTCAGTGTTGCCTGAATTAATTGTAGTAATTATGTTTTGTTTGTAAAAAAAAACCTAGTAATACGTGTATTTTATTTTGACGTGATAACGTCTTTAAAATCGTTTTAGTCGGGTGACATGTTCAGAAACTTGTGTCACACCAAAACCTCACAAGCGACATTTCATAAAAATGGTAGCGCCATCTGTTACTTGGCTCGAAAAAAAAACTTTAAATTAGTACTTAATTTCATTTTAGATGTCACTACTGGTGATAACTTATATCACCAATAAGACGTTATCACGTAAACATCTCGATCGTAAACCTACTTTACAAACAACCAATTTTTTTGTAATCATTTCCAATCCGAAAAATCAATGAAGTTCCAGTTTTATAAGTGATAGAGGGTTAAATGTTTCCTTACAAATGCAAAATTGTGATTAATCGTGAAGAAAAATGTTCGTTTCCTTCCAAGTTGTTATTTCATTCAATCTAATCGAGTATATTTCACACCACAGTGCATAAATTCCCATTACCATAGAAACAGGAAACGATAAACTTACATGTAGATAATAATTATTGTACCTATCTTATTTATTGACTTGTATGAACGAATCACGATTCTTCAACAAGGACGTACGTTGTACACATGGCGAAATAGTTTAGTATTCAACGTCTTACGAAGCAGTTAGGATTTTCTTAGTGGTCAGAAGAAAGAAGAGGTATTTTACGTTTTCTAAGATTTAATAAATTATTTATTACTGTTTATGTTATTAATTAGAACCAATATATTATGTAGTTTAATCATTAAATATGTAAGATTTGCCCTTACAGGGTGCATGTTTTCAACAACTTCTCTCAACTCTACATGTCAAGATTTTTTTGTTTGTAAATAAATAAAGAAAATGCTGCGCTCCTGTAAACAAAAGCGTTTCGCGCACTGTACTTTCATGACATCATAGTTTAGTCAGCGAATGAAGCAATGCTACAACTATGTAGGTAAAGCTTTTAAGATTATCAAGTAATCACGTTTTTTCTTTGAAAGCAATAATAATTATAAATAGGTAAAGATAATTGAAATGAGGTGATGTAGCTTATAAGATCAGGAGTAATGGAGAAGCATAGTCGCGCCTTTTATACATAAGGTTGTGGGTTCAAATCCGGGCCAGTAAAATTGTGACTTTTCAATTCATATGTACTTTCTAAGTTTATCTTGGATATCACAGACATCGGTGAATGAAAACGTCGTGAGAAATACTGGACTTAATTAATCCTACTATAATATATAATACTAGATTCCGCCCGCTTTTCAAAAAAAAAACTTTCTCTTCCCTGTTCTTCCCTCTTTCTCCTCCTTATCTCACTTAAAAAATAAAGCCTATGTCCGTCTCCAGGGTACCAACTATCTTTGTACCAAAATTCATCAAAATCGGTTTGGCCATTTAGGCGTGAAGACGCAACAAACAAACAAACTCACTTCCGCTTTTATAATTTTAAGTAAGGAGTATAAATGCCAAAGTTTGTATGGATGGATGGATGTATGGATGTTTGTTACTCTTTCACGTAAAAACTACTGAATGAATTTTAATGAAACTTAACAGTAATATAGCTTATACATCAGAATAACACATAGGCTACAATTCATAAAGATATATTGTATATTCTATCACCACGCGAGTGAAACTGTGGGGCGCAGGTAGTATTATTATAAGTCTGAAATCGCCAACATGACTTAAGAGCCATTTCACAAAATGATTGCGCTCGAGTTTAGGCAAAAGAGTGCGTCATTGTTTATGTGTGCGTAGCGAGCCACACACGTGCAATATAAACAGTGTAACACGAGAGCAATCTTTAGCCGTAATCGTAATATGATTTGGTAAATTTTATTTTAGTATTGTATTAGTATTTATATGTTATTGTAATTTAGACTGATGTTCAAATTGATATTTTGACAAATTATATGCAAATATTTTCAAAATAACTATAGGGTTCGATTTCCCAAAGAACATAGATTATTTCTGAATAATTTTATTTTTATAATTACTATGTATTTGAACCAAAAAACACGTAAAAAAAACAAAATAAAAGTTAAAAATTGGTCTAAGAATTTATTTTTTTACTAATTAATGGTAATATAATTCAGGAATCTATTTCATTAAACGACGATTTAAATATATGTCTGAACCTGTATGTATTTTGTTTAGTTTCATTTATAAGTATTATTGATAGATTTAGGACTCAGAAGTAGACTCTGCGGCAATTTTTCAGTAAAATGGTTGTGGGAGATGTGTCATTATAAATTAAACAAACCGATTTTAGTAAATGTGTTACATTAAACGACACTATAAACGATTAATCTATATTTTGTATTCATTCAATAAATTCTAGATATTACTTAGATGGTAATAGAGAAGCTCAAAGTCTTAACAATTTGGGCGAAAATGTGAAATGGCTCTTAAGCAAGTGGTGTTCAATTTTCATGCCTTCTCTGTTTGGAAGAAGAAAGAAAAGAAAGAAGAAGAAGGTTTAGCCCAGCAGTGAGAGAGTTATAGGCTGAGATATCAGAGCAGTACGGAAAATTAAGAAATGATGCGCCAACTAGAAATAAGCATTGCCATCCAACGATGTAATGCTGCCAGCCTTCTGGGCATTTTTCCTGTTGCCTGCGATGCGAATGAATTTTTTGACGCCAAGTGATTTACCATTTTTTAATTGTAAATATTTTTATTATTAGTTTGTGTCTAGTCATAGTTTGTATATAGTAATTTATTTAACAAAAAATAAAGAAATGCGCCAACTCCACATAAATTGGGATATGGGATGGAGAATGATGATGTTAACTTGGATCAGCCAAATGTTTCTTTAAAAAAAAACGTTGCTCCTCACTAGGCGTTTCTCCTGTATCGTGGGTGCGTTTACAAACATTTAAACACACAAACAGCCAGACCCGGAACAACAACTTCTAGATCATGCAAATATTTGTTCCATGCGGGGATCGAACTGACGACATGCAGTGCAACAGTCGATCACTCAACCACTGCGCTAACCGAGCCGTTTGACACTAATACCCTAACGTTAGTATCAATTATGAACTTTAACTGTTATGCCATCAACACGAAGAATAATATACCAAGAGGAATAAATACCAAGAGGTTTAAAAAACCGGGCATATGCGTGTCGGACTCCAAAACCGAGGGTTTCGCACAAACTTGCGACATAAACAGCCATATCTTTTGACTGCGTAGACTTAGAGGTTTGATTTTTTCACAGCACAAAGTTCAGTATTTAAAGAAAGAAAGAAAAACTTTTATTTGGGACTCGCACAAAACAAGTAAAACAGTAACAAAATAAAATAAAAATAGTACAGACAAGTTTATTGTCTGTGCGAGGCCAAAAAAGGTCCCTGTCTCAGCATAAGCTGCGATATTTTAAGATTAAAATAACACATTTATATATATATATATCAATTTGATACCTCCTCGCGTTCCCGAGATAAAGGGTCTTAACAGACAGACAGGCGAACAACAAAGTGACCCGTTTTTTTTTCCTTTTGAAGTACGGATATCAAGGAACAAACATAGTCTAAACCTAAACAAACATCAGGACAGACATATTTCTATTCAAACTATATTTTCACATGACACGACCAATATTTATTTGCCGCTAAACAATAGAGGGTGAGAAAAACAAACTTTTTTTGTAATTTTACCTTTTTATCGTATTTATTTTGTTATTGACATAGGTCAACCACAAACCAACTTTTGATGACACATGCATAAAATAAATAGCATCTGAAGTGTCGTGTAGATACCGCGGCCTCGGAACATAAATGGCAAAACATGGTTGGGTTTTAAGTCTGGGTTTTAAAGAGCGGGGGGGGGAGTTATTGGATGTTTTCCCATCTGCAAAAAAAAAGTCTTGTTTTAAGATACACAGCGTTTTTTTAAAATGGGCTATTTTTCAAAAAACCAGTTAACCAAAATCGGGGTCGAGACACCTTTGAGTCAGTTGACAGGTTTTGCTCTTCCTCACAGTTTCGTATTTGCTCACTAATATTTTTCACTATTAGTAAAAAAAAGCTATAAATACAATTCTGAAAACCTGCTGACTAAAAATAGAGAAAGAAAGAAAAAATGTTTATTTAACACGCGCAGGACATAAAACAAAATTGTTTAAAAAAACTGTGACTAACCTAAAAAACAATATAAAAAGGCAATTAATTAAATTAGTCCTATACGAGGCCAAAAACCCGCTATATCTGTATGTTACTGCATGTAGTCATGTCACAGAGCTGATATTCTGATAGATCCCAAGTAAGTGAAGCCACGGTCGGATACAATAAAATACATAACAAGAATAAATAAATTTGTGGGACGAATAAAAACAAATATTATAAAAAATATGAAAAAAAAGGTTACTAATATTATAAAAGTGAAAGTGTGTTTGTTTGTTTCGTCTTCGCGCCTAAATGTCTGAACCGATTTTGGTGAATTTTGGTACAGACATAGGCTAACTTTCTCACTTTAAAAAAAGCGAGAAAAGGGTTAGGAAGAGGGAAGAAAAGAAAGATGTCACGGGTGGCAGCTAGTAAATGATAAACTGACGATACTATAATGTTTATGTATTAGTTATATAAAATACATAATATAAACGCGTGGACGAGCAGAAGGTTGTACTCATTAACGGTGGCCGGCGACTTGTAGAGGCCTTGTCTTATATTATATAAGACTTATGTATGTCTATGTACTTAAGGACCGTAACAACACATGGCTTAATGATGTTAAACCGTTGCTACCCGCGGGCTACTCTGGCGCATCCAACTGAGGTGCCTGCCTGGATTCGAATCACTGACCTAATACACCATTGTCATCATCATTTTCCTGCCCTTGTCCCATTCTATTTCGGATCGGCGCAACACGTTTTCTTCTTTTATTCTCCCCTGTCAGAAGTCATGGCATCATTTACTACTTTCTCCTTCATATCATTCCTTACACAATCTTTCCCAAAATTCAGATTCATCACTCTTTTAGTCACATGTGCTTCGTCCCTCCTCATTACATGTCAACATTTTAGACCATTGTACTCTCTGTAATTAAATTTATTGTTTTGTGGAACTTAAATAAAAAAAAATGTCTATCAATGATCGCGTACTCAATGTGTCGTGTCTATTAACCTTTGTGGAGGGTAAGGCGCAAGTGTGGCGAGAGAACAAAATGAGGTGCTTGTGAAATTAGCACCTAGGTTTTATATGGCCCGGAGTTGCGGGTTGCTCGAAAGAGATACCGCGGTCCTGGAACAAAAAGGGCAAAAGAAGGAACATGGACGGGTTTTAGTCAGTAAAAGTCTGACACTTCCTTTTGCTCCGCCTAGAGTAAGAGAAGTTATTCGATGATTTCCCATACAAAAAAGGGGTGCAAAAATTAGCTGAATTGGTTAGATTTGACCAATTATACTAATAAATAAGGCAAGTTAAATAAAAACTCTTTGGAACTGGGACACCAAATACCATGTTTATATACCAGAATTTCTTCATCAAACCTCACACAGTGATCAAAGAAAACTGCTTAGAAATTCATAATTAGAACCCTATCCCTAGAACTCATAATAAATATAATATATATGTAGTTCTAGGGAATTATGGACTCATCTGTGCATCAGATGAGTCGAAACATTATGCAACTAAATTCAAAAAATCTTTATCGAGGTCAAAATCGCGAAATCGTGAGAATTCAAAAATGGCATTTACTTACTAATTTGTGGAAATTGATTCGTGTCGATTAACCACGGAAGTTACCATATACAAATTATTAAAAAACGGTAATATTTAGTTTTTCTCGTTCTGGAGTTATAATAACATGGTAAATTCCTGGAACAGTTTGCGCGTTGATGTCTTTAATATGGAAAGATCGTCTCTAACTGGACTCCTGAGGGTGGCTGGACATTGCCGTCAAGGTGGACTTTTTCGAAGGTGATGTGACGATCTAGGCCCTGTTTAATAAAGCTGACAATTCAACAAATATGTCAAATCATTACAAAATAGTAGAACTGTCATGCTTAGGCTGTTTAATGCCCGGGGTGGCGGGTTGTTCGAAAAAGATACCGCGGCCCTGAAACGTAAAGGGCAAGAGAAAAAACGTTGATGGGTTTTAGTCAGTTAAAGTCTGGCAATCCCTCCCACTCCATCCAAAATGGGGGAAGTAATTTGATGATTGCCCATACATAAAAAGTTGTTTAATAAAGAGATAAATATGTCAAAAGGATGAACCACAGGTGTCAAAAATTATGACATATTTGCCGCTTAAAAACGCGTTTCATAAAAGTTGATATATGTCAAAAAACACCAGTCAGATTATTCCTGATAATATGTCGCGATGAAACGAAATATTTGTGAATTTTCTACTTTCATAATTTTGTCGACTGTAAGACTGTGAATTTTATTTAAGATATAATCCGGCCAGCTTAGACCAAGTCTAATAAATTAAAAAAATACATCCTTAAGAAATAGTAATTCGAACCTATAACGGACTGTAAAATATTAAAATCATTTAAGATCTTATTATGATAATTCCAAGTTGCATAAACATACAAATTCAAAGAGCGGATGATCCATAAATCCTTTTAGAGGAAAATTGCAATAAAAAATTGACATTTCGTAAAAGGAGAGAACAAGCTCGTTGCAAAACTGTGTCGTACACATAATAATAAACGAATGTTCATGTATAGTTACGTCTATCATCACGCCTGTAGTCTTTGAAAGGGTAGGTTGTAGTCTAACAACTAGTCTTACCAAGGGTTATCGTATTGTCCAGTACTAACTGGGTTGTAGAGGTCAGATATATCGCTCCTTGTTCATTACTAGCAGTCAGTTACATAGCTAAGTTTAACACAATCAACAATCTTTTCACTCAACCGTTTTCCAAAACTGTCGCCAGAGCTGAATCGCCTGTTTGTCGTATTCTTAAGATGCTCAACGCCCTCCTGACTGCCTACCCTGAATGTGATGTGTTTGCGGATGAATGGAATAAAGTCATGTTAGTATGTCTGGTGTTTTGTGAAACAAAGTATGCACTGTTCCATGTTAGTTTTAATTGAACCTGGTGTAAGTTGTTTACTTTATATTTTACTTCTATTTCATTTTATGTTTCTATTTTAATAATTGTAATTGGTGTTATACCGTTTTAATCCTTACTTCCTTACTAATATTATAAAAGCGAAAGTGAGTTTGTTTGTTTGTTTATTTGTTTGTTTGTTTGTTACCTCTTCACGCTTTAATGGCTAAACCGATTTTGATGAATTTTGGGACAGAGATAGTTGGGAACCAGGAGACGGACATAGGCTAATTTTTATTTTAAAAAAGTAAGATATGAGGGAGAACGAGGGAAGAAAAGGGAAAACTTAGCGTTGCTATTACAAATCAATCAGGCGCAAGAGCAAAAACTCCAGGTCTGCTTGGTGTGTTTACCGAATTTAACGCGAGCGAAGCCGCGGGCGAAAGCTAGTTAACTATAAATAAACACAGTTATAAAAAGGGTAGGCAAGAAAATAGCGTAATCACGAGCCAAAATTCAAAAGCCATTTTAATGTGATAAAACTTATTTTGAAATAATATGGATTTAAAAATACTATAGAAAAAGAATTCAGTAGAAGAAAATCACTTTTTAATTTTGTTAATTGTAAAATTGTTATTGCTTGTGACTGTACATAAGCCTATGTATCGTTACAACAGCTAAATATTAACATCTATTTGCAAATTAATCAAAACAATCAAATAATTGACAGCTCTATGAGACGTTGCCAGCTTTACAAACACTCTTAATAATTCCAAATCGTTTTTTACTTCACAAGGAACCAAAATAGACACAATGGCAAAACACCTACATAATAACTACAAAAGAATAAGCATTCACTGTCAGATTATCAGCGGTCATTTACTCATTTACAATCTTAAGTAATTATTCAGTAATATTTATAAGTTGCCGTGAACGATGTGACCTCCGACTTTACTTGGGCGGGTATTGTGAATAGATTGCTTTTAAACTTGAATTTTAAACACTGTATTTGTGAGGTATTTTTCCTTAAGATAATGTATTAAAGACTTCTTTCTGTAATTAATAACGGGATTCCTTTGCCAAATGACGACACGGGTGGCACAGTGGTTAAGCGATCGACTACTGCGCTGCGTGTCGCGGGTTCGATCCCCGTACGGAACAAAAAATTTGTATGCCCTACAGATAGTTGCTTCGGGTCTGGCTGTTTGTGTATGTGAGTTTAAATGTTTGTAAACGCACCCACGATACATGAGAAATTCCTAGTGTGGGGCAAAGTTTAAAAAAAAAACATGGCAAACACCTTCACAGGATTGGGGGTAGGTCACAGCAATTTTACTCTGAGACTATTAGCACCACAAAGTTGAAATTCAGAGAGTATAGTATAGCTTCTATTAACAGCTACACAAATGATGCGAAGTTATTGTAAAGAAAGAAAACAGGTTTATTTGGCAGTTGTCATAAATACACAGTTTTTTTTTTAAATAACGTAAATCTTAACACTACAAAAAAAAGGAAAAGACAAAAAAAAATAAAAAGCAAAGCTAAAAGTAAAAAAAATATGTATGGAAAATGAATGAATTTTTTCCAATAAGCTTTGCCAACAACCTTAAAAACCTCAAAATCACCTTCAATCACAATAATATGTAATACCTATATAAATCTTTAACAAAATATAAACAAAAAGCCTGCTAATTTAGTCCACGTCTGCCTTTCAACTATTACATAAGAGATTCATACATAAAAGAATCGGGGTCGGCCATCTTGGAAGGATTCTGCAATCATTACGCCTCTTTAGTCGTTAAATTGTAATTTTATGTGAATCGCCCTGCCGAAACTGGACTCGTTATGTGGTGAAAAGTAGGTTGTATCTTCACGACTATTAAATTTCGGGTGTGGATGAATTAGCGAGGTAGTAGGATAAACTATATAGTTTTTTATTATACTTTTTACTTATAGATCTAAAATGTTCCATGTTACAATGCTTATGCTAATAATGAATTAATCTATTTAATTTTCTAGTCTAGTTATTTGATGGCACGGTTGGTGCAGTAGCTGAGCGATCGACTTCTGTGCTGCGTGTCGCGGGTTCGATCCCCGCACGTAACAAATATTTGTATGACCTTTATGTAGTTGATTCGGGTCTGGCTATTTGTGTATGTGAGTTTAAATGTTTGTTAACGCACCCACGATAAAGTAGAAATTCCTAGCGTGAAGCAAAGTTTAAAAAACATAAAAATAATCCGCCTTTTATTACTTGGTCATAACGTTTTAATATATAAATTTAAAAAAAAGATATTGTATTAATCAAGATGTGACCTATGGCTACATGCTTTAAACTGTAGCATCAATTATGTATCGGCCGGTTTAATGTTAAAAATAGATACTTAATGGTGTTTACTGAGTAGAAAACCTGTTTCTTAAAGTTGCAAGAGTCGAGTTAAAGTTATAACTTCCGCACTTTTGAATTCTTCTTTACCTTTGAGTAGTCTTCTTTCTGCCCTTGCACTTTTCTACATCATTCTACATGGTGTTGAAAATTCATAAAAGAAAAAGGCTTCCAAGTGTGACTCAAACTCTCCCACCGAGGTTTCCGCACAAACTTGCGACATAAACAGACATATCTTTTGACTTAGAGTGTTGATTTTTTTAAAGGGTCTTGACAGACAGATAGACCGTTAGACAAACAGACAGACGGACAACAAGGTAATCTTATAAGTTTTTTTTTTTTTTTTTCGGTGGACGTGTCTTTTATCTATAAGTTGCATACCGTAAATCCATGTCGGTGCTTTAGCAGATTTTCCGTTTATGACCAGATATTTCTGTTTAGTGGTAGCATACATGACTGCTGAGCATGAGGTGCGGGATTCAATTCCCGAGTTGGGTAAAATGTTATTGGCTTTTTCCGTAGGAATTTCTCAGTAGCAGCTAACTTACGGAGTCTGGAGTTAAACCCTTTTGTTGACAATAAGCTCGCCAACTGTTACTTACTGTGTAATATTAATAACTAGCTGGCGCCCGCGGCTTCTCCCGCGTGATATCAAAAAAAACCTTCGTGTTATTCGAGACTATAGTCTATCTCTGTGCCAAATTTCATCAAGATCCGTTCAGCCGTTTTGACGTGAAAGAATAACAAACATTCATACATCCGTCCATCCATCCTCACAAACATTTGCATTTATAATTATTACATTAATAGTATTATATTACCTATTACTTCCTAATAAATAAAACAGTTCCTTTCTTAATAAAATAGTATAATATATTAAAAAAAAAGTGCCTAGCCCCACACTTCAATTTAATTCAACCAACCACCGCCCTCTATATATTCACTGCAAAAAGTATCAAGCAACACTTTTAACTCACCGCATTTGAGTCCACACACGCCTTTCGGACAACACACAAGGTCATTGAAAAGGCCACTAGTCTTTCTTTACCATATTTAGCAGAAACCTGCTCACATTTTGATGTACACACGACGCGGCCGTTTTGACGTGAAAGAGTAACAAACATCCATACATCTATCCTCACAAACATTCACATTTGTAATATTAGTAAGATAAGATTTATAGTAAACTAGTTTTGCCCGCGGCTTCGCTCGCGTTAAATTCGGTGTAACACAGTTCCCCTTGCGCCTTATTGATTTTTAATAGCAACGCTAAGTTTTTGTTTTTCTTCCCTCTTTCTCCCTCACATCCCACTTTTATTTAAAAAAAAATGTCCGTCTCCTGGTTCCCAACTATCTCTGTACCAAAATTCATCAAAATCGGTGTAGCCATTAAAGCGTGAAGAGGTAACAAACAAACAAACTCACTTTCGCTTTTATAATATTAGTAAGGAAGCAAAACTAGGTAACATTAGTATTTATATTAAAAGTTAAAGTTTTGGTTTTTATTTATAACTAGCTTTTGCCCGCGGCTTCGCTCGCGTTAAATTTGGGGTAACACAGCTCCCCTTTCCTGATTTGCAAGTACACGGCACATCAACCTATGCTAAACCATTTTAACCTGATCTCTCTACTACGGATCGCACACCGTAGTTGAGAGATCAGGTTAAAATGGTTTAGTATAGGTTGATGTGCCGTCGTGTGTACAAAATATCAGTAGGTAATAATTTTGTCTTGTGTAATGTAATATTATGTCAAAGATTCACTGGGTATGTCAGTAAAGTAGTGTCAATTATTTTTGACATTTAAAGATGGCTGCGAGTTTTGTTTGGAGATCTGTTTCAAATTAAGTTAATGTTATTTAATTATTAAAATCAATAAAAAACACATACAGTTCTGTAGAGATCTGATAACATAATCAAATGCTGGTTTGCAAAAATATTGGGATACTCAAGTTTTTAAATAAAGATTTAGAAAGATTAAAAGGGCCTTTTGCGGATAAGAAATCAAATAATTTCCCTTAAAATAACAATCGACGATCGAGTGGTAAAAAGTTTGACGTAATAATAATTGCAATTGTTATGTTTTATGTGAATGTACGTTCACCGGAGCTTCTGTCGACAGACACCAGACAGTTAGATACGGTTTAACTATTAAATTATTATGTGAACATTTTGTAAGATTTTTTATTACACGTATAATTGATAAATTGACTAGAACGTGTTTGTGGAGATGAAATCGCTTGAAAGTGACAGTATCTATTGGTTGATTATAGTACATTTTAATTCAAGTAAGGAAAGTTTGTATTTGCGGCCGAGGTGGATTTAACGCCCAAGCCGCCAGGCAAGGGTGTTATAGAGCCGATAACAGCAGTGACAAATCTCACGTGAATCAAACGTCGCCATTCACAAAAAAAGTCATCCAACCTGCCTGCGATGCGTGACGATCCCGAAAACTCCGCAAGTTTTTACTTTTTTTTCCAATACTTCAAGTATTGAAGCGATTGCCATTGCGCCTCGGCCGCAATCGCATTACCTATCATTACAAACCTCTCTATATTTAAATCTACATAAGTATCGACCATCAAAAAGCAAATACAAAAATTCTAAGTACCCTTTTACGTTGAACTTCGAAATTACCATAAATGTCTAAGGTAGGGTCAGCGAAACACGCGGGCCCACCGAGTGAACACAATAGGGGGATGTGACGTCACTTCCTGTACAACCAGACCGCGCCGGCGCGGCACGCGGCGCAAGCTCACGATTTTGGGAAGGAAATTGAGTCGGGTTCGAATTTTAATTTTAGGTTATTTGAATTTGGATTACAGTTTTTGGAATGTATAGCGGTTCTTAATATCCAGGACACACTTATCACTACATAGTATATAACAAAGTAGTTACTAGCTATCTGTCTGTCCCTATGTATATTTAGATCTTTAAAACTACGCCACGGATTTTGATGCGGTTTTTTTAATAGACAGAGTGATTCAAAGCAAGGAATTTATGTAAAATACTAGCTGGCGCCCGGGGCTTTGACCGCATGATATCAAAAGAAAAGTATCCTATTTGTTATTCCCGACTAAAATCTACCTCTGTGCCAAATTTCATCAAGATCAGTTCAGCCGTTTTAACGTGAAAGAGTAACAAACATCCATACATCCATCCTCACAAACATTCGCATCTATAATATTAGTTGGATTAGTATCCACATTGCACTTTTGTAAAGCCGGGGCGTGTAAGATAAGAAAAGCAGAAAAATAGAAGAGGTACTTCCAAAACTATATTAACCATCATTGATTTTGAAAATCGTACTGAAAGAAAAAGTATTTGTTAGACTGTCACAGAACAAAACAACACATAGAAAATAACCACAAAAATAAATAAAGTAAGACAAACATCCCTTTTTTGCGGAAGGGAAATCATCAAATATCTTCCCCCCGCTCTGGGTTAAGCGGGAGAGAGAGACTTTTACTGACTAAAACCCACCCATGTTTCTACTTTTGCCTTTTATGTTCCGGGGCCGCGGTATCGTAACGTAATTTATATTATTTTAAGTATAATGATTCTGACAGCACAATATTTTGAGTGCGAAACACTGAGCTCTACCATAAAGCGTGTTTTTAAGGCGCTGTATGTACAAAGCAAACACTTTATAAAACGTCTAGTTTTTCGTTGCAAAGTTAGCCGTATCTGATCATACTAAAAAAAATACAGTGTATAGTCAAACACATAAAGAAAAGACTTAAACAAAAAAGTTTACAAAAGTGGTCTAGTACTACGAAAAAAAAATTTAAAAAGACCACGAAAAAAATTTTTTCGTCTCGAAATTCTCAATTTTTTCAGCGACAACCTTCATATTTTTATGTATATATCAAAGGAAATTTCATAGACTAAAAGCATATCTCAAACTTTTAAAACACGGAACTGTAATTTTTTAAATATTCAATTAAAACTGCAAAATGCCCAACATTTTGGCGGAAATGATATTCAAATAAAATCAAACGCCGTAATATTTTCGACGTTATTTCTATTCTTTCGATGCACTACTATTGTATACTTGTGTCAGACTACGCCCAGTCTGCAGCTAGCCTCACCTCCGCGAATACCTAAAGATTGACCTCTTACCGCGCCTTAACCCCAAAAAAAATTTTTTAAAAGCTAGGGCAACCGCTAGGAATTTCTCCCGTATCGTGGGTGCGTTTATCAGCATTTAAACTCACATATACAAACTCAAACTCGAAGCATTTATTTCAATTAGACCATTACAGGCACTTTTGAATGTCAAGAAACAAAATGTTGAAGCTACAGTCCCGGTCACAAGGCATAATAACTTATGAAAGTACTGTAGTTGCCCATTCCAAAGCGTTGATCTCTAAAAAGAAGAGAAACTCCATAGACACTCTTTTAAATTATAATATTACTAGCTTTTGCCCGCGGCTTCGCTCGCGTTAAATTCGAGGTAACACAGTTCCCCTTGCGCCTTATTGGTTTGTAATAGCAACGCTAAGTTTTCCCTTTTCTTCCCTCTTTCTCCCTCACATCCCAGTTTTTTAAAAATAAAAATTAGCCTATGTCCGTCTCCTGGTTCCCAACTATCTCTGTACCAAAATTCATCACAATCGGTGTAGCCATTAAAGCGTGAAGAGGTAACAAACAAACAAACAAACTCACTTTCGCTTTAATAATATTAGTAAGGATAAGGATATTATAGTAAGGAAGTAAGGATAAAATGAATCCGCTTACGCTGTCTGTACGCTTAGATCTTTTAAACTACTCAACGGACTATAATGCGGTTTTCAGCAATAGATAGAATGATTCAAGAGGAAGGTTTATATCGCGGAGTGCGACTATTTTATAATAAAGGCGACTATTTTATAATATACTAGCTTTTGCCCGCGGCTTTGCTTGCGTTAAATTCGGGGTAACACAGTCCTGATTTGCAGATACCCGCTCCCTTTAGTTTTTGCCTTTGCGCCTTATTAGTAGTTATATAAGTTTTCCCTTTTCTTCCCTTTTTCTCCCTCATTTCCAACTTTATTTTTTTAAATGGTCTATGTCCGTCTCCAGGGTCTCAACTATCTTTGTACCAAAATTCCTCAAAATCGGTTAAGCCATTAAGGCGTGAAGACGTAACAAACAAACTCACTTTCGCTTTTATGATATTATAGTAAGGAAAGTTTTACCTAATCTCCTTCTTTCTCTTCAGGAGGACGGCACCGTGGAGTACTTCAACAATATCATCGTCCAGCCGCATCTGCGCCTGGTGACCGGCCAGGGTCGAGGGTACCACGTCAGCTGTCGCTACCGTCGCCGGGACCTCACGCACTTCCATCTGTATCGGCCGCGCGCTGACAGGCTGACAAACTCCTTGAGCGATGATTTCAGTAGTGACCACAGCAAGTACGTATTCGTTTTTAAATATCTTTTTACCTATTCTTTTATCTTAAAACTAAAAATGCTGATATAAAAACCTTTTTTGTTGTTGCAAAAGGAGGTTTTTTATTTCTGCATTTTTAGTTTTGGTATAATGTTATCTCATGCAAATTCTCATTGAGCATTCATTTTATATTGTTACTAGCTTTTGCCCGCGGCTTCGCTCGCGTTAAATTCGGTAGCGCCTTATTAATAGCAATGCTAAGTTTTCCCGTTTCTTCCCTCTTTCTCATATCCCACTTTTAAAAAAAAATAGCCTATGTCCGTCTCCAGGGTCCCAATTTTATTTGTACCAAAATTCATCAAAATCGGTTCAGCCGTGAAGACGTTACAAACAAACAAAAATTCACTTTCGCTTTTATAAAATTAAGTAAGGATTGAAAGCTATTTACAGATTATGTACGTACACATACAAGAAAGATATATAGTATAGAAAATAGCTCTGGACTACCCAAGTTTTATA
This sequence comes from Ochropleura plecta, assembly GCA_905475445.1. Taxonomy (NCBI): domain Eukaryota; kingdom Metazoa; phylum Arthropoda; class Insecta; order Lepidoptera; family Noctuidae; genus Ochropleura; species Ochropleura plecta. The sequence continues at coordinate 5,992,466 of FR997750.1, read as the reverse complement.
AATAAAATTGAGGATTATTTCTCAGGAGTAAACTCTTTTGATTCTAAAAAAAATTTTGAAAATCTGCTCACAATAGATTGAGAAATTGCGTAACAAACATAAAAAAAAACAGTCCAATTGACAACCTCTTCCTTTTTGTAGAAATTGGTAAAAATATCGCGCAATATCGTATTGTCCTGAGGTTGCTGGTAGCAAGAACGTTGAAAGAAGGAACACGGGTGGGTTTTAGTCAGTAAAACTCTGACACTCCACCTCCGCGGGAGAAGTTATTTGATAATAGTAGGTACCCGATATAAAAAGTTGCACCGGTTTGGAAAAAAGTTCGCAGTTTTACCCGCAGACCGTAGACCGGGGTTAAAAGTAATCCAGGGTGAAAGTCAAAATCCGTCCAAGACGTAATCGTGAAGGAATAACAAACAAACACACATCTAAACTTTCCTCTTTATAATAATAGTGTGATTATATGCTAGATTGCTACGATGTTCCTAAGCTATCAATATGACAAAAAAGAGCATTTTTTCTCCATGCTGAATAATTTCTTTTTGGTGCCTTTCAGTGACGAATTCGACGAGGACTCAGGACTGTTGCCTTCCGTATCCATGAAGATTTACAAGGGAGACCCAGAAGATAAACAAGTAAGTGACAATTAAGTTTTTTTAAAACCTACATATGAGCTGTGTTTTTTTTAACTTTACCCCACTCTAGGAATTTCTCCTGTATCGTGGGTGCGTTTACAAATATTTAAACTCACATACACAAAAGCCAGACCCCGAAATAACTACATGTAGGTCATAGAAATATTTGTTCTGTACGGGGATCGAACCGAACAGTTGATCGCTCAGTCACTGCGCCAAGCGTGCTGTCAAGATTAATCTCCAGCTGCGCCTTTGATAACGTTAGCCAGACCTTCATACATAAATAGGCGCATATAAGTATGTAGGTATGTCCGTTACATTATGACCTTGTTACTCCTAAACGGATGAATCCATTTGAATAAATGATTTGTCGTTAGATTAGTCTTAGACATAGAAATTTTAAAAAGGGTGGTATTTGGGCAGTATTATGTGGAGTTTTTTTTTTACTTCGAAATATAGAATTTAAAAAAATATTATTATAATTAAATAACTTATGAGTTTAAAAGTAAAACAAATAAAAAGTGACCAATACTCAGTTTTATTAACCGTAAATAAACACTCATGGTTCACACTGTTTATAGGGAACGTCTGTATGAAGCGAAACTCATTGAGAAAACATCAATAGGGAAATCCGTCAAGTTGGACCGATCATTATATCTCATCATTCATTATTTTGTTCATTTTGTCTGTCAAGACTCGTTATCGAACGCGTAGAGGCTCAAATCTGTGGTCTCTTTGTGCTGTCAAAAGATATGGCTGTTTTTATCGCAAATTTCTACGGAACCCTCGGTGCGCGAATGTGACTCGCTCTTGACTGGTTCTTTCTATCTTGTCAACCTACGAAATACGCGCGTGTATAATTTCGTGACAATTGCTGCTTAATTGCGCCTCTTGTAAAATTTTGTCATGTTGACTTAACAAGTTTATTTGATTTATTTATTGTTCTACAAAAAAGTACATACATCATTTAAATGAGACTCAACCCCACACTAGGATACCCTGTGTCGTGTCGTAGGTCTAGATGGTTTTCTTAAACACCCATCCAACTTCAACAGTCTTGGACAAAATGCCAATAAAAGTCATGGAAGTTCAGTTTAAAAGCTCTCCATACATACTGCGCCCACGGCCCGTCGTACACACGACGACAGATCAACCTATACAAAACCAGTTTATGCGGATCTCTCATTGTACTTGAAATCTATGGTGTACGATCCGTTGTTGAGAGAGCAGCATAAACTGGTTTTGTATAGGTTGATGTGTCGTCGTGTGTACAACCAGTTTTTATTTATGCACAATGGATGCAAGATAATGATCGCTGGCTATCAAAATGCATGCGCATACGACGATGGCGGGATATGGAATCGTTTGTTTTATTTTTGAGAAAACTTTTTGAACACCGACAGAAATGCTTTTTGCATTATGTTAAACTAACTTTGCTCGCGTTAATAAAAAAACCCTAAGGATATAATTATCTTGTCATCGTATCGTACCGTATCACTTAGCCACCAGAACTCTCAACTCAAATACACATTTAAATCACATTAATCTCAAACTCCTCAACTTTCAGGTGGCGTCAAACGTACGTATAGGAGACACCCTGAGCCTTGTAGTGTCTCTGGAGAAGCAGAGACAGTTTGGACTACTGGTGTCTGAGTGCTCAGTGAGAGACGGGCTGGGATGGGCTGAGCAGAGTCTGATTGCTGATGATGGGTGAGTAGTTACTGTAATTAGATCTAGGAGACACCTTGAAGTTTGTAGTGTATCTGGAGAAGTAGAGGCAGTTCAGTCTACTTGTGTACAAGTTCTAGCTGCTAGCCAAGGCAATCTAAATTGAAACAGTCCAGAATTTGGCGATGACTTTGGCACCTTCATTAGTGATGATCAGATCCTGAAATGTGCAAAGAACAGCATAGACAGGGCACGTAATAGGACATCTAAGCAGCAGAGCGGTGATAGCCTAGTGGTCTGATCGTCGGACTGCTAAGTTATTGGTCTCGAGTTCGAACCCAAGGCACGACACCTTTGATTTTTCTGATTCATGTGCATATTATTTATTTATATAAACTTCATGTAAAATAGTGGTACATAGGTGGACTTGATGCCATAAGGCATTCTCTACCAGTCAACCTTTGGGTAAAATACGACAACATTGTGATAGGGTACAAAAATTATAAAACTAAAACTATTTGTTTTCGGAAACGTATATTTTTATACATATACTAATACACATATATTTGAAAAAAACTAATAAATACATTTAAAAATTAATAAAAACGAGAAAATTAATATCATACAATCGTTACTTGTTTCGGTGAAAGAAAAGATCGTAACAGTATTTCACAGTGTATGTAACCAAAAACCTTATATATTTTATAAAATTTAACACTTATATAAAAAACAAACTTACGATCTTTTACTTAAAAAATAATATATACATTTACAAATTTCATGTGGTTTATCTTGAAAGATATCCAGATGTATGTGCTGAGTGAGCAAAGAGTTAAGCAGTGTGACACCTCGGGGACGCGGCGAAGTTTACTACTTTTCCTTTAATAACTTGATTAATTTTGCCTCCTCAGCTGCCCCTTAGACGGCGAGATTATGGGCCAGTTCCAGTACTCTTCGGACCGGCAGACGGCGCGCGTCTCCTTCCCGGCTCACAAGTTCCCCTACACTGCCAGCGTGTACTACACTTGTGAAGTCAAACTGTGTGATCTGAACCATCCTACTGACTGCGTAAGTTTTTTTTAATGGCATCTCGCAGGTCGTTATCTGCTTAACCGGTCTATCTTGTGGATGCCTTTCATTTAAGACCTCCAGCCAGGGGCATAAAACTTATAAACTAAGCGACTACACGCTAAGGGCACCCCCTGGGTATGGGCCTCGGTTTAGTTCGTCGCTGGGGGAAGACAGCAAAGGGACAGGCTGGATCTGAGTTCCATTATTTGGGGGATTTTGAATTACTGGCTCAGCAACTCGAGCTGGCTCGAGCAAAGGGACTGGGGGGGGGGGGGGGTTAATTTTACGTCGCGACGGTCCTCGTCGGCGAGACAGAAAGATGGTGGGACTGTGTAAGTTTTTTTTTTAAAATAATTAGGCTGGCATTTGGCTGTAACTTGCCTGCTGTGAATGATGCGGCCTAGGGTGGAACACGCTTGCGTAGAAGAAACCGATTGAATCGAACCTTGAAGAGTTCCAGTTTTTAATGATCGAGGAATAGAGAAGCCGTAGTAGAAGAGGAAGGGCAAAAAAACGATGGATAGACTGTGTGATGGATGAATAATAGAGGAGTATGGAAGAATACATGCTGCATCGACCCCAAATAACTTGGGATGAGGGGAATAGGGAAGCTGGCAGTAAATTCCACAGACTGGCGTTTCGCACAAAAATGTGGAAGCATAGCGCTTTGTTCGGGTTCGTGGAACTGTGATCCTGATTGATTGATTTCTTCATTTCCTTATTCTTTTTTTTTTAAAATAACACCATTCACAGCAGCAAGCTAATGATAAGTCCTCATATTATTCTTCTCAATTACGGATGCGGTCTCGAGCTGTTTAAAAATAAAAAGGGATGAAAACAAATTTTAGGAAATAAAAAAAGATATAAAATAACATCATGTCCGTCCTTCCTAAGGGGGGGAGGGGGTATATCGTAGAATTATATACCATTTTTTATAGTAGGTATAGGTAGTAGTAGGTAGTGGGTGTATATCATTTTTAAATGATTTTCATGAAATTTCAATGGGTTTAAATTAAGTTAGAGGGTTGTATTGATGATTTTAATCATTATAATTCTGTAAATACATGCGTGTTAAGTTTGCGAATCATATTTTGTTGAACATACAACCTGAAATTTACCTGCAAAAAATTCGAATTTCGTGGGGTATTCTGGCGCTTCCACATTAACAAATTTTGCCATGTACGGAGGGGTTAGTACAGGTCTTTCCAGGGCGTGACCTTGGCAGGTGTTGTCATCTTGGAGATCTGTATATTCGGCAGTTATTATTTGACCACCAGCCCCTCAGAAAAAAAGCAACCGAAAATTCGGCACTTCCTAATTAGCTTCTATTCCATTTTGGTTCACAGGAGCCCTGCTCCCACAAGCGGCGAGTGCGCCGTGACGATGAAGGGTCTCCAGCGACGGTGGAGCTGTTCAAGGGGCTGTATGTGAACGAAGCTGATTCCCTGGACAATGATGAAGTTACCAGTGAGAAGGTAAGGCCTTAATATTGTTATGAGGTTCCGTCCGTGATTTTATCGATTAACAAAAATAAAGAAAACTTAAAAGGTTAGATAATAACATCAGATCACATCACACAACACACACACACGCACACACAACACACACACAGTACACTCTTACACGAACACACGCTCAAACACTGACACAAAATCACGCACTCTATTACTGCCTTAAATAAGTACTAGATTTTGTAAATGGTCTGCCTATTTGGTTTAGAAACGGATTCTTTAAGATATTGCAATTTTAGGCACTACTTTTGTTATCTTTTCCTAATAAATATTTTAGTGGGGTCCTGGTGACCTGAAATACAGGCCTGAACTGGCTTAGTTTAGGCGCCAGTCTCCCTCAAATAAAATACATTATTCCTGTACCTGTCTATGTTACATCTTTTACTGTTGTACTGATTTTATTTATTTGTGCAATAGAAATAAACAAATTTATTATTGTCCATTTATTGTTTTCTATACATATAATTAAATTTTTAAATATTTCTTAAAAACAAAAAATAAAAAACATTTAAAAATGTAAAAATAGTAGCCCACCGGTATCGGGAACAGGGTCCAAGCTACCGGCGGTCAGGGCTCCAGAGAAAGGAACCTCCTAACAATACGAGCCGTGTCCAGGAGTACCGCTTTCTGTATCAAGCCCTTGATCCAGCTGCCTAACGAGAGCCTCCTCAGGTGTTGGTCGAGGCTCTTGGCAATTAAGACACAACCTTGTAGCCAGGATTATTCATCAGCAACTTGCTCTAAAATATAGCCTTGTGGAATCGGAAGTGCCGTACTACAGGTATGAGCCCGACCCAGTTCTCGAACATGGCAATATCACATTGTACTGGGATCGATCCATCATCACTGACAGGACTATTGTTGCCAAGAAGCCTGATATAGTGGTGGTGGATCGATCAGAGCGGCGCGCAATGATTGTTGACATAACAGTCCCGCATGATGAGAACCTCGTGAAAGCCGAGAAAGATAAGCAAATCAAGTTAATAAAAAATAAAATTTATTATTTATTATTATTGTACGTCGTGTAGAAGAAAAGAAGCTGTTTTTGTTGTTGTGACTTTTGCCCACAGCTGAATGATGAGTTTATTTGCATCCAGCAATTACTTGAACTAGTAAACTTTAACATTTGTCTTTCAACACCTGTGTAGCTTTCACATTAGTGCGAGGTTTGCACAATTTGAATGTGCGACCTACGCTAAAACGTAGTGGAAGTGGAACCAAAAACTCCCAGTAGTCTGAAAAACATTTTTTGGAATTAAAGAGGCAGGTAAAATAATTTTAGGTCCCACAATTCTACGTTTTTTTTTTCGTACCGTCCTATTTCGTAGGACTAGGGAGAACAATATTCCTAGTTCTACCGTATATCTGTTAGCTTGTTAAGTACATATAACTTGTGGGAACAATCCTTTTTTTAATCAATAGAATTGGAAAATAAATACATTTCGAATAACATTGTGACAACATTCGAGGCTCTTTTGAGACTGAGACAAAAATGATTTCAGTTTGAGTTGAGTTCGAGCTCTTTTGAGACTTTAAAGTAGCATTATCTGCTCTTATTATTATTATTATTGTTTTAGAAGTAACATTTTTTTTAAATATATTTTTGGGTGTTGTTATTAAAATCATTAGTTATTAAAAGCAATTGAATTCTCCACTCTAGAGGGAAACGGCACTGTTTCTCTTTACTAATTGTGTAGCCTATCTAAGCGGACAGTAACCCCAGCCATTTATTGTAATACTAGCTATTGCCCGCGGCTTCGCTCGCGTTAAATTCGGGGTAACACAGTTCCCCTTTCCTGATTTGCAGGTACCTGCTACCTATAGTTTTTGCCCTTGCGCCTTATTGATTGTAATATCAAAGCTAAGTTTCCCCTTTCTCCCTAATTTTTCACTTTTCATTTAAAAAAATAACTTATGTCCGTCTCCAGGGTCTCAATTATCTCTGTACCAAAATTCATCAAAATCAGTTTGGCCATTTAGGCGTGAAGACGTAACAAACAAACAAACTCACTTTCGCTTTTATAATATTAGTAAGGATACTGTGTTTATTTGTAAAGGGCAACTGTTTTATTGTATTTATTGCAACACCGTTTATGCAATAAAATTTTCTTTCTTTCTTTCTTATTATCATCCTTTACAATATTTCAGAAGGAAGACGAAATCTGTATCTCTCAGCGAAACTTCGCGATTGGTATCTGCATAGCGGGAGTCATCCTGATGATCTGCGTCATTGCAGCCATTGCCTTCATTCTAGCAAGAAGAAGGAATCCGAAGACCTACTCTAGAACAGGCAGCTCCTTATACAGTGGTCCCTACACAAACACTGGGTATTCGCATACCAGTTAAAGTGATATTTGGTACAGTTTTTAATGCTTATGATGTACACATGACTTTGTTTTTGCTAAAAGGCTCTGTTTTGTCAATGGTAAGAAAAATGATTGGGATCTCTTTTGTAAAAAAATACGGTTATTCGTTTTTTTTGTGCAATATAAAACTAAGGCAATAAAATGCCTAGCTCCTAAACTACAAAGTAAAATTTAGTTTTTGTTTTTTCCAGAAGTGTTTATAAAAATGAAAGAAGTTTTATTATCATAAAGTGTGTGTATGTCATTTAGCCAAGTGCCATTTAAGTATTGGACATATTATATTTTTATATAAATTTACGCATTGGTTTCAAAAACATCGATTTTTAAAAAAAATAATAATTATGGTGTAGAAATTGTACATTTATTTATCAATTTTTCGCCATTATTTAGTATTGCGCCTAAATTTAAAATATATTTTTAATAAATTGAGAATCGAAATGCCTTTTTGAAAGAGGTTATCGAAGAATTTGTCAATGAGTGAAATATTAATAACGTTTTTTTGTTCAGTTGTGTTTATCAGCACATTGATTGAGTCATATTTTAGTACTTAGTATTTTTAGTATATTTTACCACGTGTATTAAATTTACCATTACAATAAACTAGAAAGGAGTGCATCTGTGTCAAATATTAATGTACTTTTAATAACAAACATCACTTTTAAACACTCCAAGAAAAGTACCTATACTTGAAATAATGTACAGGTGTGGTTTTAAAACGTGACGTCACACAAAATTGACATTTGTGCCAGTTAAAAAAAAATTGTAACAAGTACCTACATACCTACCTGCATATTTGCCGATCTTTTTAAATTTTAAAATATTGCAACCTTTTGCACCCCAGCACCTTATTGCATAATTTCACCCCCGACGCCAAGCCTAGTAAAAATGTATAATGTGTCGCAATTGATGGGATATTTTCGAATATAATTTATACAACTTTCGTTATTTGGTGGCGTCTCAGCCAGGCGACGTTTCACAACTCAAGTTACTGTTGTCAATGGCGTTCCAAAAGCAAAAAAAAGATTATGACAGTGAATTCAAACACGTTTTAAAACCACATGTCTCATATTTATAATAATAAATTTGTGATAATTCGTTCGTTCGTATACGTCGTGAATCGATATTATTTTATATAAAACACTGTAATTTAAGAAATATACTGGTTGCCTTGCGTTACGTAAACAAGTAGAATAAAATCAAATGACAAAAAAAGTCATTTCTTTGGGTGTTGTAAGGGCCTGTGAAACTGGACTTTAATTTATAAATAGTTCTTTTTTACATAAAAATATTTAAAAAGTTCCTGCAGATTTTAGCAATAAGTTGATAAGGAATAATATTTTTCTATACAATAAATAAAATTTTGGTATTTTTCTATCATGACAAAAATATTCAAAAATTTCGCTTCTTTATAATAATAAATATTAATTTCTAGTTAAAGCAGGCCTCTATATTTTCTATCAAGGTGGCGGGAACTAGTTCTCTTCTACGCGGTTCATTATAAATTTTAGTTCATTGACGTAAAGTTAACTAAAACTTAGTTAATTGAAACTTAGTTAACTGAAACCTAGTTAACTTAGTCATGAATTAAAATTTTAAAAACAATTCGACAAGATGGATGCCATATTTTTTAAGTTTTAATTATAAGTTTCCTTTCTGCCAGTAATTCCGTCCAAACGGTGCTATTTTAATTTTTAATCTGGGCTTTTTTAAGTTGCTTGTTTTGCTTGTTACTTGCGCCATTGTCCATTGAGAAAAATAAACTATGTTTACGCCTTACAAATTCACATTTCATTATTTGTTATAGACTTTTGTTTTTTTTTTAATGTAAACTTTATTAAATGTTCATTTTAAAATGGCATTTTTCACAAAAAAATAAGCCATAGTTTGAATTAAAACAAAATTTTAATCAACTGACTAGTTGGCAACACTAAGGTCGTAAAATAAAGGGTTGTGCATAATTTCAATGGGCAATGTTTTTTTTTTAGTTTTTACTATGTATGTAAAGTAACAACGAATAGAATCGATATACGTTTCATACTACCCCATTGTCAATATATTTTTTTAGTTATTTTTTTTCGACTAATTATTGTATTTTGTACTTAACTAGTTTAATACAATGGGGTTCTGGAACGATACCGAGCGGTAAGACAGTGTACGATTTTTTTTTAACAAATATACTGACTTGATAAGATTTTTGTGTTTTATTTTTTATTCTCCTTATAGATCAATGTTTTGGAATGGGCCACTACAGTACTTTCTCAAGTTATTATGCCTTGTGACTGGGACTGTAGCTTCTTTCTTTTGTTTCTTGACATTAAAAAGTGCCTGTCTAATAGAAATCTAAAAAAAAAATGAGTTTGACATGTTACCTGGGACAAGGATATCCTGTTTAAATTTAGTGTTTCTAGCTAGTATTTTTTCGTGAAAGTGTTACAAGCATTCTTCCCTTCATTCTCACAAACTTTCACTTTTTAATATTTGGAAGATGACAAATAGAGGGGCGCTGGCGAGGTGCATACATTAACAAGTGACAGGATTTCAAAACACAAATATGACATGACCAACAGGTACTTTTGGTTTCGGAGCGTGAGAAGTCGTTATTTCACACTACACTTTTTATTTGGGGTGGAAAAACATCAAATAACTTCCCCCGCTCTGGGCAGAGCGGGGGGGTGTCAGACTTGTACTAACAAAAACCCACTCATCACGTTCCGGGGCCGCGGTATCTCTTTTGAACAACCCGCAACCCCGGCAGGACTTGCAACTACTCTTAACTCAGGAGTTTGACTGAGGAGAAAAATGAGAACGCGAACGTGCCGACTTGGAGGCGCTTTTATTCTGATTCTAAATACATACGGGGCTCACTCGGTGGGCATAGACCGCTGAGTTTGCAAATGGTTTCTTATTACTAGAGACACAACATGCAGGGCTAAGAATAATCTAAAACAGACGGGTGAGGTGTATTCATAACTAGGTAGTCTTTCGGGACTGGCTGTTTGTGTATGTGAGTTTAAATATTTGTAAACTCACTCAAGATACAGGAGAAATTCCTGGAGTGAAGCAACGTTTTTATTTTTTTAAAAGTAACAAAAAAATTGTAAAGGGAAAAAATAAAAAGCAAATTTCAATAACTGTATGTATATATTCGCCAATCCAATTATCTCTCTGTGTATACAATAACGTAGAAAATACATAAATAGCATACCAATACATAATGGGATAAATAATTTACTTTACATTGTGTATTTAGTCGATTAACAGTACTTAAACTTAAACTATACATAATTACATTACATTACAACATTACGGATTTTTGTATCGGTACCTATATTTTGAAGTATTTTGTAATCTCGATACAATGAGGGCTATCGTTTTTGTGCTCACCAGGCGGCGCTACTGGAGAGTGAGGTCCTGTCATTCATTCCATTTAGTTGCAGGAACCTTATTAAGAGTTTATTTTATAACGTACTTCAACATAGTGTTAACTACAGATACATATTTACAATATTGTCCCTGCAATTAGCTAACACGAAACGTTAAAAAAAATCTTTTTTCCCCGGAGTACTAACAATTTACATCCTAAACTTGTCATTTAAAATATTCAGTAATTAGGAATGGCTTGATCTTAAATAATTCTTGACCACAATCGTGAATTATTATTTAAATACATTTAAAAAAACGCGAACAGTATGACATCTGTCATTTCTGAAGACCTCACTCTACACTAACGCCTCTAGCGGCAAAAAAATGCGCCATAGCCCTCACTACATTAATTTTGACATAGCAGGAGTTTCAATATTTCATCGAAACTACGAATATCGAATGAATACGAATACGTGTACGTGTATACGTGTGTCTACGAATATGTGTTGTTTTATAAAACCTCAACATAATAACAATTGTTTAGAAGAAAAGAAAAATGTCACTCATCCTCACTCTTTCTCCTCTCACAGTCTATTTACCGCTAAAATCTATGAAAGATGCGCTAAGGAAGCTATATCTTGCAACTTCCCGGTCAGTGTCAGGTTGTACGTTCATCCAGCCGGGGTTCGGGGTTGTTTGTAAGAGATATGAAGGGCAAAAGAAGGAATATGGATGGGTATTAGTCAGTAAGACTCCCCTCTCCCCACTCCTTCAAGAGCAGGGCCGCGGTTCCTCCTTCGAACCAACCCGCAGCCCCGGCAGGTCTACTGACTACCCTCTGATCTACCTACGCATCTATCTTAAGACTTTATTTATGTTTTTATTTCTTTTTTACAATTATGAATAAATAATATAATTTTCATTACTAAAATTTAAGCCAGAATGTAGCATAGTGAAATTTTCAATCATAAATTGAATATATAAAATTCTCGTGCCACGGTATTACCAAACTCCTCCGAAACGGCTGGACTAATTTGTATGAAATTTCGTGTGCATATCGGATATCTTAGAATCGATCAAAATCTAATTCTTCATACACCTAAGTGATAAGCTTGTCCGTCTCCAGAAAAGAAGCTGAGCAGGGGGTGAAACCGCTAGGCACTAGCTGGTATACATATAATTATTGCATGGTATAGGAAATGTCACATGGGAATATTGGTATAAATAGGATAAAATAGTAAACTAATCTACGCAAACCGTCAGTCTTAACAGTAATTAATTCAAAATAACATTATGATCATTATTTACAACAATAAAAAAGGGAACTAACATACTAACAAAATTAAGTGCCGCTTTTAAAGATAATCACAGAATTTTCAGGCATTTCAGTTTCAGTTACAATACTTTTTCTTTCAAAACTTTTTAACTTATTAGGTTTTACCAAAAATCTTGACTGCGGGTTTGACCTTGGAACTTTTGGCGGAACATGTCGGCATCAACGCTAAACGAGGAGCTATAATTAATAACAAGCTTATGCTTGTCTTGCCTAGGTATGTCCGTGTATGGGTGACCACCCATTACATACCGAGTTTCCCCGGCTGTATTTGTAGATCTTTAACAGTCGTTACAGGTAGTCAGTGGCTCGATTCTAACAACCAGTCTTACCAAGGAGTATCGTATTACCTAGTTGTGTACTGGGTTTTGGAGGTCAGATTGGCAGTCATTCCATGTAAAAGAAACTCCATGGTTACTCTTTTAAAATCATTTGGTTTTACAATGTTGTTGTTACAGCGTTAGTACTTAAGTATGAGAGGACAAGTGAAGCTTAAGATTGGATTTCCCGTTTGAATGATTTGACCTTCTCTTCCCGAATTCTTGGTGAGACGTGCTGTAGTTTGGTCAGTGATTAATTTTGACTTTACACTTACTAAAAGTTACGATATTTTCGACATATTCGTCTCTGTATCTTGTGCAGTTTGCACAAACTGGACTCAAAGCTCATTAACTCAGAAACAGTGCTCAATAGCTGCCAAAATTTTTAGCAAAAACTAATAATATTTTCTAAATAAACATTATGTTTTTAGCCTAAATCCTTGCAATAAGCAACACTAATAAATACATAACACTAATAAATACATAAGCATGCTTGAATAACTTTAAATAATAGAATAGTTGGCACCACCAATAAATAGGCGTCCGTTCATAATACATATTAGCTGTCAAAACGCGATTCTAATTGATTGATTGATTTTATATGACAATATTGTGATGATACTTATGATGTCACTAATTAACTAACTCAATGATTAAACTATTTAATGACTTCAAAACGACTAAAAATTTTCAAGCATAAAATAAAGTATTTTTTGAAAAATTTTGTCCTGGAATTATTGTTTAATGGTGTCAAATATTCAATTATAAGTTTCAAATATTTTTGCACAGATAATATGCAACATATGTACGCAAAGTCCAAGGATATATAAATTTTCGTCTACTTAAACATTAACACTGTTAGCTAAGGTCAGGAAATTTTTTTCGGGTGGGAAATCATCCAATGACTTCCCCCGCTCTGGGCGGAGCGGGGGGGCATGTCAGACTTGTACTGACTAAAACCCACCCATGTTCCTTCTATTGCCCTTTACGTTCCGGGGCCGCGGTATCTCTTTCGAACAACCCGCAACCCCGGCAGGCGGAGGCTCTGGCAAGCCCCTCTGCTTTGCTGACTCTCTTTGAGGCGCGCGTGAAACACGAACGCGCCGTCGACACGGCCTGTCATCAATCGACGCAGGAAACACCCTCAAAACTCATTTAAGGTGCCTTAATTGATCTATTCTTATGCTTTCTTAAAACGATATTTAAAAATGGAATATTTTGGACACAAAAGGTACAAAGGGTTATTCAAAATGGAATAGCAGGAAATTTCAAACCAAAGAAAAAAAGCTACAATTTTAAACTCTAAGAAAGCTCTATAAGTGTTTTTTTTTTACATATATTATGTGTGTCAGAGCAAGGGGGTAAAAACAAAGTCGAATGCAAAACTGCGCTCAACGCCATTGCACTAAGGTTCAAATTTAAGCCAATTAAAGCTCTTCTAAAACTCTCTATCTTTCATATATGACTAAATTATGCTAAACTCATAACTTGCTCGTAGCCCACAGCTAGGTTACAGCCAGCCCTCCTCTCTGCAGAGGGAGTAGGCCGCTATTCACGGGCCCACCCGTTCCAACTTCAGTCTAAAGTCAATAGTGTGCTAAACGACACCATTATGGGCTGTCGTCATCCATCTGGACTGTCATTAGGGAATCTTCGGGATGAATCTCTAGGATTGCTTCCGTGCCGTCGTTGAAAGGGAATGATACGCTGCCGTCGATGACTAGACCTGGAAAGATGGAGACAGGGTTGGTTAAATTGTACATAATTAAACAAGTACCTACTATTATTTTTGCGAATGATAATTCTTCAAATAACTGCCCCCGGTCTGAGCGGCACGGGGGGAGTAGTGCCAGACTTTTAATGACTAAAACTCACCCATATTTCTTCTTTTGCCCCTTTCGAACAACCGACAACCCCGGAGTCATACTAATATAATGAATGCTATAGGAACACTGTCTGACAATATTAATAACAATTAAACAGGATATTTGCCACGTTATGTAAGTACTCACATACCGAGTATCCTAGTTGCTCAAACTATATATCTACAATGGCTATTTACCTACATCAGAGCAGTGGGACTTGACCTTGACCTCGATCACTCTATCCCTGACCTTGAGCCCGCGAGGGGTGGGCTACTCCTCAAACGTTATGTACTCACAGACCCAGTGCACTTGGTGATTAGAGATAAATTATATTTCTACAATGACTACGTACCTGCATCAGTACAATGCGACTTGACCTTGACCTCGCTCGCTCTGTCCTTGACCTTGAGGCCGCAAGATGTGGGCCACTCTTCAAACTTTATCTACTCACGTATTCAGTGCGCTAGCTGATCAAAGAAAAACTATATATCTACAATGACTACGTACCTGCATCAGTGCAATGCGACTTGACCTTGACCTCGCTCGCTCTATCCCTGACCTTGAGCCCGCGAGGCGTGGGCCACTCTTCAAACGTTATGTACTCACGTACAGAATATGCTAACTGGTCGGAATCTGTGGATAAATGATGGAATTAATCAGGATTTAATAACATAAAACTTCGTTTACGATTTATTTATTTATTAAAACTTTATGCAGAAGTAAAAACTGTACAGTCATCTTAATGCCTTAGACATTTCCTACAAGTCTTCAGTCAGAGATCTCTTTCGAAGAAACGTGAGACACTTAACGAACTTTACATATGCACACCTGACCAAAACCTGAGCAAAACCTCGCGTAGAAGCTATTTAAAAACAACATCCTACCTGCTGCAAACATAAGCTTCTGATTATACGACTCGGTGACTTTCCTTGCCTTTTCTAGAGCGGTGTCGATCTGCACTCCAAATTGTTGCGACAGTATCTTCATTAACTCCTGCACTGATTGAGTTCGAAGACAATTTATACTGAAAGTAAGAAAAATGTTTGTTATAGTTCAACGGCACGGTTGGCGCATTGGCTGAGCGATCGATTGCTGCGCCGCGTGTCGCGGGTTCGGTTCCCGCACGGAACAAATTGTTTCGGGCCTGGCTGTTTGTGTGTTTGAGTTTAAATGTTTGTAAATGCACCTACGATACAGGAGAAATTCCTAGTGTGGGGCAACGTTTTTTAACGAGGAAAAAAAAAGAATAGTATGGTTTTCTTAGGAGAAAATTCTTCTGAATTAATACCAGAGAAATGGGGGCTAGGACGCATTTACATATATAGAGAAAAATACTTCTTAAGCTACCTTAGCGCATCATCCATAGGTTTTAGCGGAAAATAAGAGGAGCTAGAGGAGAAAGAGTGAGAATGAGTGACATATTTCTTTTCTCTTCTAAACAATTGTTATTATGTTGAGGTCTTATAAAACAACACCAGTAATATTCGTAGTTTTGATGAAATATTGCTATGAAAGTGGCTTTCCCTAAAGAAGGGGTATCTTTTTGAGCTTAGCAAGACAGAATAGTACATACCTAAAGTGCCAGGAAGTGCTTCCAGTACCGGTAGTGACGCATAGACCGGAGCTCTTTGTGTGCGACCATTCGCCATTGTCTATCTGTAGCCGAAGGAGCGATACTCTGGATGTTACACTTTCACCTATAAATACCTGTTTCCAGGCACGCAAAATGTTTATTAGAATAGATAGATAGAATATTATTTATTATGTACACAAATAAATGTAAATAAATAATAAATCAATGTATAAATTCCTTACTTAATATTATAAAAGCGAAAGTGAGTTTGCTTGTTACGTCTGCACGCCTAAATGGCTAAAACGATTTTGATGAATTTCGATACAGAGATAGTTGGGACCCTGGAGACGGACATAGGCTATTTTTTTTTAAGTGATAAATGAGTGAGAAAGAGGGAAGAATTGGAAAAACTTAGCTTTGCTATTACAATAAATAAGGCGCAAGGACAAAAATTACAGGTAGCAGGTACCTAAATTCGGGGTTACACAGTTCTCCTTATTCATGAAGTAAAGATTCTGTATGATCTCACCTCATTTAGCGCCAAAAACGGCAATACTTTTGTAGCGAGTGTGGGTCTCTCTGCTTCGTGACAGTTGCTCATATGACGTGAGTTCAGATTGTATGAGTCTGTCATTTCGTGCGTGTTCTGTACTGGAGGATATCTGTGGAAGAAAAAGTGTCTTTAAAAATTACAGAACTGTCTTAAAACTGTCATATCACATCTCAAGTCCAGTTCAAAATCAGCGTCGGGCGCAGCCGTGAGACACACAATATTAGCTTTGCTTTTTATTTATTTTTCTTTTATACTTTCTTTGTGTGTGCGTGTGTTAAGATTTAGGGGCCACTTATTTCACGTAGTACATAGTATTAAGGTATATGGAGGTAATATAGGATAAACTCATGCATTTAACTACACAAATATTCTGTTTCTTATTTTATTTGGTAGTTGAGTTTTTGATTTTCTCGGATTGATTACCTGGTTTTTTAACATATTATATTATCTATATAATATGTAAAAAGGTGAAATATTGGGCAAACCTTTTAGGATGCATGTGCTCACTAAGATTTCAACCCCTAAGGGGGTAAAATATAAATAAGTACCGCAGCCCCGGAACATAAAGGGCAATAGAAGGAACATCGGTGGGTTTTAGTCAGGATAAATTTGACACTCCCCGCTCCGCTCAGGGGAAGTTATTTGATGATTTCCCATCCGCAAAAAAGCGGATAAAATAGGATGGTAAAGTTTGAATGGAAGGTGTCTCCGTGACCGAACTGACTTGAAATTTTGCATAGACATATAATAGGATTACACCTATTGAATGAAATTAAAGCACAATTGCGTTTTCTGTGAATACAAAAAACAACATTTAATGTCTTTAATTCAGGTTTAGTTATTTATAATACAATATCATCTTATTTAAACTTTATAGGCGAATTTTCAGTTCTCTTAGATGTCACTGTCAAAAGTGACATCTATAAAATGGTTACGAAAAACGAAGAGCAATGAGGTTTTCTTTACAGACATTTAAAAAAAAACACGTATATGTAGGAACTTGGTAAATAAATATGAGATTTAGCGAGGACATTGGTAAATGTGGGTATCTGGACCAATAGTTAATTAAAGTAGTCTTAGCACAGTACGCTTGTTTGATCGACGCACCAACGCCCTACCTTTACAGTATAGTTCTGTATCTTTCCAACTGGGCAACTACAGTACTTTTACAAGTTATTATGTCTTCTGACCGGGACTGTAGCTTTAACATTTTGTTTTTTTTTTTGACATTCAAAGGTGCCTGTAATGGTCCAATTGAAATAAATGAATTTGATTTGATTTCCCACGCCCTACTTGTACACTACTTGTCTTGACAGGTAGCCATTAGGACGTGATAGACTGATCATGTGATGAACTAACCTGCAATAATGTAGCGTGTGTAGATCAACTGGTGTGATGGTCTCCAACAGCTTCGGTTCAGAGGTGATGGTTGTACGTATCCTAGAACGACGCATCCATCTGAATCTGCCCTGGAATCAGAAAATATTTTGAAACGAGTTGCTATGGTTGACCTGGATATCTTTGATTAGACTCCGGACATTTTACTTAAACTCAAAGCATAATATCTTTACTAATATTATAAATATATATAACGGGTGATTTTTTAAGAGGTATAGGATTTGATTATAAAAAAAAAACACAAAAAAATTGAAAAATTTGATGAAACCTTTATTGGAATCGATAGAACGATCAATATAATTTAATGATTAAAGATGATTTCATGCAAATGCTGGCCGCGGCTCCGGTTTAGATGGCCCATTCGCAAGGCTCAATTTCGGCACACTCTCTCCAACATATCAGCCGGTATATCACGAATAAATGCTTCAATATTGGCTCCCAGTGCGTCAATCGTTGCTGGTTTATCCCTGTAGACATGAGCCTTAACATGGTCCCACAAGAAATAGTCCAAAGGCGTTAGATCACACGATCTAGGCGGCCAATTGACGGGCCCAAAACGTGAGATAAACTGTTCACCGAAGGCGGCTCTCAATTGGGCCATTGTTTAGGGAGAGAATCTCAAACCAACCCAGCCGCCGCGGGAGACGCCCCGGGCGCCGGGCACCGCGAGATGCGGGCCTGTGGACGGTGAGCTATGGGTAGCTCACCGTCCGTCCGTCTATTGACGAAAGGGCCGTGTCGACGGCGCGTTCGTGTTTCACGCGTGGGAGAATTTGATGATTTCCCACCCCAAAAAAAAAGCATTCTTGTTATAATCAAGAAGTTTTTGAAAGTCTGCCTTCAACTGACGCAGTAATCGCGTAAAGAAAAAAAAAACAATCGAATTGAGAACCTCTGGGTTTTCTTGAAGCCGGTTGGTTAGTACAATTATTTTACACTCTCTAATATTTTTTGAAAGTCGTTTTTTGTTTTATTTATTTCATCCTTTTTAGTTGAGTACGTAGAATTAACTGACATAGATCCTAAGACTAAATGCGAACGAAGTTATAAGTCTAGTCATCGCACAGTTGCTTATGGTGTACCCCAGGGCAGCGTCTTGGGGCCTCCATTATTTATACTATACATAAATGATCTTCCAAAAGTAACAAGTCACCCTATGTCACTGTTTGCTGATGACAGCACTGTGACTATTTCAAGTACTGATGATCGCAACCACGACGACGTTGTTACTCAGACAATAACCTCCATAGTGACATGGTTAGATAATAATAATCTCAAAATAAATATTGATAAGACGAATTTAATGATTTTTAGCCAACGTGCGAATCCCAATATGACAGTATATCATAACAATAAAATTATAACACAAGTAGACTCGTCAAAATTCTTAGGTTTAACGATTGACAAAAAATTAGACTGGAAAGCACACACGGAGGAGCTAACTAAACGTATTAGCAAATCAGCCTATGCCCTATTTAAACTGACCCCAGTGATTAACGTCGATGCTTTAGTTACTGCATATCATGGTTTGGTGAGTTCAGCATTAAGGTACGGTATCATTTTCTGGGGTAACTCAACCAACAGAGAAATAGTTTTTAAAGCGCAAAAAAGGTGCATTAGGTCAATGTTTAGACTCCACTATTTAGATTCGTGTAAGCCATTTTTCACCGAATACAAAATATTGACATTTCCGTGCCTATATATTTTCGAGGTAGCTGTATTTGTTAAGACCAATCCAGATCTGTTTACCAAATTAACATTTTACAACACACGAACTCGACCACAAAATAATAACTTGTGCGTAAGAAGGTCCAACACAGCATTAATGAAAAAAAGTGTTTTTTGTATGGCGCCATTAATTTACAACCAGATACCAAAATCAATTAAAGATTTAAATGTATCCTTATTTAAGAAAAGGCTTAAATCTTTGCTGTTGACTAAAGCGTATTACAACATTTCGGAATTTTTCTCAGACAAATTGTAATGAAATGAATGAATGTGTTTTTTGACTTTGGTATTCATTTTGACCTAGTACTTATGTTAAAATTCTATTCCGTTTGACATTCCACGTGACATTTTTGTATTATTTTAATTATTATTTTACTATTTTGTCGTTTATTCTATTTTTATTTTTTGATTTATTTTGGACATTATTTTATATTTTTTCTTTTGACATTTTTCATAGATTTTCTTTTTGACATTTTTATATTATTTCTATTTTTAATTCCATTAATTTAATTATTATGAATTTTGATGTCAATGACCTCTACAAATATTTGTACACCTCCGGGTATAACATGGCGAGCTTGTAATTTTTTATAACAACTATTTATTGTACCTGTGTTAACAAATGATTAAATGATTTATGATTTATGATTTGAGGTATGATGGAATCTCACACAAATTATTATCGAGTATTGATTTTATCATTAGCAATGATGTTCACCACATACTTTACAGAAAATATATTTGTTATAGAAGATAAATTAAATAGAAAAAATTGATACGGGACCCCATATCATTTTTTTCTATATTATATCTTCGGAAGTATACCCTTTGGATTATGAAAATAATGATGAAAATCAGTCCACAATTGACGGAGAAATCGCGTAAAAAAATACAAAAAAGTCGGATTGAGCACCTCCTCTTTTTTGAAGTCAGTTAATTAATCTTATTGTAAGAAAGAAACATGTAAACATACCTCTTTTAGCGCCTGGAACGCACCTTTGACGTCGTTCGAACACCAAGTGGGTAGGCAGAGGCGGCCTACGGACTTCTTTGGCGAACTATTGAAACCTATCACTGGTTTACTGAAAAAAAAAATCTAAAGATTAATTTATTTAACCAACACTATCTTGCAATTGATAGCTGACCGGGCAGACAGCCCGCTAATGTGGGCGCTAACTAATCGCACTCGATCTCTTCTAGTTATTAAGTACCACTAACATAGGCTAAGTCATATTGTTACTAATACACTAGACCACATGAATTCCACAACAAAAATACACAAAAAAAAAGTTAAGAATAACTTTAGTTCCGATTTTTTGTTTGATTTGTTTATTTGTTCGGTAACGATTTCCAGAAATAAAGTTACTAACGACTTAAGAATCATGTTAATCGGTTACGGTCGGAGTGTGTGTGTGTGTGTGTGTGTGTGTGTGTGTGTGTGAGAGAGAGAGAGAGAGTGTGAGTGTGTGTGTGTGATTGAGTGTGAGTGGGTGTGTGTGTGTGTGAGAGAGAGAGAGAGAGAGAGAAAGAGAGAAAAAGTATAAGTGAGTGTGTTAAGTTTAATACAATTACATTTTAACTAACTGGCGCCCGCGGTTTCGCCCGCGTGTTGATCGAAAAAAAGTATCCTATGTGTTATTCCAGACTATAATCTACCTCAGTGCCAAATTAAACCAAGATCCCTTTAGCCGTTTTTACGTGAAAGAGTAACAAACATCCATAAATCCATCCATCCATCCATCCATCCTCACAAACATTCGCATTTAAAATATTATAGTAGGATATTATTATTTCCAATTTAGCTAGCAGTAAACAAAATATGTAATAGTAAACTTACTTGGCATCTCTAACTCTGGAAGCTGCTAGTAAGAAGGTGCCATCACCACCACATGGTACCACCACGTCACACCAGTTTATTAAGTCTTCGTTGTAGGTCAACCTGGAAAGCAGAGGTTAACTGTGAAGTTATTGGACTATCATATACGATTCATACGATTGGCGCAGTGGCTGAGCGATCAACTGTTGCGCTGCTTGTTGCGATTTCGATCCCCGCTCGGAACAATATTTGTATGACCTACAGGTAGTTGTTTCGGATCTGGGGCCTAAGTCTGCTATTACAATAGTGTCAGAATGGTCGATCACTGATCGCATAATGGTTGATTTTGATAATTTTGGTAATCTACTACATACTAAACTTGTCAAAATCAACCATTATGCGATCAGTGATCGACCATTCTGACACTATTGTAATAGCAGACTTAGGTCCCTGGTAGCTTGTGTATGTGAGTTTAAATGTTTGTAAACGCACCCACGACACAGGAGAAATTACTAGTGTGGCAGTGTTTTTATTTAAAAAAAAATAAAGAATTAAATAGTACCTGCTAGCCATCTCAACCTTCATCCCCATATCTATGAGGCTCTTGGCAACACTCTCCTCAAACGCCTTCTGTCTCTTATGTATGGACACCATGCTGTCATAGTCGGAGCCTCGCTTTCGCAGCACCCTTTCCAGCTCTTGTTCTGAACAGTCCTCGTGGGCATGTCTGTAAGTCAAAGAAAATGTGGAAGTTAATGATATGGGAGTGCTCCGGCTGGAAGGACCAAAACTGAGAAAACCTTTTTTTTTGTAATTTAGACACTATCTACATTTCTAATCCAACTATACTGTCGCTGGTCTGCTGGAAAAAATTTCTTATGAAATCAGCAGTAACTTTGTGGTCTTCTATCGTAATTTATTTTCCTGTTAAGTATTTTGTGTGTAAGATGGGTTGCATCAAATGCTTACCCCGGTTACATTAAAATTAAATTTCAAGGGTGTAAGCACCAGCTATTGATTAGAGATACTGGTCTTAAGCGTGGCTATTATCCGGTCGGGGTCACGGGTTGTTCGAAAGAGATAGGTACCGCGGCCCCGAAACAAAAAGAGCAAAAGAAAGAACATGGGTAGGTATTAGTCAGTACAAGTCTGACAGTCCCCCCGGCTTCGCCCAGATCGGGGGAAGTTATATGTTGATTTCCCATCAGAAAAAAGGGGCATATATTTATAAATATCATATTGAAATGAATGCCAGAAAATTGTATTTAGAATATAAAATCTAATGGCTTTAAAAAACGGGGCGGGTAGTGTTTTTATTATCTTAACCTCTAGTGCTCCAGCGGCACAAAAACGTGCCAGTAAACAAGTATTACCGTTGAGCCCCGCTGGCACAAATTTGTGCCACCAAACCCCGACCGATTTAAAACTGTATTTGTAGTAAAGATAAGTCTTAAAATCAGATTACGCTTACGATAAGAGCCCGTCCGGCTGCGGTGCTTGACGGGTAGTTGACGTAAATAATGGCGGTCCTTGACAGGTTAAGGGATTTGAACAAAGGACGAAAAAAATATGAAAAAGTTTATTCCTTAAACGGCAAACTATGTGACAAAGCGAAGATTAATTGAATAATTAACCTGATATACTTATATCTTAAACATAGTGCTGGTCATTCGCCAAAATAAATACCCAATCACTATGACGACGTTTAATCATATTTCACTCAAACACGCGTTTCTACAAAGAAAAACAACTACGTATACAAGAGAAAACATCATTTAAACAAACATATCCTGACGTAGGCACTTACTGTAAAGATAATTTACACATGCATTAACTTTCACTAAAACACGAGTTGATATTATTTTATCTTTTCGTCCCTTACCTGTCTTATCTAAACAAAACGTAATTATGAAGTTTCATTAACACAACGCAGTTTTGAATGGGAATCCCAATTTTTGTTTGATAATGTTCTCGTCACTAAAATACTGATTTTAGTGATATAAAAAAACTTTTGTTTTTTTTTATTATTTTAGCTTTGTTAGTCGAGATATGATGGTATTTTAAGCAAATTCTTGCCAAGTATTTGTTTTCAATTGTGACTGTGAGTTATTAGCAGGAGGTCTAAATGGACGCTTTAGCACAATCTTATGGGATAACTAGCTGTGCCCAGCGGTTTCACCCGCCGCTGCTCACTTAGGGGTATGAAAAATAGATGTTGGCCGATTCTCAGACCTACTGAATATGCATATAAAATTTCATAAGAATCGGTCGAGCCGTTTCGGAGGAGTATGGGAACGAAAACTGTGACACGAGAATTTTATATATTAGATTAGATAATTTGGATTACGTAAAAATTCTTTGAATTGTCACAGACGCACTTAATATTGTAAATTGTCACTTTGTGACCATTTTACGAATGGTTACGTAATCCATATTATTAACCTATTATGATTCTGCGTAAGCGCATAATTTAGATTCCCAGATCATTCACATAAGTAAATAAAAAGTATTTAAATTACAGAAGATAATGCCTAATTTACGCAAGCAATTGATTTAGGACCACCTCGGGAGTATAGTATACCATATCAAATATAAAAATAATTTGGCCCTAAATTGACAGATCATCATCATTTTCATGCCCTTGTCCCTTTCTATTTGGAGTTGGCGCAATACGTTTTCTTCCTCATTTCGATGTCCTAAATTGACAGATATATCGCCGTAACAATTTACAAAAAAAAACAGTTGAATTGATAACCTCCTTCTATTTGTCAAAGTCGGTTAAAACTTAAGGTACAGAAGTCTTCTTCTCTTTTTTCACAAGTTAGAGAAGAGATAAGACAAAAGAAAAAGATATTAACCAATTTGGAACGGGTTGTGTGTCCACGTTTACTTTTTTTAAGCCGCCATAATTCTACTAATATCCTACAAATATTATAAATGCGAATGTTTGTGAAGATAGATGTATGGTTGTTTGTTACTCTTTCACGTCAAAACGGCTGAACGGATCTTGATGAAATTTGGCACAAAAGTAGATTATAGTTTGGAATAACACATAGCATACTTTTTTTTATACCACGCGGGCGAAGCCGCGGGCGCCAACTAGTCACAAATAAACTGAAGTTAAGCGGGTGGCGTGTGTTTATCCTTGCTCAAGGCGTTTGCAACTGCACCGAAATACCAGAAACTCAAAAAAGAAGTAAACAAAAACAGCAAATATTCCGTTTCAAATGTTACTAAAAACATTAGTGACTAAAACTTAAAATGAAGCTTGTAACTGGAGATTGAAATTTTTTTGGAATTATAAGAAGCAAAAAATAACCGGATAAGTGCGAGTCGGACTTGCTCAGTGAGAGTTCCGTACAAACATGCGATATAAGTTATATATAACATAACATAGCGCTCTGTTCTCCAAATATAATATGAAATATTCTTCTCTCTATTGTATATTCTCTCTATTGTATGAATTGTACCTATGTTAACAAATAAGCGATTTGATTTGATTTGACATAAAGGGCCATATCTTTTGACTGCGTAGAGTTAGAGGGTAGATTTTTTAACACATCCAAATTCCAAAAAACCACAGATCTGATATGGTTTTAATTTTAACTCGATACTGTCACGCGTTCCCGAGATACGAAAGTGAGAAAAAAACAGAAAAGATAGAAAGAAAGAAACATGTTTGTTCACACAATTCATAAAACATTGTGTTTATAAGGTGAACAACATGTGATCAATTGTCTTCAATTGCGTATCTCCTAACGTTTGTTTTTCCTGTTCTAATGTTATTTCAGTACACATCACAATGTTTGATGGGCTTACTCAGATTTGTTTGAAATAACATTACAGATAAGTGTACGATAAACGCGTTATTGTGTTGTGTTATTGTTTTATTAACTGACATGTATATCATTACGCGTGTTATCCGCGAAGACTTTGGCAGAGTTGTAACTCTAACACACACATTTTGGAACGAAGTTCCTTATCGCGCGTTGCTAAAGGGGGCTAGACGGAAAAAATTAAGACCAAAAGTTGTAACGACACTTTTTGCTATAGTTGTAAACCGTGCGGCGTGCGCGTGTTTTTCTGTCTGTCTCTCTTATAGAAAGCAAGCCAGTTATTTTCGTTTCGTCTTTCTATTTCGCATTGAACAGTGTGGTGTCGCGACGATTATTTTTGTTGAGTGTATACAGGTTTGTTGTACATAATAAATAATAACTTCATTTCATCCGGCTGTCCCTTGACGCCTCTCAAGTTTTATGGTTAATTATCTTTCAGTGCCATGTAATAAGAGCGAGCCTAATGCCATTAATCGGGCAGAAGTTAAGACTCCGTGGCTGATACTGAGAAATTATTGAAAAACCTAATTTTACATTGTCCGACTTGAGCATTGAACCCCAGGCCTCATAATCAGCAATAACGCTTGCGAACACTAGATCAATGAGGTAGCCTGTGTGTCAATATACAAAGTGGTTAAGATAATACGACAATAAATTAAACTACGCATACCTCAAGACGTTCTCAGCATACCTATAAAAAATCATTTGAATAAATCCAGTAGTTTAGTCATAGGAAACTATTTTACATTTTTAAAATTTGCTACACGATGTATCTAATAATAGGGAAGTACTGACAGGTTAACGACCGGCGCACGATTCTTGAGCGCTGACCTTCACCTGCGCAAAAGTGAGTTATTGGGTCCCTTTGGTGGTATGAAGTGAGGCGCGGGGGCGGGGAAAGTGCAGTGATTGGCCCGTAGCGTATCACGTCATAGACGTCATTAGGGATTTGTTCTTTACTCCTGCTGCACGTACCTCACGACGATGAGTACAAGGTTAGTGACCCATTTATAAAGAGTGTTATATTTTGCTTCCACTTTTATGCCATTTAGTTTGTTCGAAATTCTTATTTTTTATTTTTGGCGTTAGGGTTTTTTTGATAGTTTAGAATTATTCTTATAAATAGTATTGTCAATGTTTTCATTTATTGTCGTATCATCATAACCACTTTGTATATTTTTAATTAACTGACTATATGAGGATTTTGAACTAAACAAGCAATCCCGGCAGGCAAAAGACCTAGCAGGCCCCTCTGCTTTACTGACATCTCTTTGATGCGCGCGTGGAACAAGAACGCGCCGTCAACACGACCTGTCGTCACTAGACGGACGGACAGTGAGCTACCCATTGCTCACCGTCCACAGACCCGCATCTACGGTGGCCGGGAGTCGTCTCGCAAAAACTTATATCTCAAGAAAACATTTACTTAAAACATACAAAGTTGTTATCAACTGGCAACAAGCTTGGAGCCAACCGGATTCGGTTCGATTTTTCCGATCGGCATGACAGAATAAATAAGATAGGTAACTTCAATATTGTATTCCAAGTATTTGCTACGATAACTTGTTAAACAGACCAGTTTGTACGTACTTAATGTCCTCTGGAATACTCCTAAGGGCTCAATAAGCCGGGATTGCGGATTGTTAAAAAGAGATACCGCAGTTTCGGAACATAAAGGGCAAAAGAAGGAACATGGATGGGTTTTGGTGAGTACAAGTCTGACACTACGACTGGAATTATTTGATGATTTCCCATCCCTTAAAAAAAGGGTTTAAACAAAGAACACCCGCACCTACGCTGAAAATAAGAGGCGCAGCTGGAAAGAAATAATCCCTACTAGGAGAGCCTTTTTAACACGCTTATAATATTAGTACTAGCTGGAGGCCGCGTCTCCGCCCGCGTAGTATCGAAAAAAAAGTATCCTATGTGTTATTTCAGACTATAATCTACCTCTGTGCCAAATTTCATCAAGATCCGTTTGACATGATAGAGTAACAAACAAACATCCATCCATCCATTCTCACAAACATTCGCATTTATAATATTAGTATGATAGGATATAATATTAGTAGGAAGAAGGCTAGCTGGCCCCCGAGGCGTTGCCCGCGTGGTATCGACAAAAAAAAGCATTTATAATATTAGTAGGATTTCGTGGAACTAACCATGTAATCAAATCTTAGAAGATAAATTTGATCCACTTCTGGTTTTCCGAATGAGATAAAATTTTGCATATATGTTTAGTTTGGATGACAATGCTTGTTGAGCTTAGTGACGTGATGCTAAGTCCAATATAAAAAACTTGCAAAGACGGCGGTCTAGTATTTTTTTTTTTGCATTTCTCCGATATTTTTCTGAGAAGAATAGAAGAATAAACCGTTTTGCGCCTACCCAAGTAACAAGGTGGAAGAATGGAAAATAAATTGATGATGACCGAGTAATACCTAGGCCTAGCCTTGGGGCCTACTACCGTCCCATTTCGACGGCGCGCTCGTGTTCCACGTGCGCCTCGAAGTTATGTCAGCTAAGCAGAGGGGCCTGACAGGGCCTGCCGGGTTGCGGTTTGTTCGAAAGAGTTACCGCCGGAACATAAAGGGCAAAAGAAGGAACATGGATAGGTTTTGGACAGCACAAGTCTGATCCCCCCCGCCTTCCCAGCTCTGTCTAGAGCAGGGGGAAGTTATTTGATAATTTCCCATAGGTACCTAAAAAAGACCTAAGTACTAATCAGACTTGGGATTAACCACTAACGTGGCATATATGACTAAGTTTCCAAATCACGTGAATACATTTATCTACCTCATCCATTATCAAAATTCAGGTCGAAACAAACAAAATGTAGGTCATATCTGTATTTTTTTGCATTACATAGATAATGCTTGTTTTTAATGCGCTGATAATAAATTTCCATAATTTTCCACTGACGTTAAAACATTGGATTTTATGAAAGTAATTAAGTTTTTTTTAACAGTTTTTGGCAAATATGTATCCTTACTAATATTATAAAAGCGATAGTGAGTTTGTTTGTTACGTCTTCCCGCCTAAACTAAACCGATTTTGATGAATTTTGATACAGAGATAGTTGGAACCCTGGAGACAGACAGAGGCTATTTTTAAAAAAAGATTGAGATGTGAGGGATAAAGAGGGAAGAAAAGGGAAAACTTAGCATTGCTATTACAATAAATAAGGCGCAATGGTAAAAACTACAGGTAACAGGTACCTGTAAATCAGGAAAGGGGAACTGTGTTATCCCGAATTTAACGCGAGCGAAGCCGCGGGCAAACGCTTGTTTATAATATTTCTGTATATGAATCATTATTATAATCGCGATTTAGATTTTAATCAAAATACAACTTGACACTGAACAGAACATTGCAAAAAAAAAGTTAGTAAATTTGAATTGCGCTAGCTACTTTAACACTTCCCCCCTTTTTTTGGATGGGTAATAATCAAATAACTTGGCGGAACGGAAGGAAGTGACACTTTGACTAAATCCATGTTCTTTCTTTCGCCCTCTGTATTCCGGGGGCGCGGTATATCTTTCAAAAAACCCGCAACAAAAGCAGGGGCGGTTCCCGCTTAAAAATGTTTTCTTTTCTTAGATTAAAGGGCCTGGTATTTACGTATAGAAACACTGGCAAGCGTAACATATACTTATGATAATCCTTACTAATATTATAAAAGCGAAAGTGAGTTTGTATGTTTGTTTGTTTGTTACCTCTTCACGCTTTAATGGCTACACCGATTTTGATGAATTTTGATACAGAGATAGTTGGGAACCAGGAGACGGACATAGGCAAATTTTTTTTTTTTTTTTTTTATTATTTATTTTAAAAAAGTGAGATGTGAGGGAGAAAGAGGGAAGAAAAGTCAAAACTTAGCGTTGCTACTACAAATCAATAAGGCGCAAGGGGAACTGTGTTACCCCGAAATAACGCGAGCGAAGCCGCGGGCAAAAGCTAGTTAAGTTATATAATACAAATCATATTCCAACAAATACTTAACTAAATATTACCAGTTAGGGGCTCAGGGCACTTGAACTGTCTT
Organism: Ochropleura plecta; assembly: GCA_905475445.1. Taxonomy (NCBI): domain Eukaryota; kingdom Metazoa; phylum Arthropoda; class Insecta; order Lepidoptera; family Noctuidae; genus Ochropleura; species Ochropleura plecta. Next base: position 5,963,385 of record FR997750.1, on the reverse strand, counting down.
CCGACAACTGATAACGCGAATAATGGCTGATAAATTATACATACACCAATTGACATAACGCAAAAATAATAACTATTGCGTGATTAAACCCAATAATGTAAACTATAAATTTGAGGAGCTCGTGGCTAAATAATAGCAGCCGCTCGGGTTGATCTTTAGGTTAAGCCGCGCTTGCCTAGGTTGGTCTGTGGATGGGTGACCACCAGTTACATACCGAGTTTCCTCCGTACCTCGGAAAGCACGTTAAGCCGTTGGTCCTGGCTGTCATTTGTAGATCTTTGACAGTCGTTAGTCAGTGTTCAGAAAGTCTGACAACCAGTCTTACCAGGGGTATCGCATTGCCCAGTACTAACTGGGTTGTGTAGGTCAGATAGGCAGTCGCTCCATGTAAAATACTGATATTCAGCTGCATCCGGTTAGACTGGAAGCCGACCCCACAAAGTTGGGAAAAGGCTAGGCAGATGACATGTAAACTATATTTCTATCTAATATTATTACTTATATCTTTTTATAATTTTTATGAATGATAATATTTATGAAGCACATGTAAGTAAAAGAGTGATGGATCTGAATCTTGATGGACGGAAAGCGAGAGGAAGGCCAAAGAAAAGATGGATGGATTGTGCAAGGAATGATATGAAGGAGAAAAGAGTAAATGATGCCATGACGTCTGATAGGGGAGAATGGAAGAAGAAAACGTTTTGCCCCGACACCAAATAGAATGGGACAAGGGCAGGAAAATGATGATCTTTTTATAATCTTTGTCTTTTTTTAATAACATAAGATACGGAATATCTACCATGTATTTATTATTAACGATTAGTAAGAGAAGCAATCGAGATTATCCTAGATCTCAGACGATGACGCGGGTAATAACTAGCTATAAAATGCGTGTCTGTTACCGTGCTACTGCTCTAGCTCACGGTCAAGAAATGGGTTACTTTTATCCGACTAGCTTTAGCCCGCGGCGTCGGTCGGTCGCGTTAAATTCGGGGTAACACAGTTCCCCTTTCCTGATTCGCAGGTATTTTTTCGTTGGTAACAAAGAGTGTGTGTAGCTTTCTACCTTGAAAACTGCGAAAAGTCCCATAAGTATAAAATTTCATCCCCTCTTTTAAGGGGTTGGGGGCAGATTTCGAAAAAAATGATGCACGATGTTTTTGTTAGTGATAAATAGTCCGCATAACAATTTTCACCTTCCTACCTTGAAAATTGCGGAATGCTTCATACAAACTACCACCCCCTATTTTAGGGAAATGGGGGGTAGGAAAGAGACAAAAAGTAGCCATGTCCGTTTCCAGGGTCTCAACTACCTCTGTACCAAAATTCATCATAATCGGTTTGGTCATTTAGGCGTGATGACGTAACAAACAAACAAACTCACTTTCGCTTTTATAGTAAGGATTGTACGCTTCTGTAACATTTCTAAGTACACGCGGGCGAAGTCGCGGGAAAAGCTTATTGTGTTTAATAACCAAATATGTAAAATTCACGTGTCGCGGTGTTATTACCAAACTCCTCTGAAACGGTTGCACAGATTTGTATAAAATTTTGTGTGAATATCAATCAGGTAGGTCTGAAAATCGGCCAACATCCATTTTTCATACCCCTCAGTGAGAAGGGGACCTCAGCAGCGGGCGAAACTAGTAGCTGAAGCTAGTTATATCTATAATTATAACAATTCTATTATTATCGTTGTACTGTTTTTAAGATTAAGATAAATGTTATAGTTAAATAAATAAACAATTCAGGCCACGTGTACAAGTTTCATCTTATCGTGTCGAGCATTCAGAAATAATATTCGGTTTAGTTACTTTACAGCAGCTAGTTCGGTGAAATAAAAAGAACAGATAGGTACACGAAGTTTGTACAGATGTTTCAAAATGCAACTTTTGAAAACAAAAGCGAAAAAAAATGTTCGTCATTCCATATGTTTTAAGATAGAATGTAAAACTACAAAAAAAAAACGATACATAATTAATCATTTCTGTAATGCCAAAATTATAGGTAGGTACCTACTAAATAAAACTTTTTTTTATTTTGTTATTCTCAATCTTACGAAGAAGCTCGTGGCTAAATAAGAACGGCCGCTCGGGACGATCTTTAGTTTAAACAGTGCTTACCTAGGTTGGTCTGTGGATGGGTGATCAATCACCCGTTACAAAGTACAAAGTTAACCACCCTCCCCCCGTACAAAGTTTTCTCCGTGCCCCGGATAGCATATTAAGCAGTTGGTCCCGGCTGTCAATAGTAGATCTTTGACAGTCGTCAACCAGTAGTCAGTGGCCCAAATGTTTGACAAGCAGTCTTACCAAGAGGTATTGTATTAGTATTAACTAGGTTTTGGAGATCAGATGGGCAGTCGCTCTATGTTAAATAAGTGTACGACTAAACGCCGACAGACACTACGCCGACAGACTGAACACCGACAAGACTTTACTTCGACGGGACTCTTCGCCGACAGGACACTTCGCCGACAGGACTCTTCGCCGACAGGACACTTCGCCGACAGGACACTTCGCCGACAAGACTCTTCGCCGACAGGGCTCATCAGCGACGCAATTTATCTCCGATAATCAGATACTTATCCGCATGCAACTAATCAGATTAGGTTAAATTCTTAAAAAATGGGTAGGTTAGATTTAAACTGTGACCTCCTACGCTGTATATACTCCTGCCAGAAACAACTTGCATTAATAGAAAAAAGAGATGAAATTTTTAGGAAAATTTTGACGATCAATTAATATGGGATGAGTTACATTTTAAACGTACTGAGTTATTATTTCCAAAGTAAGTATCTGATTATCGGAGCAATTTATCTCCGTCGCTGATGAGCCCTGTCGGCGAAGAGTCCTGTCGGCGAAGTGTCCTGTCGGCGAAGAGTCCCGTCGAAGTAAAGTCTTGTCGGTGTTCAGTCTGTCGGCGTAGTGTCTGTCGGCGTTTAGTCGTACACTCATGTTAAATACTGGTATTTAGCTGCATCCGGTTAGACAATGAAAATCGATACAAACAGAGTTGGGAAAAGGCTAAGAAAAGAAAAGAAAAAGGCTAAAATGAAAAAACCTGGCCAAGAGCGTGTCAGCCTCGCGCACAGAGGGCTCCGTACAATCTTGCGACATAAACAGCCATATCTTTTTTGTCTGTAAACTTAGAAGGTTGATTTTTTCACCACAGAGTTGATTATTTTATTTTTTTAATTTCAACTCGATACCTCCACGCGGTCCCGATATAAAGGGCTTGACAGACAGATAGACAGACAACAAAGATGATCCCATAAGAGTTGCGTTTTTCATTTTGTGTACGGAGGTTCCGTAAAAAGGGTTTGTAAACTTACTTCTCATACTCGTATCTCGTAACCTTGGAGACGATGAGACACTTCTCCATGTTGAGCTTCGGATCCGTCGATGCTGCATTGCCTTTCCTTCTGGAAGCACTGGGTACCAGCTCACGGAGCTCCTGTTTCTGTCTTAGACCTGGAATAGAAGAGAAATCCTTTGATTAGATTATTAGAAGATAGAAGACGTGGCATCCACCAACTTAGATTACGCCCAAATTTTAAGATGGTTATGCTTATGCAAGCACTTTGATTTTTCTCACTTTTATCGCTGAGATTGGCCTTCATTAACAAAACGCTCAGGAAGAATATTACTATTATTATCTCACTCCTTACATGAGACTTCGAGGTAGAAGCGCCAGCGTAGCCCAGTTGCTATTCGTCAGTGTCAGGTTGTATGTTTAAGAAAATATAATTCACTACACATTTGTGTATACAATAACCTCTGGTAATCCCCCCCCCCAACCTTTTGCTCGAGCCAACCCGCGCTGCTGAGCCAGTAAATTCAAACCATCTCCCAAATAATGGAAGTCAGTTCCAGCCTGTCCTTTTTCTGTCCTCCCCCAGCGACGCCCTAAGCCGAGGCTCGTACCCCACAAGGAGTGCCCGTAGCGTGTAGTCGTTTAGTATTTATATAAGACTAGATGGCGCCCGCGGCTTCGCCTACATTATATCGAAAAAAAATCGTATCCTATGTGTTATTCCAGACAATAATCTACCTCTGTGCCAAATTTCATCAAGATCCGTTCAGCCGATTTGTCCTGAAAGAGTAACAAACATCCATACATCCATCCTCACAGACGCATTTATAATATTAGTAGGATTTTGTCTCTGAGAGAGGAACCTTTAGGATAGTCTGGTTGAGCAGCTAACATCCTCATAGGTTGACCTGAGAGAGGCCAAAAAAAAAAGGTTGGTACGGAATAAAAGTCATGTTTTTTACGTTCGCTAAGGTAAAACTGGTGATGTAGGTCCAGCAAACAAGTTCAAAAGACCAACAATTTTAAGGACCGTAAGGACCTCTTTTTGGCCACATTTCATTGAAAGGCCATAAAATACGATAGAGGCTGAAGGACTGCTTTGGATTATACCATGAATACTAGTAGTTTAAGAAAATAAAATACTTAAGCTCAAAAGACCAAAAAAACTTATAAGTAATCAAGTTAAATAACTATATTCTCTAAGAGAAATTAGTAAAATTATGCTAATAAATAAAGATAAATGTGAGCAGAATAGACCGTTAATAAACGATATAATAAATATCTTTGAAATGGCATCATAACAAACAACCACCAGTCAGGAATGAATGGAATATTTTGTTAGATAACCGCGTGTAGGGTTGCCAGGTCGTCAAACCTATGTAATAGCCGGACAATCCGGCCCGTATGTTTTTTTCTGAATGGCATCTCGCAGTTCAACCTAGGAGGTTGTCGTCTGCTTAACCGGGCGATTCCTGTGGATGCCTTGAAAATTAAGACCTCCAGCCAGGGCAAAAAACTTACAAACTAAGCGACTACACGCTAAGGACAAGGACAGCAAAGGGACAGGCTGGATCTAAGTGATATTATTTGGGGACTGATTTAAACTTACTGGCTCAGCAACGCTGGCTGGCTCTAGCAAGGGAAGGGTGGGGCAATTACCGGGACGTCGTGACGAGCCTCGTCGGCGAGGACGGAATGAGACCCAGCCAGTTTGGCTCGACTTTTGGGTAATAAAGCCGGACACCCTGTATTATTGAGGATTTTGTTTATCATTGTTGATTTTACATACAATTGTAGAACCTATTAATAGGTTCTACAATTGTATGTAAAATCAAGGTTTTTTTTTTAAATTACCATAATTCTTGTTAAACCTAACGAAATATAAGAAAAATTGAATGGCAAATCAGTCAAAGTACTTTAATTATTCGTTTATTCATTTTTGTACATATTTTGTTTATATTTTAAAATATTATTAAGTACTTTATTATTAATCATTCAAATAAAGTCTAACAAAAGCCGCACAAGCCAGACACCGTTTATTTAGGCCAGATACGCATTCAAAAAGCCAAACCATGTCCGGCTTTATCAGAACGCGTGGCAACGCTAACCGCGTGAATAATTGTTGTTTATATCACCAAGGGCGTGTTCCTTTCCTTTTGATGGCCCGTTTTCTCTGTTGCAGCCAGTTTGTGGCAGACTGGTGCATCCATACTATTATAATAAATGGGAAAGTGTATGGTGTGTCTGTTTGTTTATCTGTCTTACACAGCAAAATGGAAAGACGAATTGACGTGATTTTTTTTAAGTGGAGTTTGTTGAAGGGATGGAGAGTGACATAGGCTACTTTTTGTCTCTTTCTAACCCCCAACTTCCCTAAAATGAGGGGTGGATGCGAGCAAAGCCGCGGGCAAAAGCTAGTTGTGATATACAAAGGTTATGTTTACTTAGTTATGAATGTCTCTTTGGCCTAGTGGTCGTAAAGTAGTAGTGGAGTAAGGGGTCTTGGGTTCGATGGGGAGAAAGAGGGAAGAAAAGGGGAGAGAAATATTTTTTTTTCGATCATCATGCGAGTAAAAGTTAGCATTAACCCAAAGTAACTATGCCACGCGGATGAAGTCGATTGAAGTCGCGGAAGCTAATAATATTGTAAACACGAAAGTATGTATGGATGTATGGATGTTTTTAACTCTTACACACAAAAACTACAGGATGTATTTTAATGAAACTCTACAATAATAAGTATAGCTTATACATTAGAATAAGGTGAAACCGCGAAACAGCTAGAATTCAATAAGTTAATATCTCAATTCTGTTTTTGTTTACCTCAAATGCGTGCACGGAAAGTTTGTGTTATTGTGTAACTGAAATGACTCAATCGTTTTAATATTTTTTTTCCATTGCAACACACACAACATGAACAATATTTACTTATGGTATGGCCTCGTTTTCTTAACATCCTTACTAATATTATAAAAGCGAAAGTGAGTTTGTTTGCTTGTTTGTTTGTTACCTCTTCACGCTTTAATGGCTAAACCGATTTTGATGAATTTTGGTACAGAGATAGTTGGGAACCAGGAGACGGACATAGGCTATTTTTTTTATAAAAGAGTGCGATATGAGGGAGAAAGAGGGAAGAAACGGGAAAACTTAGCGTTGCTATTACAAATCAATAAGGCGCTACCGAATTTAACGCGAGCGAAGCCGCGGCTAAGCTAGTTGTTTATAACATTATTTAGGTATTTAATGGTTCCGTATCTCAAGGGGAAAAAACGGTACCCTTTTTTGCGGATGGGAAACATCAAATAACTTCCCCAGCTCTGGGCGGAACGGGGGGAGTGTCAGACTTGTACTGACTAAAACCCACCCATGTTCCTTCTATTGCCGTTTATGTTCCCGGGCCGCGGTATTTCTTTCGAGCATCCCGCAACCCAGGCAGGCGGTGGCCCTAGCAGGCCCTCTAAGTCTACGCAGTCAAAAGATATGGCCGTTTATGACGCTAGTTTGTACGGAACCGTCGTTGCGCGAGTCCGACTCGCACTTGTCCTGTTTTACCAGATGGCTTTACATTCTGAAGTCAGGAGGGCAAAAAACTAACTAGTTCTTAAAGACAAGGTGACTAGGTATAAAGTCGTTTAATGTCTCGATAATTTGCAATTCTATTCAACATCTTTATAAATAAACTAGCTGTGCCCAGCGGTTTCACCCGCTGCTCACTTAGCGGTATGAAAAATAGATGTTGGCCGATTCTCAGACTAACTAAATATGCTTAAAAAAATTCATACGAATCGGTCGAGCCGTTTCGGAGGAATATAGGAACGAACATTGTGACACGAGAATTTTATATATTAGACTAGCTGTGCCCAGCGGTTTCACCCGCTGAGGTTTAGGGGTCTGAAAAATAGATGTTGGCCGATTCTCAGACCTACCCGATATGTACACAAAATTTCGTTCAAATCGGTCCAGCCGTTTCGGAGGAGTACGGTAACTAACATTGTGACACGGAAATTTTATTATTAGATAAAAAGCTTTTATTAAAAAAAAAACTTTGTAAAACAGTAAAAAAAAGGTTAACATATTGTTAATGTAAAAATATAAAATTAAATGAAAAGACTTATTACTATAAGTTTATTAGTGTTAGTGTACATCATCTTCACGAAATTTAAATATTCTAAAAATACAACACAAGTTGACTAACGCCCGGGCGTAAAACAATAACATTCTTCTCTGATAAAAATGATGACCCACATACTTAAAAAAAACCTTATCAACGTTTTGTTTTTGCTGCGCAAAATTGTCTTAATTTAGAATCTACTGCGTAAATCATTATGTTATCATTGTACACATTTCCTTAATGAAATGGTTGGACAACATTACAACGTCATACCATTGGTAAACATTTTACAATTTGAGGACATCAGCTACCCTACCATGACGTCTTATAGAAGAACTTATTCCACTGAGGGAAAGAGATGGTGCTAGACACCCTGTATAGCTCTGTCTCTTTCCCTCAGTGGAATAAGTTCTGCTTTAAGACGTCATGGTAAGGTAGCAGGCAATGCGCTGCGACTTTTTACAGTCACGATGATAATAACTCTGCAAAGAGGTCGCGATTCAAACGCAACGATATTCCGAACCGACCCGACCATAAATAGAGGAGGTTCTCAATTCGAATGTATTTTCTATTTGTATGTTTGTTACGCGATAACTTCGTCAATTGTGGGGCGACCTTCAAAATGCTTTTTTTTATATCGAGAGGGTCCCATTTCAATTTTGTCTATATTGCTTTGGTAGTTAATGAGTTACTACGCTCGTCTGGACGCTCTAAATGTGCTCGTTTTTCTACATCGTTCTCACATTATGTATAATCTCAACATGAATGATGTATCCATGATTTTATAAAATATTATGATTTAAAAGAGTGTCCATGGAGTTTCTTGCCCATTCTTCTCCATAGATATCGACGCTTTGGAATGGGCAACTACAGTACTTTCATAAGTTATTATGTCTTGTGACTGGGACTGTAGCAGCATCATTTTTTTGTTCTTGTTTTTATGACATTCAAAAGTGCCTGTAATGGTCTAATTGAAATAAATGCTTTGAGTTTGAGTTTGAGTTTGAATTTGACTAGCTGGCGCCTGCGGCTTCGCCTGTGTGATATCGAAAAAAGTATCCTATGTGTTATTCCAGACTATAATCCACCTCTGTGCCAAATTTCATCAAGATCCGTTCAGCCGTTTTGACGTGAAAGAGTAACAAACATCCATACATCCATCCTCATCTCTATCTTCTATAATAGATATTTTTCTTCTAATTTATATGGACACATGGATATGCTTATATCTTTTAGTAGCATTGGAAACAGAATACTCTTACCACTTGGAAAAAAATAGTGTGATCTACCATCATACCACAACTAAAACGGCTCAAATAAAAAACTTTTTGAAAAATTAGTTTAATTCGAGAAGTCGGTGGCAAAAAAAACGATGAATCAAACAAAAGTCACCTACTGATATTACTAATACGCTTGTTTTAAAAACTTGCAATGCAGTTTATCAACCGCCGGTATGACATTTGAAAGACCATCAAAGACACTCCTTATGATAACTTGAGGACTTCCGCAAAAAGATAAATTGATAAGAGCAGTGCTTATTATTGTTATGAACATTATAAAGATCAATCATATCAGTTGATTCCTTAATTAAATTACGCAAAGGACCACCTTTCGATTTATTTTCGTTGGATCCCAGTTTTTGATCCCATTTTATAGGTATTAACGATGGGTCCCATTTGATATTACCATTGAATCCCATTTTATGACAACATGTGTACATTTCAGAAGAAAAGTGATTTACTTTGATTAAATATTTCAAAAACACCGTGTGTGTATTTTGGATTTTTTAGGATTGTTGCCACTGGGGAATAAACAAGCGCCTCTTAGCTCAAAAAAAAAAAATACTGCCGTCATGATTTTTCCATATTTTTTTTTATATAATGTGGCCGTTTCTGGCACACAGGTCACAGTTTTAACCTAACCTTTTTTTGTAAATAAATAATTATCCTAATCATAATAGTTCAGTTCCGGGTAACCAACTAAAAACAATCTCTTTTTTCTATAAATGCTGGTCGTTTGTGGCACTCGCCGGCCGCTGCCGCGGCACCGCTCGCTCCGCTCGCTCGGCTCGTGCGTAGGAGGTCACAGTTTTGACCTAACCTAACCTAGTTCCCGGTTCCTATAATTTGTTTGGGTAATGAAATTTTGTCAAAATCTTTTCGGAAAAACGGCAGGCACGCGTTATTCTAACATAACCTATCCACATACCCAAATTTCATCCAGATCAGTCTAGAAGTTTGAGCGTGTGTTAGAATAATAAACATACATACAAAGTTTCGCCTTAAAATATTATTGTGATTTTGTTGTTGGATGTACCCGCATTCAGATGTTTTTAAACATCTGGGATCCAACGGAAATAGTTTTTGGGATTCAATGGCAATAAAACGTATTTTTTTAGTATTTTTCAAATTTGGGATTCAACGGAAATATATAATAATGTTTTGTGGGATCCAACGCCAAAAATATTAAAGTGGGATCAAAAACTGGGATCCAACGGAAATAAACGCACCTTTCGAGTCTCCTAACTGAACTTTTGGTTTCCGACAACTCCGATAAATTAAATTAAATAAATTTTTATTTCAGACCATGTGTCCATAGTATTATATATAATTGTACTTTCGCGCTCATTCTTCATCGTGTCATCATCAAGTGTGCCACTAGTCATACAGATATCAAATTTAAAATGGTTGATAGCGAGCAATAAATTGTAAAAACTGTCGTCAATCACTAAATAGTTGTCACATCACTAAAATATAGTGCAGAGACGTCATAGTAGGTAGTCCAAAAATGGCACGCTTGGTTTTCAAACAGATTCTGTGCTTAGAACGTAACATCTGCCTTGTCTTCCCAGATAATACAGGCGTGAAGATGTGCGAGAATATGGTAAATCACTAAAATATAGTGCATGAGACGTCATAGTAGGTACTCAAAAAATGGCACGCTTGGTTTTCATACAGATTCTGTGCTTAGAACGTAACAACTGCCTTGTCCTCCCAGATAATAAAGGCGTGAAATTGTGCGAAAATATGGTAAATGTAGTTCATATTACAATGTCGTGTGATTAATCCGAGAATCAATAAACTTTGCAAGTTATCTCATTGTAAAGATAAGTGAGTGACGTAGGACCCCCAAATTATGCCTCATTTGATAACAGAAATGTTTTGTAAGTAAATAAGCACATGTGTATGAATTTTTCTAGCACAATTTATTTCACTTTTTGAACATGTTTTTCTATCAAAATATTTAAGTGTTCACTTTTGTTCTTATTTATTTATCTTTCAAGTTTTCATGAATATACTCCTGAAGTCTGATGCAAGAGTTTTCATGTAGCTATTGCTTCTAAGATCAAATTTTTCTTATCTGTATTATCAACAAACTTATTTCTGAAATGGTCCAGCTAACATCCAAAGGATAATTAGGACCAATTTCTAGGAAGTGTTGGACTTAACTTTGGTGTGAAAAAAAACGAAAGAAAGAAATAATACAAAATGGCCGCACTGATGACGAGCACACAAAATAAATAAAACCGGCATCACCGAGGGTTCCGTACAAACTTGCGACATAAACCGGCCATATCTTTTGATTGCGTAGACTTAGAGGGTTGATTATCTCACAGCTCCAAGGGACTACAGACTAGAGTAAATGGTTTTAATTTCACTCGATACCTCCACGTGTTCCCGATATAAATAAAAGTCTTAAGAGACAGACAGACGGACAACAAAGTGTTCCTATAATGGTTCCATTTTTCCTTTTAAGGTATAGAATAGAACTATAAATTCATAGAAGAATCACATTGGTTGGTAGATTACGTCGTTTGTCTTGGTATGGACATGTAATGAGGAGGGATGAAGCACATGTGACTAAAAGAGTGATGGATCTGAATGTTGATGGACGGAGAGCGAGAGGAAGGCCAAAGAAAAGATGGATGGATTGTGTAATGTGGAATTATTTATTTAAACTTCATGTACAATAGTGGTACATAAGCGGACTTAATGCCATAAGGCATTCTCTACCAGTCAACCTTTGGGTTAAATACGATAACATGATATGAAGGAGAAAGGAGTAAATGATGCCGTGACGTCTGATAGGGGAGAATGGAAGAAGAAAACGTGTTGCGCCGACCCCAAATAGAATGGGACAAGGGCAGGAAAATGATGATGGCTGATTCAATGCAAGTTTATATGAAAATACAAACAACTTATTACATTCAACCATCACGCTAATGATCCCCAAAGGGCTAGACAGAGGTGTACCTACAAATAATAGATAAATTTAACTAGATTTTTTTTTTACTAGCGACTTCGTCCGCTTGGTATAGTTACTGTGGGCTAACGCTATCTTCAACCCGCGAAATGATCGAAAAAAATGTATACTTCTCTCTCCTTTTCTTCCCTCTTTCTCCCCCTTTTGTCACTTTTTTTTAAATACCCTATGTCCGTCTCCAGGGTCCCAACTATCTCTGTACCAAAATTCATCAAAATCGGTTCGGCCATTTAGGCGTGAAGAGGTAACAAACAAACTCACTTTCGCTTTTATAATATTAGTAAGGATTGTCATGTAATAAGGTCACAACAATAACAACTGATTACCTCTGCGAATTACGACAAATCATAAAACGCTAGTCATGTACCAACCAATTATCGATTAAATTAATGAAAAAAGCATGACAGAACACGACCTTATCACGACTCATGCCGATGTGGGCTGAGTAGATCAAAGCTAAACGCGTGAACTAACCACGCAGACGTGATTTTCGAACATGTTTGCATGTTTATCACTTCTATTTAACGACCGGACAGATTACAGTCGGATGTGTGGATGGATTTAATAAAATCGAGGGTAAGATCTGATTGAGACTCGTGCAGACAGAAGGAGTAAGAGGGAAAATGATGATTTTGACTTAATGTTTCTTTAAATTCAAGTGACAAATAAGATAGTTTTCAGCTGAAGATACCATCAGATGTCAGCAGCATCTTTTTTGTTTTCATGACATTCAAAACTGCCTGTAATGGTCTAATTGAAGTAAATGCTTTGAATTTTGAATTTGAACTCACAAACTCAAACTATTTATTTCAATTAGACCATTACAGGCAGTTTCGAATGTCAAGAAACAAAAGAATGAAGCTACGGTCCCGGTCAAAAGGCATAATAACTTGCGAATGTACTGTAGTTGCCCATTCCAAAGCGTTGATCTCTATGGAGAAGAATGGGCAAGAAACTCCATGGACACTCTTTTAAATTATAATATTTTTACAATAGACTAAAAACTTATTTTAAACAAATAACGAACCTAACACGAAGCTGCGGTTATTAGCTAGTTTATTTAAACCTTATGTTTTTCTTGCTTATTTCCTTGTATGATTTAACAAATGCTACTTAGATAGAACGATACTGAGGGGTTATAGGCTAAGCTCATTAAGTAAAGTTGGCAAAATAAATAGCGTAAAGACCTAATTAAAGATAGTTTTCTCATAACTGTTCCTGCTATCTATTATAGCGGGGTTAACAAATCAATAATGTGGTTTTATCTAGATTTATTAGAAATGATCTATATTTTATGAGAATGTTAACATCGGTCTAGGGATATGTGAAAACATAAAGAAACAATATCAATAGCTGATAGTCATGGATAACAGATAATTATAGTTAGCTAGCTGCGTCCCGCGGTTTCCCTCGAGTGGTGATGGACATACAGTATATGTTTATAAATTGTAGCCTATGTTTTATTCTGATATTATGTAAGCTATATTATTGTGAAGTTTTATCAAAACCCATTCAGTTTTTGCGTGAAAGAGCAACAATCATACTTACATACACTCTCACAAACTTTCGCTTTTATAATGTTATTAGGATATCGAAAGTACATTAAAAATCTTTTTTGAAAATGTAATAAGTGTACTTTGTAGTCATTTGAACTCAAACTCAATGCATTTATTTCAATTAGACCATTTCAGGCTCTTTTTTTATTTAAAACGTTGCCCCACTCTACTAGGATTTTCTCCTGTATCGTGGGTGCGTTTACAAACATTTAAACTCACATACACAAACAGCCAGACCCGAAACAACTATCTGCAGGTTATACAAATATTTGTTCCGTGCGGGAATCGAACCCGCGACACGCAGCGCAGCAGTAGATCGCTCAGCCCATGCGCCAACCGTGTCGTCAATGTGTCGTGTTTTGAATGTCAAGAAAAAAAAGGATGTAACTACGGTCCCAGACACGATGCATAATAACTTCTGAAAGAACTGTAGTTGTCCATTTCAAAGCGTTGATTTCGACGTCGCGGGCGGAAGATAGTCATTAATAATAGCAAGGACCGTCAATACGGCGGCGATCTCTCGCGTCCGGCCCTGGTTCAGTCCATGGTCCGGAGCGAGAGGTAATGGGAAGCGGTCACCTCCTTCTGCGAAGCAGTCATGCTAGTGAAGGAGGAGGCCAGGCGTTTGAGGGAGAGAACCTCAAACCAACCCAGCCGCCGCGGGAGGCCTGTGGACGGTGAGCAATGGGTAGCTCACCGTTCGTCCGTCTATTGACGACAGGCCGTGTCGACGGCGCGTCCGTGTTTCACGCGCGCCTCAAAGAGAGTCAGCAAAGCAGAGGGGCTTGCCAGGGCCTCCGCCTGCCGGGATTGCGGGTTGTTCGAAAGAGATACCGCGACCCGGGACGTAAAGGAACATGGGTGGGTTTTAGTCAGTAAAAGTCTGACGTGCCCATCCGCTCCGCCCAGAGCGAGGGAAGTTATTTGATGATTTCCCACCCCAAAAAAAAAAAAAGGACCGTCAATAAGTAGGTACCTAATGTTAGTTACTCATATTACTTAACCAACCAGTTGTGCAACCCTATCTATAATAACGAGATAATAAATATCACAAATATATTTATAGCACAATAATATTATGATCATAATATTATCAATATTAGTCTTCTTGACTGTTATTCGGTTTTAAGTACATCGTTCTCATATATTTGTATAATCTCAACATGGCTGATGTAAACATGAACTTGTAAAAATATTATGATTTGAAAGATTCTCCATGGAATTTCTTTCCCATTCTTCTCCATAGAGATCAACGCTTAGGTATTGCCCATTGGCAACTACAGTGCTTTCACAAGTTATTTTGCATTGTGACTGGGACGGTAGCTTATTTTTTTTGTTTTTTGACATTTAAAAGTGCATGTAATGGTCTAAGTGAAATAAATGCTTTGAGTTTGAGTTTACGAATTTTATTACGGTGTAAGATGGTATTAATCACCCCTTACTAGTCATATTTACTGGTCCTCCTAGCCTTGTTGAGGTCGGCTTCCAGTCTAACCAGATGCAGCTAAATACCAGTTTTTATATGTATAGGACGGCTGCCTGTATGACCTCCACAACCCAGTTAGTACAGGGTAATACGATACCCCTTGGTAAGACTGGTTGTCAGACTTTCAAGCCACTGACCTGTAACGACTGTAAAAGATCTACAAATGACAGCCGGGACCAACGGCTTGGCATGGCTAACGAAAGGAACTCTGTATATATGGGTAAGTGATGGATATCACATTAATAAATTTAAGGCGAATGTTTGTATGTATATATTTGTTAATCCTTCACGCTCAAACGGCTAACCAGATTTGATTTGTGTGAAATTTGATTGTGTGAGGCACACAATAATAATCTTCTTGTGTTTAGTTGTCATTATCATTTTTAAAATTAATTTTATGTTTTCATTTTGTTTTCTTGCTTTTTTTTAACTGATGTTGTGTTTGTGACATATTATGCCAAATAAACGTAATATTTTTCTTTCTTTCTATATTGTGGATTAACAAATAACGCCGCGGGGCGCAGCTACTCCTTACTAATATTAGAAAAGCGAAAGTGAGTTTGTTTGTTTGTTACGTCTTCACGCCTAAATGGCTAAACCGATTTTGATGAATTTTGGTACAGAGATAGTTGGGATCCTGGATACGGACATAGGCTATTTTTTTTTTAAATATTGAGATATGAGGGAGAAAGAGAGAAGAAAAGGGAAAACTTAGCATTACTATTACAATAAATAAGACGCAAGGGCAAAAACTTGAGGTAGCAGGTACCTCCAAATCAGGAAAGGGGAACTGTGTTACCCCGAAGTTAACGCGCGCGAGCGAAGCCGCGGGAAAAAGCTAGTAGCTTATAAAAGTAACGTCATCGAGCGTCACAATAAACAAGCTAATTGACAATAACAATTCGCACACGAGTATCTTCGAATGTTTAGTAGGTAAATGTACGTCCTTCTAATTAAATATTTGCATGTCATCACATAACATGATAAGAGGTGTTTGTGGCTAAATTATAATACCAGTTTCTGCCCTTTTTTCAGATGGGAAAAATCCTTACTATATTATTACAAAAGCGAAAGTGAGTTTGTTTCTTTGTTACGTCTTCACGCCTAAATGACTTAAGCCCCGTTCCAATAAACAAAAACGAAAAAGTTCTATGAGACTTATGTCAAAATCCTACTATCCGTAAGCAAAACGACTCGTTTTTGTTTATTGGAACGGGCCGATTTTGATGAGACGGACAAAGGCAATTTTTGTTTTAAAAAGATTGAGATATGAGGGAGAAAGAGGGAAGAAAAGGGAAAACTTAGCATTGGTATTACAATAAATAAGGCGCAAGGGCAAAAACTACAGGTAGCAGGTACCTGTAAATCAGGAAAGGGGAACTGTGTTACCCCGAATTTAACCCGAGCGAAGCCGCGGGCAAAAGCTAGTCATCAAATAAATTCTCCCGTTCTAGGCAGAGCGGAAGGGAATGTCAGACTTTTACTGACTAAAACCCATCCATGTTGAAGTTGGTTGAAGACAGGTATTTGAAGAAACTATTTCTACCACGCTGCATCCGAGCCAGTGCCGATAAAGAGCGATAGGGTCAAATACCTGCCGGGGTTGCGGATCCTGCCGGGTTTACGGGTTGGCAAAGAGATACCGCGGCCCCAGAACATAGAGGTCAAAAGAAGGAATATGAATCCTATAATAGATTGCCTAAAGGCATTATCTAGGAAAAAACCGGACGAATACTTGTATGAATAACTAACTTTTGCCCGCGGCTTCGCTCGCGTTATATTCGGGGTAACACAATTCCCCTTTCCTGATTAGTTTTTACCCTTGCGCCTTATTTAATGTAATAGCAACGCGAAGTTTTCCCTTTTCTTCCCTCTTTCTCCCACACATCTCAATGTTTTTTTTTTAAATAGCCTATGTCCGTCTCCAGGGTCCCAACTATTTCTGTACCAAAATTCAACAAAATCGGTTTAGCCATTTAAGCGTGAAGACGTAACAAACAAACTCACTTTCGCTTTTATAATATTATTAAGTAAGGATGCAATCCTTACTTGCATCCTTACTAAGGATGCAAGTAAGTTGTAAGTGTTGTAAGTGATTTCTTACATTCAAGAACCATTCCTCACAGTATTCAGGAAGCTAAAATCCACTTACGACTGCCACGTGATGGAAAACGAAGATATATTAAAACATACCTATCGTACACAAGTATATTCATATTAGCAAAATTATTAACTAAAGAATTTGATAAGATAAAAACTGCGCGTTTGAAGGTCATTACAGACAAGGTCTAAAGATTTTAAAGTACTCATGTAATTGACGCAATCAAGGAATAGTAATTTAAAGTAATACCCGATTTGTTTATTTAAGAATGTACACGTGTCTTAGTGGGGGTTACCGCGCAAAAATTCGCCACGGCGCCTGTATATAGGTCTTAAGAAATGTCAGATGTATCCAGTGATCGCGTTTTTTAAAAAGTATTTAAATAATAATTCACGATTGTGGCCAAAAATAATTCAAGATTGAGCCATTTCTATTTACTCGTGACTTGAAGATTTTAAATCAGAAGTTTGGGATATAAATCGTTAGTACTTCGAGAAATAATGTTTTTTTTAAGGTTTCGTGTTAGCTAATTGTAGGGAAAATATTGTGAATATGTATCTGTAGTTAACACTATTTCGAAAACCTTACTAATATTATAAAAGCCAAAATGAGTTTGTTTGTTACATCTTCACGCTTTAATAGCTAAACCGATTTTGATGGATTTTGGTACAGAGATAGTTGAGATTCTGGAGACGGGCATAGGCTTTTTAAATTGAGAAATGAGGGAGAAAGAAGTAAGAAAAGGGAAAACTTAGCTTTGCTATTACAATAAATAAGGCGCAAGGGCAAAAACTGTGGGGAACTGTGTTACCCCAACTTAACGCGAGCGAAGCCGCTGACAAAAGCGAGTACGTTATAAAATGAACTTTTGTAAGGTTCTTGATACTAAAAAGAATGAATGACAGGACCTCACTCTCCAGTCTCACGTCTCCATCTGGTGCGCTCAAAAACGATAGCCGTCATTGACGCAATCAAAGAATAATAATTTGAAGTAATAACCGATTTGATTATGCGGTTTATTAAAAAGGTACACGGCTTTATTGACACTGCAGTTTGATCCTTTTTCAATGACTTCAAAAGGACGGAGGTTCTATATTCGGCAGTTTTTTTTTTGTTCACCGATTACTCCGCCAACTGGGGACCGATTTTCGTAATTTTTTTTTTGCTCTAAAGGGATTACTTACGAGGTGGTCCCATATCAATTTTATTTTTATTGCTTGGGTAGTTTATGAGTTATCGTCTATACTTACTAATATTATAAAAGTGAAAGTGAGTTTGTTTGTTTGTTACCTCTTAACGCTTTAATGGCTAACCGATTTTGATGAATTTTGGTACAGAGATAGTTGGGAACCAGGAGATGGACATAGGCTATTTTTTTTTTTTAAAGTGGGATGTGAGGCAGAAAGAGGGAAGAAAAGGGAAAACTTAGCGTTGCTATTACAAATCAATAAGGCGCAAGGGGAACTGTGTTACCCCGAATTTAACGCGAGCAAAGCCGCGTGCAAAAGCTAGTAATACATATTTTTACTTCTATGTCTTCCTAACAATGTTGGGGTCGGCTTCCAGACAAACCGGATGCAGCAGATACCAGTATTTTACATGGTTCGACTGTCTATCTGATCTCTAAAACCCAGTTTTTTTTTTATATAAATATGCCTAAGGTTGCGGACTGCGTAGACTTACGCAGTAGTCTTACGGATAGTAGTATTTTGACATAAGTTCTATGAGACTTATGTCAAAATACAACTATCCGTAAGCAAAAGGAGTCGTTTTTGTTTTTTGGAACCGAGCGTTAGAGGGTTTTTTCATAACACAAAAGGACCACAGAGTTGAATATATGGTTTAATTTAAGCTCCACGCGTTCCCGAGATTAAGGGCCTTGGCAGACAGATAGACAGGCGGACAGCAAAGTGATCTAATAAGGATTCCGTTATTTTCCTTTTGTGACACGGAAACCTAAAAACGTATTTAAGTTAGACTGTCATCGTAAAAATAAGTTAGTAAAGAGAATCGACTAGACAAATTCAAATTCAGAAACATTAAAAAAAACGTACAAATCCGGTTTAAAACTGTAAGTATTGGCAGTTTGCCAGACAGGTTATTGGTACTGGGGCCTAAGTTTGCTATTACAATAGTGTCAGAATGGTCGATCACTGATCGCATAATGGTTGATTTTGACAAGTTTAGTATGTAGTAGATTACCAAACTTGTCAAAATTAACCATTATGCGATCAGTGATCGACCATTCTGACACTATTGTAATAGCAGACTAAGGCCCCTGGTCACTGACCTTCCTTGTCATTTGTGTTTGTTTTTTTTTAACACGAAACAACTAAATAGTAACAAAAATGCACATAATAACTATGCTCATTTAAGTTGTGGGTATCTAAATACCAATATTATCCTTACTAATATTATAAAAGCGAAAGTGAGTTTGTTTGTGACGTCTTCACGCTTAAATGGCTAAACCGATTTTGATGATTTCTGGTACAGGGATAGTTGGGACCCTGGAGACGGATATAGGTAAGCAAATTTTTTTTAAGTGAGAAATAAGGGAGAAAGGGGGAAGAAAAGGGAAAACTTGGCTTTGCTATTACAATAAATAAGGCCGCAAGGGTAAAAATTACAGGTAGCAGGTACCTGCAAATCAAGAAAGGGGAACTGTGTTACTCCGAATTTAACGCGAGCGAACCTGCAAGCAAAAGCTATTAATGTATAAATTATGCTATTTCGAATGAAACGTTTTTGGAATTAATATAACTGTCAAAACTGTTAATCTGACAAAAACTACTTTTGACCGTTTAGAACTATATTAACAATCATTTATTTTTATTTGGGGTCGGCGCAACACGTTTTCTTCTTCCATTCTCCCATGTCAGATGTCTTGGCATCCTTTCTCCTTCATATCATTCCTTACACAGTCCATTTATTTATCTGTTAAAAGACTGATATAATAATATTGGTCTTCAGATTTGCGTATCATATCTAACAAGGACTACTGTGAATCGGAAGAGGCCGGCGCCCCGCTGGGGGTTAAATCCGTATCTGCTTTTTCGGTGTGGTATCAGATTAGAATTTTCAAGTAAGATTAATTAGTTTCAAATGAATCATGATTGCAATAACATTATTATCAGTAATGAGCTTTAGCAGAGCTATTAGCAGAATGCTTTGCAATCTGCGCCAATTTGCAAAATATTGTTGTTTTTTTTATGAAGAAATACCCATTTTGAGTTTTTCTAATAAGTTTTTTTCAATACACTTGCTCGATAACTGACTCTTATTGCACTACGATTAGGTTCAACGTGCAATGTATTTCACACGCGTGCCATTTACTCATTTATAGCAACAAGAGCTTTATTTATTTCTGTTTCATAACGAAATAAACAGCTGCTCAAATCAAAGCAGTGTTTTATTTTTTGAGAAAGTAGGCCTTAATTTTTTTTTTAATTGTATAATCACAAATAAACATGATCATTTTTATAATAATTTGCTTTTAACAACAAATTGATATTTATTTGAGTTCTAAATTCAACAAAATATTAGATTTTTTTATTTCTAATTTTAGACTGTTTAGCGATGTTCATGCCTTTGTATCTCTTTCAGTGTGAGAAGACAAAGCGCGGGGAAACATCAAATTAAATCTTAGTTTCATATTGATTAATGACAAAAGTACTTTTTGTTCTGTTTTTTTTTAACTTCTCATTGGTGTATTGAAGAACTTCGTTTAATCCACATGAGAATTTATCACCGCTGTTCTCGTTTCTATAAGGCTATTAGATCCGCCTCGGCTAAAATGACAAAGTTTCCTAACTTGAATCAAAATTATTTGAAAAAGTGGTAACTTAAAGAATTATTGCAAAAAACGATTGATGTATTCACATGTTTTAGAATTAAAGTAAATGATTACACATATGAATGTCTAATCAGTTAATGGAAAAGTAAACTACTGAATGTACAAAGTGCATAAAACGTACTATTAACCCTCGGTATGCCTGGTAGGGTCTGTCAGACCCACCACGGCAGAAAAACCGTTGTATTTCATTCAAATTTGAATTCTGAGAGCACCCGCAAGCTGTAGCTGGCCGTTATGAACTACTCAATGCTTTCCGCCCGCTACCTCAGTCCGGGACGCGTTCCCACAACGAAAAGACTTGTTTAAAGTACTCTCTCTACTTTTAATTCATAATAATTGTTAACAAAAGCTCAAAGCTTAATTTTATGTTTAAAACCAACAATTTTTCATTTAAAATTTAAAAAATAAAGATCGTTGATTTGTAAAACGATTTTTATTTCTAATCCTAATATTAGTATGTAAATTCATTATAAAACAAATATTTTTATTTATTTACTGCAATATGTATATATATGAAATAGTGATCCAAAACTGGGTCTGTCAGACCCACCAGGCATACCGCGTCACTTCTTGCCAGGCTTGCCAGGGGAAATTTTAATTTTCTTTATTATTTTCTATTTGTAGTTCAGTATCTAGTTTTTGGTTATTAATAGTTAACACACGTCCATGTTTTTCTGTAGAAAAATCTCCATTTGGTAAAATCATCAGGACTACTCTTTATATTCAAACTAGCTTTTGCCCGCGGCTTCCCTCGCATTAAATTCGGGGTAACACAGTTCCCCTTTCCTGATTTATAGGTACCTGCTACCTGTAGTTTTTACCCTTGCGCCTTATTTATTTCTTCCCTCTTTCTCCCTTACATCTCAATCTTTTTTTAAAAGCCTATGTCCGTGTCCAGGGTCCCAACTATCTCTGTACCAAAATTTATCAAAATCGGTTTAGCCATATAGGCGTGAAGGCGAAACAAACTCACTTTTGCTTTTATAATATGAGTAATGATTGGTGCAATTATGTTAATAACTAGTTCACGCCCGCGACTCTGCCCGCGTGAAGTTAGGTAATTGTGCGACGGGATCGTAAAAGTATCCTATTAATGCAGATTGTAAACTACCTGTGTTCCAAATTTCTTCGAAATCCGTTCAGTAGTTTTCACATGAAAGTGTAACAAACATGCATCCATTCTCACAAATTTTTGATCAATAAAATTACTCTCTCGCATCAAAATACGATAGGCAATTGAGTAATAATTGGCATTTTCCCATTACATAGTGAATCAAGGAAACTGGGTCAGTAATGTTCCTCGAAGACAACAAATTGGCAAGCTGACAACAATTATGAACAATGAAGTACCATAAACTGTTTCAACTATATATGGGTCTGAATGGTGCCAATGACCTTTGTAATTATTTTTGTATACTCCTATGTAGGTATTCAGCATGTTAAGTGTCAAGTGATCAGATCGTGGTAGAAACACCACCATTTTTTACGGACGGGAAATCATCAAATAACATTCCCCCTCTCTGGGTGGAGTGTCAGTCTATTAAAACCCACCATGTTTCTTCTTTTGCCCTTGATGTTACGGGTCGCGGTATTTCCTTCGAGCAACTCCCAACCCCGGCAGGCCCCTCTGAAGAAACATAACCCTGCGCTCCATAACTCAAGTAGTAAATGTTGGAGTTAAAACAGTTGGGCTGTAGTAGAAGTGGGCTGGCCATGATGGATAGCCATTATCATTATAACTTCATAAAAGTGCAAATTAAAATTGCTTACAACCTAGGAGGCACATTCAACAGCAAATATTTCCAGCCTGATATGAAAGATTAAACAAGTCTTATTGGTTGTTTTTCCAACATAACAGCCTATAAAACATTTATAGAATGTTATCTATTATAAAAATAAACTTTAATGAATATGACTAAGTTCTATAAGAATCATTCCTACCAGTGTTTACTTTATGAGATAAAAAATAATGTGGCAAAAGAGAAATGTGTGCGGTTATTATGTTGGGTTTTACCACTTAAGGTGAAAGCTCCAACCTACCCGCGAAATTCAAATTTTCTTACGTTTTTTGCAATTTTCAGGCCAGTGCTAGGTTGTATGTTGATTAAAATATTATTCGCGGCTGTAAGACGTATGTAATTATAGAATTATAATCATCAAAATCACCAATACAACCCTCCAAGTTCATAAAGCTGTAGGAAAGACTTTTTCTGTTTTTTTTTTTGTTCCTACGCCTTTATGAACTTGGAGGGTTCAACATACAACCTAGCACTGGCCTGAAAATTGCAAAAAACGTAAGAAAATTTGAATTTCGCGGGTAGGTTGGAGCTTTCACCTTAAATGGAAGTCAAATATTTAGATGTTTGACTTGTTCCTGACTGACCGGCTAGAACAGGAAAAACACAGAGATAGAAAGTAAGAGGACAGGCGTCAATAGTCAAATTAATAACTAAAAATGAACACCTGCTACCTGCGTGGTGATTGTCAAAATTACCTGATTATTTAAAAAAAAATTTTTCAAACTTTTGTTTTTTTTTTAAACTCAAACTCAAAGCATTTATCTCAATTAGACCATTAGAAGCACTTTTGAATGTCAAAAAACAAAATGATGAAGCTACAGTCCCGGTCACAACGCATAACAGCTTGTGAAAGTACTGTATTTGCCCATTGCAAAGTGTTGATCTCTATGGAGAAGAATGGGCAAGAAACTCCATGGACACTCTTTTAAATTATAATATTACTAGCTTCCGCCCGCGGCTTCGCCCGCGTGGTGTGTTGATAAAAAGCAGCCTATAGCAAAAATAACAAAATCGAAGTATAAAAATAAAATTAGGTACGTTTCATTTTTAAGGTTACGTCCCCAATGGGTAAAAACTCTATTACTAAGTCTTCGCTGTCCGTCCGTCCATAGGTAATGGTACGAATCTAACTAATAGGTATGTATTATGAAACTTCATAAAACCTATGTTTTATTACATTTTATGTAATTAGATCTTATTGTACCTATATGTTCACAAATAAAGGATTTGAATTTAGTTTGTAAGGAACGTGTCAACTCAACGTACTCTGTGCTCACGCGTCTGCCCGTGTTCGGGTCGCGCACTCAGCGATGAGCGACTTGTTCCCTACACCGCGCCCGAGCGGGCCAGCCTAGTCACGGCGACATGAAATTAATTTTGTTGCGCGTTATTTTGATTTTGCTATATCTCCTAAAGTATTTATTTAATCTGCATGATGTAAAAGGAAAAAATAATCTTCATGAAATTTTCATGCCAACCAACCTATTTAAAATGATAAGGATTAATACTGTATTTGTGTAAATAGCTTTCCAAGTTAGCGCTTTATAATTGCCCATTTGTTAAAGTATTAAAATGGATATAGTATGTTATCCTTAAGATATAGACATAATGTCACCGCTGACTTTTCTGTGGACCTATATAAGATACACAATTACACCATACATTATTTTGTTATATCTTAAAGGGTTTAGGCAGCGTTTTCGTTGAAAGCTCCCAGACAGCATACTTTTTGCCGACATCTTCAACAAATATAGTTAATGTACACAGAAATAAATACAAAAACTTAACAAATTATATACTAAAACCTTCCTTAAGAATCACTCTATCTATTACTAAAAACCGCATCAAAATCCGTTGCGTAGTTTTAAAGATTTAAGCATACAAAGGGACATAGGGACAGAGAAAGCGACTTTGTTTTATACTATGTAGTGATGTAGTGATTACAAAATCGTATTTACATCATTTGTTATATTGTTGAGATTATACAAATATATGAGAACAATGTAGAAAGATGTGCACAGTAAGAGCTGATATTGGCATGGTAAAAGAATAGAATAAGCATTGAATCTTCAGAACTGCTCAAGCATTCAGTCAACCGAATAGTGGTGATTCATCCATTTTGGTGTGACAGTGACAGTTGCATGGATATCAACAATAAGAACTACAACAACGATACTATCAGGATACTTCTACATTATGGCTGCTCAACCCCAGGCTGCGGACCATTATAAGGCCTAAACAGATTTCAGGATTTAGCGACAGGGTTGGCCCAGTGACTGAGCGATCGACTGCTGTGCTGCGTGTCGCGGGTTCGAACCCCGCAAGGAACAAATATTAGTTTGGCCTACAGATAGTTGTTCCGAGTCTGGCTGTTTGTGTATGTGAGATTGAATGTTTGTAAATGCACCCACAATACAGGAGAAATTCCTAGTGTGGGGCAACAAACATTTTTTTTTGTAACAAAAAAAAAACAACCCAGGTTGAAAACTAATTGTTTCTCAATATTGACCTATTCTAATGAAGTCAGTATCAATCTAGAAATTACAAAAATGTTTTTTTTTTTTGAGTAATCAGTTCATAAAAGTTACTTGGGAGTATAATTCACTTGAAAATGGCCCACAGCTTCACATGGAATCAAAAGTTTGGTTCACCTTCAATATTTGTTGAGCAGCCTTGTTCTAGACCTTTCCATATGGAACATGAGATTAAAAAAAAAACAAAACTGTTTTCTTTATCCTAAGACAAAGGTAAACAGCAATCAAGAGATAACAAAAATATTTATTCTGGTGCGACTTTTATTCACATATTGAGTTACTTTTAGCACTACAACATTTTAAGGTATTTTTGAGTAAAAATAACATGCACAAATTGTGTGTGGAAAAATTTAGGTCAGTGGGTAGTCTTTAGTATTTTTATATTATGCATTTTATTAGCAGCAATATCAAATCTAATGCATACTTAATTTTCAAATAAATTGGAGACTTTCACAGAATTAAAAAAAATACATTCTAATTTTAATTGTGTCTTTATAAATACACCGGAAAAAATATAGGTACTAGAAAAAGTACATAAAAAATAATCAGTAAACTTACGTCGTAATCCCTTAGCGACGGACACCGTGAAATTATTCAAGACGGACATTTCAAAAAGTTCACTTTTCGCAAATAAAAAGTTAGGTTACACTTATAATCTATAGATTTTCTTTCAACCGGTTTATCTTCAGTCCAACGAGCGGATCTCGATAGGAATAAACGTCTTTATCACACAGAAACACTTTATTCGTAAACAAGCATACACTATCGCAACCATAAGAGTACTGAATGACGTTTTCGTGAGTTTCTGTTATTAATTAAATGTAGAGGCGTGGCGATTAGATTAAAAGCCAGTTCTCGTTCCCCGTGTAAACGAACGCTGATAACTTATCGTGTTATTTATAGATATCTCGTTGCTCCGCAATTCTTCGCAAATCAAGACTATCCGCGATTTGACTTTGAAGTTTGTTTAAAGTCAAATAAATTGACGTTATTGACGTTGGTTTGTTTGTTGTTACTGTCAAACAAGCGTTACATGTTTCGTTCAGAATCAAAAAATACCCGTGTTCCACGAAACTATTTTGCCTTTTAAATTGGTAAGAAAAGAACGTAAATGACACGGCCGGAACTTGTATAGAGCAATACCCTAACAAAAAATATTCATGTATGTACATTAATGTACAGTACGTCATTTTAAAGCTCACATGCAGGGCTTTACAATAGATTAAATTTTATCATCAGAGAATATTCGAGAGTAGGAAACAAAAAAAGCGCCTTAACAATTTGGATAGCAATGATCAAACATTCAGAGTTTTGTAGGCGTAACAAAACGAGAAATACGATTCAGACGCAATTTAGTAAATAGGCTAGGGCCTAGCCTTTTAACAAAACGAGAAATACTATTCAGACGCAATTTAGTAATATTTCTCGTTTTGTTACGCCTACAAAACTCCGTTTAATGAATAGCCTAGCCGCTAGGCTATTCATTAAACGGCTAATTCCACAAGAAAGGTAAAAGATGCGTTGGTACGACGACATCATACAACAGCAATCGTGCTATTTTACAAGAAAACAGCGTCAAGCTTAGCGCTGCCGTAGCGACAAGTTTCATAGACAGTCGTCTGGAGTCGTCGCTGCGCTCAAAGCTCACTACAAGAGTGAAATGAATAGTAGTGTAATTTAAGTGAAATAATGGTAATGTAGTGTTAAATGGTACGGGAAATCCAGGTTCATTTTCCTGTAGTACTTCAAACTAATGTCGATTGGCTCGCATCGATCAGGAATGAAATCATGATTGCAGATTAATCCTCCGATCCTGTAAGGATGATTGTCATTTTTACCTTTTAGATTAATAAAAATGTTACAGACAATTTAATAAATGTGTGAATTCTCACATATTTGTAAAACGTAATTTAAACTAGCAAGTCCAATAAGTACCTACAGCAGAATATTAATATGAGAAGCGTAAACGATATTTTGTGGTCTCAAAGTCAAAGTCAAAGTCATTTATTTCAAGTAGGCCAGTTACAGGCACTTTTGAACTGTCGAAACATTGACAACAATAAAAATGAAGCTACAGTCCCAGTCACAAGGCATAATAACTGTGAAAGTACTGTAGTTGCCCATTCCAAAGCGTAGATCTCTATGGAGAAGAATGGGCAAGAAACTCCATGGACACTCTTTTAAATCAGAATATTGTTACAAAATCTTGGTTACATCATTCGTGTTAATGTGGTAAACTATGTGAGAACGATGTAGCAAGACGTGCACATTAAAAGTGTCCATAGTAAAAGAAAAAGAATTTCAAAAATACATAATTAATAAAAAAAAAAAGCTGTGGCAACTGAGAGATGACCAGTCACAACTGACAGCGCCCGTTCACGAACATGACGCATGGATCAGCACCATTCAACTCAACCATTTTGAAGGGAACTAAATGATCCGACACACGCGCCACCATCAGCGAGACATTTGAGTGAGCATGACATGCTCTCAACCGCCAGAGCAAATTAGTCAAGAAAAGACGTAGGTTTCCATTGAATGATAGCTTTTTAGTACATAGTACTCACACAATTTGGGCTATGCGATTATATAATGCTAAAAAATTGAATCTATACAATGCAAAGATAGTTGTACAATCTTCAGCAGCTCCAACAATACTATTGAATGCTATCAATTTATTCGCCCCTGTTCTTGTGGAGCAGGACCGACATTGAGCCAAGCATTTTTGTCAGTAATATAATCGTCCAACTTATAATATGCTTGTTTACATAGTGTGCGTTTAATGCATGTTTTAAATTTCGTCTCACTCAGTTCAAGGATACTTTGTGGAATTTTATTATAGCACCTTAAACAGTACCCCATGAAAGATTTGTCTACTTAAGCGAGTCTGAAGCCCGGCTGAACTAATTGGTTCCTATTTCTGGTATTGTAATTATGTCTGTCACCTCTTTTACCAAAAAGATGCAGATTTTTTCTTACGTACATTATGTTTTCATAAATGTATTGACAGTGTACTGTCATGATGTTAATGTTCTTAAACAGTTCCCTTAGAGAATCGCGCCTACGGAGATTATATATGGCTCTGATGGCTCTTTTTTGCAGAATAAAAATAGACTCGATGTCTGCAGCCCGTCCCCATAACAAAATGCCATAAGACATTATACTATGAAAGTAACTAAAATAAACCAGTCTCGCGGTATCTACATCAGTAAATTGACGGATTTTTCTAACAGCATACGCTGCTGAACTTAGCCGCGCCGCAAGGGATGTTAAATGGGAACCCCATTGAAGCCCTGAATCAAGCGTAATTCCCAGGAAAACCGTTTTATCTACGAATTCTAGTTTCTCTTTATTCAATTCTATATCACAATCATTACTTTTAACATTCGGTAAAGCGAATCTTATGCATTTGGTCTTTTTTTCATTTAATACTAAATTGTTTGCTGTGAACCAATTATGGACCTCAATTAGGGCATTATTCACGCCATCTAGATTCTGGGCCCGTCTAGTTATCTTAAAAATTAGGGAAGTGTCATCAGCAAACAACACTAAATTTTGAGACTCATTTTTTAATAAGCAGGGTAGATCATTAATGTATACTAGAAAGAGAAAGGGACCTAATATTGAGCCTTGCGGAACTCCAATTTTTATTTTTAAACCCTGTGAATTAACACCATTTATTTGTACTAACTGTTGCCTATCACTCAAATATGATTTTACCAAACTAAGAGCAAGATTACCTAGTCCGTAATGCTCAAGTTTCAAAAGTAATGTGTCGTGATTTACGCAATCAAATGCTTTAGAGAGGTCACAAAAAATTCCTATGGCGTCTTGGGACTCTTCCCACGCAGAAAATATGTGCTTTAGTAGAGTTACACCGGCGTCAGTCGTACAACGTCCTTTGGTGAAACCATACTGTTGGTTGTGTAAGATTTTGTTGGTGTTAAAATGATTGAGCATCTGATTAAGCATTACTTTTTCAAACACCTTGCTAAAAACTGGCAACACGGATACAGGTCTATAATTATTCGTATCTTTACTGTCCCCGGACTTGAAAAGAGGTATGACTTTACTGTATTTCATCAAATCAGGAAAAACTCCTTGATCCACACACAAATTAAAAATTAAGGCTAAGTATGGAGCTACTGTCTCAACTATGGATGTACAGACTTTGATAGACATTCCCCACAGATCTTCGGTCACTTTGATTTTTATTTGCCGGAAAGCTTTAATAACTGTAATAGGGTTTATATGTTTAAATTTAAATTCAGCCGGGCAGCCAGATACATTCGCCTTAAGTAAAGCAATTGAGACGTCAGGTGACGAATTTAGAGCTTCTGTAGTTTTTAATGGTATATCGGTAAAGAAATTTACAAATTCTTGAGCCACTTCCTGATTTGAGCTTTTAGGACCACATGCTGTTTCTAATGTATAGGTAGTGTCACGTATTTTATTTCTGTTAGTCTCGTTATTAATGACTTTCCAAACTGTCTTTATTTTATTTTCAGCTGTTTTAATCTTGTTGCTAATGTGCAGGGCTTTGGCAGCCTTGCAAATATTTCTAAAAATTTTTGAATACATTGCAACATACTTGTTAAATGTTTCAGTGTTTATGTATGACTTAAGGTCATACAGCTCAAAAAGTCTTTCCCTACTTTTTCTGATACCGCTAGTTGCCCAATCACTAAATATATATTTAGGGCAAACATTTTTTATCTTTTTTTCAAAAGTATTATTGAATTCAGTGTGAACTATTGAAAAGAAATCATCGTACAATTGATTTATATTTACATAGTCAATATCTTGGCTCCTTACACTTAACTTGTTCTGTAGGGAAATATTATATTTATTTAATTTGCTAGTTGTTATCGGTCGATATTTAATCTGCAAGGGTTTTTGCAAAGGACTGATACACCTAAAAGTTACTGATTGTCCGCTATGATCAGACGGCAAACAATTTACTATAGTTTTATCTAAATAGTCACAATTGCAGAACACATTATCTATACAAGTAGAAGAAGATGGAGTAATTCTAGTTGGTTCTATAAAAATGTTGACCAGGTCAAATGACTTAAAAAGATTTAATAATCTACTGCTATTCGAATTTTCTTCTAAAATATTGATATTAAAGTCACCACAAATAATTGCAGACTTATTGCTGACTGCAAGTTTAGCCAGAACATCCTCCATTATTGATTCGAATAAAGAAAAGTTCTGATAGTTTGGGGGTCTGTACACGCACACAATTACATGCCTATCTAGCTCAACACAAGACAGTTCGACGCAATGTTCAACCGAGAACCGTCTAGTTTCAATAGTACGATAATCTAATATATAAAATTCTCGTGTCACAGTTTTCGTTCCCATACTCCTCCGAAACGGCTCGACCGATTCTTATGAAATTTTATATGCATATTCAGTAGGTCTGAGAATCGGCCAACATCTATTTTTCATACCCCTAAGTGGGCAGCGGGTGAAACCGCTGGGCACAGCTAGTACGTGATAAAATCAACGCAAGACGACAATGTAAATGTCAATCAATGCAATGTCAGAATATAAAGCCACACAATCAATGAGCAAACATTTTTTTTTGCATTTTCTCTCGCCTATTTTTGGGAAATGTAATTAATGCGATTATTTTTTATATACACACATCAAAAGTATCTAGGGATCAACATATATTTTTGCAATAACTTTTCTCCTGATTGATATTAATTAAAATTTTCTTTAAGGATTCATCAAATAAAGTGTTTTCGTTTGTCACAGTAACGATAAACCAAGTCACCTTTGCATTAATAAAGAAATTTGCCATTTTCCTAATATAGGGATTTTTGACATTTGAACCACTAACATTAAAGTTCGAAAAAAAGACTGAAATAACAGTTTTCTTTAAAATTTTATTGGGTAACTTAAACAATTAATAATCCGTGTTTCTACCGCGAACACTAACAACACAAGAACATCGGTTTGACATACTCAAAATGAGTTCATCCAAATCACGCTGTGGAATGGCCGCCCATGTTCGTTGCAACAACAAAAAAAGGTCTTCTTGCGACTGGATACCCTCCATATTCGGCAGAGCTCTTCTCTGTAGCATATCCCATGCATGCTCAATCGGGTTCAAGTCTGGCGACTGAGCAGGCCAGGGCAGGACATTGAGGTTAGCTGCGGCGAGAGTCTGTCTTACAACTCTTGCGGTGTGCGGTCGTGCATTAACTGAAATAAGGGACCGATTTGCACTTGTAGAGGAACGATGACGATGAAATTTGAGCGTTGAGGTTGCCTCTGATCCAAATCAACTCAGTTCTTCCGCCGATCCAAATACCCGCCCATACCATGATGGTTCCACCACTATGAGGATGGACTTCCTGGCAGGATTTTAATCGCTGTTGGCGTCCAGGGGTTCTCCAGTGTCGTATACGTCTTGTATCCGGTCTCATACCAAAACGAGACTCATCAGAAAAGCACACGAAACGCCATTGTTCTTCTGCCCAATTTCTGTGTTCAAGAGCCCATTGATATCGAATCCTACGATTGTGCATTGCTATAGGTGGTACCCGTAGCGGTCTTCGGGAATGAAGGTTCACTTCATGCAAGCGGTTTCTGACTGTTTGGTCGCTAATTAAGTTCCCTGAAGAGTGATGAAGCCTCACGGCTAACATCGTGGCGGTTATTGTTGGAGCTCTTCGAGTTAAGATTTGAATGTATCGGTCTTGTCTCCGTGTGGTGCAGAGATACCGTCCTCCATGGCGCTCAGCCACGGTACCAGTGCTTCGGTAACGTGTCCAAAGTCGACTGATAACACTCTGACCTGTATTCAGAGCTAAAGCTACAGTACGTTGCCGGGAACCAGCTTCTATCATTCCCACGGCTCTGAGCATTTCTTCCCTGCTTAAATGACGTCGCCGCTCCATAATAACGTTGGTTTTAATCAGTAGTAGGGAAACAATAGCACTAATAATGTCTTCAATGCGTTGTATGTTTTTATAGGGAAAATATTGACAGCTTATTTTCATCTTTTACTCGAATTTGATTGAGAGTTCCTGATTCAAATTATGAAATGCACCAAAAAGGATCCATATAAATTTATAAAATCATAAATTTATTACAAAGCCACATCTCAATCTCAAGAAATCCGCATAAAAATGCTTGATCCCTAGACACTTTTGATGTGTGTATATTTAAAAAGGAATTTTCATATCTTAATCATTACTGTGCATTATCAGGGCAGGATCTGGCCATTTCCTTTGTATTTTAGATCAATCAATTCATAAAGGAACCTTAAAACAATAATCTGGCGTCAATATAATCGTGACCTTGGTACAATTTTTCACATTAAATATATTTTATACTTGCTGTGCTCCATGGTGCTACCTGAGCTGAAAAACCATATTTGAGTTATTTGATAATCCTACAGAAACACTGGATTTTTCCAGGATCAAAAGTAGTCTTGTGTTAATCCAGAATAATAAGGAAGCTCGTTACCAAATTTCATCCATCGGTCCCGAAATTTGAGCGTGAAGGAGTAACAAACGTACACACACACGTCCAAACTTTCTCCTTTATAATACCCGTCTTCAAGCAACATGACGTCATCATTGTCAAATCACTTCCTCAAGCTTTCGAGCAGCGGACCACACACCCAGCCCGCTTGCAGTGGAATCACATTCCTAGTCAGCACCATAGCCTCATCAAGCGACCTTGGCGCAGCACACTGCACTTTCAGCGTTTGAGAACTGGGATTCCGCTCCTGATCGTAATCAGCAGTCAGCCACATCGTGACGCTGTACCAAGTCTGACGCACCGGCACCGCAAACACAGCACAGGATACTACTTATTCTGTGGTGGCAACCCACCTTTCTCACTGAGGTTCACATCACGGCTACATAAAATTCATGATTCTTTTTTTTATTTAATAATGTCGTTGGTCATTTATTTAATATTGTCACCCCTTTCGGATCAGACAGGATTTTTTAAACACAATTGTCAAACTTGTTCGATTTTTAATTACTGTGGGTAAGTTTATGAATAAAATAAAACAACTAATAACTGGGTACTTGTATATTAGTTCCATTATAAAATAGCTAATCAACGATACAAGCAATAAATAACAAATTCAACAACACTATTCGCTTGACTCACATTATTTACAATATTATGAGAATTCTTCACATACCATAAACACTCTTAACTTGTTTTTCCGCCAGTTCCCGTTAACCATGGAGGTTCGATACTCATCATATTGTTAAATTTGTGATTAGAATAGGATCTTTATCAACAACTTAGTTTTTGCATGTGTAAAATGGTTACTATTTATAATAATTGGTTTCTTACATGTATTTTATTCATTAAAAAAATTATAAGTAACACATTCAAAACTCAGTTAGCAGGCTTTTTTCAATAAAAATATGCTTAATATTGCCATGTTAGGAAATGAAACATTTTTATACTGTTTAAAAAGTAGCCATTTTACAAATGAAACAGTTACCTATTTCTAATGCGTGCAAAAATTTGTATTATCAATTATAAGAATCGTTATTTTTCATGTTATATTTCCTTTGTTTTATCACTAATTTACAAAATATAAAAACTCCATGGATAAAATCTATTTAACGCTACAAATTACGCTATCAATGCCAAAAACGTT
The DNA here is from genome assembly GCA_905475445.1 of Ochropleura plecta. NCBI lineage: Eukaryota > Metazoa > Arthropoda > Insecta > Lepidoptera > Noctuidae > Ochropleura > Ochropleura plecta. The sequence continues at coordinate 5,929,720 of FR997750.1, read as the reverse complement.
AATTTAGGAATGTCTAGGGTTTAAACAAACATTAATCTAATACAAATAGAATTTACGAACTCAAAAAACTCACTTCATGGGCAAATCACATTTATAGCATCCCTAGCGGTAAAGTTTCTAAAAGTTCATGAACTTTTTTAGTCATTTTTAACTAAATCTTTAAAATGTCATATCTGTGCCGTGTTAAAATACATTTTTAATTATAATGATTTTAAAAAACTGAATTCCACATGGTGTTGCCATCACTGATATTGTTTAAAAATGAACCTACACTTAATAGGGTATAATTTAAGATAAAAAAGGTTTTAAACACTATAAAATCCAAACTTAAGGAATTTCATAAGTCATAAAATTCTGACGAAATAATTAATATGACGTCACAATTTTGACTGACAAATTGACGTTTGACAACTTTTAATATAAATGCAACCAACATCTTTGATTTTGAAAAGCAAATTAGTATTTGACTAGAAACAAAAGCATTTTGAGTATACGCTTCTATAGAAAGTAGCCGGTAACTTGGAATGTAGCGGTATAAAGATTAGAATTAATAAAACCCTGTGGTTAACGCTAGATTCGTGGATGATGCGGTCTTAAAATGTGCGAGTAGGACAGCAAATACCGAGCTTCGTTTCATCTCGCTCTCATTTTTTATGACCAATGTTTTCGTGGTACTTGTACCTGGCCAAAGTAGGATATATAAGTACGACAAAAGCATTTAAAGTCATAAAAAGTGTGCAATTTTAATGATCCCGGGACACAAGCAATCTCTGCGAGACGGGAAGAGTGGGCCCCATTTCTCAAGATGGGTTCTTCGCGAGATGGAACATTTTGAAGGGCGATCTAAATTTCCGCTATATCCAAAGTTACGACCAAAAGAAAATTTTGTTAGTACTGTTAATAAGTAAATGGAATAGTTGGTATAGGGAACACAATCAATGTTAACAAAAAATAAATTTACAATCAAACAAAACCTCCTACCAAATTACAGAAAGAAAAGAATAATTATGTTTTTTAAAACTGTACAAATGTTTTAAAAATATTTTTTTTATTAACTTAACTTTTACTCGTTAAATAAATTATATAAATTCTGCATTTAAACAGTCAAAAATATCTGAGATTTTAAGGCCTGCATGGACAATTTTCTGTTTAAAAAAAAATTGGTACGAGACAATCAGATATTTTTGTGCACGATCACGCAGTTTTTTGACCGACGACTTGTACTAAATAAGGCCATTTATTTTAGTTGAATGTATTCATACAAGTCGTACCTTTGCGAGGTCTACGGCCTTAGTGTTAAAATTTACGCTTGTAACGAATGTTCGGCGTTTTCGCGCGCTTTGGCCCACATTCGGCGCCATTTTGGATTAGTCTTTTGACATTCGTGGCTTATACATTGCGCAGTACGGACCTTATAAGTTACATAAATTATTAGTAATGTTTTTTTTGTTCTTAAACATGTGGAAGTTGGAAGGCATAATAGCCAGAGACGTAATTATGTTAGGTTATGGATTCATTACAATTATTTTATATTTGTGTTTACTATGGAAGTGAATTGTATTTTGGGCTATTGTTTGTTGCAATTTTACATTGATGAATAAATTAACCCTTAATTTGGCACATTGTTCTTATTGCTTTTTGAAAATTAGTGTTCTTGATAGTATTAATAGACAATTATTTGTGACAAGCAGGCATTCCATTCAAAATACTGGAGCTCAGCTGTATCTTGTTATCGTGGAAGCTGACCCCAACATAGTTTAAGGCATAACAGATAATTAAGAAACAATTATTTATTCATGAGATGACAAATAAGCCGTCATAAAGCTCAATTTTAATGATTTTCCTCCCATAATATGCATAACTATGTCTCTGGTTGATTCTTAGTTAAATAATAAATTAAACTAAGCCTACTTAGATTAAGTACCAGCCAACATCAACAAAATAAATTATGTCTGGTTAACTCTACGAAGATTCGAGTAATTACATGAAATTATAAATTATTTTATTTATCATTGAGTCGGATAAATACATTCGGAAGAGCGTTTCGGAACTTTTCTCTTTATTGTGACAAGTACATTCAAGGATTTACGAACCAAAACAGTTCACCGCCAAAAATCGATTACCGGAATTTTTCATTTCGATTACCTACACAACTTCGGAATTAGTTAACTCAAGAATTCTTGAGTTACTTTTTTTAATTCCGGAATCAACAAAATACCGTTGTTGTAAACATTTAAATAATAAAAACGGGCTGGACTTTATCACGTTTTTTTTCGGACTGAACTTTTTCAGGAATATTTCATGATGTATTTACACCAACTCAATGATCGAAAGACGTCTAAGAATACAACTTCAAATAGATAGACACGGTGACTTCAGAGTTGCTGAAATCAAATAGGCAGTCGCCCCATGTAAGCGCAGGCCACTCCGCCAGCTAGCGGGCGGGCGGGCTAGGCGGGCGAACATCGTTTCACCTCTTTACATACTTCGGTTCACACCGCGAGCTACCGACTAACCTAACGAGCTAAGCTAACGAAATATCCGACGATTCCAGCGAAGCTACTCTTCATGTCCGCTCGGCTGGGCTCGCTAGGCTGGCGGGCGAGCTAAGCTAGCGAAGCGCGGGCTAACGAGGTGAACGAGTAGCTTCGCTGGAATCGTCGGATATTTCGTTAGCTTAGCTCGTTAGGTTAGTCGGTAGCTCGCGGTGTGAACCGTAGTATGTAAAGAGGTGAAACGATGTTCGCCCGCCTAGCCCGCCCGCCCGCTAGCTGGCGGTGTGGCCTGCGCTTAATATACTGGTATTCAGTTACATTCAGTAAGACTAAGCCGACGCTAATATAGTTAGGAATGGGAAGAGAATGTGCTGAGTGACAGATCAAGTATTTTCCAATAGTTCGTGAAATCGCGACCAGAGAAGAAATGTTAATTTTTTCAAGTTATAAGTTTGTTGGAAATCTATCTATTAGGAGGTTATTCTAGACGTTTCCATAATAGTAATAGCACAGTATTTATTTATTTAGAAAGAAACAATCAATTGTTGGCGTATGTCTCAACAATTCGTTGCTTTGTGATTTGTACGTCCTTGTCATTGTAAATTATAATTAATTGAATTCGGAATTTAATGTCAAATTAAAATGAATGAATTATTGCTTTTATTATGACTATGTAATGTCGTTCTTAATTCGCACAGATTTTAAATACATTAAAGCCTTTGCCACAACATTAACTTTAGTTATTAAATCAAAATAACCAGAATTGATTGTTTCTTTCAACATACACAATCATCAGAACACACAATGACACATCGTCAACATTAAAACGCGTTCTCTATTTCTACGTAACGCCTAAACCAATAATGATGCACCTACAATGAAACTATAGATGGTATCTAAACTTTCTATGATGAATCTATCAATGGGGCAGTTCGAATTAAACGGTTTTTTTTTCTATAGAACTTGGTACTGACAAAATGAACCAACCCACAAACTCAGTTGAAAACGTCAAACTCATGCAATATTCTAAATGTGTTTTTATTACTATCGAGTAAAACCAGTTCATAAAGGGTGGAACAGTACCCTTAACAAAACCGTCATTGGGAAAACTTTTTTGTCCCTACCATACCATATGGGAGCCTTCTAGTAACGGTGGTATTTGGGGTCTAAGTTCCAGTTTTATTTTAATTTAATTTAATTCTTTAATGTTATAAGTACCTTATTTTAGGCCTAAAATCTCGATTAATTTTTAATTAACACTAAAATTTGATTTTTTGTTGTTTTAAAATCAATAAATCGTTGAGTCGTTGAGTTGGCGGTAGGAGTCAAGGGACACCCAAATGGAACGAAGTTATTATAAAAATAATCGTCGCGACACCACACTGTTCAATGCGAAATAGAAAGACGAAACGAAAATAACTGGCTTGCTTTCTATGACGGAGAGAGAGATAGACAGGCAGAGAAACACACGCATGCCGTGCCGCACGGCTTACAACGATAGCAAAAAGTGTCGTTACAACTTTTGGTCTTAAATTTTTCCGTCTAGCCCCCTTTCGCAACCCGCGATGAGGAACTTCGTTCCAAAAACGCGAACAGTATGACCCCACTCTACATGAACGCCTCTACCGGCAAAAAATGCGCGATAGCCCCCATTGTTTGATGACGTCAACTGTCAACTACCCTATTGTCAAACACATTCAGACATTTCTCGTTCAAAACATCTGAATGATAGGTCTTTCTACGTAGTTGGAATACATAAAATGTGAGTTGGCCTGACGACAAGATGTGGATTGGTACACTTTGCCAGAACTAAGCTCTTAATAAACCTATTTTATTGATCAAAAAATTAAATGAATAATAATAATTTATTAGTTAACAAGGCACGTAAATTGCTATTTTTAAACTTATTATATTTTTTGTTTGTAAAAAGCTTATACTCTTGTTTTCGTTGGAGATATTAGGACGGATGACCAGAGGGGACCTAAAATTGACGCATCTGTGACCATTGTAAGAATTTTAACGTGAATTACATTATTATCTGATTATGATTCTGGAGAAGCGGCAATTTAAAGCCCCGGTTTATTAATAAATTGCTTATTGGAAGATCTTTATGATGTATATACTAAGTATAAAATAGTTTTACAAATAAATTTATATGGAAGTATAGTGGCAGTATTAAATTATGTCTTGAGGTATTAATGCTTGTTTTTTCTCAAGCAATATGCGACACCTTAACGATCTCGAGTACTTACATAAAATTGCTGTGATTGATTTTGAACGCTCGGTTCAGCGCCGACAGTTGAGTTTTCTAATATTTAGGTAATGGTTTGTTAGTGAAACATGTTTGCAACATAATTTTACGTGTTGTAAACTTACTGTTGTTTTTACAAAATTTTATAAATCAAATTACGTAAAATACATAACATTTAATAAATTATCTTTTTTATTTATTTTTTAGAATCTATAAAACTTCATAATTATATTCAGAATTATTATTTTGTACTAGCTCTTTCATAAACGACAAAACATATACTATAGAATATTTTTTTTTCAATAATTAAGGCGCGTTAAAAAGCTAATCTTTAGGTATTCGCGGAAGTGAGGCTAGCTGCCTACTGGGCATGGTCTGACACAAGTACACGACAGTATTGCATCGAAAGAATAGAAATAAGGTCGAAAATATTTCGGTGTTTGATTTTATTTGAATATCATGTCCGCCAAAATGTAGGTTATTTTGCAGTTTTAATTGAATATAAAAAACAATACAGTTCCGTGTTTGAAAAATTATAGATATCTCTAAAAATATGATGGTTGTCGCTGAAAAAATTGAGAATTTCGAGACGAAAAAAAATTTATCGTGGTCTTTTTAAACATTTTTTTTTCGTAGTACTAGACCACTTTTGTAAACTGATTTTGTTTCAGTCTTTACTTTATGTATTTAACTATACACGGTATGTTTTTTTGGCTAGTGGCATGTACAGATACGGCTAACTTTGCGACGAAAATCTAGACGTTTTACGAAGTGTTTGCTTTGTACAGCGCCTTAAAGATTATAATTTACTAGCAGTCTTGCGCGGTTTCACCCGCGTCTGTATTTGCTGGCCCGCTACCGTGGGTAGTAGCGTGATGTTGTATAGCCTATGTTACTTCCTGATAATGTAGCCTCCTATTAGTGAAAAATCGTTAAAATCTGTCCAGTACTTTTGGAGCCTTTTCGATACAAACAAATCTTTCCTCTTTATAATATTAGTATATATTGATATAATTATGTCCTAATGTAACGTGATAAATAAGCATACTCGCACAATCGCAGAGCTGTGGGAACAATATTTCGCACACCAAGGTGTAAATTAAGACAACTCAAAAATCGTGATTTTTGAGTAATCTTTGTATACGAATGCTCGGTGATCATACGCATCTATGTAACATAACATAATTTATATACAGTGATATTTAACAACACCGTACTCTAGCAGGCTAGCCAATTGCGGATTAGTAGACCAAAAATTCGATGACTTGTGAACAGATGTTCGCAACTTTTTGAATTTTTGGTCTTATGACATTTTTGTTTGGCCTCAACTCTTGGGACTAGAGTAAACACACTTGCGTAGAAGAAACCGATTTACACAAACTTTAAAGAGGTCTAGATTATATGAACAGAAAATGCAGAATCCGGCATTGAATTTCGGTCTCGTCAAAATGCTTTTCTTGTCGTAGATCCTTACTAATATTATAAAAGCAAAAGTGAGTTTGTTTGTTACGTCTCCACGCCTAAATGGCCAAAACGATTTTGATGAATTTTGGTACACAGATAGTTGGGTCCCTGGACACGGACATAGGCTGAATAAAAATAAATAAAAAGGGGGGAGAAAGAGGGAAGAAAACGGGAGAGAAAGATTTTTTTTTCGATCATCACGCTTAAAATTAGCACCGACAAAGTCGCGGGCGAAAGCTAGTATTAAAATGAGGTTCAATTCTAGTCATCCGTCCCAATTTTTATAGAGTTTTTTTTATACACAACACCAAAAAATGACAATATTTTAACAAATTTATTGTCTGTCGTCTAAACAAGGACCAATGGAGATCGACAATTATCTTGGTCGAGCTAACGAGATGTAGGTATAGTATTAATACCGACTTGCTTCGCGGTTAAAATCGGAGATTATCGCACAGGAATATACAGTCCAGTACTATCTCCGTAAATTAAATAATTTTGCGCCTAATTATATTGTTTTTTTTTTATAATTTGCAATTTTTTTACTATTATTGTTTTGTGTGACTGTATTTAATTTTCTTAGTTTTTATGTCTTATGTATGACCGATAACTTGTATGTGTGGTATTTACTGTTAGTATAAGTTGGTTATAATAAAAAAAAAACGTCTGCAAAGAAATAAGTAATCAGTCGTCAGATAGTTGAAATTTTCTTAAACATCCTGTTGACTGTTTTAGAATTAAGTCATTTTTAAGATTCCGTATCTTAAAAGGAAAAAAACGGAACCCTTAATGGATCACTTTGTTGTGCGTCTGTCTGTCAAGACTTTATCCCAGGAACGCATGGAGATATCGAGTTGAAATTAAAACCATATACTCAAGTTTTGTGGTTCCTTTGAGGAGCTGTAGAAAAATTAACTTCCTAAGTTTGTGGAGGTCAGGTAGGCTAGTCGGTCCATGGTACTAAAATACTGGTATTCAGCTGCATCCGGTTAGACTGGACGCCGATCGCCAACAAAGTTGGGACAAAGTTAGGCAGATGAGACCAAAATCACATGTAAATAAGGTTTAATCTCGTTAGCTAGACCAAAATTTCGATTAAAATAAAATATGAATAAATAAATAAATTAAACAAAACTGTATACCCATTCCACCACTCATATGATAGCTTTTCACAATGGTGTGTTTGACGGGAAAAATACACTTTAAGTTCAAGGCATTAAGTTTTATAATTGAACACTTTTCGAAATTCCGTTTTTGACTTAGAATTACCTTACGCTTCATAACTACAATTTAATTTTTGGTGCTTACTCAAATCGGTGCATTCGTTTTGAATAAATTAACACTAAAATATACAAGGTGAATATTACAAATGGACGTCGAAACGACAATTGTTTGACCTCTTTTGAAATGCGAACTTTTCGTCCAAAAGATTCGTTAATATATTCCGAAAAATACTCCTTCTCACTGCCAAATAATTTAAACTATACTTGAGGCAAAAACTTCACGCATTAGCAAGTAAAAACCCGCACTATTATCGATAAAAATCCGCGTAATAACATCACTATTACAAAATTATCGATAAAAACACAGCACTTCACTAATCCCTGCCAACGTCGGGTGCAAAATAGAAGGCAAATTATGTGCCATCTCATTCACACACATTTCGTTTATAGCCAAAGTATAGTTTAGAATTACCAACATCCAAAAATGCGAAGTTACCACTGAAAACTAACACTTAACACATCGACATAAGATCAAGTTCAGCTGAGCTTACCTCCCGAAGTAAAACAGCCAATACACAACCACTCTAAATTAAACCTTAACACCGTTGCCACAAGGTTTAGTTTCCCGTCAAACACACCACACTAATGTTACCTCGCGCACCGCCAGTAAGGTTCGTATATTATAATAAATTGACAATGTCACTCAGTCTTCTTTCTTTTCTTGTTGGGATTTCGGAGACCCTTCGGCCGAAGGGGGCCGATCCGATTCGCCTTCTTCGGAAACTGGAAAGAGATAGATACATCTTGAGATCTTAAGCAATAGGCAGGTATCTAACGCAAAAGAGATATCGCGGCCTCGGCACATAAAGGGCAATAGAAGGAACATGGGTTGGTTTTAGTCAGTACAAGTCCCTCTCCCCTAAGTTATTTGATAAGTCCTTAAGTTATTTGATATTTCCCATCCGCAAAAAAGAGGAGTATCTATTAGTACACCCATATTTCGGCTGTTATGTTTAAGCCTCATGAAACAATGCGCGAGGCTGTTTTCATCAACTGAGAAAATCCTGAAAGAAAAACCCAATATGTATAATAATAACACTTTGCCCAATCCGGGATTCGAACCCAGGACCTCATGCTTAACAGTCACGCTTGCTCACACTCGGCCGACCGGTCTTATGATTATAATTCCAAAAAAAAAAGAAGGATATTGGTCGTAACCACAATTTATTTTGATTTAGCCTGTACTGTACTACTGCTGCGCAAACGCATTCACAACCAATTCCTTCCATGATCACTTTTCCCGGGCCTCCTCAAATCAGAAATCATAGTACGCATCCAGGTCTTCTCGCCAACTTTTTCTGTGAAGGCCTTCTTCCGGCATCAAATCGTGTGGAGATTTTTGCCCAGCGAATCTTTCTTATTTAAAATGAATATAATTATTATATTTACGAAATTCCGTTTTTTTTCATTTATAATTCTTTGTCTTTCTTTCTTTTCTATGATTTTTTTTTAAATAAATATTTTAAAATGTAAAATAATATTATGTTTAAAAATGAATAAAGCATATATTTTTGACGACACGTTTGGCGCTGTGGCTGACCTCTGCGCGTTATTGTCTTTTCTTTTTTCAGTAACTTTCTTCTTTTTCCCCTATCCTAAACATCCCTCTTTGACACTTCGTATAGTTTCGTACTGTCATCACTCATTAATCGTTTCATTCTAACCTAACACTTATGACGTGCCGGTCCTACATTACCAACTAAGCAAATCGACGACACGGTTGGCTGTAATCGACTGCTACGTTGCGTGTCGCGGGTTCGATCCCCACACGGAACAAATATTTGTATGACCTACAGATAGTTGTTCCGGGTCTGGCTGTTTGTGTATGTGAGTTTAAATGTTTGTTAATGCACCCACGATACAGGAGAAATTCCTAGTGCGCAACAACATTTTTAAAAAAAAAAAAAAGATATAAATACATTATGGAATGCAATAAATGAATTGAGTATAAAATTCCTAGTGTAGGACAAAGTTTTTTTTTGCAAAAAAAAATCTAGCCTTTTAATGAATCGAAGTGTTTACCTTGTTTCATGGTACCGTCTCCTGGATTCTTATCATCATCGCTGTCACTAGCTGAGCTGGCCAACGAGGACTCGTCGCCGCTACCTGTGGTTGCACAACGACATGTAGTGGAGGGGGGGTTATTGAGGAGAGCAAGGTTATATGTTATGGAATATGAGACATGTTTACAATAAAAACTATGTACAGTGTCTAATAGGTAATATTGGGGTTTAATAAAAATATTTTGTGGCAAAAAACCGACTTTCAAAAAAACATTTAAAAAAAAGAAAAAAAATCTGGAAGTCGGTGGCAAAAAAATCTATGAATCAATTTTTTTTTTGTAAAAAAAAATATTCAGCTTTTTTAGCTGTGGTTTCTCACATAAATTGTTATTGAGTATTAATTTTCAGTTGCTACTTAAAGATATATAAGCATATCATCTATATACATTAGAAGGAAAAATATGTATGAACTACCGAGTATACCCGATCGATCGTCTATAAATTTTGAAAATCTGGCCAAAAATGACGGGGAAATCGCGTAAAAAAAATTGTATAGATTGAGGTCTGGCAAAAAGTTCACCAATTTTTCAATTTCAGAAAAAAAACTACTCTTGTAGAAAAAACTGTTTTACAGATTCAGATTATTCTAACCTGCACGAAATGGAACTGTGTCGACGCTGCAGGCAAAGCAATATTCGCCTGGGCAGAGACAATTTAAATTATTTTCTATCTACAAAACAATTATTGAAAGATAAAGTTCATATTTCACTAATGAGAAGCTACATTATCCCTGGGTGCCATTGGCTATATTTGAAACGTTTCCGTGTGATTATTGCTGACCAAAACGCGAGCGAGGCCGCGGGAAAAAACTGTACATCAAACAGAAAACTGATGATCTAAGGCGCTGCGCAAACGTGGATTGCGCAGCGTCTTAGATCATCAGTTTTCTGTTTTTGTCTTGTCTCTCATGCCAGATACAAGTTACCAATTAGTACACAAATACCGCAGTTGCTGTGTCCGATAGCAGCTTGTTTTTACTCTGGACGCTCTTAATGTGCTCGTTTTTCTACATCTTTCTCACATATTCGTACTTATAAACGTACTAGCTGTGCCCAGCGGTTTCACCCGCTGAGGTTTAGGGGTATGAAAAATAGATGTTAGCCGATTCTCAGACCTACCCAATATGTACCCAAAATTTCATAAGAATCGGTCGAGCCGTTTCGGAGGAGTACGGTAACTAACATTGTGACACGGAAATTTTATATATTAGATTAGATTTATAATCTCAACATGAATGATGTATCCATGGTTTTGTAAAAAAAAATGATTTAAAAGAGTGTCCATGGAGTTTCTTGCCCATTCTACTCCATAGAGATCTACGCTTTGGAATGGGTAACTACAGTACTTTCAGAAGTTATTATGTCTTGTGACTGGGACTGTAGCAGCATATTTTTTTTGTTTTCATGACATGCAAAAGTGCCTGTAATGGTCTAATTGAAATAAATGATTTTGATTTGATTTGATTTGAGCTGATTGCATACTGGTTTTTATAGAAATTGGAATCTTGTATCCGACACAAGACAGAAAAGTGTTCATACAGTTCTAAAATAAAGCCAACTAGCAGCGATACGAAAGGTCATTAACCTAAAGAACAACTGTGGCGTTGACAATCTAATATTTATCTCTTTCCATCTTGTGCCTTTGCCGTAATGTCTCGTTCTCCCGGCAAAAACATGACAACGTTAAGACGGGTTCGCCAACATTCGGGCGGCCATTTTAGATGGGGTTTTAGCATGGGTTTTGTTTACATTTGGTATCGCTTCTCGTTGGCCGTACTTTATACAATTAGTAATACGTATTTTTCATGTCCTGAATTTACTTTCTTGAGTTGTCTCCGTTTAGATCTAGTTGTGCGTTATGTAATGACTGAACTGAACGATCCCAACACACAATGAAATGCAAGGAGAATCCATGTTTTATGCTTACGACTATACATGTGGAAAGAAAACCGACGCAAAACGACGTATTCAGAACATCTCGTAATCTGGGGGTTCCCACATAGAAATGCAGTTTTGTAGGAAACAGCTGTTTTTAAATAAAGAGTCTTGAAAGACAGGCAGACGGACAACATAGTGATCTTGCCTCTGCCTCAAAGAGATGTCAGCAAAGCAGAGGGGCCTGCCAGGGCCACCGCCTGTTCGAAAGAGATACCGCGGCCCCAGAACGGAAAGGGCAATAGAAGGAACATGGGTGGGTTTTAGTCAGTACAAGTCTGACACTCCGCCCAGAGCAGGGGAAGTTATTTGATGATTTCACATCGGCAAAAAATAACATAGTGATCTTATAAGGGTTACGTATATGAAAAAAACAGAACCTTTAGGATCACTTTGTTGTCCGTCTACCTACTCCAGATGTGTTTTCAAAACTCATAAATCAGAATATAATAAAGGAGTAGAAGTCATTCATTTCGAAGTATCGATCTACTTTCGAACGAGCCCAAATATATGTTGACGGCTTTAGAGTAGACCTTCCAGGATTTAAGCCAGTAGTTCCCAAAGTTGTGCAGGTGGACCCCAGGGATCCAGCACCATCCAGGATTTAAACCAGTAGTTCCCACAGTCGTCCAGGTGGACCCCCAGGGATCCACGGGAAACTCAACGGAGGTCTACGTTGGCTTGACAAAATTAATCTGCTTTCGTTGGTGAAGAAACAAAATTTTGGCTTGACTTCATCTATCAATAATGTGAGTAGATAATATTTTAAGAAGCCCAACGACTGTTGCTTGTAAAATATATTTTTGACATCCACTCACAGCGCAATCAATTAATTAATTAACCAATCAATTCTCAAGTTTTACGATAACTAATAATTCGTAGTTGGAACTCAGCCGCATCGCAAATTTCTATAGGTTAATCTAATCTTCACGTTTTTTTTCGAGCTTTGGAACCGGAATCAGCTTAATTGGAAAGTGGTCTTTTGGGAATTCTGGGAACCCCTGATTTAAACAAAGCCCAACGATGATTTGATGGCTACATACTTGTTAGAAATGGAACAAAATTATAACACAATGGTACCCAAGGGAAGGTAAAACGAAAAGAGGAAGACAACAAAAAAGATGGGACGATGATATTAAACAGGTTGCTGGAAAAACATGGAGTAGAGTACATCGAGAGAGATCAGAATCGAGTAAGTTGGATAAGGACTTTGCCAACTGGCAAAGGGACTTACAAAAAATAAAAAAGCACCAAGGAGTAGTGTAAAAAGAAAAAACTGTAACTGCATTTGTTGTCCGATTAAAAAGACTAACTCATTTTTTCTTTTTTACTGTTCAGATATAATTTGAGTTGTTCATCGAAACGCGAAGGACAGTAAAATCTTACCTCGGAGAGTATTATTTTGTAATGCTGGCAATGCTCTGGCAGCTAGAAGGGGCGCTGCCGGCCTCTGTTTGCGAGCGGGGTTGAAGCGGCCGCAGTAAGCACAGACGTAGGAAACGTAGTCGAATTCCTCTGCCATCGCCATTCCTGGAGAAGATTAGGTGGATATTAAAGACTGTTTTATTCAAATTTAAACTTAATAGCCAGATGGACAAGATTGAATTTGGAAATTCAGGGGGATGCGCGCACCGAGCACCGCTCTGTAGGTGCGAGACTGAGAAGTTACTAATAGAAAATCTAACAACAATTTACCTGGGAACTAAACCCAGGAACACTCGATCAAAAGTACCACACGTTTGGTCGAGTGGTCCCGGGTTTGTTTGTTCGTATGATTATAATTATGTGAATACAAAAAAATATTAATTTATTTAACTTTATCACAAACCAAAGGCATACATTTATTTCTTTTGTTTTCGAAATTTTCTATCTATGTTAGTGCAAACAAACACAACACATCACAGCTACAGGGTGTTTCATGCCACACGATTAAACTTCAAATATGTAGCTATCGGTTTAACAGTAAAATCTTCCGTTTTTCTGAAGGCCTACCTCGCTAAAACGTTACTCATAAATTCGTAGAATTTCGGAGCATATTCGTGCGTTTTTTGCGACATTCAACAGATTAACCAGCAAGATTAGAATTGTATGTGAATGACGCTTTTCCCGCGAAATTGCAATCTTATGTATTGTTTTGAAATTAACACCTTTATTATGAAGAATTCTAAAGAGCGGGAGGTATTCTTACCGTTATGAGAAGAGCATTCGGAGCATATAAGCGCCATGCGATGGTTGGGGCCATCTTTAAGCAGGAAGTCCACCACTTTGTCCAAAGCTGAGCGGTTCCTTTCCGGAAGTGGGCGTGGAAGTTGATCAGACTAGAAATAAATCATTTTCATTTAAAAGCATACGTTTCGTTTGTGTTTAGGTTTTAGTTTGACTTAAGACTGCCTATCATCAAGTGTGTAACATTATAAGCGCATTCGGGCCATCAAACTGAACAACTTTTGTTCTATGACTTTAAGAAATTCGGGTTCAGTATCTCAAAAGGATAAATAGAAGCCTTATAGCAACACTTTGTTGTTTGTCTGTCAAGACCCTTTATCTCCGGAACACGTGAAGATATCGAGTTGAAATTAAAATCATGTACTCAAGTCGGTAGTCCCTTACAGCTGTGATAAAGAAGAGAAAATCAAACCTCTAAGTCTATGCATTCAAAAGATTTGGTCGTTTATCTCGCAAGTTTGTACGGAACCCTTGGTGTGCGAGTATGATTCGCAATGGAGAATGTTACTAGGTATGCCAAATCGCTTGTAATGTTGTCTCGGTAAAGCCTGTATCTATACAAACACACTAGTTTTTGTTGTAGTAAAAAAAACATAGTAGTTTCGATTTTATAGGCATTCAAAGTTTTGTAAAATATCGAGCCCGCTAACAGTCACGTGACCGCTTGTGACGTCATTTCACAATGCGCCGCGCGTTGTATTTTTACATTTAGCCACAACACATGATTTCCTAGTATTTAGATTGGACCTTTTTTAAGTATTTAGTTATAATTTCAACGGTAAGGACGCGCGACCACGAGCGGACTGAATGAGCCAGACTGAGCATGTTGTGTGATGACGTCACATCGTAACCGGCAACCCGCGTCTTGTTTTACTTCTAAATCGGAAACTAATTGACATATATAAGTAATTCTTTCACTAGTATTTTTTATTTTTGACAGAGAATATGGACTGCTAATAATCAAAATTAGTTAACATTCTTCATTGTCCGGATTTTTTTTAATTTCCCGAACATACAGTAACTCCACAAAGTCCAGTTTTTCAAATTTTTAGTACCTACTAGTTGAACAAAAGTTGCTCATTTTCATGGTCCGATAAGCCAATTTCAGAAAAAAACGTTTTTGAAGAAGAGAGTTTTGTTCTACTTACCCTGAGCCGCCCCCCTCTGTAGCCGGCAGTGGGGGTGTTGGCAACCGGCACCAACATCCGGTTATTGTTGATCGGGGTCGACGTCATTGCTAGTTGTCTCTGGCGGATTTGTCCTGGAGTTGCTGATGATTTTCACGTGAATAATTTTATTAGTAAACTTTTTTATTTATATTTAATTTTTAAATAAATGGCGGCTAGTTTCGAAATATGAATGCTTGCTGGTTTGTTTTATTTTTCATGTTGATTTATGATGAATGAATATGGTTATAGACAATGGCCTCTATGGGTTTTGTGTGGCTATGCTAAAATTAGAACTAAAAACTCGGGATTGATGTGATTAATCTGGAAACATGCCATTGCCTTCAAGGTTCTAAAGATATCAGGGGCCTTAAATGACTGGTTTAACAGTATCAAAATAGGATAACAATACGGATTATATTACAATTCATAAAATGGTCACCAAATGACAATTGGTAATACTAACTGCGTCTGTGACTATTTGAAGAATTTTAATTAACTCAAACTCAAAAGCATTTATTTCAATTAGACCATTACAGGCACTTTTGAATGTCAAGAAACAAAATAATGAGTCTACGGTTCCAGTCACAAGGCATAATAACTTGTGAAAGTACTGTAGTTGCCCATTCCAAAGCGTAGATCTCTATGGAGAAGAATGGACAAGGAACTCCATGGAAACCCTTTTTTAAAATCATGTTTTTTTTTTGTTCTAGACCATAACTGAGAATCTTTTAGGTTAAACATGTTTTTTTTTAATTCAATTTTTGAATGTTATAACTTTAGTTACCCTTTATAACTTTACTGTAAGTACCACTCACCATGAATTTTAGTAACGTAAAATTGAGTTCTACAGTAAAACGTAATTTTTAGCCCCAAAAAAAAGTCGGTTACCAGCAATAATTCTTAGTTTCCTTTGATTGCTAGATACAGGATGCAAACTAGGACAGTTCTAAGTGCCCAGCTCTCTTGGATAGGTACTTCCAGACTCACTATAGGTGGACCACCCTTCAAATGTCATTGATCTAATTAGGCTGGTAATGAGCACTTTATGAACGTCAAAGTTTACAAGAGATAGTCCCACAAAACGCCCGCTTGTCGCCACTTCTTAAAAGTTTTAGCTGGGAACAAGAAATAGCGGAACAAACTTCAGCATCACATCTGTCCGGCAAAAAGAACCGGATTTTATACAATAGTCACTCTTATGCTCAGGTTTTTAAGATTGACAATTGGTGAACCAGCAGTGAGCGTGGTAGTACTTGGTTAAAACAACAGATATTGCTATAAGTAGGTCGGATTCATCAGATCTATCTACAAAATTAGTTATAGTTTATACGAAACCCGAAACAAGTGTCTAGTATTTTTGAATAGAGAATCTATGTATAAAATTTCGGAACGACATGGATAATCACAAATTTATAAGCTTGTAATGTTACCTGGTTGTCTGTACAAAACACTGTCACCACGCGCGTCTAGTGTCTCTATGTTCTACCTTGACAACGAATTGTGCGGCGCGCGTCATATTAAAGTAAATTGCGTATACCTACTAAGTGTTCAACTAGTAATAACTAAGTGTTCAACTAGTAATAACTAAGTGTTCAACTAGTAATTACTAAGTGTTCAACTAGTAATAACTAAGTGTTCAACTAGTAATAGCTAAGTGTTCAACTAGTAATAACTAAGTGTTCAACTAGTAATAACTAACTGTTCAACTAGTAATAACTAAGTGTTCAACTAGTAATAACTAAGTGTTCATCTAGTAATAATTAAGTGTTCATCTAGTAATAACTAAGTGTTCAACTAGTAAATATATATTTTATGATTTTTCGCTTAAATGGAGAATTTTAAAAATATTATTTCAGTGGTTCCATGTTTTTGTCGTATTTGTTTGAGTACACTTTGATGCTGGTTACATTTTTCTCGGAATAAAAAACCAACTTCCATACAAAAGCGGACATCTTTAAAATCGATCCAGTAATTTAGGAGTCAATTCGATACAAACAAACAAGTAAAAAAAAATTCTTCTTTATAACATTAAGTATGGAAATAAAGATTGAGTGACTGCCTATCTGACCTCCACAACCCTGTGGTTGTGTATCGTATTACCCAGTACTAACTGTAGTACTGAGTAATACAATACCCCTTGGTTAGACCGGTTGTCAGACTTTCGGGACAAACTTTTCGAGAAAGAAAGACTACAAAAACTGATAATTGAATCATCCGACCTACTTACTACACTTACATTGTCATACAAAAAACCCTCACCAAAAAGTTCTAAGTAGGAATATTTACAAAGGATGTCTACCTGTAACCGGCGAGCTAGGGGAATTACCAGGGACATTGGTCGACGGCACGAACGGCTTCAGCGCTTTCGATTGCTCCTCTGGTGTTCCGTACTTGTCTAGAATCTCTTTTGCAACCTGTAATGGATAACAAAAAAGTTATATTGCTAATAATCCTTACTTCCTTACTAATATTATAAAAGCGAAAGTGAGTTTGTTTGTTTGTTACCTCTTCACGCTTTAATGGCTAAACCGATCTTGATGAATTTTGGTACAGAGATAGTTGGGAACCAGGAGACGGACATAGGCTATTTTTTTTTTTAAAGTGGGATGTGAGGGAGAAAGAGGGAAGAAAAGGTAAAACTTAGCGTTGCTATTACAAATCAATAAGGCGGTTGGGGAACTGTGTTACCCCGAATTTAACGCGAGCGAAGCCGTGGGCAAAAGCTAGTCAAGTATATTGCCTTAGCTCGCGAGGTCTTCGACATGTGGGATGTGGATTCAGCCGTCATTGTGCCGATAGTCGGATCTGCCAATGGCTTAATTGCCAACACCAATACCTAAGGAGGCTCTCGTTAGGCAGCTGGATCAAGGAATTGATATAGAAAGCGGTACTCCTGGATACGGGTCGTATTGTTTTTGATGTTCCTTTCTCTGAAACCCATTACTGCCGGTAGTTTGGACCCTGTTCCGGATACCGGTGACCTACTATATTTGTACTGTTAAAAGGGTTATATTGGACGCCAAAGATCTAATTTATGAACAAGTATTTTTTCTCAAAACTAACTGGCGCCCGCGGCTTCACCCGCGTGATGATCGAAAAAAAGTCTCATGTGTTATTCCAGACTATAATCTACCTCTGTGCCAAATTTCATAAAGATCCGTTCAGCCGTTTTGACGTGGAAGAGTTTTCACGTCAAAACGGCTGAACGGATCTATACATCCATCCTCACAAACATTCGCATTTCTAATATTACAGTAGGACTGTTCGTTTGATATTTGTACCAACCCCGTGTTTTAAACTTACCTTATAAGTCTCAGTATTCATAACTTCTTCTAAAATCTTCTTCTTTTCCTCTCTCATTTTGCTTAGTTTGAGCCTGTTTTTGTTTAAGGACCAGTTGTAGTACCAAGATATAGCGGACCTTAAAAATATCACTCTGAAAAACAATAATAGAATGATTAAGGAGAATTAAGAAGACGATTAAAACTTCTTTGGAACTTGACAAAAACAAATAACAGGAAATTTAACCGCCGCGCGGCTTTTCTTCCAGGGTTGTTTTAGAACTCCGTGACGGTTGATTTTCGTTCGCTGTGCCGAAATATCGGAAACTCGAAATAAATAGTAAAAATAGAAAATTTTCGGAATGAAAAAATATCCGAAACCGATATAAAAGCTTCGGATAAAGGCAAAATGATAGGTTACGATTTTTGTTTGTTTTTTCCAGCTGAACCGTCCCTTGTAACACAAGCCGAGCGTGTCTCTTATAATTTGCATTGTTTTATTTGAATTTTGCTTTAATAATTTTTTGAATTCTAATATCAGAAACCGAAATTAACGCATAATCTGAAATAAATTCATATCAGTAACCGCAGCCGAAACCGATATAATATTATTCCTATATTCATATCTAGATCCGGAATTTCATATCCATTTCATCCCAAAAATATTTCACATGCCTCACACGATATCAAAACACGTGATAGTAACACTAGAACCCCCCCCCCCCCATCTTCATTAAACGTGTTATTTTTTCTAAGCCCGTCACCCGTTTTAACCCCACGACCCCATATAGTCAAAGAAACAAAATAAAAATACTTACAGAATAGGCAGAACCAACAACGGCGACGCATAAAGCAGCGAGTACATCCAATGCTGACTCTTCCCGACATACATATAATAGTACAGTATGGCGAACAGCACGTACAACCCCACGGAGTACGCCATAATGTACCCTATGACCCGCTTGTGGGTCTGTTCCTTGTATTGGCCATCTCTTTCGATGCCTTTGATGTCCGTTTCGAGTCGATCAAGCACTTCAATCGTTGTTTTCTTGCGCTGTGGATGAATAAATCAGAGAATATAAGTATGTATATGGCTTAATAATCGTAAGGGTCGATCTTAGAGGGAATGGGAAGCGGTCACCTCCTTCTGCTACTGAAGGACGTGGCTAGACGTTTGAAGAAGTGAACCTCAACCCAAACCCAGTCACCGCGGGAGACGCTTCGGGCGTCGGAAACGACTCCCGGCCACCGTAGACGCGGAAGATAATTTAGCAAGATATTTCAACCTTAACTCTTGCTACGGAATTTTAGACCTTTGGGTTTTACTATTGGCCATATTCAGTGAAAATATCATATAAAAGCCATATTCCTTAGATATCCAATCCACTATAAGACGACGAATATGTCTCTTGAAAATCCAGAATACAGCATCATCATTAACTTAGCGATAGACTATCCTAGCGTAGACGCAAAAGGAAACCCGACCCAAACAGATAAAGAAATAGCTTTCAGTTAGTACAGGAACAAGTTATTCTTCAGATATACTTTTGAAATCCAACAAAAATATGATGAGGCATCATCTCAATAGCAAATCTGCTGCCAAAATTCTCATTACCTACTAATACATTATCTGTTGTGGTAGGCCGACCAAAATAACTACGATTACACATCATATGAGTTGGCATGAGATCTGACAGTAGATTAAATACAATAAACAGGCCTACGACTACTTGTATCGATTGGTGACCTGAGGGACTACACAAAGAAACATTATACCAGTGATTACAATAAAATAGTCAATTGTAGCCAATAAGCCTGATATAGTGGTGATGGTGTGATCAGAGCGGCTCGCAAAGATTGTTGAAATAACGAGAACGAGGCATAATGAGAACATCTCGTGAAATCTGAGAAAGATAAACAAATCAAGTAAATTAACCTGGCTCGAGGTTGTCGACATGTGTAGTGTAATCTAAGCTTTTTTGATGTAATAAAAAAATAAAATAAAGGAATATTTGAAAATGAAAGAAATAAAGGTAAAAGTCTTGCCTTAGTTGCCACAACTTAGTTAGTACTGGGTAATACGATACCTCTTGATAAGACTGGTGTCAGACTTTCGGGACATTTAGTATATGGACTTATAATAGCCGCAGAAAAATATATCAATCCCATTCAAGAACTGTAGAAATAGGTAAGGTTTCGTATTTAGCCCTCTGGTGGAGATCGTAGCAATCCGCTGGATGCGGTATGCACATGCACAAAGCCATTCGTGACCGTCTTTTCATGATGATGATAATGAATAAGTATTGAGAAACATTGGTAAGTTTACTGATAAACACGGGCCTTCTAAATAGACCTCTAATGCTGTAAACATTTAAGGTCTATTTCCAAGACAGCAAGTATTGGCGTAAGTGTGACCGATACCGGCTTATCCGCCGCGCTTGGTATGCAGATTGTTGATAAGAATAATGATAATCCTTACTAATATTATAAAAGCGAAAGTGAGTTTGTTTGTTTGTTACGTCTTCACGCCTAAATGGCTAAAGTGATTGTGATGAATTTTGGTACAGAGATAGTTGGGACCCTGGAGACGGTCATAGGCTATATTATTTAAAAAAATAAGATATGAGGGAGAAAGAGGAAAGAAAAGGGAAAACTTAGCATTGCTATTACTATAAATAAGGCGCAAGAGCAAAAACTATAGGTAGCAGGTACCTGTAAATCAGAAAAGGGGGACTGTGTTACCCCGAATTTAACGCGAGCGAAGCCGCGGACAAAAGCTAGTCGTTAATAAGAACGAAAACGAAATGAAAGAAGAGAAAGATAAGCAAATCAAGTAAATCAAGACTTGGCTCGCGAGGTTGTCGACATGTGGGATGTGGACTCAGCGTTCATTGTACCGATACTCATATCTGCCAATGGCTTAATTGCCAAGAGCCTCGACCAATACCTGAGGAGGCTCTCGTTAGGCAGCTGGATCAAGGCCTTGATACAGAAAGCGTACTTCTGGACACGGCTCGTATTGTTAGGAGGTTCTTTCCTCTGGAGTCCTGACCGCCGGTAGATTGGACCCTGTTCCCGATACCGTAGGCTACTATTTTTATATTTTTGAATGTTTTTTTCATTAATAAGAAAATCTTATATATTCCACATGAATTTATATAGAACTGAGTAAAGGCCTGGGCCTTTACTCAGTTCGACCTTAAAATTGTGTGTCGAATCCCTGGGGTTCAGATACGTAGTACTCACAACCCGCGTGCGTGTATGACTAGAAATATGAAGGTAGACAAAGCTAAAGTTGCAGGTGGCGTTTTGTGGATTGTGCTTACCCCTTTTTTACGAGTCAGAAATCATCAAATAAATTAGCGGGGGAGTATTAGACTTTTACTAACTAAAACCCACCCATATTTCTTCTTCTGCCACAGTACCAAGGCGTGAGTTTATGTATGTATGTAAATTACATAAGACTTCGTTTCCTATATACCTAATATTTCTACATACACCAAGACCCCGCAGAGTCCTATGCAAACAGCACATGAAGAACGAAAGCCGATTTAACCCGACTCGCCAGTCAAATATGTACATATAAAAAAAAGAATAAGCCGAAAATGTTCACTAAAGGCCTGCAGATACATTCAAACCCAATCAAAAAAGGGAAAGTATCAATAGCAATTCACAAGTAAAACTTATATTCATTCAAATATTTCGAAATTCGTAGATTCTCTTCATCTTCATGTGTTAGAAGTCCAAAACCTGACTGCAATTATAGCACTACTATTTGTCCTGTCATATGAGCAAAACGGGCCAAACTGAAGACATCTTAAGCCATCATCTTAATGGACATATGATGCGGAGGAATGAGGACCTAGAAATAATGGCTGTGACAGTTGAGGAAGACCAAAGAAACAATGGTGAAGGTTGAGAACGGAGGTGACAGCTGACATAACAGAGAAGAGAGTAATAGAGAAAAATGGAAGACACACTGCGCCGACCTTAAATAAATTGGAAAAAGAGCCGAAGAATAATGATGATGTCATCATCATTATTTGCCTGCCTTTTCTCAACTATGTTAGGGTCGTAGACATATGTAATCGGATGCAGCTGAATACCAGTATTTAACATCGAGCAACTGCGTTTCTGACCCCCACAATTCAGTTATCCTTACTATCCTTACTAATATTATAAAAGCGAAAGTGAGTTTGTTTGTTTGTTACCTCTTCACGCTTTAATGGCTAAACCGATTTTGATGAATTTTGGTACAGAGATAGTTGGGAACCAGGAGACGGACATAGGCTATTATTTTTTTTAAAAGAGTAGGATATGAGGAAGAAAGAGGGAAGAAACGGGAAAACTTAGCGTTGCTATTACAAATCAATAAGGCGCTACCGAATTTAACGCGAGCGAAGCCGCGGGCAAAAGCTAGTAATATTATAAAAGCGAAAGTGACTTTGTTTGTTTGTTACGTCTTCACGCCTAAATGGCCGAACCGATTTTGATGAATTTTGGTACAGAGATAGTTGGGACCCTGGAGACGGACATATGCTATTAAAGTGTGAAAAGCGGGAGAAAGAGGAATGAAAAGGAGAGCGAAAAAAATTTTTTTTTCGATCATCTCGCCACCCGGGCAAAGTCGCGGGCGGAAGCTAGTTTGAATATAAATCTAACCTTATGTACTAAATGTATGTGTGCCTTTCTTCGAAATTGAGAAATCTTGGTTACCCGAATCCGCAGCACCATTTTCACTTTCTATAATTATTCAAGGACGTTTGAAAATAAAAGTTCAATCTAAGAAATTGACGTCAATCACTGGGAAAGACCAGTAATAAATTGACGCCGTGAAAAAGCACTAAATTCTGATTTTATAACTAGACTTTACAACGTTTTAGATCATAACTTCTGATCAAAATACTGCTATAAATATATGAGACATGTTTTTTCAATAAAGTATTAAAATCTTTTTAGTATGTTACTTTTCACACGACGCGACGCTCAGTCTTGAAAAGGAAGAAAAAGTATTTATTTGACTCGCACAGTACAACACTGTAAAACATTGTTAAAAAAAAGAAATTACCCAAATTAAAAAAAACAAAAACTTGAAAGTTTAAAATGTATTCGTAGTACTGTGGAGACTAAATAGAATATTGTATCACTCATATCTTTGACAGTATACAGGTTCAAGAAGCCAGAATGCTTGACAACCAATTGCAGTCTTACCAAGGGGTATCGTATTACCTAGTAGTGACTAGGTTGTGGAGCTTAGATAAGCAGTCGCTCCATTTAAAATACTGGTGTTTACCTGTAGGTGAACACCAGTATTTTAAATGGAGCGACGACAGTCAACTGCATGTATGCAGTTGACTGTCGTCGCTCCATTTAATCCCTTAATTAGGAAAGGCTTACGCAAATGAAGACTTAAAGCATTCTAAAGTTACTTATCCTACTAATGTTATAAATGCGAATGTTTGTGAGGATGGATGTTTGACTTTCACGTCAAAACGGCTGACCGGATGTTAATGAAATTGGGCACAGAGGTAAATTACAGTCTGGAATAACACATAGGATACTTATTTCTTCGATCATAACGCGGGCGAAGCCACGAGCGCCAGCCAATTACAAATATTATAAGACTGAAGAACAGGACCTACTACATAGTTCAAATTGAATTCTTTTGTATAATATAACCTATTTATCGAAGAAGGCTATAGGATAGGTAGGATAGGTAAAAAAATACGCTACGACATTTAGGAGCTGAACGACGCCTGAAACCGCTGGGCACGCTATATTCGAAGTGCTAGGAGCGGATTATTACGTAGGCTAGCAAACAGGCCCACGGCGCCCACTCAATAGAAAGCGCATTAGAGAGAGGTGTAGGTTTTGACGATCTAGGCTAAATGGAAACTTAAAACAATTTCGAAACTAATATGCAATTAGGGATAGATCTCGCTATACAACAAACCGAAAAAACAAGGCTCAAAATGCCAGGAAATCTGGTGGAAGTTCTCCATCTTTCCAGGTTTTTCCCAAAAGTTTGGTTTTCATATGGCAACATTTTATACCGTGATAACATACTCGTACAGTAACTTCCAAAGCGGAATTTGCTTTTTCTAAAATTACATCATCATCTACCTAGCCTTTTTCCCAAGCCTTGCCGAATTCAGTATGAATGAATACCAGTATTTTATATGGAGCGACTGCCTAGCTGCCTCAACCCAGTTAGTAATCGATAAGACTTCTTCTCTCCAGTTCGGCTGGGAAAAACCCACTCATGTTCCTTGCTCTTTATGTTCCGAAGCCGAGGTATCTTTTTTCGAACCCGCAACACCGGCAGTTAAAGCCTTTTTCTTGCGGATGGGAAATCATAAAATAACTTCCTCCGCTCTGGACGGAGCGGGGGGAGTGTCAGACTTATATTGACGAAAACGCACCCATATTCCTTCTATTGCCCTTTATGTTCCGGGGCCCCGGTATCTCTTTCGAACAACCCGCGACCCCGGCAGGCGGTGGCCCTGGCAGGTTCCTCTAATTTGCTGACATCTCTTTGAGGCGCGCGTGGAACACTAACGCGCCGTCGACACGGCCTGTAGTCAATAGACGGACGGAGAGCTACCCATCGCTCACTTTCCACAAGCCCGCATCCACGGTAGCCGGGAGTGCTCTCGCGGCGCCTGACGCCCGGGGCATCAGTTAAAGCCTTACCTTAAGGTATAGAATAGCAAATATAGCAATACGATAGTCCAGTCAATGCCGATCTGAGCCATTCATTGCAGAAACGGCAAATTAAGGTCCATCTTTGATCATCAAATCGTGAGGACGCGTAACTATGGTATTATTAGTGAGCATGCATAATAATTGATGCTAATTGGTGATGCTACTGTCTACACGTCAGCTGTTTGAGAACAATTATTGCGTATTTAGGTTTTATACTTGTTTTATCATCTTCCTCATTGGTTTTCCTGAATACGGCTTATAGCTACGAGAAATAATATATTACTGTCTCATTAATTTTTTTAACCATGCAGACAGGCGTGTCCCTGACAGGGAAAGATTGTATTGCCACATTTTTTCCTAGCAAAAAAAATAAAGAAGTGCTGAGTATTGATGTTCACTATATGTTGATTGTGGGCATAATTTGTTTATTATTTTGGTTTCATTTTGTTGTTATAATATGCTAGTCTGATTTTAATATAAATAAAAAAATTAATAGCTCATTTATCACGAAATCTTAGAAACTACAAGTTTGGGGGGGGGGGGATTTTTACATGGGGGATCCTTTTATGAATGAAAAAGGAGTAAATGCCGTGACGTCTGACAGGGGAGAATGGAAGAAGAAAACGTGTTGCGCGGACCCCAAATAGAAAGGGACAAGGACAGGAAAATGATGATGGATCGTTTTAGAACGTAGGTGCTCACTAAGACGAGATTTTGCAAAATTCAACAGGGTGGCAAAGTTTGTATGGGAGAACGCAATTCCTTGGCCGGATTGAGTTTAAATTTTGCATAGGCATTATAAGCTATATAACATCTCGCTTCGACACTAAGACTATGGAGCTGAGAAGCGGGTGGAACCGCTGGGCACAGCTAGTCTATAATATAAAAAAGAATCGCAAAATCTGTTGGTAAGCGCATAACTAAACAACGCCTGGACCAATTTTACCAATTCTTTTATTTAAATATTCGTTGAAGTCTAAGGATGGTTTTTACGGTGAGAAAAAAAGCTTAAGGCAGTATAGGTTTTTGTGTAGGTAGGGTAGAAAAATTTCATTGCAACGCATGCTAGTTACGGGGCACAGCTAGTTAGGTATAAAATTGGAGTGTGACCTAATAGGTAAAAAAAAACTTCTTCGCAAAAAAAAACAACAACCTAAGTCCAAATTCAGTGTTTTGCACAGATGGCCGAATTGCCAAGTCTTTTGGCAATACGTTGTAAAAAAACACAAATTGACAAATCGTGCGAGTCTAAAGTGCAAAAAAGTTTACTAAGAAATGTCCTCAATTTGAATACTGGCTTGAAAGAAAGTGACCACTTGGGCATTTTTTTCATAAAACCTAATTGTACTTGAGTAGTTTTAAAGTTGGTTAAGTGCGAGTTAAATTTGAACACGCTAGTATAACTGTTTTAGTCAGTTAGTAAGCAGAAGTGTCAGAGAGCTGGCAATATTTGCGCAAACGCAGCTAGAAAAAACCTGTAACACAAACAGTCATATCTTTTGACTGCGTAGACTTAGAGGGTTGATTTTTTCACAGCACAAAGGGACCACAGAGTTTGAATATATAGTTTTACTAGCTTTCGCCCGCGGCTTCGCTCGCGTTAAATTCGGTATAACACACCAAGCAGACCTGCAGTTTTTGCTCTTGCGCCTGATTGATTTGTAATAGCAACGCTAAGTTTTCCCTTTTCTTCCCTCGTTCTGCCTCATATCCCACTTTTTTTAAATAAAAATTAGCCTATGTCCGTCTCCTGGTTCCCAACTATCTCTGTACCAAAATTCATCAAAAACGGTTTAGCCATTAAAGCGTGAAGAGGTAACAAACAAACAAACTCACTTTCGCTTTTATAATATTAGTAAGGATTTCAACTCGATACCTCGACGCATTACCGAGATAAAGGGTCTAGATAGACAGACATACACACGGACAACAAAATGATCAAATAAGGGTTTATTTTTTTCCTTTTGAGGCACGGAACAATAAAAACCAATCAATCGACCGAGCAATTAACTGCTGGTCACGTTGGTCCATTTTGGGGTCTCTACTACAGGATTCGTTTGCTCCACGGGCAGCCTTCAGACATATATTGCCAGATCCAATGCTCGGAGACAACATGCGAAAGGCGGAGAACCAGGTGATGTAGCTCAATTTAGAAAAGGCTTATGTCCAGCCGTGGACTAGCTATCCGGTAGGTTTCGAAATCTACCGACAAAAAGTAGAATCCTGAGCGTGGCGAGAGGTAACTTTTCACTTCAGCAGCGAGAATACATATTACTCTGTTTCATATTCTCCAACGAACAGAAGCTAGTTCAAACTCACAGGATCTTGTACAATATAATAGGATGTTCATAAACTAAAGATACATTTCCAGTATACAAAATTATACATTTGCAATTTCGATGCGGACTATCAAAACACGTTCACTTTCCTTGAAAGTTTGAAGTTGACGGTAATTGGAGCATGTCTAACGCGTACTGCTTTACACGCAATTGTAAACCTTATTCGATTTACAATAAAACTGGTAACAGAACGTCCAAATCATTACTTTTAAGTGTTTTAAGCTCCAGTGGTGTTTAACAATTTAATACTTTACATTTAATGAAAATAAAGTTGAAAATGATAACGACGGAATAGACCGTAGTTCTTTAAGCCCAGACAAAAGACGAAGAAAGTAATATTTTTGTTGCTGTTTATTCTATACATTATGAAAGGCCGACTAAATTATCGTGAATTGATAGTCATCCGGTAGCTAAATAATAACTGCCGCTCGGGTCGATCAGGTTAATCCGCGGTTTCAGGTTCAGCGGAAACGGAACATTTATAGGATCACTTTGTTGTCCGTCTGTCTGTCTATCCCAACCCTCTATCTAGAAAACGCGTGGAGGAATCGAGTTGAATTTAAAACCATATACTGAAGTCTATGGTCCTTTGGAGCTGGGAAAAAACTAACTCTCTAAGTCTAAGCAATCAAAGATATGGTCGTTTATGTCCCAAGTTTGTACGGAACCGTCAGTGCGCGAATCCGACTCGTACTCGGCATTTTTAGTAGTTATTTGTCAGATAAAGTCATCGAATAAACTTTTGCGTTTGTTTGTGTGTATAAAACTGCAACGTATTTATGTTAAAGGACAAACATCAGACACGCCGAGTGTGGTTTGGCACATAACGATTTCCATAAACTTATTAAAAAAACAGACCCATCAAATATTATCACCGACTAGCTTCCGCCCGCGACTTCATCCGCGTGGCATACTTACTTTGGGCTAACGCTAACTTTATATCGCGTGATGATCGAAAAAAAAACTCTCCCCTCTTTCTCCCCATTTTCTAACTTTTTTAGCCTATGTCCGTCTCCAGGGTCCCAAAATTGGTTAGGCCATTAAGGCGTGAAGACAAATAAACAAACAAACTCACTTTTGCTTTTATAATACTATACTTATAGCTATATTATTATTTTTTCTTCGGTTTTATTGGCTCCAAAATTACCGCGTTCGTATGCCTGCTTGACTACCTCTATATCGGTCTAGAATCATTATCATAGTAATGTCTTTTCAATCAAAAGCAAAACGACAGCTTGTATAAGCCCACGAGAAGTGATCTCAAACGCGTATTCTTTTATCTAGAACAATCTGGCATTGGAAACATCAACATGAAACACGATAACATCATACAGAGGTACGTAGTACTAACCATCTTAGTAATCCACACCATTATGAGATCACAAATCATGTTGCGACTCATAAAAATAAACCGTTTGAAGTTTGTATTGTTTTAGGATGTCTATTAGTTTATTTATGGCTTAGATTTGCATAAAGGGAAGGTGTCAAACACTGTGTCAAGTTCTGTGCCGACGCATTTTACATTGACATCGTCACCCTAACGCAGGATGTTACGCAAGATAGCATTTAGTTAGTTTCACGTGACACCCGTTTTTTTCAGATGGAAAATCATCAAATAACTTCTCCCGCTCTGGGCGGAGCGGGGGGCCTTTGTGTTTCGGGGCCGCGGTATCTCTTTCGAACACCCCGCAAGCCCAGCAGGTCCCTCTGATGTGACACCCTAAGATTTGCACGGGAAATCTTGAATATTCAAATTGCATTTATTTACTTTATTGCGAGCAGGCAAGTTGCAGGCACTTTTGAACTGTCTAAACAGTGACAACAATTTTATGAAGCTACAGTCCCAGTCACAAGGAAACTTAAGAAGTTGCCCATTCCAAAGTGTAGATCTGTATGGAGAAGAATGGGCAAGACATGGAAAAGGAAATTTGGTAGAGGCCCAGACAACAGTTCCATGAATGATAAAGCACACAAGTATTACCAGTCAATAAAGAAACATTCGATTAGGTAAATGTTTACATTCGATTTGTAGAACAGATATTCTGGAAGCTCTACCCCTCTGGATATAAGATGGAGTTGCAGTTTGTTTGCAAACGAAGTCCCTATTAAAAAGCGGAGGATTATTTGGTTTTTTTTTTTTCAATAGTTTGGCGTAGCCTTTCCGAATCACCAAATTGAATGAAGTGCGCGTAAATCGATAAGATAAATCATTTGTAAAGTCACTAAACGCAAAGATAACCTTGGGTTATCCAGGCGCCGATAAAAATCTAAAGACACATCATAATCTGGTAGCTGGAGATGCTAGAACAATTCTGGGATCCTCATCACATCAAACCACAAACGTGCACTGCTGCAAATATACGTAAACGTTGGTTTGGCTTCACGTCTCCAAGCAGTGTGTTTCAGACCTTCAGAAAATCAGGACCCTACTATCCCAGCAAGGTAATTGAGTTACATACTTTCAAAGCCGATGTCGAATGTCTTCAAAAATATTCATAGCGTTTTTAATGCAGTTAAGCCAACATATCTGTCAAACCTATCCAAAGATTAGGGATTTCCTCCAAAATTCTTTTTCGTGATTAAAAGTTAATCACGAAAAAGAATTTTGTCTGTTGCCCATATGCGGTTCTGGTTAAAATCCAACTAGATTACAGTCGCTTGATACCCGTCCCTAGCTTTAGCCAGCCCGCGATGCAGAACCAGTAGTTTCATACCAGTCCCAAAATAATATCAATCAGATCCAGCCTGTCCCTTTGCTGTCCCCCCAGCTGCCCTAACCCGAGGCTCGTACCCCACAGGGGATGCCCTTAGAGTGTAGTCGCTTAGTTTTTAAGTTTTTTACCCAGGCTGGAGGCCTTATTGTCGAGGCACAGATGTCCGGTTACGTAGACGACAAACTCCTAGGTTGAACTGCGAGTTGCCTTTCACAAAAAGGGCGTTTGATGCCCAATCAATGTTGATTGCCTCCAAAAATTTGATTGATCGCGTATTGGTGTATATTTATCTAAGTTCTATCACCTCGCGAGTAGTTTTTGTCTTTGGACGAATATGCATGCTGTTAACCGAAAAAAATAGGCCACATAACTGTCTACAATAGGTTATTTTATATAACATCCTTACTAATATTATAAAAGCGAAAGTGAGTTTGTTTGTTACCTCTACACGTTTTAAGGGCTACACCGATTTTTAGAATAGTAGAGATAGTTGGGAACCAGGAGACGGACATAGGCTTTTTTTTTTAAAGTGGGATTTGAGGGAGAAAGAGGGAAGAAAAGGGAAAACTTAGCGTTTCTATTACAAATCAATAAGGCGCAAGGGGAACTGTGATACCCCGAATTTAACGCGAGCGAAGCCGCGGACAAAAGCTAGTAGTATATAATTCTTTTTGAAAGGCGATTAGTCAAATGGATTAATAAGACAGACGTAGGGAGGCCTTAGATGAACAAACTTCGATATTTTGGTAATGTCCTTCAAAAAGGTCAAGGTCGTACTCGTATAACCGAGACACGTGTATGATAAAATTATTACCAGTATGTAAAAAAATGGACTATGGGGTACCGTATTACTCAGTTCAAACGTAACGTAACTAGGTTTTGGAGGTCAGATGGGAGTCGCTCTATATAAAATACTGGTAATCAGCTGCATCCAGTTTCCGGGAAGCCGACCCCAACATAATTGGGAAAAGGCATCTAGCCTTTTCCCCAACTGGTCTCCTAGCTGGTCCATCTGGACTAAATAGAAGAAGTAGGCATAGGGTTCTATCGTCTACCGCCCATGGCCGATGGAAGATTTTCTGATAATTTTCCATCCACAAAAAAGGGCACACAGCAAATCCAGGCTCCTTGGCTGCTACTACGTAACTGATGATGGAAAAACGCAATGAACCAAGGCCCCATTCTCAGCAGTCTCGCTTGCAACCACTTAACCGTCGAGACATGTCTATCCGCTCATTATTTGATCTTCCCGTACTTTTACAGCCATCCACATGCATTAATGTTGTGTAGTTTCTGCATTTCCCCATGTAAAAATGGCGTGAAATTACATGTATGCGTGAAATCAAAAGATATAAATTCCCAAGTTCCAAGCATCGATTTAATTTAAACACATTCAAGGATACGTTCAAATCGCTTACGAAAACAATGCATAATAAACATGCAGCCAACAATACGACATTGTTTTAAACTCATATTTTATTTATTGTGGAATATTGATAAACATTGCTGTACTTTATTCTTCAAGTTTTATTCATATTATGACATCACCATATTTTCATTATTCATTTTCAGAAATCAAGCTACATTTTTTGAAATTCGAAACTTAGGAAGGTAGGTAGCAGATAAAATTCTATTTTTGAAAGGGCTTTAGAAAAACAAAACTACCCACAAGAATGCGTCTTTCTACAGGAATGAAGAATCAAAAATATCTGTATACCTGTTTACTAGTAGGCTCTTCACACTTTACGAAAGACAAAAAATTGTGGCTGACATTTCTGACATATTTTTTATGGATGGGAAATCATCAAATAACAACTTACAACTTTTGGCCGCGTACAGGACTATTTTTTGATCGTCTTTAAGTATTTGATGTTCTTTTTTAAAATTAATTTTGTTTTATTGTCTTATCTTCAAGTACTACTTGTACACCTACATTCTGGCAAATAAATTATTCTTATTCTTATCCTGTGCCAGCCTAATAAAAAGTTTCTTTTTTTTTACATTAAAGTTGATTTTTTAGCACATCACCATGTTGTGAGTATATTGCTTTTTTATATAAAGTCAACTTACTTTTCTTACAGCTATTTAATACCCGAAAAAAGTGAATGGCAAGTAATATGATACTAGGTGTAATATTTTGTAAGTGATACCTTTTAACACATGATATTGTATTGTTTGGGAGTTAAATACATACCAAAAACACATGCATCCATGAACCCTGACAACATACCACTTCTTTGTTTGGGGCAATCTTTCTAAAATAGGTAGCTAATGATACAAAATATTATTTAAAAAACCATCCAAGAGTGAGTCAGACTCACCCTATCTTTTTTGGCATAGACTTACAGGGTTGATTTTTTCACAGCAGAAAAGGATCACAGACTTAGGTATATGGTTGTAATTTCATCCATTTTTACCGTTTTTTTTTCCTTTCGGGGTCCTGAACCCTAACAAAATGAACCAATAAGGGTTCTATTTTATCCTTTTAACGTAAAAACTATAAAAAACTGCTCCAAACCTTCATACCACCTTATAATTTCATATTTGTATGCTTTTCATATTATAACAATTTTCATAAGAAATCCACTAACATAAAATTAATATTGTATTATAATTTTACAGTGCATAAATATCATTGTCACTAATTAAAATTTTATTTGAATGAAGTGTGAATTAATTCGATTAAGGCATTTTATTACACGGCAAGTATAATAAAATAAAAAAAAAACATCAATGCTCACAGTAATGAGATTTCAAATATAAAACAACTGTAATTTATTAAACCATAACATCATGACTTGTCTTCACCAAATGGTAAGGGAGTGGTGTGCCTATAGAATGCCCACAATTCAAATATTAAGGTTCAATAAATAATCTAAAATAATATTATAAAGAGGAAAGATTAGTTTGTTTATATCATTTGATACAAATAAACAAACAAATTGTTCCTCTTTAACTCTTGGTGAATGAGTCTGCCTCAATCTTGTTCTTCTATACTAATATCCTTACTAATATTATAAAAGCGAAAGTGAGTTTGTTTGTTTGTTTGTTACCTCTTCACGCTTTAATGGCTACACCAATTTTGATGAATTTTGGTACAGAGATAGTTGGGAACCAGGAGACGGACATAGGCTAACTTTTATTTTAAAAAAGTGGGATGTGAGGGAGAAAGAGTGAAGAAAAGGGAAAACTTAGCGTTGCTATTACAAATCAATAAGGCGCAAGAGGAACTGTGTTACCCCGAATTTAACGCGAGCGAAGCCGCGGGCAAAAGCTAGTAATATTATAAAGAGGAAAGATTTCTTTGTATTGAATAGGTTCCAAAACTACTGGACAGATTTAAACCATTTTTTCACTAATAAGAAGCTACATCAGAAAGTAATATGAAATAATATAAGATATACAAGATCACCCTACTACCTACGGAGACAGGGCAGCAACTAAAAATGCGGGTGAAACCGCACAAACTAAACAGCTAGACGAGGTTGCAGAAGACCGAGTAGATGGTAGGATTCATCAGATAGGGTCCTTATTAATTGACAATAAAAATAATAACAAGAAATTATATCATCCTTTGCATATTCACTTGATTATTTTAATGAGACTATAGACTTTAGATAGACGAAAGATAAATGTCAAGACACACACACTTTGTTTACAATATGAATGTATTATTATCAATTTTATCTAAAAAAGTTTTGTGTGTTTATAAAATTGTAGATCTAAACTGATATTAAATTATTTATAATAGTTTTAACTTAATTATATGAATAAATATAGAAAAATACCAGCACTGATTTAAACATGGAGTTATTGAAGCATTTGAATTTACTGAATAGACAAATTTTATGGGTGCATTCAATATTTACAACTTCTTTTAGGGTATTATATTTTTAAAAAAGGAAGGTATTTCATAGGATGCATTTTTAGGTGTAAAAAGGTGTTTACAAAATCGTTCATAAGTTATGCTAAGACTTTTTATTTAGTTTAAATTATTTTGTACTGGCATATTACCAACATTTGATGTCCATTAGAGTGTTCCATGAGGACCCCCATTATCACTAGAGAACGTCTATAGGCTTGATTAATCAGCTTAGTCTATGAAACTTTCAAAAAGATAGACCGAAACGAAAGAGAAAGGATGGCACAAAATAATGAAGAAGAAACATGCCCAGGAACGATCAGATGCCTGATTAGACCCATTTATAAAACCCTCAGGTCATGGACACACATTTGAATTGCCGCCAAAAGAATATTCCAAACGTTTCGAAATAGTTTTGGCTCTATTACAAAACATATGCAAAAATCAATCAAAGTCAATGTACTTACGCGAAATCTTGATATGATCAGACCCATTTTCTTGACTTTAAAACTTCAAATATCAAGTTAATTTAATGTAGAACTCTTTTAACTTTTAACACAGCCTTGTTTTAGCGTTTTTAGAAGCTAAAAATAAGTTTGGCATAACCTGGTGATGATGACGAATGTATTATAACCTATAACGCCGATTGGGGAACATTACAAAAATATAAAAGCTAATTAATCGGCAGTACGTTATAATATCAAATCACATATCCACTTGTTATTTTCGATTCAATATCATTTGCAAAATCCGCCGCACGAACTTCTGAACAAATAAAATTCAAGAAAAAAACATTTACTTTCAACAATCATCCACAGATAAAATATTGTTGCGCTATGACATTAGCGTTGTCTGTCAAGGAGAAAGTACACGAACACAAAAATATAAGGAAACATGACTGTTAATTCCTTAATTATGTCTTTGTCTAATCCAAGCCCTATGACTTTTTTCCGAAGGGAATAGCCCTATGGCTTAAGATAAGCATTTTCGTTTTTTTTATCAGCGATGCAATTTCTATTTTGCATCAAACGTCTCCACTACATCCACGCTATGGTTTTAATAGTGATTATTTCGTCATATTTCTCAAGCACGCGTAACGGCAATTCGTTATGAATATTTTGACAAAGTCTACATTCCTGCCACTGACGTTTAGAAACCAAGCGTGAATATATATTAATATTTCTCAAGTTGGTAGGTCTGAAGTAGTATTTACGTCGTGGAACAGAGCGAGGAAAATGTTACCAGCCCCTGTTTTGGGTGGCTACTAAAGAAAAATAAATTAGAAGTTATTTACTGAAAAAGTTTTTTTAATATTAAAATGTTACTTTTTAAAATAAAACTGTTGCTTATAAATATATTGTTATATGTAGGTTCTAGCAAGTTTTCCAGTCTGGCGTGTAGCAGTCCAGTTGTGTAACATCAGCGGATTCTTGAACGATCTGCCTTCCATTTGTAACATCAGCGGATTCTTGAACGACCTGTCTTCCATCGGAATCAACACACCGGCACAATCCTCGGCGACATTGTACAATACAAAAATACAAAATACAAAATAGTTTATTTCGTTAACAATATTCATACAATAAGATTGTGATTGGAGCCTTCTTTTAAGCAGAAAAAAGCTTGTAGTAGAAGACTCCGCTCTTCCATAACTAAGGATAACACTTCAAAATTAAAGTTAAACGAAAACATAACCTAGTTAATTTATACATAGGAACTTATTTTAAAACAGTGGCAATAATCTACGCTATTATGTTGTGTAAGTACAAGTGTGTATGTGTGAGTGTTAGTGTGTGTGTGTGTGTGCGTGTATGTGGGTGTATGTAGGTATGTATGACTGTATGAGTGTGTTTAGCTGCTTATTTTATAAACATTTCCGTTTCATCATAGGAAAGCTTTTTGATCCATTCAACTACTATTTTTTTGCAGTCAGCGTATTTTTTGGCATGAACTAATATTTCTTTATTTATTTTATTATATAATTGTGCTGATCGTGTATTATATTGAATGGATGCAAAGCAGGTTTTTGTGCGGGGGATTTGTGCTATGGCATATTTTCTTCTCTTGGAGAGTTTGGTTGCATCGTAAGGCAGGGTTTTGTGTTTTTTAAGTATTATCTGTATAATATATAATTTTCTCACAGAGAGTAGTCCACTTATTAGATATAAGTTTTCTGTAGAGTGTCGTCTTTTTTTAAAGTACATAGTTTTTATCAGTGCACGTTGAGCACGTTCCACTTCAATGAATTTGGTTTTAGCTGTCCCTCCCCAGATGGGGATACAGTAAATTAAGACAGATTGGACTAAAGAAACATATATTTCGTTTAAGAGATTTCTGGGGTTTTTTCCGTGGGTGATCATATTCTTTGGAACGATATGTTTCAATGTGCTGAATAACCAGCTCAGTTTCCTGATCCTGTTTGCCACTAACTCTAAATGCAGATACCAGTTGAGGTTGTGGTCTATTATTATTCCCAAGTATTTGGTATGCGTTACTTGGTTCAGTATGGGGCAGTTACAGCAGTTATTACTCACATCACCACAGTTGTGTAATTTTATTTCAAAATTATCAGCAGGTTGTGTCCGTTTACTAATGTTAAAGCACATGAAGTTAGTTTTAGATGTGTTCAGGGTGAGGAGATTATGCTGAAGCCATTTGGCTATGGTTGCCATGCCCACTTCAGTATGTAGTTTAACTTCTTGCCAGGAACAACCAGTGAAGACGATGGCGGTATCATCGGCATAGGAGAAGATTTTGGCATTTTTGATGTTTAAGTTACAGAGATCGTTTATGTATATTAGAAATAGAGTAGGCCCAAGAACGCTACCCTGTGGTACGCCAAATGATACCTCAGCGTCCTCACTGATATAATGCCCAATTCTAACCCTCTGCTTCCTGTTCGACAAATAGTTGCGTAAAAGAGTAAGTGGCAGTCCTCTTATGCCAAGTTTTTCTAGTTTGTACACTAAGGTGGGAACAGAGACGGTGTCAAACGCTTTTTTGAGATCTAAAAATACAGCTGCACACTTGGATCCTGCATCCAGTTTATTAGTAACTAAAGAGCTTAAAGCTATTACTGCATCTTCCGTTGATGTAGCTTTTCTAAAGCCAAATTGCGTTGGAGCAAGTAAGTCGTATTTATTTAGATATTTCAGTAGTCTATTATTTACGAGTTTTTCCAGGATTTTAGCTATAACTGGAAGGACAGATATTGGTCTATAATTGTTGACATCGTCTCTGTTTCCCCCCTTGTGTACAGGTGTTACAATAGATTGTTTCAAGGCTTCAGGAAAGACACCAGTACTAAAGCACAGATTAGACAGATGTGTTAGTATTGGAACAGCTTCAGCTTTTATGTATTTTAAAAAATTAGTAGATATGTTGTCCCAGCCGGGGGCACTATTTGATTTTAAGGTTATTAAGATGTTCTCTACTTCACAAGGGTCAGCGTCAAAGAGAACGAAGGAATGTGATACTGGGGTTTGGCTATTTAAGTCATACTGATTTTGTTGGGTAGAATTTGGTTGATCTATGATTTGTTGAGCCAACTGTTTTCCAATATTTACAAAGAAATTATTGACAAAGTTTACAGATTCGGAAGGGGAGGGTTTTGTATTTAATAATTCCGTATTAGAGTTGTTGTTCGCATTTGTATATGTAATATTTTTTATGTTTTTCCACAATAGCTTATTGTTTGTAACAGAGTTAGCGAGTAGTTCATTCTCGTATTTTCTTTTCAACTTTTTTATTAAATTATTGCAATAATTTCTATACCTTTTAAATGTTATTTTAAGAATTTCGTTGTATGGATCAATTTTGAGAGATTTTTGCATTTTATTTCGGTTTTTGATACATTGCAGTAAACCTTGAGTAATCCAAGGCTTAATTATACGATTTTTACTTGGAATTGTAACTGTCATGGTATTTGCCTGTATGGACTTCGTTAGTTTACCTATGAAGAGGTTCACCAGTTCAGTAGGATCCGTACAGAAAAGTAGGTCTGCTATATTATTTTCTTGCATATGTTTTAATGCCTCTTCGTAATTGAGTGTAGATTTAGATTTTGGTGCCTTTTTTTTATTTTTTATTTTAGATATTGTTAGGAAAGTTGTGTAATGGTCGGTTATTGAAGTATGCAAAATGGCAATACAAGCAGATACTTTACACTTGTCAAGTTTAAGCATGAAATGGTCTAAACAGCTTAATCCTCTTGTTGGGTATATGTGGCCAGGTAGTATACCGTAGTTTGACAGAGTATTAAGGTAGTTAATTCTGTTTTTATGTTCTTGAGGTGGGTCGGGATCTTTCGGCCGGATGTTAATATTTATATCCCCAGTTATAATTATATTACTTAGAGAGTTTAAAGTGTTAAGTTCGTTATTTAATGATTCAAGGAAGTCATCACAATTGGAGATTGATGGTGATCGGTAAATACAGTAGATTATATTGTTAAGAACCTGTAACTGCAGACATGACGCATTAGTTAAATTCACTTCCTTAACTTTATGCTTTAGTGAGTTCTTTATGTACACAACAACTCCATCATTTTGATTTAATTGTCTTGTGGTGGCAAAGGAATTGTAGTTTCTAAGTTGCGGAATTTGTTTCAAATCGCTTAATCTGCATTCAGTTAGTACAATGATGTCGGTTTCAAAAGAAAACATTGACAGTGTGGCTACGAAACTATCAAAATTACAGTATATACTTCTGATGTTTTGTGAGAATATAGTTAGATCAGTTTTGTTGATATTAAAGTATTTAGTGAGATCAGTTGGGTCACTTTCGATCGAACGTGCAACATTAATATCGTCTATATCATTTATGGTTCTTAAGTTATCGTCCATTTTTGTTTCTTAATAGAATAGGCGTCTTTTTTAAGTAGGTAGTCAAGGTTTTTCGAAGTAATTTTGTAAGAACTAACATATGTGAGGTATTTTAGCGAATAGAGTTCTAAGATATATATTGCCAGACAATTTTTATTTTTATTATAGTCTAAACCTAGAATAAGAATAAAGGGTGTGTGAATGCAGCGTGTGTAACCAGTTTCAACTGAGTATAATGTGTGGACGGAATGTAAGGTATAGTTATGGTGTGTGTGTATAGAAGTAAGTGTACATTTAGTATAGTTATATCTAAAGTAAGCTGAATTTGGACTTAATTTGGGTCGTAAGAAAAGAGTTAATGAGAACATTATACAATGCAACAATAAAATATGAACCAAAAACACAGTGTACAGTTTTTGTTTTGTTGATAGTCATATTTCTTGTAAGAGTTTATGTACTTGATCCTCCGATTTAATAATTATGGTAGGAGAATGTTCTTCTTTTTTAAGGTAAACTTTCCCATACGCAGTCCAACAGAACTTGTAAGCTCCAGACTTGGTTAGGTCACGTGCAAGAAAGTGTAGTCGAGATGCTTTGGCTGTCAGATGATCACTTACAAATATTGGGGTATCTTCTTGTACTCGAAAGCCCAGGTGTTTAGCACAAAGCTTACTGCTATGTTGTTTATTGAAGACTTTTCCCATTTTCAGTATAGCTGTCTTCAGGAGAGTGGAACCAGTCTCAATTATTATAGGTGAACTTTGATTGCTATTATTTTTCGCTCGAACTCTGTAGATATCTTTTACGTCATTCTTATCAATTTTGCAGTCTATGGTTTTTGACAGGCACATAACCATTTCCAAAAGATCTTCCTTAGATTCATTTGACTTTCTCGGGACGTTTTTCAGTACAAAATTATTTTTTCGATTGGTTAACTCGAGATCCTCTATCTTATTTTCCAAGATGGTTATGTATTGTTTATTTTCCTTGTCTTTGTTTTCTAGACTGTTTATTTTTTTACGAAGTTCTTCATTTTGTTCCGTTAAAGATGTTATGGAGTTTTGTATAGTTATGTTAGATTGTTGAATTTCTTTCAAAGTAGTATTTATTTCGTGTATCTCTTTATCCCTCTTATCCGAGAACAGTGACAACATTTTCTTCATTTCTTCTTTGAATTCATCTAACTGAATGCTAATAGGGAGTTCTTCTCTGCGTCGCTTTGTACGCTGTGATATGAAATTAGGCGGTGTTACATCGTTCCCCAACAAGTTAATGTCAGTATCTGATGCGGATTTATTTGCCGGCGAGCCCATTTTCGCTTGATTACACAAAAATGCGCAGTGGTTGAAGGCAGGAAGGCGAATACAATAATATTACTCTTAGCCAAAACTTGTTTAAGTGATTAGCAACAATGGGTGGGGTCAACCAGAGACCATCCGACCAACGACGGTGCTTGTCCTTGAAAGAGGTGGATACTTAATCTTGATTGGATGGCGTCCTTGAGCTACGCTAATGAGGAGGTGTGTCCTAGATAAATAGTACCGCCTTCTGCGTGTGCGACGCTTTTGTTTCGCCAAGCCAAGTACTAGGGCGACAGGATATTGTGAGTATTAGCGAAAGGCTTCTTTGACACTTTGTGTTTTTAACTAATGAGGGGGTGTGGTTTTAAATGAGCTTCACCACCTGCGTGTGCGCTGGTTGGAAATTGAGAGTGGCGGGCACTATGACGTGTGTAGTCCTTGAGTCTTCGCTAACGAGCGGGTGTGGCTTAGAGAAGTTCCGTTATATGCGTATGCGCTGATTGGAATATCACGATGGCGAAGTACCAGGGCGACATATATTGAGAGTAGTGTCGTGGTAGTGAACTCACGCGCCTCGAAATCACCTCCTGCGTTGCGATGTTATCCTGGTGTCTCACTGAATTTAATTTATTTTAATTTTTGCAAATTTAAATTAAATAACAACTTGTTACGGATATTGGGCACGTCTGCGCCGTGTGGCGGTCCGGGGGGAAGGTTTTTTGTATATTGTATCTTTCTAAAGTTGCCATTCTTACAACATATTGGCTTCTCAGGTACGTCACCCATTACGTTGGATGTTTGAGCGCATTCTGCAGAAAAATGAGGAGTTGTTAGGTACAGAAACAAACTAGACACAAGAAGAGATAGTATAGTTCTAGCGAGTAAATTTAGGTTCCATTTTTGTTACTTTGACGACGAAATTTTAGTTCCACTTTTGCAAAATTTATTACAGGCGTTGTTTTACAGTTTATGAAGTCCAGGCAGGTAGGTGCAATTTATGTGTCTTTGCAAACCAAAAATAGGTAGAGGGTGTATACACAAAGCCTTTGTTTAGATCAAGAACGTACGGGCATTGAGACGATCAATATTCAGAAAAAATATCTTCGATCTCGAGAATCTTCGAAAAACGATTGATTTAATGCGTTTGACTAGCAAGAACTGTGGCGTTTTGTCGTCTGAGATCTTAGCGGGTTTTATCTACACAATAGGTACCTAGTTCGTAAAATTCACAACTTACTACAATCCATAATTTTGGCAGCAGTTGATGTTGCATTAACTCCGTAATTTTCAATTTGATCGCCTCTCTCGTCTATACAGATTTTACTGTTGAAAAGAGAAATGTTACGATCAGTTCTCGATTTAAATTACTTAGTCTTCTTTTAAAAGCTGTGGGTGAGACTTTTCTGAAATAAGAACAGCCAGCCTAAGGCAGCAATCATCAGTAGGGCTATTCTCTAGGAATACAGCGTCGAACTTAACGCTGCCCCAGCGTCATGTTTCATAGAGAGAGTCGTCTGGGATCAGCGCTGCGCTCGACGAATATTCTTAGCGAATAGCCCTACAACCCAACCTGAGTTGATGATTCCTACCATTAACAATATTCCAGTAGTAAACTGCAATAGCCATGAAAAATAAAACATCAAGAGTGTGAAGATTTGGAAAAGACCTCTGCCAACCCAATGCTGTCATGCCAAAGGTTGAAAAGAAGCGTTAGGAGATAACTGAACATTAATCCAGTCTGGCAAGATTAGTGATGACGTTGATGGAAACCAAAAGCTGACGAAAATAAAGGATTGAGGAGTGTGCAAATAAGCAGCGGGGCCTGCCAGGACCATCGCCTTCCGGGGCTGCGGTTGTTCGAAAGAGATACCGCGCGGCCCCGGAACATAAAAGGCAAGAGAAGGAACATGGGTAGGTTTTATTCAGTAC
Organism: Ochropleura plecta; assembly: GCA_905475445.1. Classification (NCBI taxonomy): domain Eukaryota; kingdom Metazoa; phylum Arthropoda; class Insecta; order Lepidoptera; family Noctuidae; genus Ochropleura; species Ochropleura plecta. The sequence goes on along the minus strand of FR997750.1, from coordinate 5,887,881 downwards.
AAGTCTGACACACCCCGCGCTCCATCCAGAGCGAGGTTATTTGAAGAATTGCCATCCAAAAAAGGCACTGTGTAAAGGGTTGAATGAATGAAGCCTAATGGATTGAAAGAACAAAATAGCGCCGTCTTCCGATAAAATGTGTGGAAGTAACTGTGGTCATCGAAAGTAGACCAACAACCAGATTTGGAGTAGTGGTTGGTCTTCTTCTCTGTCAGGTTGTCAGATAGCGGATAGGGAAGATTGGGGATGATCAAATAACGCCTATTGATATGTTAAGTCAATTTAGTAGGTAAGGGACATTTCTTTTGCCATTATTGATGAAAAAATCGAATAACCCTTGTCTCGACTTAGAAATTGAACCTGAAACTTAGACAAGACCATGCTCATGACCATTAGACTAAGAAGCTAGTTTACTACCAGAATAAGTCTAGTCTAGTACTGTTCATCAGGCAGTAAAAAAACGCGTCACACATACTTCCCATCCCTAGTAACTCTTGTCCTCCCAAAGGTCCCATCGGGCAAGCACTCCAAGAAACTGGAGAAGTAGTCCACAATGTACCCCAATTCCTCACTCTTGAGGATTAGGTCTATCCTCAACTGCATCTCTTCTATGCATGGAGTTGTGAAGTTGTAAGGAGGGTCACCTTCAGAGTACTGTTTGTAATGGTCTGTGTCTTCGTCATCTGGAAAGAGTAGAATTAAATAAATTAAAAACAGATCATAGTAGCCCAATTTTATTCTTATGGGCAGAAGAGTTACGTTGATCATAGGATTCACAGGCCATCGCACGCTGGTCTCGTGTTGTGGTTTGCAGTCAACTGCCTCTTACAAAAAGAACGCTTATTTCCAGAAATAGGAAGATAGTTTTTACTTTTTTAAGGTATTCCGCATAGGCTGATACCGCCCAAAGGACTATTCAGGAGCTGGTAATACCTATGAGGTAAAATAAGTTAGAAGTTCTTGCCATGGCATTATCGTCTCCTAAAAGAATGGATCACTGTTCGTCGGACATTTTTCTAATAGAAGAACAAGCAAAAATAGGTGATTCTACCATTCCGTACCTCAAAAAAACGGAACTCCTATTAGATCACTTTGTTGGCCGTCTGTCTGTCTGTCCAGACCATTTATCTCGCGAACGAGTGAAGGTATCGTGTTGAAATTAAAACTACATACTCAACTCTGTGGTCCCTTATGTTGTGAAAACATCAAACCATCTACGCAGTCACAGGATATGGCTTTTTATGTCGTATGTTTGTTCAGAACCCTCGGTGCGCGAGTCTGCTTCGCTCTTATTCTTCTATACAATAATAATATAAAGAGGAAAGATTTGTTTGTATCGAATAGGCTCCAAAACTACTGGACCGATTTTTTTTCACTAATTGGAAGCTACATTATCAGGAAGTAACATAGGCTATACAACATCACGCTACTACCCACGGGAGCGGGGCAGTAACTCAAAACGCGGTTAATACCGCGCAAGACAGCTAGTTACCTGCCGGGGTTGCGGGTTGTTCGAAAGAGATACCGCGGCCCCGGAACGCAAAGAGCAATAGAAGGAATATGGGTGGGTTTTAGTCAGTACAAGTCTGAGCGGGGGAAGTTATTTGATGAATTCCCACCCAAAAAAAAGACAGCTAGTTAGTTTATAAGACTATTTAACGAAGCCACTTACAGCAAGGCAACTGCGTAATATTAGTTCTCTCAAGTTCGATACTTCTCTCCGCTTCTTCAATGATACCGGTCTGAGTATTCACGCAGTAACACTTGTTGGCGATGCACTGGATTGGGTAGAAGTTACCATCAGAGGTACAGCGAGGCCCGACCACCGGGCTCCGAACACCAGAGCTTATTGACTTCTTCATGCGCTCGTGAAAGCGAGAACAACCTGGATTTGGGAGTAGTAAAATTAAATTATATCCTGAAATATTTTTACACGTATGATACAGTTTGTACCTGTGGCTAAATGATAGTTTTTGTTTAATGAACAAGTTGATTTTGTCTATTCTTAAAACGTCAATATGAATAATAGTCCGGTCAATTTAGACATTCGAAGTTACCTAAATTCCCACCTAGCTGCAAATCGGTAAGATTGTTTAAAATATCATTAAAAACAAAATTTGAAAGTTCCCCATCTTTCCCCTGTAAGGAAAAAAAAATGTTCAAGTTCAAAGGTAAAAAAAATAGGTCTTTCGCGATTTTCAGCAAAACAGTAAGTTTTATCATAAAAATACCTCAGACAAAAACTGTAGATCATAAAATTATCTACAAAAAATTAATAAATACTTTTTTCCTACGAGCCACCGTTTTTGAGATATAACGATTCTAAAAGTTGTAATCGTCATAATATGCATGAGTACGCCACGTATATATCTATAGTTGTAATATATCGACGTAAGAAAGCAATCTTGTAGTATCTCGAAAATTTGAACTTTACACCAGAGCCAAAAAACTATTTCAAAAATTCATAACTCGTAAATTAGCTGAATCAGAGTGGTCATTTTTGGAACACATATTGCCTATATTGAAATTTATCAGATTGCAATAATAATAGCATTCTAAAGTTAGTCTAACATGTGTTTTATATTAGTTACAGCAATTGGAATTTCAATTTGAAGCAGCAATATTGCTGTATGTTGGTAGTTGTAACATAAGGCACAACGAAATAGCTTTAAAATTTTAGGCAACGGTTATGATGTATCTAAAATGAAGTAAATTTGTAAGTCCTTGCATTTCGTTGTACCTAATATACTTTTTAGGAGTACATCTTTAACTTTTGTGTTAAATACAAATAAAACAAAAATTATGTTTAATTAAACATGCTGTATATTTATTTAGCAATGTTATTTTGGAAATAATGTTTGACCTAGTAACAATCATTACGTATTCAAATAAAAAATCAATCAGTCTCCGAATTAGAAAGAAATAATGTCTACTGAGGGCGACATTGTCAACTATAAGAAATATCTTGAGCGATATTTTGGACGAATTATCAAACAAATAAAATGCAAATTATTTAAAAAAAAACAATTTTTTTTTAATTACGTCTACTAGTTTCATCCTATAATTATTTAAAATCAATAAAAAAACAATCAATTGAAAAATATTAACAAAACAAAATGAAACTATTAAAGTTAATAAACAATTATAACAGGTTTTATTACACTTATTATTGTTATTATTTTATTTATTATTCCTGCAGTCTTTACTGATTTGTATCCTCTTCATCAGTGTCATTTAAAACATCTTGTACTTTTTTGTCGCGTTTGAGACAAGTATTCTTTGGCGTATGTTCTGGGTATTATGTTCTTATCGACAAGTTTTTTTAAATCGTTGTATTTTTGCAACGATACTGGTAGTTTTGCAGAATATAGGCAACATTTCGGTTCGGAACCATTCAGACTACATAATTTAACCTCTGTAGCTTCAGCATCTGGTAGCATAGAATATTTAATAAACATTTTGTCAGAATTTGACTTTTTGAATGTTGCAATACATAATTTAGAAATCTGTAGTTTTTGATTCTTCTTAAAAGTGCTGTTCAAAATGTCTTCAAATCCCATAAAGTCTTGGCCTTCCAAAACTGAGACTCTATAGGGAGCAGGATTTCTTCGCGCCATCTCGACGACTATCGGCCATTGAGACGGTGCCCATATAGTAGTCTTTTTTACAGCACGTTCAATAGTGGCATGCATGCTGTCCACAGGCATAAAAGTGTGCCCGGGTATTAAGTAATTCATTTGAATCACATCTATGTTTTTGGATTTGGATAGAAAATATCTAAACATACTCAACATCGTTTTATTTTTGTTTTGACCATAACATGAATCTGAATACAACAGTACAGTTTTTACTTTCTGACGTTCATCTACCTCTTGAAGGTATTTAAACACGCAAGTAGAAATTTCATTGGCTCCGCGATGAGCGTCAACCTCTGTCCACAAATTGCAGTAGCCTGCCTGAGTATTGCTTTCATAAACTGTCATATTATATACGGCTATTTTCCTTGAGTAATACAGGGCCATATTTTCACCGTGCGGTGTATTTAATACCTTTTGCATATCAAAACTTGCACATATCACACTTGGATCTATAGCATTCAGTTTCTGGTGGCACTGAAATCTTTTATAGGACTCATTTTTTTCTCTCAAGTGGTCTTCAAAGTTAGATAGTTCTTCTTCATTTTTGACATCATAAGTCTGTATCATACAGGTCATACACTTGTCTTTTTTAGGGACGTGAAATCCTATATTGTAATTCGTCTTTAACCAATTTGAAAAAACTTTGAACGACATTTTGTTTACACCATTATCAGCACAATCTTTTGTATAAATACGATACAAATTAGAAATGTTTTTTAAATCATCAGGTAAATAAAGGCGAGTTGAATCTTTTCTGCAGTAATGCGAGGGTACAAGAGGCAAAGATGTTAAAAATTGCTTGGCATGACTTATTACTTCTTCTTTAGTTTTATTGCCACCGCCGTTTTTTTTTCTGTCGTCTAATTTTGCAAATCCCTCAACTGCGTTGTTTAGTGTGTATAACAGAAGCCTTTGCGTTATATCAAGCGTGTTTATTAAAAATTTTTGACACACTTGTCTCCTTCCATCGTCTTCATTTATATAATACGCGTATGAGTAATTTCTTCTTGATGATTCGCCTTTATCTGTCGTATAACATTTTACATCCTTTTTTATTGCACATTGTGAGATCCAGTCTTTCTGGCGTTGTGAGCTACCAAGGTTCCAGTAATATGTAAAAAGCCGTTGGCGTCTTTCTTCAGTTATTTCTCCACAATTCCGTTTACAAATAACATCTTTACAAGGGTTAGGTTTCATAGTTTTCGATGGAACATCTTCTCCTTTTTCATTGGTATAGGATTGCCCTAAAATTCGTTTCATTTTGTTATCATTTTTAATACACAATTTTTTTTTTGGTCTGGTCTTTAAAACTTCTTGTTCTGTATTTTTTTCCTTCGTTTCAGATTTATTACTGTTATTTTTTTTTTCAGTATTTTTAGCAATCCTTCGTTTTGATTTCTTTGTTTGCTTTTTTGATTTTTTTATTCCTTTTTTGTTCGATATCGAATCATCAGATGTTTCATCTTCGCTAAATGATACACTAGAATCTTCTGATGGAAATGCTTCGTTCAATAATAACGTGTCAGCATCCTCTTCTTCAATAAAATCTAGGTAGATTTTGTCAAAGTGTAATTTTTTTTTACATTTTCGATTATATTTACTGATTTGGTGTGGTTCGTCACTGTGGTTGGATTTTTCCGTGAAATTCTGAGACGTTTCTGGACTTTCCAAACTATGATCAGATTCACAAGTTACTAAAACTTCATAACGATTCTGTAAATTTTCAGTCGTTTCAATTTCAGCTATTGTACTTGTGGTCAAGATAGGCTGAACGATCCGGGCAATATTTTCCAAGTCATTTTCGCTAATATCATCATTTATAATGGTACGTTCAGCATCTTGTATTAAATTATCATCATTATGAGGTACGAAATGCGTCGAAGGAATGTTATCAATTATCCGCTTCGTCTCAGACATGTAATATTTTGGTTTCCGAAAAGTGGGTGTGAGATCTTTAACATCTCCTACTACTGCTGATTTTAAGTGACGAGGAGTCGTCGGAAATGAAGACGGTTCTGGGAAATAATATTTGGAACTCGTACCTGCGTCTTCGCCAATGTACCTCTCTGATTGAATGGTTTTTCCGTGTTTATAGGTGATATCACTGATGATTTCAATCTTACGTTTCTTCTTTTCATCGTCTTCGCAAGTGTCTCGCTGTGGCTTTAACTCATCCTTCCATTGTCGACGTTTCGCCATCTTTAAGTCTTCACGATAAGTAAGTAAGCGATCATTCGATCTTAGATGAAATTAATAACTGAAAAATAAAATAGAAACAAAATGAGTAATTAACAAAAAAATTAAGTCCTTCATACCGCATTTCAGCCACGGTGGCCAATCTCAACGAAGACTAGCCTTCGTCGTGACTCGTGGGCTCGTGGGAGATAGCATTATAGTGCACAAGTGTGCGCGCAGACACAGGTTCACCCCCTCTTCCCTGACTCTCATACTCCGTTGGGGCGGCAATACGACGCGACCGGAGAGAGATCAGGCGCAGTACCAACGGCTTAACGTGCTTTCCGAGCTACGGGGGTATCACACCGCTGACTTCCAAACTCCAGCCTGTTACTAATAATAATAATAATAATTCGCGACCGGGAATCGAACCCAGGACCCCAAGCTCAGCAGACGTGCTTGCGACCACGAGACCAACGGGGCAGTTACATTAAAAAAGTAGGGTATGCAAACAAAGTCATGAAACACGAAAACAAACTTGAGATATCGTGAGACGTGAAAACAGGACAGATAGTTCTGATCTTACGTCTCAATCGATTGTTGATTTAATAGGAATACTTATTAGGATAATTTATTTTCTAAAATAATTGTTTTTTATTAGGTTAGGTTTAGAGATAACCGCCAATTTGCGAGTGTAATAAAATAAGAAGTGCTTTGGTTATCTTTTATAACCGTGGTTTGCAAGGCACGATAAGCCAGTCGGTCCCGGATAACAAGAACTAAGTGTGAAGGAAGCTAATTAGCTTAGCTCCCTATTATCTCATTACTATAGGTACTACAAAACGAAACATCGCGAGATCTCAGTTCGGAGCAAACTACTAGTTATATTGTACCTATGTTCAAAAATGAAATGACTAGAATTAATTTATCATTAACATAAAGTAATTAAAATAGTTAAATACCATGACTTACTTGGGATTCACTTCAGTTGAACACGTAAAACACACCCGAATTTCGCAGACTACGTACTCGCTTTCTTGCTTGCGCGCTCGCGCATCGACTGCGATACGATCGGGAAACGGTGTATCCAAGGGAAGACACGGGGGTGGGGGTATGCTTCTTTAGCGTAATTATAATTTTGTGCAAATTTAAACTCTATTATAAATGATTTATGGATAATATTTATGATAAAATGGGTAGAATAAAAAGTAGTAAGTCTAAAGCACATTCAAAATCCAAGCGATAGAATTGTGGTATCTCTAGCTAGTATAAAATAATCAGGCGGCGAAATTGCTGTATCTCAGTAGAACATTATTTTGTGACAAGTACATACTGCTGTAAGTGTTTCATAGCATACAAACGAGGACCGTGTATCTTGACTGCGAAAAAAAATACTTATAGCGTTTTTGTTGTATCTATGTATCATTTAAAAATAGTTGATTTTATGGTATTTACAGCATTTTGAAGTATCTTTTGTGAAAAAAGTTTAGAAAAAGTCAACGTCGTATCATAAAAAAAAAACATCGTAGGAAAACGTGGATCAGACCGTCCGACGCAATATTTTTTTCTGGTTTGAATGATGCAGTAAAAAGAAAAAGTCATTTTTCGAGATACGACAAAATCGCTTTCCAGCGTCGATATGTTTAAATATTTTTCTATCGGTCATTGTAACTTACACTACTTATATAAAATATACATAAGTTATAACTATAAGAATATCAGGTAAAATGAAAACCAGTCAATTAATTTATACGCCATCGTAACCTTGAGAAAACATCTGTCCCCTGTTCAATTGTGTGCGTGGCTAGGTCTTATACCTGCTATAATAAATGAAATACTGTTAGTCTTGAACGCCAGTTGGTCCAGTCCGATCACTATGTACGGCAAGCCTATCCCCTGGGAGAAGCAAGCCAAATACTTAGGTGTCATTCTCGACAGCCACTTGTCCTTCGCGGCACATATCAAAGCGGCTCGTTCGCGCGCTGCCTTTGCTATGGGTAGGCTTCACTTTTTAATTCAGGCAAAAAGCAAACTGTCACTTAAGTGCAAATTGCGTTTATACACCGCGGTCATCCGTCACATCATGATTCATGACATACGCATATGTCGTGTTTGCCCATCCCAACCCTCGTTTCCTTCATAAGATGCAGACCTTGCTAAACCGATTCCTTCGTAAAATCACGGGAGCCCCTTTTTACGTCCGTAACGATAGTCTTCACTTAGACTTAAGAATCCCCACCGTCGTTCAATTCATGAAGCGCCTTTCCAAACGCTTTATTGACTCCGCGTTAAAACATCGCAACCCCCTTATCGCATCGGCCGCTCGATACGATCCCTCGCGAATAAGTAAAATTCGTCGTCCCCGACATACCCTCGTCACTCCTGACGATGCTATAACCCTGCTTCAGGAGAGCAGCAGGGAGACGAGTACCCTTCGAAAAGTCAGACGCAAAGCGCCGTCATTCCGTCCTCGCTGACGAGGCCCGTCGCGACGTCCCGGTAATTGCCCCACCCGTCCATTGCAAGAGCCAGCCCGCGATGCTGAGCCAGTAAGTCTAAACCAGTCCCAAAGTAATATCACTCAGATCCAGCCTGTCCCTTGTTGTCCCTCAGCGACGCCCTAAGCCGAGGCTCGATTAAGACGATTACAACTTTTAGAATCGTTATATCTCAAAAACGGTGGCTCGTAGAAAAAAAGTATTAATTAATTTTTTGTATATAATTTTATGATCTACAATTTTTGTCTGAAGTATTTTTATGATAAAACTTACCGTTTTGCTGAAAATCGCGAAAAACTCATTTTTTTACCTTTGACCTTGAATATTTTTTTTTCCTTACAGGGGAAAGATGGGGAACTTTCAAATTTTGTTTTTAATGATATTTTAAACAATCTTACCGATTTGCAGCTAGGTGGGAATTTATGTAACTTAACTCTTATTTTTTGGTCTAATTTGACCGGACTATAAGCATGTTGAACGAATTGCAAACCTTAATCGTTGCTTGCCATCAAATCATACCGAAGCGAAATGACTACGGTTTGAGAACAAATGGACTCTGAAGCCAAACCACGGGCCGAAAACAAAAAAATAAGTCATATATTTATAATGAACGGAGGCTCTACCACTATACAATGTGTCCGGTCACGGACTAGCGAGATTCTATGTACTTATAAACATTCTAGTACTCAAATTTATTGATTAAAAAAAAACTGCCATTTTTTTCACAAAAAAGTTTACAAAACTTTCGTTGATTTGCATATTTCTTTGGACTTTAATTTTGTTTTCTTATGTTACGAAAATGTAAGCTCATCATTTCTTAATTTAAACGATAGACAATATTGTTGCCCTCTGAGTACACCTATTGTCGTCTCAATAAGACCAACACTTTGAGATATATGATTATTTTTTGTATACGCATAGAGAATATCGCAAAATGGCTGCCAAAAAGCGGGGAAGTGTATTAGACCCAAGTGTGTATCGTAATAGTATATTAAAACACTCGTTACATAAGTATCTAGAATATCGCTAGTCCATGACCGGACACATTGTATAGTGCGATACTCGCTTCACATTTAAAAATTCATGATTTTTAAAAATTGTATACCTTTAATAGCTATGCCCAGTGGTTTTACCCGCTGTTCAGGTCCACTGAAGAGGGCCACCCTTATAACTTAGGTTATGAAAAATAGATTAAGATCGATTCTCAGACCTACCATTTATACATTGAAAATTTCGTAAGAAATGGTCAAGCCGCTTCGAAGGAGTATGGGAACTAGAAAAACTGTGACACGAGAATTTTACCCGACTTTAAAAAAGGAGGAGGTTCACAATTCGATTTTTTTGTATGTATGTTCATTACGCCATTTCTCCGTCAATTGTGGGCTGATTTTCAAAATCATTTTGGGTAATTTATAAGTCTTACATATTTTTCTTCTAATGTATGTACATATACATTGACGATATGCTAATATCTCTTAGTAATTACTTAATGAAAAATGAATGCCCGATAAGAATTTGTATGTGATACCATCATACCACAACTAAAAAGGCCACAAAAACCGTCGGTAGCAAAAATCTATGAATTACTTTTTAATTTAATTATTGTTTTTTGGAAGTCAGTTTTATATTTATAAGAAAAAAAGAAAAAGAAGATATTTATTCTCAAAATTACGTATTTGCTTTACGTTTACACCACGCACTCGTAATATGGCTTCAGAACATAATTCTCATACTGACCACAACTCATAGTCCGCTCGGTAATGGCTCCAAGGTTTCGCACTTCACCGAAAATTCTTTCGCCTTCCTCCGATTGGCAAAAACATCTGGAAGTTAAAATAATATTATTTTTTAAGAGTGAAACATGGACGTCACTGTCGAAGGACCCAAATTAAACCAAAATGAATTTTAACTAAGTTTAATTAAAAGGTAAAATTACAATATTAATTATTATAAAATAGAATTCCTATTCCGATCGATATTAGATCCAGAATGAATGCCAAATCTTCACATGATTACTTATTGCTGAAAAAATACAAGCCCGGTAAACGGGGTCGTCTTATGATGAACAAGCGGCGTCAGCGCTTTGGTAGTAGGGGATAAAGCTGTTTCTAGGTGCGGTATCTCGGCCGATGCATTCTTGCAGTTTTAGGTGGTGGCTTACTATAATAAATGTGCTAAAAGTGTAAATAGTGGTATAAAAAACAGGGTGTTAAGTTCCTCAAAACTCCAAAAAAAAGATGAGAGGCGACCGCTGCCAGGGTGGAAGTAGGTCTTGTTGCAGAAGCCTAACGAGCTGAGCATGACGTAGGGTTCAATTTCCTGAGCTATGAAATTAGTATTGGGTTTTTCAAAAAAGAATTTAGTGGCAACCTTTAGTCTAAGATGAAGAAGAAGATGATCGAACGTATACATAGACATACTTACTTTACTGTCCTTTCAAGGATTTCAGACATAACATAACATATTAAAACATAACATAACGTAAACTTTTTCACGCGTGTACTTAAGAAGGCTTAGGAATCGGTGTATTTAATAGTACCTACACCTATATTTGACCAGTTATGCTTGAAGACTCATCTAATAGGGGACTCTGTGGTTGCTAATTAGAAATCCGGATGTAAAAACCCAATAACACTTAGACCGACCAGGGAATTGAACCCAGGACATAATGAAACAGGCTTTTGATACCGTATTATTTTATTTTATGTTTTATAAAGTAAGCAATTACTTATTGCCGGTCCTACTCTGTCCTCTCATACTAAAGTACTAACGCTGTAACAACAACACTGTAAAATCAAATGATTTTAAAAGAGTTACCATGGAGTTTCTTGCCAGTTCTTCTCCATATGAAACGACCAACCCGAACCGTGCACCTTTTATCGACGTTTTATAAGTGCCCATGTAGGCCTATGTGAAATAAAAATATTTTGATTTTAAGGCGTGCTGTAAAAATGCGTCATTTCTCTTAGGTATGTCCCCTAGGCCGCATCATCGCATATATTTTTTTTTGCGGATGGGAAATCATCAAATAACTTCCCCTCCATCTGGGCGAAGCGCCCAAAGCGGGTCGCTAAAACCCACCCATGTTCCTTCTATTGCCCTTTAAGTTCCGGGGCCACGGTATCTTTTTCGAACAACCCGCAAACCCGGCAGGACCCGCCTTCCTGGCAGGCGAGTTGCAGCCACACGCAAGATTATCAAAATATATCTGACGGAGATTCGTCGCAGGATGGTCGAGATCATCATGGCGGAGGACACGAAATCATACTCGCAAAACTTTTGTTAACACTTGTATTGTCCTTTCACAAAATCAATAAAACAAAATAACTAAAGATGCTAATGATCGATACAGATTTAAATCAGGAACGCGGGAAGTTTAGCGCGGAGTAATGGCTAACCGTGTCGCTCGCTGCCCGGTCCAAAAAGAAGTGCCCTCTATATTATTATACTCTTTGTGCCCTCCTGTCAAGCTATCCGCTCCACATCCACCTTCCAAGATGGCAACCGAATGAAACCGTCATTCGGTCATTCAATTTCGTTCAGTACTGTCATTACTCCGCATTAACCATCCCCAAGTTAATACTTGACGTTCCTACACGAACAACGATTTAGTTCACAAAAACAAAGTTAGATGGCGTTAGTTTAAATGTATGCGTCGGCGCTTCGACATATCTATAATATAAAAGTGAATCTCTGAATTTGTTGCTAAGCGCAAATCTCGAGAACAGCTGAACCGATTTCGCTAAACCTTTTTTGTTGTGTTGGTTAAAATTCTCCTCTTTTGACAGAGGGTTCTTATGAAGTTCTTGTGGAAAATGTAGGGTATGTAAGGTAGGTAGGTAGCATTGCAACGTACGCCGGAGCACCGCTAGTTTTAAATAATAAAAAAAACTTTAAGAGCACCATAGCGAGTTAGCTAGTAATACTTACGTATGCGCAGGAACACACTCGTACGCCGTAAATTTTCCCTTGCCATCGCAATGTGGTCTCTGTTCCAAGGATCCTATGAGACCATTCAGCGCTCTGGAGTCGAACTCATCTTGAGCAGTGTGGCATTTTGATGACACTAGACGTAACGTAAAGAAATTTTGTTGTTAAATCGTCATCTTTAGCATCTGCCTAGCCTTCAAAGTCCTGTCAAAGCATTTATTTCAATTAGACCATTACAGGCACTTTTGAATGTCAAGGAACAAAATGAAGCTACAGTCCCGGTCACAAGGTATAATAACTTGTGAAAGTACTGTAGTTGCCCATTGCAAAGCGTTGATCTCTATGGAGAAGAATGGGCAAGAAACTCCATGGACACTGTCCCATTCCTCTCTCCTTTTCCGAACTTCGTTGGGTTCGGGTACCGGGTACGGTTAGACCGCAGCATGCAGCTGAATGCCAGTATTTTATATGGAGCGACAAGGAGCGAAAAGGACTTTTGCGAGGGTTATGGGCAATCCCGCAATCGTGATGACTTGATAAGATAATAAGAGAAGTTGGGTTGATTCTTTTTATTACTCCACACTGTTATGGCTGGATGTATACGAGTACAACTCACTTCTAGTACAACTTTCCCACCCATCGTCGTCCGCAGTGCAAGTCAGTCCGTCACCACATCTTCCTACTGTGGTGCCCACACCAGGTCCTCCTCTGGTGCAGTGCTCACCTTCCCCTGAAAATAAGAGAGAGAAAAATGAAAGTGGACTGCACAAACGACATCGCATAATATCTGGCAGGCAGCGTGTCCTTTGCAATATTTTTTCTATTTATTGTATATTTTTTTTACCAATTCTTTGTGAAATCTACAAGGCTACTATTGTCCACTAAGGACAATGTTAGCCTTGTAGATTCTTAGAGGCTAGTTAACTTCTTATCCTATTTTATGTTTTGTAAGCAATGACTGTTAATCGGGCCTACGCTGTCCTCTCATACTTAAGTATTAACGCTGTTACAACCGCTCCGTTTTTCGACGTTTTATAAGTGTATGTATGTAGGCCTATGATCGTCAAATAGAATGGGTCAAAGGCAGGAAAATGCCCTTGTCCCATTCTATTTGGGTTGGGCGCAACACGTTTTCTTCTTCCATTCTCCCCTATCAGACGTCACGGCATCATTTACTCCTTTCTCCTTCATATCATTCCTTACACAATCCATCCATCTTTTCCTTGGCCTTCCTCTCGCTCTCCGTCCATCAACATTCAGAAACATCACTCTTTTAGTCACATGTAAGCCTATGTGAAATAAAAATATTTTGATTAATTGATTTGGCATAGGGCTGCCAGCACCAGGACCGTCGAAACCCTGTATGTAACATTGTTGTAGCTTTACCATGCCTGTAAAGTCGTATCATCATCCCTTACCAAAGAACGGCATACAGAAGTCACAGCAGTTGCATAACGTCGGGGAGGGTAGACTCAGGCCGCTGTGTGTAGCATTGTTGACGCTGCAGTGGATGGGGGGCTCCGCACAACCTACGTCGAAGCTATAAGTCTGGGGAAAGAGGTTTTAAGATAACCCATAACTTGTTTAGATGAAGATCTTGATTAATAAATGATAACAGTCTCCGAAAGATTAGCCAGCAAAGTGTATTTCATTTGTATGGTATACCCCCAGATATCCATGCTCATCATCATCTATTTATTCGCCAGCCAAAGTTTTAATGGGGGTGTCCCTTTTGCTAGTTAAATTAGTAAGTAACGTGCGCACTGCTGGGTGAATAGTTATAATTCCACATTATAAATTGCAAAATTAATTAACTAGTATAAATTTTAAAATTAATAAGACAATAATATATTAAATCAGTATAAATATTCTTTTTACCTAAATTAGATTGCATTATGTTCAGATTAAATTTGTTTATTTTGGTTATTATTTTGTCATGGCTTATGTGGACCCCTTTGGGTAAAAGCCTCCTCCAATGACGTTCTTTATGTTTAGCCAGCCAAGGATATCCAGGATTTTCCTGCTACCTTTACCTCTTCATCTGTTCATCTGGCGCCTGGGCGGCCTCTAACCCTACGACCTCTAGGACCTTGCCATTTCACCACGGTGAAATGGGTGGTACATAGGCCAAACATAATCCATCACAGAACATAAGACGCTATTGAAAAAAATAAATGACCTAATAATATTCTGCAGTCGCGTTTAAGATAGTTTTACCATTATCTCAGTCACCGACGTATATAAGGGGGGGGTTTTGGGGGTCCGGACCCCCCCCATCCTTCAAGAGTGCGTGCAATTTTTACAGCACCGCACCGCTTGTAATGGTAGTTGCAGGGTGCACCGCTTGTAATGGTAGTTGCAGGGTGCACCGCCGCTGGTCACCGCTGTGCGAGCCACTAACCCCCGCCGCCCGCTCATCGGGGCGCAACTGAGTTATGCAATTTGTTTTGTCGCTTCGCTTTGCGCAGTCGGTTTTTAACAGAAAAAAGTGTCACTCCTAAAAAGTATAAAACGAACACATCAGGCATCTCTTTTGGGTTTTTTTTCTAAAAAAGATAGATCGAACTCCTATGAACTTATGTCAAAAGACGATGTGGATTCCCGTAACTTTGAAGAAACTGAGAGAGCTGGCCCATCCACGGATACTGATGAAGACGGAGTGAAGAAAGGTAAGTCTCTTATTTATTTTTTTACCCAACTAAGGCGCAGCCAAATAAAAGGTAATGTTTTTGACAGTATGTGTATATTGTGTAGGTATGTAAATGTAGCGCTTATCACCGATTTTAATGACTGAGATGTTAATAGATTCGTAATAATGGTTCGGGTGACATAGGCTAGGCACATTTTTTTTATTTATGTTATATATACGTATATGTTTATATTATAAATATAGTATTTTTTGTAAATACACATTTCGGCAATTTAAAATCACTTTCAAATCAATTTTGTGTCGGGAGAGTCACGCCTACACAAAATTCTTCGTTTAGAAAACAAATTTTAAGTTATGTCAATTAATTTTTTTTTCTCATCATCATTTTACGTTTGTTTGTGTTGCGTTTGCGAACAACGTCAAAAGTAGTTTCTAGAATTATTGTTATCAACTCAACTGAAGCAAATAAGTACCATGAGCAGGTAGAAACAACTGCACAAGTGTGCTGCAGATGTTTCAAAAGTCCATCTAAAACAATGACACTGACTTTCTATATTTACAATACGGCCGACGTATCGTAGCAGGCCCGAACTTTGTGCAAAAGGCAGCGTATGAGCGTTTTTTAGGAACCAAATGGTGGCATGAGCCGGCGTGCGCTGGGCGGAGGTCTAGCTGGAGATTTACCCTATGTAAACACAATCGGCCCTTTTAGTAAACGAGAAAAAACTACTAACAATTTATTTTGTGGATGAAAAACTTGATTTGGTTAAACGTCAGTTATCTACCAACGATTACTTGAATTACGACTGTTTGAGAATATTTTATACTTCCCTATAAAATTGAATTTAAATATATTTTTTCTTAAGGTGGCCCTTATCCACTCTGCTATCGTCAATATCGAGCATGGTTTAAAAGCTAGTTGCTTCATCTAACGCAATCCAACACGATGTTTGACAAAGAGGCAACGCGAACAAAAGAGACAACGCTTGAAAACTCTGTTAGTATTCGGTAATTCCGTGATTTACTCAAATATTTCACAAAACTTGTTCTTGGATTTGCGTGCTTTTTTAAACCCTGAAAAGTTTATGAAATCCCATCAGGATTTCGATTAAAATGTACAAGGTTTCTATCGATGTACTTTTTTATATTTTTATTAAATTAGTACCTACAATATGGGGCGCCAAAGTTAACAAGATATCTGTATATCCAAAATTTCTGGAGAAATATGCGTAATAAAATAATAACATTAAAATCACGTAAAACGTTATCTCACTTTTCCAGTTTTCGGCATAAATGGGTTCGACTTTATTAGTAAGATTTTTTTTTCTTCTTTTACAGCCAGGATGGATTTGTGTTCGGCTACGTCTACAGTCACAGCCAGTACGGCCTATGATACCTAATGATATTGGAAAATATGTAAATCATCCACCAAACAATAATGAAGAAAAGCTCAGAGCATTAAAAAAGGGTTGGACTCCACCAGAAACATTTAAATTTCCAGTCACTATTACTGGTAAAAAGAAACTTTCTTTTCAGCGTCATTGGACTGCCAATTTTTTATTCTTGTATAGATTCTTGTTTACCAATTCGTTGTGAATGAGTGGACATGGTTGGCCTTGTAGATTCTTAGACGCTTGTTAACTTTTGTTAACGTATAATTTTATTTTCGTTTTGTAAAATGACTTATTGTCGGGCCTACGCTGTCCTCTCATACTTAAGTACTAACGCTGTAACAACAACATTGTAAAACCAAATGATTTTAAAAGAGTAACCATGGACATTCTTGCCGGTTCTTCTCCATAGGAAACGACCAACCCGAACCGTGCATCTTTTCTCGACGTTTTATAAGTGCCTATGTAGGCCTATGTGAAATATTTTTTTTTTTGATTTTGTTTAAGATTAAATATTGCAATATATAAATAATTCTATATGTTTTATTTGAAGGCACCCATTTATTTACTGTTTAGAGTAGATACATCTCTAACCCGAGTTATGATTATAAATGCCGCGCGATTAAATTTGCTTGATTTTATCATAAAAATATAGAAAAAATTGACTTGATCTTTATCCAAAGGTATTTTGTTTTTTTTTTACAATCTGAGACCCCCCCCTTGTCAAAGCTATAGGTACGCCCGTGATCTCAGTCAAGAATTATCCAATGCTGGCTATGTGCATTTTGTGCATGTATCTCTTCTGGAATGCAATACAATGTATCTTTATTTCCTATCTTCACAAAGGTAGATATCCTAAAGCGAAAGTGAGTTTGTTTGTTACGTCTTCACGCCTAAATGTTGGTACAGAGATGGTTGAGACCCTGGCGACGGACTGTGACGGACATAGGCTATTTTTTTTTAAATAGAAAAAGCGTTGAATAACTCACAATGTAAACGTAAAATTTTTGGTATTCTGAGAAATCAGTCACTATTTTTAGTAATTAAGATTTGACAGCTGATTTCAATGGAATCTGGCCTTCAAATTATTTTGCACAAGATTTATTTTGCAAAAATATTTAAACTAAATATTATTGGTATGGTACTTTCCCTATTCGCAAAACATTCACATTTTATGTGAATGTTTAGCTTTTAGTTTAGCTGAAATTTCGATTTGTCTCTCATCTCTTTATTAAATTGTTTTTGCATCATGTTATTTTTTGCAGTTTTATGCACAGTTAAGTTATTTAAGTTGTACTTACTCTACAAAATCCTTGCTGACACAAAACATCGTTTTCTGCTAACACAAAACTGAACGGAACCACAAAAAGAAAACAAAAGAATATCCCTTTGTCAGCCATTTTGAATGTCGGCAAACATAACACTGATTTCTGTTTTATGTGGCAATGTGTTATCTAAAACGATATTATTCATTGTAATTATCGTCAAGATTATCATTGGGCATCATAGGAAGTAATGACGATGTTGATAACAATTAGATATCATTGCGGTTAATGTCCTGTTTGGCGAAAACAGAAGCTTTTATTCAGTCATTCCTCGGAGTCCTATAGGCCTACCATGACGTATTAAAGCTGAACTTATTCCACTGGGGGAAAGAGACAGAGCTATACAGGGTGTCTAGCACCATGTCTTCCCCTCAGTGGAATAAGTTCTGCTTTAAGACGCCATAGTAATCTCATGGTGGCATGGAGAGAGCGACTGTCGCAACCCCGTGCAGGGCAAGCCACAATAGTGGCGGTAAGTCTCCTCTTTGAGGAGTGGCTGGAGAGGCGTCATGGCGTCCTCACCTACCGCCTGACGCAGGTCCTCACCGGACACGGAAGTTTCGGGAGGTTCCTGCACATAATCGGCCGGGAGGAAACGCCCGGGTGTCACCATTGTGACGATCGCCCGGAGGACACGGTGGAGCACACAGTGGCGGTCTGCCCAGCTTGGGCGGAGCACCGCCGTGCCCTCGTGGAGGCGATCGTTCAGTCCATGGTCCGGGGCGAGAGGGAATGGGAAGCGGTCACCACCTTCTGCGAAGCAGTAATGCTAGCAAAGGAGGTGGCCGGGCGTTTGAGGGAGAGAACCTCGAACCAACCCAGCCGCCGCGGGAGACGCCCGGGCGCCGGGCGCCGCGAGACGACTCCCGGCCACCGTAGATGCGGGCCTGTGGACGGTGAGCAATGGGTAGCTCACCGTCCGTCCGTCTATTGACGACAGGAGGCTTACCATCAACTGTTATTGCGATTCAATTGATGGCCTAAAATAAACTGTTTTGCTATTTCATACCACAATATCCATAACATGATCCAGTTTAGGCAACGCCAAATCAAGTCGACAATTGCTTCGAAACTGTTTTCGTTCATTCATTTTTCATACCATGACGTGACCTATCAACCTGAAAAGGATGGCTTATGTGTCAAAGTAACTAATTCAAAAAAAGTTGGTATTTCTTGGCGTGAAATGAGTCGTTTTGTTAATAACTTTATAAAAATTGTGATAATATACGTAATTCAAGGTATTTCAGCCATTATTCGTATTACTTATTAATATAACTTCAAATAATACTAATAAAATTAAGTAAAGAACTCTATTTATCTATTTATTTTAGTTAGTAGAATAGTTGTTGACTGCAATTGAATACAATTAGTGTGCAGGCATTAAATCAATTAATATACTGATTTTTATTACGGATTCCTGTCATAAAAAATAATTATGTAAGATCAACTTTTTGTTCAACTACGTAAAACAGAACGTCATTTGTCATCGACAGGTTACTTAGTCTGTGGAGGTGCGTTCCTAACTCGTCTTAATCAATTTATTTTAACAACAACACTATCTAAGCAAACCTTTTATATTTCTTAATTAAATAATTATATAAACTACTATTATTTAATGAGTACTAAATATGGCGTAATGGTATATAATTTGAAGCTAGAAAACGTAATTTGAAAATGTTTTTGTTGTAATTTTTATACAGATTATGCTTCGAAACGCATATGGTGCGAGTAAAAGAGACAGACTTATGCAACGTCTGTATAGCGTCATCTCTTTCTCACGCCGCGGACCACAGACAAATTTCGATCTTTCATTCAGTCCATGAAGATTCAAACTCCTGTCAGCTAAAGGCACTTCCGAATCTGCACGATTTAGTTTAGGTACTTATACTGGATTACATCGGAAATGAATGGTTAACTAAAAGTTGATGGTAGGCCTACAGGCCCTGTCGACGGCGCGTGCGTGTTTCACGCGCGCCTCAAAGAGAGTCAGCAAAGCAGAGGGGCCAGGGCCTCCGCCTGCCGGGGTTGCGGGTTGTTCGAAAGAGATACCGCGGCCCCGGAACGTAAAGGGCAACAGAAGGAACATGGGTGGATTTTAGTCAGTAAAAGTCTGACATTCCCCCCCGCTCCGCCCAGAGCGGGGGAAGTCATTATTTGATGATGATTTCCCACACGAAAAAAAAAAAAAAAAGATGTCATAGTAGGCCAGCTGGTGTAGCTAACCCATTCGGCCTAAAGAAGAACCAGAGAGTCCATTTTGAAAATCTTTAGCTTTCTTTTTAAATACATAGATATTTATGTATACTAGCTGTGCCCAGCGGTTTCAGCCGCTGCTCAAGTCCCTCTTATCACTTAGAGGTATGAAAAATAGATGTTGGCCTATTCTCAGACCTACCTGATGTGCACAGAAAAGTTCATAGAAATCGGTCCAGCCGTTTCGAAGGAATATAGGAACGAGCATTGTGACACGAGAATTGTATATATTAGATAGTTCTCGTGCCACAGTTTTAGTTGCCATACTCCTCCGAAACGGCTTGACCGATGTTTATTAAATGTACGTATATTTGGTACCTACCTAGATCTGAGAATCGGTCGTAACTTAGTTACTTTTTTTTCGCAGTTAGCGGGCAAAAGCGCGGGGCACTGCTAGAATGCATAAAAGAGAAAATCACTGACTCGATTTCGGTCAGGAGAATAATAAAATTATTTATTTACGTATCTGCTTATTCCGTTAATAATAAGCGATCTACTTTATCCTCCTTCTCGATCCAGTGCCGAGCATTCACCCGCTGCTCATTTCATAAATGCGAGTCTTTGTAAGCATGTATGAATGTTTGTTACTCTTTCACGCAAAAACTACTGAATGAATTTTAATGAAACTTTACAACAATATAGCTTACTAGCTTTCTCCCGCGACTTAGTCCGCGTGGCATGGTTACGTTTGGGCTAACGCTAACTTTAATCCGCGTGATGATCGAAATAAATTTATCTTTCTCTCCCCTTTTCTTCCCTCTTTCTCACTTATTTTTTTAATTACTCTCCAGGGTCCTAACTATCTCTGTACCAAAATTCATCAAAATTGGTTTTGCATTGTAGGCGTGAAGACGTAACAAACTCACTTTCGCTTTTATAATATTAGTAAGGATACATCAGAATAACACATAGGCTACAATTCATAAAGATATATTTTAAATTTTATCACCACACGAGTGAAACCGCGGGGCGCAACTAGTACTCTATAAACTTCACAAGAGCACCACCTTTGCAAATTTTAGTCAGCCCGGCTAAGGAATCACTCCCATACAAACTTTACCACCCCTTAAGCTAGGTTCATATTGCTGTGTCGGGGTGTGTCGGGGCGCGCCAGAACGCAATCGCTTACGTTCACTTACTATGAATAGATTCACATTAGTAGGTTGTGTTGTGTTGTGGCGCGTTCTGTCGCAGTAAAATCGCTCGACGCCCGATCGCGCCAGAGAGGTGGTGGGGGATCTGTCGCGCCACACTAATGTGAATCTATCATTTACGACACGTTATTGTGAGAGAACACAGTTTATGCAATTATTATAAATCTGTTTTTCGTTCTTTAAAATGTCTGATGAACTTATTGTGTGTAAAGTGTGTACTTGCTCAAACTGTATTTTAGTAAATCTGAAATATCGTTGGAATCTTTCGTCATCACTTTCTAATTCTCGAACAAGACAGTGAAATGCGCCTCTAGTCTCTCTTAATCTATTTTCGGGATGAACCCAATATCTCCTTTTCCTTTAACTTTTTAGAAGTCACTGTCAGACGATTCCATTTTAAAACACGTATTCACTCCACAGCTCTTAAAATGAGAATGATCTAAAAATGCGACATATTGCGCCACAAGACAACACATTAGTATAAACACTCCGCGACACAACAGACGGCGACCCGACACACCCCGACACAGCAATATGAACCTAGCTTAAGTGACTCAAATTTTGCATCCCCCATGCATAAGTTGAGACTTCCTTTAGTTAGGACGTAGGTAGTTTTTAGGAGAATGAAGAACAGGGTGTATGGCTCGAATGGAGAGGATCTTCCGACCAGATGTGTGTCGTGTATGGTGGGCCACTGCCCGGCAGTTGGTATTTTTTTATGAATGGCATCTCGTAGTTTAACCAAGGAGGTTGTCGTCTGCTTAACCGGGCGAATCCTGTGGATGCCTTAAAAATTAAAACCTCCAGCCAGGGTAAAAACTTACAAACTAAGCGACTACACGCTAAGGGGGAGCCCTGTGGGGTACGAGCCTCGACTTATTGCGTCGCTGAGGGAGGACAGCAAGGGACAGGCTGGATCTGGGGCAGTTGGTAGTCGGGTTCTCGTATATAAGCTTAACTCGCGGATAACTCTGCTTGCGAGATGTAGGAATATGCAGTTAGTGCTTCAGTGATTGCATAGATGGCGCTGTAACACTTTTTGCCACGTTCATATTTGTATCGCTACAAGTTCTATAGTCTCTGAGATTTCGTGATGATAATTTTCTCTTGTCTAAATATATAGATAGGTCGCGACTCTATTACCATTATCCAATCCAAATTCCGAAAAAAATATAAAACCTTATAGATAACACAACAAAAACTTAGGTACTTAAAACCCGGGAATCAAACACAAAACATCATGCTCTGTTGAGTTTCAATTTCGACTGTTCTCGTATTTGTAACTTCTGGAGGAGGCAATCTATTTATACTTACATTTAATTTTCAAGATACGATATTCTTACATAATGCATATTATCATATTCATACATATCATATCATACTGCTTATATTGTTGCCATTACTGGACACTACTCCGGCCTTATAACGACACTACAAAAAGAACTCTAGTTTTAATTTACTTTACAAAAGCGCCATCTATGATATAAACAAAGAACTAACATCAATTTTCTGTATCTCGTTATTTTTATCTTCTCTCGCAGGGACCGTTGTCATGATGTCTTCGAATTTCCAGTTCTTAGATATTAATTAGGTTTCCTTAATTTCCTTCACAATTTTGAGAGGAGTGGTGAATATTATTACCTGGAGTTTGAACCATAGATACCTATATTAAATAAAAGAAAACATTAAATTACAATACCGGTATCTATGGTTTGAACCTAACGTTTTAAATGCTAGTTTTTTTTAATAAAATGAAAAAAATACATGAAACAAAACGGAGTTTCTATTTGTTTACCACTGCTCTGCTAGCGGCAAAATCAAACATTTTGGAATTAAAGGAAAAGAAACGCCCTGCTTTATCAATATCATTTGATAATTCGTTGATATCATATCAAGTTATAGACCATAAAAACTGGGTTAACATAGAAAATGACTCTGCAAATATGTATTTTGTGACAAGAATATTTATTTGTATACTAGCTTTTGCCCGCGGCTTCGCTCGCGTTATATTCGGTATTACATAGTAGCAGTACCTGCTACCTGCAGGTTTTGCCCCTGCGCCTTATTGCTTTGTAATGGCAACGCTAAGTTTTCCCTTTTCCCTCGTTCTCCCTCATATCCCACTTTTTTTAAATAAACATTAGCCTATGTCCGTCTCCTGGTTCCCAACTATCTCTGTACTAAAATTCATCAAGATCGGTTTAGCCATTAAAGCGTGAAGAGGTAACAAACAAACAAACTCACTTTCGCGTTTATAATATTAGTAAGTTGTATATTGCTTATCAATTTCCGATCATGGCAATGACCAGAGGGTCTAGACAAGTGGTATACCATCACGCCTGTTAACATCGAGGAGTTAGGCAGAAGCCTAAGTACTTAATAGTACCTACCTACACAGTTATTTCGGTAGTTATGTTTAAGTATTATGTATTTGACGACACGGTTGGCGCAGTGGCTGAGCGAACGACTACTGCGCTGCCTGTCGCGGGTTCGATCCCCGCACGGAACAAATATTTGTATGACCTACAGAGAGTTGTTTCGGGTCTGGCTGTTTGTGCATGTGAGTCTAAATGTGTGTAAACGCACCCACGATACAGGAGAAATTCCTAGTATGGGGCAACGTTTTTTTTACGTGTAAAGTTCTTTAAGTATGAGGAAACTGTATCTTTAGGAGACTCATTAGGTCTCAAACGCACCAAGGGGTAGGTTAGTTTCGAGATCTTGTAGGCCTCCAAAGCACCAGCTGAAAGTTCTTTGAAAATGATAGCGCAGGTAACGTGTTTTATTGTGAATGTGAGGACCACGTGGATCACTTTTATTTACTTTGTTTGTTTTTGACGATTGTCTGGCAGTTTGAGTACCTACTATAAGCGACCTACACAAATTTCCTATTTTTGGTATTATTCGTCTTGTCGTCGAGCTTCTTGGGTTATGAGTCGAGCTACACGATAATTGCCAAATGCTTGCACTGACTGGACCGGGCCACTCAATCTGTGTGGTGCTTTCTAAAAAAGACCATTTCAGACACTAATCTGAACAGTCCTCATGTAAGTTGAAAACCTACTTGCAAAATAAACATGATTTATCATTAAAAAAAACACTTAATTTATCCATTCATTTCCCTACGTTCCCCGAATATTATAATAATGATTCCTTCAAAGTTTGAGTGAATTAGTTTCTTATAGGCAAGCGAGCTCCATCCTAGGCCACAACGTCGCTTCACATCAGGCGAATTGTAGCCTAACGCAAATCTATTTTAGAGTTTAAAATCTCTACACAGTACTACGTTAGTATTATATTATCTGTGACAGTACTAACTAACTTATTATTTTTTTCTTTAGTTAAAAAATCTCAACCTTTATTTAAAAAATAACGATTGTATATTGTTCCACGTTCCACTATAGACGAAAAAGACTGAACGAACCCCACGACACAGGGTATCCTAGTGTGGGGTTCAGTGTCATTTAAATTATGTGTGTACTTTTTTGTAGAACAATAAATAAATAAACTGGGTTGTGCAGATCAGATACGCAGTAGCTCCATGTATAACTGGTATTCAGCTGCATCTGATTAGACTGGAAGCCGACCCCAACTCTCTACAGCACAAATTATTGTAAAACCAACCTCATTTTCCAAAAAACTTCTACTCATAACAAGTCAGTATATTTAATCGCGTTATCTAGCACTTATCACTGATAAGCATAAGAATTTTATAAGCATACAATGTGCAATACTTACGAGAAGAAACTGTTTGATATGGGATCATTTTTATGGAGGAGATTTGTGAATTTAGGTTAGGTAATTTTTGGGTATTATCTTGACGAATTCTTTTTGTCATAGTTCTGAATCTAAAATGGCCGCTTAAGCAGAATCATAATAGGTTAATAATATTAATTACGTTACCATTCTTAAAATATTAACTGACCCGCGGCTTCCCTCGTGTTAAATTTGGGGTAACACAGTTCCCCTTTCATGATTTGCATGTACCTGCTACCTGTAGTTTTTTGGGGTGGGAAATCATCAAATAACTTCCCCCGTTCTGGTCGAAGCGGGGGGGAGTGTCAGACTTTTACTGACTAAAACCCACCCATGTTCCTTCTATTGCCTTTTGCGTTCCGGGGCCGTGGTATCTTTTTCGAACAACCCGCAACCCCGGTAGTTTTTAACCCCCGACGCTAAAACGACGGGGTGTTATAAGTTTGACGTGTCTGTGTGTGTAAATGTGTATGTGTCTGTCTGTGGCATCGTAGCTGCCAAACGGATGATCCGATTTGAATGCGGTTTTTTTTGTTTGAAAGGTATATCAGTCGAGAGTGTTCTTAGCTATGTTTGGTGGAAATCGGTTCAGGTCTTCAAGGTCATCAGGTCGTTTGTTAGGTGTGATAGGAATGTTCCACGCTCAGTTTACTTGCGAGCATATGTAGGATCTGACATTTGAAACATTGATGTCTTCTGGAACCACTGAGCTGGTCTGCTGTTAGGGCTCGAAGATAGGAGACGTAACCCTGGACTGCCTTTTAGTAAACCCATCGAGTTTGGGCTCGTTGAATTTGTCTTGACTAGTTCTCTTCATATTTCTAATTGATGAGGACCTGATGCTGGAAATGGGATGTGGCGGATGAAACCCTGGAATGCCGGAATGAAACGGATAAACCGATTTATATCTTTGCTGAAAATCTAGAATGACCAAAATTTAAAAATAAAACACAAAATTACCCTTAAATGGCAAGAAACATAAAAGAAATTAAATATAAAAATGAAAAATTAAGGAGCTCCTTTAAAAAGCATAAAATAAAAATTAAATTAAAAATTTAAAAACACCCCCGACCCAAAAAAAGTACGCAATTATTATGACAAAAGGTTAAAAATGCTAAACCCTATAAAAAGCAAAAAAAAAACTTTTAACACTACGTAAGTACCAACTAAAGCATGTCAGACTATCTACTCGGGACTTTGTGCCACCTTTATGTCGGAGGCATAACCGCTAATTTTGAACTGCAAATGGTTATCTTGGCCTGCTGTTGACCGTAAGTATGAAATTTTTGATTAAATTTTGTCGTGTCGGGGGACCGCTTTTTACCTTCAAAAATACTTACCTAAATCAAATGATCAATCACAAAATTCGTATTTTAAAACTAAATATAAACACAACTACACCAAATGATACAACAACACTGGACAAAAAATTAAAACAGACGAATAGTATGACTCACAAGATTTACTTGTAAAGAAAGAAGAAGATAAGTAAACAAAATAATATTTAAATTACAACGAAAATGTTAACGTAAGTAACGAATTCAAAAAAACTTTATACTCTATCTAAATAAATGATAAACAATAATTTTAACCCCCAATCTTAGGAACGACTCAAAAAATTTGTATGAAAAATGACAATGGGATTGAGGACTTCTTAATGTGAGCTTCTAACGTTAGGCTAATAAATTAGAGCGGTCCCCCGACACGACAAAATTTAATCAAAAATTTCATACGTACGGTCAACAGCAGGCCAAGATAACCATTTGCAGTTCAAAATTAGCGGTTATGCCTCCGACATAAAGGTGGCACAAAGTCCCGAGTAGATAGTCTGACATGCTTTAGTTGGTACTTACGTAGTGTTAAAAGTTTTTTTTTTGCTTTTTATAGGGTTTAGCATTTTTAACCTTTTGTCATAATAATTGCGTACTTTTTTTGGGTCGGGGGTGTTTTTAAATTTTTAATTTAATTTTTTACCCTTACGCCTTATTTATTGTAATAGCAACGCTAAGTTTTCCCTTTTCTTCCCTCTTTCCCCCTCATTTCTCACTTTAATAAATATATTAGTCTATGTTCGTCTCCAGGGTCCCAAATATCTCTGTACCAAAATTCATCAAAATCGTTTTTGTGGCGGGGCGTTTTTGTGGGACTGTCTCTTGTAATTTGACGTTCAAAAAGTGCTGATATCAGCCTAATTTGAATAAATGACTTATAGAAATATAGACCCCCTGTTCTCGGCTCTGAAAGTTCAAAAGTGACTTTTCTTTACGCTTTCACCTAGATGTTAACAGTCTAGAAGAAGAAGGCTTGTGATGCAGAGTAATGAGGGAAAATATAGCAGAGATAGACCAGAGAAACGATGGATGGACTGTGAGAAGCAGGGGTTCCCTAACTTTTTCATCATGTGCTCCCTTTCTGAAGGACAAAACATTCAGTGCCACCTTAATGCTGTTAAAATATAGTAACAATTTAATATTAATCAGAATTCAACCTGAAAAAACAAAAAAACCTTTTTTCGCAAATATTTCCAGTAGTTTTAAGCCAGTATATATATGTATGTTAGTTACCAAGTTTGTATAAAATAAATACGCTGTAAATAAGGTCCTTAACTATACTAATAGCCGAGGAGCTCGTGGCTAAATAATAGCAGCCGCTCGGGTCGATCTTTAGGTTAAGCCGCACTTGCCTATGTTGTTCTGTGAATGGGTCCCTCGTTACATACCGAGTTTCCTCCGTGCCTCGGAAAAGCACGTTAAGCTGTTGTCTCGGCTGTCATTTGTAGATCTTTGACAGTCGTTACAGATAGTCGGTGTCCCGAAAGTCTGACAAGCAGTCTCACCAAGTGGTATCGTATTACCCAGTACTAACTGGGTTACGGAGGTCAGATAAGCAGGCGCTCCATGCTCCAGCTGCATCTGGTAAGTCTGGAAGCCGACCCCAACATAGTTGAGAAAAGGCTAGGCAGATGATGAGGTGGAGTCTGGACATATCTACCAGGAGGGAATAGTGTAATCTACATATGTACAATTAATACTGGTTGCTATAGAAAACCTGCATAGACACTCTAATTTGCATAGTTCTCATGTAAGTTGACCAAGATTTTTGTCTAGACCTTAAAAGAGACTGTGACCTCTGAGTTTGTTTCGGCTGTTTCTTCTTAGAGTAGTCGGGTACGAAACACCGGACAAAACTAGATTATTAATTTTAAAAAAATGTGTTTGTAATAACCTAGCAAAATAAACATCATTTTATCATTTAATAATTTTAAAAAATCAGGAAAAGTTTACTTAAAAAGTATGCTAGTGAAACTACAAATTCCACTTGTCAAACCCCAATTCTTGCAGATGTAAACGTGAGAGTTAAGATGGCGGGTGTACGCAAATTTATATCTGAATACAATTAACTAAATCCTTAATTAAACACTGATAATAATGTCAGTTTCATTACTATCTTTATGACACTCACGTCTCCGAGTTGAACTTATCAAATCTCTGTCTACACAAAACATTATCTTGTTTGAAATGTCAACAAAGGAGTTAGGTATTCCGTGTAAAACCTCATTGCAGTACGCAATAATTCAGTATTTACATATTTTTTTTTAATTATTACACTAGTTTTTCCATACGCGGTTTTACCTGCGTTCCCGTAGTCACTTTCCAAGGGCGGATCCATATAGGAGCTTTTTGGGCTGTAGCCCAAAGCCCTTGAGGGTGAAGAGCCATTTACCATTTAAGACAATAGACAGTTGTGAATAAAAAAACTTGAGCGGTGTCAAGGGACACCCGGATGGAACGAAGTTAATATTTATTTATTATGTACAAAAAACCTGCATATACACTCAATAAAAATAATCGTCGCTGTTATGTTTGATGCTTATAAATGAGAGTCCGTTGGGTAAGATACTGGTTTATTGGTAAGAGACACAGGAGATGGTTATGAGTCTACATCATGACATGAAGTGTGGCGGAGCGCTGCCGACCACAGATAATACATTTACTAGTGAAGACCATATTAGTAACATACTAAATAGTGATGTTACAACATCCCCCTTGTTGAGTTCAAATTAGACCCCTGACTGACAATTAATATAAGTGCTATGCTATTTAATTTTATACAAGACAACATGCTTAATTATACTTATAGTTACTTAAACTTTACTTATGACTCTATTTATAATTTAACTTAATCCATTTCTTCAATTAACCTTCTGGTAGGTTTCACAATACGACCTGACCTAGTTGTTACATTTGAGGATTGCTGAGATGAGGATTCTTGATGCCTAGACTCCTGTCTGTCACCTTCCTCTCCCCTTTGTGACGAGTTGGATTGCATGGGAGGGTTAGCACAATTATGAGAATATTTATGTCTTAAGTGTATTCTATTCCTCCTATACCTAACTCCATTGACATCCTCAACAACATATGATCTATTATTTGACAATCTTTGCTTAACAATAGCTTGTTCCCAGTTGCTACTTGGGTTTCTCTTAAAATAGACATGATCATTATGATGTAACATAGACATTGACTTGGCATTTTTATTGTAGTATTTTGACTTATTTTTATCATTTTTCTTGACAGACTCTTTGTAATCTTTAAATGTTACCACTTTTGGCTTCAACTTCTTATATGATGTTGGAATGTTATCTCTTAAGTTCCTAGACATGAGTAACTGTGCTGGTGATGAAAAATTATTTTTACCTGTATTTCTGTATTGTAACAATGCTATGTATGGATCTGATCCATTTTCTTTGCATTTTCTTAGCATGTTTTTTATGATTTTGACTGAACTCTCTGCTTGTCCATTAGACTGTGAATGATATGGGCTAGTTACAATATGTTCTATGTCCCATTCTTCCATAAAATTTTTAAAATCAACTGACTGAAAAGGAGGTCCACCATCTGATACCAGTGACAATGGTATTCCATGACGAGCAAATATGGACTTTAAATGAGTTATTACATTTTTTGATGTACTGTTGTTATTTAATAATGCAATCTCTATAAATTTTGAATAATAATCAGTGACAATTAAATATACTAAACTATCGAAATGCATTAAATCAATACCGACTTGTTGCCATGGATATTTGCTTATTTCATAATTCTGTAGTGGTTCCTTTTGGTTACATGGTTTGAATTTTGCACACACTAGACATTGTTCTACTAAATTCTTAATATCACTAGACATATTTGGCCAATAAAGAGATTCTTTAGCTAAGTTTAGACATTTATTTATACCTTGGTGACCTTTGTGAATTTTTACTAACATTTCTTTATGCATTGACTGTGGTACTATTAATTTTGAGCCTTTGAATACTAAATCTCTAATTTTATGGATTTCTCCTTGTATATTCCAGAATGGTTTTATTAATGGACTGACACTATTTTTGGTTTTTGGCCAACCTTCATTATAATACTTTATTAATAGCTGCAGGGTTTCATCTTTCTTAGTTTCCTGAGCCAATTTTGTGCTATATTCATCTGTAATTGCTAAGTTAGCATACATTAGATTGACATGACAAGACATTTCTGATTCATTTTCAGGCCTATAATGTTCTTTCAAAGCTGCTCTTGACAATGTGTCTGATATGAACATTTCTTTGCCTGGGACATGTATAACTTCTAAGTCATATTTTTGACAAGTTAACATCATACGCTGTAATCTAGCTGGGACATCATGTAATGGTTTTTTAAATAGATAGACTAAAGGTTTGTGATCAGTATGAACTGTGACTCTATTACCATATACATATTGGTGAAATTTTTCACAACCAAATTGAATTGCTAGCAGCTCCTTCTCTATTTGAGCATACCTTTCTTGCGTTTCAGTTAAGGTTTTTGAACTGTATGCTATTGGTTTATTTTTCTGTAAAATGACTGCGCCTAACGCTGACTTTGACGAATCGACTGACAGGACTAATGGAATCTTGGGATTATAATGAGCTAAAACTGGTGAATTTGTGATTTCATCTTTCAGTTTCCTCAGACATTGACTATGATTCTCATCCCAAGTCCAGACTGAATCTTTTTTCAAAAGATTTCTTAATATTTGTGTTTTTTCTGACAGGTTACTTATAAAAGGTCCTAGGTAGTTTATCATACCTAGTATTCTCTGTAACTCTTTGACATTTTGTGGTGTAGGCATGTTGACAATTGCTTTGACCTTCTCAAGATCTGCCCTTGCACCGTCTTTACTGAAGACATAACCTAAAAAACATACTTCTGACAGTGAAAATTTACACTTTGACTTGTTAAATTTTAAATTGACTTGACGAGCTCTTTGCATGACTTTGTGTAATCTTTCATTATGAACTGACTCATTTGGTCCATAGACTAAGATATCATCGATGAATATAAGTACGCCTTCTATGTCACCAAATAGATTCATCATGACTCTTTGAAATATTTCAGACGAGGCATTTATGCCATAGGGTAATCTTAAATACTTATATCTACCAAATGGTGTTTGAAAAGTACATAATTCTGAACTATATTCATCTAAACGTAGCATCCAAAATCCTGAAAATGCATCTAAGTGAGAAAAACATACAGCCCCTTCGAGCTGAGACCTAATCTCATCAATTGACTTGAGTGGATAATGTTCCCTCATGATATTTTTATTTAAATTTCTAGGATCAAGACAAATTCGTAACTGACCTGAACTTTTTACTGTTACAACGACTGAATTAACCCACTCTGTAGGCTTTGTAACTTTCTTAACTACTTGCATTTTCTCCATGCGATCCAACTCCTCACGCAGTTTCCCTTGTAATGCGAATGGGACTTTCCTGGGCGGATCCACGCATGGTACTGCATCAGGCTTGAGTTTCAGATGACAGACTGGAGGCAGACAGCCAAGACCCTGGAATACATCATTATATTGTGTATGAATTTGCTCACAAAAGTCTTGTTTTGACACTGAAAAGACACGTTTTATTATACCTAACTTTTCACAAATTGGGAGACCAAGGACATTTGGACACTCTATATCTGGTATAATAAACATTATGTTTTCAACAATGTTCTTATTGTTTAAGCAAAAATTACAATTTAAGTTGACTTTGCCTAAAATCGGAATGGATTTTCCACCAAATCCTGTGACATTTACTTGACATTTGACAAGTGACAATTTTGACAGCTTATTTTGACTTTTAACATTTTTAAATGTTTGTTTTGACATTATGTTGACATCTGCTCCTGAGTCTATGATACATTTAACTTTTGTATCACCTACCAATAAGCTAATTTCCCACGACTGCTTTGAATGATTCAAAGTATTGACGACTGATGATCCATTTTGTGACTGACTGGACGACTGTGCCTTATTGTGAAATCCCTCAGACATGTGACTGATTTCATCATTGAGACTCTGACATTTTTTCTTTTGACTTTTTGACTGGACATTGGATCTCTCAGACATGACATTTTTTTCATACATGTGATATGAATTGGGACTCTGACTATTTGACTGGATAAAAAATCTATCCGACATGTGATTGTTTTCATACATGTGATATGAATTGGGACTCTGACTATTTGACTGGATAAAAAATCTATCCGACATGTAATTGTTTTCATACATGTGATATGAATTGGGACTCTGACTTTTTAACTGGATAATAAATCTCTCCGACATGTCACTTTTCTCATCATAGGGATAGATGGATGGATGTGATGTCTTACTGTGTGTCTGTGTGTTCCTGTGTCTCTGACTGAGTGACTGACTGTGAGAATGACTATTATGACTTTGACTCGACGTTTGATTGTGATTATTTAGACTCAACATTTGACTTTTATGACTTTGACCATTATGACTTTGACTATTCAGCATACCTACGAAATAATCTTGACTACCATTATCTGAATTAAACGATTGCAACTGACTGACTTTTTTATTTTTGTGACAAAATTTAGCAAAATGATTGTAAGATTTACATGACCTGCATTGAACTCCTTGAGCTGGACACTTGTAGCGATGAGACTGCCCACAGCGGCTACATGTCTTCGAGCTGCCTGAAGCTGAAGGTGACTCGCGACTGCCTGAAGCTGGCTTGCGACTGCTTGACGCTGACTTGCGACTGGAAGCTCGCTGTCGACGATCTCCTCGACTACGGCTCCTCCGACTGAGATGCATGACGTTTTCACTGGCGATGCTGCTCCCTTTGACTATTTTCTCAGCATCCTGCTGTGCGACTATGAGCGTCCTCGCTAGCTCTTGCATTCTCTGATAGGTTAAGTCATGTTCTTGCAGTAACCTTTGACGCACATGTGACAAGTCCAAATTGAGGTTTGCAATAAAAATATCTTTGATGAGCGATTCCCTGAGCGTGCCAAACTCACATTCTCTGCTCTTATTCTCCAAATCCGTGAGGAATTCGTCGATGCTTTCGGATTTTTCCTGCTTACGTGTGAAGAATAGGTATCTGCACATCGTGATATTTTTTCTTGGCTCGAAATATTTGTTAAATTTTGTTTTCACCTCTTCAAGCGTGCTGCCATTGATTGTTAGGTTAAACGTGTTGAAAATGTTCAGTCCTCGCTCACCGATTGAGTGCAGCAGAATGGCGATTTTGCGTTTCTCAGTTGCTTTGTCAAGGCCTGTCGCTAATAAATATAGCTCAAATGCTTGCGACCATTTTTTCCATGATTCAGCGTTGTTATGAGCTGGATCCGACGATATATTTAACTGCTTCACACGTGTTTGAAAATTTTGCTCACCATCATGGCTGACGTCCGCTTGGTCCGGCATTTTCTTCGACGACCTCGACTTTTTCTTTCTGCTTAAATGACTTCTGACACCATGTTATGTTTGATGCTTATAAATGAGAGTCCGTTGGGTAAGATACTGGTTTATTGGTAAGAGACACAGGAGATGGTTATGAGTCTACATCATGACATGAAGTGTGGCGGAGCGCTGCCGACCACAGATAATACATTTACTAGTGAAGACCATATTAGTAACATACTAAATAGTGATGTTACAACAGTCGCGACACCACACTGTTCAATACGAAATAGAAAGACGAAACGAAAATAACTGGCTTGCTTTCTATGAGAGAGAAAGAGAGCCAGACAGAGAAACACGCGCACGCCGCACGGCTTACAACTATAGCAAAAAGTGTCGTTACAACTTTTGGTCTTAATTTTTCCGTCTAACCCCCTTTCGCAACGCGCGATAAGGAACTTCATTTAAAAAAAAAAAACAAACATTAATTTGGCAGTTATACAACTCTACCATATATAACACAAAACTACTAAAAAGCTGGGCTATATTAAACTAGAAGTGCGCTTGATGTGTCGTCGTATGTACCTAATATATCATTATTGAAAACAGTTTTAGACATAAGGGTAATTACTTGGTTAATTAAGCAGGCCCCCAAAGGCATAGTATTAGTCCAGGGCCCCACAAACCCACGGTCCGCCTCTGTCACTTACGCTACTGCTCAGCTCCCATTCCTCGTAGTGTGATAACCTATGACACTCACAAATAAAGTGGCCTTTTATTGGTGAAGGAATTTTCAAAATCGGACCAGTCGATCCAGAGATTAGGTAACCGATACAACCTTACAAACTTTACCTCTTAATAATTTAATATATAAAATTGTCGTGTCACAATGTTCGTTCCGATACTCCTCCGAAACGGCTCGACCGATTCTTATGATTTTTTTATGCATAAGTCTGAGAATCGGTTACTATCTATCTTTCAAACACCTAAGTGGTAAGGGGGCACAGCTAGTATATTATTATAAAATAGAAGCATAGATTCCAAGAAGTCAGAAGCCGTTGGTCCCGGCTGTCATTTGTAGATCTTTGACAGTCGTTACAGGTAGTCAGTGTTCCGAAAGTCTGACAACCAGTCTAACCAAGTGGTATCGCATTACCCAGTACTAACTGGGTTGTGGAGGTCAGATAGGCAGTCGCTCCATGTAAAATACTGATATTCAGCTGCATCCGGTAAGACTGGAAGCCGACCCCAACATAGTTGGGAAAAAGCTAGGCAGATGATGAGAAGCATAGATTCTAGACTCCATCTTTCAATTTGTAATTTGTGTTAAATAGATTAGGTATAAACATGTCAGTATGATTTGAGGCATAATGTAAAGGTTATATCACACGGTACAGTAGAATAGAATATTCCTTATTAAGTCGTCATGTTCGTGAACAGGCGCTGTCAGTTGAGAATGGTCATGTTTTAGCTGCCACGGTTCATTTAATTTATTTCGTTTTTTAATTAAAATTTTTGCTTTTACTCTGGACGCTCTAACTGTGCACGATTTTCTACATCGTTCTCACATGTATGTATAATTTCAACATGAATAATGTATGTATGTACCTTTGATCTTGTAACAATATAATATTATTTACTTATGTCCATGGATTTTCTTGCCCATTCTTCTCCATAGTGATCAACGCTTTGGAATGGGCAACTGCAGTACTTTCACAAGTTATTATGCATTGTGTCTGGGACTGTAGCTTCATCATTTTGTTTCTTGACATTCAAAAGTGCCTGTAATGGTCTAATTGAAATAAATGCTTTGAGTTTGATTTTAAAGTACACATATACACATAACAAAATTACAGAAAACATTTCGATCTTTTCAAGGCGACTTTTGGATGGATTATAAAAGGCAGAGAAACAATACTTGAGGTTGTTTGTGTTGTACCAACTAGGTACATATCAATACAGTAGTACTGTATCTCTAATCTTCAAATTCCCTCAAAACAAAAAATATATGGTTTAAAAATCGAATTCGGTGACTTTTGTTTTTAAGATTTTGTTGCCAACAACTTCAGTTTCTTAAATTTATTTTTCGCCTTTTTAATGTTTTTGGAAGTCGGTTTTTTTGGCAAAAAAGTTTTTATTTTAACCTTTTTACTTATGGTACGCTGGTAGGTATCTCATACAAATTCTTATAGAGTAAATCATTTTCCATTGCTAATAAGAGATATAAGCATATTGTCTATTTACATTACAAAAAATATGTAATATAGAAGATAATCAGAAATTACCCAAGCAAGCAATATTAACAAAAATATGGGATCCCTTCGGAACAATACTCTTTCGATTATAAAAATAATTTGAAAATCGGCTCACAATTGTCGCATAAAACGCGTTACAAAAAAAAAAGATTTAGTCGAATTGAGAACCTCCTAATTCTTTTGAAGTCGGTTTAGAACATACACACAAAACAGGACAGAAGTGACAAGATAAATATAATAAAATAAATAAATATCTTGGGACAACTCACACACGGCTATCTGATCCCAAGCTAAGCAGAGCTTGTGTTATGGTAACCAGACAACTGATATACATACTTATATAATTTATAAATACATACATATTATAGATAAATCACACCCAGACACAGAACAAACAATCATGCTCATCACACAAAGTTTGTCCTGGGTGGGAATCGAACCCACGACCTCCGGCTCAGCAGTCAGGGCCACTAACCACTAGACCAACAGGCCCGTCAATAAGAAACAATTTAGATATAATATAAAATATTAAGAAACCGTAAATAGTACATTACTGCCGCGGTCTATAATGACTACTTTGCTGGTCGCGCTGATGATGGCCGACAGCGCAGCGTAGCGCAGCTCCAGGCCGACACAGCGCGGTCAGCGTGCAGCACTTGATGGACGAGCTGAGATAAAGGCCGAGACCGTAGGTCGAGGCCTTTACAGCGAGGACAGCAAGGGCTGCAATGATGGCCAAGCTGAAAGGCCTAGAGCGTAGCTAGGCTAGCTCGAGGCTCGCTCCTTGAAACAGTACCTACGGCAAGGTCGACTTTGCTCAAACAAGGTTGTCAAAATAATGACAACATTACATGCATTTTTGAGTAAAATACATTAGGTACTACAAAACCTTATTATACGTGCGTGGCTAATATTATAAATGCGAATGTTTGTGAAGATGGATGTATGGATGTTTGTTACTCTTCACGTCAAAACGACTGAACGCATCTTGATAAAATTTGGCACAGAGGTAGATTATAGTCTGGAATAACACATAGGATACTTTTTTTTCGATACCACGCGGGCGAAGCCACGGGCGCCAGCTAGTATTAAAATAAATTGTATTTGTCAATCATAAAGGATAAGTCGAAAATAGAAGTTAAGGCGTGTGCACAGATAACATTATCGTTCACATTAAAACAAGCACTTTGATAAAAATCCACAAATAATATTAAAAACACATTCCATGACGCCAGAGATACTCTGCTTTTCCTTACTAGCGTATACAAATCTGCTATTATATTGTATGTTAACCACATTTAATTCTAGTTCGAGGTGAGAGCCTGGGGATCCGTCACACAGGGTATCCTAGTATGGACTCCAATCTCTCACAAAGGAACTTATTTTTTTGCATTTGTTACAATGTTATTCTTATATTTGTATTTATTACACCTATATGCCAATGTGTACCTTTGTGAAGAGAGAAAATAAAGATTTATTATTACTTACTAATTTGGCTACCTCTATCTCTTCTAACTGTAATATAAAAAGTTAGGTATAGCTTACTTTAAAATATATATAAATTTAAAACATTCCACTTTTTGTCTATTCATGATTAAAAAATATTTTTGCTATGAACAGAATACAATAAAATCGGTCAAGCGCGAGTCACTCGCACACGAAAGGTCCACCATCCTACTAATAATATAAATGCGAATGTTTGTGAGGATGGATGTATGGATGTTTGTTACATTTTCACGTCAAAACGGCTGAACGGATCTTGATGAAATTTAGCACAGGGGTAGATTATAGTCTGGCAACAATAACACAGGATACTTTTTTCTGCTTTGCTCCCTTTTTACACGAAACCCCAAAAATGCACCACTGTACCATAGTGGTTTTAAAATGAATCGTCCATCATCAAATAAATAGTATTATGTTTGGCCCACAAAGCACACAATATAAGAAGTAACAGTTAAAATATTCCGCCATCTTCTTCATCTTCTCTTCTATTCTCGTCGAGCCAGCGACCGTTCATAAAGAGAGCAACTCCATGACAGTGTTTACTGGCAATACTGTCGACGGATAGCTCTCTTCATTAACAGATTATAGGCATCTTCTCTTCATGTCTTCTTTTGTTCATTCTTCTTCTGTCTATTACTTCTTGACTATTACTGTAAGAAGAAACATGGATAGCTTTTAGTTAGTATAAGTCTGGCACTCCCTTTCGGTCTTCCTAGAGCGGGATTACGAAAAAAAACCGGCCAGGAACAAGTCCGACTCTTGCACTATGGGTTCTGTAAAAACTTCCGACATAAACGAATATATCTTTTGACTGCGTGTCTACGCAGACGATGACACAGACGATGTAATCAAAGTTTCACAATAAAAATCAATCCTCTTAGTCTTAAGAGGACTGCTTTTTATTGTAAACCTTTTATTACATCGGCTCAAACTTTTTCGGTGTTTGACACTAGCAAACACCACCAAACCTAGCTGACATGTGACAATAAACTAATGGATTCTTAAATTTACCTTGCGAAAAATGAAATTGTATAAAATCTGTTTCTTCTAACCTGACAGACAGATGTGTTGCTGGGGAGTTTGTTCCGCCTCTTCGTCTTCCCAGCTAAAACACTTAGAAGTGGCGAAGGGGAGACTGTCTCTTGTAATGTTGCCATTCAAAAATTGCTGATTCTCAGCCTAATTTGCATTTTGATTTTTATATTATTATTTATTTATTCTAAAAGGCATCAAACCCACAAAACACAAATAAAAAAAAACATTAAAATATCACCATTCTGAATACAAATTAATATTGGTACAAATATTATTTTGATGATATTCTTTTTTATATTGATACAAATTAAATTAATACTATTAACATTGGTAACACTGACAATCACACGTTATCAGCTTATACAAATTCACTGCTGTAACGACATCGCTGCTGAACTAAATACACTCCTACCCACCTTCCTTCAAAATCCAACCTCCATTGACTATATAGTCTATTTCGCGTCAACGTATTGCCGATGACATAAATGCAGCTCACCACAGAGGTGCTAAATGACCCAGCACGCCTTCATGTTTGTCAGCTACTGTTTGCCTTTCATTGTTGCGTTCGTACTGTTGTAACGGGACTACAGGGTTGGTAACTGAAGCAACCGATATTTAGAGTACTGAATGGAATTTAGTTTAGCAATACTTTACCGAGGACACAGACATAACAATTAATTAATTATAGGCTGGTACACTTGTAGCCTAAAAATCTTGAGAGGTGTCAAGGGACACCCGGATGGAACGAAGTTATTATTTATTATGTAGAAACAACCTGTATACACTCAACAAAAATAATCGTCGCGACACCACACTGTTCAATGCGAAATAGAAAGACGAAACGAAAATAACTGGCTTGCTTTCCATGAGAAAGAAAGAGAGAGACAGACAGAAAATACGCGCACGCCGCTCGGCTTACAACTATAGCAAAAAACTAGGACGGCAAAAATTAAGACCAAAAGTTGTAAAGACACTTTTGTTACAAGTTTTAGTCTTATTTTTTTTCGTCTAGCCCCCTTTCGCAACGCGCGATAAGGAACTTTGTTCCAACAATTACAGTTACAATCAATGTCTGCTCATACAATTCAGTCATTTTCACCTTACCGTCTTCAGAGATCATCAACATCATCTGCCTAGCCTTTTCCCAAATAATATAATATGTTGGGGTAGCTTTCAAGTCTAACCCGATGCAGCTGGATACTAGTATTTTACATGTAGCGACTGCATATCTACGGTTTAGATTGGAGATTACAAATCACTTGTTCAGAAATAAATACTTACCTACCTATTGCTTAATTTATACATGTTTGTTTTACCAATTAGTTCAAAATAATAAGGTTATTGTCAAAATTATGTGTTGTCTACCGCTGTGCGGTCTTACATTCACAACCCAGTTAGTGCTGGGTATACGATACTCCTTGCTAAGCCTGGTGGTCAGACTTTCGGGAAACTGTAACGACGTCTTCAGAGAGCATTTTTCTCCAAAATCATCACCTACATCACTGTAATGTTTGTCTACCTCTAAATTTTGATTTTTAATAACTGCTGAACTAAGTACTTTAGAGGTCTGATAACATTGACCAAACCTGTAACACTTATATCAATATGGACTGCTAAATTATATAAAGTACTAGCTTTTACCCGCGGCTTCGCTTGCGTTAAATTCGGGGTAACACAGTTCCCCTTGCGCCTTATTGATTTGTAATAGCAACGCTAAGTTTTCCCTTTTCTTCCCTCTTTCTCCCTCACATCCCACTTTTTTTGCTGGTTCCCAACTATCTCTGTACCAAAATTCATCAAAATCGGTTTGGCCTTTAAAGCGTGAAGAGGTAACAAACAAACAAACTCACTTTCGCTTTTATAATATTAGTAAGAATTTTTATTTAATGCAATGAATAACCTGGAATGGTCAGATAAGATAGGATTAATGAAAACTGCTAAAGATTGAACGAGAATAGAAGGGCATAGCATTGGTTTCTTTGTGTGACATGATTTGCTGAAATTATGAGCTAAAATGTAGTCTTAAAGTATTTCATGTTTTTTTTTCAATATACGTATTTCCTCTTAGTCCCCACATTACCTACTTTTTCGATTCCATCGGTTACCTAACTAAATAATGAGAATGAATTTCGCCAACCCTGACTCTCTCTCCGTTACAAGCCGCCTTCTCTTGGTCCACTTGATTATTTGTCAAAACATTCGTGTTCCCACAAGATGGTTTTGGACATTTTGACCTATGCTCCGAATTTGTTACCATAGATATCAGAAAGGAGTTTACTTTTTTTAATGTCTATGATCGTTACCGTTTCAAATTGCTTTGAGTTTTACGTGGAGTTCTAGAGATAATTAAAAATAATGATCAAAGTAGAATATACCTACAAAAGCTAATAATATCGTGACTCCAGATTTTAATAATCCAATCCTTACTAATATTATATAAAAGCGAAAGTGAGTTTGTTTATTTGTTACGTCTTCACGGCTAAATGGCTTAACTGATTTTGATGAATTTTTGTACAGAGAAAGTTGGCACCTTGGAGACGGACAAAGGCTATTTTTATATTATTGAGTTTTTTACTAATGTGATAGTTTTAAATAACTCTTCTCCGCTTTTTATCATTTTGCAAAACATAGATGATGATTCTGATGAACTACCTGATTAAAGTATACTAAGATTATAATGACATGCCTAATCACATCTAATTTTATTCTAAACCAATCCGTCGCGATTAAAGATAGTCAGATTTAGCTTGACAACCACTATTTTTGTCAAAACGTCAATTTCCGAATAGTAGATAAGATTGCGATTTTCTCTAAAGCCCCGTTCCAATAAACAAAAACGACTCGTTTTGCTTACGGATAGTAAGATTTTGACATAAGTCTCATAGAACTTATGTCAAAATACTACCATCCGTAAGCAAAACGAGTTGTTTTTGTTTATTGGAACGGGGCTTAAGTTGAGTAACTAAACTATCTTTAATGCTGTCAAACTATAATATAGTTAAGTTGTGTCACTTCAACGGTATTTCAAAATATGAAATGTCGTTTGACAGGAATAAACTTAATTTTAGTGATTTTTAGAGTAGTTTTAGTTTTTATATACCACACTTACCGTTGATGTCCATTGATGACTTACGTGTTGACCTATGTTTACAAATAAAGCATTCTTTTCTGATATTATTGTAATTTATTGATATTATTAAAAAGATAGCTATATTGTTTAAAACTTATTCAGTAAACAAGTTTCCTGTCCAGGGGGCGTACTGGCTGGACGTACATGTTAAGTATCACCATTCGCATCTATATAATTATCGTGCAATGACGTTCTTACCAACATAAAATATGAAAGGAATGTTCTCCATTACAACAGACTCGGCTAGAAACAAAAGATGTTAAAACAATCGAATATAAATTTACTTCATGACTGTCAATCTTCTATTATTGTCTATTACACGATTAAAGCATGGCTGACGCTAATAAAGATGGTGGAAGCGATGAGTTATTAAAAAACGGGGCATGTGCAAGTCAGACTTGTGCACCGAAGGTTCCGTACAAACTTGCGACATGACATCAACGGCTATATATTTGTTTTTGTAGTTGTATACCTGCCAAATGACAGCGTTTGTTTTTTTTTATTCATAATTATTGTCTTGAATGGTAACTGGGGGTCCTTCACCCTCAAGGGGCTCTGGGCTACAGCACAAAAAGCCTTTACATAGTTTTTTTTTGTCCCGCACTAGTAGTTGTTTCGGGTCTGGCTGGCTGTGTATGTAAGTTTAAATGTGAAATCCCTAGTGTGGGGCGAAGTTTTTTTTAAGAAATAAACTAGGAATTTCTCCTGTATCTTGGGTGCGTTTACAAACATTTAAACATACACAAACAGCCAGACCGGGACCAAATATCTGTAGGCCATACAAATATTTGTTCCGTGCGAGAATCGAACCCGCGACACGCAGCGTGGCATTCGATCGCTCACCAACTGCGCCAACCATTTTGTCTTATATATTTTGACTGCATATAATAATAATAATAAATAAATATCTTGGGACAACTAACACACGGCTATCTGATCCCAAGCTAAGCAGAGCTTGTGTTATGGTAACCAGACAACTGATATAGATACTTATATAATTTATAAATACATACATATTATAGATAAATCACACCCAGACACAGAACAAACAATCATGCTCATCACACAAAGTTTGTCCTGGGTGGGAATCGAACCCACGACCTCCGGCTCAGCAATCAGGGCCACTAACCACTAGACCAACAGGCCCGTCAATATATACACTTACTTAATGTATATACTTAGGATAGTTGATTTATTTTACAGCTATAAGGGACCATAGACTTATTGAGTACATAGTTTTAATTTCAACTCGATACAGGTAAAGGATCTTGAGGGACAAACAGACAGACGAACAATAAAGTGATCCTATAAGTGTTCCGTTGTTTTTCCTTTTGAGGTGCGGGAAATTAGGAGGAGCTCGTGGCTAAATAATAGCAGCCGCTCGGGTCGATCTTTAGGTTAAGCCGCGCTTGCCTAGGTTGGTCTGTGGATAGGTGACCACCCGTTACATACCGAGTTTCCTCCGTGCCTCGGAAAGCACGTTAAGCCGTTGGTCCCGGCTGTCATTTGTAGATCTTTGACAGTCGTTACAGGTAGTCAGTGTTCCGAAAATGTGTCAACCAGTCTTACCAAGGGGTATCGCATTACCTACTACTAACTGGGTTGTGGAGGTCAGATAGGCAGTCGCTCCATATAAAATACTGATATTCAGCTGCATCCGGTTAGACTGGAAGCCGACCCCAACATAGTTGGGAAAAGGCTAGGCAGAGGATGAGGTATGGGAAATTAAAAACGATTCAAATTACGTTATTTTATATTAGCTTTTGCCCGCGGCTTCGCTCGCGTTAAATTCGGGGAAACACAGTTCCCCTTTCGTGATTTGCAGGTACCTGCTACCTGTACTTTTTGCCCTAGCGCCTTATTTATTGTAATAGCAAAGCTAAGTATTCCCATTTCTCCCTCATTTCTCACATTAAAAAAAATTGCCTATGTCCATCTCCAGATTCCCAACTATCTTTATACCAAAATTCATCAAAATCGGTTTAGCCGTTTACGCGTGAAGATCTAACAAACAAACAAACTCAATTTCGCTTTTATAATATTTGTTAGGATTGTCTAGCGTCTTAAATGGTGACTGGGGGGCTCTCACCCTCAATGGGCCCTGGGATACAGCCCAGAAAGCTCTTACATATGTCCGCCCCAGTCGCTCCCTGTTACATGGGGTTCAAAATATAATTGGCGAAATGTTTCTGCACTATTTTGCACACTTCTGCCCTGGCCTTAAAGGATAAGA
The DNA here is from genome assembly GCA_905475445.1 of Ochropleura plecta. NCBI lineage: Eukaryota > Metazoa > Arthropoda > Insecta > Lepidoptera > Noctuidae > Ochropleura > Ochropleura plecta. The sequence goes on along the minus strand of FR997750.1, from coordinate 5,844,231 downwards.
AGCATGATTTTATATTACGTTTAGAACAATTCCTTCGTTCTGTCATTTTTCTAAATTCGCGGTGATCGGATCCGTGCACTTCATTAGCTGTTTAAAACAATCACGGACATACAACCTTACAGATAAACGTTGCATTTTATACCGAGTATTGAATGACGTATATTGATGACCAAGGAAACAGCTGGCTTTAGCATCTTCAAGGTCTCGTCTGCCAGTCAACTCATTAAGATTCGAACAGTTGCTAAAACAGTTAATTATTTCACACCTTTTTAATCACCTATGGAATGGAAGTAAACTGTTTGGAATACTATCGGGAGCTTCTTTGTTACTAATATTAAAAATGCGAATGTTTGTGAGGATGGATGTATGGATGTTTGTTACTCTTTCACGTCAAAACGGCTGAACGAATCTTAATGAAATTTGGCACAGAGGTAGATTATGGTCTGGAATAACACATAAGATACTTTTCGATATCATGCGGGCGAAGCCGCGGGCGCCAGCTAGTCTTCTATAATATAAAAATGAATCTCTGAAGTTTTTGTTTGTAAGCGCAAATCTTGGGAACAACTGAACCGATTTCGCTAATTCTGCTTTTTTTGTATTGTTTAATGTCAGACGAGAGTTCTTATGAAAGGCAGAGTTGGTAGGGTCCGGTAGGTAGAGTAGGTTGAGTGGCAGCTAGTTTATACTTATATAATATTATTACTGACTAGCTTTCCTGCGCGGTTTTAATCGCATCTTTAGTTACTGTCTCACTCCCTTATGTAGTGATAGTGTGATCTTACTCAGTGATAATGTAGCCTTCTAATGGCAAAAGATCTTTTGAAATCGGTCCATTTGTTATTAGTTTATTCGTTCCATACAAAAATACAAATCTTTCCTCTCTATAATATTAGTGTAGATCGAATCAAATCAAATCATTTATTTATTTTCATAAAATTGTAAAACAATCAATTTATTTAACTGTACGAAATTTAAGTTATTTGTTTTGAGTTACAAATTCACGTCAATACTTTCGAAATTCAATGGCTAACAAAAGTCTGACCGCCAGTGTTGCCAAGGGATTTCATATTACCCAGTAGTCCAGTACTGACAGGTCAGATCGACAGTCAATACTGATATTCAGCTGCATCCGTCTTGACTTGAAGCCGACCCCATTATAATATGAAAAAGGTTAGGCAGATGATGTTAAAATAATTACATAAAAAGTCGTGCCGATATGACAAAATTACCTAAAACATGTGTAAATTAGAAAAATATCTCAATAGACGACAAAAGTTTAAGTGTACTATCAACCATGCTTCCTCTCCACCAATTCGACATTGACAGCGCTTTTATTTTGTGTCAATAAGGTCGGTTTTCGTAGTTCAAGTAGAGCATAGAGATGCGGGTGACCATAGACGAGTAGAGGCGTCAATTATCGCGGCACGCATGGATGTGCCAAGTGGGGTCTCACGAACAGCTAATTTGATTGGCGTGGTTGCCCAAGAAGAACCGTTGCTTTAAGGTTACTTACGATATTGAATGTAGTTTAGACGACAGGCATCTCAAAATTACTATCCTTACTAATATTATAGTTAAAAGCGAAAGTGAGTGTGTTTGTTTGTTTGTGACGTCATCACGCCTACATGGCTAAACCGATGTTGATGAATTTTGGTACAGATATAGTTGGCACCCTGGAGGCGGACATAGGCTAACTTTTCTTTAAAAAAATGAGAAATGAGGGACAAAGAGGGAAGAAAAGGGAAAACTTAGCTTTGCTATTACAATAAATAAGGCGCTAAGGCAAAAACTACAAGTAGCAGGTACCTGCAAATTAGGAAAAGGGGAACTGTTACCCCGAATTTAACGCGAGCGAAGCCGCGGGCAAAAGCTAGTATATTTATAGTTTTTATAAGCCAAAGCCACTTTTGTCTTTACATGTTTCTCTTTCGGTAGAAGTAGACAATAACACAAACGTATAATATTTAGAAAAGACAGACAAAACGTCCCGCTTTTTGCTTAGATGACATCTAGGTATGAGTCGTAAGTCTGACAGCCAGTTTTATGAAGTGACATTGTATTACCCAGTACTACCTGGGATGTTGACGTTAGATAGGCAGTCGCTCCATGTTGCTAGGCTTGTGAAGTTATGATGAACTGTCTTTTAGGAACCATCCCAAAAGTTCATGGAATTTTAGGAGTAACTAAAACATACTTATAGATAAGGACTTGGACTTAGAGTTGCAGGCACCAGCCCGACATACGATACAAATCCTTACTAATATTATAAAACGAGTTTGTTTGTTTGTACATGGCTAAACCAATTTTGAAGAATTTTGGTAAAGAGATAGTTGGGACCCTGGAGACGTACATAAGCTATTTTTTTTTAAAAAGATTGAGATATGAGGGAGAATGAGGGAAGAAAAGGGAAAACTTAGCATTGCTATTCCAATAAATAAGGCCCTAGGGCAAAAACTACAAGTAGCAGGTACCTGCAAATCAGCAAAAGGGAAACTGTGTAACCCCGAATTAAACGCGAGCGAAGCCGCGGGCAAAAGTTAGTACAATATAAGCTTACTTCTTTGGCAGCTACTCTACCGTTTAGCAAAACTTTTACTGACGTTTTATTGTACCATGGTAGGAATTTTAGGAAAGATCTTACTATAGATTTTTTTCTCTAAACTAAGAAAATAATTAATCAGTTAAGAGTTTAACTCAATAGATTTTGTAAATTACAGCCTTTGGTTTAGGTATCCAAAATGTAAAATTGTATTGTAAGTAGTAGACACTACTGATTGTAGCAACGAGACGCAAGAATTTTAAAGAAAGCCACAAAATAACGAATACAACCAAAAATCTCATAACTATCGTTAAAACAACAACCAAACAAGTCATAGACTCACTTCTAAACGGTAGTCTTAAAACTAAAAAGCATATTTCACTCATTGTAACGCAAATTACTTTAAGAACCGACGCCATCTTGTTTCGCGCCATTTGCATTCCATTTGTTCGGATTCATTGTCCAACGTCGGCTAACGTTTTGTCAGGCAAAAGAAAGGAATATGTAATGCCTTATGCAACTATATGTGACCTATTTTAAAGGATATTCTAGTTTCTAATACATTTTCTTGTGGAACTAATTTAATTAGTTGTACAGTTACTTATATTTTTTTTTAACGATACCGAACGTTTTTTTCTAAATGATATGTTCCTCTTCATTATTTTACTGGTTTTAAAAGCCTCAGTCAAAACTAAAGGAAGTCACGAAACTACTACTCAACATTTAGGCTTACCCTTTTCTAACTGCACACAAGCCCTAATAACAACATTGCTGGACATTAATAAGACCTCCTTGAGGCTGGACATTAAGACTTCTTCTAAGTTCTAATCACTTGTGTCTAAGTAAGTTTATGCTAAGATTATTACAATACGATTAGTTTCAACATGCAATATATTTCACACGCATGATTTTTTGTCCTGGTATTTTATTTCTACGAAGCGTATTGAAAAACGTTGTTTGATTCACGTGAGAATTTGTCACTGCTGTTCCCGGTTCTATAACACCCTCGCCTGGGGGCTTGGACGTTAAATCCGCGTTGGCCGCAATGACCAAGTTTCCTCTCTTTTTAACCCCCGACGCTAAAACGTCGGGGTGTTATAAGTTTGTATCAAAATGTATAGTACATTTTGCAGCATTGGTTGTTTCTCCAGACATAACTTTTAATTCGATGCCGTCTAGTGTTAGTTATTTATCGTTTGGTTGCCTAACCTGGTCTGGGAGTTTTTATGCCGCCTATAAGCCTCTGATTTGGCTTAACATTCCGTTGACAAATATCTTTCAGGAATGTTGTTACCGTCGCATAAGCAAGTAGTAAAAATACAATCCGCACATGAATCCAAAGAGACAGAGGTGCGGTTTATACCAGGCCGACGGTCTTACCAAGAAGTTCGTAATGTGAATAAAAAAAAACAGCTTTTAACACTAAAACCGTCAAGAGCGAGTCGGACTCACACAGTAAGGGTTCTGTACTAGCTACAAAATACAAATACAAATACAAAAAAAAATCTTTATTTTTCCTCCACAAACAACACTTATAGGCTATAACTTAAAAGATAACAATATATGCAGTAAGCATCTAATGTTCATTTGTGGGAGACTGGTGCCTAAACTAAGCCGTGGCCTGTATTTTAAGACACCAGGGACTCCCCCCTACAGGGACAGATAGCGTCAAACCATTATTATTAGCTGCTGTATGGCGAAATATACTATTATAATTTAATTCATCCCATTTACAACACAATTTTTGTTAGAAGAAAAAACAAATTATTAAAAAGTAAACTAAAAAATCAATTTAAAATTTAAACATTTTGTGTGAAGTGTATTGTCGTCCTATGTGTATATGGGACATGGTGTGTGTATGATACGTGTGTGTGGTATTGTGTAGTGAGCTTGCGACATAAACGGTCATGTATTTTGTCTGCGTAGACTTAGAGGTTTGTTTTTTTTCACAAATACAAGACACTATAGATATGAGTTAAATAATTAGGTTTTAGTGTGTTTACTTTTACGGGTTTTAATTTCAAAGAGACAAACAAACAAGAAAATGATCCTATATTGATCCGTTTTTTTCTTTTTGAGGTACGGTACCCTAAAAACTACTGTTAAATCTAGGCTATACGTTTGAAATCATCTAGGTAAGTTCTTCTAGCCTACTATGCCCTACAAAGTAAAATGTTCGCTAATATAATTTCAACTATGTCACGCTTGCACGATAACTCGTTATACACGTATCAGTGTTATTGGAAGACATTTTGTATACCGTGTTCTTTTTTCGAAAAATTTAAAAAGAAATTTCATTTTTTCATTAGTTTCGTACTGGACACCTAATAGACGGACTTCCAAAAAAAAGAAGGAGGAGGTTCTTAATTCGAATGTTTTAAAAAAACATTCGTTTGTAACGCGTGTTTTCCATAGACTGTGAGCCGATTTTCAAAATTCTTTTTTAATCGCATGGGTGACATCCGAAGAGGTCTCATAGAAATTTGTACATAGATGATATGCTAATATCTATTCATAGCAATGGAAAATGAATGCTCGATAAGAATTTGTGTAACATACACAATAAATCAGGTGCAATAAAACGATACATCAAACAAGAGTCACTGAAGTCTGAAGTCGGGAATATACGTTAGGAGAACGTCATTCCTTGGCTGGATTAACTTGAAACTTTGCATAGACATTTTTTCACAAAATGAATAGACTATTTAGTACCACGCTGCAGTACTAAGGAGCTGAACAACGGGTGAAACCGCTAGCCACGGTCGTTCCTTCCTTCATAAATTCTTCGATGTCTTCTTTTACCAGTTTCCTTAGTCAAGGCAGACCACCTCACATTACTTACTCAAATATTTGACACAAAATAAATTGATAAGAAACTATTCAAGTCTGGTGTCTGTTAAGTCGAGTTATATTTAAACAGCTGATGAGACCCCACATCCAAACATAAACCCTGTTGTCAATAAGGTAAGGTGTATAACATAATAAGCAAGTGTTATTTGAATACTCAGAGACATGATTCAGAAAAGACTGCTGTTTAAATAATAGATGTTTTATTAAGTAACGTGGTATGACTGATTCAGAATATGTGGACTTTCAACTTACTTGCATATTGTAGTCAAATTAAGAATTCTTGGAAAAGATATAGGTATTTTTTTATTTGGATTAGAAAACATCAAATAATTTCCCCTGCTCTGGGCAGAGCGGGAATCGAACCCGATACCTCATGCTTAGCATTCACGCTTGCGAACTCTAGATCAACGAGAACGTAAAAAACATAGTCCTTTTAAATCCTGAGTGTCAATCAATTTAGGTATATTATGTGGTACTAGACCATCCCCAAACAAAGTCCAGTAATAAGGAGATTTACCTCCTTTCTGATATCTATGGTGTTACTGCTCTCAAATCACTTTCTCTGTGGGAATACAAAGCGGCCGAGACACAAATATCTAGGCTTGAGGAGCCTAGATATTTGTGTCTCGGCCACAAACCAGACACGGAAAAATACCAAACATATTTTGAATACCTAATAGAGCTTATGTACAAAATCAATTACTAGACACGTGTAAACCGGAGTCCTTAAGTTATGTTACAAAATAACGTCAAATATATTAATAAATCGAAGACTGCTATGGTAGGCAACTCCTACAGATTAAATTGCGCGTCATGTGGGACTTCTTGACCGCCATTTTGAAATGTAGGTACCTAGTGTTCTGTAATTCTGACTAAAAAAACCATAATCTGTATTTTTCGAATGTTGTGATACAAACCTAGACCACAGACCTCTATGATTTTACTCCATTAGAACTAAAAAAAATATCTAGAAGTTGCTGAATGAAGACAGTCGACATTACTTTCTCAGACCGACGGATAAAAGAAAATACTAAGTATATCACAAAATTCAGAGATTATATTTTTAAATATGATATTAAAGATCAAATAAGAAAATAAACTAGTTCTTTACTTGACGTCAAGCTTAATGGTAAAGAAAAGAGTACAACCGAAGATAATTTCAGGAAATTTGTTTAACAATGATTTTTAACATAGACAACAAAATAGATTGAAGACTTTTCTGGGAGACTCCGAGGCTAGCTAACTAAAATTAAGTTTACTATATATACATCACTAACGATAATGTGGCTAGACCATTCTAATTAATATAAGGATAAAATATATACTAAAAATATTACAGGGCGTCAAAAAATTATCAACATTGCTGTCAACATTGCCTAGCATTGCAACGATGGATGGCAATGCTGATTCTTTGAACGCCAGGTCACGTAAAGAGTCTAACAGTATACTAAATTTAAGTTTGTATTCAATAGGTGCTTCATTATGAAGGCTGGTGGTATATACCTACAAACATGTATCTGGTAACTGAATGGGAGAAGACCAAAAGACCTTATATCTTAAATAACGAAGAATGACCAAAGCACAGACACAGCTTGCTGGTCCTGCAGACGTGAACCAGAGTGAGGATTGTGTTTTGATGAGCGTAGTGTGGGACCCCCAGCTAAAGATTTTGTGGCTGGCTGTGTCAAACTGGACGCGAAAGAGCTAAAACAGGGTATTATGGAGCATTTTCGGAAAAGCCTATTTCCAAAAATGGACTAAAAAAATCTGAGTTGATTGAAATGTCAGTGGGCACGAAATTTTGCTGGACAACGATTGGCAGATGTGGCAAAACGGTTGTGGTAGAACAACCGCGGAAAGCGCAGCTAGAAGGTGTATAAGGTCACGTGAACAAGTGTAGGACCAACTGTAGGAGCGGTCCTTAGGGTAATGCTTGCTTAGAGCAAGGCCTATGATGAACTTTGATCATCCTTCGGCTAAATGACGATTGAGATGAAAAGAGAACTGATTCATAAGTTCCAGAAATGCACAATGCACTAGACTAACTTGTACCAATCTTTGGAGCACGTGAAACTGTGCACTTGCAACCAATGATATCACAATGCCTTTAAAATCTAGGCAATAAACACTTGAACGTAGTGCGAGTAGTAAATGCTACCACTTGCATGGGTATCTATCACGTTCTCGTTATCAATCGATAAGATCTTGATTAGGTCTCTTATCGGTAACGTTTTGTGATCGAAATTGATGCTAGACTGCTCTTTTGTAAGTTAGTTTGAGATAGATTTTTTCTATATTTCTTAGTGGTGGAAATATCAGGAATTATGCGAGACAAAAACGAGTTCCGCCGACCCCAAGTCCATGGAGCAAGCGCAAGAAAATGATGAAGAATGGGGGAAATATGCCTGATATTCTGGCATGAGATATGAAAAGCTAGATTTTCTGCAGCTAATTTACCATTAGTAGTTACCTTTCGCCACTATGTTGGGGTCTTCGGCTTCCAGTCTAACCGGACGCGGAACGAAAACGTAAGGGGTGCTGGCTAAAACAGCAGATAAATTGAATTAGAAGGTGCTAGTTCCATGTGGCAGGAGTAATGGTCAAAAATACTGCCTAGTGGGCAGAAATTGGCGGTGTGACACAATAGGCCCAAAAAGAGGAGGTGATCTAGGTTTGGCTCAAAATTTCAGCAAAACTGAGATGTATTGAAATTGGCAAAAATTCGATGTATCAAACTAAATTGCTTACTGACTTCTAAAAGTATGAAAACTTATTTCCGTCCTTTTCTTGGTTTGCGGAAGTCGGTTTTTTGCGAAAAAGTTTTTTATTACAGCCTTTTTAGTTGTGGTATAATTCTTTACTTTCAAATTCTTATCGAGTATTCATTTTCCATTCTTACTAAAAGATGTAAGCCTATTATCCATTTACATTAGAGAAAAAATATGTAGAAGATAACTTATAAACTACCGAAGAAATATGGATGAAATTGATACGAGACCCCTTTGGAAATGTACCCTCTCGACGATGAATTTTAAAAATCGGTCCACGTAAAAATTAAAAACAGTCGAATTGAGAACCTCCTCCTTTTTTTTAAGTTGGTTAAAAAGAAGTCATGCAACAGAACTTTAGATTTAGAAGGACTTATTCCGGTCATTCAATCCGTTGAGTAGTTTAAAAGATATAAGCGACCAGACTTTATAATCTGTAAAAATTACAAAACACCCTGATTTTCATTTAAGGTAACATCACGCTGTACCCTCAGACGTGGTAGGAAGAGGTACTCTTAAAAATGTATCCTCTGCTTTTCCTGAAAGCAATTGGTAGGTACCGATTTTAACAATTTTGCCAAGTCCTCCGTCAACGTGACGTGGTGAAAGCGTGTGGGAAAAAAATCCTAGAAGATTATAAAAGGAAGGTTCTAGAAATGTAGATACATACTTTCTCCCTAAAAAAGGTTAATAATGCGTAATCAACGAAATCTAGCAAAGGAAATAAGCATGTCACCATAAATAAACAACACTGTTTAGTTAGTTTTAAGTGGTTTACACTTAAAACTAACTAAACAGTGTTACATTCAATGATATGTTATCTCTCGTTTACTGCTCTTAATCTAAGATATGGAGTTTTTTCTTTGCAGGTACTGGCAATGTGACCCCGCGGGTAAAAGACAAATATTTGTTTTTTTTTAACGTTAATTGAGGTGATAACGTGGAAAGTTCCGTTTTTAAATACATTAACTTTTTAAAACGATGTCTGAGGATTTCGAATGGAAATCTAGAGATGTTTTTCAATAATCGAATGTTTTTATGATTCTAATTATAATGTATATTACATACTTAACTTACATCTAAAAATTATTCAGTTTTAACTAAACAAATTATGCTTATTTCTTAAACCTTAGTACAAAATTAATTATTGAAATTCATAGTATAGCCGCGCAATATTCAAAATTAAATCTTTAATTGAAAAATATATTGAAATTAGGAATTCAAAATTAACTTTTTCTCTAATTTTTTTTTTATATTTGATGATTTATTTCTAGCTTATTTTTTCATTTAGTTTCTAGTTAATTTAATAATTAAAAAATAAAAGTGTCTCTTACCCAAAATGAAAAACTTCCACTGCAAGATTCCCCCTCAACTGATCCGCCATCTTGAATCACATGTTTATCTCATTAGTTGGTCCATCGTTACGACGCCCTGCCGACCGTCATGTGACCAATCACAGACCAGAAAACTTTAATTGTTATCTATAGTATGATAAAACAATCCAATCAAATAGCTTTATCAATAATATTTTGTTACAATCATCAAAACCATATTTCCCGCTCAAAAGTGACTGAAACACTATTCTATCCACTCAATTGACTTCTATTTTAAGAAAAAAACACGTGAGAACCTCTAAGTTCCAAAAGTAAAATACCGTAATTATTCTAATTGTTAATTTCCAAGTGTTTAACTTTTAAAACGAACTAATTTTAGAGACGATTAAACTTAAAAGTATTGTGAACTGATTTTGGTAAGTAGCACTGATGGCGGCAAGAATAAAATGGCGTCGGTGCTTACATGTCGAGTGTTTTATACAAGTGTACCTGTTACGTCACACCTGTGGCTAGGACACGGTGATAGGGCGCGTTTAGATGGGTGACTGTTTCGTCAGATTGTTTTCAGATCCATTTATAATGAGGTGTTAATTTTAGAATTTTAAGACGGTTTTGAATGGGTTAACAAACATGATTGTTTTTTTTAATTGCGTTGCCTTTTTAGTTGGTCGCCTTATCTACCACCATTTGGCATTTATTTCATCAGATAATTCCTCATTAATTTAAGTTAAAATGAGGAATTATCTCTCGATCCCGTCTATCCTTCGCAGATCTGAATGTCTATGATAGATTGTCTCTCGATTTGCCATTGTGTTTTTTTTTTTGCGCGGTAACTAGGTTGTAGGGATCAGACAGGCAGTGACTCTATATTAAGTACAGGTATCTCTGCAGCTCCATTCAGTTAGACTAGAAACAGGCCCCAACATAATTTAATTTTTATATAACGTTGCCTCACACATCACACATAGTTGGAAAAAGGTAAGGTAATTACGACTTACGACAAAACTATGTACAATTTCGAAGCTGTTCCCAGCGGTTTCACCCATTGCTCAGCTGCTGGTGTCAAATGTCGTAGCGTGTTACTCCATGAGCCTTCCTCGATAAATGAGGTTTCTAACACTAAAATATTTTTTCAATAAGAACTTTGAACATTCAGGATCTTCTTGTTCCTGAAAATTCAATCAAACAAACTTTTAAGCTTTATAATACTAGTAAAGATGAGTAAAAAAATCATTGATTTCTGATAACTTGATCCAACAGACCGAATTAACTTGAACAAATCAAAACAAAATTGAATTACATGAAATCAAAATAAGCTAACACTAAATCAAACTTAAATTACGTGAAATCAAACTTAAGTTACATTAAATCAAAATTAAAAATACGGTAAAAATAAATAAAAATTAAAACCAAGAAAGTAAAGATGTAATGTCGGCACCAGTAAAAGTAGCAATTAAATCTCCCAAATAACTCCATATGAACACAGCTTAATATTATTCTTATCGGGAAAACGGGTACGGGCTGTAGGAAACACAGTTTTAGTGACTTTCAATTTTCTTCCATTGTTGCCGATGTCGAGTTCCAAAGCTTGAGTTTTACTTTATAAGTTATAACATGGCCGCTCAAGTATTTGCATAGACTTATGTAATGTGTCTTGCAAATCGTGCTAGTTGTTATTGAGATAGTCTCGAGAGAGAACGGTGGGGAGATGACTCTTAGGTTAGAATTTTGGAGTGAATGAGAATTTAGTTGTATTTTTTTCTCTGTAACTGAAAAAGATCAAACGGATCCCTTATTGGATTACTTTGTTGTCCGTATATCTGTCTGTCAGTCTATCAAGACCCTTTATCTCGGAAAGGCTTACATTCTAAGAAAAATCTACAAGCTTTAAAAGGAAGGCTTACAATCAGCAATCAAACACTACAAACTTGTATGTAAAAAAAAAAAAAAAGTTTTTTATTTTAGTATTCATTTTCTTTTGTTACCTAATGGTTAGCGGATAATAGATCTAGATATATAGAAAAAAATATATGTATTATAGACGATAACTCATAAACTCATAATTTTAATTATTTATTAAATTAATTTATATATATATTAATTTTATTTAATTAAATTATAAATAAAATGAATATGGGACCACTTGGGAGGTATTATAGGTACTCTACCAAACAAAAAAAGAATTTTGCAAATCGGTCTTTGAGTAATCGGTGAACATACAAACAAATAAAAACAGATTCTGAAGAATTGAGAATCTCCTTCTTTTTTGAAGTCGTCTTCTCGCTGTCTGTCTGTCCCTACCTATGCTTAGATCTTTAAAACTACGTGACGGATTTTGATGCGGTTTATTATCACATGGGAAATTATAGATAGAGTGAATCAAGATGACGGTTTATATGTATTAATAATATATTAATATAAGTTTCTAAAATAGAAGTCAGTAAATGCCTAGAATTTGTTCTAAGAAAGTTTAAGAGAAACATTTGACGATCTTTTTCGAACAGAAGCGGTTCTTTTTGTGGTTCCTTGTTCAAATAAAACCGTTGTCTACAAAACCACATGTTTAGCACTTTCCGTCGGTGACGTGATCCCGAGACTTCCGGTCGGGAGCAGCTAAACAAACTTCACGCCTGCGACCGAAGAGCCAGACAGACATCTATTCCAATAATGGTACGTATTCGAACCCAATCAAGATTTAAGCAGGGACGTTATACTGAAACAATTTCATTGAGAATTCGCTTTAAAAAATAACGAATGAAGCTTCAACATATTCAGAATCGAGGAGAATAGCCCGGGAATAAATAATAACAGTCGTACGGGTCGATCTTTAATGACTTCTAATAGGCGAATTTAAAAATCAATTATAACGTACCTACATAGGTACATCGATTAATTTGGTATAATTTGAAGTATTATTTGGTGTTCGGATAAAGTTCAGGTCAGTCATTCAGGTTCGGTCGGAGTTACTCGAATATAGGATACGTCAACTTATATGAAAAGGAAGGAGTTGACATATCCGCTTAGGGATATATGGCGACGCATGTGCGACGGCGGCCAGGCCGGCTGATCACCGGGCGGGAGGCAAGGCCTGCGCACCACCCGCCAAAACCAGGGGCAGGGGAAGGTCCTCCGCGACCACCACCACCAACGCCGCCGCCACAGCCGTCGCCGCTGGCGCCGCTGCTGCCGCCGCTATCACTGCCGCCGCTGACGCCACAGCGGCGGCAGCTGGGCCATCAGAGGGGGGGGCTGATATGGAGTGCCAATAACGGCCCCATTACGCCTCCTCCAGGCGAATATCAACCACTGCGCCTGCGCTCAGGATCTCCTGCTCCAGAGCATGGCGCAGTGGTCGATTCATATCGCCGTGGTCGCTGAGCCGTACTTTGTCCTCCCCAGGGACGACTGGGTTGAGGACCTGAGCGGCTCAGTGACCATAATTTCGTCGGCCGCCGCCGGTACCCCGTCCTTCGAGGGTGTCAGGAAGGGTCAGGGGTGCGTCGCAGCACGGTTCGGGGATATAGTCGTAGCGGGTGTCTACTTCTCCCCGAGCCGAACTCTCGCCGAGTTCCACAACTCTCTGAGGGAGTTGACCGTCGTCGTCGGTAACTGCTCCCTCCCCGTGCTAGTGCTCGGGGACTTCAACGCCAAGAACCTGGCTTGGGGTTCTCGCTGCACGGATGTGCGGGGAAGGATGGTGGAGGACTGGGCACTGGAGACAGGCCTGGTCGTCCTAAATCGGGGTTCTGTTCCCACGTGTGTGCGGATGCGGGGCGAGTCGGTGGTGGACATTTCGTTCGCTAGCCCCGCTCTGTCGCCGCGTGTCGTCGACTGGCGCGTCATGGAGGAGGTGGAGACCTACTCCGATCACCGGTACATCCGGCTCGACGTCTCCACCCAGACCTCCAGCGCGCCGGTCCTACAGGCCCCGAGTGGTCCGCGATGGGCGCTGAAACAGATGGACCGGGAGCTTCTCCTGGAAGCCTCGATCGTGCAGGCCTGGGTGTCATCACCGGACAGGCCTGCCGACACCAACCACGAGGCGGACTGGTTCCAGGAGGCCATGTCTGAGATCTGTGACGTGGCAATGCCCCGAGTCCGGTCTGGAAGCGCCCGGCGTCAGGTGTACTGGTGGTCGCGCGAGCTGACGGCACTGCGAGAGGCATGCGTCGCTGCGCGACACCTGTACGCCAGGCACCGCAGGCGCCGCATTCGAGCACCGGATGCGGCAACCATCGAGGCGGAGCTGTATGAGGGGTACAGAGCGGTGAAGACCGCCCTCCTAGAAGGTGTCTTGCGGGCCAAGGATCTGGCCCGCGAGGAGATGCTGGAGTCTCTGGACGGGGATCCGTGGGGGCGCCCATACAAGATGGTGCGGGATAAACTCCGCACCAGGGCCCCCCCGCTGACGCAGAGTCTCCGGCCCCAACTAGTTGAGGATGTGGTGAGCGCTCTGTTCCCTTCGCGAGGGGAGCATGCTCCTCCGCCTATGGCTCCGCCGCTTGCGGTGCCACAAGCGGACCACGAGGACAACGACGACGACGTTCCGGAGGTGACTGGGGTAGATCTGAGAGCGGCGGTGGGCAGGCTGAAAGCCAAAAACACCGCCCCGGGACCCGATGGCTTGCATGGCAAAGCCTGGGTCCTGGCCCTGGAGGCTCTCGGGCCCCGACTACTAGGGCTCCTAAGCGCGTGCTTGGAGAGAGGCCAGTTCCCACTTCGGTGGAAGACGGGGAAACTGGTCCTCATACAGAAGCCGGGGCGCCCTGCGGACTCTCCGTCCGCATTCCGGCCCATTGTGCTGCTCGACGAGGTGGGCAAGCTCTTTGAAAGAGTAATTGCAAACCGCCTCGTCGGGCACCTTGTGGGGACGGGGCCGGATCTTGCGGAACACCAGTATGGTTTCCGCAAGGGGCGCTCTACGGTGGATGCCATCATGCGCGTGAGAGCCCTCACGACGGGGGCTGCAGTGTCCAGGGGTGGGGTTGTCGTGGCGGTGTCTCTCGACATCACCAACGCGTTTAACACCATGCCTTGGGGCTGCATCAGGGAGGCACTCCAATACCACCGGATGCCGACCTATCTTCGTCGTGTGGTCGGGGCATATCTGACGGACAGGGCCGTCATATACCCCGGTCGCTCTGGAGAGTGGAACCGGCGAGAGATGTCGTGCGGTGTCCCACAGGGATCGGTCTTGGGGCCGCTCCTGTGGGACATCGGTTACGACTGGGTGCTGCGCGCCGACCTCCCCAGCGGCGTCAGTGTAGTTTGCTACGCTGACGACACGCTCGTTCTGGCTCAGGGGGGGTCGCACCAGGCGGCGGCCGACATCATGACGCGCGGGGTTGCGATAGTCGCAGAGAGGATCCGGCTGCTGGGTCTCGAGGTGGCCTTGCACAAATCCGAGGCCATGGTTTTTCATGGCCGCGGAAACACGCCACCGTCGGGATCCCAGTTGACGGTAGGAGGGGTTCGCATCGGCGTCGGGTCGACGATGAAGTACCTGGGAATCGTCCTCGACAGCCGGTGGAACTTCGTCGAACACTTCCGACGTTTGGCTCCCAAGCTCGAGCGGACGGGGGCTGCTTTCAAGCGGCTCCTGCCCAATCTGAAGGGGCCAAACGCCTCCTGCCGTAGGCTCTATGCCGGAGTCGTGCGGTCCATGGCCCTTTACGGGGCCCCGGTATGGGCGCGTTCTTTAGGGCGGCGCGCCGCCCACTACCTGAACGCGCCCCAAAAGGTGGTGGCCATACGGCTTGTCCGGGGCTACCGCACGATCTCCGGCGAGGCAGCGAGCCTCCTTGCCGGACTGCCACCGTGGGATCTGGAGGCGATAGTCCTCGCGCGCCTGTTTGAGTGGCGCGCGGAGGCACTACACCGGGGGGAAAACCCGCTGCCACGGCAAGTTGCCGCTCGGCGGGCAGACCTCCGGTGCGATCTCATGGTGGCATGGAGAGAGCGACTGTCGCAACCCCGTGCAGGGCACGCCACAATAGCGGCGGTAAGTCCCCTCTTTGAGGAGTGGCTGGAGAGGCGTCATGGCGTCCTCACCTACCGCCTGACGCAGGTCCTCACCGGACACGGAAGTTTCGGGAGGTTCCTGCACATCATCGGGCGGGAGGAAGCGCCCGGGTGTCACCATTGTGACGGTCGCCCGGAGGACACGGTGGAGCACACAGTGGCGGTCTGCCCAGCTTGGGCGGAGCACCGCCGTGCCCTCGTGGAGGCGATCGGCGGCGGCGATCTCTCGCGTCCGGCCCTGGTTCAGGCCATGGTCCGGAGCGAGAGGGAATGGGAAGCGGTCACCACCTTCTGCGAAGCAGTAATGCTAGCAAAGGAGGTGGCCGGGCGTTTGAGGGAGAGAACATCTGCCCAACCCAGCCGCCGCGGGAGACGCCCATGGCGCCGGGCGCCGCGAGACGACTTCCGGCCACCGTAGATGCGGGCCTGTGGGCGGTGAGCAATGGGTAGTTCACCGTCCGTCCGTCGATTGACGACAGGCCGTGTCGACGGCGCGTTCGTGTTTCACGCGCGCCTCAAAGAGAGTCAGCAAAGCAGAGGGGCTTGCCAGAGCCTCCGCCTGCCGGGGTTGCGGGTTGTTCGAAAGAGATACCGCGGCCTCGGAACGTAAAGGGCAATAGAAGGAACATGGGTGGGTTTTAGTCAGTACAAGTCTGACATGCCCCCCCGCTCCGCCCAGAGCGGGGGAAGTCATTGGATGATTTCCCACCCGAAAAAAAAAAAAAAAAAAAGGGATATATACGAAGATATGTATATACGAGGATATGGAAGTGTCCGACCGCGACGTTCTCATGCCTTGTCCACTATTAAAATTATGGTTAAAAGCCACTGCCTCTTTCATAAAACAACAATATTAAATATTTCTTTGCAAGTATTTATATGTATTAGTTTTTTTTTTTATAAATGTAGCTTTCATTTGAATGATGGAACGCCACAGATTACTTACAGTAGTGCCTCTCTTCCCCCCTTTTTTTTTTTTTTTCGGGTGGGAAATCATCCAATGACTTCCCCCGCTCTGGGCGGAGCGGGGGGGCATGTCAGACTTGTACTGACTAAAACCCACCCATGTTCCTTCTATTGCCCTTTACGTTCCGAGGCCGCGGTATCTCTTTCGAACAACCCGCAACCCTGGCAGGCGGAGGCTCTGGCAAGCCCCTCTGCTTTGCTGACTCTCTTTGAGGCACATTCGGACAGTGAACTACCCATTGCTCACCGCCCACAGGCCCGCATCTACGGTGGCCGGGAGTCGTCTCGCGGCGCCCGGCGCCATGGGCGTCTCCCGCGGCGGTTGGGTTGGGCAGATGTTCTCTCCCTCAAACGCCCGGCCACCTCCTTTGCTAGCATTACTGCTTCACAGAAGGTGGTGACCGCTTCCCATTTCCTCTCGCTCCGGACCATGGCCTGAACCAGGGCCGGACGCGAGAGATCGCCGCCGCCGATCGCCTCTACGAGGGCACGGCGGTGCTCCGCCCACGCTGGGCAGATCGCCACTGTGTGCTCCACCGTGTCCTCAGGGCGATCGTCACAATGGTGACACCCGGGCGCTTCCTCCCGCCCGATGATGTGCAGGAACCTCCCGAAACTTCCGTGTCCGGTGAGGACCTGCGTCAGGCGGTAGGTGAGGACGCCATGACGCCTCTCCAGCCACTCCTCAAAGAGGGGACTTACCGCCACTATTGTGGCGTGCCCTGTCTCTTCCCCCCTTAGATCCATCTAAACGTTGTCTTGAGAAGATTGCTTTACCGCCCACTGTGTCTCCCTATTTATAAATTCTAAATTGTAATTCCTGTAGATTTTATGGTGTACGTGTTACTGTAAAAGCCCGAATTACGGTAAATCTTAAGATTTTCCAGTAAAACCTAAGATTTACCGACATGAGTTGGTAAATGTAAGTATTTATTATGAAAAGACGACTTTTTCGGACTTTTACCATTCCAATTCAGTACATGCTAGGTTTTACCAATGTAGACTGGTAAATGTTGGTTTTAGGAATAATAATAAGGCGTAAAAATTATTTGATATATTTATCGTTTAGCATACCTAATGTTTAAAACTCCGAATTTACAATGGCATACCTTTAAGATGGTTTAGTAGATGATTTAGTATAATTACGATTGGCAGAGTTCAAATTTAGCATTATATCGTTTAGCATAATGTTCATTTAGAGCGATGATTATTTGGTATAAT
This sequence comes from Ochropleura plecta, assembly GCA_905475445.1. NCBI lineage: Eukaryota > Metazoa > Arthropoda > Insecta > Lepidoptera > Noctuidae > Ochropleura > Ochropleura plecta. The sequence goes on along the minus strand of FR997750.1, from coordinate 5,826,529 downwards.
TTCACTTTTCATGCTATGCAGATGCAGAATTTCATTAAGAATAACTTTAATAGGCATTAAGTCTTTAAACTGACATGGTCACTAAAATTACTATTAACGGTTAAAACCGGGTATTTACCAACTTTGTTATTTATTTTGAGTTTCCAATATGTTGGCGTAAACTGATACAGTGAGTTACAATTATACAAAAAATATTAAGGCAAAAATAAGATTTTTTGGGAATAAAATATAAAAAAAGATATATTTTTTAGTAGGTTACCCCAAACTGAAGTACTTATCTAGATTAGGTTAATTCCTTAAAAAAAAGAAATGGGTAGGTTAGGTTAGGTTAAAACTGTGACCCCTACGCAGGCAGAAACGACTTGCATTAATAGAAAAAAAAAGATTGTTTTTAGTAGGTTACTCGGAACTAACCTATTTAGATTAGGATAATTATTTATTGAATTAAATGACATTATTTCAAAGAAATAAAATAATTTAAATAAATGGCAACAAATAATGACCAAGATGATTCTAACTACAAACTTTCTGCGATATGACAATTCTGTCGTTTAATGATTATCGATATGAAATATATTGCCAAAAGACGATTCTGACTGTGAACTTTCTGCGATATGATGTTTCTAGTTTTAAATATTATGATGAAATATGTCTAGAGATGATTCTGACTTACAAAATTATGAGTTTTGAATGTACGTGTAATGTGTGCTGCCAAAAAAAATTCTGCGAAATAAAGTTTATGCTATCCGTTGTTATGCAAAATAAAATTATGACAAAAAGTTCTGCTATAAAGGGTGGACCCAATTTTTTTCGACATTTACCGTTCCTTTAATGTAAATCCTAAGATTAACCAAGTGAATGATGGTAAAAGTTCGAATCCCAAACTTTTATGGACATTTACCAATAATAATCGGTAAATCTTAGGTTTTACTGGAAAATCTTAAGATTAACCGTAGTCCGGGCTTTTACAGTAACATACGTAATAAAATAGGTACGTAAACACGTACGTAGTATTTTAGATAAATATCTACCCCGTAGTAAGCCTGATTGGGCAACTTTTGGGTAATTGACTACCTGTAAGGACTGTGATGTGACAACAAGGATCAACGGCTTAACGTGCTCTCCGAGGTACGGAGGAAACTCGGTATGTAATGGATCCTTTCCACAGACGAACCTAAACAAGCGCGACTTAACCTAAAGATGCAGTCATTATTTATCCACAAGCTCAGAATAGTACACATGAAATCGAAAAAAGATTCTTCGAGTTCATTAAACTATAACTATCAGTTAAAAGGTTTAATCTGATATCAATGCTTATCAAAAAGAGTCAGGGAATTGGGTGATAGTGGCTTTCGCAGAAGATAGACATTTAGACACACTGACACAATCAGGATTCATTCCTTTCCTTGCAAATAGACACATCGATATCTATTTGTAATGGCGCACCTTGGACAATCAGCTGCAATTTTGCATTGCAGCGGCGAGTAGCAAACAAAATTTATTGCAGGAACTCGTACAAGTTCTACATTTAATTTTAGATAGGAAATATGTTTTAAGTAACAGAAATACCTGTGCCAGGAGGCCCCGATTTGCAATTAAAAATGATAACATACTAAAACCGGTGTATAAAAAGTAACAACATCGAATTTAAACAAGATACCATTTGTAAAATCCATTTGTTTTTTCTTGTTCTTGTAACTATACAAGAACAACAAGAAAAAACAAATAAAATAGGTCTTAAAAACTAGCTTTTGCTCGTTTTGAAAACCTATTTTACTACCTTTTTGCGTGCGTTATGGTCAAAAATTCATATTCATTTATTTTTCATATAAATTCTGATCCCACGAGATTATGTTAAGTATAGCTAATGAAACTCGGGGATAATGTAGCGTTCCTTAAGTGAAAGAATGATCTACAGAATGGGATCAATAGTTCGAAAGATTACCCCCACATCCAAAACCTTTTTATAACGTTGGTCAGCAAAACTTCTATTTCCTGCTAATTGAATAATATAACACATCAAAATGGGATTTAGATACATGAAGCTAATCGACCATTCTAAAACCTAAATCTTTATGAAGATTTAGAAACCCCACAGGCATTTAGAAACTACCAATTCAGTTATGGCTAAAATATATCCGAGTTTTAAATGGCGATAAAGCAGATATGCACACAGAAGGTAGTAGTTAATGTCTCAGTGATGGCGTTAGTAGAAACGGAGAAAAGAAGAAGAGAAAGTATGACACCTTGAGGAACACCTGCAACAAATCCGTACTATTCAGAGGCAGCCACATTCAAGTGAACCCACTGCAAGTGATTGTGTAAATATAAATTAAACCAAACTATCCCAGATGAAGAAATGTTTAGAGAGAAAAGTATACCTAAAAAGATATCAAGTTCAAGTGAATCAAAAGCACTGCTAAAGTCAAATACTACTACTAGCTATGCCCAGCGGTTTCACTCGCTGCTCAGGTACCTTTCGAAAGAGGGCCATCCACTTAGGGTATGAAAAGTGGATTACAACCGATTCGCAGACCTTCCGAATAAATCAAATCAAATCATATCATTTATTTTTTGCTGAATACACTGTTACAATGGTGTTATAAGTATTACATGTTTCAAGTGATTCTACCGTAAGGCATGCATACAGTCATAGTTATTAATAAATTAATCAAGATAGACATTGGAATAAATAAAATAAAATTAAATGAAATAAGCACGATACAATTATAATAAGTTGAAGTCATAGTGGAGAATAAATTATTTTTTAAATAATAAAAATATTTAGATTATTTCAATGTCATTCCTAGAATTATTAAAGTACATTAACGGATTAGTTATTAAGAGATAGGTACATGCATAATTCATATAATTGATTTTACTTGATGTCACTGTGAGGTCTTTAGTTTGTCAAAATTATCTTTGAGGAAGTCATTCAAGTTATAGTAGCATTTGTTAACCAGAATTTTTTTCAGACTTTTCTTAAATAGGGCCGTATTCATTGCCCTTATTGCTTTAGGTAATTTATTGAAGATTACAGGAGCCATATGGAACACACTCTTGTACATTAAAGAGGTTCATGTTCGGGGTACATAGAGGCGAAGTGCGTCCCGTTGTTGCCTATTATTTATTTCTGATGCTAATTTAAATAGGTTTTTGTTGGTTTTAGACAATAAACATATAATATTTCAAAATGGTCTACCCGTTTCGAAGGAGTATGGCAACTAAAACTGTTAGAGTATTTTATGTATATTAGAGAAATAATCAACACTGTAGGAGCCGGTTTTTCATGATCAGTCGGATAAACATAACTTCACATCACAAAAAAAACTAGTAAGAGGTGTACCAACATTTACCCCCATGAAATAGACACCTATTGCTCTCAACCGGAAACAAAGTTAGGATATGTGACTGATACTTAGGAATTCATTACGAAAGAACCCATAAATACTTAGCCCGACCTGGACACCGAGCCTAGGACCTCATACTAAGCACTCGTGCTTGCGTACACTAAACCGACGAAGCAGTTTAATATTCAACGTAGACCAAAAGCTGCAAAACTACAAAGACTGAGCCAAGTTTACCGGATACAAGTGAAGCTTTGGACCCGTATATCGCAGAGCTGGCGACTTGCGACGGCTAGACCTAGATGTCGCAGCAGACCGGGGAGAAGATGGTGGGTTGGTTTTGATAGCTCCTTCATTAGCTAAGGAGAAAAAACACAACATTGAGCAAAGAGGAAGGAATAGAGGAGCCCAGGAGTTCGTTCACAATTGTTTTTTTTAAACAATTTTCAAACATAAGTACCTAAGATTGTTTAAAAAAAACAATCTCATCGTAGTTTATTTCATTAAGTATTTAAAATATTTATGTATGCTGTTTTGACTTCCGTACGTTTTACTCACTGCTTGACCACTGAAAACCAGCGCTGTGCTTGTGGGCTCCCATAGTACAGCATCATGCTGAGTAGTGACCTACCTGACGCAGTCATGACGTGCAAGCTATTTTTTTTTATTTATTGTCCGTAAGTATATATATGTTTTTGAAAATGTTTGTAATGCTTTGCATGGTAAATGTTTTTTTTTGTTATTTTGTGTGCTTGTCGTAATTTGCGACCAATAGATAAATATTTTTTCTTTCTTTCTCTCTTGTAAGTTGTAGGTATGTATCTAATTGTAATATTTCTTTAGCACATTCAACATCAGCATCCCTATCTTGTCCCCATTTCTTATCTCAGTATCTTATATCTCTTGAGATACTGCTACAAAGTAAACTTGCCATGTTTGCTCAGCATCTAGAATGAAACTACTTTTGATAGCACAGTGTTATCAATTCCAAACCTTATCTTTTATGTCATAGAGCTTATTATACCGAAAAATATTCTTTAATTTTGAAAACAAGCGATTTTGAAGCTTATAGATATAACGTTGTAAAGTTGAAAATGTTAGAAACGTGTGTAACTAACGATGCAGTAAAAAGATAATGAATAAAATCACTGTAGATGTTTAAAACATTATGGCCGTAAATTAATGATTCGGTGAAGAAAAACATCATGAGGAAACCAAACCAGAATACCTGTGAGATATTTCTCGACGACATGACGGGGGAGGTTATTTGAAGATTACCCATCAACAAAGGCCCATGGGCGGCATAAAAATCTCGAAGTACTAAAAACACGAAAAAGGAAAATATTAAAATCTTGCTTTGTAATTATTTATTTTACTAGCTGCACCTCGCAGTTCCACTCACATAGACTGGTATTTCATGCATATAAACCTTCCACTTGAATCACTCTATACAGTATGTTAGTTTAAACGAGGGACGTATTCAAACCCACAATAGTGCATACTTACATGATACTAATAAAAATACACACATCAAAAGTGTCTAGGGATCAAGCATTTTTATGCGAATTTCTTGAGATTGAGATGTGGCTTTGTAATAAATTTATGATTTTATAAATTTATATGGATCCTTTTTGGTGCATTTCATAATTTGAATCAGGAACTCTCAATCAAATTCGAGTAAAAGATGAAAATAAGCTGTCAATATTTTCCCTATAAAAACATACAACGCATTGAAGACATTATTAGTGCTACTGTTTCCCTACTACTGATTAAAACCAACGTTATTATGGAGCGGCGACGTCATTTAAGCAGGGAAGAAATGCTCAGAGCCGTGGGAATGATAGAAGCTGGTTCCCGGCAACGTACGTGCTTTAGCTCTGAATACAAGTCAGAGTGTTATCAGTCGACTTTGGACACGTTACCGAAGCACTGGTACCGTGGCTGAGCGCCATGGAGGACGGTATCGCTGCACCACACGGAGACAAGACCGATACATTCAAATCTTAACTCGAAGAGCTCCAACAATAACCGCCATGATGTTAGCCGTGAGGCTTCATCACTCTTCAGGGAACTTAATTAGCGACCAAACAGTCAGAAACCGCTTGCATGAAGTGAACCTTCATTCCCGAAGACCGCTACGGGTACCACCTATAGCAATGCACAATCGTAGGATTCGATATCAATGGGCTCTTGAACACAGAAATTGGGCAGAAGAACAATGGCGTTTCGTGTGCTTTTCTGATGAGTCTCGTTTTGGTATGAGACCGGATACAAGACGTATACGACACTGGAGAACCCCTGGACGCCAACAGCGATTAAAATCCTGCCAGGAAGTCCATCCTTATAGTGGTGGAACCATCATGGTATGGGCGGGTATTTGGATCGGCGGAAGAACTGAGTTGATTTGGATCAGAGGCAACCTCAACGCTCAAATTTATGCTGAGACGATTGTATCAGACGTCATCGTTCCTCTACAAGTGCAAATCGGTCCTTTATTTCAGTTAATGCATGATAATGCACGACCGCACACCGCAAGAGTTGTAAGACAGACTCTCGCCGCAGCTAACATCAATGTCCTGCCCTGGCCTGCTCAGTCGCCAGACTTGAAGCCGATTGAGCATGCATGGGATATGCTACAGAGAAGAGCTCTGCCGAATATGGAGGGTATCCAGTCGCAAGAAGACCTTTTTTTGTTGTTGCAACGAACATGGGCGGCCATTCCACAGCGTGATTTGGATGAACTCATTTTGAGTATGCCAAACCGATGTTCTTGTGTTGTTAGTGTTCGCGGTAGAAACACGGATTATTAATTGTTTAAGTTACCCAATAAAATTTTAAAGAAAACTGTTATTTCAGTCTTTTTTTCGAACTTTAATGTTAGTGGTTCAAATGTCAAAAATCCCTTTATTAGGAAAATGGCAAATTTCTTTATTAATGCAAAGGTGACTTGGTTTATCGTTACTGTGACAAACGAAAACACTTTATTTGATGAATCCTTAAAGAAAATTTTAATTAATATCAATCAGGAGAAAAGTTATTGCAAAAATATATGTTGATCCCTAGATACTTTTGATGTGTGTATGAACAAAAAAAAACACTAATAAATAAAAGACAGAACCATACCAAAAATTTCGCATAAGTCTCGCAACGTGTATATACCCTTGCGCTAGCGATTTAATACTATCGCAGAACATGTGTGCGTGTCAATGACCTTTAGGTATAATCCATTTTCCCTTCAAACTTTAAACCTGGCATAAGACGCCTTTTCGGTAGAATCGGCGCGTAGGTATTTTGCCGCGTGATTTACTTCACTGTTTACAAGTTTACTTCTCTCGCGGTCAGTGTTCATGAATAATGTATTTTATTGGACAATTACGTCAGAAATTAAGGTTATAGGTTTTTTACATATTTGGGACGAGAATCGAATACTGAATACCCTCCCTCAATAAGTCCCTCGTTTAACCTAACACTCTGTATATTGCTGAAAACTGCATTAAAATCCGTGAGTAGTTTAAAATATATAAGCAAACAAACAGCGGAAGCGACTTCATTTTTAACTATCCAACATCACCTTTACATGAAGCCCTCTTTAAATTATATAATATTTTATGTTTCTGAACGAGTTTCCAAATTTCATTTTTTATTTCTTATTCAGGAGTTTCCAAGTAAGGACTCGATCCTGACATCAGCATTGAGTCATAACATAACATTATAATCATTCGGTACTTAATAATGTACCTATTTATATTCATACATACATTAATATGTAGTAATGATGATGATGTAGTAGAGGAACTCGTCGCTAAATAATAGCAACCGCTCAGGTCGATCTTTAGGTTAAGCCACGCTTGCCTAGATTGATCTGTGGATGGGGTGACCACCCGTAACATACCGAATTTCCTCCGTGCCTCGGAAAGCACGTTAAGCTGTTGGTCCCGGCTGTCATTTGTAGATCTTTGACAGTGTTATAGATAGTCGGTGTCCCGAAAGTCTGACAACCAGTCTTACCAAGTGGTATCGTATTACCCAGTGCTCACTGGGTTATGGAGGTCAGATAAACAGGCGCTCCATGTAAAATACTGGTATTCAGCTGCATCCGGTAAGACTGGAAGCCGATCCCAACATAGTTGGGAAAAGGCTAGGCAGATGATGATGACATACAGACATTATAGGAAATAAATACAATGATTACGTTCAGACAATAGTGGTAATAATTGGTATTTTAAATGCGCTGTACTGTACTTGTAACATAAATAGATTAGCGTCATGGTATCTTCCAGTATTATTGATTATAGGTACCTTAAAAAGTGCGACATTGCTGGGTCTGGGTCCATGTAAATGCTTATGTTCGTCCACTACCCAAAGTTCCTAATCCCTCTCTTCCCATCCATTTCCGTCCAATATCGACCCTTCCCTTTCTATCCAAAGTGCTTGAGGCCTGTGTACACAAGCAGTTTTCTAATTTTGTCCATCGGAACTCACTCATTAGCCCTCTCCAATCTGGGTTCAGGCCAGGGCATAACACTGTTTCTGCCCTCCTCAAAGTGACTGGCGATATTAGGGCAGGACTGGAAGACACCAAGGTAACTGTACTAGTGCTGGTGGATTTCTCGAATGCCTTCAATACTGTTAGTCACGACATCCTTTTAGCCATTTTATCCCATATTATGGTCTCTCCCGGAGCATTGGAATGGTTCTCCTCTTATCTTCAGGAACGCCAGCAGTCTGTTCATGTTGGAGATACCTCATCATGTTGGTGTGACTTGGAAACTGGTGTTCCTCAAGGCGGTATTCTTTCTCCTCTTCTCTTTTCTATTTTTATTAATTTACTAACTTCTGAGCTTCAGTGTGCGTATCATCTGTATGCCGATGACTTGCAGTTGTACTGTCAGGGGAGGGTTGATGAATTACCAGGTTTGATCGATGTCATGAACCTGACAGGAACCTAATGGCTATACAAACCTGGTCCGATAAATTTGGTGTGGCAGTAAACCCTAATAAATGTCAGGCGATTATTATCGGTAGTTATCGCAGCCTTAGTAAGTTGGATGGCACGATCTTGCCGCCGCGCGCCGGTTCTTTTCGATGGTACGGTCGTTCCGTATAGCTCTGACGTAAAAGATCTTGGCTTATATATTGATAGTACTATGAAATGGTATACTCAAGTTGCACGTGTCAGTCAAAAGGTTACTGGTACGTTGCGGGCTCTGTATCGTTTGAGAAACTTTTTACCGTGAAATACGAAAACAATGCTTGTACAGTCCTTAATTTTTCCTATCATCGACTATGGTGATGTGTGTACTTTGACCTGAATGCAGAAGTCCTCGATAAACTTGACCGTCTTCTAAATAACTGCATTCGATTTGTTTTCAATTTGCGTAAATATGATCACGTCTCTGAGCACCCGGTCTCTTCTTAAGTGGTTGCTCATACGTCAGCGTAGGGAGGAAAGAGCACTAACCACCTTGTTTTTTGTTTCTCCTACATCCCCTAGTTACCTTGTTCCCCACTTTCAGTACATTTGTGCCAACCACAATAGGAGTCTGCGGTCATCGGAGAACCGTATTCTTCATTGTCCTTCTCACCGCACTGACTTCATTCACCGATCATTCTTCGTCCAGTCTATTTCGTTATGGAATGCGCTTTTCCAGGAAATCAGGATGGCAACCAACCGTTTAACTTTTAAACATAAAGTTCGTGAGTTTCTTCGCAAAAAGTCGGCAGTATCTTTACATCGTTAATGTTTTCCCCATTGTTTGTATTTTTATTTAGTATCTGTGTATCTATTGTTTGATATATATTTATGGTATTTTGTTTTATATTTATAGTATTTTATATATCTACTTACTTATATAGTATAAATTAATAATTAATAAAAAAAACTGTTTTACACCTACCACTGTTTGTCTCTGCATCACCCAAAGGTTGACTGGTAGAAAATGCCTATGGCATTAAGTCCGCCTCTGTACTTTGTGCTTGAAGTGTTAAATAAATAAATAAATCCTTTTAACTACTCCTACAGCAACTAGATGGCGTTGGCGTCGGCGGAAAGGAGAGTTAACGAACAATCAATATTGGAGTTTGGGTTTCTGTGTTATCATTTTTCAGACAAAACAAGCTCACTTTTGGTTGAAGTACGACTCAGCGTCATGTTTATTAAATTCAATTGCGTGTATACCATGGCTAGTTTTAAATCCAGCCAGGTAATAGGCTCACTAGCTCTTCTCTAACTAGCCACATTTGGCCATAAATCCAATTATCCAGGCAGTCATTTAGAAATTCCTATTGGCGAACACTTATTGCACACCCCGAAATTCGAAATTGTGAACTCAACCCCATGATCAGAAGTACCTATTTATTGTGAATGTTTCTCAACTTTATGTAACTGCCATCTATCGAAAGCATCTTAAACTAATCTGATGTCAACAAGTCCTTTTATATCCTTCCTTAATTACTTTTAATTATTTATATTTTTTTACTTCGTACACAAAATACTCGCCGAAAATCTTAACACCGCGATTCAGAAAATGGCGTCAAAATCACAACGCCATCTATTGAGTAGATGAACAACAATCGATTCACTAAACAGTTACTCTAGTTTTGTATGTTGTAGTTTATGTTATCCATTGTGTGATGTTATGAAATTTTATGTAAATAAATAAATGTGCCATTAATTTAAAAAAAAAATGGAAAGTAGGAATACTTTTCATTTCGTGTTTTAAATGTTATCTGTATAATTTGCTTCGAAGTTCGAACCCACCTACCCAGCCGATTAAGTTTTTTGGCACCCGTTATTAAGAGTTTCTGGGATTGAAATAGATTATTTATAAATCTACTCGTCACTAGTTCTTCTAATTGCCACTAGATTGCGCACCATGTTTGTTTTCAACGAATCAATTATCGGATACACATTTTTTTTTTAATCGACGGTTTTGATTAACAATGTAACATATTTATGTTTTTGGAATCCACTCGTCAAATCCTAGACGATACATGCATTAACAGAATAAATAAATGAAAAATGCGTGGGTGTTCATTTATTTATCACACCCGCCACATTGCATTTCTATTTCTTTATCACATGCCTAGCCAGGGGGGGGGGGCAGTTGCCTACATCAAGCTTGGCGATAAATGAAGCAGCGCTCTCTATATTTTAGAGAGATGAAACGTATGTTTAGTTTTATCTAGTCAGCAATAGATGTCTCTGTAGTAAAATTCCAAAAACAACATGTTTTTTTTTAACTAATTCAACGTTAGTTTAAATATATTCAATTCTTCATATATTCAATTAATTATGTTGATGTATATAATATCTTAAATTAATTTAATATTACGAAAATAATAGCAACACTGCCCTAATATTCGCTTGTCTCAACATCTGATTTTAATGTCAATGACACACGTAAAATGGTCGCCATAGCCTGCGCACACGCTTGATTTTTGCATGTAGCCAGTATTTCCCCGTACCGGACTTTGTTCTTACTTTCTTGAAAATTTGAACAAAATAGTTCGGTACTGGGAAATACAAGGATTACAAGGCTCATGAATATAAATCTAATTATAATTACATTAGTATGTATAGGGATGTAGGTAAACGTGTGCGTGTGTGATTGATCGGTAGTTCTAGTTCAGAAATGGAGATGGCGCTTCAAACATGTCATGGCTATAAGTCACGAGAGAGGGCGCTCTTTTCCTTTTATATTATAGTAGGTACTCTGTGTGCCTAGCTATATGCCTAGCCTATGTTACACGGGCCGATGCAAGTATTCTAATGATACATGTAAATCAGTTCAGGCGTTTAGAAGTTATGATGGAATAAAGAAACTCACATACATACAAAGACAAAGTATACATGAACCCTGAAAATATATCACTCCTTTTTTGGGGCAGTCGTGTAACAAAAATCTAATTAGAAATAATTTCTATTAGTATAACTAATAAAAACATAACACTTCTTTTTTGGGGCAATCGTCTTAAAATTAAATTAAAATAAATAAATTTTCACTCTTCATAATGCACATATTTATCACGTGGTTCCTTCTTGTTCATACCTCCATTTATTTAAATATTATCCACAGTAGCAGTATATCGGTTTCCGATAATGGTAACTCTCAAGCTGTCATTACTGTCAATCAATTGCCAAACAAGGCTCAAGTGACATCTAGATTCTTCTTTCATTCGCAGTAGTCAGCGGGTGCATGTACGTGAATCATAATTTTATAATACTTTCATAAATATCGTGTAGAAACAGCCGAAATACCAATTAATATACAAAAAAAATATATATTGGACGGTGTGTGTCAAAAACTTTCGCGAGTGGTCTTTTAAATTAAAATTTTCATAGGTTATGTAAAAGGAGTTTGCGAAAGTGTATATTTTACGTGATTTTTGAATTAGTTGTTTGTTTTTGCAGCACACACTGGTTTGGACACCATGAGAACGACTCAAATTGCCCAGTACGCTTTAAGACTCACATATTCGCAGGTATGTCTTTCTAATCTTAAAATTTCTTTCATAAATTTAGACCCTCACTAGGTTAATTTAAGTCCCAAAATATTTGTTTACTTGATGCTGTCAATTTGTTGTCTAAAAATTTGTTGAAGGCAAGTTATTAATTTTATCTCTTAGTCATAAATGAGGAGTAGCATATTATTATGTTTGATAATTCGGCTCAACTTCTAGTGTCTTATCATTTTTCTGTAAGGACTGTGTTCTTCTTCTTTTCAAAGAAGACTGTGTTTATTAGTTTATAAATAAGAAAAGCGGTATCAACTATGGAGAGATCTCCTTTGCTGACTCTATTTTCTACCCAATTCTGCAAAAAAGTCATTGTGCTGATGGTAATGTTAAATTATTTACCACTTCCGTCTTCAGGGCTCCTGTTTGATCTTGAACTCTTTTTATAGCCTTTAACTGTCTCCAGTCTTTTAGTAGTTTATTTTTCTGGAAGCATTACAAGAGCATTCACAAGTTAATAAAGAACTTGTCCTGCAGAGTCATTTCTGTTGAACCCAATTTCAATCGTTGCAAGCCTGCATTTACATAAAGATTTTGTTTACTAAATGTTTAAATGCTCTTTGTTTTCCAATTTTTTTGACCTTAAATGTTTAAAAAGTAAAGTTTTTCATTAATATAACTTGGGAACTTTAAATTTATCTTATTTTTGTGTAAAAAAAAAGTAAAATTTGTATTATTTAAGAAGTTTGCAGGTTTTCAACTTCAATATCTCACCAAACCCAGTTACTTAAGTCTATCAGTGGTTTATCTAAAAAAGATAGTGTAAAAAGCCAACTGTAATCTATAAATGTTGTTTTTTTATCAATATTAACATTTGCTAGGAGTTCAATTGTTGTTGGAACTAAATAAAAACATTTTCAATAAGGAAAGATTGAGAGTTTCAACAAAAGAGGTTAAATACAAAATAAAAGTAACTAAATGAATGAATAAAAGAAATTTGTGATTTTCATGCATTTATTTTACTGTCCATCTTATATTTAATTAAAAAACCTGAAAATCGCTCAAACTAGTTTAGAAAATAATAACAGTATTTAAATATAAATAAACCTTAAAAATATACCTACTTATATATTTTTAAAGTTGTTATTTCCCAATGTGATTACTTATGCCTAAAGTCAACCAAAATAGTTGTACATGTATCATATCTTAAAAAAAATGTAATGCCCAATTTTATCCCTAATAATTTTATTTGTCATGAACACATGACAAATAAAATGGCCACTGTGCTATTTCTAATAGGGATTGCATTCTTGACAAAGGTCTTAACACACATATCCAGAATTTTTGGAAAAAATAAAAATAAAAGGTGAACCAAGATCGTCACTCACTGGTTGCTTGATGGTGAAAAACACCATCGAGGTTGACAGCAGAGAGAGGTGGTGTGACAATCTGGTCTTATATTCGGGCCGAATATGGCCAGATATTGCACAGAGTAGATCTATTAGAAAGGAGAAAGGGGAAACCTTTGCCCTAAAATGGGACAAAAGAGACGCTCCCAAAAAAAAATACTTGTATGGAGCTGGCTATACATACATGTACCTACAACATCCTAATGGATAAAATAATTCCTTTGTTACTTAACTCAGTAATGAAGTGTTAAAATGAATATTTCTTAGCTTATTATTTCACATTAACATGCACATGGAAACAATGAGTTTAATTTTTTAAGATTTTAAAGTATTGTACTTGTTACAATAGCTCTGTTCTTTTGATTATTTATGCTTCATTTATTTAAAGATTGGGTAAATATTTTTGAGGGAAGTATTTTATTTCATTATCCTCAAATCTTGGTATTATCTCTTTTGCAATTCTGCCCCTTTGCTTTTCCACTTGAGTCTTTGAAGACATCACAGCATTTCTTTTTCATGTATTGTAACCTCATTAAAATCTATTCAACTTCTTTAGACTTCTTTTAAATTGTCTTGCAACTCCTACCTGGTGACTGGGCGGTTGAGGGCAGTCAAAGGTCAGATAGACAGTCACTCCATGTAAAATATTGCTATTCAGCTGCATCCTGTTATACTCTAAGCTAACCCTAACATTACCTCCTTTCTTTCACTTACTCTCATTCATTTCTTTCATCCAAATTCATTCATTTCTTCATAGGCTTATTGATGTTGCAAAGCATACATTGATCCATTGGCATACTGTATCTTAAGTCATTTATCAATAGATGAATAGTCGAAAGTTTAAATCATTACACTTCTTTGTTTCATTGTAGTCTATTTTTAAACAGTTTGTACACTATGAATTCTAAGGTCAGATCTATTTTCATTTTAATTAAACTATCATTGTTCCAGCTTATTCATTCGAAACTGTAAACACTATGAACTCAGTGAATATGTTTTTAAAATTCTACATTTTGTGTCAGTAGGTATTTCCTGCTTTATCTATTGTTATTTTACGATACCACTTTACATTTCAAATTGAATTAAGAAGGACAGTGCACTAAACTACCTTTTAATTACGTGGTTCTACAGGGTAGTCTACTTGGGCTGATCCAGTTTGAGCTAGGTAGAATGAAAATGACTTCTTATACTTTATTAATATAAAATAGCTACTTTGAGGACAGTCAATCCATGGTTTCTCTGGTATTCATCTACTCTTTTGTCCTTTTTTCCTGTTGGGAAATCATCAAATAACTTCTTCCTCTCTTGGAGCGGAAGGGAGTGTCAGGCATTTACTTAATAAAACCCATGTTCCTTTTTTCGCCCTTTGTATTCCGGGCTACTGTCTCTTCCGAACAACACGCAACCCCGGCAGAACTCTGAGGCTAAAAAATGCATTTTATTGTTACTCCATAGGCACTTAAACCATCGACAATATGGTTCAACTATATAAACAAAAAAATTTAAACCATAAATGGGTATAGTATAAAAATTATATTTAAAAAACAATCACTAACCAGTAGCTATAAAATGCACTGTGCAATAAAGAAAAAAAACGTGCTACTTTAAAAATGGAACCCGGAACCGCCATTTAATAACCAGCCGTCTATTAATAGCGTATATTGTAAGGATGCATTTACACATGTGCACTCCTACAGCTGATACCCACGTGGCGTGATTTGTCACGTTCACAGCAATTGCATTAACGCAATCCAATCTGTGACATGCAGACAAGTCGCGTGCAGTGAGGTTTACAAACTCTTTCGTTGTTACTCCAATAGCATGTGATTTGATACTGCTATATACGCTTGGACACATAGTTCTTGCACATTTCTAAAAACCTGACCAATTATCAAGTTAATCTTCTGTCGACTGTTTAAGGTTCCCTAATCATGATCTGTATAGTTCTCTTCCCTGTCTAACCGGGATGCACCTAGACATAAAGCATTTTAGATGGAGCAACTGTTTATTTGGTCTCTATAACATTAACCTAGGAAGAGCTAGAAATTTCATAATGGAAACAAAACGTCTAGAAAGCCATAAAAATGGCGATACTATCGCCCAAAAATAGCAGTCTATTTCTATCCTACAGCATGATTCATAAATGTTTTTACGTGAGCAGGTATTACATAAATAACTAATAAAGGGCATGTGATATCATGCATTATAGTAGTGATTTTATAATTGCAAACTCCCTTATCTCAGGTCAAAGCTGTTGCTAAACCCGTAGACCTTATCTTGAGAAAATGAGGACTGGTGTTTATTTCGTTCTGTTCTATTTACTGGTCAGATTCTTCAGATCTTTAATCAGTACCCTGCTGGAGACAGTCCTCTTGATTTCTGCGCCACTACAAATACACATGGTGCTCTGCACTCTGTTTTCACTCTCATCCGTTCAAATTGTTTTGAGGCCTTTCATTAATTTTGGATCCAAAGAGCCAAAAAAATATTCTTGCTAGATTCTAGAGCGTTCGTTTATTAAAACCTGTTCAGCTATTCCGGCGTGAGAATCAAAATTTACGCATATAATTATAATACATTTGTCGTTACCTACATAGCAACAGTTGACTTACTTTCCGTAGATACCACAAATATAGAAATACCTCGAATTTTACGTATAACGGCTGAATAAGCCTCAGAACTCTAAAGATACATTGTAATGAGCGTAAACTAATAAAGTTTGGATGACAGCCAAAAAAGTTTTACTCCTCAAGTTCTTGTCTCTTGAATCATTAGGAAATACCGGTCGTTATTTTAGCGACGATTACAAAATATGGCGCTAGACTTAAAGATTTGAAATCAGTAGGCTGATTCAACAGGTAAAACTATTATTTTAAATATTTGGCTTTTTAACATTTATGTTCTTGTTGAAGAATTACCAAATTAATTTTCCTTATAACAAAACTATAACGGAAATGAAATACCAACATACCAATAATAAATTCGAAATCGAGTCGATATAGACAAACCAGGTAGCCCAAAAGGTTAGCCAAAATGGGCACGAATTTATAAAAAAAACGCAAACACAGACAGCTTTACAAACACACTACACTGCCATTGAATTCACTATCCTAGTTGCTAGGAATGTTTCCTTTATTTGACTAATTAGCTTAAATAGCGTTTCTGGATAAGGCTTTTTCCCCTTCTTCGATTTATCAGGCTACTGCCATTTAAGACAAGTCCATTAATGAGTCAAGTTCATCCCGTCATCTCCTTCTACCAAGACCTTTATTTATTGTAGTTATTATTTATTAACCAAATTCAAGATAACCACTGTTGCACAGAACTGGACCAAATTCTTGTCCTTGTAAGAACCTCCCTGAATAATAAGCAATCGATAGCTAATGTCTCGAATGGCTTTACGAAATCCATAACCATACAGGAGATCAACTCGATACAAAATGTAATCCTTTTAAAAACTACCAGCCAGCTTTAATAATGCCGCATATAATTGTTTTTTGCTTTAAAGTTCGTCAACGCACCAAGGTCGTCTGCATTCTAAAACGTGTTGCCGTGTTGCTAGCCTCTGTTTCGCGAGTGAGAGGAACTGCTTAGCGGTGGTAGACTAAAGAGGTGTAATATGTAGGTTTTAGCACTCGGTGGTTTTTTTCGTTGACGCTGATTATGAGTTCTCTGGTTCTTAATAAAAAAGTCCTGTAGATTTCCTCCATCATATTACTCTTCATCATCACAACTTCTTCTTTTACATGTTTTTTTTATTTACTTTTGTAAATCTGGATAAATGTATTTTTTTTTGTGACTACTACGTATGAATGATGTTTTTATTTTCGTATGATTTCATACGTTTTCAAAGGTTTTTGAACTCTTCTTTGTAAATCGTCGGTTGCTACGTCAGTCGTTTCAATCGAACTGACCTCTTTGTCTCTCGGAATTTGATTCATCATATTTTGATATCTCTGTTATAAAGTAATTCAAATCGCTTAGGCTTTCTTTAATACAATCTATAAAATATATACCTTAAAATACATTATCAGGTCATCGTCCTCATCCTCAAAAATATCAAATCTTTCTCTAAAAAAAACTCACAAAGGTACTTGAACAGTTCCCAAATACGTAACTAAAAACATCATCATACAATACATAGGTAACCAAGTATTGATTAACTGTTACATTACATTACGTAATACTTTAATCTTCACAGTATTCGTAAAGGCCGCACTGACGTTTCATGACGTCAGCTGCAGTTTCCCGCGGTTTACTGACGTACACAACCATGCATTATTAATTTGAATGCAGAACAGCGTAATGCCAACTTATGAATATTAAAATACAAATGCCGTTCATGGCGTTGTCTATGGTGCATGGGGTTCCCTTATAGACATCTACAAGTGTAATCTGAGGATGTTATATTATATCAAGGCAAACATCTTGACAACTAATTCACATAATATATAACACAAAATCATGCCTGTTATATACGAAGGGCTATACAAAGGTGTACTACCCAATAGTACACCCACATTTCAGCTATGTAAGTCCTAAGCAGTAGTAGCCTATTCCCTCAACCAGCCACAAAACCTCTGTGGTTGGTACTGAACAATTCTTAATGGAAATCCCATTAACACTGCCCGACCCTGGGATCGAACCTAGTACCTCATTCTTACCAGTCGCGCTTGCGATCTCTTGACCAATCAGGCTGTAATTTACATATCCCGGATATAATTCATGAACTTCCTTAATAAACAGGCACGTCAAACATGAAGAGGGAATCCATACAAACTAGCTAATTGAGCCACCAAGTCACGTTTTTATCAAACCTAAACACGATTGGCAATTACACAATTTCTTTGTTAACGAACGCGGTAAAATGTGACTCAGATTTCGAACGATGTTTATTTTCCTTTTGTTGAAAGGGGAAAAACCTATCGTAACGCACTTTTTTTCTGTCGCACACCTGGGCAAAGATGTAAACCAAGAAAGAATTGGGAACAAAGTCTTTTCGCCAATACAATGTTATTGCCAGGGCTGCCTGCCGCGGGATCTTCTTCAGCCTTCCCCTATTTTTTCGGGTGGGAAATAACATTGCACCTCCCCCTCTGGGCGGAGCCTAAGGACAATTAGACTTGTACAGGCTTAAACCCATCCATGGTCCGTCTTTAACCCTGTATCTTCCGAGGCTGCGGTATGTCTTTTTCGAACAACGCGCGACCCAGGTTGATGCCCCTACTCTGCCCAAATTGAAAAAGGACCATTGCTGATGAAGTTACAAAAACTGAGAGCAAAATACCCTTTTAATCAGACTACATTAATCAGACATCATTACACCATAAAACAAAGAATGTTGGCGCCATGGCCATTTCCTGATCAGAAAATGCAAAGAAAACTTCCTACTTCCGATATGCATACGAGCCAACTGCGTTGTAATTTAGAGTTTAGATTTAAAGGAGAATGTATAAACGACCTTATCTTGAAAGAAGCTGTAAATTCTACAAAAAAACATGTAGGATTTCGCAAACGATAACATGTTTGTATTTTGGCACTAGAAATATTTATTTTTCAATTACCAAGTTTTTTGGTTCATAAATTCAGTTTTTTTTTAGAGAAAGATGGAAGTTGATGTGTATCTGGCAAATTCAGCATTTTCTACAATTGATAGCTTTTTTTATCAGACTGGATTTAGATATTAATTTGGCATCCTCTATTTTCTGGATATGTTATGAAGCAACTTATACCAGATATTCTATAAAAACTTTTTAACAAAAAATTAAACCGACGAAAAGTGAAAAATAAAAACCTTTTAGTCTAGGTAAGCTCCAAAGTTAAAGTATGAAATTAATTTCAAGTCGGCGCCAAACAAGCAAGAAAACTAATAACGTAAAACGGGAAATATTGACAGCTTTATAGATCGTCGATCATTGTATGTTGGCGCCGCCTCAAAATTAATTTCATACTTTAACTTTGGAGCTTACCTAGACTAAAAGGTTTTTATTTTTCACTTTTCGTCGGTTTAATTTTTTGTTAAAAAGTTTTTATTTATCTCTTTTTGGTTTTCTTTAACAGCAAATTTGTTGTTGCTTAACTTACTCTAATTTGTATTTAATGATTGGTTGTTAATAAAATTCCAAATTTCTCGGCTTTTTTAAATCAAATGTTGTTTTTATGCTTTCTGGTTTCCTATTTTTGTCGATTTTTTGTTGAAATCTACATCGTGCTCAATATTTGGGTGCTATTATTAGGAACCTACATTACTTGCTATTGCTATTTAAAAATCCTTGATAAGCGAAGAGAAGCGTAAGCGTATGGATGGTGCTTCGATAAGAATATTCCTTACCGTCAAACAGGTTGACAAGTACTAAGATGACTAACATGAATTCGAAACACCATCGCGTCCTTGGGATACCTCCAGATATTGTTGTACCTATCAAAAAATCTGAATAATTGTGGTGCCCATGAAAGCAAAGGAAATAGAGTGAAAGCGATGGGTGTGTTGCTGGATCTCTATTGATTGCAATTTTTTATAGAATAAATAAATAAAATTTAAATTTTTAGCAAAATTATCAGATTTAGAACCAAATAAAGTGTTCCACTACCCGCATGATTTTCGCGCTGACTGAAATGCAGAGACTGAAGGTTAACTCACTATGCCCTGCACATTATACAGAAATTTAATTCTTGCCGTAATCTCTAAAACACACTTATTATTTTTTTTTTCAAATAACGGGCATCCGTCCGTCGATGAAATCCTTTTTTTTGCGGATGGGAAATTATCAAATAACTTTCCCCGCTCTGGGTGGAGCGGGAGGGAGTGTCATACTTGTACTGACAAAAACCCACCCATATTCCTTCTATTGCCTTTTATGTTCCGATACCGTGCTCTTTTGAACAACTCGCAACCCCGGCAGGCGGTGGCCTTGACAAGCCTCTCTGCTTTGCTGACATCTCTTTAGGGAGGTAACCGCTTCCCATTTCGTCTCGCTTCGGACCATGGACTGAACCAGGGCCGGGGTAGATGGCACCCTTAACCTAATAAGGTCTAAAGTTGTCAATAAAGTTCAAGATATAAGCCCAACTGTTGGGAATCTCTTGTAACTGTCTTCCGTTTCCACCGCCAGAGCTTCGATGAAAATCATAATCCAACAAGGTCAACAGTTCTCATCGACGTACATGAAATGAGCTTAAAAGCAATACAGCTGCTGTAAGCTATTGAGAACATCTAGGAAATACTTTCCGTCTCCATCATCAGACCTTCTATGACCGTAATTCTACAGCTGGCTGATAAGATCTCGTCAAGATGCATGAAATGAGCCCAAACACGATATAGCTGCTGTAAACTATTAAGAACGCCTTGCAAATACCTTCCGTCTCCATCGTCAGATCATCCATGACAGTCATTATCCAGCTTGGCTCAAAGATCTTTTTAAGGTGAATAAAAGGAGCCCAAACACAGAATAGCTGCTGTTAATCCATGCGGACCTCTTGCAATTGTATTCCGTCTCCATCGTCAGACCTTCATTGACAGCGCCAGCCTCCAGTAAGGTCTAAAGTTCTCGTCAACGTGAATGAAATGAGTTGAAACACGATATATCGCTGCTTTAAACTGTTGAGTACCTCTTCCAAGTTGCAAGTGTTTTCCGTCTCCATCATCCATCATCAGATCTTTAAAACGTCGAAATGTCATCAGAACTACATAAATGTGCCAAATTTAAACAGAATCTGTTCACAATTGAAAATTCAGTGTGAAAAAAATCAATCACCCCCTATTTTCCCACCCTTAGGGGCGGATTTTTTTTTTCGCTTTAAAATGGGACCAACTTTGAAATATACCCCGTCCAATGAAAAAAAAATTTTTCAAATCGGACGTCTCAGTAAAAAGTTATGCGTGGTCATACATAAAAAAAAAAAAAAAAAAAAAAAAATATACATGTCGAATTGAGAACCTCCTTTTTTTCGTCGGTTAAAAATTCGGAATTTTTCGGTAGCTGCCCGGAGACTGTTTGTACCGGAAACAGGCTTGAAATGTTAGTAACGTAACTAGTTGCGAAATATCTTACTCAAATTCCGTAAATCTTCCTTATTTTTTTATCGATTTGTTGTAAAAAATGTAGATATTCTAAGGATCATTCAGTAGAACGGTTCAAGCATTTCTTTTCGCCCCGAACAAGTACTCGCCTAGTAGATTAATTGAACTCAATTCTGTACGTTTTAGAACGATTATTTCGCAAGATTTAACAAAGAATAAAATAAATCACGGGGAATACCTTTTTTTGTTGTTTGTAAAGTCTTGATGTAGTGTTGCCACATTGTAGAATGTGTAAAGTGCATTATTATTAGTTTGTTTATTTGATTGATTGAGAATACCAATAATTACAATTGAAAATACTTTTAAATTAGTTCGTAATTACGTAATGTAGGCTTGCCCCTTTTGTGGGCCTTAACCTAAATGGCGAACTTATTTTCGTCTTCCGTATTTCTCCGTCGTCGTTATGATAACGACGCTGCCTTTATTATCTATTGATCCGGGACCAAAGCAAGATTTGTTTTTCCTGTTTCATATCAGTTATATGAAACAGGAAAAAAAACCTCCGTAGAACATAATTCACACTATGTACTATGGACCTTTCTTGTTCACACAACTTCAATTCGTTCATTCATTCCTTTTGTTTTGCTCTACAAATTAGTCACAATTGAAAAGAATGAATGCACCATTTAACGTGACGATTCTGCGCATTTGCTTGTTTTTAATTTAAAACAGTTGACAGACGTCATTGCAAAGCAGACGTTTTGTTTTTGTTCTTAAACTGTCTGAATGCGTAGGGGGACAAGAAAAAAAAAATGCGTAGTTTGCA
Source organism: Ochropleura plecta (assembly GCA_905475445.1). Taxonomy (NCBI): domain Eukaryota; kingdom Metazoa; phylum Arthropoda; class Insecta; order Lepidoptera; family Noctuidae; genus Ochropleura; species Ochropleura plecta. Next base: position 5,804,470 of record FR997750.1, on the reverse strand, counting down.
GCTACCAGGATTGCTTTAAAAACAACAATTATTCTGGGATGTAAATTCTATTAACGTTCTGAGGCCCCCAGAAGCTTGCGTTCTAATAGCAACGTATAGAACGTCGATTTCAAAATTAAAAATATATGCTTCACTAATAATGTTTCTAAAATTTATTCCATGTAGGAACTATAGATAAGTATGCCTAATTATTTAAAAAAAATGTCACAAACAAAATAACCGCTTCCAATAAAATAATAAAATGACGGAAAATAATATTACTTCCGAAAGGAAATCGGTGGCAATAAAATCGATGAATCAAACTGAAGTCACCGACTTCCGAAAGTATTTTCTGTCTTTTAAGTGTTTTTTTTAAGTCGGTTTTTTAGCAAAATAGATTTTTAAGTAGTAAAACATTCAAGCAGGTCACTTTTACTACCTCTAATTTCCCAAAGCCTAATAAGAATAGATGGATAATTCAGAAATAAAATGCGTTCTATTACTGCATACTCAAAACGCACTTAAAACAAACACGAAGACTTGACTGTGAATGACAGAGATGTCATCAAAAATAATTCTGGCAACTCTCCAACTTTATCATTGAAAAGTACAAAGACCAAATAATAATACACTTCGTTATTGTAACAATAAACACGAAAAAAATAATTAAAGTATATTTCTAGCGACGATTTGGACAAAAATAATCTTTAATTTACGCGGATCCGGTGACCTTTATACCCTTTGCGAATGAGTTATTTTAAGTACCGTTCAAAGACCGATTTATCGAAGGATTATTGATCACGTGTCTGCAGCTGATAGTGTTGCCAATTCGACTTTTAATAACGCCTACAAAGGCTAAGTAATGTAAACTGTTAAAATCTATGACGATGAGGAGCTCGAGCCCAAATAATAAATTCCGCTCGGGTCGATTCGGATAAGCCGCGCTTGCTAGGCTGGTCTGTGCATGGGTGACCACCTGTTACACACCGAGTTTCCTCCGTGTTTTAGAAAGCACGTTGAACTGTTGGTCCCAGCTGTCATTTGTTGATCTTTGACATTGGACTTGACTTTGGTCGTTACAGATAGCCAGTGTCAAGTCGGACAACCAGTCTTACCAAGTGGTATTGTACTACCCTCTACTAACTGGGTTGTGGAGGTCAGATAGGCAGTAGCTCCATGTAAAATACTGGTATTCAGGTGCATCTGGCTTGACTGGAAAAAGCTTAGCAGGTGGTGGTGTAGCCGAGTTCTTAAAATGCCGTGGAAAATGTTTTGGTAGTCATATCAAGCTATATAGAACAAGCCTGCTGGGTAGTAGCGAGAGATAGGCTGAAGAACGAAAAAAGTTCAGAGTCCTCCGTCTTGAACTGAACTACTATAGTCTGACAATCATAACTGTGTCACCATGCAACATTGTTTATACACGAACCAACACCGTACATGACACTGAAATTGCTCCACAACCATTAACCAGGAGGCATGTTAGTTAATGAAGTGACGTACAATCGTCGACGTGATGCTAAGTTATTAGCTTACATTAGTATTATTATCAAGGTCTACATAAATTGCGTAGTTTACTGGGAGAGTTATTTAAATAGTCATATTATCCTTGTGACCACCACTAAATTGATTTATTTTGCTGAAAAAGCGTAATTTCTTTACTACTTTATCATTAAAGACAATGTCTGCTATATCTAAAACTGCATAGTCTGTCTCAACTTCACTCCCTCCCTGTATGCAATTTTTTTGTTGTACTTTTCTTCACCATTCTTCATCGTGTCAATAATTTCTTTGGATATAGAACTCTGCCATTTCTACGGCATCAGACAGATCCCTCTCAATTAGTAACTTTATACCCAGTTCTTCCATTACCATGTTACCACCAGTGGTATTTAACCAATCAGCAGCTGTAATGATATAAAAAGCAGCAATTTATCAAAATACAGCTACCGTAAGATTTCTCCACTTTATAATATTTCCTCAGCTAATATGTCAAATTGAAATAGGTATTAGGTGCAGATTTTTCCTCATTGACATCAATCCCCAAAAAAATGCAAATCCCTTCAACTATTCAAGTTTTTCTACGCACAAAAATGCTTTCAAAATCATGCGTAATAATGGCACGGGTAACAAATTAACTGAGAGCAGCGACGTATTGTTTACTGCCAATATATTACCTAAAGATAGCAGGAGTCAATGAAACGCCACTGCGAACTGCGCGTGAGTTGATAATGTTAAGATTGATCGGACAATTTATTATCTGATGTAGACGAAGATGAAAACATTGCTGCAAACAATAGAATTCTGGTTTATTTAGATGTGATCACAAGTAATGTTGAAATTAATGTGATGGATGCAAGGCAGTTAGACATACTGGTCTACACAAGGGAAATCAATACAAATGGAGAATGAAAATGACTAACTAGAGATAGAGGTAATATTTGTAAACAAAAGGACAAGTAGGAACCCGAACACCGGAACACTGTTAAACAGATATTTGACGAAAATTAAGTTTTGAGACCATTAGGTTTTAAATGCTGTATACTTAATCCTAAATATAGTTTAGGCATCACCAAATATCAACTTTAATTGTTATTTTTAAATAATATCCCCAAGCTGACTCATGTTGGATACCAAGAAAAATAATCAAATAAAAATATTATTGTAATGAAAACTGAAATAATTCGGTTTATTTTGCTCATTGAAGGTCGTTCCACAATGGATGGTCGCCAAATTACGTACGTTCGTGTCAAATACGCAAAAAAAAATAAAAATAACAAGATTTAAATTCGCCTATTGAGATTATCTTGGATTTTATGTAAAACAAAAATGATGAAGATGACATTTATAAAGAACAAAACAAATAACGAACGAACAGGGCCGACAGCGTCCGTCAAAGCGTTGCCGCGGGAAACAAAATTAGGCGAGCGTGAACTTGCGACATAAGTTTCAGTTTCGGCCGAAACCGAAACTGCCGCCGAAACTTGGTTTTGGCCGAAACTCGGCCGAAAACGAACTTTCGGTCAGACACTAATTAAAAGCTACCTAAGTAACGGACTAAATAAGCGTTACCATGACATCATCATTTCACACTTTCACACTAACACGTCCCCGATAGGGCGGTAAATTTTTGTACACATTGAACAAAGTAATATTGAGCACTAAAGAAGAAATCAAAGCAAACGTTGACAAAGTTACCGAAGAATGTAGACAGATAGACAATCTTCTTCGCTTTATCAAAGCAACATCAAAAAATAAAAACGACAGATAACAAACACATTTTAACAAAAACTTTTAAATCTTATTTTCTGAATCCCACGTTACTGACGTAAACCTGAAAACGTCACTCAATTGAGTTAGCAACCAACTACGTAACCGAAGAACTATTTCAAGAATATTCAAAACCTTGAACTACACTTCAAACTACAGTACTAATAGTCACTTTTCGGCCGCGTCGCAAAATTCCATCTTTATCACGAGATAAAAAAAGAAATTTAGGTATAGTTTTAAAAGATATATTGTTCATTACGCAAACATTGGCCCTTATCATCGTCTTCAATCAACCTGTGAAGTGCGATAACACTTGGCGCCTTGTAGTCAACCAGATTATTTTTATATCTGACATTCTGCCAAGTCTTTGTGTGGTTTGTTTTGTTAGATATATTGTATTTTCTTGTCTTGTTGCATGTTTGTTGATTTGGATTGTGTTTTGACCGTTGCTTGGTGCTGCAGTCTTTTCTGATCGGAGATAAATAGATATTAGCATTGTCTTCATCTTTATTAGCCCGTATACACATTGACTTATTCTCTGTGTTAGCTTTCTCCAAATGCACGCCATGTAGCATAATCTTCGACTCCTTTTAGCTAGCTATTACACCTGTCCTACGGGTATTCTACCTGCCTACCAGAGGACTTCTCCCACGAAAGCGGAGAAGACCTGCTTGGTCTCTCCTATAGTTGGTTGACTACCACTGCGATGGAGACGCGACCTTAAGTTGGTCGAAACGCACTCTACAACCAAATATTTATTCGTCTACCCCAATGGCTATTTCATTATTTAGTGCCGTGTGGTGCCGGCCTAAAAGAATAGCACCAACCCAACTCTGCCCGCGGGTGTCGTAAAAGGCGACTAAGGGACACAAAACCGGGGGGTGGGCAGCAGCGCCCCCTGCATAGCAAACCAACAACCAAACTGCGATCCCCAACCCGCATGCCCAGCGTGGGGATTATGGGCACTACCCCTCGATGATGGCACGACAAAAAAGATGGCCCTCAGTTCCCGGCCGCCTCGCTATTCCTGGCCATGGCAGCGGCCATGGTAACGGCGGGGCAGGGGGTGCGAAGAATCACCGGGCTACGGCAGGCTGCCACAAAGATCTGACCCTGGCAACGTATAACGGATGCACTCTGAGGCTTGACCACCATCTAGCGCAGTTGGAAGTGGAGTTAGAGAACATTAAATGGCATGTTCTAGGGTTATGTGAAGTCCGTAGAGAGGGGGAGGACACCGTAACCCTGGACTCGGGCCATCTTCTCTACTTTCGCGAGGGGGATAAGAAATCCCAGGGTGGCGTAGGTTTCCTCGTCAATAAGGCCCTCTCTAACAACGTTGAAGAAATCTCCAGTGTGTCGACCAGGGTAGCGTACCTGATCCTTCGGCTGTCCAAGCGCTACAGCATGAAGGTCATTCAGGTTTACGCACCGACCTCGACACACCCGGATGATGAAGTGGAGGTTATGTATGAAGACATATCCAAAGCCTTACACAACACCACCAAGGCCCACTTCAATGTTGTTATGGGGGACTTTAACGGCAAGGTGGGAACACAGACTGGCAACGAATCCCGTATAGGCCCGCATGGTTATGGAGTTAGGAATCACAGGGGACAAATGCTTGTCAACTTCCTTGAGAAGGAGGGACTGTTCTTAATGAACTCTTTCTTTAAGAAACAGCCTCAAAGAAAGTGGACATGGAAAAGCCCCGACACTGTGACTAAAAATGAGATCGACTTCATCATGACGGATAGCAAGCACATATTCAGAGATGTCTCAGTGATCAACAGGTTTAATACCGGATCTGATCACCGACTTCTCCGAGGCTCTCTGAATATCAACTTAAAGCTTGAAAGAAGCCGACTGATGAAGTCCACGCTCCGACCTAACCCAATCCATATCATGGCGGGCACCGAGAAGTTCCAGCAGCTTCTCGGGAATAGATTTGTTGCCTTGGAACCCACTGACGACGTTGACGAGAGCCTACACAATCTGGTCGAAACTCTGAGGGATGAGGGCATCAAGTTCTGTAGGGCGCAGCGGACTGGCAGGATATCCAAACTCTCGGCTGAGACTCTCGGGTTGATGACAAAAAGACGGGAAACCACCCATGCGACTTCGTCGGAGAGGTCAGACCTGAACAAGCAAATTGCGAAGATGGTACGGCGCGACCTTCGGAGCTCAAACACACGCCTCATCGAAGAGGCGATAGAGCGAAACCGAGGGTCTAAAGTATTCACTCAGCAGCTTGGCAGGAGCAACCTGACGAAGCTAAAAACGCACGACGGGAGGACCGTATTGTCAAAGCCAGAGATCTTCGCCGAGATAGAAGATTTCTACGGCCGATTATATGCTGCACATGCCTCTCATTCCCGACGAGATGACCACGATTCTAGAGCCACCCTGACTCGCCACTACACCCACGAACTGCCTGACATCAGTCAAGACGAGATCGTGTCAGCTCTGAGGCAGCTTAAAAATGGAAAAGCCCCCGGTGAGGACGGAATAACATCAGAGCTTTTGAAAGCTGGAGGAGTCCCTGTTATACAGGAACTACAGAACCTCTTCAACGACGTCCTTCACAGTGGGAGAACTCCAAAGGCGTGGAGCGGGAGTTTGGTGGTGCTCTTTTTCAAGAAGGGTGACAAAACCCTGCTTAAGAATTACAGACCCATCTCGCTCCTGAGCCACGTCTATAAGCTGTTCTCACGAGTGGTCACGAATCGTCTCGCCAGGAGACTCGACGAGTTCCAGCCGCCGGAACAGGCCGGGTTTCGCGGAGGATATGGCACTATAGACCACATTCACACAGTGAGGCAGATTATACAGAAGTCCGAAGAGTATAATCAGCCCCTGTGTCTGGCCTTTGTGGACTATGAGAAGGCCTTTGACTCTGTCGAAACCTGGGCTGTTCTGGAATCCTTACAGCGATGCTAAGTAGACTATCGTTATATTGAGGTGTTGAGATGTCTATACGAAGCCGCCACCATGAGTGTCCAAGTACAGGACCAGCAGTCTAAACCGATCCAATTGCGCAGAGGAGTGAGACAGGGGGATGTTATATCCCCGAAACTGTTCACCAGCGCGTTGGAGGATATGTTTAAGACGCTGGACTGGAAAGGAAAGGGCATCAACATAAACGGCGACTACATCTCACACCTACGATTCGCAGATGACATAGTCTTAATGGCGGAGTCGCTCGAGGAGCTGAACCAGATGCTGGACGGCCTAGCTTCAGCCTCGCGATGTATCGGTCTTGGCATGAATTTGGATAAAACCAAAGTCATGATCAATGGCCACATTGATCCAATGCCGGTCGTCGTACATGGTCACCTTCTCGAAATCGTTTCTGAGTACACTTACCTCGGGCAGATTCTGCAGTTAGGTAAAAACAGTTTCGAGAGGGAGGCCAAGAGGAGGATCCAGCTGGGCTGGGCAGCGTTTGGGAAACTACGCCGAGTCCTCTCGTCATCCATGCCGCAATGCTTGAAAACAAAAGTTTTTAATCAGTGCGTCCTACCCGTCATGACCTACGGAGCCGAGACATGGACACTCACGGCAGGGTTGGTCCATCAGTTCAAAGTCGCTCAGCGAGCTATGGAGAGAGCTATGCTCGGAGTTTCTCTGAAGGATAGAATCCGCAACGAATACATCCGACAGAGAACCAAAGTTATCGACATAGCTCAAAGAATTAGCAAGCTGAAGTGGCAGTGGGCTGGCCATATCTCACGAAGAACCGACAACCGTTGGGGTAAACGTGTTCTTGAGTGGAGACCGCGACTCGGCAAGCGTAGTGTAGGACGCCCTCCGACCAGGTGGGATGACGATCTACGAAAGACTGCAGGCAGATGCTGGATGCGGCAAGCTGAAGACAGGGCGCTATGGCGCTCATTAGGGGAGGGCTATGTCCAGCAGTGGACTAATATAGCCTGATGATGATGATGAATGGCTATTTCAATTCTTACTACTAATATGGTCGGCCTCTTGGCACCCCAGCGTGTTTATTATGTGGGGCTATTTCAACATCCGTGATTTTTATTGCCTATATTTTTTTTCAAGTTATAGACCATAGTCTTGCCTTAGCCTCGAGAAAATTTAAAACTGCTAGTATGTCACTAGAATGCTGTAAATCTTTAAACACAGCTACACTGTCTAATATTTCTTCTATTTTATTGTTATTCTGTATCTGTATATTTATTTAAACTTTTTGTACAGTAAGTATATTGGCGGACTTAATGTCACAAGGTATTCTCTAATCGGCGGCGATCTCTCGCGTCCGGCCCTGGTTCAGTCCATGGTCCGGGGCGAGAGGGAAATGGAAGCGGTCACCTCCTTCTGCGAAGCAGTAATGCTACAAAGGAGGTGGCCGGGCGTTTGAAGGAGAGAACCTCAAACCAACCCAGCCGCCGCGGGAGACGCGCCGGGCGCCGCGTGACCACTCCCGGCTACCGTACGTGCGGGCCTGTGGACGGTTAGCAATGGGTAGCTGACCGTCCGTCCGTCTATTGACGACAGGCCGTGTCCACGGCGCGTTCATGTTTCACGCGCGCTTCAAAGAGATGTCAGCAAAGCAGAAGGGCTTGCCAGAGCCTACGCCTGCCGGGGTTGCGGGTTGTTCGAAAGAGATACCGCGGCCCCGGAACGTAAAGGGCAATAGAAGGAACATGGGTGGGTTTTAGTCAGTAAAAGTCTGACATGCTCCGCCCAGAGCGGGGGAAGTTATTTGATGATTTCCCAATCCAAAAAAAAAAGGTATTCACTACCAGTCAACCTTTGGGTTCATAATTCTAGTAACTCTACAGTAAACTTTGTTAGCATTAACATGAACACCTCTTCTAATGTTACCAACAAAATCAATAGTGCTTTTATCTACAACAGCTTTATCTAAATCTGCCTGGAAAAACCGAATAGTGCCCTGAAATTACCTGTATTGTATTGATACCGGATACATATTATCAGATTTCTTTCTTATCTAAAAGTTCGATGGACACAACGTTCAGTAGACGTATTTTATTCAGTATTTACGAATTCAGACTAAATAATAGCTAGTTACGAATTATCTACAACTAGTTGGCGCCCGCGGCTTCGCCCTCCTGATATCGAAAAAAAAAGTATCCTATGTGATATTCCAGACCATAATCTACCTCTGTGCCAAATTTCATCAAGATCCGTTTAGCCGTTTTGACGTGAAAGAGTAACATACATCCATACAAACATTCGCGTTTATAATATTAAGTAGTAGTTTTTTTTGTCATAATCTTGTTTATGGCTCGAGGCTTTCCTTGATGACTGGTTGAGGAAAACCAGCAGACCAAGACGAGTGAAAACCGGATTAACTTCAGGTGGATTAAATTCCCATGTATTCAAGACTAGGTTTCTACAGCATGAATGGATGTTTAAGCGGGAGCCATTCCGGGGTTGCGGGTTGTTCCAGGGTTGCGGGTTGTTCCGGGGTTGCGGGTTGTTCGAAAGAGATACCGCGGCCCCGGAACGTAAAGGGCAATAGAAGGAACATGGGTGGGTTTTAGTCAGTACAAGTCTGACATGCCCCCCCGCTCCACCCAGAGCGGGGGAAGTCATAGGATGATTTCCCAACCGAAAAAAAAAAAAAAAAAGCGGGAGCCATTCAAGATTGATGTCAACCTTTTCATACGCCTTATAATATAATCTTTGGTCAGCTATAAGTCTAGAAAGTGGTGGTTTTTTAAAGAAGTTTCTCTCGTAGTTCTGACGTTTATTTTTCGAGTGGGAAGTCGTCAAATATTTCATCACTCTCTGGGCGGAGCGGGGGAGTGTTTGTGACTTTTACTGACTAAAAAAACTCATTATGTACCTTCTTTTGCCCTCTGCGTTTCGGGGCCGCTGTATCTCTTTCGAACAACCCGCAACCCCAGGTAAATGAGGCTTTCAAAAGTGTTAGTCCTCCGCCTTTTGATTAAATAATTAATTATTTCTTTCATTAAATAAGCTTTTTACGCAAAATCAACTTGTTGCCACGGGAATCACGAATACCAAACAGATTATGATAAGGTCGGGGATTCCCTATATAACGAAGATACATTTCTCAAGAATATGACTCATGATTCCCCAAGACTACTCTTTGGGATGATTGCCAATACCTTCTCAATTATGGAAAAGAAGATTAATAGAGAATAGTCTTGAAGCAACTGGTGTCGAAAATCAGATTGTATTGCTCATTTTGTCTCTGTATCTGTTTTTTTGGAACGAAGTTCCTTATCGCGCGTTGCGAAAGGGGGGGCTAGACGGAAAAAATCAAGACCAAAAGTTGTAACGACAGTTTTTGCTATAGGTGTAAGCCGTTCGGCGCGCACGTGTTTCTCTGTCTGTCTCTCTCTCATAGAAAGCAAGCTAGTTATATTCGTTTCGTCTTTCTATTTCGCATTGAACAGTGTGGTGTCACGACGATTATTTTTGTTGAGTGTAATAGTGTACCCATAGCACAAAAAATATGTGTTTAAAACGTAAAAAAACTCTTTATTTTCTTAAATACTGTTAGTTTTCCTTTCCTTTCTAGCAGTAGAGCTACAACGTACTATGTTTGTTAAGCGCTTTTTCCATCAATTGTGAGCCGATTTTCAAAATTCTTTTTTTATGAACAGTTTTACACTATAGACATGCTTCGCTCTTTTTATTGATACTCGACTGCATCTAGTTATACTGGAAAGCTGACCCGGACACATTTGGAAAAAGGCTGTCAATAATCTTTGGTAGAGCAAATTCTCTCATCATCATTTTTCTGCCCTCGTCCCATTCTATTTGGGGTCGGCGCGACAATTTTTCTTCTTCCATTCTCCCCTGGCAGATTTCACGGCATTATTCACTCCTTTCTCTTTCATATCATTCCTTACTTAATCCATCTTTTCTTTGGGCTTCCTCTCCATCTATCAACATTTATATCTAGCACTTACATGCGCTTGGCCCCTTCTCATTAAATGTGCATACCAAAACAAACGACTCGTTTTAAATTTTTATGTGCCTCTAAATCTACAAATTCTAAATATTTTATACACAATGTTATTTAGAACCCGGAAATCAATTACTCACGATTCGAAATAACAATGTCCGATCAAAGGTCTCCGCGTAGTGATCTTTAATATTATCAGTTATCAGTCAGTTCGTTGAACTCTCTGTTCTGTAGTCAAATTGGTAGGTAAAAATCTTCACTTCGGAAATGATTTTAGAACGATAGAAAAACAGTTTTCGCTAGGATATATTCGTAGTGAACAAAGCATGTTTTCCATAGCCAAATCATTGTTTCCAAATCTTTGAAGTATGTCAACGTTATTCTCTTAATAATAATGAAGTTGTACCGTGAATTGAACCTAGTGATTTTTTCGTTTGGAAATTTAAGAGATCGGTCTTGGCGTTCTCAAATAACGTAACTGAAAGACAGGATATTATTTTCAAACATCATTGTTTTAAAGAATCAACAAAATACGTGCCGAAATGTTGGTTCAAATATTTCACATTTATTTTGAAACAGATGTTTGCTATGAGAACTTCCTTTCACTTAAAATTAAAGAAACTACAAAAAAAGAACAGTTGAATCAACTTGTTTTTCTGCCTCAATATAACTGCGTTACCATGATTTTTCTACCTGTATCCCAATGTATTTGGAGTTGGCGCGGCAGTCTTCTTCTTCCATCCTTCTCTATTCCTCCTTCCTTCATCTCACCAGTCTCTTCCTTTCCATCCATATCATCGTTCACCATACATCAAATAAATTCGTTGTGACCACGTCAATATTACATTTAAAAAATCTTGAACTTTTCGATATCTTTATTTAGCCAGAATTTCGTGATGGACCAAATAACTCCACTATTCAGAAATAATAAATTGTAAGTACTTGGATGACATCCAGAAAATTCGCGGATTTTGGTGCAATGGCATGCAATTTGGATAGTTTATATTATCGTCTTGGGCTTTTATTTGTTAAGGTCGAGATGTTTTGTTTGTTTTCGTTATCTGTAGATGGCGTTTGGGCTACACAGCTGTTGTCTTTATTTTTATTTATCCCTCAATATTCTTTCTAATGCTACCCTCCTGCTCTTGCCTGCTACGGGTTTTTCACGATCACAACGCAAATTAGAATAAATTGTCTATAAATGAGGGCTCGTATATATCTGTCTTTTAGATTATTACCTTTACTTAACTTCATATTTAAACGGATTCCTTTAATATCCAGTCCGTCTGATACTTTCTGACTTCCATGCATGCAAAAGTTAGTGTATAGATCTTTGAGATACAGTCTGCAATGTATAGGTCTGACCTACCATAACTTGTGGCTTTATTAACATCAATAGATTACACTTACGTTACATTTGAATGCACTCTACTATCTTTAATTAGTACCTTATCAAGCCTTATATCTATGTCGCCGTAATTAATATCATAGGTCTGAATACGGTATGTCTTTAGTTTGACCCCGGACGTTGCAATGTTATTTCTAGCTCAGGTTAGTTGCTAGGCTCAGATGAAATGCATTTATCAGGTGCCTGCCTCTTGCCTAACTATATTTGCTTTCAGTTTTGCTGTATGCCGCTGAATATCAAGTTATGCTATCAATGCTATTTTTCTTGGTTTTCACAATATTATCTACTGAGTTGTTTGTGTGAACTCGAAAAACTGTTATTGGAAATAAAAACTTCTTTTCTTCTACTTCTTCTCGAAGTTTTTATTTATAATCGCTATTCTCTTCCTGTTCTCATACCTTACTGTCTATATTTCTTTTCTACACATCTCTCGCAGGAGTACTGGTAGAAATTTCTTTTGAAAGAATTTGTGCCTTTGTGCTCTTTGTTTTGTTTCCTTGTGTTTTTCTCCTGTTTGTACATAAATTATTAAATATACTTCAGAAACTAATATTACAGTTATACGATTTCAATGTCTTGCTTCGGAGTATTCTGCACATGAGACATGTCTTTGAACACTTCATAATCCTTTGCTTTCTCGGCTTTCATGAAGACTGAAATTTTAAACCGTCGAATCGTATGTAATCTCACCATATTGTAAGCAACACAGAAATTTAATGTTTGCCCTGTTCGACGTTTATTAATGAGGCGTTGCCATAGAAGTAGGTGGCTGAATGTCTTATTCAGAAATCTTGAAGTCAAATCAGATTTATAAACTTACGTTAAATTATTCTGCACTGCGTAATTAAATACTCCGATTAACGTGTTCTTGTATATTTTGGTGTCGTTCTGATAACAAAGATAAGAAATGTCTGGTTTGTAATTACTATAATAAAAATGATATCTGTAAGGCTGAGATTTTGCGCAGTGAATCAGTATTTGATTAGTTTAATTTCTTTGCAAATAGTCATTATCGTCTGCCAGAGTTTTAACAATTAAATTGGGGTCGGCTTCCACTCTAACCGGATACAGCTGAATACCAATATTTTACATGGAGCGCCTGACTATCTGGCTTCCATAACCCAGTCTCAGGGTAACACGTTACCTCATAGACGGACAGGTTGTTTGAATTTCCAGCTTCAAATTAAATGCATTACACCAGTCCACAAGAAAAAAAAAACAAACTCAAAAATTTTTGAATTTCATTCGACAGTTTAATTTTCAAATTTCGAAGTACCCGCAACTACTGTCAAAGGTTTAGACCTTTGACAGTCCTTGCGGGTAGTTCGAGCTATTGCAAATCGCACACCAAACACATATTTTATTGGAGACGAAATACACGTATTACTGTTTGTATGGAAAGTTACGATTACGTACGTCACTACATAGTATAAAACAAAGTCGCTGTCTGTCTGTTGCTATGTTGTATGTATGCTTAAATATTTTTAAATAGGTAGAGTGATTCAAGAGAAAGGTTTATATGTATAATACTTCACGCTATGACTCTTAGGAGGAGGCAGCGGGTGAAGCCGCTAGTCCGAAATAAATAGTTTATAAAATGTCATTGTATCTAAATAGTGCTATGTTAGATATTTGCGTATGATCAATTGATCACCGAATATTCGAATACGATAATAACTACAAAATCATGAATTTTGAGTAGTCTCAGTTCAGATCTAGGCCTACGATTTTTTCTTCATCACAGCAAGTCATATCAATGTTATCAAAACTTTACAACGTCAACCTATTAATGCAACAATTATGTTACTACCTATTGTTTTTATTGCAATGTAGATATATAAACTTCCGATGCTCCCGTTTAATGAGAAATGATAAATAAATAAGTATGTCAATGCCGGGGTCCATATCTCATAAATTTATTGCGGAGCAAGCAAAGGTCAATTGAGGTTCACTGTTATACACTCATAGTTTGACTTGAGAGGTTGCATTCCACGTTTAAGAACAAGTCTATTGCAATTTATTTTTGGGGGTGTTCCTGTGTAATGACCTCCCTCAGAATATCAAGGTTACCAGTCCGTTTACAAATGGTACGAAAATAACCCCAAAAAACACATTGCATTAATTTGTTTTATTATTTGAGATACACGTAACGCACGATGGCTTAATAATATCAGCCGCTCGGGGCGATCTTTAAGTTAAGCAGCACTTGCTTAGGTAGGTCTGTGGATGGGTGACCACCCCTTACATACCGAGTTTTCTCCGTGCCTCGGGTAGCACGGTAAACTGTTGGCCCCGGCTGTCATTTGTAGATCTTTGACAGTCGTTACAGGTAATTCAATTTGATCTTCCATTCAATCTGATGTCAAAGTCAATCACTTAACAGAAAAGCAGAGTATATTCCCTATCCCTGACCTACATAATAAATAGCAAGAATACATAATTAATATATACATTTACTTATTAATACCTACCGCAGTCAATCTTTGCCAAATGCGTTATGTAACGTATATTATCTGTTTTACATTGCGATCTATGTCGCCATAGATAAGAATGTAGTTGAAGAATTTTGTAAATAAAAACGATAGTTTACTTTTCTAGAATAGTTTTGAATTATTGAATACTAGCTTTCGCCCGCGACTTCGTCCGCGTGGCATAGTTACTCTGGGCTAACGCTTACATTAATACGCGTGATGATCGAAAAAAAATCTTTCTCTCCTTTCCCAAATACTCCCATACTGCAAAGCTCTGCGCAACGTTGCCAATTTTCCGAATGGACCCTCTTAAGAATGACAAATCAGTTTGATTTTGGCTTGTAGGAAGTCCCGGTTTCCTCACGATGCTTTTATTCACTGTGTATGTTTATCATTGAAAGAACAAGCAACATATTTGCAGAATCACGTTGGTCTAAGCTAGTTAGAAGTGGATTTATCTGAATCGACTAAAGGATGAGCGATGTACGGTGACTAAGCCATGGTCATTCGAGACGGTTGTGTGTCGTTGAGATCTCTTTGTTTCCTTAGATTGTTAGCGCTTAGCGTATTCTGTTTATTAAGCATCTTCACTACTAAATTAGTCTGAAAGCAAAAACTTAAAGAACTGTCGAAATCTGAATCTTCAACAAGTGAATTTCGTCGTCACATTTGTAAAAATGAAACAAAAAGAAGGATAAATAAGATATATGTATGTTAAAGCAAACTGGCATTTCCCGTATTACGCCTGATCTATCAAAAATACTTATTATTTACCATCATTCTGGTTAGACTAGAAACCGCTGAGAATACCATTATTTTGCATGAGGCGACTGCCTTCTATATCGTTGTATCTATCTAGCCTGGACAATGCAGTTACTACTGGATAATACGATAAGTGTCAGACTTTGAGTCGCTAACTAACTGTAATGACAGTCAAAGATCTACAAATCGGTTTCGGTTTAAAGAAATTTATTTCTCATAAGAACATACAGTCCGCTTATAATGAGATACATAGAAATAAACATGATATAATGCAGTGCAATATAATGCAAATCACACACGGGACCAACGTGCTTTCCGAAATCAAAATTATTGATTTTCGCTGTGATAAGATTGCGACTAGTTTTTGAACGTTTAAAAAAATGGGACAGACACCTTGTGACAAGAAATGTAATGCCAAGGTGGTTTGGCAATAAGGTATATCTAAAAATCCCTTCTTTGGAAAGCAATTCGGTTTATTACAACTAAAACATAATGTTAAGATCATAGCGCCACTTGGCAGAACCACAAGTCTTGCGAATATAAATAGCAAAGCAAATCATATGACTTCTACCTACGGACGTCCATGTATTTGTGGTATGTTTACTTTTGTCGGTAAAGTGCGTAGACGCCGATTAGGGTATTTATATTTCCGGTCATTTGACCGATTTCAACGAATCTGATTTTATGCTATGTCCAAAGATGCAGTTGGTCCCAAATGTCTTCTTTTTACGGATGGAAAACAACAAATAACTTCCCCGCCCAAGTGTTTTACTGACTAAAACCCACCCTGTTCCTTCTTTTATCCTTTATGTTCCGGGGCCGTGGTATCTCTTTTGAACAATCCGCAATCCCGGGTCCCGAGCGTCCCCACATCCGCTATGGTCCTACCCGCCTGGCCGCATACGGACCTAGGAGACACGTCTGGTAACTGCGTTGCTGAGGTTTGATGAGTTTTATCCTCCCAGTCTGCTCCACCAGAACGTACGTCAACTCCTCAATTCTTTATTCTGTCCCTTCGTTACGTTGGGTAGTCGGAAACCCGAAAGTTTGACAACCAGTCTTGTTATTGGTATCGTATGATCCAATACTTAGTCAAGAAAATTGAAGCCTTTTTAGGTTCAATGACTTAGACCAGTTCATTGCAGCAAGTAATTTCTTCGATTATGCACTAACATTTATAGATAACGCTAAAAATAATGCACGAAGACCTCTTCATTATTATTTTATCGCACGTCAATGTATTTTCTACCGCCGATCGATAGCTGTAATTAGGTTAAACCTGATAATATTGCTATTGCTAAGCCCAATAGCGTATCTATCGATAGTCTACAGAACAGGTGGATTTTAAATGAATTGGCAACATTATACGCTCTTACTGTGCACGTCTTTCTACATCGTTCTCACATATTTGTATAATCTGAACACGAATGATGTAAATACGATTTTGTAAAAAATATTCTAATTTAAAAGAGTGTCCAAATTGTCCATGGAGTTTCTTGCCCATTCTTCTCCTTAGAGATCAACGCTTTGAAATGGGCATCTACAGTACTTTCACAAGTTATTATGTTTTGTGACCAGGACTGTAGCTTTAACATTTTGTTTTTTTTGACATTCAAAGGTGCCTGTAATTGTCTAATTAAAATAAATGATTTTAATTTTTGATTTGATTTGATATATCATTATTATCTCGCTCTTATTCCAATTTATATGTGGTCGGCTTAGTATTTCTTATTATGCTACACTACTCTATTAGTCGTAACATCTTTTCTAGCTATAAACATCATATTTCACACAGTCTGAATGAAATAATATGATCATTGAGCGTGTTTTTTTTTGTCTTAATGCGGTTTGTTCATAAGTATGTAGTGAAAGTTCTATAAACAAGTAAAAGGTGAAGACATGAGTAAATTTAGGAAATAAGAGATGGCTATTCCTTAAAAAGCAGTAACTTAAATGTGGTGATTGTTTGACTACTCCTTAAATTGGCGCCCGACGTGGGCCAGTGTTGAAAATTGTCAGTAGGTTCTAAAAAGCAGATAAAAGACGTTTTCACAGCTCAAAAATTGTTTCAATTTCACGAATTACTTTAAATCAATACCATTAAGTAATTACTTTCTCTTATAGTTTTATTCAAAAAATGTTTATTGTGTCCAGTTCTTACTCACACAATTCTGTGAATATTTTGGCACATGCGCGTTGCTGCCAGTTTACCAAATTGACCTTGTTAAAGGCCACTAGTTTAAGGACGTGTCCTTCTGAAGCGTTGCCTTAAGCCCTTGCTTAAGGCAACGCTTCAGAAGGACACGTCCTTAAACTAACGCCCACGTACAGTAACTTCGATCCATACTCTTGAAACTGTTTTATTTATCGAATAAGATTTAAGTGGAACCCTGCATTTTGGTCTACCGCATACATCTTGAGAACACGAAGAGCTTTCTCTAACAATTACAAGTAAACAAATAAAGACAGCACTTTTTTTCGTGTTCGCTGACATATGTCTCACTACTTAATTTAAAGTACACTGCAATGAGTTCTGAAATAATTATGAATTTAGACATTTTGTCCTCCACCTTTTCTTTCGGATGAGAAATCATCAAATGACTTCCCTTTCTGGGCGGAGTGAAAGGGAATGTCAGACTTGTACGAAGTAAAACCAATCCATGTTCTTTCTTAGCAGCCCCGGTAGGCAGTGGCCCCACCTTCTCTAAGGACAGAAATTAGGTCATCGATTGGAAGAGCTTGCCCAAAAGAAGCCTATGAACTCGTGACTTGAAAACTTACGTATGTCTCATTTTGTTACAGCCCGCGAACCGTGAGAAGATGATGTCGAGGTCTGCAATACTGCTCGCTGCTCTTGGCCTCGGCTTGTCCACATTCAGCGTCCGTCAGATGATCCTACACCAAACCAGACGATTCTAGACACGTACCCCAGACTAACCTAGGCTAAGGCCGGAACCCACCAGACATGTTAGATACTAAAGACAAATCTTACGTGTTTATAACCCAACGCATTTTCTAACCAAAAATAGACGATTATATTTTTTTATTAGTGAGAATGCGCGGGAATTCCAATTTTGGGTTCTGGCAAAAAAAATCGTAAAGAATTATGTTATCATTATGTATGAGAGAAAAAAATTGTAATTTATTCTTTTTTTTTTCGTTTTTTTTTTCTCTGAAAGAATGTGTAGTACATTTTAGACATAGGAAGTAAGTTAATTTCAGTGCGATTTATTAAGTAATGAGTTAGTATGATTGTGAGAAACGTGTTTCGAGAATGTCTATGTGATGGTAACCAAATAAAAAAAATAGACGGTAACATTGTTTTGTCATTTTATTTTCCCTTTACCTTTTAATTTTACTATATGTTTTCATGTAATGTTGATGATCAACTCACTAAAGTAGTGGCGAAAAACAGCGGCTTCAAAACAAAATATGCTAGGTATAGCTTAGTTAATAATATGTAGTTAAAAAGCTTTTAGATAGATGTATTTTGTCGAGTTATAATTGTGTACTGTGTGTTTTTATTCTCATTTAAACTACAGAAATATTAAAAGTTAAAATACAGACTTGTACTGTTTTATTCTGATTATGCCAGCTATATTACGATCAGCCAAGATTTAAAAAAAAAACCGGCCAAGAGCGAGTTAAGGCCTCCTACGCACTGGCGACCATAGACGCGGCCAGGCCGCCGCGGCCATGGTCGCCGTTGCGTAGGCAAGCGCGACATGTGGACGGCCGAAAAATTTGCAGTCGACTTCCAAGGGTGTGTCAAGATGGACGTGCAGAAGATAATCACGCTAACTGTGCTTGTGTATTTACTACGAAAACGAAAACGGAAGATTTCACGTAAAAGACAGTTTTGGGTGCATCCATTACTTTGCGAGAGAAAGACTAAAGGATTATATTATACTTATTTTTTGGATTTAAAAATGTATGAGAAGAGATTCTTTAATTACATGAGAATGTCAACGAATACTTTTAACCTGTTACTGGATACAATAAAACCAAAAATTACTGGAACTGGTAACAACTATCGGAAATGCATTCCAGCAGAAGAAAAATTAGTAATAACAATAAGGTAAGCTTTTTCTTTTTTAAATACAGAATGTTTAAAAAATACGTGATATATTTTAAAGGGTGTTTCGGAATGGAGTATTGTGTACAGGAAAAATAAAAATAATGTGATAGGGCCTTTTTTTTACTTAAACTGCTAAATGGATTTTTTTGTAAATTTGAATTATACAAGACTCGTTTCTGAATCGCCCTAAACCACCACTGTTGTGTTTTTCACAACAACCTGTAAAATTCATTGACCAAGGTTTTGCCACTTTAAAAAATTTATGAACTATTGTTCAGTAGTATTCTATTTTACGACTTTGAAAAGGAGAGGAAAAGGGCTTGCTTATAACATGTTTTTAAATATTAAAAAACTGAAGTAGATAATCAAATTATTTGTATTTTCATAACTTAAAAAATGGCAATTGTGAACAATTAATCATTGAAATTGGGAAATAGGTCTATCATTTCTGAATTTTGAGAAATATCAGAATAATGAGTATGATTATCGCTGTAATTTGAATCATCTGATATCCTGTTGGTAGTAGAATAACCTGAATAACTCGGTCGATTAGGGTCATATTCTTGGTCGTTAAGAGTATTGAAATTACTTGAATAGTTTATGCGCGCTGTTGTAGGTGTACAGTTCGGTTGGTATTTTTCTATAATTTCCATGATTTCCATTTTCGCTTTGGTCTTCATTGCAGCAGGGATTGTTTGAAATCTTTCGAGGAGGGATAAAAGAAACAGTCTGTCACAATTTGAATCATTCTGTGTAGTCGCTATGGTCTTATGCAGAACTGAAATTAGAGGGTCTGTATCGGATTCTTCGTTTGGTATTTTTTTCTTCCTTTTTGTTCTAAGCGACTTTGATGCAGACTGTTGAGTCTCAAGATCAGAAGATCTTGCACTTTTATTTTCTTGACTTGCCTCTTCGAGACTATTTTCTGTTGCGTTTGTGTCCAGCACTGATTTCAAAAACAGTAATTGGTTGAAATAGGTGTATTGTGATTTACGTTTTGCAGCAGAACCACTTTTGACATCTTTAAGACGGCGCAGCTCTCTTGTGAAACAGTCTCTAAGGTTTTTCCATCTTTTTTGGAGAGTAATGCCTGTAAATCAATAAATAAATGTATTACATATTACAAAACTAATATTATGTTTATTAATGTGAATTTTATTTTCAGGTATTTGGCTACTGGGTGTTCTTTATCTCATATAAGTCATGAATACCGTATAGGGCTTCCTACAGTATCGGAAATAGTATTTGATGTTTGTGAAGCAATATGGGAGATATTAAAACCAATTGTGATGCCACAATTGACCAGAGATAAGTGGATTCAAACGGCTGAAGGTTTTCAAAAATACGCCCAATTTCCTAATTGCATTGGAGCCATCGACGGCAAGCACATTAGAGTTATCAAACCACAACATTCGGGATCTCTTTATTACAATTACAAGAATTATTTTTCAATCGTGTTACTTGCAATATGTGATGTAAATTATAAATTTCTTTACGTAGATATTGGAGCATACGGCAAATGCAGTGATTCGTCAATTTACAAAGACTCTGTATTTTATCATAGGCTTTTAAATAATGATCTCGATATTCCGAGCAATAACCCCATCAAAGAAAATGGCCAATCAATGCCGTTCGTTTTAGTGGGTGATGAGGCGTTTTCACTATCGGAACATATGATGCGACCGTATGCTGGGAGAAACTTGAATAATGTAAAGACTAATTTTAATTATCGACTATCCCGTGCCCGCCGCTATATTGAATGTACATTTGGAATATTAGCCAATAAATGGCAGATTCTTCACCGACCCCTAAACGTCAAGAAAGAATTTGCAGTTGTGATTATAAAAGCTCTATGTGTGCTTCATAATTTTGTGCGAGAAAGAGACGGATATGATTTCAAGGACACGTTAACTGTACCAGAGACTTTATTAGAAATACCTGCATGTTTACCTAATAGAGCAAATAGAACATCAACCGAATATCGAGATATATTCGCAAACTACTTCAGTACCGATGGTCGCTTGCCCTGGCACAATTTGTAAATATATGGGTGCGTACCTACGACGGCTGCTCAGTTTGTGCGTTGAGGCCAGGGGCGTGAAACTTAGAACTTTTGCGATTTTCGACCTTATTGACATAGGAGTGCTGCCGTCTTTGAAAGTTTTGCAGAACTAAATGTCGATAAAACCGTTTCCAAGTGATTTTAATTTCGCTAGATGGCGCCTGTTTTGCTAGAGCGACTGTTTTATTGACAAAACTGTCAGTGCCGGAGAAATCATTCAATGCACAGAGTACATTTTAATATATAGAAATAGAGACCAATCTTCGATGTCAATATGGGTAACTACTTACAGCGCCATCTGTTATCCATGTTAGACAACTTTTTTATTATATATATAGCTACACTGTGTATCTATAGATTGTTGGTTGCTTTTCAGCACTGCTCAACCACGTGACTGATACGAGTAGTAGATAGTGTAATTCACTACAAGTATTTTACAATTCTTGTAGTGAATTACACTATCTACTACTAACTACTAGAACTAAAGATATAAATAAAACAACATATTTGATGAAAATCTAGTTTATTTGTTTTTTTTATAGCACTCACTTAACTTTTTTGCTTTAACTTGCAAATTGTCCTCATCATCATCAACATCTTTTCTCCCAGCTAATATTTTATTGATATTTTTGCAGTAATTAAACATCATAAACCTAATAACAATATTAATTAAAAAATCTATTACTTTTTCTTTATGAATTATACATTTTATAAATTTAAAATCTACAAAACTACTAACAGCTGTATTAATGATTAGCTTTAAATTTAATTTTTCAATATTTTCTTTTGTTAACTCATTGATTAAATCTTGCATATTGGAAATCAGCTCTATTAACTTCTTGCTGGGAGTGCAAAGCCATCGTCGACCTGCGTATTCCCTATATTTTATGTACTCAATTTCATTTTTTTCCATAAAATGGTTGCAACAATCTGTGCAAGCTTTAAATATTTTAGACTTAATTTTTTTCAAAAAATATCCGCTTATGTATTGGAGAGGGGCAATAATACGGGGATCCCTTTCTTTATCCTCTAAAGGTATAAAATTAAATTCAAAAATGTTTGCAAAATCAAACGATGAACAGGTCGACGTTGTTTTCGCATTTTCGTTGATGATGAGAGAGTACAATGCATCACAAAAGTCTTTTTCGCAGTTTCCGCGGGTGTGGACACTGCTTATATTATTTATTAATAATGTGGCGAAAGCCGATTCAAATTGGTCGCAGGTGGGATTAGTGTTGCGGCACCCTTGGCTTCTCACCGCCCCAAAGAAATTTTCCAAAGGGTCCTGATTAAGATGCCGCAACCATACTGACGACACGTTATACTCATTTTTAAGTTTTTTTAATAACGTTTTTATTCCATTCAGTGTCCACACCCAATTGGTAACGGAGGGAATCGATTGTTTTTTACCATTCGATATAAATTTCATGGATTTAAAAATTTGTACACCCTCAATCCAAATTTGGTGATGTGCCGAGTTTGGCGTTGCTGGGCCTAGTAGGGGTTTCGCATTTTTATTTTTCTGTCGACTGCCATTCACAGAGTCAAAGATGTTGTCCATGAACAGCAGTAAATCAGCAGTGTCCTTACACTCAGCGGGAAGTATGTTCTTATCTGAAAAAAAAAAAACAATTGTAAGACAGGTCAATCGTCTAAAGTTCTGAATTATATTTATTTTTGCATGCTACTTAAATTGATTTAAAATAAGTAACAATGGCATCAAGTAATTTTTCAAAACATGACTGATTATGATACTTTTCGTGTGATATTAGATTTCCCTGAATGGTACATTCGCTTGTAGCATATTCTAGTTATACAATAAAACAAACATTACCTGCCAAGTATCCCATATTAGACGCCACAGTACGACTGAATATTTGTGAGGCGAATTTAACCTTCATTTTGTTAATTTTCAGAGGGTTGACATGATATTCCGTTAATTTTGGAATCAATCTAAAGCCTTTGTAACCAGGGTTTTCCTTTAATAGTAATTTTAAATGCGACCATTTTGCTATTTTTGTTACGCCATCTTTGGTGAATTCTAAATTTTTACACATAAGGTTATTTCGAATTCCTTTCAGAAGATGTGGGGGGTCGTAAAGTGGTACAATTTCTTGACCATTTATTAAAATTATATTCTCTCTAGGTTCTTCACCTTTTCTTAAATAAATTCCCCTGGTCTCATTAATTAACAGGTTGAGAGCCTGCCTATTATTAGTACCCTGGTCACATATAGTAGCAACAACTATGAACCCTGATTCTTGCAAGCCTCTTATCACTTCCTTAATTTGTTGAGCTAATTCAGGTCCCTTAGTAGCACTCGACGCAAATGTATATGATACTGGCTGCTTATAATTATAAATTAGGCCGCGTAACATAAAGACTTGGGCATGATCTGCAAATTCAGTTTTCCTCTCTCGTCCATTGTCAACAAGACCTGTGATTTTATCTTTTCTCTCGTTATATGCAAGACTGCTCTTCAAAGAAACTTCGTCAAACATAACAACACATAGCTTTTCTTCTATTTTCATGTTGTCAGCTTTATTTTTCAATTGAGAGAAAATATTATTGTTAATCCCAGGCTTTATGTTGCAAATTTGTACTAACTTAATAAGGGTTTGCTGAGCAGGCAAAATAAAAATTTTTCTCAAAAATCTGTATCCTTTGGGACTTTGCTTGAAAATAGATAAGGAAGCAATTTTTTCTTGTAACGTAAAACGTCGCCCCTTTTCTTTTTTGCGGTCCTCTCGACATTGCATACTAATTAATAATTTTCCTGTACTCGTACAATTTTCTAGTATGTCGCATACTGCAGGGTTGGATGCAATTTTTTTTGCTGCTTTTACATTTGCAGACAGTTTTTTTACTCTATTTTTCATTTTGCTTATCTTAATCCTTGCAGCGACAAGTTTATCGTGCAGTTCCTTTTCTGTATTTGTAAAGAATACTCGATTCTTAGCTTTCTTTACCATTATTTTTCCTCCTGTAAAAATAGAAATAAAAACATGTTAATATATTTATTCAAAATTTTTTTTTTAGTTATACACAAGATCAGATTTGCATAACTTACCTAGATTAAGATGCACATTAGTTTCTGAAGTACTTGATAAAGCAGCTTCTTGCATTGTAGCTGTGAGATCTGAAATTAATAATAGTACGAAGTTAAAACTTGTGTATGTGGCGCCAATCTAATATAAAGGGAAAAATATATAAATGTAAACTTGAACAAACACAATTTGTAATCAACAATTGCAATAAATACAATAATTTGTTGGAAGAACCCAAACTTATTAGTCTAACCACACTTTAAAGCGTGGTGACTACGTAATATCTACATAATACCCAATGAACATATTGTAGCATAACAAAATGGGACAGTTACCAAATAGGACCTACCCGATAAAGTACCTGGGTGACTGAGATTCATTAATTTCTTTTTTGTGCATTTTTTCAAGAAATGCACATAGGTTGACTCGTTATTAGCGTATGATACTTAAACATGTATAAAAATTCTTTGTCCTCATGAGCACAATCACGGTATCGTACACTAATTACCAGTCACCCTATATAGATGAACTTAAATACAAAATATCATTAAAACCGATAGAGCCATTATAAAAGTTTTCAAACATTTACTGTCATTAGATATATAATACTTAAATAATTACTCAGGCATATGTCTTGTTGGACAGTTATTGAAATAACCAAATAAATTCGACTTACCCAGTTTTGGTAGGTTTTCAATGTCTGGAGTATGTAAAATAGAAACATTTTCGTGCATAGCCCGGGGATCTGAAAGACATTATTGTATGGATTTAACTAAATGTAAGTTGTGCTAATTTTTTAAACAAACTAAGTCCATTACATTTTATTTTCAGACATAAATACAAAAAAACATTGTTCCCACAGTTTATGTTGAATTGAACAAAACTTTATTAGTTACTTACTCATCAACAATAAGTAAATTAACTTCTTGCTGTGTCCTTGAAAATGAAGTATAATCATAAACATTTTCATAGCTATTGCTTGCAGAATGGAGTGGACTCATTCAGGGATTTAATTAAATTATAATTACCTGAGGGTGATGGTAGGCCCAGATTTTGTTGTTGTAGGCTAGTGGTTGATGGAGGAGTCAATGGTGCTGAAAAAAAAAACAAATATAAATAGAACTTCAAATTATTTAGGCATCAATTATAATAATTATGTAATTAAATTTTTGTCATTTGAATAGCCACTAAATATGCAATTTCTTAATCTTAATAAAAAATCACATGTAAGTTTTAGATGCTATGAAGTGAAATAAATCAACTATGACTCTTTACATTGGAGCAACTGTCTACCAGACCTCCACAACCTAGTCCGACTTTCTGGCTTCTGACTACATGTAACAACTGTCAAAGTCTTACGATTGACAACAGGAACCAACAGCTTTACATAATTTTATACTTTATGATGTCATCAATGTCCTAGATAAACTTGGAAAAGTAATAGACAAATTGAAAAAATCATATTAGTATTTGCTAGGTGTGGAACCTGCAACCTCAAGCATGAGAAGAATTGGTGTCATTTATATTTACCTGATGATGTTGACGGTAGGTTCTGAATTTGCTGCAAAGGCTGTCTGTTGGTATTCATTAATGAAGTCCGAGACAATAATGCTGAAAAAAATTACATACATATTATTTGAATAGAACAATAAATTACATAGGCATTAATGTAAATTTTATCATAACACTAGCCTGTGGGACACTGTTGTTTACACAAAATTAGAATGTTGGAATGTTTTCTTATAGTATCTTTTTTTACAATATTAGGACTTTGTAATATAAGTTCTTGTGTGGTTTTACTCCCGTTAAAAATGTTAAGGGTGAACAACCCTTATCACTTAGGGGTATGAAAAATAGATAGTAGCGAATTCTCAGACCTACTGTGCATATAATTTGGTAAAAATCGGCAAAGCTGTTTCGGAGGAGTAAGATAACTAACATTGTGACACAAGAATTTTATATATAAGATTTTTTATGATATCAGATTCTTAAATGCTTCTCCTGACAAGTTGCATATATGCATATATGACAATGTCGCACTGGGGGTGTGTAAACTGGGATGTATATACAAAAAGTATTTTGCAATATGTAGTGATTATATACTTACATGGCATTTTCAATGTTGGCACAGCAATATTACTGATTCTGTTATTACGGCACAAATATTTTTCCTCAAAGTGAGCACGACACACTCTGCGGTTCAATATTTGTTCATTCTTCAAACCCAAGAGTTCAGGACTGCCGATTGCATACAGCCAAGTATTGAAGCGTTCTCTATCAAATACAGGATTCGGGAACCCATGAAGTACTTGATGCATACCTTAAATAAATAATGAAGTTTTAATATTGAAAAACAATAAAATTCACAAACATAACATTAGCTGCATTGTCAAGATATCATCTTATTGCAAAGTTGGTAAACTTGCAATAAAAACATTGGCTACATGGACTCATAAAAAAACATGATAGGCAGTGGCTGGCTTCAAGTCAAAAAGGGGCTTGAGAAAAATAAAATTTCCTTCAAGTATATTGCTTAAATTTCATAGTACATTTTGTTTGATTTGTATTTGTTTGTGATTAACGAACTCATAAACTTGTTGCTGGACCGATTTCACAAATTCTTTCAATGGTAGAATGCTACTGTATCAGTATCACTGAATGACATAGGTGAAATAAGGTACTTATATTTTCACGCGGACCAAGCCGCTGCAAGAAGTGAAAAAGCTTGTGTTAAATAAATAAATAGCCATATATATCTGGTCTGACATACCTCCACTCTCCTTACACCCTGGGACACAGCAGTATCTGCCCGAAGACATGGTATCTACTAACTTCACCCACAAGAGTCCTGTCTCAATTAATCACAAAAAACCTTCTCTGTTCACAATTATGGATTACTCGGAGGAACGTAAGCTCAACTCGACGAGAAATTCACAAAGAAACACAAAAAGGAGATCACAAACAAAATATCGCAAAATAACCGGCGCAAGCGAGCTATCAGCAGACATTCATTTGTGTGTGCACAGAGTACAATTTTATTTAGGAGGTATGTTAGTGTGACCAGGTTACCGGTTCACCTGTTTATTGAAAAAAAAATGGAATGCTTATTTAAAATTTGCTAAACTTACACAAAAACTTGTTAAAAATGTGGTATGTAATTTATATGAAACTTTAAGTACACAATTTAAAAAAATAATAATTCAATATCATTAGTTTTTCTCTAGCGCCATCTATTAGGATTGCAGGGAAAATGAAGACCAAACTGCCATCTATTATTTATGTGGAGAACATCATTGGTCTACGTCACAATGTAACCCGACAAATTTAAAAATACATTAAAACTCATTTTGAACAGGGACTACGTCAGACTTCGTCATTTTGTATCATTGTATCCTTTGCTGTCCCCAGTTTTTTGTACTAAGTTTGAAGCCCCTGATTCAATGTCAATGCGACTTTGAAAAATTGAAACCGTCTAAAAACTTTGAATTCAAACTTGAAAAGTTGGTTTTCCGCGTTATCGTAGTGTTATTTGTTGTTTATTGTGTTGTTATTATTATTGTTTGTTTCTTTGCTGTTAAGTTTTTGTTATTAATAGGTATAAGAATTCATTAACGAGTTTTACATTGCAATTCTCGCAATGAGTTCTCGTCAAGCTCGTTGCATTTTTGGTTGCGACACTTTCGGTAAGTATTGCACTTATTAATGAAGTTAATGTACTTAATTAGGCTAGTCTGTAATGTTAAAACACATTGTTTAACTTTTTTAACACCATAGTGTTTTCACAATCAACGCTAAGTGGATATTCCGGGATTCCAGTTCTACCCACTATAAAATTAAAAAGTCTAATAAAATAGTAATCAAGTAGCATCAACACTACAACTCAGAAATCATACACCTGTAGAAAATATTTCTTTATGTCAGTACGTATTTATGTAAATACTATTATTTCCAGGAGTATCAATGCATGGTTTTCCGAATAAAACTAAATACCCTACCCTCTTTGAAGCATGGGTATCAGTCATACCCGAAAATATGGCACATGAAAATCCTGAGAAAATTTCAAAATCATATAAAGTGTGTGACTACCATTTTAAACCAGAACACAGGACACGAGGCCATGGCGTTACTAAAACGGCTATACCCTGTCTGTATTTCGAAGGTAAAATGTTTATTGATTATTTGTTTGTTATGTCTTCCACAACTTTTTTTTAAATAAATGGGTATGCATAATAATTAATGACTGCATGCACTTTCACCTTCAACCTAGGAGAACTGTGGGATAAAAAACCCGGGCCTATGCGTTAATTCAAGACATGGTCGACCTGTGTGCCAAATTTCATGGAAATCGGCTGTCTAGGCATGATTGAGTAACATGCATTGAAATAATTATAACTTTTCACTTGAAGTGTCAGCCAGACACTGGTGCCCTCTCACTTTTTGTATTGTAGAAAGTCCCTTGTCCTTATAAATCAATGCACATGCAGGGATACAGTTTAAATGTAAAAACTTGCCTCTACTTACCTAACACTAAATTATGTTTCAGGAGTGCCAAAAGTAATAACCGATCTGGATACAGAACATAATTATTGCTTACCAAGGATGAAGCTAGCTGTTTCCTCAGCAAACATTGAAGTGGCTACACCATCATCATCTGGTGTTAAACAGAATACTGGTAAATAAAAATTGTCAGACGTAATATTTATCATGTTTGCATGGCTAGCAGGAAGTGTGGTCAAATAAGTTTAACATCCCTTTATCTATATGACAGAAGATTTAGAATTAATTGGATGTCTCCATATCTTTATTTGCTTTGGTCCTGAGAAGAAACTTCTCTCTTTCCCGTTTTTTCTACACTAGCCCTGCTGAGATTGTATACTTATCCATTCCTTAGAGTGGTTAACCTATCAAGCAACTTAGAATGCTGCTATGCTTGTAGAGGCAAAGGCCATTCAATTATTTTAAAATTGTATCTATTAATTTTAGAGTTATAATCAGCAATTATATATACAACTTATAAGGGTTGGGAGCCATTGGATGCAAGTCACTTCCAACCGGCCAACTTGGAAATCATTGGGGGAGGCCTATTTTCAGCAGTGGACATCTTATGGCTGATATGATGTTACAACAATTGTATACTATAATTGTTTTAAATATTTAAAAACTGGATAAAATTGTACCTACTTATTTATAATATTTTTTTTTTTAGACTCTGACTGGGTGAGCCATGTGCACGTGGAAACATCAGTAGCAGCTTCTATGCCTCATAGTGATACTGATAAAGAAAAACTAAATTCTTCTAAATTGTCGTCATCATTATGCAAAGGTAAGTTAGTATTTTCTCTATGTAGATGATTGATTTATTGTTTATTGTACAATAAATACAATAAACAATGCGGTAGTTCACTGAACCTACTTAAAAATATCAAAGATTCTAAATAAAAGAAACATTCACATAAATGTGTGTGGTGGACACCAGCAGCACTTTTACATTTAAATTAAAACAAATAATCTGTCATTTTGATGACTTATATTAATAACTAGCTGTGCCCGCAATGCGTTGCAATGCAATTTTTTACCTTTCTACCTACCCTACCTACCCTACCTACCCTACCTACCCTACCTACCCTACCTACCCTACCTACCCTACCTACCCTACCTACCCTACCTACCCTACCTACCCTACCTACCCTACCTACCCTACCTACCCTAATAAATAGTATCCTATGTCCGTCTCCTGGCTCTAAGCTACCTCCTCACCAATTTTCAGCTAAATCGGTTCAGCCGTTCTTGAGTTATAAGTGGAGTAACTAACACGACTTTCTTTTATATATATAGATATTTAGTCTAGCCTTTGCTTGCAACTTCCACATTACTGGTATAGAAAGTATTATGTGTTAATCTAGGATGTCCAACTATTTGGCTTCAAAATTACATCCAAATCCATTCAGCTCTTCCTGCGTGACTGAGTGACAATTATAAAAAGCACAAACATCTTCAGAAACTCCCATTTTGTATTAAAACAATAGGCAAATGTTTTTATTGAATGTTTTAATACAACAGTTGGTCTTAATTTTTCAGGAAAACGAAATATTACCCAAACAACTAGGACTGAACCGATCAAAGACTTCCAGAAGCAAATCACAAACCTGAAGAAAATGGTTGCTCGTATGAAAATTAAAGAAGAGTCATTCAAAACCCGACTGGCGAGGGCAGAAAGAATTGCACGATCCTCTGTCAAAGTTACAAGTAATATGTCCAAGGCGGCAAGAATTTTTACTGGTTTACAATGCAGGGAGTCAGGAAAAAGCTCACGAGGTCGAAGATTTACTGAGGAAGAAAAAGTACTTTCGCTTTCCTTACTGAAAAGGAGTCCAAAAAGTTATAGCCTTCTCAGCAAGTATTTTTGTTTGCCATCTAAGAGAACTCTGTTAAATGTTTTAAAAGCCGTAAAATTGGTACCATTGGCATAAACGAAATAATTTTTGAAAAGTTAAAAGATACCGTTTCAAAAATGAATGCCGAAGACCGTGTATGTAGCCTGATTTTTGACGAAATGTCCATAACACCACACGTCTATTATGACAAATCAAGGGACGAAATTATTGGTTTCGAGAATCTTGGCACTTACAAGACCCATAAGTTTGCTGACCATGTCACGGTTTTTATGATAAAAGGTCTGAGGAAAAATTTTAAGCAACCAGTTGCATATTTCTTTAGCCAAAATATGAAGTCTGTAAAGGGGGATGCCAAGTCTCCATAGTGAGTTAGGCCCACAGTGCACACAAGTAACATTAAATGTTAATATTAGTATGCCCCCCAAATAATATATTGATAAAAGAAAATTATTAAAAAAATGTTGGAGTTTCCAAACTATAAGGTTTTTTTTAAGTGCCGTACACAAGTATTGAAAACTCTTCCTACATAACATATTAAAGTTAAATATATTATTTAAATATTACAGATAGTTGAAAATAAAACAATATATTGATAGAAAACATTTAATTCATCATAAAACTAAAACATTGTCAAAAAATTGAGCGGGAGGAAAAATATTAGTGTGACACAGACAGGCTGCAAAAAAAAATTATATAATGTTAGCCTTTTAAACATTTCAGAGCAATCTTACTGCATTCAATAGGATTCTAAAAATAGTATAGTTTGTTATCTTAACCTGTTGTGGCGCAATTTGATATGCAATCACATTCCTTATTTGGTCAACCGTTGTGGTGTATCAATGTTCAGCGAATGTGACCTTTGCCTTAAAAGAGAGGTGCCACAGCTAATAGACATATGAATGTGGACAACAATAGGGTCTGTTGAGTGTTGACTTATTGGCTGCCTGATTTTATTCCATGCTTTGGTCCAACATGCATGGCACACCAAACTATCACTGTCTTGTAACTGACTGGAAAAGAAAAAACAATATTATGTGAGTATTTGTTTGCATGTATGAATAGGTACCTATCTTATTTTGAGTCATGTTTGCACATTATTATTACAGTTTTAAAACTTATTATAGTTACCTTTTGATGTCCAACCCATCTTTTTACGAGAGATCGAACTTCGACGATTTCAAAAGGGTGTCTTCGCAATCTTGATAAATTGAAATTACAATTTATTTACACAGCGTACATATCCACTTGCAACAGTTCGCAGAGAAGAACTCAAACCAGGTTGTATGCCGGGGTCTTCGATAGGTACT
Organism: Ochropleura plecta; assembly: GCA_905475445.1. Taxonomy (NCBI): domain Eukaryota; kingdom Metazoa; phylum Arthropoda; class Insecta; order Lepidoptera; family Noctuidae; genus Ochropleura; species Ochropleura plecta. Next base: position 5,772,763 of record FR997750.1, on the reverse strand, counting down.
GACATCAAATCCAAGTTATCGTGGGAGTTGTCATTATCAGCTAGAGCGGAATCCATGTTCAAGCCGTGGTCGTCAGGTATAGGAGAATTACCAGAGTCAAAATTCATGGTCAAAAACGTCGATTTTAATAGAAAAATAAACGCAGCTAATCACTATGATGCAAATGTAAACAAACTTGTAATGAAATGACATTTCTAATATTGTCAAGTGTCAACTGACAAGTTTCAGTGTTGCCGTTGCACAAACAAAGTATCGATCGATGCATTATGTAGATCATTTTAAAATCATCATATTATGTTTTTTAAGTTGATTACAAATCAAAATGTAATAACATAAAATGCATTGGGACTTCTATAAACAAAAGTATGAACAAATAAAGTAAAATATGTGTAAATGTCAAATCAATGTTTTGCAACAAATCTTAATTTTTCCCGTATATTAAATTGGCAACCTAGCAAATGTCTGTTTATTTCCTTGTATCGTTTCAATATTTATTTTTTATTAAAAAGTGTTACTTACTTGTATCGCGTCCTGAATAGAAGAGTTAATAACGTAAAATTTCCATATTTTTTTTTACTAAATTATTTTTTTTGTGCATTTCTGGGCCTAAATTCGGCATTCCCCTTTGAAAAATATTCTGATAAATATAATAAAAAATATTCAGTCCACTGGACTTCAGGTGTTAGTAACTGTCTGTGACCAAAGTGGTATAAATACTGCCACTATCAACAGCCTCATATTGGATGCTAAGCGACAGTATTTAAGAAAGGAGGGAAATTTTAAAAACAACATTTTCATTGTTGGTGCTAAAGAAATAATACCCCTATATGATGTGCCACATCTCATAAAGGGTTTAAGAAATAATTTATTAAATAAAGATTTAATATTTGTTGATCCAACTTCAAAAGAGAAGGTTACCGTAAAATGGGATTATTTTAACATGCTCTATGAGGCTGACAAATGTTATGGTGAGCTCCGGTTGATGCACAAAATCACAGAGGAGCATGTACTGTCCGAAAAAATTAATAAAATGCGGGTCAAGCCAGCTGCACAACTATTTAGCCACAGTGTAGCTGTTGGCATAAAACACTTGTCTGTTAGGAATGAAGTCCCAAAAGAAATGGAAAAAATAATACCATTTATACAAATGATTGATAAATTATTTGATAGCCTAAATGGTAGCACTTTTAATATTAAAAATGGCAAAATTTATACAGGAGCTGTAAAGAAAAATTCACCACATCACAAACTGTGGGAGGAGGCAAAAAGTTTTTTAAGTTCTGTTCTCTATATACATAGAATAAGCAAAATAGAAAAACGAGTTCCAACTATAAAAAATTGGATTAAAACCATAGAGGGATTCAAACTTTTATGGAAAACTTTAAATGAGAAATACTCCCAAGATTGTTTCCTAACTCGAAACTGCAACCAGGATCCTCTGGAAAATTTCTTTGGAAATGTTAGGAGCATGGGTGCACGCAATGTGTCGCCAAATTGTGTAGGGTTTGAGGGAGCATATAAAACATTGCTTTTAAACAATTTTAGTGCTCACCATTCACCTCGTGCAAATTGTGAAGAGGACATAAACTCTTGCCTACAGTCGCTGCATTTTTTTATTACTGAAAAAGAAAGTATCCAAGAAGAAACCAATAAATATGAAAATGTGCACATTGGTGAGCCACTTGAACTGTTTAGGATAAGCGACACGGAATCTCCTGGCATCTTCCAAAGAAATTATGTTTGTGGATGGGCCTTAACAAAGGTATTAAAAGCTGTAAAAGGGTGTAAAAAATGTAAGCTTTCTCTTTGTGGCAGTATAAACGAACAAGGAAACGATTATATAAAATTAAAGGAATATAATAAAAACAAAACTTGGCTAGTATATCCATCCCTAAATTTATCAATATCTTTTAGCCAAATCCAATCTGTGGTTACCAATTTTTTAACACACGATGTGCACCTTCCAGGTTTAAAAGAAAGAATTAAATCTCTTGTAGAAATAACAACTGACTTTACATATCACAATTGCAATAAACACAGAGAAATTGTAATTAAATCTTTTACAGATATCTCAGTAAATGTGTTAGTCTATAGTTGGTGTAAAAGCGTTAATAGAATTTTGTCAGGAAAATGCAACTACGATGGTGAAGACCAAATTAAATTAGCAGCCCTTTCATACTTCATCAAACATAAAACAAAACCAAAAAAGTAATTGGCGTGGCATGGTCTTATTGTTGTTATTGATTTTGTATAAAAGTAACTAAATTATTTCTTATATGTATCATAATGGAGGCTAAATAAGTAATTAAAAAACTATGTTAAAATTATATTGTTTTATTATTTTAATAATTTATAGGCGATCGTACACCAGTAGCCTGATTTGCATTTAATTGCGCTTGTTACATGTTATAGAATTTCTTTGGTAAATGCAAATCTGACTGAGGCTGCGGGGTGTAAAGGTCGCCTTCTCAGTAAACTCCCTTTCAATTTTTAAATAACGGCAGCAGTACGTATTTACTATACAGTATACCTATGTACCTATACGTAAACAGGTAGGTACCTGTAGCCACGGCTTTAGCGGTTAGTTCTGATAAAGTTTCATAGACGGCAGCACTTTCTTCGTGGACGTTTTTTATGATTGACTTGCCTCTCTATTCCTTTTTAGGTTACTATACTCTATGGTTGAGGCACTTGCTCGCCGCGAGCCGCCATTGCGCGCCGTAAACAAAATGGCGTCAAACGCACATGCGGTATGAGTAATCTTTTCAAAAAGTTATTCCAATCATTACGAAAACCTGGGAAATTTTAGCAAATAATTGTCAAAACTCATGTGCAAAGCGAAAAATAGTAGAAATAAAATAGTTATACTTTTGACAATTACCTATTTGCTAAAATTTCTTAGATTTTGAATGAACGGAACAACTTTAAAAAAAAACACTCATGTCACATATACGTGTCGAATGCTACTACAGCACCTGCTGCGTTTATTGTAGTTCATCGCATTATTAATTTACTTAGGCATAATAAAATAAAATACTAACCAAGTTCTGCCTTTTCTTTATCTTCCATGGATTCACCGCCAAATATATCGACCAGTTCAAGCCACAACTGCCGCTTAACATCTTTATTGGAGTAATCATTTGATTCTAAATCCCATAAACCTCTTCTATTTTCAACTTCAATTATGAACCTTTCCGTGTCGAAATTGGCCATTGTAAAATAATCACTCTGTAGCTAGCTACACGTCTGGTCGCCGCGGCCGATGCGGTAGCACTGATGAATTTTAATACAGAAGTGATGTTCTCGACGGCCACGATTGGTCGCTGGTCGCGTGGCATCAAATTGGACGCCGCGGCCAACGGTGGCCGCTGGTCGCTGGCCGCTAAGTGCGTAGGGGCTATATAGCGATTGCTATAAAAGTCCAGAATTCACTGGCCGCCGCGGCCAGGTCGCGGCGACCATGGTCGCCAGTGCGTAGGAGGCCTAAGACTCGCACGCCGAGGGTTCCGTACAAACATACGACATAAACAACTACATATTTTAGAGGGTTGATCTTTCACAGCACAAAGGATCACAGAGTTGAGTATATGGTTTTACATTCTTTTAATTTCAACTCGATATCTCCACGCATTCTCGAGATAAAGGGTCTTTTTTTTTTGGGTGGGAAATCATCAAATAACTTCCCCCGCTCTGGGCGGAGCGAGGGGGCGTGTCAGACTTTTACTGACTAAAACCCACCCATGTTCCTTCTATTGCCCTTTACGTTCCGGGGCCGCGGTATCTCTTTCGAACAACCCGCAACCCCGGCAGGCGGAGGCCCTGGCAAGCCCCTCTGCTTTGCTGACTCTCTTTGAAGCGCGCGTGAAACACAAATGCGCCGTCGACACGGCCTGTCGTCAATAGACGGACGGACGGTGAGCTACCTATTGCTCACCGTCCACAGGCTCGCAGATAAAGGGTCTTGACAGACATATTGAAAACAAAGTGATCCTATTGCATTGGAAGAAAGGGTACCGTTTTTTTTTTCGGAACCTCTAAAAAAGTGGCTGTACGACCGAGAAACTGGTCGAACTCGAGCCCCCGTCCGAACAGTTTTATTTTTGTAATGATCGTGGTCGCGAAGTGTGCGAAATCCCCTTAATTCAGACCATGATTGGGGATTCAAAACCATGAGGTAATAGATCTAGGCCAGGCACGAAGTACAACTAAGTAATGTTATTTCGACTTCCTCTACAAATTGATAAAAGGTGAATAGATTAACGTATTTTTGGTGGCACGTATACCTACGCGCGCCTGTTATATGTTATAACTAGTACACGCCACCCCGCACATTCACAATACGTGCATTCGGTTTTTTACATTGCAAAATGTAGCACGCCTACTCCGATACGAGTTAACACGTAGACGCCAGTCTATGAACCTGCTTAAAATATAGGGGGAAATACACAGGCCATAAAGTCAAAAATAAGAGAGATTCTGGAACTATAGTAACAAGCAGTCACTCCATCATATTAAATACTGGTATTCAGCTGCATCTGGTTAGACTGGAAGTTGACCCTACCTAACATAGTTTGAAAAGGGCTAGGGAGGTGATGAATGTTGAACAACCCAGTGTCCCAGTGAGGACTTTTAATTGAATTGCTGTTGTCTATGGTGCTCTTTTCTGTTAAGTTTTAGTATAAGCTGTAAATCCTCTATGCAGTAATAAATAAATAAGTAGGTTTACTATAGGTAGGTACTTACCGATAATTCGCCGATTTTAAATCCTATGTGATAGGGACCGAGCCTATTGCAATGTCCATAAATCTCCGGTTGCCACTAAATCCTTACTAATATTATAAAAGTGAATTTGTTTGTTACCTCTTCACGCCTAAATGGCTAAACCGATTTTGATGAATTTTGGTACAGAGATAGTTGGGACCCTGGAGACGGAATATGCTATTTTTTTTTTAAATGAGGGAAAAAAAGGGAAAACAGCATTGCTAATACAATAAATAAGGCGCTAGGGCAAAAACTACAGGTGGCAGGTACGTGCAAATCAGGAAATGGGAACTGTCTTATCCCGAACTCAACGCGGACGAAATTTAGTATAATATATTATTCAGAACACAACTTGGTCAAAACCCTTCTGACAACCTAAGACCTGACCTGAGAGTTTAGGTTAAGATGCTCCTGTCGGGGTTGCGCGTTTTTTTAAAGAGATACCGCTTTTCAGAAACACAAAGGGCAAAAGAGAGAACATGGATGGGTTTTAGTCAGTAAAAGGCTGACACTCTTTTTCCACTACGCCCGGAACGGGAGAGGTTATTTGATGATTTCCCATCCGAAAAAAAGGGTCAAGTTGCTATATCGGTACCTCTGTAGGTGCCAAGTTATGTCGTGCCATTACTGACTTATCGCCTCGTGTTTGGGTAATGTGCATTGTATTGGTATTTTTTAAACTGAGAGCAAAGGTCTCTGACTTTTATTCCTACAATTATTATTGCATAGTTGCCAAAAAACGACCAAGGTAATATTATGAAGGTGGACGGCGGGCGTTTGAGGGAGAGAACCTCAAACCAACCCAGACGCGACGGGTCGGGCGCCGCGAGACGACTCCCGGTCACCGTAGATGTGCGTCTGTGGACGGTAAGCAATGGGTAGCTCACCGTCCCTCCGTCCGGTGACGACAGGACGTGTCGACGGCACCTAGTGTTCCACGCGCGCCTCAAAGAGATGTCAGCAAGAAGGGCCTGCCAGGGACACCGCCTGCCGGGGTTGCGGGTTGTGTTCGAAAGAAATACCACGGCCCCGGAACAAAATAGGCAATAGAAAGAACATGGGTGGTTGGTTTTAGTCAGTACAAGTCTGACACTCCCCCCGATAATACGATATCCCCTGGTAGACTGTGTGTCAGGCATTCGGGAAACTGCTGTACCTATTGTAACCTCTACTGCAAGCTAGCTATAACGACTGTAAAATCGGCAATAATACAAGAGTAAAAAAAAACAAGGGAGCTTCATGGTTGCTTTGTCAGTTTTGGAAATACGCTCAGGCCGCATACCTATGTCGCGCAAATGCTGAAAACAAGCTTTTCCGTAATAAAATAAACAACCTCTGTATTTTTTTTTAAATATCAGACTTACTCCGACTGCCTTCCAATTACTGTGATGTTATAGTTCTGTTCAAACGATGGCGCCGTTGCTGCATCGCTTCAAAAGAGAAAGACAAACCATAGCTTATCCCAATTAGACCAATGAGATAAAGCTATTTTGAAATAAAAAATTACATTGACAGATTTTTTAAACCAATGACAATGTTTGGTACAAGCTATGCTAGCGCCAACAGATTGACAGTTGCCTTGTCTATTGCCGGGGAAGCACCACCTGTGATTTAATGGCTGAACTTTATGGATCGTAAGGGAGCAGAGAGGATTGGCGGCACTGCATCATTGTCACACCTTAGACTATAAACTGTGTGTATCTGGATTGAGGGCCCTCTTAAATCTTCTCAAAAGAAAATAAGATCTAAAAGGATTTTAGTTAAAATTTGGTAAAAGTTAGGGCAATATGCCATATATATGGGCAGAATCCAAATAAAACAAAATAATAGATAACAACTTTATATCTTCTCAAAAGAAAATAAGATCTAAAAGGATTTTAGTTAAAATTTGGTAAAAGTTAGGGCAATATGCCATATATATGGGCAGAATCCAAATAAAACAAAATAATAGATAACAACTTTATATTCGAACTTATAAGACAAATTATGCATATCATTCAAACGCAAAAACAACAAAAAGAAATGCTTATATTATAATACAAAGTGTACTTTAAATGCTCCGTAAAATACAAATAAAAACACCTACCACGTAATGATTATTCAATCAAACATAATCTGTGAACATGTTAGTTGGACAATGTTATTGAAACATGATTAACAAATAGCTTTCATAACTCGTTAGTTTTTAAGCATGTGTTTACAGTTTTTTTTATACACTAGTTATACCTGCGTTTGGTCACAACTCGCCTGATGTGTAGCTATGATGCGGTCTATGGATTAAGTTCCACTAAAGAACTACGTTGAACTTTTTTATTCGAAGTAATAGCTGAACCCCTTGTGTTCAGTTATTACAGTAATTGTTTGGGAAAACTACTTTGCAAAATAATTATCAAAATGCTGTAACTATCTTACAACAAATATGAATTAAAAATTGTGTGCAAATATAACGATTTTACTAATAGTACTTACAAGAATTATTTCACAAAACAACTAAGTATTTGACTAAACTATTTATATTGAATGACGGGAAACAGAGTCTTTCTCCATTTTTAATACATGAAAAAGTAAGGTTTCTGTTACCCATTAAATACGATGCAACTGTAATACAGTAAATTCGCAGGGTTGCCACAATCAACAGTAAAACAATTAGCTAACCTATAGATTAGATTTTCATTACCTAAGACCTAAATAGATTGTTCGTATTCAGGACATGAAAGTTAGTTTTGTTACCTACAGAAGGCCCAGGCCTATGGCTTAGCGCACTAACTCTTACTACGTATTAAGAACATCATTCCGAACCATCGTTTTTTTATCCACTTACATTCTAAAACAATGTAAAAATATATTTACATACAAGTAACACCTGTATTTTAATCAAATTTAATTGTTATTTTAAAAAACAACCGTTTCCATTAGACTGCGTTAGTTGCGCTTTTGTCGGAAACAGCAAATAAAGACAAAAAAAAACTAGTAGATTCAGTATGATCGTCATTGTCCCTTCTACCAAAACACTCTCATAAAACACACATTTCTAACCACTAGTCAATAAAGGAGTTAAATAACCAAGCTCATTCAAAACAGTTGACATTTTCTTAAAAATCCATAAATGTTTTCGTTTAAATAAAGGTTATTTGATCTTCTCACCGTATCGATGACAATCTAAATTGAACGTCGCACTTTTAGTAGCTAGCGTCCATTGATAGAAAACAAAGAGTTCATTAAATAAATTAAAAAAAAACGTCCACAGGTTTATAAAAAAAAACAGCTATTTCTGATGAGCCCGGTTACTTGTCTCTTTTACTGATTGTACAATTTAAACCAATAGGGGATATTACTGCAAAATTCTGGCGCAAGGGCGCAGCACTAGCGTAAGCAGTAAAAAGTTTTTTGCCGAGACGTAAATGGCCGTAGGACGCCATAATATATATAACTAGCTTTTGCCCGCGGCTTCGCTCGCGTTAAATTCGGTAGCGCCTTATTGATTTGTAATAGCAACGCTAAGTTTTCCCGTTTCTTCCCTCTTTCTCCCTCACATCCCACTTTTTTCAAAAAAATATTAGCCTATGTCCGTCTCCTGGTTCCCAACTATCTCTGTACCAAAATTCATCAAAATCGGTTTAGCCATTAAAGCGTGAAGAGGTAACAAACAAACAAACAAACTCACTTTCGCTTTTATAATATTAGTAAGGATTAAAGTACAGATAGGTAAGTTATACCAAAATAATTAACACTTTGACATATTTTCACAGAATATCTGGATACGCGATTGCGCACATGACGGTTTGTTTACTGCATGTGCTAGTGGCGCCCTCTGCGCCGAGGTTTGCGTAATATTCCCTATTGAAACGAGTTATTAAAATAATGTTATAATTATTGATTATAATATGGTTTATAATTACAAAACTCGTATAATGTGTACAAGTATTTATAAAACCATTTTTTTTTATTAATTTAATAGTGATGTGCTTGTCCCGGTAACTACGACAATACGAATACGCCAATCCGGATTTAGTAATACGACAATTCGTTTTTTTAGTTGATTATTCGATATGTCAATTATTATGTGTTACAACAATAAATGATCTTAATTTAATATGTGTTGTAAACGTTAAGATTATTCTAAGGTGTCAACAAAATATTACAGATTTAGTTATGTGTTACAACATTGTAGCTATTTACTTATTGCAATACACCACCACTATTAGGCTAAAAAATTGCATAGGTAACCCTTATAGAAAGACGCTCCTTCATCGGAGCATTCGCCCGTGATGCCCGGTTCTTCTCATTCACTTATAGTCACCATCTAGCTAGACTTTCTCAAACTATGTTGGGGTTTAGTTCCAGTCTAACCAGATGCTGAATACCAGTATTTCACATGGAGCGACCGGATAAATTGATACTCTTTATTAAGACTTGCTACCCTACCATGACGCCTTAAAGCAGAACTTATTCCACTGAGGGAAAGAGACAGAGCTATACAGGGTGTCTAGCACCATCTCTTTCTCACACAGGAATAAGAACTGCTATAAGATGTCATGGTAACCCTACTGTTGTCACTTTCGTGCCACTCACTACCTGTAACGAATGTCAAAGATTTACAAATGACAGCCGGGGTCTATGGCTGAACGAGCTCTCCGAGGCACTGAGGAAACTCAGCATGTTGGTGGTCACCCATCCACTGATAAACTTGGGCAAGCGCGGCTTAACCTAATGATCGAATTTGGATAGGTGAATGCTACCGGTGTGGGAGCGCCTTCAAACTAGATATATTAAATAAAATCTACTAAATTAATTAAATACTGCGACCGTTTAGGAAAGCGTATTTTCTTGTTGAAACAATAACAATTAAAACTTTCCCATAAGGCCATTTGGACTTTGTACAGCTCAACGAATATCTATGATACAGAATAAGTTCTTTTGTGCACTTTATTTGCAAGATTAGACAGCTTAAATATTACCTACTGAAATTGTTTTCATAATATCTACTTTTTACCCCACATTTCGCTCGCTCTTGTGTTTCTTACAATTAACATAATATTCAATCTCTTTTGATTTCCGTAATGACATATAAGTACCGAAAGATTTTTTTTATAACTATATACAACACTACCAGTCGCCAAATAAAGCTACAGACTATATTCTAAGAGCATTTTCTAAAAAGCAGTAAAAGTTCAAATCGGTACTATACTTACACTAGCATTTGCCCGCGGATTTAAATTCGAGGTAACACAGTTCCCCTTTCCTGATTTGCAGGTACCTGCTAACTGTAGTTTTTGCCCTTGCGACTTATTTATTGTAATAGCAAAGCTAAGTTTTCCCTTTTCTCCGCCTATGTCTCCAGGTTCCCAACTATATCTGTACCAAAATTCATCAAAATCGGATCGGCCATTTTGGCGTGAAGACGTAACAAACAAGCAAACTCAGTTTCGCGTTTATAATAATAAGTAAGAATTATGAAGAACAATGTAAGTATGAAAGGGAGGAGCACAATTATTAACAAATCTAGAGTTATCGATTTTTTTCTCATTAGTTATTTGAAGTGTTTGTATGAGAAGAGACCTTTGTCCAGCAGTGGGACGGTAATACGCTGGTATTATTATTAATTATTGGAAGCCATTGATTTTATTGATATTCCTGTTCTGTATAATATCTGAAGAAATATCACTGCTAAGTTAAATATTACTTACTTAAAGTACATTAATCTAGAAATTACCTTTAAAGTATACATACATAAAACGCATTATATGTAAATTTCTCTAAATTTAAATCTACTTATAATAATTAACTACAATTATTTCAAAGGTTGACTATGACTTAAAATAATATTTAGTTGGATTAACTATCAAATTTCAATCATAATTCTAATTAGACACTACATATTTACGACTTAGTTGAAGAAAACCTAAACTTACAACTCAACTTTTCAAGAAGCTTGCATTCTACTTGATAGTAAGTAAACGCAGTGAGACTAAAAGTTAAAGTATGAACACCGCAAGTTCTTCACACACTTGCATTGAAACATTTAAAGACAGTAGGGACACTTACAAAAAATAACAAAGAACAATTTAGCTAATTAAACTGAGAGACTTCTAAGTATTTATACAAATTGCAACGAAAATAAGCTAGTCCTTTTTCTCTTCAACAAGAAGAAGTTCTCTCTCTCTTCTTCATTTATAAATTTTTCTTCTTGATTACAGAAATGATTGACTACGAAAGCTAGTTCACATAAGTTATCATGGAGTTAAAGTTTATGATCCGGCGGAAATATCAGTCGATATCATGGAGGGTAGTAGATCTTAGTACCATTTTTATATAGTATAAAATAAAGTCACTTCTGCTGTCTATTCGCTTAGATCATTTAAACTACTCCACGGATTTTTAATCCAGTTTTCAGGAATAGATACGAGTGATTCAAGAGGAAGATTTATATGTATCATATTATTATCTACACCCAGACAAAGTCGGGTGAGCAGCTAGTAAAACATAAAGCATGGTTCATAAATTACAATATAAAAGCTTTTGATAATATGAACAACAGTGATTGGTAAGTCACATATGCAGAAAAAACGCCGAGAGGCCACCACAGGGTCTTCTTTATCCTTGGATTTGGCGAAGTGTGTTTTATTCTTGCATTTAACAGGTATATTATGATTCACAAGCACTGAAGGTAGCATAGACCCACCAAACCAAAAAATAGCAGAAAAATGTCAACTAACTACAAGAAGGGCAGGGGTTTCAAGGACTAGTGAACGAAGTCGATATGTCCTTGAAAACTTGACGCTATGGTCTCTTAAAGTACTGCTCGTCGACCCGTTTAGCGAGAGCTACTAGCGACTCGTGTTTGCGAACCGTATCTGCCAGTTTGCGGCAAGGAAGCCGAGTAGTGATGATGGTGAAAACGTGGCCGAAGACTAGAGCATCGAGTTCGGTTGGTCTGTGGAGGAAATAAGAATAAATTAGTTAGAAATTCAAGGTATGGGGAAATGCCTTTAAATTTGACTTTTAATTAAACTTTATTGCCTAATTAGTAGTCTTTCCGATTCAGCGCAGCTAAACAGCAAGTTTTGCCGCTTAGCTAACAAATTAGTCCGACATGAGCTAGTCAAGCTAGAAAATATTTAAATGACTTGATTTATTTAATTCCGATAACTGCTACAGTAGTCAGCATACTTTGAAAAACATATATATGCTCTATTTATTTATCTACGCACAAAACCCATATTATCGAAAAATACATACAGACAAAAGAGCACAAAAGTACCGCTACATACTTTTCTTATTAATGAGTTTACACACACTAAAATAATCCTTAATAAAACCATTTTCATAATCAACTCTAAATTACAATTGTTTGATGATTTCAAACTAATCTAAGTAAGTACAACTTAATTCTACAAAAAGTGAAAGAACATGTAAAACTTACATTTCGTTAATTGCCATTCTGCATAAATGAAACAAATATTAGGATATAAACAAATAATTTAATCGAAAACAAGGCTAACTGAAACGCAATTCATGTCGTAAATGTTTGGTATTTAGTTGTTGGAAAAATACATACCTACAATATAACTATTCTGTTTAAGAACTTAGCAGAATAGCTCGATACATATATGGTATATATATTTTACGCATTTCATTTACAAATTATGTTTTCTCATCAAACGGCACATCAAAAAAGTACAATACGCTGTTTCGTATCCGAAAAAAATGTATAAACCGTAATGGCGTATTGCTGCTATTCAGTCTTAGTAACTAGTCAATGTCGACTACATTGCCGTAATTATACGCCGCGTTTCGTCGGCGCAAATAGTTGAGTAGTTTCTCAACGCTTATTTCCCCACTCTGTGGTGTTTTTATAGTTGACTCCGAATCTGTAATGATGGTGAAATTACGTCAGTGCGGATTGGCGTAGTGCTACGAAGTTTCAGTTTATTCTGCACTAACGCTCAAAAGTTGCAGTTTTATAATTGAGTGATCATCAACTTTATTTCATTTTTATCAATTTTTCATTGTTAATTAAGATACCACATAAGGGAAGAGTGAGACAGCTCAGACACAAGTGCTATTGTAACTTACTGAGGCTGCCTCAATTTATGTATGAAACAATGCTTAAGTTAAAATAAATAATTATGTTTTTTTTTAGCTTTTGCCTTTTGCTCAACTATGTTGGTGTCTAACTTCCAATTTAACCAGCATAGCTATTCACAACCACTCGATTGCAATAGTGCCGTTAGTATAATCGAAAAAGTCCCCCAAACACTATTCACAGATCCGTAATCGGCCTATTTTGACATGTCTTCACAACCGTGTTACGATTAGGGCATGCAATACCGGTTTCCCGGTTTTCATTTTTACCGGTAAACCGCCCATTTTCGCGATTATTAAATTACCGGTAAAAAATTATGTAACCGGTAATTTACCGGTTTTTAATAAGTTGAATTTGAAGTTCATTTTGATTTTATACGATTTGTTTAAAATATTATCGAGAATGTAAGTTGAAAGTTAACTTGAGTTTATGTGATCAATTACATTGTGATAGTCATTTATAATAAAAAGGAAACGCTGTAGCTGATTGAAAGTTCATTTGAGTTTATATACTAAATTGTTCATTGTACTGAACAATTTAGTATATATACTGCGGAAAATATAAAGTTGATAATTTAAGACTACTAAAATTGGTAGCTTACATACTGATTGTGTTTTATTTGAAAAACCTTTATAATTTAATGGTTTGTTAACATGTGATAATGAAAATTGATTAAATTATAAATGTGGTACATTTACCCTTGACTGCGCCAAAAGAAATGTCATGTTTTTAGAATTTGTGTTCCTATGCTCATTTTAAGCAATAATATAAACATGTTTACCACCGTATATTACACATTGAAAAATACAAAAATTACCGTTTTACCGGTCTACCGGTAAAATTATTTCTATTGCCGTTTTTTTTACCGGTAATTTATTTTTACGGTAATTGCATGCCCTAGTTACGATATGAAGATGTCAATCACTCAATCATACTGACAAAAACAAATACGTTAAAAATAACATATTTATCACTTGAAATGTTCTACCACAAATTTATATTTGCTACCATAATGTAACGTACCTACCCTGTTAAATATACCTTGCAATGTTTTGAAAAAGGAACTCCACACGGATCTGTGAATCGAGTTTTGCCAGTTTGACGATTGGATTACGAGACAAAGACTAGTGACGATTGTCGATTACGATTGGATTGTTTGTGGACAGATATGCTAGTGCAACTTAAAACCAGTTTGTATCTGTAATGACTGCCTATCTGATCATGTAACATAGTGGGTAACATTATAACCTCTGATTATGCTAATTGTCATACTTCCAGTCTTCTGATGACCCATAAGGACTGTCAAGTGAAAGTCGGTGCCAACGACAATAGGAGAAAGTGCCAACATAGCCCGCGAAATTCAAATTTTAGTCGCAACCCCACAACTGCAGTTAAGTGGCATCCTTTAATTACGTTTAGCGAGGTAGATGGTTGAGCCGAATCTCACATTTCACGAAGAAGAGGAGGGGCGTCTAAGCAAATATCACGGATTGTTTTTCCGCAAGAAACAATGTAAAATTGCGGGAAAACTAGGTTTAATTGAGTTATCATGTTTCTCTGATCAATAATGGTTTTTTTTAAATAAAAGTAGCACATTTTAATCTCACGCGAAATCAGAGACCTCATGGTCATTAAGAGGGTCAAGTCGGATCTCAACAAGAAGCGGAGAGGGGGTGGAGGGGTCGAAAAATTGCCTTTTGTGTTTCGGGGCCGCGGTATCTTTTTCGAAGAACTCGCAACCCCGGGATGCAGTAGCCCTGACTGGCCCCTCTGCTTTGCTGACATCTTTTTGAGGAGCGCGTGGAACACGAACGCGTCATCGACACGGCCTGTCGTCACGCCGCGCGTCGACGGACGGATAGTGAGCTACCCACTGCTCACCATCCACAGACCCGCGTCTACACAGGCCGGGAGTCGTTTCGCGAAGCCCATAGACCCCTTACTTTCCAGAATCAAAAACAAGTACCTACTTAAAAAATTAAATAAAATACCCGTGAGAATGCTGTACTAAAAACAACAAAACAAAAATAAACCTGTGTAAGTAACGGAGCGACCGACGAACGTCGTCCTGTCTGAAATGTTCTCTTTAAAATCTTGTTCCTGATCGCAGTTATCGCTTATAGTCAACTCTATTATACTCTTTTCTCGTACGCTCTCGTTGCTGGCACGAAAGAAAAAAAAAGAAGATAAATATTTAAAAAAAGAACCAGTATGCATAGCTGCATGAGAAAAAATATATCGATGCACCTGCACATACTTAAACTACTTTTAAGTAAAAAACCGGCCAAGTGCGAGTCGGACTCACGCACAAAGGGTTCCCTTATCATGGCAAGAAAGTCATGTTTTTTTGCCATTTTGTGTGGCCTTAAACATTTATTTTATCCTGTATTTGTCATCTGTGAGATTTTCAACTGTCGAACTGTCGAACTATCATGGTTCATGAAATACAGAATGGTAACAGACGAACGGACAGCAGCAGCTGCAGTCTTAGTAACAGAGTCCCGTTTTACAATTTGAGTAGTGAACCCTAAAAAAGGAGACATACAGATACAGTCGAATTGAGAACATCTTTCTCAATTCGACTGTATTTCTTTTTGGTACGTTCGTTGTCAATTTTGGTTTCCCAATTCGAATGTATGAGTTATTTTTGCTATATTTGTTACCCAATTTCACAGTTAATTTAGGGCCGATTTTCAAAATTCTTATTATAATCGAGAAATCGAGGTGGCCACACTAGATTTTTTTGAAGTCTGTCTAAAATAAAAGCAGGTTCATAAATTACCTGCCACGATCTCCAACCAAGGTCCTTTGCGACGCCGATTTCTCCTTTAGAACCGTGACGTTTCCATCATGCATATCATGTACGCTACTATATTCTTCATCATCATCATCATTCATAGCATGCAAAACATCATCAGGGCACATCTCTAACGAACCACTGGTCTCCGTCAGATCATTTTCTTCAATCGTATCCAAATACTCACTGGTCTTGGATTCGACGGTAAAGTATTTCGATTCAAGAGGATAAGGAATAACTTCAAACGGATCGTTCTTCTCTATCTCAATAATCACATCGAAGGTTAGTTCTTCGACTTTTTTGACAATTTCTTCGACAATATCGGCCATAGATTGGTATAATTCTTGGTTTACAACAAGGACATTATCGTTGTTTTGCCCGGGATACTGGCAGGTTACAAGACCGTCCTTAGATGTCATTATAATTATTTGCTTTGAAGCGAAAGGTTTGAAGCCTGTTTTAAAAATAGAATGTTTTGTTATCTAGTAATTTAAACCGAACTACAAATATTAGTACTTACTATTGCCATATTTAAGTCTCAAAATTCATGATTGCAAAAAGTAGACTACGAAACTATAGATTACTCCTTCATCATCTACCTTGCTTTTTGGAGTACCAGTCTAACCAGTATTTTACTTAGAGCGCCTACCTATCTGACCTCCACAACTCCGTACTGGGTAATACGAAACCCCTTGGTAAGACTGGTTGTCAGACTTTCATCCGACTTGCCTATAAGACTATCAAAGATCTACAAATGTCAGCCGAACGACTTACATGCTTTCCGAGGGACAGAGGAAACTCGGTATGTAACGGATCAACTATCCACAAAACAACTTAGACAAGCGCATCTTAAACTGAAGTTTAATTATCGATTTAAAAATATGTAGGTCCTCATATTTTTCAAGACCTTGTCCCATTCTATTCGGGGTCCGCGCAACGTTTTCTTCTTCCATTCTCCCCTAACAGACATCACGGCATCATTTATTCCTTTCTCTTTCTATCATTTCTTACACAATCCATCCATTTTTTCTTTGGCTTTCCTCTTCCTCCCTCTCCATCCATCAACATTCAGATTCATCACTATTTTTGTTTCGTCCCTTCTCATTACATGTCCAAGACAAACGACTCTCTTAATTTTTTTCTGTAACAGGCGTAATTTTCAAACTTCCTTTAATATGCTCTTTCCTACTCATTTTTTTTACTTTAATCATTCCTTACTCTACTCATTCCTTACTTTAATCATTCCTTACTTTACTCATTCATCAAGTTAACAATACTACGGAAATAAGGTTGAAAACTCACCAAAAACATCCCGATTATTATAGTTGGTACGAATACTGTCTTTGCTGCGGATTCTCATGCTCCTTCTAGAGCTCCGTTCAGACAGCGTCCGATCAGGGGACAGTCGTCGACGCGATATATGGAACGCTTGTGTTACTAGGTAGCTTTCTTGAGGCTGGGAGGAGGAGGGGGGAAATAGGAAGGATTATGTCTTATGCAATCCTAACAGTCTCATCGTCTGCCTGAACTTTTCCAGTTATTTTTGGGGTGTCTATAATTATTTGAGATGTAGACACAGTGTGTAAAAATAATAATAAATAAAGCTTTTTGTCATGCTGATGGGAAATCATCAAATAACTTCCCCGCGCTGGGCAACGCGGGAGAAGTTAGGGGAGTGTCAGATTTGTACTGACTTTTTAGTCTTTATCCTTTGAGCCGCAGTATCTCCTTCGAACAACCCGCAACCCCGGACTATATTACTTTTAAATTAACACTATGTACCGACGACGTGTGCTCACATATTAATTTTATTTTATTTATTTTAGCTTTCTGATGTCTATGATTTATTTCTTTTGTTAAGTATTTATATAGCTATAAGACTTCCATAGTGTAATAAATAAATACTTAAAGCACACTCCCCGAAATATAACCGAAAGGCTGGCAACTTTGCGGGGATGTTCTAGACTTTAGAGCTTGGCATAGACAATGTTAAGCTTAGTTTAGGCTGGGCCATTAATTTATTAACACACTTTTATGACTTAATGGCACATACCGTCATACTCATCTTCGTCAAGTTGATGCATCTCAGCACAAGTTTAAGTAAAGAGCTGGTGATTCGTTTAATGAGTACACCGGCCCTTGAACCGGAGCACATAAGTATCGCCCGCATGTGACCACAGACAAGGGCGTCTAGAGGAGTGGGGCTGGGAAGGAAAGGGACGGTGTTAGAGGCAGGAATTGTTAACCTTTTGAACGCCAGAACACAAACGCACCCGCGTGCCCTCCACGCCGAAAAACTCAATTTACGTACATTTTTGTCACATATTTGTGTCTTTGGCGTCCAGGTCACGCGTTTACTTGTCACATATATGTGACAGTGGCGTTCAAAAGGGGGTGCGAAATACAAGATGAAACAGAAAAATAGAAAAAAGTTTTTTCCAAAAAAAACACTAAATAGTAGAATTTAACTTTACGGAAGTCGGTGACTTTTCAAATTAATCATTAACCGTCAAACTGCGTACCGAAAAAGATATTATTTTGTTTGCAAGGATGCAACGTCGTTGCACATCGTGCACGTTACCATCATGTACCATCACGCCTATAATTACCAAAGGGTTAAGCAGAGGTGTACCTAATAGAACACCCACATTTCACCAATATGTTTTAAGTCCCATGTAATAGGGGGGCGACCCTATTGCCATCAACCGGACACAAATCCAGCCCCGTGACTGCTACTGAGAAATTCCTGATGGAAAAAACGTAATTGACGGGCCTGTTGGTCTAGTGGTTAGTGGCCCTGACTGCTGAGCCGGAGGTCGTGGGTTCGATTCCCACCCAGGACAAACTTTGTGTGATGAGCATGATTGTTTGTTCTGTGTCTGGGTGTGATTTATCTATGATATGTATGTATTTATAAATTATATAAGTATGTTTATCAGTTGTCTGGTTACCATAACACAAGCTCTGCTTAGCTTGGGATCAGATAGCCGTGTGTGAGTTGTCCCAAGATATTTATTTATTTATTTAATAACAACTAACCAGACCCGGGAATCAAACCCAGGACATCATGCTCAGCAGCCGCGATTGTAACTACTACACCAACGAGACAGTTCACACACGCACATAAACGAATTGTTTAAAATATAAAAGGCTTGTTGTCTTGCGCAGTTTCACCCGCGTCTTTAGTTGCTTCCCCGCTCCTGTGGGTAGTAGCGTCATGTTGTATAGCCTATATTACATCGTTGTTTTTTAAACGTTGCCCTACACTAGGAATTTCTCCTGTATCGTGGGTGCGTTTACAAACATTTAAACTCACATACACAGCAAACTTCCTGATAATGTAGCTTCCTATTAGTGAAAGAATGGTTAAAATCGGTCCACTAGTTTTGGAGCCTACTCGATACAAACAAACAAATCTTTCCTCTTTCAAATATTAGTAAAAATAACACGGTACAGTATCAGCGCCTCTGCAGAATGGCAAGTAACAATTACATGTTTTCATAAATTAGATTAATATAAGCTAGCTTGTCCCAGCTGTTTCAACCGCTACTCAAGTCGGTACACGCTACGATATTAAGGAGACCCTTAATATCGTAGCGTGTAAAAAAAGGAGCACTTATACTTATAGGTAAGCACATATATCATGTAAAGAATAATTAAAATCAATGATTCAACTTTCCATACATTATTTTCATTTTACTTCACTGTAACGTTACTGTTGCCGAGGATAGTACTTATTAAATTAAGTACGAATGCGCCGGGTACATTAAATACTTTTTCCTAAAGTTCTAACCTACTGGAATAATTTACCTACTACTTAATGGATATAGAGATACCTACCTAATCAAACGACTTTTTCTCTAAAAGTATACAAAGTGGTTAAGATAATACGACAATAAATTAAACTACGCATACCTAAAGACGATCTCAGTCTACCTATAAAAAATCATTTGAATATATCCAGTAGTTTAGTCACAGAAAATTATTTTACATTTTTAAAATATGCTACACGATGTATCTAATAATAGGGAAGCACTGACAGTATCGACCGGCGGCACGATTCTTGAGCACTGACCTTGACCTGCGCAAAAGTGAGTTATTGGGTCTCTTTGGTGGTCTGAAGTGAGGCGCGGGGGCGGGAAAAGTGCAGTGATTGGCCCGTAGCGCATCGCGTCATAGACGTCACTCGGAGTTTGTTCTTTACTCCTGCTGCACGTACCTCACAGGATAGAGACCTATTTATAAAGACTGTTCTATTTTGCTTTCACTTTTATGCCATTTATTATGTTCGAAATTTTTATTTTTGGTGTTAGGATTTTTTTGATAGTTTAGAATTATTCTTATGGACTAGCTTTGTCAATGTTTTCATTTATTGTCGTATTGTCATAACCACTTTGTATAGTATTTGAGAACCTGGAAACATGCACAGACTTAGCTGTATGGCCCTTAAATGTTATTGCTCTTTTTTTACACTTTGTATAGCCAATAGCTTTCCTCGATAAATGGACTATCCAACACACAACACACTTTCCTTTCGCAGGTATGCTGGAAGATTTCTCTACAAATAAGCATTGCCTTTGTACTTATTTTCTGTACCTACCTGTCTTCTTTACTATATTCAGTTTGTACATTAATAAATAATAGTTTGTTTTCATTCGAACTAGTAGTTCCAGAGTTTTTAAAGCACACACAAACATTTATATAATTAGATTGAAAACTACTCACGCAACACCGAAGAAATAATCTCTATCGCCCAACCGTTGACTTAGCGAGTTACAGCATTGCTCCACCTGAAATATTACAAAGTTATATTATACTAACTGTGCCCAGCGGTTTCCCCTGCTGCTCAGCTAAATTTCTGAAGAGGGCTGTCCTTATCACTTAGGGGTATGACCGATTCTCAGACGTACCGAATGTATATACAGGGTGGCCAGTTGATAGGCGTCCAAGGGAAAAAATTAGATACCTTATGCTAAGGGGTACCTGAATTACCCCCATGTATGTACCGCGATTTTTTGTAGTTTAGGAGCTAGAATTTTTTTAAGTACTGTTTTCAAAATTTTCACCTGACATCGGTTTTTATTTTTTATCTCTTTATTCCTATCATTTTTAGATATTCTTTTTTGTGGAATCTATTAGCGATAGCAATAGCTACCATGCAAAAAATCCGTTTGCCTATGCATTGTAGAACTTACCACAAAATTAGTCCAAAGTTCAAAATTACCATTAGAGTTCGGTAATCAAAAATGTTCAGAGCTTAAAAAAAAATAAGTTAGGAGTGCCAGAGGTTTCTAAATGATCTTAAAAACTTCTATGGACTTTACACAGACAAAATCGTTAAAAAAATATAGAGCTTGATAGTGGTTTATTTCCTGTAATTAGCTTTGATAGCAATAAAGGTATTTTACAGTTATTGTTATAATTTGTGATTTCGTTATTTTTGCCAATGATAACAAAATACGGTAGATAGTTTACAAATTTTATTAAAACACCTTACAAAAGGTTTTCAAAATGCCGCCTTACCACAGAAATGCACAATCTACATCTATGGAGGAAATTGTCTTTTAGTTGTAAACCATGTCTTGTCTCAGTGTTAAGTTTACGTCTGACAACAAAATTGGTAATTCTTCAAGAACTCCTTGAAGGTGGCTCCATCTTTTAGGCGTAAAGACGTAACAAACAAACAAACTCACTTTTGCTTTTATAATATTAGTGAGGATATAAAAATATAATCTTAAAAAGATTTTATGTGCTTTAATTGTAGTAATTTAGCGCATTTCTCACAGTACTTACATCAGCTAACACCTGGTCCAGGCTCTTATCGTACCAGTGCAACGCTTTCAGCCGCTTGATAACTGCGTTCCGCTTAGCCCTGGTCTGTAGCCAGCCTAGTGGCCAGGGGTATACTGACGAGTTCCGTACTTTAGTCACCGCGTTGAAGGTCTCGTTGTCAACCCAGGATATGTAGAGCTGGAAAATTGATTATTAGTTACTATACATCAAACTCACGCTTTTTTTCACATGTGGATAGGCAGAAATCAAAGAGCTACGACGATCCATAAATACGTCTTAGGGGCCGTTCTTTATTCACAGGTGTTGTTTAAGACCATTTGTATAGCCCCCTCCCATCTCCCTTGGTAATATGTCATGAGGTTTTAGCCTACCCTTCCTCTCCCCTGATTAGATATGTTTTTAATCTATTTTAATAAAATAATACGTGTTCAAAATACTTCCTTTAAAATGGCTCTTATTAATAAAATAAAATAATAAATAAATAATAATAATAAATATCTTGGGACAACTCACACACGGCTATCTGATCCCAAGCTAAGCAGAGCTTGTGTTATGGTAACCAGACAACTGATATACATACTTATATAATTTTATAAATACATACATATTATAGATAAATCACACCCAGACACAGAACAAACAATCATGCTCATCACACAAAGTTTGTCCTGGGTGGGAATCGAACCCACGACCTCCGGCTCAGCAGTCAGGGCCACTAACCACTAGACCAACAGGCCCGTCACACTACTATAAGGTTCAACATGTAATGTATTTCACAAGCGTGCACTGTTTCTCATTTATGACAACGAGGGCTTTGTTTTTTTCTGATTTCACCACAGATAACAAATTCCTATAGCTGGCGGTGGTTTTTTAAGGGCTTAATTAAAAAAAATTGTGACAAAAGTACTTTTTGTTCTGTTTGTGAGAATTTGTCAATTATCTCGGCTCTCTCTCTAACGCCCGAGCAATGCCTTGATTTTGCCCAGAATTTTGGCACAGAGATAGTTGGGGCCCTGGAGACGGACATAGGCTATTTTTTTAAGTGAGAAAAGCGGCAGAAAGAGGGAAGAAAAGGGGAGAGATTTTTTTTTCAATCATCACGCGTGTGAAAGTTAGGGTTCGCCCAAAGTAACTATGCCATGCGGACGAAGTCGCGGGCGGAAGCTAGTCTTGTATAAAATGAACTCGCTTCCACCGCTAAGATATTTAAAAATACTCAACTGATTTTAATGTAGTTTTCAGCAAGAGATACTACTGATTCAAGAAGGTTTATATGTAAAATATCCCAGTCATAAAAATAACTTTTAATGAAGTTCCTGGTACTAAAAAGAATAACTGACAGGACCTTTCTCTAGTGGCGCCATCTGGAGAGTTAGCATTCATGTTATTCATGTTACACCAAAATACCAACCTCAGCATTGACTAGCACATTAGTTATAAGACTCATATAGGCTCTCATCTCCGCCCTCTCTTCCGTGCTCAACCTCCCGCAGAGGGACACGCCCTTGTTCGCCGCAAACTGCACGATGGGCTCCAACTCGGAGACCACGAAGGCGCCGCACTTGATGAAAGGCACGCGGCCTGATGGAGACATGAATTCGGCGTTCCAACGCATTTCTACTTCGAACGGGAGGTTGCACATCTGTGGAAGAAGAATAAAAGCTTTATGAAACAAGTGCGGGTTGGGATCGCGAACTAAGGGTAAACTTCTTTTGACTGCGTAGACTTAGAGGATTGATTCACGGCTCCAAAGGACCACAGACTGGAGTATATAGTTTTAATTTCAACTCGATACCTCCTCGCGTTTCCGAGATAAAGGGTCTTGACAGCCAGACGGACAAGTCATAAGGGTTCCGTTTTTCCTTTTGATATACAGAACCCTAAAAACTAGCTATTGCCAGAGATTTTGTTCGCGTGGA
The DNA here is from genome assembly GCA_905475445.1 of Ochropleura plecta. Lineage (NCBI taxonomy): Eukaryota > Metazoa > Arthropoda > Insecta > Lepidoptera > Noctuidae > Ochropleura > Ochropleura plecta. The sequence goes on along the minus strand of FR997750.1, from coordinate 5,749,407 downwards.
TATTTCGATGTTTTATATGAAAAAAAATAACAGAAAAAGCAGCATATGTGCTATTCCATACTTTAAAAAATCTCGTAGTTACAAAGGCAATTTCGCCTCTGCTTTTATTACTTCGTATGTTCCTAGGTTAGTCTGTGGATGGGTGACCACCCGTTACATACCGAGTTTCCTCCGTGCCTCGGAAAGCACGTTAAGCCGTTGGTCCCGGCTGTCATTTGTAGATCTTTGACAGTCGTTACAGGTAGTCAGTGTTCCGAAAGTCTGACAACCAGTCTTACCAAGGGGTATCGTATTACCCAGTATTAACTGGGTTGTGGAGGTCAGATAGGCAGTCGCTCCATGTAAAATACTGATATTCAGCTGCATCCGGTTAGACTGGAAGCCGACCCCAACATAGTTGGGAAAAGGCTAGGCAGATGATGATGTTGCTTAGAGACGATAGATCGGCTTCCAGTCTGAACAGTATTTTACATGAAGCGACTGTCTATCTGACCTCCACAATCCAGTTAGTATTAGGTACCTAATACGATACCCCTTGGTAAGACTCCTCAGAGTTTCGGGTCACTGACTATCTATAACGACTATCAAAGATTTAGAAATAACAGCCGGGACCAACAGCTTAACGTGCTTACCGAGGCACGGATGAAACTCGCAGTTTAATGGGTGGTCACCCATCTACAGACTAGGCTAGGCCTAGGGCAAACGCAGCAAGAGCGGCTGACATTATGCAGAAACGAGCGACTATAGTACCTTATATATGAGACACTTGAGCACTAAGATTAGATTAATACTTTTATACTTTATTTTGTTTTTTTTACTGTTTTTTTTTTATTTAACTGTCATGCATGAACCTATGCCATATGCCTAGCAATTTAAAGTCTACTCATTAATGGTAATTTGTAAACAGCACTGTCGGCTACATTATTATTAAGTTATTTATGTTTTTTGTTGGTAATATCCCATAATGCAACTGTTTTTTGTTCCTATTTGATAAAATAAAACCTAATAATCAATTCTTACCTTCAGGAAGGCCTGCACAGCGAGACAGCTGGCATTATCTGGGAGCAGTATCTGTTCCACCTCGTAAGGTTGGAACAGCTTTACGTTGTCCGGCCATGGCTCCTGAGCTGGAAGGTGGTTTGAAGATATTAGTATTGTGATGAGAAGGTGGAAAGAGCTACTAAACTTTGGGCGTTAACTTTTTGAATGCCATATAATGAAGACTGAGTGAAAGAGCTTCTATTTGTGACAGTACAAAAAGTTGTGTGGGCCTTAGAGACACTCTTAATGTGCTCGTTTTTCTACATCGTTCTCACATATATATGCTTAATCTCAACATGAATGTTGTAAAAATATTATAATTTAAAAGAGTGTCAATGTAGTTTACTGCCCATTCTTCTCCTTAGAGATCTACTCTTTGGAATGGACAACTACAGTACTTTCACAAGTTATTATGTCTTGACACAGGGACTGTGGCAGCCTCTTTTTTCTTTTTATGACATTTAAAACTGCCTGTTATGGCCTAATTAAAAAAAAATGCTGTGAGTTTGAGTTTTTGAGAGTGGCAGGAAATTGCTTCCAAGATATTTCGTAAGATAATCACATCAACATAAGACTTTTAACAGGGTTTACATCACAGATGTTGTCACAGATGCTCAAACTCACTGCAAGAAGTAAAATACAAAACAAAGTAAATAGAGGGGAAGTAGGTTATCTCCGGCCCAATTCGCGATATAATTGCCTACTGTCATAGGGTTGTCACTTTTAGCTAAATTTTAATTCAGTACCTATAAATTGGCAAGGGTCGAGAAGTTGTATTTTTTACTTTTATTTTAAAGTGACTAAAATATTATAATTAAACAAAAAACACCGTAAAACAACATTCAAAACTGTCTGTCTACTCTCTGCCTGTCTCTTAGACTATAATCAAATCTGTTGTTATGATTCGAACTTTGCTTTATATGTATATATATAATTTAAAATTAGTCAATAACTTATTTTTAATTACGATTTCATAACTGTGGGTAGTTAGGTACTTAGTTAATATACCTACAATACTGAGAAATCGGCACAACTAAACGTAAACAAAGCAATAGCGGTAAATCAGTTGACAGATCAAAAGTACAAACATTCTAGTGGGAAAGTAGACCTACCTACCTACCTACTTCGCGATAACTCTCGGTACCTACTTCTTAGCGATAAGACCGCCATTGTAACCATAGATTTAACATCTTTTTGTAAAACAGTTTTGTTTCGTAGATTTTGGTGTGCAATAAAGTATATTCTATTCTATTCTACTTCCTCTGTGTGATAGAAAACTAATATGCTAATACAACAAAAAGAAGTCAGTAGGTAGGTATCTCATTATGAAGTAAAAAATTGAATTATGCTAGAATAAGTGAGTAGCTTACCTTTCCTGTTCAATAGGTAATTTGAACTGAGACAATTCTGGAATTGATGAATTATTAAGACACCCAAACACACAGCAATACTTTCTCCCGCGGTTATCAGACATTTTTTATTCGTTTAGCGGTGTCGAAAAGCCGTGACGCGCGAACCTCGTGCAGTGTTAGCCCCGACTGGCGCAGCGCGAAAGGAGCCGAGATTTTGTTTAGTGTGCGTGCGGCGACGCATAGATACTACGGCGCACACATACAAGCCGCGCGCTACGCGTTTGTATGAAGTTATCGTACTTCCCCTCTTTATACTATGTACAAAATCTCACGCCATGTTGTACATTTGAGTAATGATAGATGGACAAACAAAATAATTCACTGGGCTGGCCCACCAGCTATAGAAAATGAGGTAGACCCCCTGAAAGGTGGCTTGATGAAGTTAAGGGGTCAGCAGATAATGACTGGGCATCAAAAGCCATAGACACAAAAATGTGGAGTGAAATGAAGGAAAACTTTACTACAAAGAGGTTCTTAATAATGCGTGAATTTACTATAGCTTGATTATTATAATCTAAATCTAATATTAAAAGTCTTGTATTGCGGTGTTTGTTGCCAGACTCCTCTGAAACAGCACGGAATTTGTATGAAATTTTGTGTGCATTTCCGGTAGATCTAAGAATCGGCCAACATCTATTTTACATACCCCTAAGTGTGAAGGGGACCTGAGAAGCCACTGAGAGAAACCACTGGGCACAGCTATTTTTATATTTAAAATTAAAATTACACTTGAATCTGGAAGTTCTATTTGACGAAAGAATACCACATATTTATTATTATATTTCTTTTTTCAAAGACAGGCATTCAAAAAGTTATCAACTAATAGGCAAACAAAATTATAATTTAAAAAAAAACATAATATCCAGTTGTTTATGGATTTGTTAATATGAATAATGTAGCTTTAGTCAACACTTGTTTATTTGACAGCGGGCCTAGAAACAGCTAGCTAATGTGTATAGAGGGTATCAGGATATTAGTCAAATTAATTTAACCTACTAAGGGCTGACAAACAAGGGCAAAGACAGAGATTTTTTTTCACTCTTTGTAAAAAAAAAATATCTTAAGGTGGAAGCAAAAGTGTAGTTAGGTTAATTAAAACAAATCTTATAACTATTTTTATTTTTCTTCATCTTTCTCTTCCTAATAAATCCTTACTAATATTATAAAAGCGAAAGTGAGTTTGTTTGTTTGTTACCTCTTCACGCGTTAATGGCTAAACCGATTTTGATGAATTTTGGTACAGAGATAGTTGGGAACCAGGAGACGGACATAGGCTATTTTTTATTAAAAAAAAAGTGGGATATGAGGGAGAACGAGGGAAGAAAAGGGAAAGCTTAGCGTTGCTATTACAAATCAATCAGGCGCAAGAGCAAAAACTGCAGGTCTGCTTGGTGTGTTATACCGAATTTAACGCGAGCGAAGCCGCGGGCGAAAGCTAGTAAATAATAATAATACTATCCTATTACTGTCCCACTACTGGTCAAAGGCCTTCACCAATTCCTTGCATGAGCCCTTTTCCTCCTGCCCTTCCTTGTATTTTTTTTTTATTTCTATATCATGCAATCAGTCCTTTGACTATGAGATTAAGAATTTCTTATTAACAATTTTTGGATCTGGTTAAATATTACCAAAAAAAAAACAACAGTTAATAACATAATACATTGCCAAGATTCACTAGACCACCACATGGTTGTTCATAAATATTAATATGTAACATCTTTAGAGTTTTAGACACTATTGCCAAGTAGTTATAACACACTAGTCTTACACAATTGCTATAAGAATAATGATGATATCATCTTAACATAATGCCATCATTATGTGACATCACCATTGATCATCAACTATACCTTAGGACTTTACTGTATTTTATTTAATATTTTTTATAATACTTTTTATAAAGATGTTTCATTTAATTTCTACATATTATTGTATATGTTTTTTTCTCAAATCAATCAACAATGTTTTATTAATTTTCTAATAATTTGAAGGAAACAGTAATACCTTGATTTCAGAAAGGACTTTTTCATGACTGAATAAGTTAAAAATTCTGGGAGAATCTTGATATTATGCAAAATATCTCATATCAAGGAGATAGTGCATTTTATTTACTTTTTCATCTGTGTGAATATTTATAAAATGTTCTGGTCTACTTTTAGTAGATTAGATGAGGTGTGTTTTTTTCACAGACGTGTTGTACCCATATTATATTTTTTAAATAAAATCAAAATTCTTTAACAATAAATTTAAATAAATAGACAAGTTTAATTATCGGAAAGTACCAGGCGCGCAAAGTGTTGCAAGACATCGAGTCCAGCGGCGAGCGAGGAGAGAAAGCAAGTTCTACGCTACCCATCTCTGTCTACAGCGCGTGAGTCATTACCACCTGACTCCGCCCTCACACTGATTACTAGCAGTTACAAGCGCCTAACAAATTTCACCGAGCAACGTGTGTCAACTCATCAACACTTTTTGGATCAAGACGAGTGAATAAATAACGAGTGCAGAAATCGGTCGAAGGATAAACCTCTGCATTCCCATTATCTCCTGTTACCTAATAATGTTTGAAACCGGAAATAAGTCGCTCTCAGAGTCAAATTTAACGGAGCAAATGGACCAGACCACTACTCCCCCTAATTTCGTAGCCCTACGAAACAAGAGAGTAAGAGAACACGGCTATGACAACGACGATTTCACCTCCTTTAAAGAAGAAATCAAAACCATGATTTCAGCTATGATGTCAACCCAAAAAGAACAACTCCAAAAAATATATCCAACCCTTATGGAAATAAAAACCACGAACACCAATATTGAAAACGCAATGGCGGCTCTTTCGGCTCAAAATGACGACCTAAAAAAGAAAATTGAGAATTTAGAAACTCGAGCAAAGAGAGATAACGATTATATTATAATCTTGGAAGACAAAATTGAGGACCTGCAACGAGGAGCACGAAAATCTAATCTTGAAATAAAAAACGTTCCCAAACTCATGCAAGAATCAAAAGAAGATCTAGTAAATATGGTTTTAACTTTGTCCAAATCCGTAGAAAGTACAATAGATAAAAAAGATATTACAGATATATATAGAGTGCAGAATAAACGGAGCAATACTAAGTCAAGCACAATCGTTGTAGAACTGGGTTCAACGTTACTCAAAACTGATTTTATCAAGAAGATAAAAGATTTCAACAAAGTAAATGGAGAAAAAATATGCGCAAAACACCTCGGATTTAAGACAGGTGAATATAACCCAATCTTTGTCTCTGAACAGCTAACAACAAAAGGTGCTAGGCTCTTTTTTCTGGCCCGAGACTTAGCGAAGTCACGGAACTATAAGTTCTGCTGGACCTCATTTGGAAGGGTACTAGTAAAGAAAGATGTAAATGCATCTACAATAACCATAACAAGTGAAGCTCAAGTTAACAACCTCATGCAACAAAAATGACTAGTCGTAAATAACTTTCTAAGATGGTCACACAATACCGCTCTAATGTACTATCCTAAGTTAATTAACCTTAAGATTAATTTTAATGTCAACATTTTATTTTTTAAGTTTATAAATGTATATCTTACGCGCTCACTTACTTACGGGACACATTCTTTTACAGTTTCATATCAAATAACACTCACTCAAATTACATCCGCCACCCCATACTCATACACAAAATTCATACTCGTCCACCTATACACAATTTCAGATACACTTTTACCACTATTACTGACGACAACAGCTGCTGATGACCACACAAAATATCTAATTTAAAATGGATAACACGCTTCAAACTTTAAACTATATCGACAAAACAGAAACTGCAAATGTTATTAGCTGCTCTTCAGAGGAGTTAAGTAGTCTAATTCAAGTAAACCCTACGGATATTACTATTGTATCACAAAACATACGTAGTATATACTCCAATCATAACGACCTGTTGCTAAATTTATTAAATTTGAAAACTGATATAGATCTGATAACACTGAATGAATGCAGACTCGACACCTCGAAACCTATACCTCAAATTAACAACTACTTGGCTTACCAAACTACTAATCATATAAACAAGGCAGATGGAGTTGTTGCCTATGTTAAAAATACACACAAAAGCATAGTAACAGAAATAAAACTATCACACGCATCCTGTCTTCAAATTAATTTTCTTTCAAAGTTAGTAGTCTTGGCTATCTACCGATCACCTTCTAACCCAAAATCAGACGAGTTTATAAACTCACTAAATGACCACCTAACTACCATAGCTTCGAGTAAAAACATAATAATTACGGGCGACATAAACATTAACTTAATTTCTAATGAAACTGATCACTCTTACGATCGAACAAACAGGGTAAACTATCTAAACATGCTCTCCATGCACGGTCTACTCCCAGGGCATTCGCTACCTACTAGAGGCAATAATTGCCTAGATCACTTCATCATCAAACTTGACTCACTACATACTACTGCGACCATAGCCATATTAAACACTACCATAACTGATCACTCCATGATTTTTCTAAAAATATCGAATCACAAGTTGAAACACAAAATAACTAAAACAAAAATTAAAATTGATTTCAATACAGCGTTAGAATGTCTAAAAGAAAGCGAATTACACAAACTTATGAACTTAACTAACCCAAACACAATCTGTGACCGTCTAATACATATAATACAAACTTGTCTCACAAAAAATACTTTTACTATAACAATACCACAAAAATGCAGATTAATAAAGCCATGGATGACCATCGGATTGCTTCGCTGCATCCAAAATCGAAATAACATGCAACGCAGATTAAAAGCTGAACCATTTAACGAAATATTAATGATCACTTACAAAAGGTACCGTAACTACTGCAATTGTATAATTAAAAAACAGAAACGAAAACATGATCGTGAGAAGCTAACTAAAGTACGTAAAAACCCTAAAAAACTATGGGAAACCATAAATTCCATCACTCAAAGAAAACCTAAAAAAAAACCCCACCACAGAACTATTAGAACTTAATACTACCCCACTAGAGTCTGCTGACACAGTAAACAAATACTTCTCAAATATAGGTAAAATTCTTGCGAACGAAATTATTTTGAACCCCTCAAATTTTGACAAAATTAATCATGAAACGCCTAAAGTCGCTCCGCTCTCGTCTTTTGCACTCTTAAGCACTGATCATTGTGAAGTGCACCGTGTCTTAATGTCTCTGAAAACAGATAGTGCTCCAGGCTGGGATGGCATAACTGTCAGCTTCTTAAAAACCGCTCATGCTGTCGTTGTCCCAATTTTAACTCATTTAGTGAACCTTTGCTTTGAGTTTGCTATCTACCCAAATGCCTTAAAACTAGCCTTAATTACTCCTGTTCACAAGAGTGGGGACAGAACTGATCCGTCAAATTACAGGCCAATTTCGGTGTTGCCATCAATATCTAAAATAATTGAAAGATTAATAAATTCACGTCTCTTATCATACCTGAATTCTAACAACCTTCTATCGTCTTCGCAATATGGCTTCAGACAAAATAAGTCTACAGAGGATGCAGTGCTGGCGCTTGCCACAACTGTTACCAGACAGGTGGACAGTGGGAGCAAGTGCCTTGCTGTCTTCCTAGATCTTAAAAAGGCTTTCGATACAGTATCTGTCCCCATTCTACTCGACAAGTTGGAAGCAAATGGCATAAGAGGATCACCACTTGCCCTACTTAGAAGCTATCTGAATGAACGGAAACAAAAAGTTAAAATTGGCGGAGTCGTTAGCTCTGAAGAGACTGTTAGTTTTGGAGTCGGTCAGGGTAGTGTTCTAGGCCCTACCCTATTTCTTATCTATATAAATAGTCTGTGCGGCATGCAAATTGAAGATGGTTACATTTTTTCCTATGCAGACGATACCGCCATTGTCTTCTACGGTAAAACTTGGATCGATGTCCAAGCAAGAGCCGAACGCGGTCTGATAAAGGTAGCAGCCTGGCTCGAACATAACCTTCTTACCTTAAACACCTCTAAAACAAATTTCATCTGTTTTTCCAAATATAACTCCTCTCAGCCCCCTCCTGAATTCAAAATTAGGATCCACATATGCCAAGCTCCATCAAACCTAAAGTGTTCTTGCAACGAAATTAGCAGAATTAAATCAACAAAATACCTAGGCATAATGGTTGACCAACGACTTTCGTGGCACTCGCATACTGAATTAATAATGAAACGCGTTAGGAAGCTTATATGGACCTTCAAAACACTTCGTCACATAACTTCAAAAAGTCTACTGCTACAGATTTATACTTCACTTGCTCAATCTGTACTGGCATATTGCCTTCCAGCCTGGGGTGGAGCATCTAAAATAAAATTTTTGGACCTCGAGAGGTCACAGAGGTCTCTACTGAAGGTCATGCTCTTTAAACCTTTTAGATTTTCAACAGAGAACCTTTATCAGGAATCTGATCTACTGTCTGTTAGAAAGCTTTACGTACTAAATACAATTTTAAATAAACACAAATCTTTACCTTATAAGCCTCAGACGAAGACAGGCAGACGGAGGAACCCGGCTGCTCCCACTATACCATCAAAGTCAACATTCGCAAAAAGGCAATACCCCAGTCAATCATCTTATTTGTATAACCTACTAAACAAAGAACTCGACATCTATTCACTTACTTACCGCGAGTGTCAAAACACATTGACTGCATGGCTTAAGTCCAAGACTTATGACGAGGTAGAAAATATAATACAGCCAATGAAAATCTAAGTAGGTATTACCTTTATTTAACACAAGGGTCACGCGGTTAATGGAAAATGGTGTCCTACATCATTTTCCGATCCCAAGACAGAGTCGCAGGGTTAATCTCGCAAATACGAATCGCCAATTAGTAATGAGATCAAATTATCTCGCATACTGCTCTATGATAATTCACTCTCCTCATACATACACACGCCCTCCCACACTTTCACTCTCCCGATACACAGACACACACCCACAAACACACCCACAAACACACCCTCATCTCATACCGCATCACACTCCAGCGCGCTAAGTATCAACCTTTATGATTGTTTGATTTATATTTTTCCATTTTTCATTATTTTTTGTTTTTTTGGTTTCCTTAAAATACTGTTACCTTAAATAACTACTAAGATTATGAAACATACGAAGGGCGGAGCATTCTAACACAAGCAAATTAATTGCTCAAAAGGATGCTCCTCAATGTAACTAGCATAAGTTATTTAAGTTACTGAATAAACATTTATTTATTTATTTATTTATTTGTATTTTCTTTATCCCCTCTTGAGAAAAAAGGGGTGAGTATTGTATGTATGATTTGAAAGAATATTTAATCATGTTAAAATTGTTGCATTAAAATACTTTTTTAGTTTCACTTCCAGTAGTGTAAGTCAATTTTCTACTCTAAATAATTCGTAGGTTAGGTATAGAAAGGATTGAAACAGGGTAATGTTTATATTATGTCACATTTGTAACTCTGGAATGTGAAAGTGAGGTTATGTACGAAAAACTTATAAAAACAACGAAAATAAATCAAAAAGAAGACTTGCAAGTTAATATCTGGTTGTAAAACGCACTACATTTATACACCAAACACTTACTAATATAAAAACACTCTAAAAAACACACAAATCAGAAAATATTTTACCAAATTCAAAAGGTTCGTCAATACTTAGTTTCATTGCTATTCAAACTGTTATACTGTGTCCGAAAGGCCCAAATGACGCAACGCCCGTAATAAAGCACTATTTAAAACACCGCGCTGCTAAAATTAAATATTTGTGTCAAACAAAACAATATCAATTTTGCAAACAAAATTATGTAACTTCTCCAGGTTCAAAATAGTTACGATATTTCTTTAAATAACTTACCGTTAAGCTGAGTGATTATGGAATCCGTAAGATGGAATTCCGGCATGTTATTTAAGTTGTTACACTAAGTATTTCTTAAATAAAATAATACTTTTTTATCGAAAACAAAATAAATGTTCACAAAATCCAATCTGATTTCAGATTTCACGTTTAGTTGACAGCTGTCACTTATGGATTTGGTGTTACCAGCAGAAAGTGTACAACTTTTATCACCCTTTTCCTGTTTTCACCAAACGCCTTGTTAATAAATTAACCCATGTGAGTTGATGTGAAATCGCTGACGACATGTGGCTCACGGAAAGCATGTTTTAAGAAATGAAATGATGTGTGAAGTCAATAAATTGCTAAATGCTAGTGCTTACTACTGGAAAGAGAAATTCAACATCACTCTGCTTTTAAAATTTGCGCTTACTTCTACAACAGAGCTAGAAATTACATTTACAGATTCTTTACCCATTTGAATGAGTTTGGTAATGTTATCACCGACACACGCAACATTGTTATTGAGTAAATTAATTCCAAAAGCAAATTCTTCGTCATCGAAAAAGTCAAAAGGTCGTTCAGGGGTATCTGATTTATCATTCACAGAAAGATTTGATTTTGAGTGGATGATATCGAGGTATTTATCAAAAATTGTTTCTCCTCTATTGGGGGATGATGATCGAGTCGTTGCAGGAGATCTCGAAGATCTTGAAGTCCAGTCTCCAGAAACTGTGTTTCGTGGATCTCCAAAGTTACAGCCACTCATTTTAGAATTTTTCAGCGTTCAGTTAGTATTAAATAAAATAAGAAAATTAAAGAATTTGTTGTTGTCACAATATTACTGACATTTTGTTGTCTTTTTTAAAGATACTTTTTTTGAGTTTGATGAAACATGAAAACTTTTTCAGTACCTTTGCAGGTTGGACCATAAGTGTATGACGCTTGCTTGTTGGAAAGTCAAAATCAAAATATTTTATATCACATAGGCCTACATGGACAAATAAAATGTCAAAATAGTAGCACGGTGCGTGTTCGTCGTTTCTTAAGGACAAGAATTGGCAGGAAACTCCATGGTTACTCTTTTAAATAACCATTTGGTTTTACAATGTTCTTGTTAAGTTGTTACAGCGTAAGAGTACAACTCAGTCAGTACCAAAGAGTATAATAATAAATCGGGTCAGTACAACTGGTACGAGAGGACAGTGAAGCTGTGGGCCCGACATCAAGTGTTGCTGCACTAGAAAAAACATTTACTTATTATCTTGTTTGAGTTTTTGTAGTGCGTTAAAATTTATATATTTATTTTACTAGCTTTAATAATTTTATAAAGCCTGAAAACTACTTAAGTAAATGACGACTGATTAAGTTATACTGACGAAGCTAGCTATTTTATTTTCTTAGTTTTCTTACATACTTAAAGCTAGCAACATTAAAAAGTCATTTTGTTAATTTGTTGTAATTCACGTTTATTTACTTGATAATCGTACGAAAAACACAATTAAAGAGTATTGTAGAATATAAACAGACTAATAAATATGGCAGACGTGTTAGATATCGAGAACTCTGAGGAATTCGAGGTAGATGAGGATGGCGAACGTAAGTAAATTTGTAAATGTTTTGATGCAAATTTTCTAATAGCATTGCCCAGTTATTTCGATTTGTTAGCCGTCTAGTGGGTTTCCCTTGTCAATCTAAAACATTATTATCGCAACTCATGCTATGTGTGCTCTAATAACCAACCAATCATAACAATTTTTTAGGTTAACTTTCTAGTTGAACGAACTGCATTTAGGCTTGAAATTCCGTTATCCCTGCCATTTATCTGCTCTAAATATAGTTTTGGTAACACTGCACGAATTTCAGTAGTGTTTGCTTTGTTTTTCAGAGGGAATCGCTCGTTTGAAGGAGAAGGCGCGAAAACGTAAAGGAAGAGGCTTTGGCAGTGAAGTTGGTAGTAGAGACGCCTCAGAGAGAGGCAACAGGGGCAGGTAGGCGAGAAAATACATTTCTAAGGTTTTTAAATTATGTAAACAACAATATAACCAGGAATTTGACTATAACAACTGTTGTTGGTTCAGCCACTTCTTTCCTGTTGCTATATAAATATTTACCTATATGGTCTCAACTCTCAAGACTCAATAAGATTATGAGGACTCACAAACTCCCATAATTACTCAAAAATACTTGTTGAGGCTATTAGACTAACAGCTATGTCAGCGTTCCTCATATGAAAGGTAAAAAAAAGTATAGATAAAAGCAGAATATTAAAAAAAAAGTATAGAACTGGGATTTCACTATTTAAATTATAAACATGGAATTCCTTAAAAAAGTTTTCTTTATGATCTTACTTCACAGGTTTTCTTTCAAAACTTTCACCAAATTACATCAGCTATCTTCTATCTTAGCCAAATACTAAAACCTTTTTTCTATGTTGCAGATATGATAGCCTTGCTCCTGAAGGTGATGGCAACACTCCAGGCCCACAGCGCTCAGTGGAAGGTTGGATCTTGTTTGTCAGCAATGTACATGAAGAGGCACAAGAGGAGGATATACAGGTAAAGATACCTTTTCTGAAACAAAGTATCTGCATGTTAAATCTTAACTTTTACAACACCGTGGACTTCATTAGAATATTACAAGTGATACTGAAGATGGTGACAGCAATCAAAGCAAATTATTTTTATTTCACTTACTTGGCACTTATAAAATGTTCAGAAAAGGTGCATGGTTTGGGTTGGTTCTTTCCTATGGAGAAGAAGCTGTAAGAAAGTCCATGGTTACTCTTTAAAATTATTTAGCTTTACAATGTTGTAGTTACAGCATTAGTACTCAAGTTTGTAACGACAGCGGAAGCCTGATATTTAGTTGTCCATTACTTTACAAAACGTAAAATAAGATAAGAAGTAAACAAGTGTCTTAAGAATTTACAAGGCCACACAACAGTAAAGAATTTAAACATGTAAATTGAAATTAAAAATTTCAATTTCAGAACCAATTCTCAGAGTTTGGTGAGATCAAGAACATTCACTTGAACCTGGACAGACGCACCGGTTTCCTCAAAGGTTATGCTCTTGTGGAGTATGAGACCTACAAGCAGGCTGCTGTGAGTATAGTTTTAAGATGAGAGGATTATTCTTTTGCTTTACGACTCGTATTTTAGACGCAATATGAATACATTCCTTTGTTTAATTTAAAAAAAAAACTCACATGGGACTGAAAACTGTACCATACTACTTATCTATCATATTCTGTTTGAATAGCCTATAATCTATATATATGTTTGACTGTTAAATATTATATAATATGTTAACATACTCAACATTTATGCAAATGCTTAAACAAAATAGTAATAATAAATTTTAACAAAATAATAAATTATTTCTCTTTTTTCCCTACCAGAGTGCACGCGAAGCACTCGACGGCGCCGACATCCTGGGCCAGCCGATATCTGTAGACTGGTGCTTCGTGAAGGGACCGTCTAAGGTCCACAAGAAGAGACGATAGGATCTAGTTACTAATATAAGCTGTACTTATAGACATTGTTTTTTATTTCATTTGGTGTGAGTGTGAGATTATTATTCTTTGTATTTGCAAGATAACTGTGATTCTTTGTGTAGTACACAGTTCAAACTTTATGGCGGCTGTGAAGTTAGCTGCAGGTGACGGTCAGCGCAGGTTCAAACTTAATGGCGGGTCGGAACATCTAACGTAAAGTTGCGCAGAACACAATTTTCCGTATCAACGGGACGCAAAGGACACTTTGTCTTCACTGTATAACGCACAGACCGTCACTTGCAGCTAACTTCCGACCTACAAAACTATACTAGGCTTCTGACTTGGCTTAACATGCCGTCTTGAAATATCTCTCAGGCATGCTGGTTTCCTCACGACGTTTTCCTTCACCGAATGCAAGTGATAATTAGACAATACGCACATGAATCCGAGAAATCAGCGGTGCGTGAATTTGGTTCAAACTCGAGATTGGCCTGACCGTCCGCTGGTCACACTATAAGGCTATCCTGATCTTGGTACATATAAAAAACAGTTGTGTCCTATGGGTGATGCAAATCCTGTGTTATTTATTAGGTCTCCATGAAATACAAGTGCATCATCATTCTCCCCTGTCAGACGTCACGGCATCATTTACTCATTCTTATCATTCTTTATACGATCATTCCATCGACTTTTTTAGACACATGTGCTTGGTTCCTCCTCATTACATGTCCATACCAAGACAAATGGGGACAAGATGTGATGTTATAATTGTATGTGCATTCCTTGGGACTCATTCACTAAAAGAACACGCAAAAAGGTGGTTAACATAGATGGGCTATAAACTAGAAAAAAATAATCATTATTTCACATTTATATTATATCATTCAGCATTTATCTTTGTGGTGTGAATTCGTGTTGAAAAAAAACAATGTTTATATGTCTGTAATTACTTATATCAGAACAGCTTTATGTATCGCACTTTGTCTTACTACCGTTTTAGAAAATAGTATTTAAAAGTAAATATTATTTACTATGGTTCAGCCGTTATTTTGGAATAAAATAAAGAATTATAATGAGTTAACTTGGGTGGCGGGCACAATAAGTTACCAATCATTTGTATTTATTTCACATTTAAAATAAAGTGCTTTGCGTAACGCTGAATTATATTTAGATGTAATGGTATCTAATATAAGTTTTTTTTCTGATGACAAATGTATTATTTTACACCCAAAAATCTCAAAGCTTTACAGGCACTTTTGTTTGTATGTCATAAAAACAAAAAAAAAAGATGCTGCTACAGTCCCAGTCACAAGACATAGTAACTTGTGAAAGTACTGTAGTTGCCCATTCCAAAGCGTAGATATGCAGAATGAAGAAGAATTGGCAAGAAACATGGAGTTTCTTGCCAATTCTTCTACACATTTTTAAATCATAATATTTTCACAAAATCATGGATACATCATTCATGATAAGATTACAGTTGCTGATTAAAAGTTTAAAACATGATTCGTGACAGTAACAAATTAGCTTATTCCCATTGAATGACTAGATAAACGTATTACGGTCCCGAATCATATTTTCTTCCTCAACCAGCCAGACATTTGCCACAAATAGTACAACAAAAAACGTATCAATATATATATACATATTAAAAACGTTGCCCCACTTGGAATTTTTCCTGTATCGTGGGTGCGTTTACAAACATTTAAACACACATACACAAACAGCCAGACCCGGAACAACTATCTGTAGGTCATAAATATTTGTTCTGTGCGGGGATCGAACCCGCGACATGCAGCGCGGCAGTCGATCGTTCAGCCACTGCGCCAACCATGTCGTCAATTTGAAGTGTGTGGACACGAGCTACCCTGGCGCTTTTATTTATTTCTATACAAAATGACGTCACTTTAGTAACTAGACAGAATAATTGCTGATAAGAAATCAAGTAAGTAACTTCACCCTTCCCCAAGTTTGAAAAGTCTGTTTTTTTTCTGACTAAACCCACCCATGTTCCTTCTTTTGCCCTTTATGTTACGGGGCTGCGGTATCTTTTTTGAGGCCCCTCTGCTTTGATGACATCTCTTTGAAGCGCTCGTAGAACACGAACGCACGTCGACACGGCCTGTCGTCACTAAACGGACGGACGGTGAGCTACCCATTTCTCACCGTCCATAGACCCGCATCTACGGTGACCGGGTCGGTTTGGCGTTCTCACTTACTTCGCTGGCATAATACTTCGCAGAAGACCACTTCAAAATTCTCTTTCGCTCCGGACCATGGACTACTATGCTAAGATCAAAGCATCATAATTATTCAAGAGTAAATAAAACAAAAAAAAAGTTTTTTCAATATTTTTTATTAGATAAAATAATAAGTTGACAGTAGATAAATTTACTTCATGTGAATCATATGCGCGAGCGACCAATCATGCTTGAGTTCGGCGAGGTCTTCAATACGTACTCCTGCGCTGGTCACCACACCCAACTGGTAGCGCTGGAAGGCGCGCGCGTCGCGGTAGAACAGGACTTCCATGCATTTGCGGACTAGCGCCCTGGGGAATACGGAAAGGTAAGAAAATTATTTTCTGAACTTTATTTCAAAACTGTGAGGGAAAATCATTTTCATCATCTGCCTAGCCTTTTCCCAACTATGTTGGAGTCAACTGCCCGTCGAAACCATATGCAGCTGAATACCATTTTACATAAAGTGAAGTGACCTCCACAAACCAATTACTACTGGGTAATACGATACACCTTGGTAAGACTGGTTGTCAGACCAAGAAAAGAAAAGATTGTTAAGAAAAACTAATATAGGTATACTAAGAATGCTGGCTTCATTAAATAAATTGTGTTTAATTTCCTTAAGCTAGCTTTTTAATTTTCTAGTTTCTTTAAGTGACTCGGATTCATTGCTTTTTAGAGTGTACCTATCTAGTAAACCGCACTGGGCCCACATAATGGATTTAAAAATATTAAATACCAAGTGCAAAGTCAAAAAACGTCGCTCACTGGACGTTAGATGCGGGTGTCAACTCTGGTCATGTAAGCACTGATGTCGGTAGTTATGGAAACTGTTCCATATTATATCCTGGACTACTCACTTGGCACCCTCCTCATCCAGGGCTCCCTTGCTGACGGCCTCACGTATGAGCGGGGTGGCCATGTAAGCGCCGAGCCCGGTCGCAACGGCGGCATCTTCGTAGGCTGTGCCGAGCTTGTCAACAGCACCTAGGAATGGTTCGCCGTCCTGTTGGGGAATAGAGTTATGAATTAAACTTTTTTATTTTTACATAGGTCACCAGCGTCATCTATTGGTCACATAAAACAATTTAAGTTGATGACGCCGTCATTTTCCAAAACAAATGAACCTTGACCTGTGGCTCTTTTCCGGAGGATGGTGTTAAGATCGACGATGGAATGAGCTATGAAATTGGCCACTCCTTGGCTATGCATATAATAAAAAAAAACAGCAAAGTGCTTCCTGTGAATATGTAGAATATTGGACAATATATTAGTAATAACCTGCAGTGCATCTAGACTGGCAAAATATTTGACAATATTGATAATCCAAAATCTTTGATGGCGCAGTGGCTGACCAATTAACTGCTGTGTGGCATGTCACAGGTTCAATCCTATACAACAAATATTTATATGAACTACAGTTTGTTGTTCCCGGTTTGGCTGTATGTGTATGGAGTTTAAATGTTTGTAAACACACCCACAATACAGGAGAAATTCCTAGTATACGGCTAAGTTTAAAAATATATAAATATATGTGTTAGTCATCTAATCTCACCTGAATACCAGCAACAACATAGTTGCTCCACAAGGGGTCCATCTTGCTACGTTTGTTGTACAACACACGAGTTAACCAGCAGTGCATGGAGCGCGGCTTCAGCAGGAGACCGTCTCCAATACATTGTTCATCGATACTGTGAATGTTAAGGCAAGATTTTCATCATAATGAGATGAAATGTTAACAGTTGAAGATGTCATTGCACTCTGTATATCTACAGAGTGCAATGACAAAACACTAAGAAAACACACAACCTTTTTGGTTTATAGTTTTGTTTTTTATTTTTGAGACAAGCCCACTACACTATTTCCAGACCATTGGAACTCTTGTAAGCCAGAATTAACACCGGTGACCTCCAGAAAAGTGCAGAGAAAATTAAGCTCAAGTCACTTGACACTTGACGTCTTGGGTGTGAAAAAATGAAATGGCACTAACTAATAGGGGAGAAGAAGGTTAAACAAAATTCCCACTTAATTCCATCAGTAATTAAAAACATTGTTTTAAAACTACTTACATTTTCTGCTCAATAATATCTTTCAAGTACTGATAATCAGCATAGTCTCCACCATTACCCAACAGGATCAGATCATTCACTTTGGTGATACGTGGACAGTCACGGAACCTGGCCAGTGTGCCGTATGAGCCCAGGGTGTCAGCTGCGACAACACAGCCCTTGTCAAATTTGACACCAATTACTGTTGTGGTTGTTGTAATAGGACTAGCCGAGCTGAAAGAAGGTTAGGTTAGTTGGTTTAAGATGATCATGTTTTCATTGTTATATTGGATAAGAAGTTAAAGATCAGAGTTATCATAGACAACTTTCAATTTTTTTAATGCTTTAGCTGTGCATCTGAGTTGTAGTATGCTGCTTAGTTTTGAACCATCAAAAGTAAATGTAGAAAAGGATTCTTCACTGTAGTTAAGATAATTCTCTAACTGTTTTTCATGTTATTGGTAGGTAAAATCCTTGTTTAAAGAATAAAAAGGAAGATGACTTAGAACTTTTGACATAAAAAATGACTTGCAGTCATTTTTTTCAATCTGAAACTTATTTAGGCTCCTGGAAACCTTACTGTAAGTGTAACTATATATAAGTACAAGAAATATTATTGAATACTTACTGTGCTTTGAATTCCTGTACAGGGTGAGTGGTAGGTCCAAATCCTGATGAGTTTCCAGGGAAGTTATAGAAGGCTCCTGGGGCAGGTCCGTTCTGCCAGAAGGGCGCCGGGTTCATCATATCGCCCATAAATGCCATTTTTAGATTAAAATCTAGGTTTTTCAACTACTAAAATACTTTTTGTAACAAAATAGTGTTCCTCACACAATGACAAGCCGCAACGAATTTGACGGAAAAGAAAATGACAAACAGTTTTTGGTTACGTCTCTTTCTAAGTGTGGCTGGTTTTGTTTATGAGGTAACTTTCTGAGGATTATTGTGGCATTTTTTAGTAATCTTTATTGAAATAATTTTTTCTGTTACCAATAAGTAGAATAAAAAGCGAATGAATTAGTTGCCAATATTGCAGTCCACGAAAGAAATTATTGAAGAACGGAACGCAAAAAATCGTTTAGAAATTAAATGAACAAGATCTTGGTTTCGAGTTGATTTTAGAACTTACTTAGTGGTAGCAAACTCAAAATCTGTCCGCTGTATTATTTTTCTTGAATTTTAATTTTAATTCTGTCATTACGTGATAATAAGTTTTTAATTACCCTTGGTTTTTCAAAAAACTCGTAACTTGCTGCTAACTTCATAAGGGTTGCCGGACTTGCCGGCATTCTGTTTCTGAACGAATTATTACTAGTGATGTGTTGCTAATTTCACGTTCTTTCGATTTCCTCTGTACAAATTGACACAACAAAATGTCTAAAAGAGGTTCGTGAAATTGTAAAATATCCATTTTAATCATGTTATTTAGTGTTAAAATCTACTAGAAAGCATGTGTGAAGCAAAACTAGTATCATATTTGTTTGGAAGCCTCATATATTTCCGATATTCACTTTGTATTTCGTGAGTAGAAGTGTTGTGATGAAAAATGTATGAAGTGTGGTTTTCTTTTTTAAGGACGTGGTGGTTCCGCGGGAGCGAAGTTCCGTATCTCCTTGGGTCTCCCAGTAGGAGCCGTCATCAACTGCGCAGACAACACAGGTGGGCACGACTTTGTTTTTATTAAACTAACATAACCTCTAATGGCACGTTTGACTGAACACTGATGATGATATTTTCGGACGCACTATGTGTGTTGATTACGATGATTGCTTCCTTGGCTGTGTCTGAAGTTTTTCAGTCTATTAAGAAAGAAAACAAATAGGTAACCTTACTTTTAGACTCACTTCTGGGTCAATAGTCTTTAACATTAAATTGGCGCCAAGACAACGTTGGAAGTGGTTCAATCATCCAAAAATCCAATTTATAACTGTCGTGTCTTGAGGTTACATTCACAACAAGACCAAAAACATGACATTGACCACAAAAACATGGTTGTTTGGCGTTGGCTTGAAGTTCTCATAACTGTAAACTCACCATTTTGTCTAGCTATCACAAGCTCCTTGGTGAAATTTGAAGGTTAGATATGAAAAAGGGTAAGGGGAACAAGAACATGGTCATGTGATAATAATACCTAAACAAAGAGAATGAAGTTAGATTATATGATATATCACTTTGAGTCAAAAGAAAGTTGAATGTATATAAATACCTGATTATTTAGAAGATTTCAACCAAATTGAATTCCTACTCATTTGTTAGATTGTCAAAATACTGCCACCAAGGCAAAAGAACTCAACTTTTTAGAACTCAAATAATTTAAATATCATTAATTCTTTTCCAGGAGCAAAGAACCTGTATGTGATTGCTGTGCAAGGTATCAAGGGTCGCCTGAACAGGCTTCCCGCTGCCGGATCTGGAGACATGATCGTTGCCACTGTCAAGAAAGGAAAGCCTGAACTAAGGAAAAAGGTATGATCCGCTACTACATTGTTGAATCAAGGAATGATTTTGGAGGCATGTAACAATTTTGTGAAAAAAGCATGGAATTATTTGAATTGTAGAATAGACAGTCAAACCAAGAAATTCTAGAACTGAGAACTGACAGACTGCATTTAATTTACAAGTTTATGGCAAAGCAAGCATAATAAAAGTATGAATCATGTTTAGATTAGAAGTCAACATCATCTTCCAGCCCTTGTCACATTCTATTTGCATGTTTTCTTCTGCCATTCTCCCCTGTCAGATGTCACAGCATCATTTAATCCTTATTTTCCTTCATATCATTCCTTACACAATTCAACCAATTTTTTCTTTGGTTTTAATCATGTATGTATTCTTTCATTTTGTCTATCTTATGACTAATATTAGAGGGAAATTGATGAGAAACACACATAAACAACATAAAGTTGTGTTTCAAAACTCACTTTTAGAACAATGAAAGCCAATATCCCTAACTATGAGAATGTCAGCTCACCTAAAAGATTGCATGCTTATAATGGAACTAGATGACATTAAGATCTATCTCAAAACTAAATTCAAGTATTACCTTTGATACATAGAAGCTTCAGTGTTCATTTCAACCTGTAAAATTTGTTCATGACACCTCAAGTACTATAGAACATGCCACCTAAATCAATAGTAGAGATTTGGATATCAAGTTAATGAAAAAGTAATATCTAGTGATGATTATTGATGACTAGTGATGAATTGGTCATCATCATTTTCTTGCCCTTGTCCCATTCTATTTAGGGTTGGTGCAACACATTTTCTTCTTCCATTGTCCCCTGTGAAATGTCACAGCATCATTTACTCTTTTCTCCTTCATATTGTTACTTGAACATACAATTTATCCACAAAAACTATTAGTACAATTTCTGTCTTAACATAATTACAGATTCATAACTCTTTAGTTACTGTGACATGGGTTCTTTTTGGTGTAATTAGTAAGTTACGGAGTAAATGCAGTCTGTATGTTTTATTTTGTGAACTAGTTGATTTGATTGCCATAAAAAAATAACTGCATCCCGAGTGTCAATACATTATCTACAGCAAATTCTTAAGAAATGAAAGTTGTAGAGAGTGTATCAAATGGAATTGCTATGATGATACGCCATAGGGTTTCGCTAATATATACTTTCTGAACTGTTAAACAGTTTGTTGATATGCCTTGGCTGACTGAGTGATTCCATTAGGGGGCGTCCATAAATGACGTGAGGTGTTTTTTTGAATTTTCTGTCCCTCCCTCCCCCCCTGGTGAGATGTCGTGAGATTTTATTCAACCCCCTCCCCCATCCCCCAATTTCACGTGAGATTTTTCAAAATGTGGGTTTCTTACGTAAACGCGTTGGATTGTTATTGTAAAAAGAAAAAAAAAATTGCTTCGTGCTTTTATTTACGACTAGTTAAGACAAATAATCAATATTGCTGACAGTTTAATTATAAGTGTAATTAAAATCAACAATCTGGATTAAATGGACCAAAATAGTATAATTTTTTTTTTGTTTTAGTCAGAAAAAAAAATTGCGTGATTTTGCGGAGACCCCCCCTCTCTCCAACGTAAGATTAGATGAGATTTGACTCGACCCCCTCCCCCCCTTAAACACCTCACGTAATTTATGGACGCCCCCTTACTAAATAATAACATTATTAAGATAGTAAGAATTTTTTGTTTTTTATTTTTTCTAATCTAATCTAGTTTATTACTTGCTAGCTACTCGCCCCAGCTTCACACGAAGGCAATGTAGATACTAATATGCTAATATAATACATATAAACCTTCCTGTTAAATCAGTATATACTTTAAAAAAAACGCATTAAATTCTATTGCATAGTTTTAATGATCTAAGCATACATAGAGACAGACGGGAAGGACTTTGAAGGGAACCGACTTTGTTATATATTATGTAGTATTTTTCTTTTAATTGATCATTATTAGGGCAATATGATATCATTTGCTCAGATCTACCGATTCTTGAAGCCACAAGGCGTGGGGGTGAACTTGAATTAAAATATAACAATAACTTATGTGAATCAATAAGTGAATGCTTATCCATAGATTTTTCTACAGCCTGAAATAACTGCTCAATCTCAAACAACATCAATTAGTTGTTTGTTGAAGTATTTCTGATGTTTTACGACATAAAAGTAAACAGAAAAAAATCCCAATCATTTTGTAAAATATCAGAAACATCATTCATAAAACATTAACCCATTTATCATAATATCTTCCCAGGTAATGCCGGCAGTGGTTATCAGACAACGGAAACCATTTAGAAGGCGTGACGGGGTGTTCATATACTTTGAAGACAATGCGGGGGTCATAGTGAACAACAAAGGAGAAATGAAAGGCTCTGCAATCACTGGACCCGTAGCGAAGGAGTGCGCAGACTTGTGGCCCCGTATCGCGTCCAATGCTAGCTCTATAGCTTGAGTTAATATATGGTTAAGCTAATGTTGTTTTTTTTATTTTGTACTATCCCTAAATCCACATTTGCAAGGATGCCGATTAACATTAAAAACATTCTGATGGTAATGCATTGAAAATAGTGATGTTCCGGAGATCCACATCCGCACGTATCCGTCACTTTACTCGCGGATCTTTTATATTCAATTGACAGGATAAAATGCTGCCAAATTACAGTAGAAAACTTTTTAGTAGACATACTTTTAGGACGCTTTTACAATTTTCACAAATAACTTGTTTTTTGGGAATCATAAAAGTGAGGTTGTCATGGTATCAAATAAAAGATAATATATTCATCTCCACGATGGCTTTAAAAAAAATGTGTAGTCTCATATACCTAACATTTTCATACAAACACGATTTTACCATTGCAATAAATTAGAAAAAGTTGCAAAAAATGGGGTCTGAATAGGTAGGTAGGTGTGAGCTAAATCCAGTGCACATTTAAAATCTCAAAATCGTATGATAATCTAGCTTATATATTCCTCTAAGCATATCAATTATTCGTTTATTCATTTCTGTATATACATATTTTTTTTATATTTTTACATATTCTTATAAAAAAACCCAACAAAAAACATTTAAAAATATAAAAAATAGTAGTCCACCAGCATCGGGAACAGGGTCCGAGCTACCGGTGGTCAGGGCTCTTGAGAGAGGAACCTCCTAACAATATGGGCCGTGTCGAGAAGTACTGCTTTTTGTATATAGGTACCTATATATTCAGGCAGCTAAAAGACGCCCAGTTCATTTTAAAGGGCACCAAATTACTGAAACGCAACTAGCATGCTAGCCCTCCCATAGGTCATGTGCGCAAAACCGATACGATTCGACACCGCATCAACCTCCGGACGTCGCGCGTCGGGCCCCGCGAGACGACTCCCGGCCACTGTCGATGCGGGTATGTGGACAATGAGCAATGGGTAGCTCACCGTCCGTCAGTTTAGTGACGACAGGCCGTGTCGACGGCGCGATCGTGTTCCACGCGCGCCTCAAAGCGATGTCAGCAAAGCAGAGGGGCCTGCCAGGGCCACCGCCTGCCGGGGTTGCGGGTTGTTCGAAAGAGATACCTGGGCCCCGGAACATAAAGGGCAAAAGAAGCCCAGAGGATGATTTTTACGGATAATTTCCCATCCGTAAAAAAATGGTAACCTTAGACACTCCCTTTTCTATAGGGGATGAAGAGATTCAAAAGTTCTTAGGTTAAAATTTCCACATTGCGGTATCCCGCTTGTAGGTAGTAAGGGCTAGGCATAAGGCACTCCCCATTAAAATACACTAATTCGGTACCTAGTTATAGATACGAAACCCCTAGACATGATGAATACTTAAAGAACAATATTATTCTCCTTCATTAATTTTTCAAACATCTTAGGTCTTCAAAATCCAATATAAAAAATAAATAAAAGTAGTAGCCAACCGGTACCGGGAACAAGTTCCAAGTTACCGGTAGTCAAGGCTCCAGAGAAAAAAAACCTCTAACAATACAAGCCGTGTCCAGAAGTACCACTTCCAGAATCAAGCCCTAGATGCAGCTGCCTAACAAGGGTCTTGGTGGTGGATTAAAAAAAAAAACTAAAATTATTGTTACTTGCAATATTTCGGTTCCGAATTTATCCAAAAAATGTGGAACGCTTCACGATTTTGCGTGTCATCCTTGCGCAGGGGCCATGCTAATCTTCTCTGTATCGTTCCAATTTTAGTATATGTACTGCCGAAGCAAGTACAATTGTTGCGCACCAATTTTAGCACACACTCTAAACAACAAAAAAACTTTAATAGTGCAATGTAGGATTCCATACATTTATGGGATTTTTGTATTAAGATTGCGTACAGCGCCATCTATACCACAGCCTTGGAATGGAAGCGACTGTAGTTCAGTGGCTGAGTAGTTCGTTACTGATGAGTTACCAGTTCAAATTAGTTAAAATGTTAACTACCTATATAATGGACATATCAAAAAATGTCCATTTTTTTTTGTTATACAATAATCTTTCGTTGACTTGCATATTGTTTTTGGAGTTTAATTTTATTTCCTTAAGTAACGAAAATGTGATCCTATTATTTCGTAACTTAAACGATAGACATTATATATTGCCCTCTTAATAACCTTATCTTTATCCCAGTAAGACCAAAACTATGAGAGATATGTTTTTTATATGTACATACCTATACGCTTATAAAATATCTATATCGAATATACCAAAATGGCTGCCAAATAGCAGGGAAGTAAATTGAACCAGTGTTTAGCGTAATAGTGTATTAAAAAACTTGTTAATAAACTATCAAGAATATCGCTAGTCCATGACCGGACACTTCTATTTTTTTACTAGCTCATGCCCGCGGCTTCGCTCGCCTTAAATTCGGGGTAAACACAGTTCCCCTTGCGCCTTATTGATTTGTAATAGCAACGCTAAGTTTTCCCTTTTCTTCCCTCTTTCTCCCACACATCCCACTTTTTTATAAAAAATATTAGCCTATGTCCGTCTCATGGTTCCCAAGTATCTCTGTACCAAAATTCATCAAAATCGGTTTAGCCATTAAAGCGTGAAGAGGTAACAAACAAACAAACTCACTTTCGCTATTATAATATTAGTAAGGATAACTCTTCTTGAATTTTATGATAATTGTATTTTCCTTTAAAAAAACCGGCCAAGATCGAGTCAGGACTCGCGCACCGTGGGTTCCGTACAAGCTTGCGACATTAACAGCCATATCTTTTGACTGCGTAGACTTAGAGGGTTGGGTTGTATTTTTTTACAGCACAAAGGGACCACAGAGTTGAGTATATGGTTTTAATTTCAACTCGATACCTACACGCGTTCCCGAGATAAAGGGTCTTGACAGACAGGCAGACGGAGAACAAAGTGTAAGGGTAATACGGGTTCCGTATTTTTCCTTTTGAGCTGCACATGGTCCATCATGTGCATATTTCATCCACAATAAGGCTGCAGTGAGTTGGTTTACAGGGATGAAAAAAAAAACAAACAATTTAATAAACGGTAATAGTCTGGTATATTAAGTACTATAGTACAAATGCACACGTTTTTTGCGTTAATATTATTCAATATTAAATTTTAATAATAGTAATCATAACCAACCTTAATTAATTTTCGAGTATTTTTTTACATTTAAAATGCTAGATACGTGCAGGTACAGACGCCTGCACATCAAGCTACTACAATCTGTCAGATTTCTTTGATAGATTTTCGACTTTATTTCTAAAGTATTAGGTTTTTTTGATTGGGAAAAAATGACAGTTTCGGGTAGCTTGACCTGCTGGCGTCTGTACTATATGAAAACAAGAAATACATTTAAGAGAAGTTCTAGTTTCAAAACGGCATTTTTAGTTCGCGACGAAACGCCCACCAAGATACTTATGTAAAGAAAGATTCAGTCATTGAGATGCGTGGAACAGAGCTATTGGTACAACACATCTAGCAAGGTCTACAAGCTGTGAACAACTGCTTCGCACTTCAGGGTGCGTTCTACTCTTCATATCATATAGAAGAGGTTCAAAAATGGATCTTGATTAGCGAAACAACTGAAGAAAACATATCTAGTAAAAGATATATTAAATTTTATAGAAAAATAGTGTAAAATCCGCATTGTACGCTATTTTACACGAAAAATGGTGTGATATCCGCGTTGTACGCTATTCTCCAAATACCCGCACGAGATTTTATACACATTTAAAAACTGGTCACTGTTCCAGATCTCCATAGACGGCGAAAAGGAGTCACACAGAATCACTCCCTACTCGGAAGGTCGGCAAGACCACCGCGTGATCACCGATCAATAAATAAACAGCAGGAACTGTGGCGGTGCTAACAAATTAATATATGTTCTGGTGTCGCTGGGTCAGAGAATACCAGGTTTTCAGACTCGGCGGGAGGTGTCCAGCCACGTCCCCGTCCTCATAGCAGACGGTCTTCTGTCCACAACACGTGGCGAGGAGGCCATGTAAGTGTTACTTGGAAGAAAAACGCTGGTTCCCAAAATGTTGCTATTGGTGTCACCATCTTAGCCGCGTTATAGTCTGCTACTTCACTCCATACCGTCTTATGCACCGTAGACTTCCGTAATTTCTTATTTTTTCTTGCAAATTCATATACTGATCTAACTTTTAGATAGAGACCGATGGAAAAGCACTTTACTATTACTTCTTTAAGATCCATATTATTGGAGCATTGGTTTCATAGCATCATTAATTACAGTTAACCTGCGAGGTTTGTAACAGAAAAATGTTCTAATTTCAAACTCATAAGGTTGTTATTCCTTTGGCTGATATTATTACTATTTTTGTGCTTAAAGTATGTGTGTATACTGGGGTATTAATTTGTTATAGTGTAAGTTAAATTTATGCGTTTTCTGCAGCTAGTTTAGCTTGAGCTTTCTTCATTTTGAGACGTCGCTGGCTCCTTTTTTTAGCTAGAGGCACACTGCCCACAAGCTTTCCCGATTTTTGGAGGGCGATAAGTTTTGCTGACTTGCACTGTAAATAAGAAATTAATTAGTTAAATAATTAACATTATAAACGTCTTTTTCAAAATAAAATCATAATATTATTTTTTTATTTCATAACCATGTTTGGGGGGTTGGCTTCCAGTCTTACCAGATTCAGCTGAATACCAGTATTTTACATGTAGCGACTTTTTATCTGACCTCCACAATCCAGTGGCTAATACATTATTATAAACTAGATTTTGCCCGCGGCTTGGCTCGCGTTAAATTTAAGGTAACACAGTTCCCCTTTCCTGATTTGCAGGTACCTGCTACCTGTAGTTTTTGCCCTTGCGCCTTATTTATTGTAATAGCAAAGCTAAGTTTTCCCTTTTTCTCCCTCGTCACTCACTTTAAAAAAAATACCCTAGGTATGTTCGTCTCCAGGGTCTCAACTATCTCTGTACCAAAATTCATCAAAATCGGTTTAGCCATTTAGGTGTGAAGACGTAACAAACAAACTCACTTTCGCTTTTATAATATTAGTAAGGAAATATACACTGGACAGCAAATAAACCAGGCCACCTTGGAACTCTGATTCGATTTTCACATAAAATATATTATAACTTTTACTAAATAAACCAAGTATTAGCAATTAAAAACAGATGGTATTTAAAAGTACTTCAATTTATTCCCATTTCATTTACCAAATTTTGCCTGTGTTCCACCAAATATACTGAATGTGCACCAAAATATGTTAATTAAAATATGTCATAACGATCATTTTCTATTAATGCAAGTCGTTACTGGCGTCGTAACCTAACCTACGCATTTTTTAACATTCAGGAATATTTGGTGCACGATCAGTATTTTTCGGGGAAGAATAAAATAGTTATTGTTACAATAGAATATTTGCAGCGCACTACAATAAAAAAGTGTTATATCTTGGTGTTAATTTGGAATTTGTTTGATGTAACATATTTTGTTGGCCGAGTAGTTTAATTATAGTAAAACAATTGAACGGGTTTAAGATCAATATTTTAGAAATGCATACATAGATGTACCTTAAGATTTTTGGTGAACACAAAAATATTATCCATTAAAAACGACTAAACAAACGAACACGGCTCGGTTTATTTGCTGTCCAGTGTATTCAAAAACTAATGTATACCTTTGCTTTGTCCTTCGTAATTTTACCCTTTTTCGGAGCCGTATATAGGACATTTATTCTCTTCCTGCCAAGCATTGAATGATGTTTCGACAACGCAAACTGAAAACAAATAATTATTAATAACAAATCATATTATAATTTGAAAAAATATAAAATAAACACCCTTTCTTGTATTTTTCTAACAAGTGGAAGACATTTCTTTTTTAGCAAACCCTTTCATATAATATCCATATAATAAGAATGCAAAAAAAAAACTAGACCGCCATCTTTGTTAATCCGCTATATTGGATGTACAATGACGTCACAAAATGTCACTTCAATCAAAAACCGGGAGGTAGGTCAGATTTAACTTAGGTTTCGGGTTGTTGGAAAGAGCTACCGCAACCCCGGAACATATAATGCAAAAGAAGGAACATGGTTGGGTTAAATTAGTACTAGTTAGTTAACGATTTTCCCGTACGAAAAAAAAATGAGGGCCACCTATTGATACCCAAGTTACAACTGTGCCAAGTTTCATACATGTGTCAAATAAAAAAAAATATTTAAAAAAATAAAAAACCCGACTGCGTAAAAAGTGAAACAAACTACACACCTAATAAAACTAAAACTGAAAAGAAATAAACAAGTACTGTAATCTGGAACTATGAAGAACAGTCGGGACCCATTATTGGAGTGGGAGCCGTTCCCGATTTTAATGGGTCCCGACTGTTCTTCATAGTTCCAGATTACAGTACTTGTTTATTTCTTTTCAGTTTTAGTTTTATTAGGTGTGTAGTTTGTTTCACTTTTTACGCAGTCGGGTTTTTTATTTTTTTAAATATTTTTTTTTATTTTTGACTTTTTAGTTATGAATATCTATTATGTATTCATTATTTATAAGATTATTATTTTTGGATCCACCCTTTATAGCAGAACTTTTTATGTCATAATTTTATTTTGCTTAATAACGTATAGCATAAACTTCACTTCGCAGAAAATTGTTTGGCAGACACTTATTTATCATACATTCAAAACTCATAATTTTGTAAGTCAGAATCATCTCTAGACATAAATTTCATCATTTTATTTATTAAGTAATTATCCTAATCTTAATAGTTCAGTTCCGGGTAACCTAATAAAACAATCTTTTTTTTCTATTAATGCAAGTCGTTTCTGGCACTCGCCGGCCGCTGCCGCGGCACCGCTCGCTCCGCTCGCTCGGCTCGTGCGTAGGTGGTCACAGTTTTAACCTAGCCATTTCAGCCATCTACATCGTATGCCAAGTGAAATTATACCAAATAATATTCGCTCTAAATGAGCATTATGCTAAACGATATGCGAAATTTGAACTCTGCAAATCGTAATTATACTGCATGTAATTCTGCCATCTTAAAAGTATCCCATTGTAAATTCAAAGTTTTAAACATTATGCCAAACGATAATATTATCAATTTTTTTATGCCTTTAAAATGTTTATTTAAAGAAAATTATGCTAAGTGTATTATGCCAAATAAATTTCGGAGCATCAAGATTCTGCCAGATAGAGGCCATTATTTTTATCCATTCATTTATTTTGTTCGGCAACCTGTAGCCGGAAAGTACTGTAAGCACGGGCCTACGCCAAGTGATTATCAGTTGGGTTTAGAGTTAAAGAGGTAAAAATAGGTACAATACTGTTTTGTGCTGTAGCTTGAAAGAGAGTTGAGGGTCTGTTTAAGTGGATATGTTGGTTCGGGTTATCTGATTCACATTGTAGGAATTTCGTCACCAGTCTACACGTGTTTAGTAACACTGCCTTCTGAATCAGGTGGTAGGTGTTTGAGGGCAGGTTCAGGGAAGTTAAGGACTGGTGAAGTTGTTTTGGTATTACTCCTGTAGTGGACAACACTATAGGGACTATTGTAACTTTTTGAAGATGCCAGATGCGGGTAATTTCTTCTTTTAATTCGGTATACTTAGATAATTTTTCTGCAATAGTAGTTTGTAAGTTGTGTGTATTTGGTACAGCTATGTCTATGAGGTATCCAGTATTGTTTATTTTATTTATTAATGTGATGTCTGGTCTAATGCAGTGGATGGTTCGGTCAGTAAATATCCCTCGGTCAAAATATAATTTTGTTGAAGCGTTTTCCAGCACAGTTTCGGGGATGTATTTGTAGTAGGGAACTATGGACTCTATAAATTTGTATTGGTGTGCTAGTTTCTGATGTATGATGTTAGCGACTTGGTCGTGTCTATGTTTATAGTCTGTCTGGGCTATTGATTTACACGCGCCTGTAATGTGCTGGATGGTTTCTGGTGAACTATTGCATTTTCGGCAATATCAGTGCTTAGGTTTTTTATAATGTGTCCTATAATTTTTAGTCTCAATGACTTGGTCCCGAACTACAAGCATGAAGCCTTCGGTCTCCGGGAAGAGCTCGCCTCGTTTAAGCCATGCGTTCCACGCTTTCTTGTCGACATAATTTTGACTTAAATCTTGGTAATGCCTTCCGTGCAAAGATTTCTGGCTCCATTCTAGTACTTTGGTTTTGTTATCGCTTACTTGTTCGTTTTTCTGTTCGGATTTATCTTTTAAATTTAGAGGTGTAGATTGATGGTCGCTGTTTGTAATAATTTTGTAAAGTGTAGAAGTTCCAGCTTTAGAAAAGAAATATTGTCTTAGTGATGCGATTTGCTTGTTGTGTAAATTTAAAATGTCGATGAACCCTCTGCCTTCTTCTTTCCTTGGTAATGTTAACCTTTGCACACACGATCTTGGGTAATGCTTGCGGAATTTGATCATTACCATGACCAAAAAAACCCTACAACGCAAAGTCAATACTACCGTATTGACTTTGCGTTGTATACTGTAATTTTAAACTGTAATATCTTCGGAAATATTGATTTAAATTATATGCTGTAAAGGGCCATATTGATCTATATTAAATAGACAATGTATTTAAGGTACTTAATGGGATAAAAATTAATGCTCTATTGTTTAAAATACATATGTACATACGTGACGGCCTAAATTTTAGTTATTAATTATTTATAAATAAATAGTCACTCGAATCGAAAAGTGATGAAAGAAAACTATTAATGATTTTTAAATACCTATTCGACGATACCCCACTTGACATATTTTGTTGGTTTTAATTTTTTTTATTTGTACAATATGGTGTCTCATGGTCGCCATTTTGTTTTTTTATTAATTTCATATCTTTAGTGACACTCGCAGGACTAAGAGAAATCGATTGACGTGTGAATCATCAAAATCGGCCCAGGCGTTTAGTCTGTATAGTGCTTCAAAGGAACAAACATACATACATACATACATACATAGACTGATGAACACATAACCCTCCTTTGCGGTGCGCAGTCGGGTAAAAAGAAAGGTGTTTGTTCTAAAAAAACATACAATTAGGAGAAAAAATTTCAAAAATACCTTTTCTTAAGATGGGGGGGACTTGAAGATTTTTTGCCTATGGCAACCATAGATTAATTGGGATACCTCGGCGTGAATAGAGAAATGTTATAGAGCCTAGCTAACCTTCTAGGATATTCTAAGGCAGACTAGAGAGACAGTTTTTTTTGGGTTCTGATATGAAATATAACATTTTGATGCGATTTATTGTGATGCAAATTTTAAGTTAATAATTTTTATACAAACGCGCGTTAGCAACATTGAAACAGTTGACTTTGTATCTATGGTAAAGCTGTCAATGTGCCGTAATGGCGGCCGGAGGGATTTATAAAACTTTTTTGTTCGGTTGGCGATTGTCGAGATTGGACGCGCAATGTATCTGTTGCATTTTTTTTTTCGGGTGGGTAATCATCAAATGACTTCCCCCGCTCTGGGCGGAGCGGGGGGGAATGTCAGAATTGTACTGACTAAAACCCACCCATGTTCCTTCTATTGCCCTTTACGTTCCGGGGCCGCGGTATCTCTTTCGAACAACCCGCAACCCCGGCAGGCGGAGGCTCTGGCAAGCCCCTCTGCTTTGCTGACATCTCTTTGAGGCGCGCGTGAAACACGAACGCGCCGTCGACACGGCCTGTCGTCTAATAGACGGACGGACGGTGAGCTACCCATTGCTCACCGTCCACAGGCCCGCATCTAGGGTGGCCGGGAGTCGTCTCGCGGCGCCCGGCGCCCGGGGCGTCTCCCGCGGCGGCTGGGTTGGCTTGATGTTCTCTCCCTCAAACGCCCGGCCACCTCCTTTGCTAGCATTACTGCTTCGCAGAAGGAGGTGACCGCTTCCCATTCCCTCTCGCCCCGGACCATGGACTGAACCAGGGCCGGACGCGAGAGATCGCCGTCGCCGATCGCCTCCACGAGGGCACGGCGGTGCTCCGCCCCGCTCTGGGCAGACCGCCACTGTGTGCTCCACCGTGTCCTCCGGGCGATCGTCACAATGGTGACACCCGGGCGTTTCCTCCCGCCCGATGATGTGCAGGAACCTCCCGAAACATCCGTGTCCGGTGAGGACCTGCGTCAGGCGGTAGGTGAGGACGCCATGACGCCTCTCCAGCCACTCCTCAAAGAGGGGACTTACCGCCACTATTGTGGCGTGCCCTGTGTATCTGTTGCATTAAGGGTCAATTCACGCGTACCACAACCACACCACGTCGCAGCGACAAAATGTGGTCAAGCTGTGGTTATGTGTGCATAGTGTCGCAGCGGCTTTTTGCAGTTGCGTTGTGGCGCCGACAAAATGTCGATGTGGTTGCGTTGTCGCTGTCGTTGCGATGTGGTAACCACGTGGTCATGTGCAGTTATACTCCGGCTTTCGTAGAGGAAACACGGTTTGACTGAACGTAGTCATGGAGGAAAGATTTGTCGCTGTTGATGACGTCATGTCGTGGCGATGTGGCCGCGGTGCCGCCGCCGGTGGTGGCGTTGCCGTCGCGATGTGGTCGTATTACACAGGTGGTCGATAACAACGGCAAAATGTGGTACGTGTAAATTGTAATATTCATTTTTAATGCAAAATATACGCACGACCACATGGCGTCGTTGTGGTACATGTGAATTGACCCTTAGTATAGCAACCTAGACTACATAATATAATGGAATCATCATCATCTTTCTACCCTTGGCCCAATCTATTTGCGACCAGCGCAACACGTTTTCTTCTTCCATTCTCCCCTGTCAGACGTCACGGCATCATTTACTCCTTTCTCCTTCCACAATCCATCCATATTTTCTTTGGTCCTCCTCTCCATCCAGCAATATGCATATCTATCACTCTTTTAGTCACATGCCTCGGCTAGACAAACAACTCCCTTTATTTTTTTCTGTAACAGGCGCAACTTTCAAACTTCCTTTAATATAATAATTGCTTACTTTATCTATTCTTATCACTCCACACATCTTAAAATTCAAATCCCTTCTACATGTAATAGTTTAATCATCCATGTTCTTTACAGCCCAGGATTCTTACCCAAACAACACAATGGAAATAATAGTGTCTAAATCTATTTTTTTCTAGTATGAAAATAAATACTCTTACAAATGTTGATACATACCTCATAGCTTGGTTCATTTCTAAGTTCTAAATAAGCGATGGCACTTTTCTTGCCTTCAATTGGCTTCGGAATACGTATGTCTACAATCTGCTCATTCATTTCCGAGAAGTGGTTTGTTATCTGTAACAAATGTTGGCTTATTAGAAACAAACAAGTTTATACTCTATAAAATATTAATACCAGCTATGATGGTAGATTGCGTTTTTTCAACTACTATCATTTTAAAACTTATATAGGTACTTGAATGAATCTTGATAATCCAAGAATTCTAATACCACAAACATACATTTTGTTAATGCGTTAAGTAGTTATAAAATTCAGAAATTCACATTAGAAATATGCATGAACTCTTTTTTGTAGCCTACTCTTCCAAACCTCTTTGGTTGGTGCAACTTCTGACCACGTTGGCCTCGCAAACATGACCAGATCGTCACACCACCTTCTCCAAGATCGACCTTGATGAAGAAGTCTACCCTCAGGCGTCCAGTGACGAAAAAATTTACCACATCACGCTAAGACAGTAAGGAGTTGAGCAGTAGGTGAAACCTCTGGGCACAGTTAGATTAGTATGAAATCATTCTCACCTTATCTTTGTCGACATCAAGCGGCAAGTTTCCCAAAAACACAACATATCTCTTTGGACCGCGGACTCCTTGTTCGAGCTTATCTTTTTTCTCTTTCTTTTCTTTCGCCTTCACTTTTGGTGAAAGCCCGCTGGTTGTTTTAAGTTTATCAAATTTTTTTGACTTGTCCGCTTCCTGATCTTGGCCAGCTTTTCGTTCTTTAAGAGCGGTTTTAAGCAGATTGTAGAGTATACGGATACGTCTTAGCTCTGCGTCAGTGAGGGTTGGTGAGTTTGTTAGAATTGATTGAATTTTATTGTGTATTATTTCAGGTTCTAGTACGTTTGATGTTCCTTGTAGTGATTCTTTTACAGCTTGGCGGATGCGTCCTGAAATTAGGTGTTTGGAATTTTTATTTAAACAACCATAGTTGATTTTTACACAGCTAAATGGGACCACATCGTGGGCCACATAGTTGGGACCCAGGAGACAGTCATAGGTTAATTATAACAAAAAAAAAAGTGGGATATGAAGGAGAAAGAGGGATGAAAAGTGAAAACTTAGCTTTGCTATTACAAATCAATAAGGCGCAAGGGCAAAAACTACAGGTGGCAGGTACCAGGCAGGATATATGGTATTAATTCTAACTGGATAACCCCAACGCATTACTGACATAACGGGTCTTGACAGACAGACAGATAGACACCAAAGTGATCCAATAAAGGTTCTGTTTTCTCTTTTTTCAGGTACTACTCTAACAATCTTGTTCTACAAAAGCATGCTTACAGTGAAAATACATACCTTTCTGATTATTAGTCATCTGCACTTTTAAGAATTGGGCAACTAGGTCTTGGTTTTTTAACAATGGATATTTTTCTCCAATTTCCAAATCCACAGCTTTGGTCTCAGCTTTTGGTTTATGTCCAGCAGACTTGGAAGCTTTTGCTGAATTAACCATGTGCATGGTGATAGGAGCTGTCTTGGTATCTTCTAACTTTTTTACTTTGTTTTCTGAGGTAGCGAGAGTCAGTTGGGATTTCCTTTTCCGTTTTTGCCTGGTTGGGGAAGCAGGTTTCGTTGTTGTTTCCATTTCTTGTGTTATTGCTTTATTTCTGTAATGAAATGAGAAAAAAAAATTGGATTAAATATACATAATTATCATCCATAACAATACTTCACTTAAAGCTGGATAGGCCTGAGCTTGTTCTGTGCCAAGATAAAGAAAAAGTTCAAATTCAAATAGGTTTATTCTTTTCTTTTTTTTATATAAAAGTTTGTTAATTTACATGGTGTTGAAAATAAAAGTGTTTCACTATGTGCTGCTCTGCAAGGCGTACAAATATGGGCTTTTGAGGGAGAGAACCTCAAACCAACCCAGTCGCCGCGGGAGACGCCGGCACCGTTCGTCCGTCTATTGACAACAGGCCGTGTCGACGGCGCGTTAGTGTCTTACTCAAAGAGATGTCAGCAAAGCAGAGGGGTCTGCCAGGGCCAACGTCTGCCGGGTTTGCGGGTTGTTCGAAAGAGATACCGCGGCCCCGGAACGTTAAGGGCAATAAGAGGAACATGGGTGGGCTCTGGTCAGTACATCCGCATGTATTTGTTTACACTTTGAGGTTATGTTTTACATAGCAAGAATTCTTACTCAAGTTCTCAATTTTCTTTATCGTAAACAATTAGAAGACGGAAATAAATTAAAGATATGATCAAATAACAAGAAAATCAACAAAAAAAATTAAAATCAACTATGTTCTTTACATTTGATCACACGTGCTAGAGTTTATGTTGAAAAGTTTTAAATGAGAAAAGAAATTACCAATTTACCTGGGTAATCAATAGACAAACGATGCTATAGTATATGTTTGAAATAAATATACTCCTATTTCATTGTAGTCTCCGTAAAACTTGCAAATTTTGAACTGCTTTTGTAATTTGTTTTGCTAATTTGACAATTAAATTTCAACTTTTTTTAAACGTCATTGTCACTCACTGCTGTCAATTTAACTCGTGGTTTTACTTTCGTTTAGAAACAAGTAAAAATAACACAATCTCGTACGTAATGCCTCAAATGCAAGCTGAAAAGAATCATTGAAAAGAATCACTTACAGAAAATCTATTTTTTTTTTAACATTTCAAGAGTGTTAACTTTCAATCAATAGTGCGCGTATTCGCGGTTTCAAGTTATTTGATCAGATTCAAATCCTTGTTTACTAATATTATAAAAACGAAAGTGAGTTTGTTTGTTTGCTTGTTTGTTACGTCTTCACGCCTTAATGGCTGCGACTTGACGCGTACCTGCCGAATGCATGCAGATTAGTACTTTAAAGTAAGGCACGAGGGATAAAATTACAATATTTGTAGTCCGAATGGGTAACTCTGTTACAGTCGTTGAAGGGGTAACCCGTTCAAAACGTCTTACCATTAAAAAATATAACCCACCAAGAATGGGTTTTTGAATATACAGGTAACCAAATCGAAAGGGTTTAAAAGGGGTTATCCATTGATGAGGGTTTTCTTAAAAAAGTGTAACAAATATGAAATTGTTTCTAACCGACTTCCCAAAAAGGAGGAGGTTCTCAATTCGGCCGGTATGCTTTTTAAAACAACACTTTGTTAAAACCCTATCAAAAATCATTTCAATGGGTAACCAAAATGGTCCCTGGGCTAGACCGATTTTGATGAATTTTGGTACAGAGATAGTTGGGACCCTGGAGACGGACATAGGCTTTTTTTAAAAAACAAGTTAAAAATGAGGGAGAAAGAGAGAAGAAAGGGGAAAATTTAGCATTGCTATTACAATAGATAAGGCGCAAGGACAATAACTACAGGTAGCAGGTACCTGCAAATCAGGAAAGGGGAATTGTATTACTCCGAATTTAACGCGAGCGAAGCCGCGGGCAAAAGCTAGTTTATAATAAAAGCGAATGTGAGTTTGTTTTTTTGCCTACATGGCTAAGCCGATTTTGATGAATTTTGGTACAGAGATAGTTGGGACCCTGGAGACGGACATGGGATATTTTTTTTAAAGTGAGAAATGAAGGAGAAAGAGGAAAGAAAAGGCAAAACTTAGCTTTGCTATTACAATAAATAAGGCGCAAGGGCAAAAACTACAGGTGCAAATCAGGAAAGGGAAACTGTGTTACCCCGAATTTAACGCGAGCGAAGCCGCGGGCAAAAGCTAGAAATTTATACGAAATCTAGTTTCATTTTTAAACCAGACATCTCTCCTACGTAGCCCTAGAATTGTTAAAAATAAAATATTCTTAGACGATAGAAAAAAATATGCTACGTCATCACTCCTGTGAT
This sequence comes from Ochropleura plecta, assembly GCA_905475445.1. Taxonomy (NCBI): domain Eukaryota; kingdom Metazoa; phylum Arthropoda; class Insecta; order Lepidoptera; family Noctuidae; genus Ochropleura; species Ochropleura plecta. The sequence continues at coordinate 5,711,400 of FR997750.1, read as the reverse complement.
TCTCGACACCAAGGCTGCTACTGAGAAATTCCTGGTGGAAATATTTAATAACAAGCTTCCCGATCTAGGAATCGAATTCAGAACCTCATCCTAAGCTGTCTCACTATTGGCGATCACTGGACCAACGAGACCGCGAACTTAAAATAAGTAATCGTAAAAGAAAAAAAAAATACAGCAATCAAGAAACCTTATAATTTCTTACATATTTGAAAGGTGACGATTACTCATCATGTGCCTAGCTTTTTGCCAACTAGATTGAGGTCGTCCGCCAGTGTAACCGGATGCAGCTGAGAAGCAGTATTTTACATGAAGCGACTGCTTAACTGATCTCCAGAACCCAGCTAGCACTGGGTAAAACGATACCCCTTAGTAAGACCGGTTTTCACACTTTTGGGCCACTGACTACCCGTAATGACTGTCAAAGATCTACAAATGACAGTCGAAACCAAGGGCATAACTAGTTTTCTGAGGCACGGAGGAAACTCAGTATGTGTATAACGATGGTAACCCAAGTGAGTCTTGACTTAACTTAAAGATGGACCCGTGCAACAGTTATTATTCAGCCACGACCTCCTCGACAGGTGACGATTACTGCATTAAAATGGTGTTAGAAATTTAATATTATTAGTGTTAGTCACAGTGCTGCTTCGAATAATATTAAGATAAACAGGATATTATGCCAATTTGGACGGACAAAAATGCGATGAAAGTTGTTTTATTGATGATATGACTCACAGTCAAACAGTAAACGAGAACCTGCGTCATATCACTTACGTTATATTTTTGAAGAACGGTGGATGCACTGGTGGAATGTTAGTATGGATGAAGTGAGGATTGCAGTGAATGGAATGAAGAATGGTAAGGCATTAGGACCGGACGAAATACCGGTGGAAGTATAGAAGTTATTGCGGATGGACGGATGGACGTGGTTAGCTTTATTCTTCAATAAACTGTTGCTGGAAGAGGCCATACCTGACGAATGGTGCAACAGTTCGCTGGTGCCCATCTTTAAAAACAAAGGTGATGTGCTGGAGTGCAACAATTATAGAGGAATAAAGCTAATGTCACACAGTATGAAAGTTTGGGAGAAAGTTATTGAAAGGCGACTGAGATAAGAGAGCGAAATTACACAGAGCCAATTCGGTTTTATGCCTGGTCGGGGAACGACGGATGCCATTTTCGCTATCCGCCAGTTGTGCGAAAAATACAGAAGTGCACATACGAACGTGCACATGGTGTTCATCGACCTCGAAAAGGCATACGACCGGGTACCGCGAGCGGTTTTGTGGTGGGCTCTTAAGGAGAAAGGTGTGCCTGGGAAGTATGTGCAGTTGATCCGTGCGATGTACAGTCGATGCAGTACCCAAGTCCGGTCCACAGCAGGCACTACCGGCACCTTCAATGTGGCTGTCGGTCTGCACCAAGGGTCGGCTCTTAGGCCTTACCTCTTCCTGGTGATAATGGACGCTCTCACGTCGGACATCCAGGAAGAGGTTCCCTGGTGCATGCTGTTTGCCGATGACATTGTGTTGGTTGCCGAGAGCGGCCAAGAGGTCCAGAGCAGATTGGAAGTGTGGTGGCAAAGACTGGAGAACGTTGGCCTGAAATTAAGCAGAACCAAAACAGCATACTTGTTCTGCAATTTCGGCGGTCTCTCCAGTCCTGTGCCCATAACCCTTGCCGGAACGCCTATACCGATCTGCTCCAACTTCCGGTACCTCGGGTCGCTTGTCCAAGGGGATGGCGAAGTAGACCGGGACGTAACGCACCGGATCAACGCAGGATGGATGAAATGGCGACAGGTCACTGGAACAACTTGTGACCCACGGATGCCCCTCAAGTTAAAGGGGAAAATATATAAGTCCGTGATTAGACCTGTTGTACTGTATGGGTCAGAATGCTGGGCTGTAAAAAAGGTGGATGAAAAACGATTGCATGTAGCGGAGATAAGAATGTTGAGATGGATGTGTGGAGTGACACGAATGGATAAAGTAAGGAATGAATATATTCGAGGAAGTTTGAAAGTTGCGCCTGTTACAGAAAAATTGAAAGGGAGTCGTTTGTCTTGGTATGGACATGTAATGAGGAGGGATGAAGGACATGTGTCTAAAAGAGTGATGAATCTGAATGTTGATGGACGGAGAGCGAGAGGAAGGCCAAAGAAAAGATGGATGGATTGTGTAAGGAATGATATGAAGGAGAAAGGAGTAAATGATGCCGTGACGTCTGATAGGGAAGAATGGAAGAAGAAAACGTGTTGCGCCGACCCCAAATAGAATGGGACAAGGGCAGGAAAATGATGGTGGATGCACTGGTGGAGTAGATATGACTTTACACTCACATTTCGCCAGGTAGATAATTATATGTTTAAGACCCATGTAGTAGGGGGCTGCTACAAGAAATTCCTGACGGACAAGCCCTATACCGTTCAGCCTGATCCAGCAATTGTAATCGAAGGTCTTTTACAAAAAAATATATCTTTTTTTTTTTGGGTGGGAATCATCCAATAAATATATAAATAAATAAATCCAGGTCTTCAACCTGATGACTCATGTAGACCAATGTTCAAGAGATTTGGTCTGCTACCTCTACCGTGTCTGTATATATATATGTATATGAAGTATGTGTATTTGTAGTTAACAACAAATATTTATTTAAATCAGCAAATGACTTAAATCCCAGAAACAGACGTGATCCTCATAAACTGGTATTAAGTGATTTGCCAAGACTTGCCAAATACAACAAAAACTGCCTAACAATGTGTGTACGTACTTATAACAAAATACCAAGTCGCTTTAAAATATTGAACTCTAGGAAATTTAAGATAGAATTACACAAGTGGCTTAATGAATGTAATTTTTACAGTTTAAAAGATTTTATGGATGTGAGATGTTGATTCCTTTTGTCAAAATAGAAATTTTTGCATGCTATGTTATATCTAAGCGAAACATGTTGAGCTACTGTAATAATATTAACATCAATGTATACCATGTTTTACGCAAATAAATGATTTACTTACTTAACTTACTTACTTTAAAAATATCTCAGCCATATAAATCCGGTTTGGGAAATAATGAGGTAATAAAGTGAACATACAAAATACGCGCGATAAACATAACCCTCCTTTGGAAGTCAAGTAAAAAAAAACTTGAAGTAACAAAAAAACATTTATTTCTTCTGCTTTTTATAAGATTTCTCTCTCTTTCTCTTGTTGATCGGGTTCCGTGGGTCGTAGATGTCAAACCAATCATCATCTCCTTTAGTAGACGCGTCTTTGGCCAGCAGAGGACCTTTCTCTTCAAAGCGTAGCGTGTCGTCCAACATGATACAAAGAAAATAGATGTACAATGCGTTTCAAATGAGAACATGACTGATCTCCCGCCATGTTTTTACGGCAATAAGCTCTATCCTACTAATATTATAAATGCTATTATTATTATTTACTAATATTATAATCTGTGAGGATGAATGTATGTACGGATGGATGGATGTATGGATATTTGTTACTCTTTCACGTCAAAACGGCTGAACGGATTTTGGTGAAATTTGGCACAGAGGTAGATTATAGTCTGGAATAACACATAGGATAATTGTTTCGATAACACGCGGGCGAAACTGCGGGCGCCAGGTAGGAATATTATGAAGCTGAAAACTTTGTTTGTTTGATTGAACGCTCTAATATCAGCAACTACTGGTTCGAATTGCTTTTTTTGGCACCTTTGGCAAACCGGGCCATTATTGCACGCAGGGCAATTCGGACACTTTGGAACCAATAGAAACAATAGGCCACATAGGGCAATAAGGACACTTTGGGACCCCTATATTTGGGATCCCCGCGTAGTGCTATTAGAGCTGTTTGGGCACCTATGGCAAACAGGGCAACAATGTCACTCAAGACATCTAGAACACTTTTGATACTTATGGCAAACAGGGCAAAAATTACATGCGAGACGTCTAGGACACTTCGGGCACCTATGGCAAACAGGGCCTCAAGGTCACTTGAGGCATCTAGGACACCTCTGGCTCTTATGGCAGACAGGGCAAATAAGGTACCTTTTCAAACAGGGCAATCATGGCACTTGAGGAGATAATGACACTTTTGGGCGCCTATGGAAAACTTAGCATAAAGTGCAATTAGGACACTGGCGGCAATAAGTACAAATGGGCACCTGTGGCAAACAGGGCAATCATGGCAGCGAGTGCTAATGGGACACTTGTGGCACCTATGGCAAGCAGACCAGTAAGGAACCTCAGGGCAATAGGAACACTTTGGGAACCTATGGCAAACCGAGCAACAATGACACTCAAGGCAACTAGGGCAATTGGGTAACATTGGCAAAAAGTGCAATTAGGTCACTCGAGCCTTATGGACACTTTGGTATCACAATGTGCCTTTAGGGTCCTTATTGCTCTGAGTGCCATGTTTGCCCTGTTTACCCTTAGGTGACTTTAGTGCCCTTTTTGATCTGAGTACCATAATTGCCCTGTTTGTTGTCATAGGTGCCTTTAGTGTCCTTATTGCTATTATTGACATGTTTGTCCTGTTTGCCATAGTTGCCTTTAAGGTACTTATTGATCAGGGCGCCTTGTTTGCCCTGTTTGCCATAGCTGCCTGTAGTGTCCTTGTCTTTTAGTGTCAATTTTGCCTTGTTAGCCATATGTGCCTTTGGGGTCCTTATTGCTCTGCTTGCCATGATTGCCCTGTTTGCCATAGTTGCCTATGAGGTTCTTATTGATCTGGGCGCCATGTCTGCCCTGTTTGCCATAGTTGCCTATAAGGTGCTTATTGATCTGGGCGCCATGTCTGCCCTGTTTGCCATAGCTGTCTGTTGTGAACTTATTGCACTGATTGCCATGATTGCCCTGTTTGCCATAGTTGCTTTTAAGTTTCTTATTGATCTGGGCGACAGGTTTGCTCTGTTTGCCATAGCTGCCTGTAGTGTCCTTGTCTTTTAGTGTCAATTTTGCCTTGTTAGCCATATGTGCCTTTGGGGTCCTTATTGCTCTGCTTGCCATGATTGCCCTATTTGCTTATCTGATTGCCACGTTTGCCCTGTTTGCCACAGGTGACTTTAGTGCACTTTTTGATCTGGGTGCCATGTTAGCCATAGGTGCCTTTAAGGTTCGTATTGTTCTGGGTGCTTTGTTTGCCCTGTTTGCTATGTGTCTGTAGTGCCCTTATTGCTCTGAGTGCCATGTTTGCCATAGGTGCCTGCTAGGTCCTTATTGCTCTGAGTGCCATGTTTGCCATAGGTGCCGGCAATGTCCTTATTGCTCTGGGTGCCATGTTTGCTCTGCCTGCCATAGGTGACATTCGTGTCCTTATTGCTCTGAGTGACATGTTTGTCCTGTTTGCCATATGTGTCTGTAGTGACCTTATTGCTCCGATTGCCATGATTGCCCTGTTTGCCATAGTTGCCTACAAGGTTCTTATTAATCTGGGCGCCATGTCTGACCTGTTTGCCATAGCTGTCTGTTGTGTCTGTAGTGCCCTTATTGCTCTGAGTGCCATGTTTGCCATATGTGCCTTTAGGGTACCTTATTGCTCTGCGTGCCGTGATTGCCCTGTTTGTCACAGGAGCCATGAGTGCACTTATTGCTCTGAGTGCCATGATAGCCGTGTTTGCCATAGGAGCCTTGATTGCTCTAATTGCTTTGAGTGCCATGTTTGCCTTGTTTGCCATATGTGTCTGTAGCGCCCTAATGGACCTGATTGCCATGGTTGCCCTGTTTGCCATAGGTGCCTTGAGTGTACTAATTAACCTTACATGTTTGCCCTGTTGCCATATGTGCCTTTAGGGTCCTTATTGTTCTGGGTGCCATGTTCACCCTGTTTGCCAAACGTGCCTATAGTGTCCTTATTTATTTAAGTACCATGTTTGCCCTGTTTGCCTTATGTGACTTTTGTGTAACTGTTGATCTTAGTGACATGTATGCCCTGTTTGACATAGGTGCCTGTAAGATCTTTATTGCTCTGAGTGCCATGTTTGCCATAGGTGCCTGTAAGGGTCTTTTTGATCTGGGTGCCATGTTTGCCCTGTTTGCCATATGTGACTATAGTGTCCTTATTGCTCTGAGTCCTCTGCTTTGCTGACATCTCTTTCAGGAGCGCGTAGAACACTAACGCGCCGTCGACACGGCCTGTCGTCAATAGACAAACGGACGGTGAGCTACTCATTGCTCACCGTCCACAGGCCCACATCTGCGGTGGCCGGGAGTCGTCTCGCGGCGCCCGACAACCGGAGATGCCTATGGGAGAAGTCCTTACTTCCTTACTCCTTACTATAATAATATTATAAAAGCGAAAGTGAGTTTGTTTGTTTGTTTGTTTGTTATCTCTTCACGCTTTAATGGCTAAACTGATTTTGATGAATTTTGGTACAGAGATAGTTGGGAACCAGGAGACGGACATAGGCTAATTTTTATTAAAAAAAAGTGGGATATGAGGGAGAACGAGGGAAGAAAAGGGAAAACTTAACGTTGCTATTACAAATCAATCAGGCGCAAGAGCAAAAACTGCAGGTCTGCTTGGTGTGTTATACCGAATTTAACGCGAGCGAAGCCGCGGGCGAAAGCTAGTTCCTAATATAGGGCAAAGTTTTAAAATAAAATTATGTTATATGTGTCTCACCAATCATCTGTGTTTAGATTCTCATCATTATCCTCTCTTTCTTCCGGCTTCTCTGTAGAAGGCTCGCCTTCTGCCACCGCCTTCTCCTTGATAGCGTGAAGTTTGGTCTTAAACTTAGCCAGCAGTTGTAGAGTAAAATCTTCCCTGAAACAACAAAAAGAAGTGGTCTAGTGGTGTAAGTAATGGAAACATGATTGATGAGTATAAGTTCTTGGGTCAGGTAGAGCGTAATTGGATCTGACTGTTGACGGACGGAGAGCGAGAGGAAGGCCAAAGTAAAGATGGATGGATTGTGTAAGGAATGATAATTATGAAGGAGTAAATGATGCCGTGACGTCTGATAGGGGAGAATGTAAGAAGAAAACGTGTTGCGCCGACCCCAAATAGAAAGGGACAAGGGCAGGAAAATGATAATGTAGAGCGTAATTGACGGCACGGTTGGTGCAGTGGCTGAGCGATCGACTGCTGTCGCGGGTTCGATCCCAGCACGGTACGAATATTTGTATAAACTACAGGTAGTTGTTTCGGGTCTGGCTGTTTGTGTATGTGAGTAAACGCACCCACGATACAGGAGAAATTCCTAATGTGAGGCAATGTTTTAAAAGAAATAAATAGGCTTTTCCATCAAGTTTTACCGCGAATATGTAAAATATTAAACAGTTCTAGTGACCTGAAAGGTTACCATGACATCTTATAGCAGTTCTTATTCCTCTGTGAGAAAGAGATGGTGCTAGACACAGTGGAATAAGTTCTGTTTTAAGACGTAATGGTAGGGCAGCTGATCGACGTTCACGATGACAAGATAAAATTTTGGTTAATTATCAAATACTATTCGCGCAACCAAGACGACATGATGTGAGTTGCCAATTTGTTAATTTGGAGACTAGACTAGTTGATTTTTGTCTAATGTAAACTAAATATTGAATTAAATTTAATTTAGTTTATTTATCAATTATTTTATATTGAAATCATTTTATTAGATTATTTAGATTTGTTATTAAATATTTAATTTACTGATTGCCAAAATATAATTCATTCTTATTATTAAAAATGTATTACATAAATAAAACTAGTTGCGCCCAGGGGTTTCACCCGCTGCACCTAGAGGTCTGAAAGATAGATAGTAGCCGATTCTCAGACTTACTGAATATGCATAAAAAAAAATCATAAGAATCGGTCGAGCCATTTCGGAGGAGTATGGGAACGAACATTGTGACACGAGAATTTTACATAAACTACTCAAAACTAAATAGGGCCCACCATGTTTTTTTGCCTTAAACTAACTTTAACTTTAAATTTAACGTAATTGTTCAGTTTTTATGAATGTACAAGTGTCAAGTGGGCATTCAGGAATAGTGTAAAAATAAACAATGGAATCATTTGTTTATTTCCTTTAATAAAAACACAAATAACAGTTTTTAGGAAAAATTACACAAAATAAAGGATCAACATGATCTTGTAAAGCACACGTCTTCTGAAAAAAATTATGGTGCTTGTTTTTTTAATAACGAGTGGGTCCTCCTCTGCTCCGTATGCACTCTCTGAGCCTATCTGGTACACTTTCAATCAAGTGAGTCACGTTTGTATGCGGTATTTGTTCCCAACAGACTTTCAGGGCGTTAATGAGCTCCTGCTGGCTGTTGCTCTTTGTGTGGTGCGGGCTGTGTGTGCGCGAGCGTTGTCATGCATAAAGACAAAATTATTGCCCACTCTTTGTGAAAACGGGATGACATGTGGCCGGATTACTCGCTCGATGTAACTGGCGGCGGTTACGGTACCTTCATTGAGAATTACCAGCTCTGTTTTGCCGTGTAAGCTAATTTCACCCCATACCATAACACTGGGACCCCCCCATCGGTCTGTTCCATGGACGCATGGTTCAGAAAAACGTTCCCCTTCTCTTCTCCACACGCGTATCCGTCTGTCATCACTGTAAAACTTCACTTTAGACTCGTCCGTAAAAAGCACATTCCTCCAGTTATCCATGGTCCATTCCAAATGTTCCCGGGCGTACCTTAATCGTGCTGCACGATGAGCCCTCGTTAGTTTCAGTCGAATAGCGCGTACTCTAGAGCGTTGTCCATTTTCGTGAAGCCGATTCCGAATGGTTTGGTCGCTGACTCTCGTCCCTGTGGATTGCTGTAGTCGAGTTTGTAAGGTCCGAGCGGTAACAGTACGCTCCCGTCGTGCGGTTAACCTTAGATATCGGTCTTCCTGGGTAGTCGTAGCTCTAACTCTTCCTGTGCCAGGTCTCCTAGCTACACTTCCGGTCTCCTGATACCGTTCCCAAACATTTCGGATTGCTCGTCGCGAAACACCGAGGTGGATAGCCACAGACCTCTGAGACTCCCTCTTGAAGCAAGGATACTGCTCTTGCAGCGGTTTCCATGTCCATATGACGGCGAGGACCAGGCATAGTGATCATAACTAACACAGAAACCAAACAATATTGTTAAAAACGTGAGTATTCCACAATACTGTTTAGTGTAGACTGAAAACTTAAGTGACTGAGAATTTTTGCATTCGACGATTTTTTCGAGTACTTCACTTTTTTAGCTACCCTCTTGAAACCAATATGAATGTTGTCGAAATAAACATTGATAGGGGTTCCTAAACATGTCAGCTTGACGGTTCAATGCATAACTTTGTCAACAACTACTTAGATAACTTTATTTTGACCAAAATAGTGACTGATTCGAGGTGGGCCCTATTTTGTTTTGAGTAGTTTATTACTAGCTGTGCCCAGCGGTTTCACCCGCTGCTCACATAGGGGTATGAAAAATAGATGTTGGCCGATTCTCAGACCTACCCGATATGCACACAAAATTTCGTTCAAATCGGTCCAGACTCCAGCCGTTTTGGAGGAGTATGGGAACGAAAATTGTGACACGAGAATTTTATATATTAGACTAGCTGTGCCCAGCGGTTTCACCCGCTGCTCACTTAGGGGTATGAAAAATAGATGTTGGCCGATTCTCAGACCTACTGAATATGCACATAAAATTTCATAAGAATCGGTCAAGCCGTTTCGGAGGAGTATGGGAACGAAAACTGACACGAGAATTTTATACAGTATGTTAGTTTAAACGAGGGACGTATTCAAACCCACAATAGTGCATACTTACATGATACTAATAAAAATATGAACAAAAAAAAAACACTAATAAATAAAAGACAGAACCATACCAAAAATTTCGCATAAGTCTCGCAACGTGTATATACCCTTGCGCTAGCGATTTAATACTATCGCAGAACATGTGTACATGTCAATGACCTTTAGGTATAATCCATTTTCCCTTCATACTTTAAACCTGGCTTAGGACGCCTTTTCGGTAGAATCGGCGCGTAGGTATTTTGCCGCGTGATTTACTTCACTGTTAACAAGTTTACTTCTCTCGCGCTCAGTGTTCATGAATAATGTATTTTATTGGACAATTACGTCAGAAATTAAGGTTATAGGTTTTTTACATATTTGGGACGAGAATCGAATACTGAATACCCTCCCTCAATAAGTCCCTCGTTTAACCTAACACTCTGTTTATTAGATTGTGAATATTAAAAATAATATTAAAAACAATATAAAAAATCTTATAAGTAATTGTTGCACTTATAAATGTATCTCGTGTAATCCTTACTAATATTATAAAAGCGAAAGTGAGTTTGTTTGTTTGTTTGTTACCTCTTCACGCTTTAATGGCTAAACCGATTTTGATGAATTTTGGTACAGAGATAGATGGGAACCAGGAGACGGACATAGGCTATTATTTTTTTAAAAAGAGTGGGGTATGAGGGAGAAAGAGGGAAGAAACGGGAAAACTTAGCGTTGCTATTACAATTAATAAGGCGCTACCGAATTAAACGCGAGCGAAGCCGCGGGCAAAAGCTAGTTTTAAATAAAATGTAAGTTGGTTAACCTAATTTAAAAAAAAAACTCTAAAGCTGCCACTGAGATTTGTGCCCTGTTAGTGGCAATGCTTGCCTCCTAATATATGAGACTTAAACATAACTAGCATAGCAGCTAGCATAAATGTGGCTAAAGCTTTTTTGTTTTGTGTGGGTGCTCCGCCCGCGCTTGGCTGACCGCCACTGTGTGCTCCACCGTGTCCTCCGGGCGATCGTCACAATGGTGTCACCCGGGTGTTTCCTCCCTCCCGATTATAGAATAGCATATTATACTTTATTGCACACCAAAATTGAAAGAAAACTGTTTTACAAAAAAAATTAAATCTATAGTTACAATGGCGGTCTTGTCGCTAATAGCGATATCGATTATGTGCAGGAACCTCCCCAAACTTCCATGGTCCGGTGAAGATCTGTGTCAGGCGGTAGGTAAGAACGCCATGGCGCCTCTCCAGCCACTCCTCAAAGACACTTACCGACATTATTGAGGCGTGGCCATTAGGTAAACCTCTGTCCTACCCTTCGGTAATTAGTGATGTAATGATATGTCGTTTTACAACTTAGATGATTAAGTTCAGTACTAAAGTGTTTAATGATAAAATAAACGCACACAGATTAAATAAAAACATTAATCAAATTTTACAAATCACGTTTATTCATGTTTTACAATCATGAGTATATTTATAATTTTATTTTACTTATCATGGAATAATTATTACATTATTAATTAAAAGTAATGACCTACAATGTGGAGGGGACAACGTTGAAACTGTTAACATATATTTGGTACATCATTCTGACCCACCAAAGAAATTTTTCATAGGAAATTTAATTTAAGATTCTCAAGTCGGGTAAAGGGTTTATATTACAACTAGCTTTTGCCCGCGACTTCGTCCGCGTGGATTAATAGTTCCCGTTCCCGGGGGATTTCCGGGATGAAAACTATCCTATGTCCTTTCTCGGGTCCCAGACTATATCTGTACCAAATTTCATTGAAATCGGTTCTGTGGTTTAGGCGTGATGAAGAGACAGACAGACAGTTACTTTCGCATTTATAATATAGTAATAGTAATTAGTAATAGTAATTTATAATATTAGTAAGTAAATAGTAAGTAATAAGTAAAGTACAAGTACATAAGTACATTAGTACGGATTTTCCTTGCAGTACCGGTCTAACTAAAGCTGTATTGACAATGCTTTTTTTTAAGTTTTGAGACCATAAACAATTTTCTTTTCCTAGATCGAATCCAAAGTGTACCTATATCAATATGGATGGTACTCGTATAAATATATCTTATCAATGGAATCCACGTTCCGTTATAAGGCCTAATTAATTGGTAAAGCGAGCTTACAACAAATAATCAATTATCACTGAGACAGTGCTTAAGTAGACCGCCGCTCTACACGGTTAATGTTTTCAACCAGTATTAAATTAGCAGGCTTTTGTTGATTACTTTATTATCTAAAACGATTTATATTTCGAAAATGGTTGCTCGGATGAAATTTTTTTCTGGAAAGAAATCGTTGCTCTAGTCGTAAACCATGAGGCGATAAAAAAAACCAAGTCAAATTTCGAAAATTTGACTAAGTCCTTTGCCCCTAAGGATATGCAAGGTGGAACATCGAGCGACACTTAATTTTTTTTTGATATATTAAAAGTCCAAAAAAAATATTTTTAACCAAAAAAAAAATATTTTTCGTTTTCTTTGCTGCTCATAGTGCCGCTAAGGGTATACTCCAACTCCTACAACTCCGCCCCTAAGATGACCGACTGACCAAGCACTGGAATTTTTCCACTCTGTGTTTGATCCTTATAGAATTTAAGTTACGTGCTTTTTATTTTGTTGTGGCTTTCTTTCTGGTTTTTTTTGTTTTTAATCGACTTCAAAAAAGGAATATAGGTTCTTAATATGAGTGTTTTTTTGTATGTTTGTAAATTTTGGTCAGATTTTCAAAATTCTTTTATAATCGACAGGAAGAGGTGGTCCCATAACTTTTTTAATTTTATAGTTTGCCTCCTTCTAGGTTTTCTCCTGTATCGTCAGTGCGTTTACAAACACTTAAATTCTCATCACAACACACAAACAGCCAGACCCGAAACAACCTGTTTTATAAAAATATTTGTTCCGTATAACAAAACAAAACAACAACTAAAAAGGCTGAATTAAAAACAATTTGGTAAAAAATCGACAGTCGGTTTTTTGTAAATTTATTATGTGTGGTATTTCTGTTACTTAATGCCAATGAACATATTAACATTTTTTTCTTCTCTATTTTACAATCATTTAGCTTTAATCTAAACTTTAAGAAATCCCTGTCTTAAGTTTTGCTTGCATTATCTTATCTTGTCTTACGGATGTCTACAAACAGTAGTCGTTAATAGCCACAAGCTTATTTGTGTCTAACAATTTTATTTGTATTTTAAGATGTTGTCATTCTTTAAATGACAGTCGTAACAGGTAGTCGGTGTTCCGAAAGTCTGACAACAAGTCTTACCAAGGCGTATCGCATTACCCAGTACTAACTGGGTTGTGGAGGTCAGATAGGCAGTCGCTCCATGTAAAATACTGTTATTCAGCTGCATCCGGTAAGACTGGAAGCCGACCCCAACATAGTTGGGAAAAGGCTAGGCAGATGATGATTCTTTAAATAGTTCTTTTAAGCTAGTCTATGTCTCCTTTCAAGCGGCTTCTGCCCAACCTGAGGGGGCACAGGGTGTTAAAGGGTCCTCCCTCGGGATTAAAGTTTTCAAAAACCTGTAGTGGTTTTCATTTGTACACTTGTCCCACCTTTAGCACTTGAAAACTTCGATCTCGCTCGAAGGGCAACGAGCGAGTGTACAGGCTTATCCGGGGCTACCGCACAATCTCCGGCGAAGCAGCGAGCCTCCTTGCCGGATTGCCGCCGTGGGATCTGGAGGCGATAGTCCTCGCGCGCCTATTTGAGTGGCGCCCGGAGGCACTACACCGGGGGGAAACTCCGCTACCGCGGCAAATTGCCGCTCAGCGGACAGACCTCCGGTGCGATCTCATGGTGGCATGGAGACAGCGACTGTCGCAACCCCGTGCAGGGCACGTCACAATAGCGGCGGTAAGTCCCCGCTTTGAGGAGTGGCTGGAGAGGCGTCATGGCGTCCTCACCTACCGCCTGACGCAGGTCCTCATCGGACACGGAAGTTTCGGGAGGTTCCTGCAGATAATCGGGCGGGAGGAAACGCCCGGGTGTCACCATTGTGACGATCGCCCGGAGGACACGGTGGAGCACACAGTGGCGGTCTGCCCAGCTTGGGCGGAGCACCGCCGTGCCCTCGTGGAGGCGATCGGCGGCGGCGATCTCTCGCGTCCGGCCCTGGTTCAGTCTATGGTCCGGAGAGAGGGAATGGGAGGCGGTCACCTCCTTTTGCGAAGCAGTCATGCTACCAAAAGGGGTGACCGGGTGTTTGAGGGAGAGAACCTCAAACCAACCCAGCCGTCGCAGGAGACGAAAGAAACAGTGCTCAGTGCTTTAACTACAAAATGTGCTGTTTATGGGATTGTAGCGACAATACAACTCCGACTACGGCAAAAAGTACCACAGCGCCATCTATACCACAACTGGAGAACTAACTGCCAATTCCTACACCGCGCGTGCAAAGTTATCCGCGAGTTTAGAACATAAACGAGAACCCGACATTCATTATTAGGCTTGACTACCACGGTCAGGGGGTGAACCACCTGCCGCACCCTCTTACGGGGACGTAGCGACATCCAACGACGTGCGAATCTGTCGGGCAGTGGCCTACCAGACACGACACTCATCTGGTCGGTTCATCCCGTTTATTGGAGATGGAAGAGCTTTACACCATGATTCAATTAAGTTAATTAAATTTCCCCATTGCCACAGAGGCACTTACACTTACAGTTATGAAATATATTATAATCGATATATTCTCGGAATAGTGATAAAATTTTGCTCTGAGTTGAAAGGAAGGATTTTTTGAAATTTTTCCTCCTAATTGTACGGGCCAAAGAATTCCAAAAATAGAAAGTTGTTTTCTATTTTATAGCAAACAACTTTCTATTTTTGGAATAAGTATGAAAGTTGGCACATTTGTTCTTTAGGTATCAATCGGTAGCGCCCCTTTTTTATTGGGCAATCAAAATGACTTCTCACCGGATCGGAAGGGAGTGTCAGGCTTGTACTGACTAAAACCTACCCATGTTCCTTCTATTACCCTTTGCGTTCCGGCCGGGGCCGCGGTATCTCTTCCGAACCAACCCGCAGCAAATACTATGATCCCGTTTAGGAGTATGAAGAACAGGGTGTAAAGTTCTTCAAACCCTGCAGAAACGGAATCTCGTGAGCTACAAACAGTTGCTGTTAGGTATTTCTATAGCCTTAAGCCGCGGATCACTTTTCCCTGATTAAGAATTAAGATGTTAGTTCTAAATTTGTGTCATAGATGGCGCTAAAGTGTTTTTAAATCATGCTGCTAAAGTGCCATAGATGGCGCCACGTGTTTCTTAAGTCATGATTGAATTATATTGTTACAAGCTGAGTACAATCCTAATAAATTGATTGTCATATTCTATATTATTAATTGACGCGAATTAAATGAATATGAACCGACATTATATGTATAGGTGTTTTAATGTTAGTTTTTTCTACTTACTCTTAAGTAATTGTTTCGAAAAAATATAAATTACTAGCTTTCGCCCGCAGCTACACCCGCGTTAAATTCGGGATAAGACAGTTCCCCTTTCCTGATTT
This sequence comes from Ochropleura plecta, assembly GCA_905475445.1. Taxonomy (NCBI): domain Eukaryota; kingdom Metazoa; phylum Arthropoda; class Insecta; order Lepidoptera; family Noctuidae; genus Ochropleura; species Ochropleura plecta. The sequence goes on along the minus strand of FR997750.1, from coordinate 5,696,120 downwards.
GCCTTATTTATTGTAATAGCAATGCTAAGTTTTCCCTTTTTTCCCTCTTTCTCCCTCATGTTTCACTCTTTTTTAAAAAAATAGCCTGTGTCCGTTTCCAGGGTCCCAACTATCTCTGTACCAAAATTCATCAAAATCGGTTAAGCCATTTAGGCGTGAAGAGGTAACAAACAAACAAACTCACTTTCGCTTTTATAATATAAGTAAGGATTTTAATTAAACTATTATTCTCCTTTATTTACATTACATCTTATATTTACATTTTTAAATATTTCTTAGAAAATAAATTACAAAAAAACATTTAAAAATATAAAATAGGTTTCCGCCGGTAACGGGAGCAGGGTCCAAGCTACCGGTGGTTAGGGCTCCAGAGACAGGAACCTCCTCACAATGCGGGCCGTATCGAGGAGTACTGCCTTCTGAATCAGGCCCTTGATCCAACCACCTAAGGAGAGCTTCGACAGATGTTCGTCGAGGCTCTTAGCAATTAAGCCATTGGCCGTAACGACAATCGGCACAATGATAGCCGAGTTCACATTCCACATGTCAACAACCTCGTGTGCCAAGTCAAGATATTTTAGTTGTTTTTCTTTCTCAGCTTTCACGAGGTTCTCGTCATGTGGGATGGTAACATCGATTATCATTACGCGGCACGCTGATCGGTCTATCACCACTATGTCAGGTTTATTGGCGACAATAGTCCTGTCAGTAATGATAGACCGATCCCAATTCCCAGTACAGCGTAACATGGTCTCTCTCGAGAACTGGGTCGGGCACATACTTGTAGTACGGTACCTCAGATTCAACAAGATTATATTTCAAGGCAAGTTGCTGATGAATAAGCCTGGCTACTTGGTTGTGCCTATGCAAGTACTCGCCGTTAGCTAGACGAGAACAACCAGAAATAATATGTCCGATGGACTCACCCGGACGGTGGCATGCCCGACACATCAACCGCCCCATCCTTCATTATATATTTCCGGTAGTTGTTCGTCAACATAACTTCGTCCATAATCGCACAGACAAAACCTTCAGTTTCCCCAAATAGGTCACCGAATCGTAGCCAGGATACGGACGCCAGAAAATCTACATCGGGCCCATGAAGAGCCTTGTAGAAGCGCCCGTGAAGCTCCTTACCTTGCCATACTACCTTGCGGTCATCGGTAGTAAGTACTACAGGTTTGCGCCAATTCTCTTTAGCCATGGACAGCGGGGTGAGTCCCTTGTCCACTGCGACTACATCTCGGTGCATACCCACGTCGGTTTTTAAAAAATATTCCCTGAGACTGCACACCTCTCGGTTATGGAGGGTCTTCGCGTAAAATTAAACTATTTATTATGTGTGGCAGGATAATTGCCCAGCATGCAGGAGGATGCCATTAATCAAAGTAATGTTTCATTCGCGTCAGTGGTAGATATAGAGAATCAATTTGTTAGCTTTTACGTTGCACTTTCTTTATAGCAAAATATAATAATGTTTACTTTGTGAGGAGATGCATGTTATTCATAATTATTTCTCATTTCTGGCTTTTGTTGTAAGGAGATTTACTAAATAATTACTCAATAAAAATAAATCTACAGTAATAGACACAAGATTACAAAGAAATTTTATGTATTTTTTAAGCTATTGCATAGCTTCTATCGCGGGCCTTGAGCGCGGGGACCGAATCCGGAAATTCCGTAACCAAAAAAAACCTGACGGTCCCCACTCCATTTCAATATTACGGACGAACCTATTGCCGTCATTTAATAGGGACGAACCTAATGCCGTCAATTGGGCACAAATCCAAACTCTATGGCTGCTACTGAGGAATTTCAGATTTAAAAACCTTAGCTCGACTCTGGAATCAAAGACTTGACTATATGGTTTTAATTTCAAGTTGATACCTTTACAAGTTCCCGAGATAAAGGGTCTTGACAAACTGACATTCGGACAACAAAGTGATCCTCAACCACAAGACCTGTAATGAAGTACTAGGCTTGCATGAATTCACGGTGGTAATCGTGATGCAATAGCTTTACCGCGGCAGTCCCTGAGTGCCACACGTATTTTTTTGTTACTTAGTTCGTTTTAAATAACAAGTAGCTTTTTAAATAACAACTAGCTCCAGAAAACTGCACAGAAACGCCTTGTGCGGCGTTTTAGTTAGGGAGGCGCCTTAACTACATTTGTCTAGCTCACTGTTTGATTGTCAATAGTGGGTTCAGTTCTGAGAGCTGAAATTTCAACAGTAATGTATGATTTCAACAGTAATCTTTGAATTTATTACTAATCAATCGCTACAGCCAATGGCTCAATTGCCAAGAGCCTCCTCTAACACCTGAGGAGGCTCTCGTTAGGCAGCTGGATCAAGGGCTTGATACCGACGGCGGTACCTACTCTTGATGAGATAGAGATTCCTTTCTTTGGAGCCCTGACTGCCGGTAGCACCCTGTTCCCGATACCGATGGGCTACTATTTTTTATATTTAAAAGGATTTTTAATGTTTTTATTAAGTAATGTTTAAAAATATAAAATTATATGTGTAGAAATCAATAAACGAAAATAAGTGCAAGCCTAGCCGCTCAGATCCAGCCTTTTTTATGATGAAATGTAAAAAATGTAAAAAAAAAAACGTTGCCCCTCTCTAGGAATTTCTCCTGTATCGTGGGTGCGTTTACAAACATTTAAACCCACATTACACAAATAGCCAGACCCGAAACAACTATCTGTAGGCCATACAAATATTTGTTCCGTGCGGGAATCGAACCCACGACACGCAGCATAGCAGTCGATAGCTCAGCCACTGCGCCAACCGTGCCGTCTAGTCAAATTATAACCGAACATCACGCCTGTGGTCCCCGAAGAGTTAGGTAGAAGTGTAATTAATAGTGCAACTACAGTTCGCCAGATCCAACTTATAATATGCCGGGGGCAAAAGCTAGTTTATAATATTATAAACTAGCTTTTGCCCCCGGCATAAAAGCGAAAGTGAGCTTGTTTGTTTGTTACATCTTCACGCCTAAATGGCCAAACCGATTTTCATGAATTTTGGTACAGAGATAGTCGGGACCCTGGAGACGGACATAGGCTATAGGCATAAGGGGGAGAAAAGGGGAGAGAAAGATATATTTTTTTCGATCATCACGCGGGTTAAAGTTAGCGTTAGCCCAAAGTAACTATGCCACGCGGACGAAGTCGCGGGCGGAAGCTAGTAATTTATATTTAAGTCCCATGTAACGGCGAGAGCCTTCAATAAGGCACAAATCGAGACTTCATAGCTGCTACTTGCTGAGAAATTCATGATAGAAAAACTCAATAACACTGCTCGACATGAGAATCGAACCTAGGACCTCATGTTCCGCAGTTGTGGTGATTGCGAACTGTTTTTGTTCTGTGTTTTTTGGTCATTTAGTTCCCTTCAAAATGGTTGAGCTGAATGGGGCTGATCCATACGTCATGTTCGTGAACGGGCGCTGTCAGTTGGGACTGGTCATTTTTTAGCTAGCACGGTTCATTTTAATTTACCTATTAAGATTTTTTAATTAAATTTTGCTTTCTATTTACTCTGGACGCTCTTACTGTGCACTTCTTTCTACATCGTTCTCACATATTTGTATAATCTCAACTCAACATGAATGATGTAAATACGATTTTGTAATAATTTATAATTTAAAAGAGTGTCCATGGAGTTTCTTGCCCATTCTTCTCCATAGAGATCAACGCTTTGGAATGGGCAACTACAGTACTTTTACAGGTTATTATGCCTTGTGACCGGGACTGTAGATTTTGTTTCTTGACATTCAACGACGTGCCGGCCTGTAATGTTCTAATTGAAATAAACGATTTGATTTGATTTTATTTTAAATTCAATTGCAAGGTTTGACTTATACAAACAAAAAACCGGTCAAGTCAGACTCGCACACCGAGTGATACACGTTCTTTCTATGTTTCTTTTCTTCATATTTCCTCTCGCAGGCCTGCTGGTAGAAATTTATTTAGAAATAAGCTGTGACTTTGAACTCTAGGTTTTTATGAAATTTCTCTGTGCTTTTTTTTCTGTGTGTACATAAATCGTCCTTACTAATATTTTAAAAGCGAAAGTGAGTTTGTTTGTTCGTTTGTTTGATTGTTACGTCTTCACGCCTTAATGACTAAACCGATTTTCATGAATTTTGGTAGAGAGATAGTTGGGACCCTGGAGAGGAACATAGGCATTTTTTTTAAAAGTGGGAACTGAGGGAGAAAGAGGGAAGAAAAGGGAAAACTTAGCTTTGCTATTACAATCAATAAGGCGCAAGGGCAAAAACAACAGGTAGTAGGTACCTGCACATTTAACACGAGCGAAGCAAGCAAAAGCTAGTTATTAAATAAACTTGCGGCATAATATCTTTTGACTGCGTAGACTTAGAGATATGATTTTTCAATACACTTCCTCGAAAATTGGATCTTATTGCACCACGATTAGGTTCAACATGTAATGTATTTCACACGCGTGTTTTTTTTTTCATTTATGACAACAAGGCTTTTATTTCTTTTTATTTCACCACTGATAACAATAAACAACTGCTCAAATCCCTATAGCCTGTGGTCTTTTTTTAGAGTAGGTTTTGAGGCGTGTTTTTAAGGCCTTCATTAAAAAAACAGTGTTTATACACAGAATATCACAAATAAGCATGATCTAATATTGTATAAAATTCTCGTGTCACAATGTTCGTTGCCATACTCCTCCGAAACGGCTCGACCGATTCTCATGATTTTTTTTTTGCAAATTTAAATTTAGTAAGTCTGAGAATCGGCTACTATCAACATCACTACTAAGTGAAGTGAGCAGAGCGGGAGAAACCGTTGGGCACAGCTAGTAATTTATAAAATAATTTGATAATAACAACTAATTGACAGATGTCAATTAGTTGTTATTATCAAATTATCAGTTATTATTAGAGCTCTAAATTTAAAAATATTTGAATTTTAATATTAGGCTATTACCTTTGTTTCAGTCTGAGAAGATATGGACGGGGAAAAATCAAATTAAATCATACATAGTTTCACATTGATTAAGTACTCTTTATTCTTTTATTTATTTTCTCCGTAAGTGTATTGAATAAAGTCGTTTGATTCACGTGAGAATGTATCACTGCTGTTGTCGGCTCTATAATACCCCCAGCTAGGGGCTTGGGCGTTAAATCCTTCTCGGCCGCAAAGTTTCCTCACTTTAATTTTAATCAAAAAGAAAATTCCGAAACTACAGGGACCACAGACTTGAGTATTAAGGATTTAATTTCAACTTGATAGCTTCACGGGTTCCCGAGATAGGTAGACAGACAGACTGACTGACAGGCAGACGGACAATAAAGGGTTTCGATTTTTTCCTTTTGAGTTACGGAACCCTAAAAATAATTGAAAAACTTGTTACTTGACAAAGTTTCCTTACTTGAATTAAAATGTGTTTATTTTTAATGGAATTTGCTAATGACTTGTTTACCCTTATACTATGCCTCTACTAAGTAAACTGGACGAGCAATGCGGCTTTATCTATGAAGATAAAAACCGCAAGAGTAAATGGACACCAATTGGGGTTTACCCATATCGATAAGCTTTCTTTCTTATCCAAAGCTTGGCGGAAAAAAGTACAAAAACTGACCGGAATCAGTGCACCCGAGCGAAAACTAACTGTTGGAAAGTAATTTACATGCTGTGTTGCCAGATGTAGTTGTTAAACCTCCATGGAGGTTGGTAAATTGTTATTTTTCGTTTGCGGAACTTTTCTATTATGAAACCTATTTGGTGTTTTTAAGAGAACTTTTTGTGCAAAAGCTTAACTTTTAAGAGCAGTTTTGATGTGTGAAACAGTCGGTAGAAAGCTCTTTATAGATGTGGCCTAGAAATAAGTGTAGCCATATTGAACTTGCTTCCGGCCATTTTTTCTCGTACAAATTGGTATGAGCTAGAAATCTCCAATGTAACTGGGTAAGTGTCTCTCTGGCAACGCTGTTTACATGGCCCGACGAGAGGACAAGCGCTGTGCACCAAGACAGTTCGTTCAGTAAGACCGCAGTCGCGTAGCGGTCAAGGCTGACGCAGCGAACGCCTGTGCCTTACATACACCCAACAAAAAAAGTTACAATAAAAAGCGCGCGCACGCGAAACTGTCAAACATTTTTTTTTATTCATATAAAAAGTTACGCTATTTATTTTCGGATAATTTTTTTGAAGACAAAGAAACCTTGAAACGGATTTCTTGAGTTGTTAATCATCGGTTTTAGTACGAATAACTGTTAAATCCTCAGTGCCGGTGGATAATGAGTTCGCTGTGATTGTGAGAGTTCGTCTTGGTGGCCGTTAAACAGGTGAATATAAAAAATTGATTTCAATGCACCGTTGCGTCTGATGACCCTTATAATTTGTAGTTATTGGCCATAATTTTGGCGCTTTTATAACAAGAGCGATCGACATAAATATTCATTTGTTTTTTTTTGCGTGCGTCGAATAACAATTCGAATTTCAAATGATAGTTTTTACTTTTTAAGAATGAACTCATTAAGGAGCTATGGTTGAAAGAATTTGCCGTTTCTTTTTTCACGTTTTATCAGTGTGTATCGTCGAGACGATCGGGAATAACGGCCCTGCAATCATAGGTTGTTGCTCTTCCTATTACTGCCGTCCGTACTTGAGAAATAAAATCAACTCGTTTATCGTAGGAAAGCCTCTTGACCGTAGCTAACTACTGCTTGGCTTGTGCTAGGAAACGCGTTTTAAAACTATAAATCACTTTTTATCCTTGTACACTTGTATGGCGAATGGACTTTACATTCAGCCTTATTGAATATTTTAAAACTTTTGCATTTTATAACGTGGTAATTCTAAAATTATAACTTTTCTCACTAAGATGAGAAAACTTTTAAATTTAGAATTGTATGTTTCTCTGCGTATTTATTTTATAAAAACCAGAGACAATAAATCCATGGCAACATAACCATAAACTTTTTAACAACCTTTTTTATTGAGCAAAGTATTAAAATAACTCAGCCTGCTATCTTTTTCAAGGACAAAGAATTCGAAATGTGTTATCTGTTAAGCTGACGTCTCAACATGCCGTTGTCGTGAATGTGGGTCAGTGAAATGAACGAAACACGGTCCCGTACGGAATCCGAACCGACTCGCCGATGACCGATTTTGTTCCACGACGAGAAACTATGACATTCTTTTTTATTATTACTCTATAACTTAATAATATTAGCTACTTTCTTTTTTGGAATCAATTGAGTTTTTTTTTGATTGGTCGATTAGTGTAGGATGTTTTTATTTCGCTGCCAGTATTTATAAGGAAATGAAGTTGGTGAATACTTCATGGATTGGTTTCAAAACTGATTCGACCAAAATGATGTTTCATTTTAAGCACCTACAGCTTCTTGATTTGCTTAAAAAATGAGGATAAATTTTGTTTCTATTCTTGTTTTTTGGTTGCTTAACTAGTAAATTATTTTTAACGTAAACAACAATTAATAATTTAAGAACAAAAAAACAATAAACACGCTTCCTATGATATTAAATTCGCGCCAAACAGCCTTTAAATTCGAAGCGTTACGAAAAGGAACTCAATTTGAACTTTAACAAAACGAGACCACGATATTTAATTATACAGCCAGGTATTATGTATGAGTGTGAAGGTTTTATTCCATTTGCAAGAATTCAATTGACTTTCTTAAGATAAGTGAAGATAGCAGGTTTTTGAGGTCGTTAACACTAGCCTGAGTCTTTCCTTGCAGGAAAGTATGGGTGCATATAAGTGAGATTTTAAAAGTGGCCTTATAAGGTTTATTTTTCTACATGTCTTTGGTAAATGAGGTTTTATTGCTTTTGTATGATACGACATTTTGATGTTTGATGGTCAGCTGTAGAGAGATTAGCTTTTTTTTAAATAATCTTAAATCTTACTACTAGCCTTGTTTTATTGTTAATTAGGTAGGTACTGATTGCAATCTTTATTTTAATCAGAACCCCGAAGGCGATCTTTTACATTGACCTCATTAACAAAAACTGGCAGTTTCCTTATTTTTAACCGAAGAAAAAAAAAGAGTTTTTCAAGTCAATTTATGATTTGTTTTCATCCCAAAATCCCAAGTCATCCTACTTTTTTGAAGTTTTTGCTTATTATTATTAAACTGTCTTAGTGTGAAGAAATTCCAGTGCTGCGGGTTGTTTCGAAAGAGATACCGTGGCCCAGGAACACAAAGGGTAAAAGAAGGAATATGGATGGGTCAATACAAGTTTGTTCTCATACTTGTTACGGCCACTATTCATGATTTTAATCAACATACAAGCTAACACTTATCTGCAGATTGCAAAAAAAAAAACATGAAAAAGGCCGGTCAAGAGCGAGTCGGCTATATCTTTTGACTGAGTAGACTTAGAGGATTGATTTTTTCACACCTTCAAGGGACCATGTGGTCCCCTTGAAGGTGTGAAAAAATAGAATTTGAGTATATGGTATTAATCTCAACTTGATATCTTGACGCGTTACTGAGATGAAGGGTCTTGTCAGACTTACGGAGAGATGGACAACAAAGTGATCCTAAGAGGGTTCTGCTTTTTCCTTTTAAGCTACGGAACCCTAAAAAGAATTGAGTGGGAGCCACTGGCGCTTCCCCCTTGTAATACTTACTTTCCCAGGCACGAGGGGTCCCTGTGGTATATAATTGATGATCACTCATCCATGGACCGAGTTAGGCAAACTGTTTATGTATGTAGCCATGTGCTATGTCTTTTTATATTAGCTAACCATTAATTAACCATTTGTAATTTATAAACATTGTATACCATGTTTAAATGCTTAATGTTATGTTTACCATCCTTTCGCAGAGAATATCGCTATATTTTGAAAAACAGAAACACATTGTATCATCGATAAAATTCCAGTAGATTTCTTTTTTCAATGCAAATTATTTCATCCATTTTCATCTGCCCGCATATTGCTGCATTTTATAGGTGAAATCGAGCCGCGTTATATAATAACTGTTACTGTAATTACCTGCATGTTTTTTTATGTTGCTGGCAACATCAGAAAGGACAGTCGACCACAAAACAGTGGTAGGAATTTGATTTAGGGGTTAAACACACGATTTAACGCACATTAGGACATTGCAATCTCGTATAACAAAAATTTTATAAAGGCGAAGTTTGAGTATGTGTAACTCATTAACGCTCAAACTGCTTAATGTATTTGGACGAAATTTGGTATGTTGGTAGCTTATAACTTGGATTAAGACCTATGTTAATTTCTATTGACGGGCCTGTTGGTCTAGTGGTTAGTGGCCCTGACTGCTGAGCCGGAGGTCGTGGGTTCGATTCCCACCCAGGACAAACTTTGTGTGATGAGCATGATTGTTTGTTCTGTGTCTGGGTGTGATTTATCTATAACATGTATGTATTTATAAATTATATAAGTATGTATATCAGTTGTCTGGTTACCATAACACAAGCTCTGCTTAGCTTGGGATCAGATAGCCGTGTGTGAGTTGTCCCAAGATATTTATTTTATTTATTTAGCAGTCAGCGAGCTTGGTTTTGGTCTCGATTTATGGCAATAGGCTACTACTACTATACACTTCATTATCATCATCATTTTCCTGCCCTTGTCCCATTCTATTTGGGGTCGGCGCAACACGTTTTCTTTTTCCATTCTCCCCTATCAGACATCACGGCATCATTTACTCCTTTCTCCTTCATATCATTCATTACACAATCCATCCATCTTTTCTTTGGCGTTCCTCTCGCTCTCCATCGATCCAAATGAAATCAAAATATTTTTATTTCACATAGGTAGGCCTAAAAATATTTTGATTGATCATGGGCACTTATAAAACGTCGAGAAAAGGTGCACGGTTCGGGTTGATCGATTCCTATGGAGAAGAACCGGCAAGAAACTCCATGGTTACTCTTTTAAAATCATATCATCATCAACATTCAGATCCATCACTCTTATAGTCATATGTGCTTCGTCCCTCCTCATTACATGTCCATACCAAGACAAACGACTCCCTTTTAATTTTTCTGTAACAGGCGCAACTTTTAAACACAGTAAACACTTGGAGCTTATAAAATAAGTGTCGAAATGTGGGTGTGTACTATTAGTTACACCTCTGCTTAACCCCTTGGGAATTATAGTCGTGATGTATTACATAATAAACCAACCAGCACTGACCATGCGATTAAGTTATAATCAGCTAAGGGGACTCTATGATTGTGATAAAAACTTTTTAAAGGCTCGAAAAAGAAGTTTAAAATATCTCTTTTTTTTTTTTTAATGCTGTGTAGCAGATTCGATAATTATTTTAATACGGTATCGTTCTCGCTTCCATGGTATTTGAATTTCGAGCGGTATTGGTTTCGGTATTAGTGTAATTGTTTCTACAAAATATTCAGAGCGTATCGGTAACGTAGGCTGATTACAATCTTTGTAGGTAATTGTTTAAAAAAGTATCAGATCAGTGAGATGTATTAATCTTGTGCCTTTTGACTTATTTGAATACAGTCTTAGTCCATGGGTACCTTCAATTCAAGGCAGTGTTTTTCAATTTCGAGACCCCTTTAAAGTTTGATAAGTACTGGCGACCCTAGTCCGTCTCTATGCCTATAAAATAATCATTTAAAAGCTATGTTAACGTTTTTCTCCATTATCGTACTGTAAGAGGTTTTATACTTTAGCCAAACCCGAGTGCAGGCTGGTTTTACTATGACATTCGAATACTCAAAGTTTTATATAAAGAATTAAGACGAAAACTAGAAGATGGCGATGGCGTGATTCTTGTGTGAGATGTATCGGTAAAATAATATCTTGAAAATCTTGAAAGCATTTCATGCGTTTTTCATTGTAGTAAATTAAATAATATATAAAATATAATCTTGAAAGAATTTCATGCGTTTTTCATTGTAGTAAATTTGCGCCCACGTCACAGTACCTATATTCATTATCCTTACTATCCTTACTTAATATTATAAAAGCGAAAGTGAGTTTGTTTGTTACCTCTTCACGCTAAAAAAATAAGGGATATGAGGGAGAACGAGGGAAGAAATGGGAAAACTTAGCGTTGCTATTACAAATCAATAAGGCGCAAGGGGAAAAACTGCAGGTAGCAGGTACTGTGTTATACCGAATTTAACGCGAGCGAAGCCGCGGGCAAAAGCTAGTTAAGATATAAAAAAGGAGAACATCCAGACCTGGCAAAGGAAGCTCTAAAATCATTAGTGCCGTTCGCTACTTCATACCTCTGTTAACTGGTTTGGTAACCTCAACTAGAATATGACAAATACGCATTTGACAAATTTTTGAAAAGTATATAGCCATCCTTCTCTTAAAATTGTGTTTTTATCCTAGTTTAGATCCTTTTTAGAGCCTTTTCTTTTTGCCGATGATCCCCGAATAAAGCTTCGTGACTTCCTAAAGAGTCGCGACCCACAGATTAAAAAGTCTACTTTAAGGTAAAGCCGCTCTTGCCTAGATCGATCCGTGGCTGGGTTACTATCTGCCACACACTGAGTTTGCGTAACTTGGAAATCACGCAAAGTCGCCATTGATCCTAGCTGTCATTTGTAGATCTTTGACAGGCGTTATACGGGTGTGTCTCGTCTTATCAAGGAACACCATATTACCTGGGTTGTGGAGGTCATATACAATGAAATACTGTTTTTCAGCCGTACCTGGTAAGACTGTAAGCCTACCCCAAAATATTTGGGAAAAGCAAGTTTATATTGACTGTGTATCGAAATTAATTAATTTATCTGGATTCCAACAAAGGATTATAAAACAATATACAAAAAGTTATTTTAAGTGTGTTCTTTTAGTTATAAGAGACCACACGCATGCGCAGAAAATTACTAAGGTTAACACAGAAAAATACAAAATTATAATATTTAACCAAAATATGTAGAGATACCGCGCCCCGGAACAAAACAGAAAGCCTCAAAGTCGAACCGATGCCCGTTACACCCTCTGTAAAAGAGTTCTACCTTTTTTGTTCAAAGACAAATACTGCGTAAACCCATCCATGCTCCTTCTTTTGTTCCGGGGCAGAGGTATCTTTGTGGAACAACCCGCAGCTTTGGCTGTGGCCCTGGCAGGCCCCTCGGCTTTGCTGACATCTCTTTGAGGCGCGCGTAGAACTGGAACGCGATTAACTTACTTCCCCATTCCTGATTATCGACAATGCATGACTCGCAAAATGACATTATTCTAAATCCAATATGACGGACTAATTATTTTTTATATCGGTTTTTTTTGTTCTTACTGACATTATACTTATAGCATTTGCTTCTTTGAACAGTTTACTCTCAGCTTGGTTTCAGTAGATCACTTACAAAAAAATCGCCATTATTTCCCTATGTTGAACGTGTGAAACAATTACATATCATCAACTGATATGATCAGCATTTTGGACGAGCCCCCGACCGGACATACAATCGTACTTGCCTACCTATATATATCTTTTGCATTTAAACGTATACTCATTTGAATACAATGGGGATTTTAGCCGTAACTCATATTTTGTAAGATATCTTTAAGTAACTGTAATTACGTTATTTTGTATGTTATTTCGTATTTTGTGTTGTTAAATTCAAACTCAAAAAACTCAAAGCATTTATTTCAATTATAAAAAATAAAAAGGTTTATTTCAATTATACATATTACTTTAACGTACATATTTTGGAGATCACGTTTTAAGCAAAGACATGCATGTAAATTAGACAGTTAGACATAAAAATAAAAAAAGGTGCTGCTAGTCCCAGCAACAAGACATAATAACTTGTGAAAGTACTGTAGTTGCCCATTCCACAGCGTAGATCTCTACAGGCAAGAATGGGCAAGAAACTCCATGGACACTATTTTAAATCATAATACTTTTACAAAATCATGGATACATCATTCGTGTTGAGATCGTACATATATGTGAGAGCGACATAGAAAAACTAACATATTAAGAGCGTCCAGAATAAAAGCAAAACAAGAGTTAATTAATAGATAAATTAAAACAAACCATGGCAGCTAAGAGATTTCACGACTGACAGCGCCCGTTCACGAACATGACGCATGTATCAGCCCCATTGAGCTCAACCATTTTGAAGGGAACCAAATGACCCGACACCATCATCGAGACATTTAAATAAAAAAAAAAAACATTTATTTCGGACAACGGATATCCATATTTTTTGTTACTATTTCTAGTGTTAGTAGCAGTAAAAATAAAATATTAATACAAAGGATGACAAAGCAGGAACAATGTGTCCTACTTGATCAACCTCCGACCAAAATGCCCAAAGTTGGAGTACCTATAGCTCTCCGCCACAGCTCTCAGGATATAGCTGCGACTACTCCGCACTCTGCATAGCAGCGACGCAGTTTTTTTGCGGTGTGAGCCTGAGCAAACATTTCCGAAGCGCTACAGAATCGGGGCAGCCGCAACAACCTGAAAGTATTGCTACATTGAACGCGTAGGACATCCAGCGATCTCATGGTAGTGAGCATGACAAAACTTAATTAACCTTTTATATCGTGTGGCTAATCTGGTGACAGATTTTTAATGCTGCCAATCGGCCTCACTTTTTCGGATGGGAAATCATCAAATAACTTCCCCTGCTCTGGGCGGAGCGGGGGGAATTTCAGACTTGTACTGACTAAAACCCACCCATGTTCCTTCTATTGCCCTTTATGTTCCGGGGCCGCGGTTTCTCTTTCGAACATCCCGCAACCCTGGCAGGCGGTGGGGTTGGTAGGCCCTTCTGCTTTGCTGACATCTCTTTGAGGGGCGCGTGGAACACTAACGCGCCGTCACCACGGCCTGTCGTCAATAGACGGACGGACGGTGAGCTGGCCATTGCTCACCGTCCACATGCCCGCGCCAATGGGCCCCTGACTTGGAACTATCTATTCGATTCTATCTGGGCGATTTCTATCGCCCCAGATGACTCACATTTATTGAAAACTTAAATAAATAAATCTTCAAACATTACTGTCAACAAAATCGCAAATCATTAATCATGGTTCGATCATCTGATCAGTTCTGATCGGTCGTTGACCTAATAATGTTGTCAATGGAAAATCTGTCTTAATCTATTGGTTTTTACAACTCAATCTCGTATGAACGTGTTCAATAAGTAATTGAATGTTTAATCGAATTTCCGATCAACATTTGAAATTATTAGTGTCATGTACAGTCAGCGAAGGAGATAAGTAATCAAGTACGAAAAATTCATAGATTAAAAAAAAACCGGCCAAGAGTGAGTCAGACTCGCGCGCCGACGGTTCCGTACTAACTTGCAACATAAACGGCCATATCTTTTGACTGTGTAGACTTAAAGATTTGACGGCACGGTTGGTGCAGTGGCTGAACGATTGACTGGCGCTGCGTATTGGGGGTCGATTCCCACACGGAACAAATATTTGTATTTTTTGTATGGCTTACAAATAGTTGTTTCGGGTCTGGCTGTTTGTGTATGTGAGTTTAATTGTTTGTAAACGTACCCATGATACAGGAGAAATTCCTAGTGTGCGGCAAAGTTTTGTAAAAATATACATATATATATTTGTCACAACTCTAAGGAGCACAGATTTAGATTAAACTTTGAGTATATGGTTTTAATTTCAACTCGATACCTTTACGCAATACCGAGATAAAGGGTCTTACCACACAAATAGATGGACAACAAAGTGATGAAATAAAGGTTTAATAAGGTATAATTGTACTATGGTCCTCGGGGAAAATGTTAAAAAGACTGTCCATGGAATTTCTTGCCCATTTTTCTCCATAGAGATCAACGCTTTGGAATGGGCAACTACAGTACTGTCGCAAGTTATTATGCCTTGTGACTGACTGGGGACTATAACTTCATCGTTTTGATTCTTAACATTCAAAAGTGCCTGTAACTGTCTAATTGAAATAAATGCTTTGAGTTTGAGTTTGTAGCTTCCCATTTAAATCGGAATTTGATTAGTAGTTCCAAAGATTACCCCTACATTAAAACTAACAAAAATACCAGCTAAACCTCTTCTTAATTTTAATAATGATTTTTTAAACTGGCACATATCAGAGAACCAAACATAATATCGGCAATTAGACGGGCCTGTTGGTCTAGTGGTTAGTGGCCCTGACTGCTAAGCCGGAGGTCGTGGGTTCGATTCCCACTCAGGACAAACTTTGTGTGATGAGCATGATTGTTTGTTCTGTGTCTGGGTGTGATTTATCTATAATATGTATGTATTTATAAATTATATAAGTATGTATATCAGTTGTCTGGTTACCATAACACAAGCTCTGCTTAGCTTGGGATCAGATAGCCGTGTGTGAGTTGTCCCAAGATATTTATTTATTTAATGAAGGTCGAAGCCTTCAGCAAAAACTGCTACAGATGACGATGCTAAAACACGTGTCAAAATCATTACAAAAGCGAACAAATTTAACAATATATAATGCTTTGTTTCTTTTTACTGCTATGTTCAAACTTCAAGGTTTATCATCAGACTGGTCTGGTTCTATTTGTGGTTTAACTTCCATCTGAACCAGGGAAAAAGTATCGGACCCGAAACACTAAGGGTAAAGGACACGCCTGTGGACGGTGAGCAATGGCTCACCGTCCGTCCGTCTATTGATGACAGGCCGTGTCGACGGCGCGTTAGTGTTCCACACACGCCTCAAAGAGATGTCAGCAAAGCAGAGGGGCCTGCCAGGTCCACCGCCTGCCGGGGTTGCGTGTTGTTCGAAACAGATACCCTGGCCCCGAAACATAAAGGGCAATAGAAGGAATATGGGTGGCTTTTAATCAGTACAAGTCTGACACTCCCCCCGCTCCGCCCAGAGGAAGATATTTGATGATTTTCCATCCACAAAAAAAGGATAAAGGACACTCCCTTCTCCCTCTGCAGGTCTGAGACTCCCTTCCGCTCCGCCCAGAGCGGGAGACGTCATTTGATGATATTCTATCCGAAAAAAAGGCCGAAGTAGTTCAATCGGTTGATATATCTGATGCTGTAAAGAAACTCTACACTTGTAAATTATCGTATATCGGTTAAAGAATTTAAAATCCTTACTTACATAAAAGCGAAAGTTTGTTTGTTTGTTTCGTTTTCACGCCTAAATGGCTAAACCGATTTTGATGAATTTTGGTACACAGATATTTGGGACCCTGGAGACGGATATAGGCTGAAAAAAGTGAGAAAAAGGGGAGAAAGATGTTTTTTTTCGATCATCATGCGGGTAACAGTTAGCGTTAGCCCAAAGTAATTATGCCACGCGGACGAAGTCGCGGGCGGAAGTCACCTATATTTTAAGCAATTCTATATTGACGGCATGGTTGGCGCAGTGGTTGAGCGATTGACTGCTGCGCTGCGTGTCGCTGGTTCTCCCCGCTCGGAACAAATATTTGTAAGACCTACAGGTAATTGTACCTACGGGTCTGGCTATTTGTGTAAGTGAGTTTAAATGTATGTAAACGCACCCACGATACAAGAGAAATTCCTAGAGTAGGTTGCCCCACTCTAGGAATTTCTCTTGTATCGTTTAAAAAAATATATAGGTAAATATATACGTTTAAAAAAATATATAGGTATCTTTACCCAGGCGTTAATATTGGTGTTTTAGGCACAAACCATTTGCCTGTTTAGGGCAGGCAAATTAAATTTTACATTTGTAAAATAATGTGTAATTAAGGTAAATATACAAAATTAAAAAAAAAACTAGCTAGCTAATTTAAATTTAAATAATTATCCAATAAAAAATCCTTTAAGTCAATAAAAAGTAAATAAAGTCCTTTTTCCACATGCCACAGAGTGACTGGATTCGACAAACTTTCTCTGTTACACATACTTTTAGTCTCGACAGGTTTCTGAAAAAGGAGTCCATACCTTATTTGTATTATGTCCCGTCATATGAAACCACTTTCTTTCTCAAAATAAAAAGATATATGTTGTCGATAGTTTTGGCAACGCTTACAGCATTTGCGCTCTATGTCTGTTCAGAATCTAAGTATAAAAAAAAATAACAGGATTCTTAAGAGCGTTCATCTGCTAGAAGCACTGTCCGAAGTCGGACGTCATAATCCTACTAATATTTGATTATTATTATCGTACACATCCTACTAATAAAAAATAAATAATTAAAAAAAATTAAAAAACACGACTGCCATGTCAAAAAAATGAACTAAAAAGAAAAAAACAAGATGTTAGTTTTACATTTGCCGATGGAATTTGCTAGGAACAAAGATGAAAGCATCAATCGGTTTCATGGAAAACTTTAACTCTATTTCAGGAGTCTGTATACCTATTAGTTTTGTTGACTGTACTTAGCATTGTGGATCGTAATGAAATTTGGCAAGAAAATAGATTTCAACTAAGATAAGGATATTTATTACTACGCTAATAACTTAGGGGTCGAATAATAATGCATTATAACCATATTTCTCAACTGTTTGACAACTGTCATGATATAAATTACATAGAATAGAACGGCTCTGATGCAATTCTAATCGCGAATCTAACGCGAGAAAAGTCACGGGTAACAGATAGTCGTCAATATAAGCCGAAACTAGTCAATAACTTCGATTTACCCTCAGATTCAGCCTGTCCCTTTGCTGTCCTCCCTCAGCGATGCCCTAAGCCGAAGCTCGTACCCACTTTCGTACTACAGGGAGTGCCCTTAGCGTGTAGTTGCTTAGTTTGTAAGTTTTTTCCCCTGGCCTTAAGGTCTGTAGAGGAATTGTCCACTTAAGCAGACGACAACCTCCTAGGACGAACTGCGAAATGCCATTCATTAAAAAAAAACGTCAATTTTTAAACTATAGAACCGACAATTCTTATTACCATTGCAATTATTGATAACTGGCTGATTGCAATTGCGATTGTAAAAAGGAAGTTAATACTCTTTATCTTTAATCTTGGTGTCGAATAAGTTATTTGATTTAAGTTTAGTGTGATTGCTAACTTAGATCTAGGTTTAATCTTAATTAAATATCTGAGAGAAATTGTCGGAAGTTACAAAAGTAGTACTAGATAGTTAGTGCTTCAAGATCGGGTAGATTATTAGTAATTTTATGTTGTACTAGTTTGTAATTATTTATTTGAGAGAACATGTACAGCATTTTAGTACATGTTGTCCTTTTGAATGTTGAATGTAATGAGGCGTTTAAACTTAAGGCGCCACCCCGACCAAAACGCCGCGCAAGCCGTTTTTGTACAGTTTTCTAGAGCTATCTTCTTGATATTTAAACTAAGTAACAAAAAAAATACATTAAATTTCTTTATAATCTTGATTCCATTTTTGTAGATTTAGTTTTTATTTTTATTGAGTCATTATTTAGTAAATCTCCTTACAGCAAAGCCCCCGTAATGAGAAAAAATATCAATAAAATGCATCTCCTCGTAAAGTAAACATTGTTTAATTTTGCTACTGACACTAATGGATACACAATTCTATAATGAACATTTTGGTAGAAATATTTTTTCCAAAAACCCAATACTTAATTTTATATAGATTTTATTCCAAAAAATAGGCATTATTCACTACTGCTCTCACTCACTCACTCCTGCGCGGCAAAGAGGGAAGCGAATACTCAAGGTTATTTGCGTAGGGTACGGCCTTAAGTTAACAATGTACAAATTATAATGTAATAGCGTACCCATTATTGAGAAGCCTAATATAAAATAAATACCATAATAGAAGAAAAGAGATATTATTATAAAGGACATATTTCATCCATACTCCCAAAGAATTAGCACAAGAAAAGTCATCTTTCGTTTAACCTCTTACAGAAATTCAAACATAAACGACCTAGATTGGGGCAAATAAATTACATTTAGTTTTTGAAATTAAAATGGGTTGGCAAATACCAAACTATGCCAAATGTACCAGTCCACTAATTGTCAGCATTTATTTTAGTTTATTATATCTGGTCATAATGTTTGGTTTTTTATCCTACATAAGCACTTCAATGTAATAATCAATCAATACACTAGCGAAACAAAAGACAAAAAAAACTGAGTTTAAATTCCAAAATAATCATTTAGTTTTTAGAAATAAAACAATTGGAATATAAAACACCATTTACCAAAAAACATGATGTGGTTTGATGCATTTTAGCAGAACCACATCCAAATAATTATTTTTAGTTCGGGAAGTTACATGCGTGTATATTATATCCTACTTCCTATTAACATTATAAATGCGAATGTTTATGAGGATGGATAGATGTATGCATGGACGTATGTTTGGATGTCTGTTACTCTTTCACGTCAAACGGCTCGGAAAATCGGCTGAACGATTCTTGATGAAATTTGGCACAGAGGTAGATTATAGTCTGGAATAACACATAGGATACTTTTTTTCCTACTATCCTACAAATATTATAAATGCGAATGTTTGTGAGGATGGTTGGATGGATGGATGTTTGTTACTCTTTCACGTCAAAACCGCAGAACGGATCTTGATAAAATTTGGCACAGAGGTAGATTATGGTCTGGAATAACACATAGGATACCTACTTTTTTTCGATATCACGCGGGCTAAGGCGCGCGTCTTACATAATACTAGCTGTGCCAAGCGATTATTATAGCGTGATGTTACATGCCTTTATTAATTTGTGATAATTAAGCTTTCTATTAAAGAATCGTTAAAATTGGTCCAATAGCTTCGAAGCCTTTTCGATACGAACAAACAAACAAAAAAAATCTTTCCTCTTAATAATATTAGTATAGATATTCTAACTAACCCAACTTAATCATTTACAAATAATAGATCTAAAACTTAAAAACTATGCCCTAGATCTCAAAAATCTATTACAATAACCCTTATTCGTATCACAATAAAGGTGACAAGATGATTTTCGAGCGCACCGTCCAGTTAATATAATTATACATTTTCATCACTTCTATTAATATAGACATAAGGGTGGTATTAGCATGTGTGCGGTATGTATGTCAGTTGTTCGGTAAACCGTTAGTTGGTTCGGCAAAGGTTACTTATGTGTGAAAGTTTGTAGAGGCGGAGTGACTGGCTTTAGTCTTTGGTGCTTAAGTGCGAAAACGTTTCCGTTGGCTTAAAAAAAACACTATGGTCTAGTCACAAGCGCTGGTACTATTACTGTCCCAGGATTGGTTGCTAGGTCGAGCAAAGTCTCAAGTAAATCACAAAATATTGCTTAGAGATTCTCACAGTGTTTTTTTTTATTTTTGTGTGGTATATACTTAACCTGGTATTTGACTTTTGCTTGATATGCCGTTGGTTGAAAAATAATCTCTCAGGCATTTTTCGTTGCCATGTCGATGGCGGGTTAGTGTTTCACGCGCTCCTCAAAAAGATGTCAGCAAAGCTGAGGAGCCTGCCGGGGTTGTGAGTTGTTCAAAAGAGATACCCGCGACCCCGGAACATAAAGAGCAAAAGAAGGAATATAGGTGGGTTTTAGTCCTTACATTTCTGACACTCCCCCCGCTCCGCCTACAGCGGGGGAGTTATTTGATGATCACATCCCCAAAAATAAAAAAGGTTGTTGTGTTCATGTTTGGTTTCCCAAAGTCGTTTTCCATCCCTGAAGCAAATGTTAATTATACAATATACACATAAATGACGTGACGACATGGTTGGCGCAGTGGCTGAGCGATCGACTGTTGCGCTGCATGTCGCGGGTTCGATCCCCGCACGGAACAAATATTGTATGACCAACAGATAGTTGTTCCGGGTCTGGCTATTTGTGTATAGTATGTGAGACAGGAGAATTTCCTAGTGTGGGGCAACGTTTTTTTTTATTTAAAAAAAACCGAAAATCAGACATTTTTTTATGGGTTCGAATTCCAGACCTATGACTTCACAGCCCTCCGGTCACAGTGTTATCATTATCGCTATCACTGCTTTATATAAAGTACTTGTGCATTTGATGGCAATAGGTCCTTTTTGTGGATGGTATATCATGAAAGAAGAAGAGAAAGAAAGAAAGAAAAATATTTATTTGTCTCAAATTACGACGAGCACACAAAATAACATATAAATAAACATTAAACATGCAAAGCATACAAATACATATATGGGACAAAATAAAAATAGCTTGCACGTCGTGACTGCGACAGGTCTGGTCAGGTTATCATCAAATAACTTACCCCACTCTGGGCGGAGCGGGGGAAGTTTAAGACTTTTACTGACTAAAACCCACCCATGTTCCTTCTTTGGCCTTCATGTTCCGGGGGCGCGGTTTTTTTTTCGAACAACCCGCAACCCTCCCATTATTACATGAGACTCAAACATAACCGTCGAAATTTTTCTAATCTAATAGGTCTGATGAAGGCTAGTGTCTAAACACCTTGTACCATTTTATTTTAGCACAAAGTAATTAAACCAAATCACAGTGACTGTTAGACTACTAAACAGAACATAAAAGTTAGACAGAAAAACTTTCACCATTGTCAGACCGTCTAACATTGAAAAACACTTTATATTGACATTGTACAGGTGTGTATTCTTCCTTTGACCTGCTTTTGTTAAATAACGCACATTTTAAAGAATAGCATAATTTCACAAGAAAAGATACCAATTCACTCTAATTTTGAAGAGATCCAGGTTATACACAAATGTTCTACGATAATTGACAAATGCTTGCACCGACTGGACAGGTTCACTCAATCTGTGTGGTGCTTTATTAAAAAGATTTTTGTCTGGACCTTAAATGAGACTATTACCTCTGAGTTTGTTTCGGTTGTTTTTTCCCAGAGTAGCCCAGTAATTTCTGAAAAATAGTTATTTTTAACTTTTGATGTGCAATAAAGTACATTCTATTCTATTTCAATTATGACTCTAACATAAATTTCACGTTATTAATTATATAAATTAATTTGTATTTTAAATTAATATTCGCAGCAAACAAAATGAACGCGTTGATGTCTTTTGTACGTAACAACGATAATCACAACATTACAAATGACTCGACACAAATAACTTTAAATAATTACCGCAATTATATACGAATCAATGTTTAACATTAATTTATATGTAATTGGGACATCGATTTATTAGATTATTTGGTTAAAACTTCATAGTTGTCACAGTAATAAATGTTATAACTTTGTCAAAGTCAGGCTCTTGAGTAAATTGTTGAGTAACATTATTTTAATAAGCTTGATTATGATCGATTGCTTTTATAGTTATGAAGCTATATTAGTCTAAAAGATCATTTTATCAGGCTTTACATACATAACAGTGTTTATCCCTTAGTACTTAAACCTTTTTGATTTTTGAGGGGTGTCATCACAGCAGAGGGGCTTGCCAGGGTCACCGCCTGCTGGGGTTGTGGGTTGTTCGAAAGAGATACGGCGGCCCCGGAACGGGTTGACTGGTAGAAAATGCCTATGGCATTAAGTACGCCTCTGTACTTTGTACTTGAAGTGTTAAATAAATAAAGGGCAATAAAAGGAACATGGTAAAAAAAGGGTGGAATTTAGTCAGTACAAGTCTGACACTTTCTCCCGCTCTGCCCAGACTCTCAGGGCGAGGGAAGTTATTTGGCGATTTCCCATCCGCAAAAAAGGCCCTGATGCTCAGCAATAGCGAGGCACATCGATCACATTCTATAGAAATTTCTCCATCTCCAAGTTTTCTACCACCATCATCGTCGCCTAGATTATTTTATAATCTCCTTATACAAAAAACTGGTCTAGAATCTCTAGACATTACGGTAGTCGCCACAATGTGTAGTTAATTGACACAGCCGGTATGACAGGCTAACGGTAGCCGAGTTGTTTTCCTAGCGGTGTGCCTAGGCCGGGTCTAGCGATTATTGACTTGTTTCCTTGTTACTGGTTGTTTATCTAGGATTAATCGAGCTGGTCTGGTAATGGGTTTTTGATGTTTTTAAGGGTGGAGCATAATAATATAATACTACGAACAACTGAAAGTATTCCTCTGTAATTTTTACTTAGAATCTCATTCAAGTAACTGCGAAAATATTTACCTAATATTTCTAAGCTAGCCTTGTAGATTCTTCTTTAGACGCTTGTTAACTTTTGTTAGTTTCGCATCTTATTTTACGTTTTGTAAAGTAAGCAATGACTTATTGTCGGGCCTACGCTGTTCTCTCATACTATTAATAACGCTGTAACAACAACATTGTGAAACCAAATGATTTTAAAAGAGTAACCATGGAGTTTTTTGCCGGTTCTTCTCCATAGGAAACGACTAACCCGAACCGTGCGCCTTTTCTCGCCGTTTTATAAGTGCCCATGTAAGCCTATGTGAAATAAAATATTTTGATTTGGCGCACTTAGCGTTCAACCATACAAACTCATCAATCTTAGGAACTACTAGTTCGAATTGAAAAATCGATTGATTACTGTTGAATAGCATTTTTATCGAGGAAGGCTATAAGCTGTATAACATGCTACGACCCTTAGTTGTGCCATTGCCGTGTGGATGGCCCGTTCGTGTTCCACGAGCACATCAAAGAGATGTCAGCAAAATAGAGACGCCTGCCAAGGCCACGCGAGGTACCATGGTCAGGGAATACTAAGGGCAAAATGGGTTTTAAGAAGTAAAAGTCTGACTCTCCCTTTCGCTTATTGAGGTACTTTCGAGGTTATTTGATGATTTCCTATCTTGTTAACTATTGTGCTTTTTGAGTACGTAAATCGCTCATTTTTGTGCTTATTTGCTGGTAGTTTGGCATTTTAAAGTTCTCTGGTTTTAATTTGCAAAATGTAAGAGAAGTAAGGTGATTACTTAAATCACTTAACGATGGTTTTTTGGCAGTTTTATTAACCAATCAGACATGTGATATAAGAGTAGGAGGGAAGTCTAATCTAGGATCTAAAACTTGCCTCCGTTATGGGATAGATAATTTTTACAAACAGTCTCTTTAAATCCTTTTAGTTATTTTTACGCACGGTCTTGTATTGATAAAGGGTCTTGACAGACAGACAGACAAACGAACGGATAACAAAGTGATCCTAATACTTTTGCATGTTTTTCTTTTAGAGACCGAAATCTAAAAATGTCGTTCTGGATAGTTCTTTACAGATTTTTCGCTGTTTTCTCTAATGACCAGTCAATTATGGAAAGTAGTTTTTACTTTTTCTAAATATCTTTCCTCATTAAATCCACATATGTACTTACATCTACATAAATATGCAGTGCCTAAGCCCATCGAACTCTCGACTGCCCGGCGCTGCGCAGGAGTTGATACTTGACGTCAATAACTGTACTATCCCCGTTTCCTGGCTTACGGGTTTGTGATACGGGTGTTATATGTGGGGGATAAGCAGGTTTCCCAGTAACAACTAGCAAACCTGCTTATCCCCTTCGTATCGTTGTTAGAGGATATGTTTTATGGTGATTTTGAACGGAGGTAATTAATTTTATGGGTAGCAGCATGCTTCCTTATGGGTCTATTAATCATTTTGTGGGAACAGACAGATATATTGTGTGTAATTTAATTGACTTGACGATGCCCTGGTGGTTGAGAGATTGTCATGCTCACTTAAATGTCTTACTGATGGTGGCGTGTGTGTCAGGTCATTTAGTTCCCTTCAAAATGGTTGAGCTGAATTGGGGTTGATATATGCGTCATGTTCGTGAACGGGCGCTGTCAGTCGTGACTGGTCATCTCTTAGCCGCCGCGGTTTGTTTTAATTAACTAATTCATACATCAAAGTCTTGTTATTCGTTTTACTCTGGACGCTCTTAATATGCTCGTTTTTCTACATCGTTCTCACATGTATGTATAATCTCAACATGAATGATGTCTCCACGATTTTATGAAAAAAAAATGATTTAAAAGAGTGACCATGGAGTTTCTTGCCCATTCTTCTCCATAGAGATCTACGCTTTGAATGGGCAACTACAGTACTTTTGCAAGTTATTATGTCTTGTAACTGGGACTGTTGTTTTTATGACATGACATTCAAAACTGCCTGTAATGGTCTAATTGAAATAAATGGTTTGAGTTTGAGTTTGATAGGGTTAATACAGGATTATGGGATGTGTTAGTTTAGTTTGTGAGAATCTTTTAGTATTCCTTTATTCGAGAAAATATGTACAACATGACAACAAGACGTCAATCCAAGTTATTTCGTTAGATACATAATGTCCCGTCTGTAACCCGTCTTATAACGGTTATGCAGAGATGTGACTTAAAGTACATGCATCCAGATTTGCCAGTAACGTTTAAGTTTCAGTGTAATATGGGGGGTTGCGGGTCGTTAAAAAAAAAATACCGCTGCTCCGGAACACAAAGGGCAAAAGATGGATGAATGGGTGACATGGATGGGTTTCAGATAGTAAAAGTCTAATACTTGCTTCCGCTCCGCTCTGAGCAGGAGAAGTTATTTGATGATTTCAAATCCGAATAAAAAAAAACAATGTCATATGGGGCGAGCCTATTGTCATCAATCAAGTACATTTCCAAATTCCGTCGCAGCTACTGAGAAATATATATATATATACTAGCTGTGCCCAGCGGTTTAACCCACTGCTTACCACCCTTCTCACTTAGGGGTTTTTAAGATAGATAGTAGCCGATTCTCTGACTTACTGAATATGCATAAAAAAAATCATAAGAACCGGTCGAGCCGTTTCGGAGGAGTATGGGAACGAACATTGTGACACGAGAATTTTATATATTAGATTTAAAACGTTGGCCCCACATTAGGATTTTTTCCGAGTATCGTGGGTGCGTTTACAAACATTGAAACTCACATACACTAGCAACCAGACCCGGAACGACTACCTGTAGGTCATAAAAATATTTGTTCCGTACGGAGAACCCGCGACACGCAGCACAGCAGTCAATCGCTCAGCCACTGCGCCAACCATGCCGTCAAATTCAAAGTTGGAAATAAAAGTTTTTCGATTAAAATTCTAACCAATATATCTTTGTTTCAGGTTCCACCATCAGCCCACTGCTCAAAATCATGCAACAGTCATAGCAACATACAAATTAATAAACAAAATGGGTCCACCTCTATGTACATGGCCTTATAGCCATCCGCAGAACGGCGAAAGTGACAAATGTGAGAAATCAAGTGACGATGTACATAAAAAGTGTTTTTTGTTCCAATCAGTTGACAATGTCCGAGTGCTATGTTTAAATTTTACATTTGCGTTGTTATTCTTTCAAGTGTTGTTAAGTTTGAATTCTGTGAGGGCGGGGCCTGTTATACTCAACATGGATTATTCGCAAGGTGAGATATTATACTTTTTTTTAAATTAATCATATTACTATTTAGAAAAAAACCAGCCAGTTACAAACTTGCAACATAGCAGCCATATCTTTTGACTGCGTAGACTTAGAGGGTTGATTTTTTCACAGATCTAAGGGACCATTGACTTTAACTTCACTTTTTAATGTCAACTCGATACTTCTACACGTTTCCGAGATAAATGGTCTTGACAGACAGACTGGCAACAAGTGATCCTATAAGGGTTCTGTTATTTTCTTTTGAAGTGTGGAACCCAAAAAAAGTACATATGAGATGAAAATGATTAAATTCAACCGTTTCAACAATTTTAAATTCGATCAATTTATATAACTTGGAGTCGCGTTATACGTAATCTCGATCCTCGGAATTGCATCTACAATTTGTTTCTTGTGTAGATGGTACTAATAATTATGACCAAATCCGAAAGGAGACTGTTTTCGGTAAACTTAGAGACCAAGTTTTCTAGGGCTTAATAATAATTCGCCATATTCCCATAATACCTAACGTAACAGGTCCATATAAGAAGTTATGAATAAAATCCTTTCCTCTGTAGCATACATTATAATAAAATGCATTCTTAAAGGCTGCAAGTTTTGTATGAAATTACACAATATGTAAGTTTACCTAATTCAATGTACATGACGCTCTTCATTTAATTTTTTTTCATCTAAATGAAAACGAAAATACTTCAGGAATTCCTACATAAACACATAATATATATGCTACTATATACTCCTCGCTGGTAACATCCTCTTAGCAACAGACATTATTTAAAATACTTTTCACTTACCAAAACTAATGAAGCATGCCACAATGTGACAGTCTAACAACAATCGTTGAGAAAGTGAAAAGTGCGAGTGTTAATAATTGTATGTTCTCTAATGAGAAATACTGTGGCGAATTCGTTTTGGTAAAAGTGAACTACCTATTTTTTTTGTTAAACGAGAGTTTGCGTATATTTAAAAAGGCTTTAATTATTAGTTTATAGCTTTTGCCTGCGGCTTCGCTCGTGTTTAATTCGGGGTAACACAGTTCCCTTTTCCTGATTTGCAGGTATTTTTCGTTGGTAATAAAGAGTGTGTGTACCAATTTTGTTTCCTACCTTGAAATCTGTGAGAAGTCCCATATAAAATTTCATCCCCTCTTTTATTTTAAGGGGTTAGGGCAGATTTCCAAAAAAAATATGCACGATGTCTTTGTTGGCGACAAATAGTCCACATACCAATTTTTACCTTACCTTGAAAATTGCGGAATGCTCCATACAAACTTCCACCCTCTATTTTAGGGAAGGTGAGGGGTTAGAAAAGTCAAAAAGTATGCTTATGTCCGTCTCCAGGGTCTCAACTATCTCTGAACCAAAACTCATCAAAATCGGTGTTGCCATTTAGGCGTGAAGACGTAACAAACAAACTCATTTTCACTTCTAAAATATTATAGTAAGGATAATAGAATTGTTCGAAAGAGATACCGCGGTCCCGCTCCGCCCAGGGCGGGGGAAGTTATTTGATGATTTCCTAACCGAAAGCACTGGTAGAAGTGGTTAGCCAAAAACCATGCTAATAATGTTTGTAAACGCACCATGATGTAGGAGAAATTCCTAGTGTAGGGCAATGTTTTTTGAAATTAAACTAAACTAAAATTGTCACCCAATCTTCTAATTAAAGCAGGGCATAACAAACTGCCTGTAATACCTGAATGTCTGTGGGTTAGGCAGTGTTGCTGTACACCCACAATTCGCCAGTTATGTTTAAGTTAGTTTGAAGTCCCATGTAATCCCTATTACATGGGACTTCAAGGCTGGCTACCTAGCCAGCCTATTGCCATCAGTGGCGGTATTTTCATATAAGCTTAAAAGCTTGGCTTGCTTAAAATGGCTTTCCAAACAATCTGCTTGCCTTACGGACTTGCCGGAATATTGGCCCACAGGCACGCCACTGATTACCACCAACCAGGCAGAAATGCAGACCACGGTTGGCGCAGTGGCTGAGCGATCGACTGCTGAGCTGCGTGTCGCGGGTTCGATCCCCGCACGGAACAAATATTGGTATGACCTACAGATAGTTGTTCCGGGTCTGGCTCTTTGTGTATGTGAGTTTAAATGTTTGTAAACGTACCCACGATACAGGAGAAATTCCTAGTGTGGGTCTTTGTTTTTAAAAAAAAGCCAGGCTCCGTGGCTGCTACTAAGTAATTCCTGATGGAAATACAAAAAAACACTACCCATCCCAGGAATCGAACCCAGGACCTCACCCTCAGTAGTTGCGCTTGCAACCACTCGACCAATGAAGCAGTTAAAGCGGTAACCTAGTTAGTCACATCACGTATAAATATATGTTATTACTTAAATTAGCTCTATATTCATAGTCGCTCAGGTAGATCGACACAGTCTACTATTATACTTATAGCTTCATTCTTTAAGCTGAATCACTGTCTCTCAAGATACAGGTTCCCTAGTTTGAGAGGCAGGGTTTTCCATATTGTGTACAGATTCCAGTTCTTAGCTTATATCGCATTGTGTTACTACCAAAGTTCATTTAATCTGTGTAAATTTATAACATGCTAAATCTGTATTTTTGTGAAATAAAGTTATTTATTATTATTATTA
Organism: Ochropleura plecta; assembly: GCA_905475445.1. Taxonomy (NCBI): domain Eukaryota; kingdom Metazoa; phylum Arthropoda; class Insecta; order Lepidoptera; family Noctuidae; genus Ochropleura; species Ochropleura plecta. The sequence continues at coordinate 5,667,317 of FR997750.1, read as the reverse complement.
TTATTTCGTCCTTGGCCTAGTCAAATATTAATGAATACATTTATAATCAGTACAACCGGGCCATAGAAATACAAGTCCTAATATGGCTTACAGTTTTGACTTTGATCAAAGTGAATGAAAGTTAAAAATTGTGTTTATTAATTGACTTACCTCCGCCACGCGGTTTCACCCGCGTAGACCGGGATAAAAGTGACTATGTGTTTATTATTAACTGGCTTTTGCCCGCGGCTTCGCTCGCTTTAAATTCGGGGCAACACAGTTCCCCTTTCCTGATTTAGAGGAACCTGCTACCTGTAGTTTTTGCCCTTGCGCCTTATTTATTGTAATAGCAATGCTAAGTTTTCACTTTTCTTCCCTCTTTCTCCCTCATATCTCAATCTTTTATAAAAAAATAAATGCCTATGTCTGTCTCCAGGGTCCAAACTATCTCTGTACCAAAATTCATCAAAATCAGTTGAGCCATTTAGGCGTGAAGACGTAACGAACAAACAAACTCACTTTCGCGTTTATAATATTAATGAGGATTATAACTTTATGCACAATTTAAAACTGTACAAAAGCGAACTTAATATCTGGACATTCTACACACCCTTTTGGGTGACGCAGAGACAAAAGGCAGTAGGGGCAATAACAGAAGAAAAGGAAACTAGAAAATATTTTCATCACATAATATCATTCCTGTTATTCCCTGTAAGGAGTTGTGTACCTTATAGTACCCCCATATTTCACCAATTATGTTTTTAAGTTGCAGTTTGCTGAACTGGGCCTATTTGGCGCAGCCAAATACTGAGACATGAGATTTGAAAAACATGGCCGTAAATTGTTTGGTTAATAAATCGATACCCACGCTAAATATCAGCTGTCTCAAGCTGCTATTAAATCATTCGGACACAACCGTAATATTTGAATAACCGTGTTTTACACAACCATCTTTATCTGGTCGGGTCGGCTTCCAGTCTAACCGGAAACAGCTGAGTGTCAATAAAAAACCAATCACATCACACTAATTATAATAATGCAAAAGTTTGTATGTTTGTTAATACTTTACGCTGAAACGGCTCAACGGATTTGGATAAAATTTGGTATGTAGGTAGCTTATACCCTTGATTAACACATAGGCTTTTTATCCGGCGGGTGAAAACGCGGGTCGCTATTAGTACTACTAATATTGTAAATGCTAATGTTTGTGAGGATGGATGTATGGATGTTTGTTACTTTTTCACGTCAAAACGGTTGAACGGATCTTGATGAAATTCGGCACAGACTTAGATTGTCTGGAATAACACACAGGATACTTTTTATTTCACGCGGGCGAAGCCGCAGGCGCCAGCTAGTAATGCAAAAGGCAAAGTACTTTATCATGATCTGAAATTGTTTAAATACAAGCTGTCACGATGAGAAATACTCGAAAAGTTAAAAAAGAAAAAAGATTTATTTGGCTCATGTGACACAAAAACATAAAATTAAATTTAAAAAAAACTAAACACAAAAATTTAATAATTATTGTGTATCTCACGGCTGCGCCAAATAGGCCCAGTTCAAACTGCAGCAACTAGTGTCCGACTCTAGATTTGAAATGAACCTGTTAGGTGTAAGCTTAGGCATCTCAAAAACTCAAGAATCAGGGCCAATATCCTCATTTTGGTCGCGACGTAGGCGACCAGCGGACATACTTTCACTTCCTGACTACCAGGCGCGCAGGAGCATCAACTAGGTCGATGACAGTGTGTCATTCCGTAGCTGTGGGCTCGCTTTCCGAAATAATCCGAATCGAATCGAACGAAACCCGAATCGATTAGGAATGCCGATGTTAATTAACGAGTTGATTGGAGTTGGTATTTTGTGTGATATTTATCTTTTAACTAACAAGAAAAGTACTATCGAGAAAATAGATAGTTAAATAGGCTTGTCAGATACACTTGCCCATGAATGTTAAGTTATCGAAAGTAAATCAAACAGACCAGGTAATAAGTAATTTAAGTATTTTTTAAAACTTTAAACAGTGGTTGTTTAAAGTTTTAAAGACATGTTAAAATTATTTCCATTTGTTAGTGTAAACAATTGTTGGTGGACCAAATAAATAAAATATATTTTTGACTGTCTTGCACGGTTTCACTCGCGTCTTTAGTTGCTGCCCCGCTCCCGTGGGTAGTAGCGTGATGGTGTATAGCCTATGTTACATCCTGATAATGTAGCTTCCTATAAGTGAAAAAATTGTTATAATTGAGCCGGTAGTTTTGGAGCCTATTCGATACAAACAATAAGACAAATCTTTCCTCTTTATAATATTATAAAAAGTGTATATTTAAATAAACCAAAGAAAAAATCAAGTAAATCTAACGAGCCTGGCTATTTATGTCTTTTGTTGACCGTACTTATTACTTTTAAGTCAAATGTTGCGACGCGGAGTTTATGTTTAGCAGTGCAAGGAACCTAATTTCGGGCCACAAGCTTATAAGATTTAAGCTCGTGGCCGTAATAAGAACTTACGCAACAATCTTGTTTGTTGGAACGAAGTTCTTTATGGAGCGTTGCGAAAGGGGCTATACAAAAAAAATTAAGACCAAAAGTTGTAACTACACTTTTTGCTATAGTTGTAAGCCGTGTGGAGTGCGCGTGTTTCTCTCTCTCTCTCTCTCTCTCATAGAATTTTCGTTTCGTCTTTCTATTTCGCATTGAACAGTGTGGTGTCGCGACGATTATTTTTGTTGAGTGTATACAGGTTTTTTGTACATGATTAATAATAACTTCGTTCCTTCCGGGTGTCCCTTGACACCTCTCAAGTTTTTTGTTATAATTTCGTAAATTGTTAGCCAACAGCGCCCTCTTATCACTGTCATTCTATCGTTAAAAATCCTTGTAGCATCCTTATTAAAGACATTACAATATAATGTTGGGAACAAATCGCTCTGTCTAATGTCACATGCCCGCTTGGTGGTATTCGTGTGTTAAAATCAAAACTGCCCGGAATCAAAGTTTTTGTACAAAAAATATTCTCTATGTCAATAAGTATTTTAAATGTCTTGGCATTTTACGGCGCGTTAGTGTTTCACGCGCGCCTCAAAGAGATGTCAGCAAAGCAGAGGGGCCTGCAAGGGCCTCCGCCTGCCGGGGTTGCATGTTGTTCGAAAGAGTTACCGCGGCCCCGGAACGTAAAGAGCAATAGAAGGAACATGGGTGGGTTTTAGTCAGTACAAGTCTGACAATCCGCCCCGCTCCTCCCCGTTCCGACCAGAGCGGAGGAAGTTATATGATGACTTCCCACCCCAAAAAAAAAAATTGCAAAAAATAACAAAAGTAAAACACAAGGAAACCTGTTCGTTTAGCCATGAAAGTTTTCTGAAGATGCTTGTTTTAGCCTTAATTACTGCTGCGGGTAATTACTTGATAAATATATTAGATAAATATTAATCAACAATAGAGGTGTAATATTCAAACCTGTTTTAAACTTGTACATACACAAGCAGCCAGACCCGAAACAATAACCTGTAGGTCATACAAATATTTGTTCCGTACGGGGATTGAACCCGCGACACGCAGCGTAGAAGTCGATCGCTCAGCCATTGCGCCAACCGTGCCGTAAAACTACTATTACATTTGCATTTTTTTACATTGCTATTATTATTATACTAGGCTGAAAGTTTACAAAATTAGGCATAGCCTGCAATATTTCCAAAGGAATGATGTTTTTGTATAATGTATTTTTGAATATGGATCTAGCGGTACCTTTGTCTTTCTCTCCTTCAGATAGGGCAAGATTTGCGTTAAGACATCGGCCATGTTTTCAAGACACATAACAAGTTTTAAACCCATTATATGGGTCTGGTTTTATGTAGACCGACTACTTGGTTACAGTATAAAGATAACCAGTGAACCAACGAGACCTTTTTTGTGAAATCAGTCGCGGTTTTTAGGGTTATTAACTAAACTTTTTATTACACATACAAAACATAATTATTTGACTCGATGCATCAGCCTCTGTTATATAAAGCTTGCTTAGAATTCCTGTAGAGACGCTTTACATGTTGAATAACCGACTTTTAAAAAATACACAAAATTTTATAATATTAAGTAAGGATTTAAGTATCGCCTGGTACTTAAATCCAGCGAAAGTGAGTTTGTTTGTTACGTCTTCACGCCTAAATGGCTAAACCGATTTTGATGAATTTTGGTACAAAGATAGTTGGGACCCTGGAGACGGACATAGGCTTTAAAAATAAAAAATATTTTTTTTAACAGTGAGAATTGAGGGACAAAGGGAAGCAAAGGGAAAACTTAGCTTTGCTATTACAAGGAATAAGGCGCTAGGGCAAAAACGACAGGTAGCAGGTACCTGCAAATCAGGAAAGTGGAACTTTGTTACCCCGAATTTAACGTGAGCGAAGCCGCGGGCAAAAGCTAGTAACTTTATATACGGAAGTTGGTGGCATAAATGACCTTAAAAAAAAACAAACTTCCGGACTACTTTTTAATGTTTTTTTGTCATAGAAGTTTTTTCCTAATTGAAATACTACTAATATGTCTACTGTGGCTTAGTGCTCACTATCGTTTTCCAGGCAGGTTTGCGTAGTATGATATTATCTGTAGGCACTGTTTAGATATTATCTTTTTAAGTTGCTTTTAAATACATCCACGGAAACAGATAGGATTGGACTTTAATTTGTGGGATTCATAGCATATTTACTTTCTGATTCATCAGACTAGCATACCGTCAGTCTATTAAATTGGAATCCTACTTTTAGAAAATTAAGATAAGGTATATATTATGATAATTAAATGTGTACCTACTTAAATTTAGGTTAACACATTCATATTTTAATTACTAATCTCTTCCTGTTCTCTTCTCATACTCTACTGTCTACGTTTCTTTTCTTCATATAGTACTTCCTCTCGCAGGCCTGCTGGTAGAAATTTCTTTAGAAATAAGCTGTGCCTTTGTACTCTATGTTTTTTATGATGTTTCCCTGTGTTTTCTTCTGTTTGTACATAAATCCTTGCTAATTTTATAAAAGCGAAAGTTAGTTTGTTTGTTTATTTGTAACGTCTTCACGCCTAAATAGCAAAACCAACTTTGATGAATTTTGGTACAGAAATAGTTTGGACCCTGGAGACGGACATAGGCTAATATTTGTATTTTATAAAAAGTGAGAAATGAGGGAGATAGAGGGAAGAAAAGGGAAAACTTAGCTTTGCTATTACAATAAATAAGGCGCAAGGACAAAAACTACAGGTAGCAGGCACCTGCAAATCAGGAAAGGGGAACTGTGTTACCTCGAATTTAACGCGAGCGAAGCCGCGGGCAAAAGCTAGTTATTAAATAAATAAGCTAGTAGCTAAATAATAACAGCCGTGCGGATCAACATCCAGGCTAGACCAGGCCCCAGTCATATATTACATACCGACTTTCTTCCCAGCTTCAGCCGTTGGCTGTCATTTGTAGATCTTTGGCGGTCGTTCCTGGTCAGTGGCTCCAAAGTCTAACAAACAGTCTTGCCAAAAAGTATTACATACTAGCTGGCACCCGCGGCTTCACCCGCGTTAAATCGAAAAAAAGTATCCTATGTGTTATTCCAGACCATAATCTACCTTTGTGCCGAATTTCATCAAGATCCGTTCAGCCGATTTGACGTGAAAAAGTAACAAACATCCATACATCCACCCTTTCATCCTCACAACCATTCGCATTAATAATATTAGTAAGATAGTAGGAAGTAGGATTTACCCAGTTATTGGAGTTCCTTGATAAAAAGAAATTGATATGACAAACCTAGTCAATAGCTCTGAATTCCAAGTTGTTGTGAATATGTATTGAATGTAGGTCAATAACCGGAGGACATCATTTTGTGACTCATAGTTATCTTGCATTCATTTTGGTTATTTGGGTGTTAAGGCGTCTACACACCGAGTGTTTTTGTTTGTCTGTATTTAAAATGGATTTTCATAAAGTTTTATTAGTAGTTCGCTTATTAGTTCTATTCATGAAAATGGTGTACGTAGCTACATCTTTTTAGCGGATGAGTAATCATCATAATAACTTCGGGGGGAGTGTCAGACTTTTACTAACTAAAACCCACCCATGTTCCTTCTTATGCCCTTTATGTTCCGGGGCCGCGGTAACTCTTTCGAACACCCTGCAACCCCAGAATAACCCGCAACCCCCGGAAAATAGGTAACTGGGTTCGTTTCTAACCTCTTATCCTCGAAATTTGGAAGACTGATCAGTAAATCTTTTCTCAACTTTCATTCCTACTGCTGTAAAATATTCTACCAAACAACAACAGAGTCATCCATATACGAGTAAAAGTTTGACATGTTGTTAGAAACTGATGCAGGCTGGATTCCTTTCTAATAACTTTAAGCGGAGATCTCCTCCATTCCTTTGAGATAAAACATTGCGAGTCCAAGTAACAGGTAGATAAGAACTATACCTACTTTTCCTAATGTGAGAAGGGCATATGGCAGAAGCTAGTCCCTACATCCGTGTATAACCTGTTTCTTTATTTATAGTTTGTACTGAGCCTATAATTATTAAGTATACACCCATGTCTTTACTGTTACTCCTATCGTTTAGAAGAAAATCTAGCTTTCTAGAGAGCGGTAAAGTATGTGATATTAATGAAAAACTTGTCTTGGTTGACTTGTGGTGTAGGGACTAATTACTTAGAAAATGGGTGGGGGTATTTAACACGGTTTCGTTAGCTTTACCTGTAACTTATTAAACAAGGTGTAGTTTTGCACCTTCGTCAAAATTCAGTAGGTGGTCAGTAATAATTATTTGTGATCACCTCTTGAATTTACAAATTAAAGTTTGATTGATTATAATATATTAATCTAATAATATACGCTGCGTTTTTAAGTAGTTCAAATATGTCAGAGGGTACGAAAAAGTAAAATCATTGAATTAACGTTTGTGTTTGTTTGTGTAAAGCACCACGTTTTTGTGTAAGATAAAAATAAGAGATATTTCTTTGCAGACTACAGATTATCAAATCTTATTTGAATGAAAGTTGCAATTTCAACCAATTACAGAAGTTTTTGAGAAATAAGGAACTAATATTCTGTTATTGAAAGAAAGAACTATAGAGTGTACAAAGAAATTCCCAAAAGGAAGAAGTACCTCTGGGTCACGTGATTGTATAAATGTTATTGTATTTTTGTTAATATGCAGTCCTCCTGTCGAATGCATCATTTCATTTTATTTCCTAGGCACCTTAATCATAATGTTATAAAAGAGAATAACCCAACTGCTATCCTATTCGTTCACACTAGATTCTTAAGCGCATATCTTTCAACATGTTTTTTTTCTGAATCATCAATAACAACATAATTATGTTAGTTACCAGAAAGTATGCTGTATGACCACACCTTAACTTAAATGTGTTTTTAATGTCGGCATGTCCACCTGTCCACACCGTTGACTAACAAGGCGTATCTCGACCCACGGCTGATTCACCACTTTCTTTTCTTTTTAAAACGGATGCTGTATAGGAAAATTCAGTCTCCGCTATTGCAACTCTGTGTTGTTGTGAGTTTTAAAATATTATTTGTACTCATCGAATTTATTTCAGTTAAACCATTTTTGTTTTTGCTGTTGGGAAATCATCAAATACCTTCCCCCGCTGTGAGCGGAACGGGGGCGAGAGTCTGACTTGTACTGACTAAAACCCGCCCCTGTTCTTTCTATAGATAGATAGAATATTCTTTATTAAGTACACCATACAAATTACAAGAATAACAATACAACATTAGTTTTACTTTATGCGAAACCCGAAACACGTGTCTAGTAGGTATGTTTATCTGAAGAATCCATGTACAAAATTCCAGAACTTTATCATGAAAAATCAGAAACTTATAAGCTTGTTATTTTAACCTGGTTGTCCGTTCAAAACCACGGTCACCGCGCGGCACAAACGACACCGCACGTGTGTACTGTCGCTTTGACCTGCCGTGACCTTGTTGCGCGCCGTATGTTTTCGTATACCTACTAAGTGTCCAACTCGTAACCTATTATAATTATTTTTAGGACAAAATATAACATGGTGTAAAAACTATTGGAATCGATTCAGTTTCTAATTCTGAACAAACTATATTCAGGTTTCACATATACTAAAAAATAATGTTGTATACAACTTATAAATAGGGTGACACAATGGTGTGCGATCTTATCTCAAACACTGATCTTTTCAAGACAACCTTTGGATGGATTTAAAGGGGGAGAGAGTACTGTAGGTAGTAGTGGTGTTTAATTTTTACAAAACGAAATATAAATAAATAAATAACTTGTATCTCTATGTAGATGAATGGGTAAGAAACTCCATGGACACTCTTTTAAATCATAATATTTTTACAAATTACTTAGAACATATACGGAATGTACAAAATTTTATTCAGCTCTTATTTTCAAAATTTATTTATTTAATAATTTATGTGTACACAAGAAAAACATAAGGAAACATCATAACAATTTAGAGTGCAAAGGCGCAGCTTATTACCAAAGAAATTTCTACCACCAAACACAGGAAGAGAATAGTAGATATTTAAAATATGAATGTCTTAACTATATGTAGCTGTATACATAACACAAAATATACAAAGAAATATGTAAATACAATATTATAAATATTCACTATTGAGAGGAAAGATAATGATTCATTTCATCAACTGTATTTTTCTACCATTTTTTCTCTAATTTAGTGGGAACATTACATTTGACATAATTACGTACAGAGAAAGGGACACACGATAAGTAGTACACAACTCAATCAAGCCTGTAATCTATAAAGGGTCAGGCAGTGGTAACAATACCCACTTTTCGCCACTTGTGTTCCAATCGAGGGCTCATAGGAGCTAATTTCCTTTAAAACAACGCATATCTCATCTGTCTAAAAGGAAGTAATATCACGCGAAGTAAATGCATTTAAGGAAATATGTTAGGAAGTCATCACTAAGCTCTGTAATTTTGAATTTAACAAAAGAAATGAATGCCAGATTATTATCAGATAGTGAATAGCTATTTACGAGTGTTTATCAACACATTTGTTTGCAATAATTATTCTTGAAATGCATATGTCCCTGGAATTTAATTTTGCTAATTTTATGTTCATTGCATGGGTATTACAGCTTTAATAAGCTAGAAATAAAATCAAGGGCAGCTGCCGGGGTTGCGGGTTGTTCGAAAGAGATACCGCGGCCCCGGAACGTAAAGGGCAATAAAAGGAACATGGGTGGGTTTTAGTCAGTAAAAGTCTGACACGCCCCCCCGCTCCGCCCAGAGCGGGGGAAGTTATTTGATGATTTCCCACACCAAAAAAAAAGGACAGCTAAATCCAATCTGACAAATTATTCACAAAACAAAAATAATATTTCATTTCATTGTAGTTTTGCCATTTATAAAATAGAAAACTTCCTGTAGGAATGTAAGTGGATGGCTAAAGCACTGGGACAACATCTTGGTGGCTTAAATAGATATTGAATAAATTAAAATCCACTTAGCTGTTTCTGTTACCAACTCCAGGATTTAGCTGTCTTTGATTCTATACGCCTTTATCCTATTCTCTATTTCCTTTGTTTTTAAATCCTATTTAAAAAAGTATTGGCAGTTTGTTCGACTCTTCATGTTACCAGAGGGCTGGTCTTAATTTTGGCCAAAGACTCAGCATTGTCATCCAACGTGGCAATGCTGCCAGCCTTCTGGGCACTTTTCCTATTGATAGCGATGTAGATGAATTATTGACACCCTGTAATTGTTTTCACCTTTCTGTGACTTGTACATACATATTTAACTTTGCAAAAAGAAACCTAAATCATTGTGTATCCCTGGCTTAATTTATGATTTTCAGATATTCAAGATTACACTTATACTTACATTTTCGGCTATATCCGTAAACCTAACCTCTTAGAAAAAATATTTTTCTTAATGATCACGTAAAATCTAGCTAGTACTATTTAAACTTATATCAGGCAAAATTACAGGTTAGTATACAGAAACAAAACATTTTGAGTTTTTAGGGACCTCGATTAAAAATGTCAACGGTTTCCGAACCCTACTTAATACTACTAGTTGAGCCCCAGCTTGGACCCTGCAAAAAGAGGTTGGCTATTTAATAGAGGCCAAAGCAAAATTACATCAGAAGGGCCTACCAGGGCCACCACCTGTCGGGGTTGCGGGTTGTTCGATAGAGAAACCCCGGAATATACCTAAAGGGCAAAAGGAGGAACATGGGTGGGTTTTAGTGATAGTTGGACACTTCCTGGGGAGAACCTGGTCCACCCAGAGCGGGGGATGTTATTTGCTGATTTCCAATTCGCAAAAATAAAAATCGAAAATTACAACGTTCATTGAAAGGTTAGTTTCGTCTCTACGACGCAATATAATTGATATTTCCATGCCAATAAGCTAAATTAGTCTAGCTCATTGAAATGGACAAGATTGATTAATTTATAGATTCGATCGTCTGATTAATATTCTATTACATATATATCCTGTCTAAGCTAGACTTATGATTCATCATGCATTTCACCGAAATCGGTACAGTGATTTTGGAGTGATCGATTGTAAAAACAAACACTTGAATTAATTTCCTGATACATGTTAGTGAAGAAACTAGGTTATGTGAAACGGCCAGGAGGACTATTATCTCAACTACACTCGAGAGCAATTAATCCGGGTCACTTCAAGAAACCTGCAAATCTCGGAAACTAAGAATGCTAGCTTATTGAAATAAATTGTGTTTAATAGAAAATATTATACTCCCTAAATGAAAGTATGTATTCAAATTTATTTACTAAAAATTACTTAATGAAAAAAAAGTGACCCGGATTCATTGCTCTCGAGTGTAGGTCCGCCTACTTTAAAAAGCGTTTTAAAAAAAAAAACGAAAGTTCCATTTAATTGTAGGCCATAGCCTTATTTATTGATATGAAAGACACTATAAGCAATTTATAATAAACATGCGAATTATTTTAAATTGGTACGCGTAAATTAATTTATAGCGAAATGTCACTTTATATATTATAATTTGCTTGAAAATTATTACAGTTACAAATCATTGGCATTGATATTAATTAGGTTTATAGTCTTCTCCTTTGTTTATGTTTGCACTAGCTTTTGCCCGCGGATTCGCTCGCGTTAAATTCGGGGTAACACAGTTCCTCGGTTTTTGCCCTAGCGCCTTATTTATTGTAATAGCAATGCAAAATTTATTTATTTAATTTTTTTTATTTTCCCTTTTCTTCCCTCGTTTCTCATATCTCAATCTTTTTAAAAAAAAATAGCCTATGTCCGTCTCCAGGGTCCCAACTATCTCTGTACCAAAAATCATCATAATCGGTTCAGCCATTTAGGCGTGAAGAGGTAACAAACAAACAAACTCACTTTCGCTTTATAATATGATATATAAAATATAAATATAATATAGTAAGGAGTAAGGATACAATTAAATACATTTCAAATTCGTTTACTTTCTAGATCATTTATATTTTTTGTTCGGATTGTAAGTGCCTAACAGGGTAAAAAGAGTATAGAATATCCTACTTAATATTATAAATGCGAATGTTTGTGAGGATGGATGGATGGATGTATGGATGTTGGTATGATGTATGGATGTCTCTTTTACGTCAAATGGCTGAACGGATCTTGATGAAATTTGGTACAGAGGTAGATTATGGTCTGGTATTATACGTATATATGCGAATGTTTGTGAAGATAGATGGATGGATGTATGGATGTTTGTTACTCTTTCACGTCAAAACGGCTGAACGGATCTTGATGAAAATTGGTACAGAGGTAGATTATGGTTTGCTATTATATGTGCGAATGTTTGTGAGGATGGATGGATGTTTGTTACTCTTTCACGTCAAAACGGCTGAACGGATCTTGATGAAAATTGGCACAGAGGTAGATTATGGTCTGGAATAAAACATATGATTTTTTTTCGATATTGCGTGGGCGAAGCCGCGTGCACGAGCTAGTTATATATTTATAAGTACTAGCTATGCCCGGTATGCGTTGCAATGCACTTTTTACTATACCCTACCTACCCTACTTAACGGGACTATATCCTATATCCATCTCCTGGTTCTAAGCTTCCTCCCCACCAATTTTCAGCCAAATCTGATCAGCCGTTCTTGAGTTATAAATAGTGTAACTAACACGACTTTCTAATATAAATGTAGATTGTTTAAACTAAAAAGAATCTAACAAAACATGGTATTTTGTAGTAATTGTTGAGGTATCAATTATAACTATGTCAGGAGTGCAAGCGCGACTGGTTTGTGAACTGTACTTTGTTCTGTGACGTGAATGTGAAGAGTCGAGTGCCACAGTGCAGGGGAATTACAGTAGTACAATTTTTTTACTTTTTTAAAATTCCGTAACGAAATGGCTAAGACGGAACTCTTATAGATCTGTAGAACGTAAAAAAACTTTCAACAAAAATTGGCCAGAATAAAGTTTGATGATTTATTTTTGAGATAAGGGATTTCTTCGTCAAACTGTAGCAGTAACTTTTTGCTTTGGATTAATCTTTAACCCTTACTAATACTTTTCACGCCTAAATGGCTAAACCGATTTTGATGAATTTTGGTACATAGATAGTTGGGACCCTGGAGACGGACATAGACTAAAAAACATTTGTTTGTATATTGTGTGTTGCTTATTTGTTTAAACAACTGTCTGTAAAATTTTCATAGAGAGAATATGACCTTCTGACTGAAGACAAAGCACACTCAAGAAAGTACAATTTACACAAACGGTCACGGCGCTCGTCTCTAAGTTATTCTAAGTGTAGGCACAGTAAAGGCACAGTAATTCCGTTTAGATAAGGTGTCCAAGGTACCCATTTACGTGATTAATGCATTTAAATTCTGTTCTCACTTGGTAATTTAATGAAAAGTAGTATAAATAGGTGCTTTGGATTTGACAAGTGTAACCTTAGCCTTAGCAATTGCCGTATCATACATAAATAAGTCGAGAAAGAATAAAGGGCATATTTGAAAGTGCTAGATTTTAGATTAATTATTATTTCGATTAGTTTTGCTTTTTGGATAACATTTTTTTATTAGCTAGTATATTATTATATAATTATATAGGTACTGGCTGTCCTGCACGGTTTTTGCGTCTTTGGTTACTGCCCCGTTTCCGTGGGTAGTAGCGTGATATTACATAGCCTATATTACTCATTAATAATGCAGCTTTATAACTGTGAAAGAATTTTTCAAATCGGTTGAGTAGTTTTTGAGTTCAATCGTAGAAAATAAGAGGAAAGAAAAAAATACCTCTTTATTTATAATATTAGTTTAGAAAAATAATTCGACTCATTCAAGTTTTTACTTATTATTTCTGCTCAATCGTCATGTCTTTCTCATTTGTCAAGAACATTAATTATAAAACATCGTAATATGCGACAGCTGTTAAAAAAGCAATCCCATAATCCTAAAAGTTTTTTTCAACAGTTTCATTAATTAAATCACTCCCCCATTTCATTGACTAAACAGACTTGCATTACTTCTATTCATCGCCACAACGTGGCAACGCAACAATATTATTAAACTCGTTTTCAGAGTTAACCTGTCGGTCAAAGTTGTAGTTAACCGTAACCCGTTATAATACTCAATGGTTAGTTCTGACAACAGTCAACAATCTTAAGGTTACTTAGGTATACACCGTAAGTTACAAAAGTTCTGACAAGAAACCGGTCAAGAGCGAGGGTTCCTTACAAACTTGTTACATAAATAGCCATAGTTTATGATTGATTTAAAAGAGTTACCATGGAGTTTCTTCGGAGAGCTAGAGGAAGACCAAAGAAAAGATGGATTGATTGTGTAAGGAATGATATGAAGGAGAAAGGAGTGAATGATGCTGTGACGTCTGATAGGGGGAGAATGGAAGAAGAAAACGTGTTGCGTCGACCCCAAATAGAATGGGACAAGGGCAAGAAAATGATGATGACCATGGAGTTTCTTGCCGGTTCATCTACATAGGAAACGACCAACCCCAACCGTGCACCTTTTCTCGACGTTTTATAAGTGCCCATGTAGACCTATGTGAAATAAAAATATTTTGATTTTGATTGCTTAGATTTTTTACAGCACAAAGGGACTAGAGAGGTGAGTATATGGCTCAGCCCCAAATGACCACAGACTTAAGTATATTGTTTTAACTAGCTTTCGCCCGCGGCTTCGCTCGTGTTAAATTCATTAACACACCAAGCAGACCTGCAGTTTTTGCTCTTGCGCCTGATTGATTTGTAATAGCAACGCTAAGTGTTCCCTTTTCTTCCCTCGTTCTCCCTCATATCCCACTTTTTTTTAAATAAAAATTAGCCTATGTCCTTCTCCTGGTTCCAAACTATCTCTGTACCAAAATTCATCAAAATCGGTTCAGCCATTAAAGCGTGAAGAGGTAACTAACAAACAAACTCACTTTCGCTTTTATAATATTAGTAAGGATTTCAACTCGATACCTCCACGAGTTAAAGGGTCTTGACAAACAGACAGATGGACAACAGAGTGATTGAATAAGGGTTCCGTATTTTTCCTTTTGAGGTACGGAACTCTAAAAAGAAACATTTGTAAAAAAAATCTTTACAATTTACTTTTTAATACTTTTATAATGCTCATTTAAAATTTGTGGCCAATTAATGTCAGTCACTCGGGTCAATCGTTAGGTTAAGCCGTGCTGGCCTAGGATGGTCCGTTACATACCGAATTTCCTCAGGGCCTCAGAAAACACGTTAAGACGTTCATCCCGGCTGTCATTGGTAGATCAGGTGTGTCATGTCAGTCGATACAGACTGTGGCTGGGAAGTGGGACAACCAGTCTTACTAAACCCAGTATTAACTAGGCTGTGGAGGTCAGATAGGCAGTCGCTCCATATACTGCTGCCCAGCTGTATCCGATTAACATTTAAAACGCCATTGTCACATATGTGTGAATAGCAAGCACGCGCCCTGGACGCCAAGGACACAATTATTTGGGGTAAAATGATTGGCTTGGCTTGGCTCGCGTGTGTCATTCAGAACATAAGTTTTGGTGTTCAAAAGGTGAAACTGGAAGCGAACCCAGCATAGTTTAGAAAAGGCTAGACAGATGATGTTTTTTTTTCCACAATAAGCATAAAATAATCCTTACTAATAAAGAAGCGAAAGTGTGTGTGTGTGTTCTATAAAGAAGCGAAAGTGAGTTTGTTTGTTACGCCTTCACCCCTAAATGGCCAAACCGATTTTCATGAGAAGTACAGAGATAGTTGGAACACTGGAGACGGACGTATGCTAAAAAAAGTGAGAAAACGGGGAGAAAGAGGGAAGAAAAGGGGAGAGAAATTTTTTTTTCGATCATCACGCGGGTTAAAGTTAGCGTAAGCCCAAAGTAACGATGCCACGCGGACGAAGTCGCGGGCGGAAGCTAGTTAGACATAAAATGTAAAAAAAACATAAATATAAACGTAGCTTAAATTTACAAGAAACGTCGTTATTGTATTGTTTTTCAATCAATTTATAATAAACCATCCGTGAATTTGACGGCATGGTTGGTGCAGTGGCTGAGCGATTGACTGCTTGCTGCGTTGCGTGTCGCGGGTTCGATCCCCGCACAGAACCAAGATTTGTATGACCTACAGATAGTTGTTCGGGGTCTCGCTGTTTGTATATGTGAGTTTAAATGTTTGTGAACGCACCCACGATACAGGAGAAGTTCCTAGTGTGAGGCAACGTTTAAAAAAATACCTACAGGCGTACTGTCATGTTATGTTATCGTAACTCCAGACAAAACCGAATGGGTGATGACCCTGCTGCTGCCTTCAAACTGTTGGCATCCGTCAGACATCCTTACAACATGGTATACAGTAGGTATGTTAGTTAAAGAATTGTTGATTGCACCGTCAGTCTGTAAAGTACCGTGGTTCTCGGGAAGTAGCGGCCCAGTTTTAATTTAACTGTCGGGGGATGTAATAAAAGGCGGTTAAAATGGGAGATGCAGATTTTTTTTAGTACTAATTATGTATCAATTTCGTTAAATAATTTAAAAAAAAATATAATTATACTTTTTAAATATTTCTTTAATAAAAAAGGATAAAAATAGTAGCCCACCAGTATCGGGAAGAAGGTTCAAGCTACCGGCGGTTAGGGCTCTAGAGAGAGGAACCTCCTAACGATACGAGCCGTGTCCAAGAGTACTACTTTCTGAATGAAACCATTCAGCTGCCGACCAACACCAGAGCATCCTCAGGTGTTGGTCGAGGCTCTTAGCAATTAAGCCATTGGCTGTAACTGCTACCGGTTATCGACTATCTACCCATCGCTAACCGTCCATAGACACTAGTCTTCAGTGTCCGGGAACTTATTTAAAAAATATCAAAAAGAATAGTTTCAGGCTTATCTGGATTAAAGTAATAATCAACCCGAGCAGCTGTTATTATTTAGCAACGACCATACAACACATTAGCAAGCAAATGCTAATTTCTCTTAAAAGTAATCTTCAGATACCCATGGATGTTAAATCTCAATTCAGTGCATTTTTATAACAATGCCATCTATCGATTAACTTAGTTACTAAATAGAAGTCTAGCGTTAAAGCCGTCATAGATGCTACCCGAAAATTAACATAGATGTCGCTCGTAGCATCGATCAACTGAAATTATAAAAAGCTTTTAATTTAGATTTTTCTATTTCTTAAATAGTGTGTACAGCTTTAGAATACATATAGGATATTTTTGAATTCGGTTTTATTTTGTGAAGATGACTATCAAAAAGGGACTTCAAATACTCAATTAATGGCAAAATTAGTAAGCATCAACCGCTCTATCTAAAGAAAACTTCATTAAAATCGTTTCACACGTTCAGGAGCTATTATAGTGGCACATATACTACTCAATTTAAACTTATACTGGGGTGGGATGTTAAAAATAATCAGATTCAGGTTGAATACGAGTATCATGAACAGAATAATTCAGCCTTCGGTGACTGGAAGCTGATCCTAACAAAGTTAATAAAAAAACTGTACGGATGATGACGATGTTGGTATTAATTATTTTTAGTTTCTTTAGGGTTCCGCACCTCAAAAAGAAAAAAACGGAGCCCTTATTGTCTGTCTGTCAAGACCCTTTATCTCGGGAATGCGTAGAGGTATCGAGTTGAAATTAAAATCATTACTCAAGTCTGTGTGCTGTGAAAAAATCAACCCTCCGACTTGAATACACCCGAGATCTAATTTTTAAGGACGAAATCTGGTGAGATCTACCAATATGTTTGCCATTATGTAGTATTTTTTTATTAAAAATCACACAATATACTACGCGCAGACTTTTGGTGATTACGTTGCGCATCTATTAGACGTATTTATTTTGTTTTCATTGCCGAGGTCGACTAGAGTAATAGCCGTGATCGACTGGTCGATCTCTGTCGACTGGTTTGCCATCCCTGCTCTAAGTCTACGCAGTCAAAAGATATGGTTGTTTATGTCGCAAGTTTTTACGGAAGTCCTCGGTGGTTTTTTTTTGGGTTAAGATTTAAATGCATTTATGGGTAGTGTCAAAAAACATGTTTTGTTTCTTTCTCTTTAATCGTACTATGAAATCACAGTTTTTACTAAATCATTGTTTACTGCTAGAAAGATGACCTCTAAAATGAGCACTAATAAAAACGAGCGAATATCACATTAAGTTTTTATAGCAATGTCATTGACGGACTATGTTGAAGGCATATACAATAATAGGCACGATTAAATAAATAACATAGCGGTCAGCATTTAATCAATATTCTGTTTAAAATCACATGCACCTTTTCTCGAAGAATTATAATTGCCAATGTATTAGACCTATCCGACTTCCGGAAGTAAAGTTATTTTCCACTGTTTTTTTGATGTCAGATTTAATTTTTACAAAAAAGTTTTTAGTTGTGGTATATGTATATCACATAATTGTTATCGAGTATTAATTTTCCATTGTTACTAAAAGATTAGCAGATCATCCATATAGACATAACGAAAAATATATGTATTATAGATGATAACTCTTAAACAATATAAATAAAATTGATATGGGACCACCAGGGAAGTAGACACCATCAAACAAAAAAGAATTTTGAAAATCGGTCCATACATCTTTGAGTACCTAATCGGTGAACATAAAAATAAAAGTATCCGACGAATTGAGAACCTTCTCCTTTTTTAAGTTGTAAAAACACCCTTAGCGATACCAAAAGACAAATTTCCCGACATTACTTGTTTTTTGTTCTAAACTCGTACCTTCTAGTTACGGAGATTTTGGGAGTAAATATTCCAACTTTTTGACTTAAATATTTTTAATGTAATAACTTAACTTTTAATACCTTCCCAATCCTCGTAACATTTCATCGCATCTATCAGCACAATATTTAAAGTGCGTAACATTGAGTTCTACTGGAAACGTAATTTTTCACCCCTAATTATTAATAAGTCGTTTTCCAGCAACAAAATTTGTTAGTAACACCCCTTTATGCAAATTAACTGAAGCAGTTCTAGAATTACTTATGGTTTTTTCAATTATATTTCTCGTCTCACAAATTGTTTTTTTTATGACATCATCTGGCGATCACTTTGTTTTCCGTCTGTCTGTCTGTCTGTTAATTGTCAACCTTCTAAAGCCCCGTTCCAATAAACAAAAACGATTCGTTTTGCTTACGGATAGTAGGATTTTGACATAAGTCTCATAGAACTTATGTCAAAATACTACCATCCGTAAGCAAAACGAGTCGTTTTTGTTTATTGGAACGGGGCTTAGGTCTACATAGTCAAAGATAATATGACCGTTTACGTACGGCACCCACGGTGCGTAAGTCCTTTAATTACTTTACCATTTTGATACTTGTTAGTTTATGTATTTTTGTAGGTTGTAAATAATGCAAAGATATTTAGATTTAATTCAGTTTATTGTAACCGGTTCAGAATCTTACATACGCAGCCTGTGATTAGTCTCATAATAAATATATGTGTTAAAAAAAAGTGTGATCTTGGCGAGAGCATTGCTCGGGGAGTCGGAGGCCATGATGGATATAGAATACTTACAGTATTTTGCGGTTGAAGAAATATAAAATTAGTTCGTGGACATCATTTGCTGTTAAAAACCCTTTCCTCCCTCCCACCGTCTCAAATGCCTCCCTAGATCTAAAGTCTTCTAAAGCGAAAGATTGGGTTGACAGCGTGTATCATTTATGTATCTATTTTACGTAATTTTTAAGTAATTGTCAAAAGCTATATATATATATATATTCTTATTTTCAGCATCTCAATTTCCATCAAGGTTTATGTCAATATGCTAACCAATTTCTTTCTTTTTTTCAGGTCCAGTGCCACTAGCTAGGAATATAAGACACTTGCCCTGCATATCAAGAAGAACAGCACAGGAAGGGCTGTGTATGTTCGCCATAGATTGCCTCAAAGCCAACGGTACCCACCTAGGGACCTGCATAGACAGATTCTACTTTGGATCCTGTTGCCAGATTCCTGACAAAACTATCCTCCCACAAATAATAGGCAACAACATAGAAGATAATTCAATTGACAGTGCGAATTTCGTACATCCACAGATTGAAGATAAGGTTCAGCCGACTGTTAGTAAGATTCCTGATATATTCCCTACGAAAAAGACAACTACAACAGAAAAAGTTGAAACTACTGTAACTGAAAAGTCAGAGACGGTATTGGATAGAACTGAAGCTATGGATTTAGAAACAAAAACAGACGAACAATCGACGATCGACAATAAAATTGTGAACGACGAAGTCAAATTCACTACGTCAGCTATAGTAGAAACCACGATGAAGGCTGTAAGTAAAATCACTGAAGCAACGATCACAGAACTGCCAATGAAACTATCTACATTCCAAACAGTTTCTGGTGAAAATAGTTTAGTTACTGAAAAACCAGAGGAAGTTACGAAAGGTACAACGACTTCAAAACCGAAACCTACTCGTAGACCTTCGAGACCAACTTTCAGGCCTTCATCAACAAAGCCTTATAACCACACAAGACCTCAATACACTTTATCTACTTACAAACCAAGACCGGTGAAGCCCGTTTATAATACTACTAGAAAACCACCATACAGGCCTCCAAATAAACGTCCATCTGCAACGAAAAAGCCATTACCTATTCCTCCTAGACTTAACATAACTATACTACCTCAGTCAACAAGCTCAAAACCTATTTTCACTCGTCCATCATCAGTTTCAATCACATACATCAACACTACAGTTGCGTCAGCAACGACAGCTGAATCAACCACTACAACTTCCACAACAACAACCACAACAACGACTACCACAACAGAACAACCATCATCTTCAACAACTATTTTAACAACTGTATCAGAAAAAGTGATTGAACCAACAGACGCAGATACAGAAATTGAAAAAACTACTGAAGTTTCACCTGCTACTGAGATAGAGAAAGTAACTGATAAAACAACTATTCCCGAAGCAACTATTGAAACAACGGTTACAGAAGCAGTGAAGGAAACAACAATTCAAGTTACTGAAGCAACTGAGGCACTTACTACGACAGAACCAGAACAGGTGGCTACAGAGACCGATGCGCCTACATCTCCGTTAGTTACGTCGGTTTCTACTGAGTCAACTAAAGTTGAAACGCTGACTACTGAAGAGGTTGCAACGCAAGAGCCGGAGAAGATCACAGAATCTGACGGTGAGTTTTAGCTTACAATTTGTTCTTTGCTTAGATCTCATGCATTTCTTTCTATCATGCATGAATGCATGAACGAGACAAAGCAGGTCCATCCCGCAAAATAGAAATCAAGGCCGGAATCGGACAATTGTTCCTAGTAGAATGATGCATCAATAAATTATTATATTGGTTTGAAGACATGTATTGTAGTTGTATTTCAAGATATCGCCAAGCAGTTGGTCGACTCAGAGGGCTGGCCTCTTTTTTTGGCCAAAGAATTAACATTGCCATCCAACTTGATAAAGCTGTCTGCCTTCTGGGCACTTTTCCTTTTGACAGCAATGCGGAAGAATTTTTTGACGCCCTGTAATTAATTTTCCATTTTTATACTTGCAGATTATTTTATTATTACATAGTTTTCAAGACATTATTTTTCAATCTTAATTAGCCACTTTAAGACAGCTTCGAGTGTATGCTTAGTAAACTGTAAAACTTGAATGTGCTACATAAACCAACTACATTAAATGTAGCTGTGACATTCGATTTCCGCTGCCATATTCCAGTTTGTCATAAAGCAAGTCTAATTAATTTCATCATCTACTTATTTCTTGTGATTGAAATCACAAAACGATCAAATACGCATTCGTTACATGTTTTCTCTACAAACAAACCATAAGTATAGCATATCAATGTTGAAGCAAAAAAACTGCTATGGCTTTCTCACAAAAAGTTTGAACCCATAAATTAAATGCTCGTTACGCCTATAGCATATTTAATGGTGATTGACACTATCTCTACATCAACCAATTATACAATCATCTAATCTTAGATTTTAATCGCTTCGTGATTGTCAGTTTACTAGAAATTATTTTCTTAGTAACTGATATATAGCTGATATTTTCGTGATGTTTTTCTTCCAATACTTGAGGACAGTGTTATTGATGCTCTCATCTTGTCAAATAAGAATTTAAAGTTTACATTTTTCGATGTGTCTCCTTGGCTTATTTTTGAGATCCGTTATGTAAACTAGAAGACTGTCGTTAAACATTTCTGTTATGTCTACATGTAATTTATGTTCTGTTATGATCCTGTTTGGACTTACAACATTTTTTACATTAACTTTCTCTAGTTTATGAATATATAGAAAGCGTTATGTTTAGGGTCTTTCCTCTTCTGTTATGTCCTTGGCCTGTTTTTTATGGGATGTCTTCAAATGGCCTCTCCCACTGTAGG
This sequence comes from Ochropleura plecta, assembly GCA_905475445.1. Classification (NCBI taxonomy): domain Eukaryota; kingdom Metazoa; phylum Arthropoda; class Insecta; order Lepidoptera; family Noctuidae; genus Ochropleura; species Ochropleura plecta. The sequence continues at coordinate 5,645,428 of FR997750.1, read as the reverse complement.
CGCAGCGGAAGACAATGTCAAACTTGTACCAACTAAAACACCCCATGTGCCTTCCTTTACTTTTTGTATCTTTTTCGAACCTACCGCAGCTTCGGCAGGTAGTGGCGCATCATATCTTCTTTTTATTTTTTGCTTATCTATTAATCGACCGTCATCATCCGACCTCTTTCTTCATGGTTATGGATCTTTTACTAAAAAAAAACAAAAGAGCGATGGATCATGAATTGGTGATGGAGAGAAAGAGGGAGAAAGAGAGAGAGGAGAGCCTAAAAACAGATGGATGGATTGTCTAATTAATGATATAATAGAAAAAGGAGTAACTGATGCCGAGACGTCTGACAGGGGAGAATGGAAGAAGAAGACGTATTACGCCGACCCCAAATAAAATATGATGCAAATCTTTTCTTAGCGTCCATCTCTTTGTCACCTCCTAGACACATGGTCAGTTCATAATTACCTCCCTAGAATTCTACGAAAGAGCCTCACACTTTTTATGTAAATAATTATCTATGTCATTACTCACATATTTGATGACGCATCTATATACCGCGTCACTTGTCACATTGTCACCTACCTACGCGTTTTGGTAAACGAGTTCAACGGCACCTTGGGCAATACACTTTTAAAATTGATGCGAATTTTGTTTGTTTGAGAGATCGTGCATGTGGTTTCGGTAATTTAAGAATTGTATTTGCGTCTAACGGAGTAAGCAACACTTTTAACTTCACTTTGTGACGTCTGATAGGGGAGAATGGAAGAAGAAAACGTGTTGCGCGGACCCCAAATAGAATAAGACAAGGGCAGGAAAATGACGATGATGATGATGGAGTAAGCAAGACTTTTCAGTATTTGAAAGTGAGTCTTTTTTTAGGATTCCACACCTTAAAAGGAAAAAAACGTAATCCTTATAGGATCACGTTGTTGTCGGTCTCTCTGTCTGTCTGTCTGTCAAAACATGGAGGTATCGAGTTGAATCTACACCACAATAAAAACCGTGCGAGTCGGACTTGCGTACCGAGGGTTCCGTACAAACTTGCGACATAAACAGCCATATCTTCTGAATACGTAGACTTTTGGTTTTTTTTCACAGCTCCAAAGGACCACGGATTTGAATAGATAGATGGTTTTAATGTCAACTCTATACATACCTCCACGCGTTCTTGAGATAAAGTGTTGTTGGATTGGCATTCTACTGACAAAATACCGGCCAAGTGCGAGTCGGATTCGCGCGGGGGGTTCCGTACAAACTTGCGACATAAACGGCCATAACCTTTAATGTGGACTTGAGGGTTGACAATTGATAGCAATTGTCAACCCTCTAAGTCTACGCAGTCATATAACGGTTCTGTTTTTTCCTTTTGAGGTAAGGAACCCTTAAAACTGAAATTTGTCTGAACCCGGTAAGGCTGGAAGCTGATCTCAACATACTTGGGAAAAGATAAGGCAGATGATGATAAAACAACAGTGAAGGATGTGAGTTTGTATGTTTATTTGTCAATAACAGTTCCAACTAAAAGTCCCCTCTAAGCCTAGTTTTTGCTGACAAATATTTGTTCTGCTAGCGACCGTACTCTAGTCAATTACCGGTTTATGTCAATAAAAAATGCAAGAGTATCTTTTACAAGTATTTATTGGGTACACTACTTAAGTTTTAGAATTGATATGTAACTTTTTGTTAATGTTGTCATGATCATTCCTCTTATTTCATCCAATGTATTTAGTTCCATGGCAGCATTTTTATTGCGGATAAAAACTATCAAATAACTTCTCCCGCACTGAGTCGAGGGGTGGCGTGTCAGACCTTTACTAAAAACCACCCAAGTTCCTTCTTTTCCACTTGATGTTCTGAGGCCGCGGTATCTGTTTCGAATAACCCGCAGCCTGGCAAGCAGTGGCCAGTTCAGGCTCCTCTCCCGGGCACTAACGCGCCGTCGACACGGCCTGTCGTCAATAGACGGACGGACGGTGAGCTATCCATTTGTCACCGTCCACAGACCTACATCTACGGTGGCCGGAAATCGTTTCACGGTGCCCGACGCCCGGAGCGTCTCCTGTGGCGGCTCGGTTGATTTGAAGATTTCTCCCTCAACCGCCCGGCCACCTCCTTCGCTAGCATAAGTGCTTCGCAGAAGGAGGTGGCTGTTTTCCATTCCCACTCGCCCCGGACCAAGGACTGAACCAAAGCCGGATTCATGGCAGCATTACATCTTTTTATTCTATACTTTTCCGTTAGCTATCAATCCCTTTTTGTCTATTTCATCTTTCACATAATCCATCTTCTTTTGGCGTATTGGCGCAAGTTCATAATAATAAAATGTAATTATATTTGACCTACGTTTTACCTGTGATTTTGCATCACATCGTAGCCGTCTCCAGGCAATTTTACCACGAATTCCTCTTCATGATTGCTATGGTCTATAATTGTGTAGGTCGTCGCCCTCTCAATTCATTCCCTCCTCTACATCGCCTGTCTACTTGGGTGTCAGCTCACGTATTTAGGGCGTACACGAGCGAGGGGTCAAGCTCATTGCATTGTCTCACTTTGGATACGAGGCTCACTTTCTTTTCTTAATATCACACGATTCACATGTTTTATGGGAAATCCTTGTTTTTTTGCATGATTTAAACTTTTCTATATTTTATTTAATACTTGGATTATTGGATCCTTACTAATATTATAAAAGCGAAAGTGAGTTTATTTATTTGTTACGTCTTTACGCCTATATGGCCAAACCGATTTTTGATGAATTTTGGTACAGAGATAGTTAGGACCCTGGAGACGGACATAAACTAAAAAAAAGTGAGAAAAGGGGGAGAAAGAGGGAAGAAAATGGGAGAGAAAGATTTTATTTTCGATCATCACGCGCGTTAATCTTAGCGTTAGCCCAAAGTAACTATGCCACGCGGACGAAGTCGCGGGCGGAAGCTAGTGGCTTGTAAATTAAAAATTAGCTCTCAACGCTGTCAGTTGGCAATGTCACTAAGAGCGTTGCCACGTCGTGTGGCTAGCCTCTGGCCAAAGCAAAAGTCAGCCCTTGGGTCACGGGAAGTGTCAACTAAACGTTTTAAAATATTCTTCAAAAGGCTGTGAGATCAAAGTCAGACACAGTCCCAGAGTTTGAACCCCCAACGGTAGAATCAATTCTCTAGTATTGTATAATTATTAAGCCCATATGTGAGTGCTATGTATTATCATTGACTTGACGAAGCCCTGGTGGTTGATAGATTCATGCTCACTTAAATGTCTCGCTGATGGTGGCGGGTGTGTCGGGTCATTTAGCTCCCTTCAAAATGGTCGAGCCGAATGGGGCTGATCCATACGTCATGTTCATGAACGGGCGCTGTCAGTTGGGACTGGTCATTTTTTAGCTACCACGGTTAATTTTTAACTTATTTAGATTTAAAATTAAATTTTCCTTTTGATTTACTCTGGACGCTCTTACTGTGCACGTCTTTCTACATCGTTCTCACATATTTGTATAATCTCAACATGAATGATGTAAATACGATTTTGTAAAAATATTAAAATTTAAAAGAGTGTCCATGGAGTTTCTTGCCCATTCTTCTCCATAGAGATCAACGCTTTGGAATGGGCAACTACAGTACCTTTACAAGTTATTATGCCTTGTAACCGGAACTGTAGATTCATTTTGTTTCTTGACATTCAAAAGTGCCTGTAATGGTCTAATTAAAATAAATGATTTGATTTGTCCAATAAAATTCTTTTTGTTTCTTGAGTATTCCTTGTTTGAGAAAAGAAGATATTTGCATTTATTGCGTAGTTGTGTTGATTAGGGGTATTTCGGAAGTGGTTAAATTAAACCGGCTTAAAAAAAGGAGGGGGTTCTCAATTCGAGTGTTTTTAGTTTCTTTTTTTGTATGTTTGTTACTCGATTTCTCCGTCGATTGTGGGTTAATTTTTATATTAATTTTGATAGTTGGAAACCAGGAGACGAACATAGGCTGTATACATGGGATGTGAGGGAGAAAGAGGGAAGAAAAGGGAAAACTTAGCGTTGCTATTACAAATCAATAAGGCCCAAGGGGAACTGTGTTACCCCGAATTTAACGCGAGCGAAGCCGCGGGCAATAGCTAGTCTTCTATAATATAAAAATGAATCGTAAAATGTGTTGGTAAACGCATAACTCAACAACGCCTGGATCAATTTTACCAATTCTTTTTAAAAAATATTCGTTGATGTCCAAGGATGGTTTGATGGTAAAAAAATACTAAAGGCAGTATAGGTTTTCATGTAGTTTGGTTAGTTAGGGTAGGTAGGTAGAAAGGTAGAAAAATTGCATTGCAACGCATGCTAGTTAAATATAAAATATTCTTCAGGAAGTCGGTGGCAAAAAAAAATCTATGAATCAAAACAACGTCACAGACTTCCGCTGGTAAATTTATTTTTGGAGAAGTCGGTTTTTGGTATATTTTTTGTTATTAAGTTTTGCTTCTTGACCTAGACCTAGCTTTGCACCATCCCAGAAACGTTTTAATCTTTCTTTTGTGATTCTATTTCAGAACAGACTCTGCGTGTCTGTCAGTCTGTCAATCAATCAGTTAGTCAAGGAGCTAAACCAGTAATTGTTCTACTGATAACTCAGTAATCTATGTAGTCTGTGGCCTTGGCCCTGGTTTATGATGGATTTATTTGTCATGGTTTAATTAGCTTCAAGTTTTTGACTAACTGACCGGCTCCTTGACTATTCATACTTGGTAACGGTCTAATTGAAATGAATGGTTTGAATTTGAGTTATTGTTTACAATTTATTTGTGTGACACTGTTCCATGTGTTCCAAATTATTTTTGTCTTGTATTTCATAACATAATGTCTGTTTTTCTCCGAGGGGTAAGCAGAGATGTGTATCAGGGCGTTAATTTAAACTCTAAGCTGCTTTTAAAAAAAATGGAGGATGTTCTTCTCAATTCGACTGTTTTATTTTTATTTTTTTATGTTTGTTACCTCAAAACTTTCGACTGGTTAAACCGATTCTTTTGTTTCTTTTTTTATTTGAAAGCCGGTGCTTCCTGTGTGTCCCAAAATCCAGTTCTGACAATGGCATCGATGAGAAAACCATATATATGACTTTAATTTGTTTTATGGACGATATCCTTACTAATGTTATAAAAACAAAAGTGAGTTTCTTTGTTTGTTACGTCTTCATGCCTAAATGGCTAAACCAATTTGGTACAGAGATATTTGAGACCCTGGAACGGCGACTTAAAAATAAAAATAGACTATGTCCGTCGACATAGGCTATTTTATTTTAAGTGAGAAATGAAGGAGAAAGAAAGAAAACAAAGGGAAAACTTAGCTTTACTATTACACTAAATAAGGCGCAAGGGCCAAAACTACAAGCAGCAGGTACCTGCAAATCAGGAAAGGGGAACTGTGTTACCCCGAATTTAACGCGAGCGAAGCCGCTAGGGCACGCCACAATAGTGGCGGTAAGTCCCCTCTTTGAGGAGTGGCTGGAGAGGCGTCATGGCGTCCTCACCTACCGCCTGACGCAGGTCCTCACCGGACACGGAAGTTTCGGGAGGTTCCTGCACATCATCAGGCGGGAGGAAACGCCCGGGTGTCACCATTGTGACGATCGCCCGGAGGACACAGTGGCGATCTGCCCAGCTTGAGCGGAGCACCGCCGTGCCCTCGTGGAGGCGATCTCTCGCGTCCGGCCCTGGTTCAGGCTATGGTCCGGAGCGAGAGGGAATGGGAAGCGGTCAAGCAGTAATGCTAGCAAAGGAGAATGCCAGTCATTGGATGATTTCCCACCCGAAAAAAAAAGCGTAGCCCTGGCAAAAGCTGGTTCAATAATAAATAGAAAATAAATGAATTAATCATTTATTTTCTCACCACAATATTTAAAGATTACATGGAGATATTGTTTAGTAACTAATTTAATAAAAACATACTATAATATTGTGGGAGTGACTGGTGCCTAAGCTAGGCTTATGACCTCTGTTTTATCTCTTAATAGCAATGAAAAATGAATACTTGATAAGAATTCGTGTGAGATACCATCATTCCACAACTAGAAAGCTTTATTTGGTTTCTCTGCATTTTTTTTTAAACTTTGCCCCACACTAGGAATTTCTCCTGAATCGTGGGTGCGTTTACAAACACTTAAACTCACATACACAAACAGCCAGACACGAAACAACTATCTTTATTGCATTAAAGTAGAGGCTGCTATGCTATGCTGACACACCTTTAGTTTTTTGTTCTAATCAGGTAAAATATCTTCATTGTAAAACAAGGAATCCTCTATTGTTTAACCGTTAATCTATTAACGCTTTAAGTTCGTAGAAATCATTCGTCATTCTGTTGACTTCACTTCTCATTGCTTCTTAGAAACTTTTACATTGGGTAACATGTTGTTGTTACAAATAGTTGTTTCGTTTTATCCTGTGCTTATAAACAGTTTTTCTTTCTTTCTTTATGTTATCTCTCATCGTCATCATTTCATCATTTTCCTGCCCTTGCCATTACGGAACTGAACTCTTTTTAGTTTCTCCATACATGTTGATCAGCTAATTCTGATAAAGTAATTTTTTTTTTCGAATTTTTAGAATTCGTGGCTCAAAAGTTGTTCAGTTACGTGGTCCGAAAGACCACATAGGAGGTATTTATTTTTTATTCTGCGATGCGAAATCATCAAATAACTTCCATCGCTCTGGGCGGAGCGGAAGGGATTGTAAGACTTTTACTAAAACCCATGTTTCTTGTTTAGCCCTATAAGTACCAGGGCCGTGGTATCTCTTTCGAACAGCCCGCAACCTCGGTCATGAGAGGTCTAGCGTTTATGCCTTGTATATCTTAAATCTGTTAGCACAAACCTAACTCTTTCTATCTCCTGGCTCTGCGCCAACCATCACGGAACGGTACTCGATCAAGCATCGATCACGAACTCGTTACCGTGACTACGCTGTTCCACTTTATGGCTAGTAGCTTCACGAGTCACGATTATCGTGAGAATTGTCCAAATGTCTCGTTTTTAGGACAAGTCGGTAATGAATTGTGGAAAGATTTGCATTAGGTTGGTAGCGGAGGTCGTTGCTAAATAATAGCCGGTCGGGTTGAGCTTTCCTGAGTTGATTTGAGGATGAGTGACCACTCGTTACTCTGTGTGTCCGAAATCAAAGCTGTTGGTCTTAGCTGTCATTTGTAGATCTTGGGCAGTCGTATCGTACGTCGTAAAAATGAATACAATACAATATTGCTCACCCCCGAAGTTATTAACGTGATAATATATAACCTATGTCCTTCTTCAGGTTGAAATCTATCTCCTTGGCAAATTTCACTACGATCCTTTCAGCCGTTTAGTCGTGGAAAGGCAACAGAGTTTCTTTCACATTTACATATTAGTATGGATAAGTCTCGATTCACCAGAAATTCTCATGGAAGCCCATTTTAGTTATTTTTAGTAAAACAATGACATCATCTACTTACATTCGGTACATGTTCATACATAATTATGTTTTGATAATAGGTAACATTAGGATTCATAAGCATGAAGTCTTGTGTCTGTTATGTTACAAATATTGTTAAACTAGCTTTTGCCCGCTGCTTCGCTCGCGTTAAATTCGGGGTAACACAGTTCTCCTTTTCTGATTTACAGGTACTTGCTACCTGTAGTTTTTGCCCTTGCGCCTTATTTATTGTAATAGCAATGCTAAGTTTTCCCTTTTCTTCTGCTTCAGCCTATGTCCGTCTCCGGGTCCCAACTATCTCTATACCAAAATTCATCAAAATCGGTTTAGCCATTTAGGCGTGAAGACGTAACAAACAAACTCACTTTCGCTTTTATAATATTAGCAAGGGTATGAAAACGTGCCGCGATTATCTTCAAGTAATGCAGACCAAATATTAGAAATAGCAACTTTGATTAATCTCGTTTTTAATATTTCCAGAAAAATGGCCAACAGAAGGCTGGGTGTTAATATCAACAATCCCACCGAAACCAGAAACGACAGCAACAACTATATCATCAACTTCAACAACTGTAACAACGACTACAACAACAACAACTGCCGCACCTGCAACAACGACATCCACAGAATCAGCACCAGAAACAACACCACCTCCAACAACTGTAGAACTAACACCAACAAATCAACAAACTGTAGAACCGACAACAACTTCAACAACAACGGAAGCCCCATCATCATCATCAACAACAGTAACAACTCAACAACCGATCCTAGAGTTTACCGTCAATGTGACGTTATCACCTACAATACCGACTTCCACTTCAAGTGTTGGGCTGACGACTTTCAGTTCCGTTTCGTCTGAAAATGTTACTGAAAGTGGGGCTGAGAAGAATGATACCAGTTCTAGTACTACTGAAGCTGTTAAACCAACGGGTAAGTCATATATAATGTAAAAAAACCCTTCAGTTTAGAGTTTACGGCACAGTTGGCGCAGTGGCTGAGCGATTGACTGCTGCGCTGCGTGCCGCGGGTTCGATCCCCGCACGGAACAAAAATATTTGTATGACCTACAGGTAGTTGTTTCAGGTCTGGCTGTTTGTGTATGTGAACAACAGTAAAAGAACTGTAGTTGCCCATTCCAAAGCGTTGATCACTAAAGAAATTGCACTGGCAAATAAGCAAATAGAAATTACAGAATCATTGTATTCGTATTTGCTTTTGATAGATTCATATATTTTAATTTTTTTTAGTATAGTTCAATCAATCAATCATTTATTTTGAAGAACATAGGTGGGTTTACAGGTAGTATATGTATAAACAATAGTTCGTAAACAACGTAAGCATTCTAAAAATAAATACCTTTATAAAAAAAACAAATTTATTTTTATTATTTACAGAAGAAGCTGTTCCAACAACGACGTTGATTCCGGAAACCACGACGGAAGCCGTCAACATGTCTGATTATAAAAACGGTGAGAATTTTAAGTGTTTTTATTATTAACTAGCTTCCGCTCGCGATTTCGTCCGCTTGGCGTAGTTACTTTGGGCTAACGCTAACCCGCGTGATGATCGAAAAAAAATATTTTATTTTCTCTTCCCTTTTTTTCCCTCTTTCTCCCCCTAATCTCACATTTTATTTAATAAAATTAGCCTATGTCAGTATCCAGGGTCCCAACTATCTCTGTACCAAAATCCATCAAAATCGATTTAGCCATTTAGGCGTGAAAACGTAACAAAAAAACAGACAAGAGCGACTCAGACTCACGCGTCAAGGGTTCCGTACAAACTTGCGACATAAACAGCCATTATCTTTTGACTGTGTAGACTAAGGGTGGATTTCACCGGTTTTGTTACATGAACAGATTTTCACTAACTAGTTCTGCATTAATTTAGTTTTCATGATCCAAATTTAAAACACTTTTTACGTTTCCATGGCAACCTACTCAAAAAACGTTATGTTGTTACAAAAACGAAGTGCGTTTAGCTTTTGCAACAGCCGAAAGCAACCTACTGCGACTGTTATTGACGAAATTGCCAGCATATCAAAACAGGTTGATTGGGTTGATTTTTCCACAACTCTAAGTGACCACAGAGGCACAGACGTGTCTCCTATACTCAGGACATATCCCTTTGCATCATCTGCTGCGATAAAAGACAACAATATAAAAGAATAAAATTAAATAAACACAATAATAAATGCCAAGTAAATTGTGTAAAAAAATGTCACCATAATAATGCCACATCATTTCATTTTCCTTTCATTGTTGAAATCAATAAATCAACTAGAAACAAATGACTGATACTTTTCCAATTAATGTATTGGCCTTCAATTTCTTTAATTATGATTACCGGTTTCCGTGATGTTAATAATGTTATTATGATTTTAATTTAATTGATGGAGACTTTATATAGCAACACGACAGTTTACCCCAGAGACAGATGACTTAGTATTCTGAAGTTTCGCCAGATATTTATTTATTAAAACTTCATGCACATGTAAAAACACATTGTAGAAAAAAGGGGCTTAATGCTTTGAGCATTTCTACGAGTCAACCTAAGGGTGATGCAGAGAGAAAACATGGTAGATGCAATGTGACAAAAAAACACAGAAAAAGAGTTATTATAATAAAAACATATAGATAATATACAAAAGTAAGTATTTATGTAAGACTGTTGCTACCAGTCATAAAATTAGGCGGTTTTTTTGCGGATGGCATATCATCTAATTACTTCCTTCGCTCTGGGCGACTTTTACTGACTAAAACCCACCCATATTCCTTCTTTGGCCCTTTATATTCCGGGGCCGCGGTATCTCTTTCGAACAACCTGCAACCCCAGATCATGTACAGACGCCTGCACATCAAGCTTCTACAATCTGTCAGATTTCTTTGATAGATTTTCGACTTTATTTCTAAAGTATTAAGTTCAAGGTTCATTGGGAAAAATTGACAGTTTCGGGTAGCTTGATGTGCAGGCGTCTGTACCCCTGTGCCTCCAGATTCTAAGAGTCATCACAAATCCTCAAGATTTTTTTTAGTTTAGCTAAAGTAAAGGTGTTTTTTTTGAGGCGGAGAACTTTAAACTTAATAGGGTAGTTTCTAGGGTCAAAGTAATTTACATTCTATTTGGTCCGTCTTTTCTTACTCGTTCCGAAAAAATGCAGCAACGCGTGGCGTCACACGTAACTTTAATGGGCTATATCTTTGTCATTTTTATTCTAATTTACAAATAAAAAAATACGTGTCCCTTATTTTTGAATAATCTAAAAGACGGACTAATATTTTTTTTTTTGAAACTAGCCTATAATTTTATAGTAAGTATATACATTTCAGTCTATTAAATTCTAACTACCTAGATTCAGGCCTTCTCTATAAATTGTATAACGTTATATAATAACAGTATTAAACTTATACAACATTAACTCCACCGCAAGCAACCACAGAATAAGGAAGTATATCGTAAGCGTAACTCATGCCATGACGCTAACTAATTGTTAGATTATTAACTACAGGTTAATTATGCACTGCCATTGTTGGCTAAACTGATTGTTTTGACTGTTAGGAGATGTGTTCACTGTGGGGACCAGTAGGGTTACCATGACATCTTATAGCAGTTCTTATTCCTGTGTGAGAAAGAGATGGCTAGACACCCTGTATAGCTCTGTCTTTTTCCCTCACTGGAATAAGTTTTGTTTTAAGACGCATGGTAGGGTAACAATTTTTCACAAACAATCCAATCTGTAACCGTAATGGACAATCGACACTAGTCTATGTTCTCGTAATCCAACCGTATCGTATGTTATAGTACTAGCAAATACAAATTAGTGGTAGAAAAATAAAAGTGATAAATATATTATTTTTTCTAGGTATTTGTTTTTTGTCAGTATGATTGACGTCTTCATATCATAATATGGTTGTGTAGACATGTGAAAATTGGAAGATTACGGATCTGTGAATAGCGTTTGGGGGACTTTTTCGATTATACTCACGGCACGATTGCAATCGAGTGCTTGTGAGCTATGTTGAAAGTAAACAATGCGTTTCATACGGTTAAAAATAAATAATTATAAATCCTGTAATACAGGTATGCTCATAAAAATACAAACAGTACATGCTTAAGAATAAGGTTAAATATGAATTTAAATAACAACCTAAGTACTTGTAAAATAAACTAAATTTATCATACACAATCCTACTAATATTATAAATGCGAATGTTTGTGAGGATGTATGTATACTGTGATGTAAGAGTGTTTGTTGCTCTTTCACGCAAAAACTACTGAATGGATTTTGATGAAACTTCATAATAATATAGCTTACATAGGCTACAATTCATAAAGATATATTGTATAGTCTATCACCACGCGAGTGAAGCTAGCGCAGCTAGTCTACTATAATAATAAAACCTATGGCCTTTCAATTGCCTGTTTAGACTAGCTACAATATTAAAGGCATTAATTAATGAACAACACACTTGTTTTGTTTTAAAATCAATGCAAGAACAATACTCAAGTGAACACCTAACCTAACACGCGTAGGTAATTAAATAAAATGTCCCCTCAGTCACGGACGGACGGATTAGGGATTATAATTACAGATTAATTCAATTACATGTCCCTACTGATCAACTGTTAAATGACGGCTGATTGTAAGTCTATGCTTTGTTTAAACTGAGATTAAAGGGCAATTGCACCGTGGCGCATGTAAACTGAGTTAATGGGGAAGACTATCTGCAAATTGTTCCGCCTGTGGCTTCGGGCCCGCGTTTATTTTCTTCTTTGGCTGTGGCTTCGGGCCCACCCCCTTTTCTTTTTCTTAATCCTTATATTCCTTACTATCCCTTACTATCCTTACTATTCCTTACTATCCTTACTATTCCTTACTATTCCTTACTATCCTTACTATCCTTTCTATCCTTACTATCCTTACTAACCTTACTATTCCGTACTATTCCTTACTAATATTAAAAAAGCGAAAGTGAGTTTGTTTGTTTGTTACGTCTTCACGCCTAAATGGCTTAACCGATTTTGATGAATTTTGGTACAGAGATAATTGAAACCCTGGAGACAGACATAGGCTATTTTTTTTTAAAGATTGAGATATGATGGAGAAAGAGGGAAGAAAAGGGAAAACTTAGCTTTGCTATTACAATAAATAATGTGATAGGGCAAAATCTACAAGTAGCAGGTACCTGCAAATCAGGAAAGGGGAACTTGGCTACCCCGAATTAAAAGAAAGCGAAGCCGCGGGCAAAAGCTAGTAATCCATATGTGTAAAATCCGGTTAGAAGTTTTTGTACCAAAAAGCAAAAAATGTCCATCCATTATCATCATTTTCCTGCTCTTGTCCCATTCTATTTGGGGTCGGCGCAACACGTTTTCTTCTTCCGTTCTCCCCTATCAGACGTCAGGGCATCATTTACTCCTTTCTCCTTCATTCATATCACTCCTTACACAAACTATCCATCTTTTCTTTGGCCTTCCTCTCGCTCTCCGTCCATCAACATTCAGATCCATCACTCTTTTAGTCACATGTGCTTCGTCCTTCGTCATTACATGTTCATACCAACACAAACGACTCCCTTTATTTTTTTTGTAGCAGGCTCAACTTTCAAACTTCCTCTAATATTGAGTATATATATTTATATATAGACTTAGAGAATAGATCTTAACACAGCTAGAGTTGAGTATATGTATTTTAATTTCAACTTGATACCTCCACCCGTTACTGAGATAAAAGGTCTTGATACACAGACAGACAGAAGGACAACAAAGTGATCCTATAAGGTTTCCGTATTTTCCTTTTGAGATAAGGAACCCAAAATAACGAACTACTTCGCCGAAAAGTTAAACAAAGGCTTCTGCCGTAGATTACCGTTTCTCTCGACTCCCAGGACATTCCCAAGAAAAGGACATTGTATATAGATAAACCAAAAACGTCTACAAAACAAATAAAAGACACATTCCAATATTTCAAATTCTTGTCAAAAGATAAGCGGTACTTCACTACATCACTAGTCACTAGATAGTATAAAACAAAGTCCCACCCTGTTGTCTGTCTGTCCCTATGTATGCTTAGATCTTTAAAACTACGCAACGGATTTTGATGGGGTTTTTTAATAGATAGATAGAGTGATTCAAGGCGATCAATCGCTAGTTAATGATGCAGTAAGAAAAAAAAGGCACAAAAGAATATTATTTCGGTGTACTAGTCCATTCTTGATCACAATAACAAAAGCGACTGTGGTTCTCTATTATTTAGGTAATTAAAAATATTTTATAAAGATAAAAATTTTACCTTAAGGAAATGTCCTTCAACTTAATTTGTGTCCTTAAGGTACACTTCAGCGTAGTCAGAAAAAATAGCAAACAAAAGTTACCCAAATTAACAAGTGACACTGGCCGAAAATCCCAACAATTACAACACTACTTTTATTTTTATTTAACCAACCCAATATAAAAATAGCTACACTACAGCCGGTTAAAGACCTTTGGAGTCCCAACAAAATGTTCTACAGCCCGCGTATAAACAATAATAAAAAAATAAAAATCTGTTCGGTTTTCAAACAAAGAGTAGTGAGATCGCGCAGCGACCGCACGCCACGGCCAAGGCGTTTGCAAGGACGAATGTTGTGGCATTTGCATTGACATTTATTTAAAAAAAAGTGGGCTTTTTAAATTGAGAACGGGGTTTTTAAAAAAAGTGCATGTGCAATTGACGTTGATGGCATTTTAACTTATTCCTTGGTCTTGGAAAAAGTATAAGTGTGTGTTGTGTACAATAGTGACGTGACCTATCGAATTAAAATCGATTCTTATTTTAGATCTGCAATTGTTTTTAAAGTTATGTTAAAAAGTGGGCTAGGCAGAATGCCAAAGAGGTTGTTAAAGAGTATGAATGTAAAAATAAAGATGTCATGGGAGTACGAGGATGAAGTGTGTTCGTGAACTGGATATAAACAATCGTGCTTCGAATTTAATTTCGATTTTCGAATGCGGGAAGTGTTTGAAGAACTTTTGAATGTTGTTTTTCCGAAGTTTAAAGAAAGTGATTTTATAAAGTTCCTATAAAATTGACTGATTAGTGATTAATTAAAACAAGAAAATAATAAAAATATACGTGTACGTTTTATGCTAAAAAATATAATTATATTAACATAAATTAAGCAATACACAGCAGCAGCTAAAGTTTTATAGATGGCAATTTATTGAGCAAAAACTTTAATGAGAGAATCAAAGTTTTATAGGACAAAAAACAAGACCAATTCAATCCAGTTTTGGATAAAAAAGTGAACTCTTTTTGCCGTCAGTACCAAAGATTGCATTGCACAAAGATTTTGAGTTTTAAATATTTCGAACTCGAATTTTAAATACTAAATTAATTATTTACGTCACTACAGACAAATAAAAAAAACTAATGTTTCACGTGGAAGTGTAAATGAGTTTTTACGGTGCGAATTGATGAGAATCGGACAAACTAAGTACATCGACCTTTTAGTTTTTGAGAAAAAGAAAAAAAAGAAGAATTAAGGAATACGGCAAAGGATTTTTCTTTTAATTAATTAATATACAAGCGACAACCATTAATTAAAATGTTACTAAATGACTAACATAAGCAATAGGTATAAGGAATATTTTAAATGTATTGAAAACTTGTACTTATAAAAACGCGGTAGCTTGACAACCACCTTAATTCGTCGATTAAAAAGTAATTATATTTACGTAATTTAAATTGCAAAAAATACGACAGTAATCAATCATAAAACAATCTACTAATAAACACAACACTACCGAAATCAATAAATATATCCCATAGCACATATAAAGTCCCAAACAAACCCATCAAATTCTCCCTGTCCTAATAAATATCTCCCCGCCCCAATAAATTTCTCCCAACTCCAATAAATTTCTCCTCACCCTAATAAAAAACTCAAAAATGATTCTAAACTCAACCCTATTGGTGCTCGCAGTCTGCGGACGAAGGCTCTGGCAGGCTCCTACAGGCAGGATCGTCGGTGGAACAAAGTCTGGGTTCGGGCAGTGGCCTTGGCAGATATCCCTGAGGCAGTACAGGACCTCGACATATCTGCACAAATGTGGGGCTGCGCTGCTGAATGAAAACTGGGCGATTACAGCTGCGCATTGTGTTGAACAGTGAGTATTTTTGTTTTTTTTTTAATCTTTGCCCCACACTAGGAATTTCTCCTATTTCGTGAGTCCGATTACAAAAATTTAAAGTCACAAACAGCCAGACCCGAAACAACTATCTGCAGGTCATACCAATATTTGTTCCGTGCGGGGATCGAATCCGCTCAGCCACTGCGCCAACCGTGCCGTCAAAAATATAATACATATTTCAAATTTTAATTAATTACATGGGCTCATAACTCTTGTAAGGGGAAGTAGACCTGTCTTGTTGGTCTAGTGAATGCAAACGCGACTGCTTGAAAGACAGTCTTGGCTTCAGTTCTAATTTTATTTTTTATATTGATTAAAGAGGTAAAACAAACAGGTACAACATAAAACAGGAACAAGATATACACAAATATATAGACAATGTTGCAGCCCACAATGCTGTTCACAGATTAACTCATGGATACATTAGCATTACAGTAAAAAAGGAAATTAACTAATATAAATTAATTAATACAAATTAATTAATATAAATTAAATAATTTCCTTTTTTCGCTAGGGCATATATGTATAAATATATACGTATATATATATATACTTACTATTAAATTAACTTTCGTGTAGAAGACTACAAAAGCTTTATGTACCTATAAATACTCAAAATAAGAATGGAATAAAAAGAGAATTTAGAAAAACATTCATGAAATATCCTTGACTATAAGACTTTTGAATCTATACGGAGCACATGCAAAAATGACTATAATATGTTCAAATGTCCTATTGTAGGAATCGACCATTTTGCGAACAGGTGAACGCATACCATAGTTGGACTTGCAAGTACCCACTGAAAATAATCTGCCAGCGCGCACCTTTCGCTTATGGACGGTCCTAGGAACTGCATAGCATAACATATTGAAGAGTCCAATGCAGTCAAATTTATTTCTATCTAAATTATATAAATTAATTTGTAAGGTCCGGGAAAGTATCTACTTTTATGTTTTACATCAGGGTTTTTCTCCGAAACCACCATGGATTCTGGAATTTTGCCTTATTGATAATAAATTCAGCACCTACAAGTACATGGAATTTAAAAAATTGGTGAAATGTGGATGTACAATTACCTATATAGTATTAAAATTATATATATTTATATACTTATATATAGTCCTACTGACTCTTTCGGCCAATATCAGCAGCTAAGCCACCTGCGCAGGTAATATTATAGTGCAGGCGCGTGTGCGCAGGAGCAGGTGCATTCTCCGTCCCCTCACGCGCATAGTCCGATGGAGAACGGCAATCCGACATGACCAGAGTGAGATCAAGGGCAAGACCAACGACGGACAGGGGTATCTTACCGACAACTTCAAGACTCCGGGATGCTACTGTGAAATTCCAAATAGAAAAACTCAATAACACTTTTTACCTGACCCGGAAATCGTACCCAAGACCGCGTGCCTAGATCATCTACCCAACCCAGCCGCCGCGGGAGACGCCCCGAGCGCCGGGCGCCGCGAGACGACTCCCGGCCACCGTAGATGCGGGCCTGTGGACGGTGAGCAATGGGTAGCTCGCCGTCCGTCCGTCGATTGACGACAGGCTGTGTCGACGGCGCGTTCGTGTTTCACGCGCGCCTCAAAGAGAGTCAGCAAAGCAGAGGGGCTTGCCAGGGCCTCCGCCTGCCGGGGTTGCGGGTTGTTCGAAAGAGATACCGCGGCCCCGGAACGTAAAGGGCAATAGAAGGAACATAGGTGGGTTTTAGTCAGTACAAGTCTGATATGCCCCCCCGCTCCGCCCAGAGCGGGGGAAGTCATTGGATGATTTCCCACCTGAAAAAAAAAAAAAAAAGACCGCGTGCCTAGCAGTCCCGCTTGTGAGACCAACGTAGCAGTTGACAATTACTTATGTAAACATAATTATAAGCGAAGTTAATAAGTTTGTTATGGAACCAATTTAAATTCTCGATAAACAACAAAACATCGTTTTTCCACATTCCCCAAGAAGAACACAATATACAATGTGTCCGGTCACGGACTAGCGATATTCTATGTACTTATATATCAAATAATCTAGTACTCAAATTTATTGTTTTTAAAAAAAAACTACCATTTCTTTTCACAAAAAAGTTTACAAAACTTTCGTTAATTTACATATTTTTTTGGACTTTCATTATGTTTTCTTAAGTTACGAAAATGTATCATCATTTCTTAATTTACAATATTTTTGCCCTCTGAATAAACCTATTTTCTTTTATTCTTTTATTACTGAGGCGAAAATAGGTTTAAAACTTTGAACGATATGATTATTTTTTGTACACGCATAGAGAATATCTCAAAATAGCTGCCAAAAAGCGGGGAAGTGAATTAGACCCAAGTGTGTATCGTAATAGTATATTAAAACACTCGTTATATAAGTATCTAGAATATCGCTAGTCCATGACCGGACACATTGTATATTGCACATAGACAATTATTCCTTCGGCTCAACTCGGCGCATTAACTCGTCAATGGATGTATGTAGACCTGTGCAGCGCATGAGCATTATCCTTATGGTGACCTTTTGATTATCAGTAAGTAGTTATCAGATGACTTCAATGTCAATATTTTATTTAGTGAATTTCCTTACAAGATTGTATTGTATAGGTCAGATTTTATTGGTATGTCGTGACGTTTTGGGTATAACCCTTTATTTAAATGGAAGTCCTTTTCGTCGGCTCCGCATTTGATTTCAAGTTGCAGATTGACATTTCCTTATAAGATTGCTTTTGTGTAGGTCAAGTTTTGAAGGAATTCCGTGATGATTTTGGCGCTTCTGATTTCTGTTTTTGATCATTTAAGGAGGACGCGCTAAATTAACTCGCGTTTTTTTTAAATTAATCTTGGGAGCGTTAACAAACATTTAAACTCACTATAAAATTCCACTCGTTATTTAAATTCTATAAATAAGTGCACATTACGGTCGCGAATAATTTGATAGTCACCTGCAAATGACTTCAAACCTGATCAATAGTGACTTCAAGATGGAAAAACCACTAAACCAGATGCTTGCAACACCAAACACAACGAATTAAATATTGTGGCCTTAAAAACCAATATGCGCCGCTATTCTATACAAAAAAAGCACTGCCGACTATAGAGTATTGAACAGTTGTTTATCTGTGGAAAAATCAGAAAAATTAAAGTGTGAATAATACGTTGCAAGTTGAATCTTATCACAGTGCGATACGAACCAGATTTCGAGGAAGTGTAAAAAAACTAGCCCAACTTTTCCTCTCGCCTTTGTCACAAATTTCTATCAATTCAAGTCCTTACTATACTGAACCACAATTTTCCCCCACAGCGTCCCCCCATCAGAGCTACTGGTCAGGCTGGGAGAGCATGACCTGGCGCAGAGCGATGAGCCCTACGGCTTTGTGGAGCGAAGAGTTCAGATCGTGGCCAGCCATCCGCACTTCGATCCAGCCACCTTCGAGTATGATCTGGCGTTATTGAGGTAAGATCAAGTTTTTTGTATGGTTTTAAGAGTACTAATATTATAAATGCGAATGTTTGTGAGGATGGATGGATGAACGGATTTTGATGAAATTTGGCACAAAGGTAGATTATAGTCTGGAATAACACATAGGATACTTTTTTTTTTCGATAACACACAGACGAAGCCGCCGCGCCGGCACCAGCTAGTAATCAATAAAAACTGATTGCGTCGATGTTGAGGTTAAGCCGCGCTTGCCTAGGTTAGTCCATGGATGGGTCACCACCAATTACATAGCGAGTTCCCTCCGTGCTTCGCTTTTGACTGTCATTTGTGGATCTTTGACAGTCGTTACAGGTAGATAGTGGCTCTAAAGTTGCTAAAAATTCCACCAGCAAACTGTTTTAGAACTCCCTGGTCATTTGTTTTGTTTGTTATGCCAAAACATTAACATAATTTTAAGTTTCGTAAAACATTTACAAACCAAAACCATACCGCAGTATTCTTATATTAAGTTACGCTTACTGCTTCATAATTTATTTGCAACCATTTAGATCTTTTGAGAAAAAATCGACGGTCCCTACGTACTTATAGACATGTCGAAAATGGCATTTTTTTTATTGTATCGTTGGCTTTAGATTACCTTTGCGCACATGCTGACATACGATTTTTATTTTAATTTAATTTATTTACCTTGTTTTAGAAATCGTATAAGAGAACAAGTCTTATAAATACAACGAATAAGTGTCGTAGAAACGGTCATCTCTCAGTTTTTCTAAGAAAACGTGAAAAAAATAAATATTTATTTATGTGCAAATGGCATCATAAAGCTAAAGAATTATTTCTAGGGCGTGTTGAACACAAATAACGCTCTCCTGCAAAACCTCGGTTTTTGACTTAACCTTATGTACGTAGGGACCGTCGAAATATCTTTAACCATAAGTCTAACAACTAGTCTTACCAAGGAGTATCGTTTTACCCAGTTACTATCTGGGTTTGTGGAGGTCAGATAGGCAGTTGCTCCTTTAAAAATACTGGTATTCAGCTGAATCTGATAAAAATGGAAGCCGACCCCAACATAGTTGGGAAAAGGTTAGGTTAGCTGATGAAATAGACTATAAGTTGCCATTATTAGGGTTCTTGATCGTGAGCGGATCCATTAAGAAATGATCACCTTCACCGTTTTTTTTTAAACTATGCCCCACACTAGGAATCTCTCCTGTATCATGGGTCCATTTACAAACATTAAAAGTCACATGCACAAACAACCAGACCCGGAACAAATATCAGTAGGCCATACAAATATTTGTTTCGTGCGGGGATCGAACCCGCGATATGCAGCGCAGCAGTCGATCGCTCAGCCACTGCGCCAACCGTGTCGTCCAACCGACCTTCACCTTCTATCTAGCCAAGTTCGGTCTTAAGCTTTCAGTCTAACAAGATACAGCTGAATACCAGTATTTTAAAAAGACCGACTGTCTAACTGACCTCCACAATGGAGTGGATGGCATCAAATAACTTCCCCCGCTTTGGACGGAGCGGGAGGAATATCAGACTTGTACTGACTAAAACCCACCCATGTTCCTTCTATCGCCCTTTATGTTCCGGGAGCGCGATATCTCTTTCGAACAAACCGCAACCCCGGGATAAAACGGGATTTTTGTCTGAATTTTTGCCGATTTTTTATGTATGTACGCCAGTTCGCACAAAAATCTTGTATAAAATATCTGAAATATGTTTGTATAGATGTTTTAGTCCGCAAAAAATCTACAGAACAATAATATTGCAACTGTCACACAGTAATTTTACAGTAACAGCCGCATTCCAACCATACCATGCATATCAAATGCCAAATTAATGACATAATTAGCAGCCTGCCATAAAATTATTAATGGCTGCTAAAGTACTAATCTGCTGATCTCAGAACAGATTGGCGTCGTTATAAAAACAGTTAGCACATCAGTGAACGTCGCGCTGGATTGTGTTAGGGTTCCGTGGGTCAAATGGAAAAACCTTCTGTATATTTCAGGTATTATAAACGATAGTTTTCTTAGGATAAAAAAGGGCGGTGTTCTTCGGAAATTGAATGATTTTTTTTCAAATATTTTCTAAAAATGTATGAATCCTTACTTCCTTACTAATATTATAAAAGCGAAAGTGAGTTTTTTTGTTACCTTTCACGCTTTAATGGCTACATCGATTTTGATGAATTTTGGTACAGAGATAGTTGGGAACCAGGAGACGGACATAGGCAATTTTTTTTTTAAAGTGGGATGTATGGGAGAAAGAGGGAAGACAAGGGAAAACTTAGCGTTTCTATTACAAATCAATAAGGCGCAAGGGGAACTGTGTTACCCCGAATTTAACGCGAGCGAAGCCGCGGGAAAAAGGTAGTATTATTATATAAGTATTATTTCGTTAAAACTCAGCCTTGTTCTAAGACAAATGTTCGCTTCCTTCTAAACAAACCCTTTCATTTGATACCAATATCGTGGGTATGCATAAAAAACAAGTTCTCCATTATTAGGTAATCCGCCATGTTGAATTTACAGTGGCGTCACTTGCTCCACCATGCATTGTCATCCAAACTAATCATGTATATGCAAAATTTCAGATCAACGGAAACCCGAAAATGGGTCAAACTAGACTTCTTAGATTGTTTTACGAAGTTACATCTGAACCGCTTAAAAGCGTGTTAAGATAAAAGATGCTATTTTGTACTCGATATTTGTGCAGAACCCACTCTACCCAGTACATTGTTTTCAACACTGGGTAGAAACCGTTCGGTCACTCGTCAATGCACTTGACCTTACAAGGTTCACTGCCATTCTGCTGTGTTATGGTATACTAGTTGTGCCCCGCAGTTTTACACGCGTATACCGGGATTAAAAGCCTATGTGTTAATTTAGGGTACACCTATCTAAATACCAAATTTCTTCGAAATCGGTCCGGATGTTTGAGCGTGTAGGAGTAACGAACAGACACACACAAACTTTCGTATTTATATAATAACTAGCTTTTGCCCGCGGCTTCGTTCGCGTTAAATTCGGGGTAACACAGTTCCCCTTTCCTGATTTACAGGTACCTGCTACCTGTAGTTTTTGCCCTTGCGCCTTATTTATTGTATTAGCAATGCTAAGTTTTCCCTTTTCTTCCCTCTTTCTCCCTCATAACTCAATGTTTTTTTTTTAAATAGCCTATGTCCGTCTCCAGGGTCCTAACTATCTCTGTACCAAAATTCATCGAAATCGGTTTAGCCATTTAGGTGTGAAGACGTAACAAACAAACTCACTATCGCTTTTATAATATTAGTAAGGATATATTAGTGTGATTTGAGTGCAAATGCAATGTTATGCCTTGTATGGTTGGAATAAATATTGTGTTTAAGGTGCGAAGTTGTTTCAAGGGTGTTTGATTGACCTTTAATTTTGTGTTGTTTGTTTATTGAATTTAGTTCATATATTTTTAACACTCTTTTATTAACTTCATCATTCTACAATATTATAAACGCGAAAGTTTGTAAGAATGGATGGATGTATGGATGTTTGTTACTCTTTCACGCAAAAACTACTAAATAGATTTTAATGAAACTTTACAATAATAATTCACTGCTTAAACATCAGTGTAACACATAGGCTACAATTCAAAAAGGTATATTGTATATTCTATCACCACGCGAGTGAAACCGCGTGGCGCAGCTAGTCTGATATAAAACCAACTTAAAGTTAAACACCCACTTTCTGGTTTCCGGTTGAGCTAACATTTTACATAGGTACATATTTAGTTTCGATGTCAATGCATAGTCTGATCAGCTCAGTGACGTCATTCGAAATCCAATATGGCGGACTCCAAAAGATGGCGGATTACTTATTGTTAGGGTTCCTTCCACAAAAGGAAATAACGGAACCCTTATAGGATTACTTTTTTGTCCGTCTGTCTACCAAGACCCGTTATTCTGGGAACGCGTGGAAGTATCGAATTGAAATTAAAACCATATACCTACTCAAGTTTGTAATCCCTTGGAGTTGTGAAAAAGTCAACCCTCTAAATCTACACAGTCAAAACATATGGCCGTGTATGTCGCAAGTTTGTACGGAATCCTTGGTGCGCGAGTCCGACTTGCATTAACCAGTTTTTTTTAATGCATATCCATAATATGGGTACCACTTTGCTGAGACAAATACAAAAAATGATGTTTTTTTTTTAAATATAAAAAATATTATTATTTTGTCTTAAATATTACTGTTACTGAACGTCATTATTCCACATCTTAATAATGACTATAAAATTACCTACACTGTATTGGGTTTTTATATGTGGAGTTTTGAGACACGTGAACTTTTAAGAAATTGCAAAATGCATGCTCAGATTTAGGTAAAATGGCGTTGCTAGAAGAAGCTCGTTAAACCGTTGGTCCCGGCTATCATTTGTAGATCTTTGACAGTTACAGGCAGTCAGTGGCCCAAAAGTCTGACAACCAGTCTTACCAAGGGTAATCGTATTACCCAGTACTAACTTGGTTGTGGAGGTCAGATAGTTAGTAGCTCCATATAAAATACTGTTATTCAGCTACATCTATTAAATAGCTGGTATGTCATTTCTATTATGCAGAAATTAATTTTTCGTCTATTTTGAGTCATTCGTTCCCGTTACATATTGCATATATTATTGAATGTTTTGCCAATACATTATTTGCCTATTGAGACTAATTTTATAGCAACTGTTTATCTGCTAATGTTGTCATTAAACGCAGATCATAAAATTACTAGACACAAGATAAATAATTCAGTATTTATAACCAATTATAATGAACAAATAGTAATAAATAACAGTTTGTCAACCTCTTTTTAAAATACTTCGAAGAAGAAGGAGGTTTTAATGGATGTTCAGCGATATCTTTATTTCAATGATTATTTTTGTTTGAAAAAGTTTTATTTGAGAAGTATGTTTTAAATAAAAATTACTTAATGTCGTAGACAAATGTGTGTCTAAAAAGTGGTAGAAATATTGTTCGGTGTTTTGCTCTATCGTCCCTCCGGAGCTTTTTACTCTATGTGTGTTGCTGGGGGGTTTGTTTCGCCACCTCTTCTTCCTAGCTAAAGCATTAGGAAGTGGCGAGGGGAGGGCGTTTTGGGGGACTGTCTCTTGTTATGTTGACGTTTAAAAAAGTGCAGATTATCAACTTCATTTGAAAAGAGTACTTTTGATGTCTAAAGGCGCGGAGACATCTTTTTTTGCCACCCAACAATTTTAAAAGTATTTTTTAAAATAAAAACCTGCCTATGTTTGTATATGTATACTGATATTCTATTAGATTACGATTTCCCAACTCGATGCTGATGTTCAGCGAAATATTTGAATCACGTAAATTTACTATTTTACATAAAGTTCCCACATTTTTGTTATAATGTGACGTTTATACAATTTTATTGTAGTTTTAGTTAAATTACGTGTCAGCAGACCCGCTTTCATGTGTCAGTAAAAATACAAGGAAAATCTTTATTTTATTTTAAATATTTACTACATAAAAACTGCATCAATACTTGAAAGAGGCAACGTTGCTACGTTCTGCTTGATTGATTCCAAAATGACACAGAATCAGCCAGAGTACAGAGGCGGACTTAATGCTATAACTACTTAATATATATCATTAGGTGATTTATCAGTTACCTAAAAAAACCGGCTAAGTGCTATTCGGGGTGCGCACCTAGGGTCCCCTACAAACTTGCGACATAAACGTCCATATCTTTTGACTGCCTACACATATAGGGTTGATTTTTTCACATCTCCAAGGGACCACAGACTGGAAAATTTATTTTTAGGGTTCTGTACCTTAAAAGGAAAAACCACTTTGTTATCCGTTTGCCTGTCCATCTGACTGTCAAGACGATTTTTCTCGGGAACGCGTAGAGGTATCGAGTTGAAATTAAAACCATATACTCAAATCTGTGGTCCCTTGAACCTGTGATAAAATCAAACCTCTAGATCAATGCAGTCGAAAGATATGACATTTTATGAAGTGCATGCAGTTTGCTGGTTTATTTAGCTCACTTCGGAAAAGATGGATGGATTGTGTAAGGAATTATATAAAAGAGAACGGAATAAATGATGCCATGACGTCTGGCAGGGGAGAATAGAATAAGAAAACGTGTTGCGCGGACCCCAAATAGAATTGGACAAGGGCAGGAAAATGATAATGACTCACTCTATGAAGCTTTTTTATTAGCGGATGGGAAATCATCAAATAACTTCCCCCGCTCTGGGCGGAGCGGAGGGAGTGTCAGACTTGTACGGACTAAAACCCACCCATGTTCCTTCCATTGCCCTTTACGTTCCGGGACCGCGGTATCTCTTTCGAACGACCAGCAACATTGGTCACCAATTAGGCTTACACTCCAATCCATTACTTCCAGGTTCTACGAGCCAGTAACGTTCCAGCCGAACATCCTGCCGGTGTGCGTTCCAGATGATGACGAGGACTTTGTCGGCAAGACTGCCTACGTCACCGGTTGGGGGAGACTGTTTGATGGTATGTTACTTGTCACTACTTATTTTTAATCAGGATCCTTACGCCCGCCCACACAAAACCATATTTGGTGTAAAGATTTTTTCCTTTAGAGGTTTACTTCTTTTATAACCTTAACATTTTTTTCAAAACGTTGCCCCACTCTAGGAATTACTCCTGTATCGTGGGTGCGTTTACAAACATTTAAACTCACATACACAAGCAGCCAGACCCGAAACAACTATCTAAACGTCAAACAAATATTTGTTCCGTGCGGGGATCGAATGCAACACGCAGCGCAGAAGTCGATCGCTCAGCCACTGCGCCAACCGTGCCGTCAATGAATGATTATTTTGCCCTTATTGTTTCCGGGTTGCAGTATCTCTTCCGAACATACCATAGACCAGTCACTGGCCGGGAGGAGACTATGCTTTGCAGATATCTCTTTGAGGCGATAGACACTCTAACTTAAATAGAGACTTAGACTTTAGACGACACAGTTGGCGCAGTGGCTGAGCGATTGACTGCTGCGCTGCGTGTCGCGGGTTCTATCCCCGCACGGAACAAATATTTGTTTGACCTACAGGTATTTGTTTCGGATCTGGCTGTTTATGTATGTGACACAGGAGAAATCCTAGAGAAAGGCAAGGTTTTTTTAAAAAAAAAAAAAAAAGAAATCTCTCAATTATAAAACGCTTACTTGATTTTTGTGTAATTTTTCTTTTAAACTTTGGTACTCCAATTTTACATTACTGTTAATTTATTTATTTGAAATTAGTATTAATGCTCTTTTTAGCCTAAAACACAGGTCCGACCCAGTTCAGGCAATTAAGCAACTGTGTTCTATTGTTTGTTAAGATGCTTTATTTTATTGTATATGTGCCCCCTTTATATAAATAAACGATTTTATTATTTAATTACCATTATATTAACAAGGGCATTATAACCACATCCACAGAGGGCCCTCTCCCCAGTGTTCTCCAAGAAGTAAAGGTCCCTGTGATCAACAACACAGCGTGCGAAGCCATGTACCAAGCGGCAGGCTACAACGAACATATACCGAACATATTCATATGTGCCGGCAGGAGCAGAGGAGGCGCTGACTCTTGTGAAGGTAAGAGGAAATAGGCTAAAGACGAACAGATTGGAATTCCTTATACACGGTCTTGTAAAACGTTACGGTGCGTTACAAGGGCGGGAGGGAATATTTAAACAACGCGTTACGTAATTTTTTTTTTATTTCAATAAAAAAGCTAAGGAATTAGGATTTACAAATTGGCAACTCTTTCCGTTTATGTCTTACGGGGAATTCCTGGATTGTATTGTACGTTACTTTTTGTTTTCCTAAGTTGGAAACCCTTTTCATTTATGTTTCGGGCCATCCCTCGACTGTGTGTACTTGATTTTTATTTTATTATCGATGTCAGTATTGATTAGAGTTTACAAAGAAGCACATTGCTGTTGTCAGTGTTGTTAAAGAGTGTGTAAATACCGTAATGTCCTCGAAAGCGGGAGATTTGTATCATCAGCTGTTCTTGGCATATAAAAGCTGTCATACTAACTTGTCTTTTACGTAACGTTGAGGGTCGAGGGGGTACAGCGAAACCCCCCCGCCTCCTGAGGGTCTAAAATCTGCAAAAATTGCGTCATACTTGAACGCTCCCCTATACGCCAACGACACAAAAATGTGTAAAAAAAGATCAAGCATCTTTTTTTGCGTGGAAGGCACGCGTGTGCGTTTATTCGTTCAAAAGTTTAAAGCTATTTTAGAGTTTAATTTTTTCTGTTATGTGTTTTTTTATTCACAAATCTGTCAATTTGCTAGGTGACAGCGGTGGGCCGATGGTGGTCCGTCGCTCGCGAGACGATCGCTTCGTGTTGGGCGGCATCATCTCGTGGGGCATCGGGTGTGCCGAGCCCAACCAGCCCGGGGTCTACACCAGGATCTCCGAGTTCCGGGACTGGATCAACCAGATACTACTGTTCTGAGGAGAAGTGGAGCTAAACTGCTTCAGAATAGGGTATTTGACACCATTGACAAGATAAAAAAAAACTCTTACATTTTTATATAGCGTGTAACAAAAATCTGTGCTTATATTTAAGGGTGTGATGTAGACAATCAAACTGTAGAATTTTCTCCATCATAAAAGCAATGAAATAATAAGCAGACGTTTGTATGGCACAGCTGATGATTTTACCTGCTTAGTTCCATGAAATAAGTTGTTCAGTTTGAGGATCTATAGGTACCACACCCAATATGAACACCCCTTTTTTATACACGCTGTAGTAGATCTGGGGCCAAAAATTCTTAAAATGATCACAGTCGACAATTAATATTGTTGCTGACCATTTTTCGAATTATAACTTAATTTATATTGTTCTATTATAATTCTGCTAAAACGGCCATGTTGGGTCCCCAGAAATTGAACTTAAAAAAAAGACAGAAGCTGCGTTCAAATAAAAAAAATGTTGTATCATGGAATTGAGAAACTAGTGACGTCACAAGTTGATATTGTCAAACAAAATCTATGGTACATCCTGTGTTGACAGCTCAAAAAATTATGTCAATTGATTGGTGTGTGCACTACCCTAGGTTTTTTTTATTTTGGTGAGCAAATTGGATCAATGCAAAGGGTTTTTAATAAATTGGTCTACCTACTCAAACTTGTACTGACTACTGATAGTTCAAACAACACGATGGCCTATATCTCAAAAATGTGACGCTTTGGAAAATGTTGTCCCATACAATATTAGTTTGTATTAATACCAGCTATTGATTAATACTGGTCTTAAGCCTGGCTATTATGCTGCCGGGGTTGCGGGTTGTTCGAATGAGAAACCGCGGCCCCGAATCATAAAAGGCAGGGCGGGTTTTAGCCAGTACAAGTCTGACACTCCACCCCGCTCCGCCCAGAGCGGGGGAGTTATTTGATGATTTCCCATCGCAAAAAAAAGCGTGGCTATTATTTCGAAAAGAAAATAAAACAACGGAAGTTAGGGAGTCGAAAATAAAATTTAAACCCCTTTGCTTTTTCCATTAGACAAAAAGACATTTTGATTATTCGATATGAAATTCGTTTATAATCTCAAATTGTACTTATTGGTTCAACCTTGGATTATTTAACCGGTGCACCTGAAGAGGATTGTAAAAATAATTTATTTATTGAAAAATAAAATGTGAATGGGGAGCGTATAATGACAAAATATTTGTCAACGAATTTTTTTGGACAGTAGTTTACTTCCAAAGTAGTCTTAAAGCAATAATGAAGATGAACATTTACCTAACCCTTTTTAATATATTAGCTTGAAGATATTTAAAAGAAATAATTTATTTAAATATTTTACAAAAAAATATATTTCAAAGGGTATTTTGGAAACTCAAATAATTCATCTTTATTAATAATACAATTTTAATGTCAGTTATATTTAGATAAAATTTTGCGAATTTATATTATAGATAAGAAATAATATACTTTTGTAAAAATGTCTTAGTAAATAAAACTGCCAAGGGCTTTTAAAAATAGACTCCAATTCTTGAACTAAAATTATGAAAAATTAAGTATTTTTAGATAAAATTAAATAATTTCTAGTTCTAAGCAACGGATCCGTCCTTAATTTATTTTTAGCAAATTATTTGTAAATATTTTTCTATATAATATTTTTATATGAAATGCATTTATTAATTTTATTTAATTAGCCATAATAATGTCTCAAATTAACTTTGAGTTCTGATTTTATGAATTTATTAAATCATTTTTAAACGGTTATATCGTGTTTTAATTTGCCATGTAAAATATTATTGATAATCACAAGTATCCCTTAAGAGCGATTTCAGAAAATGGTATTTTATAACTATCTATACTAACTGGGATAGGTCCTCCAAAAGCTCCGAGGGTTGTAGCCAGCAGCTTTGAAAAGACTAAGCTACAAGCTGACACAGCTACGCCCAAGGTCCCCACAGTCTGAAAGGTCGCGAAAGCTTTGGGAGCGCTGGTCCAGCTAGCCCAGCTGTCTTATGATACATTTATAAATAGTAAAAATATGTATTCAAATGAATATATTTTAATTATACGTAACGCGATTTCATACGTAATATTAACCCACAAACATATAATATTAACCCAAACCGTCAAACAATTATCACCAATAGATGGCACTGTACACAATACCCATACAAAACTCACGAAATGTAGGAAATCCTACATCGCGCTATTAAAGTTTTCTTGTTGTTTAGCACTTGTACTAAAATTAAAGCTATACAATTGTACTTGCTTCGGCAGTACATATACTAAAATTGGAACGATACAGAGAAGATTAGCATGGCCCCTGCGCAAGGATGACACGCAAAATCGTGAAGCGTTCCACATTTTTTGAACAAATTACTTCCATTTGATAAGTCAAGTTGTGAGTGATAGACGTAAGGCCACGTTATCATGGCGTTTGCAACAGTAACTACTACTACTATTCGTACTAGTAAAATATTAGGAACTTATTTAAAAGATATAAAAGAAGTGTTTGAGAATTGTTTTTGCATCCTTTTAGGGCGTAGGTGCTGAGTAAGACGGGATTTTGAAAAATTCAACCCCTAAGAGATTGAATGGTGCCAAAGTTTGTATGAGAGAACGCGATTCGTTGGCATTCTTTCACAAAACTAAAAAAGTACCCTTAACAAAGCCGAAAGCAGTTTTACTCCCTTCCGTACTATACATTTTTACTTGATTATACCTATGAAGGAACCGGTGAAATGTGAATGTACTATTAGGTACACTACTCTGGGGAAACCGACCGGCGTTATACTTTCTAGTTTCGGAGACTGTGTGAGTCAAAGTTCCAACTTGTCAATTCAATTCAATTTT
This sequence comes from Ochropleura plecta, assembly GCA_905475445.1. Classification (NCBI taxonomy): domain Eukaryota; kingdom Metazoa; phylum Arthropoda; class Insecta; order Lepidoptera; family Noctuidae; genus Ochropleura; species Ochropleura plecta. Next base: position 5,615,034 of record FR997750.1, on the reverse strand, counting down.
TATCAAATCTGTGGCGGATTGTGTCACAACACTAGTTTTATATTATATTATCTGTGAGCGGATATAGCGCCATTACATTACACTGGCTCAACGCACACGTTCCGACCTGACGTGTCGATCTATGGAAAAAGCTATTGTAAACTTATAATTATGAATATACATTTGGTCCTGTGGTGTCTTTGACTTTCAATCAAGATAGTGGGTCTCAAGATACGACCCATACCCCAAAAATCAAATCAAAAATCAAATCAAATCATTTATTTCAATTAGACCATTACAGGCACTTTTGAATGTCAATAAACAAAATGAATCTACAGTCCCGTTCACAAGGCAAAATAACTTGTGAAAGTACTGTAGTTGCCCATTCCAAAGCGTTGATCTCTATAGAGAAGAATGGGCAAGAAACTCCACTATTTACGAACATCTTGATCCAACAGTTAGTATACATACTGACGTAAAAACTATTGTTAGTAACACAATAAAAATAAACTTACAGTTACACGAATACAATAGGCACTGATTCTAATATGTGGCCTCAGGGTCAGAAAAACAGTAACTGCCCCTGACACTCATAAAGACCTCTGCCCTGAGTCAACCCGCCCCATCCATATAACCGATAGAGAGATAGGTACCTCTCTAATCGATCATCAGACGAATGAATATTTTCAACAACGTTTTTTTATTAGTTGGGTTAAAAAACGTTGTCAAAAAGTTGGAACATTTTACTGTAAATATTTCAGCATAGGGTTTTGAAAGTTTTTACCCCAGAAAACAAAGTCGTTTCCCAGCAATGCATTTGAGTTTGTTAGTTTGATGTACATAATGCATGGTTGACGGTTTCGTGAAAGGTTCGTTAAGATTGTAGCGACACTACAATTTGGAGACATGACAAAAAACACTACAGCGCCATCTATACTAGTGCGAAACTAACTCTCAATTCCTACATCTCGCAAGACCACACTCACTGCATGTGCGCCGAGTTGCCACCTCTGTCGCTGGTCGTCCTCCGCTGGGCAACCGCGGTGAGGGGGCTCACCTGGCGGGGACGCCGCCGGGGTGTCGTGAAGATAACAGCGCTGTCACTCCGCGCTGTAGCGCCGCAGTAACACACATTGAATCCACTTACATGCGCTGTCAGTTGTGACTGCTCATTTATTAGCCGCCACAGTTTGTTTTAATTAATTAAATTATCTATTAAACTCTTGTTTTTGCTTTTACTCTGGACGCTCTTAATGTGCTCGTTTTTCTACATCGTTCTCACATGTATTTATAATCACAACATTAATGATGTATCCATGATTTTGTAAAAATATTATGATTTAAAAGAGTGTCCATGGAGTTTCTTGCCCATTCTTCTCCATAGAGATCTACGCTTTGGAATGGGCAACTACAGTACTTTCACCAGTTATTATGTCTTGTGACTGGGACTGTAGCAGCATAATTTTTTCGTTTTCATGACATACAAAGGTGCCTGTAATGGTCTAATTGAAATAAATGATTTTGATTTGATTGATAGGCGCGAGTAATGCTCGTGCCATTCTCCAGAGTCCAATGGACCATCCAACCGAACGGACTCCATTGTTACGGTCCAGGAAAAGCCACCGCGGCTAGGGCGACTTCCCCGTTACCGTTTGTCGCCGAGGTATTGTGAACAAAACAGCGCTGTAGCGCCCCTGTAGCAACACACACTGCAGCCATTCATAGAGGCGCGAGTAATATGCTTGCGCCACTCTCCCATCGTCTAAAAGACAACCCAACTGAGTGAGATCCGTCGTTACGTTGCCAGGAGAGCCACTGCGGCTAAGGGGATATGCCCCGTTACCGAAACGAATTGAAACGTTATTGAAACTACTCTTTGGCAAGTGAAAATCTGCTCAACTATATAGCCTATTTTTTCAACTGCTTATCTAAAATGCACATTTCTAAATAATGCCTCGTCTGTTCGAATGTATTTTTATGTTTTTCATTTCTTTTTTTAAAGTAAGCACATTTTCTTTAATAGGTCACTTGTTTTTGTTATTTTTTCAAGTCTAAATCTCTCCGTTTCGGTAGTGTGTTGACTTCTAATACTGCGACACTCTTTTTATCATCATTTTCTACTACATCTGAAAAATAATGATTTTTTATATAACTTAATTCTAAGACCGACGGCTGTCGGTCTCAGCGTTTGCTGCCTCTAGCTTGTGGTTTTGAAGAGTTATAGGGACTGGATTTTAGGGGTATTGTATGCGTGGAGGTAAGACACAGGGCTCGTCACGTTTCTCAGATCAGCCAAATCGTTGACATTTTCCATCAAAAATTCTGATTTCGCGGACGAAACTCGGTATGTAACGAGTGCACACCCATCCATAGACCTGTCTTGGTATGCGGAGCTTAACCTATAGATTGATACGAGCGGCTGTATCATTTAGCTTTAAGCTCCTCTAGTGATTTAACAAAATACTCTGGTAGGTGTTTTTATCTTCCAAAAACATTTTGTTTCGCTCGTAGCTCGCCTAATAGATTCTTTTGCTTGAAAAACAGAGAAACCCTTAAGGTTATTTAGTGTTTTACCCTACTTTCTATATTTATAGTTTAAGTTTCATGCCCTTCATAACTTTAATCACTTACACTTACTTTTCATGAGGGTAAATCCTTACTAATAAAAGCGAAAATGTGTTAGTTTGTTACCTCTTCACGCCTTAATGGCTAAACCGATTTTGATGAATTTTGGTACAGAGATAGTTGGGACCCAGGAGACGGACATAGGCTTTTTTGTTTAAAAAAAAGTGGGATATGACGGAGATAGAGGGAAGAAAAGGAAAAACTTAGCATTGCTATTACAAATCAATAAGGCGCAAGAGTAAAAACTGTAGGTAGCAGGTACCTGCAAATCAGGAAAGGGGAACTGTGTTACCCCGAATTTAACGCGAGCGAGGCCGCGGGCAAAAGCTAGTAAAACAATAAAACAAAAAGGGAGTGCTTCAAAAATTATTTATTTATTCGTATATATAATTTATATATCCATTTTATAATTAAAATCAACCGATGCACACAACATAAACATCATAATATCTTTCGTTCATTCACTCCAACCGGACGAAAGATGTGTCCTTTGACAAAACACGTTTTACACGAAAACCGACTTTATCTCCATGGCAGTAGGTCGAAATCACCAAAACGTGTTCCCGCCAAAGATTAAGTATACATAGATTTAAAAACTAGATACACAATAATTTATTTTAAAAAGTCCTGTCTATGACGATCGCTTTGTTAGGACAATCGAGTAAAAATTATAATTATAAAAAGCTGTAATAGTATTATCTAAATTAATACTTTCGCTAAAATACTCTGTAGTTTATTAAAATAAGATTTTCGACATAATGTTGTTATTGAAAAAGGATTAATTAAAAAAATAACAAGACTAAAAGGTGCATTAATTAACACTGAACAAAATTATAATATAGAAAAAAAATCGTGTATGCATGTATAAAAATATGTATAAGTTAGTCTATTTTCCCGTAAAACGTCAAAAAATTACTATTTATTACTATTGTTACACATCGAAATGTTGGCAGCACAACAATATGTCGAAATGTATAGGAAGGAATGGACCTATCAGTCCAGCTATGAGTCGTAAGTACTAGTCTGCAATCGCCAATCGATAATAATGTCATTTTGGCTTAAAAAAGAAATAAATAATGAAATAATAAATAAAAAAATGACAACTAAAACACTAACATGACTGACGTAACCGTTTTTTTTTATATAATACACAGAAAAAAATGAGATATTAAAAAACTTGTATCACTGGAATAAAACTGCGTTTTTTTTATCTTAATTTATACTTTTGACTACAAGAAATTGTTTTTATTTGACACTAAATTTAATTAAATTTCGTTTTAATGATTTATTTCAGTGATCAAGTTGTATAAGATTTGAATTCGAATTTAGTTTAAAACGTGTTTCAATTTTGCTATATTGAAATTCTACGTAGTGACATTGTTTTTCTTTTTCACAAGTAATTATATTGTTGATCTAGATTTCGGTTCTTATTTTAATAAAACAAACACTGTTTACATTTCGATATGCATACCAAATTCTATTGTCGATTAATTCCCATAGATTTTACTGTTAAAACAATAAGGCGATATTGAAACACGCTTTATAAATACACAGTAAATCATAAATCACATAGAGAACCTCCCTGCGTCATTCTCTTAACTAAATCCTCCTCATATATTATTAATTTGTTACAATTATTTTTGGGGGGACCTCACTTGATTTTTTTTTCAATGCAATTTAACTAAAATAGAAAATATTTTTACACATTACATGTCACAAAATTAAAAAATCTAAAGACAATCAAAGTCTATTAAAGTTTTCTTAAAAAAAAGGTATAGTTACAAAAAATATTTTCAATCATAATAAAAACAAAAAAATATATAATCAGCAATTTAAAGACATTATTCCGATCGAAAAAGAATTACAAATAAGTTCAGAAATCCAGTCTTAATCATTCATTCACCAAGTAATTTTAGACAATTTTAATCATCAATAATCTTTCCTAAAACAATCAAATCTCACCAAAAAATATTTTTAACTTCTCTTCTTTAAAGACCCTCTCACACGATTCAACCAACCATTTCCCGTAAGTAATATCTACTTGATCAAGTAAAGTCCCCTCATACACAACACAGTCACAGTGCGAACTGTCACAGTAATACATCGCCGTTCGCTACCGTTAGCCCTAAGCTACACCTAATACTAAATTCCGCCTAATGCAAAAATTTAGACAGACAACTAGGATTTTTTTACACAAATGACATTGTACAATTGAATCGACTACGAAACTGGCCACCGAATTGAAATTATAAGAGTATTTAAACGAGCTGTGGGATGTCACCTTTACTTTTGAATATAAAAAAAATATATATTTTTTTAATAATAAATAAAATAGTGATGTAAATGAATTAGTTTAGTTAAAAAAAACATAGCTTTTAGATTATGTTGGGAATATAGAACATTTTTGTAAAAGATATGTTATTTTTATAGTATTTAAAGTAAATTAATATTTTTATTAGATTAAAGTATATGAAAAGACCAGCTTAATCATATTTTGAGTAAAGGTACATTTATTTTTGTGATGCTACATTTTTTTAAAGTATTTTTTTATAGTGAGAGAAAATTCAATATAATTCTAAGATTTAGGCCCGCAAAACGACATTTTAATATTCAAAAGTAAAAGCAAACACACTAGCTACAAAATAATTACACGAAAAAATGCGGAAATCCTTTAAAAATACTGCTTCGTTGCAAGCGCAAAATTACAAAAATAATATTCGAAAAAATTCTAAACTATACCTTACAAATATATCTCGTCTAATACTTTTAGTTTAAATTATTAGTTATATTCTACTATTTACAACTCCTCTAGATACAAGAACAACGTTGCATGTGCGTTGTTTTACGAACATTTTCTTTTTATTTTCGTCATCTCTTTTACGTCAAAACTCTTTTATTTAAACATGAGATTCTCATTATTCATTTGTCATATCCGGTGTCGAGTCAATGTTGGAATGTTTTTTTTAGTTTCCGTTATTTTTCAGTACTTTTAACATTTTTGCAAATGTTAGTTTTTTTATGGAATTTCATTTTTACGGAATGAAAGTTACGTTAGTTTTCTTAAACGATAGTCTCCACGTTTCCATCGAACTTTTATTTGTCGTAGTTTTTTTTTTCATCGATATTTTACAGCATTATCGATATTGTGAATCGAACTACTATGTTCTTAATTTAAATAGGAAGCAAAGTAAGATTTATCTTATTATAAATCTTCTTTCTGAAACCTTTTTATTAACACAATGGGGAAGGCATACCAAAGCACATTGTAGAGGGCGTATAGCTAGGCCCCTATCTAACCAATGAGGTCATGCTATTTTAAAATAGATTTTTAATTATTGGTAGAGGGACGATTGACAGGGGGAGAATGGAAGAAAAAAAAATACGAGTTGCCTTGACCGCAAGTAGCAAAACAAGGGCAGGAAGATGAAAAAGAAACGGTATTTGGAACTAGCTATGCTAGCGCCATTAAATGATAAATGATGTTTATTTTGCAAGTAGGTTTTCACAAACACTTTTACACGTTTTTTTTTTAAACTAGATGAGGCCGGTGTTTCGTACCCGACTACTCTGAGAAGAAACAGCCGAAACAAACTCAGAGGTCATAGTCTCTTTTAAAGTCCAGACAAAAAATCTTGGTCAACTTACATGAGGACTATGCAGATTAGTGTCTGAAGTGGTATTTTTAAGAAAGCACCACACAGATTGAGTAGACCTGTCCAGTCATTAGTTTCACAAAACTCCCCCATTGATTAAAATTTGAGGCATTAAATTTTGCCCATGAATTTTTGATTAAAAGTCCCTGCTTCCCGCTGTTGTGTGTATCCGAGATAATCTCACTATTCTCTATGAATAATTACGTCATATCATGTGTTAGAGACAACGGCCATTCTATCTCCCTCCCTCGTTCCTTTGCCATCTTATAGATCAAACATTAATTTATAATTACAACCTTTGAACATTATCATAATGACAATTCTGCTTCTTTACTATTCACTAAATTAAGTTTAGATCTTAACTATATGAAGTTAAGATTCAAACTAACTATTCCACGAATCCCTGCCTGTCTGTTTACTTCGCACTTTGGAATTTTATTTATCAACTTCTATAAGTCAACCCATTTTTGGTCGATATAAGATTATGGTTTCCTCAAATAAATCGATAGTTTGCGAGACGGATGACTTAACTCAAAAATTTAGTTTTTCGAATTTGTTTGTGGTTAAATATAAGACGAACGAAAGAAAGTATTAATTAAGTAAGGAAATAACTTAACAATTTTAACCTTTCAAAACTTTCTTGCTATGAAAAAAAATATTGACTATTATGTTTATTTTTTTTAAATTAAATTTTAAATAGCGCTGTCCTGTCATATATGTGGTCTTATTCCAGTAAGAAAAAGAGATTTCGCTAGATATTGGAGAGGTCTGTTAACATTGATCAAACTGCTGACAGTGCAGGCTGGTTTGCAGACATTCAAATACTGAAGTTTTAAATAAAGGTTTAACAAGAATAGAAAGCCATTCCTTTGTTTTTATTGTGTGAAATTATTACTGAAATTATGTACTAAATAATATAGTCTTAAAGTTTTTCATGTTCTTTTAATATACGTATTTTCTTTTAGCTCCCACAATATCCTGTATAGCTGCTCTGTCTCTTTCTCACGCTGGAATGATATTAAAACAAATACGTCTTAGTAGACCACTTTGATTTCGTATTTTTTGAGTTATGTCATTGCTGTCGCAAACATACGAAATGTAAGCTTACCACCCATTTTCAGTAACAGATGCTAGTTGACACCTAAATGTATTTTCTATATAAAATTAAGCTGTTGGCTATTCAACTCTCAGCTCAACGCCTAGAGTATGCAATTATATTTAAGAATTCGTTTAGGTAACGCTTTGTAGTGAAAACGGTCACACAGTATTTTAAACACTGAACATTTTCGTGTCTTAACCATTTGAGTAGTTGACTCCATAAAACAATAATTGCAAGACAAATTTTTTCTAAAAAAAAAAACGCTTTAAGTCTAAACTCGATTAATTTTGAATTTATTTTACAAATTTGATTTTTAGCTGCTTTTAAATCAAGTAATAGTTATATCATAGACCTGACGAATTAGTGACGTCACAAATTCAGACTCTAGTGTCATACAAAATCAATCGAGAATCGCGTTTTGACAGCTCATAAAAAGTATGTCAATTTATTGGTGTTGTCAACTACCTGTTATGTTCGAATCCTTGACACATAAAAAAACTTGGTTATATTCTCTACTTCCTTCTTCACAAACACTTTATATGCTGATAGTGGGGAAAATATTCTATTCTCAATCCCACTGTTGGGCTTTTGTTAGACTGGGCTAACGTGTTCATTGAAAACTTTACAGTTATAGAATTGTACTAGTTATACCTATAGGATACTAAGTAACATGTCATTTAAGTCCATGAAATAATATTCATTTGTCGTCAAAATTGCGTTAAACCTTTTTTTAAATTGCCATAGTTCTTCATAAAAATCACTAAAACCACCATAGTGGGCACTGCATCCTATTCTCAGTCCCACTATTGGGCCTGGATACATAAATAAACAATACTAACTAACTAAGTAGCATGTCGTTTTAAAAACACATCCTCGTTCTTTGTTAGAAGTCGGTTAAAAAGTTCGTGAATTTGCACACATGTTAGATGCAGTGTCTTCTAAATTCGTTTAAACCTTTATAGTGGGCATGAATCTTGTTGGTCGTCCCACTGTTGGGCGTAACATCAAATCTGCGTCCACCGGTCGTCGAAGAACTGCCGCATATTGTGTCCAGCGCGGCCGACGGGGCTGTCGTCTTCGTTAAAGACTTCGCAGTTACTGAACATGAGGCGAACGTCTGACGCGAACTCTTCTTTGCATTTGTAACTGTTAGTTAAAAAAAAAAGATTTGAGAATGCATAAAAAGTAGTCCGCCATCTTTGGGAGTCTAAAATGGATGCCGAATGATTGATGCATTGTCATCTGAACTAAATGTGTATGCAACATTTTAGCTCATTCGGGAACCGGAATGATGGTTAAATTTAACTTTTATTTTTTTTGGGGTTCCTTACCTCAGAAGTAAAAAACGGGACACTTATTGGATCACATTGTTGGGAAACCAGCCAAATGCGAGTTAGACTCGCGCACCAAGGTTTCTGTACAGACGCCTCCACATCAAGCTACCACAATCTGTCAGATTTCTTTGATAGATTTTCGACTTTATTTCTAAAGTATTAGGTTCAAGGTTCATTGGGAAAAATTGACAGTTTCGGGTAGCTTGACCTGCAGGTGTCTGTACAAACTTGCGACATAAACAGCCATATCTTTTGACTGCGTAGACTTACAGGGTTGTTTTTTTCACAGCTCTAAGGGACTATAAGCTTAAATTTATAGTTTTAATATCAACTCGATACCTCCACGTGTTCCCGGGATAAAAGGTCTTAACTGACAGACAAACGTACAACAAAGGGATTTTTCCTTATAAGGTGCGCAACCCTAAAAATCTTAAAAAAAAAACAAATACTGCAGTTTTTTCCATCGGGAATTTGTTAGTAGTGCCCGGTTGATGACAATAGGGTCGCCCCTATTACATGGAACTTAAACCTCTGCCCTAACCCTTCGAATATAACATCCGTGATGTTTCTAAAGACTTACATGTTATCCTGTAGCTTCCGTTTAATGGTGGAGATGTCCATGGGACACTTGATGACCTTCTTGTACTGCGGGAACTGCTTGGTGTTTACAGGGAGGAGGAACGGCCAAGCGTGTTCGTGACATTCCATCTCGTTGAGCAGGTTTCTAGAAAAGACGAAAGGATTTTTTTTTACAAAAAGTAGCAGCCCACCAGTATTGGGAAAAGGGTCCAAGCTACCGGCTAGCTGTGTTTGTGAGGAGGTCAGATACGCAGTCGCTCCATGTAAAATAGAGTAATCCGGTAAGACTGGAAGCCGACCCCAACATATTTGGGAAAAGACTAGGCAGATGACGATATATCGTACAAGCAATTTAAATAAAATTGATATTAGACCACTTCGGAAGTATACCATTTCGAACAAAAAAAAAGAATTATGAAAATTGGTCCACAGTTGGCAGAGTAAACGGTGAGCACAAATTAAAAAAATATGATTGAACATAGAATCTCCTGGTTTTTTGAAGTCGTTTAAAAACTAAGAAAAATATGAATTATCAAGTCATAGAACAACAATTGTTCAGTTTCATGGTGTGGTGGTGGTGAGATACCACGAGAGAGGTCTTGCAATTATTATGTGAAACCTTGTTTAAGTTATTTGAACGGAAGAAAAAATGTTTCTTAGACTCACACAGAACCAGACAATAAAACAAAAAGTAAATAAAAAAAGAACTTAGTCCTATCCCTTTATATGTCTAACACGACGAACTTTAACTTACTTGCAGAACTGCAGATCTTTCAGCAATTTCTTCGCTGTGTTTTTCTCTTTCTTGGCGCGAGACATCAGTGGCGCGCTCTCGATTTCACGCTCTTCGACTGCTATCAAGTAAAGATGGTCGATTAATAAAATAATTCAATAAATCTATAATGTTATAAGAGCGGAAAGAGTTTAGAATAGGCTTCAAAACTACTGGACCGATTCTAACCATTTTTTCACTAATAGGAAGCTACATTATCAAGAAGTAACATAGGCTATACAACATCACGCTACTACCCACGGGAGCGGGGCAGCAACTAAAGACGCAGGTAAAACTGCGCAAGACAACTAGTTTGCTAGACTTGCAATTTTCCGGACACTAGCATGTTATAAAATACAATACAAAAAAAATTGCTAGCCACATTTGCGCTTTCAGATTAAACAGACTAACTTGTTGTAAAACAACATACTACAGAGGTACATACCGTCTATCTGTGTGTCAGTGTCGTCATGCTGTAGGGCTCCGTTGCCGCCCACGTACTGCAGCGCGCGACGCTTCTCTGGAGGACCCTCCTCTGCACTAAGCTCACCTGTTAACGGAAGCAGAAAATTAATTCATCCAATTTCTAATAACGAAATAACTGTAATGATAAGGGGTGATATACCATTTATTTATTTAAATACTATTTGTTCCGAGCGGTACCCGCTCTTAGTGTCGTGATGTTATCATAGCTGGCGCTATAATCTACGTCTGTGCCAAATTTCATCAAGTTCCGTTCAGCCGTTTTGACGTGAAAAAGTAACAAACATCCAAACATCCTCACAAACATCATAATATTATAAGTAGGAAGTAGGATAACAGTCACAAAACACATGGCTTTCTATCGGTAAAATAATTTAATTTAAATATATTCATAAAAATATATGTGTGTGTATATATAATACCTGCTGCCCTACCATGACGTCTTAAAACAGAACTTATTCCACTGAGGGAAAGAGACAGAGCTATACAGGGTGTCTAGCACCATCTCTTTCTCACACAGGAATAAAAACTGCTAAAAGATGTCATGGTAACCCTTCAGGTACACATAAAATACCAGAGCATTGCACTCACCCGTATGATGATTCAGTCCGTTCTCACTGTCCGCGGGTGTTTCGTCTAGTTTGTCGTCATGTTTCTCGGGCGTGTGCAGCGCGGAGCCTGAACACTCCTCAGCTGTCGTCGATGTGGACGCGAGCGATGCTGCTGGACTGAAATGTCAGAACACGTTTTTATACTGCTATATACTTCGCTGTAGCATGAACGTAACAATAGATGGCAAGACATGTTTAATGATGCGATGTAACCCAATAAAATGCGAAAACATTGTTTTATTTTTGTTTATTATATATATATTTTTTTTATTTAGACAAGTAATGAGGAGGGACGAAGCACATGTGACTAAAAGACTGATGGATCTGAATGTTGAAGGACGGAGAGTGAGAGGTGAGCCAAAGAAAAGATGGATGGATTGTGTTAGGAAATGATGCCGTTACGTCTGATAGGGGAGAATGGAAGAAGAAAACGTGTTGCGCCGACCCCAAATAGAATGGGACAAGGACAGGAAAATGATGATGATGATGATATATATTTTATTACTTTGAATCCAGAAGCTTTCCTATGTTTTATTTTAATCCAATTCAGTTTTATTTCCTTATATTTTGCATGCAGAAACTCATTTATGTTTACTTCAAATCTTGTTGCTATTGTTATATTTGTATGTCCTTACTTGTAAGTTTTATGTTATTCTAATTATGTAATATTCACACTCCACAGGGACTGGAGCCACAAGATACAAGCGCTGCTTAGTTTGTGTGCCGACAATGTTGATTATTTTGCTTCTTTTGATAAACAAACTTATTACTATGATGTCTTCTACGACTATGTTATTTGAGGTAAAGCCTATTGCAGTCATGATTTTAAAGCACATTAAAGTTCAGGTTTGAAAGGGGAAGGGTTCATCTAATTAACTAAATTAAGGTTGTTAATAAAAACCATCTACATACCAAATTTGACTGACTAAAACCCACCCATATAACCCAACCCGAATTTACCTTCTTGTTGCACAAATAACTATTTCCATGCGGGAATCAAACTTGCCACAAATGAAAAATTTTGAGGCATTTGTGAAATCATTAAATAACTTCCTCTTGTCTGGACGGAGCAAGGGGGAGGGAGTGTCAGACTTTTACTGACCAAAACCAACCGAAGTTCCTTCTTTTGCCCTTTATGTTCCGGGGACGCGGTATCTCTTTCGAACAACTCGCAACCCCGACAAGATGGTGGTTAGTGTCTATTTTCCTGTGAACGTTTGAAGTTCAAGTTTTCGAAAACAAACTTGATGGCGTTTCTCGCTTCACACGATTTTATTCCTGAACTAAGGGACTACTTAACTAACTATTCTTGAACTAATGAAGGATTTTTGCAGCCCATTGTACATACCTAGGCACCATATTCTGGTCGATATCCAGGCTGGCGTTGAGGTCGCGATGCTTGGCGTCTCTCTTCTTCGTGTTGCGCGGCTTCTTGGGAGGCGCGCGCGATATGCACTGCGAACAGTACCACTTGCCGCGAGGATTCTGTGGAAGAAGGAATAAGTTAGTTGTATTTGAAAGTTACATTTTCTCAAATGTGTTTGTAAATTTGATCATGATTTTGACAAGCTTCTTCGAGAAAAATGAGAATTAGCTGTACTAGCCAAATACATGCATGCAGACTATGCAGATTAGTTACTGAAATGGTCTTTTTCAAAAAGCACCACACAGATTTGAGTGGACCTGTCCAGTCAGTGCAAGCATTTTTCAGTTTTCGTGTAGCTCGACTCATAACTCAATGAGTTTCAACGACACGACGTACAATACCAAAAAAAGGACATTTGTTTAGGTCGTTTATAGTACTCAAACTGTCAGATAATCGTCAAAAACAAACAACACAAAAGAAAGTAATGACCCACATGATCCTCATATTCACAATAAATAAATAATTATTTACAAAATCAAATTGATGAGATCATAAAATGTCACACCAAAAAAAATTACAAAGTAAATATTAATTTTATCATTACAAGGTGAGCCATTATGTATGGAATTCCCTAAATGGTATGGAAAATAAGATAAGTGGCTATCATACATAAACTCACGCCTCTTTCAAGAGGGTAGGCAGAAAGAAACCAAAGCAAGTCAGCTAACGTCACTTCTATTGTTTTTCCACAGTCATACAATATTTTCCTAAATTTACGTCAACAGTATCATTGCCATGATCATAGAGGGCGCTAATGTAGAAAATGAGGTCAGATGACAATTAACTACCTTTAAAAGCGGCGGGTAGTGACAGTCCTGGTGATAAGCCCGTGAACACAGAGCACAGGGTATGGTCCGAGTGTTAGCGTTGGCACCGCCGCATACGATGCAGACTCGCTCGCCTCTCGCCTTGTTCACGCATTCCCAGCAGTACCTGTAATGTTGTAAAGGTATTAGTGGCTGAAAAACAATCGTTCGGGTCGCTTGTCTAGGTTGGTAAGTGGATGGGTAACTTATTACATAAAGTAGCTATTAGTTTTGAAAAATGTAACACCACAGACTACCTACAGTAATGTCTCTGCTCCTTTAAATCCATCCAAAGGTTGTCTTGAAAAGATCGCTTTTAGCGATAAGACCGCCCTTTGTATCACCCTATTTATAAGCTGTATACTCTTATTCTTGTAATTTGTATGGTGTACATAATAAAGAATATTCTATCTATCTACATGCGGTCCCGGCTGTCATTTCGCAGACAGCCGATAGAGGTCAGAGACACCCATCTTAAATCGCCTAGCTTTATTATAATTATTGGTATGCACTTTCAAAATATTTATCACAGAGCATTTTGTTTCTGGCTTCTTCTGTTTTTTTTATACTTTAAATGCTGTCTCTTTATCTGCAATATTAATAGAGAATATGCGAGCAATGCAAAACTTTTTTATGCTTTGCCCTGTACCATTAAAGAATGTGGTACACTTATTGTGTTTTCTAGTACAATACTTATTTTTACAATTTATTTCGCTAAGTTTTTACTATAAGATTGTAATTGCAATTGCTTGAATAAAGCTAAAGCAAATACAATTTGTATTATGAATTATTAAGAGATAAAAATTAGATCTAAAAAAAGAGAAATTATGTTAAAATGTTGTTTGCTGCAAAAGTCACAGGCGTTTGAACTGTAGTGAAAAATTGTAGGAGTTTAATTATTTTCTTGTGACAAATAGTATTTTTTAAATTAACTGTTAATACTTTTCTTGGGTTGTTAGTACTGATTTTCATTGATTTAAGTAAAGAAAAAAAAACATGTGTATTCCCTATTAGTTTTTTTTTAAATTTTAAAACGTTGGCCTACACCAAGAATTTCTCCTGTATCGTGGGTGCGTTTACAAACATTTAAATTCACATACACAAACAGCCAGACCTGGAACAACTTTCTGTAGGCCATACAAATATCTGTTCCGTGCGGGGATCAAACCCGCGACGGCAGCGGTCGATCGCACAGCCACTGCGCCAACCGTGTCGTCAAAAAAATTCCTCATAACAATCTTATATACTTAATTAACTTACCAGTCACCATCAGGAATCTTATCCATACTAGGTTTAAAGCAGTAAGTGTGATAGCCCTTATCACATCCATCACACAGCAACAGCTGATCTTCATTGTCGCCGCACAGGCAAAACTGACAGTTCTGTCCATAAACATAAGGTTGGATATTAGTTGGTGTGCTAAAGGTAAATTGAGAAGGAAAGAAGAATTATAAATTTATACCCAGCAGGAAGTTTAATACGAGTAGGTAATATTTGAAATTTCTTATTGATCTAATTTATTTTGTTCATAGATTTAATTCAAAAAAATACTAAAATAAAAGAAAGCCGTAAAAACGTACAGTTTGTCCATGAATGGAATATAAAAAATGCGTGTGTCTTTGAATTTTACATGAATATTTAAAAAAATGAATTTGTTTCTAAATAATAACATCTGCAAGGATCAAGGTTGCATGGTCGGGCACCGTACCTCAGAAAGCACGTAAAGCCTTTGGTCCCGTCTGTCATTTGTAGATCTTTGATAGTCGTTACAGAAAGTCAGCGGCCCCGAAAAATCTGACAACCAGTCTTACCAAGGGGTATCGTATTACCTAGTACTAATTGGGTTGTAAAGGTCAGACAGGCTGTCACTCCATGTAAAATACTGGTATTCGGTATGGCTGGAAGCCGACGACGATGAAGTTGGAAAAAGGCTAGGTAGATGATGATTTTTTTTGCCATCAATTAAATTTACAGTTCTTAAAGTATCAATTATCATATTTTCATGTGCAAGTTGAACAATTAAAATGATTATATAGCGTAAACTTGACTGATAAAACATCTTAAAAATTTTATTGGCAGTACAGTTAAAACAGTTTAACATACAATTTACAGTTAATTTGCCATAGATGTTGTCTCTATGGATAGAAAGGGCGCCTATACCCTCAACATTAGGAGGTATCAAAGCTACAGACTGTAACAAAAAGAACTGTCTTTTGGACAGTCGTGTAAAGAGTTTTGTATATTATAGTTAATCTCTCAAGGACCGCCATTATTTACGTCAACTATCCGTCAAGCACCGCCGGGCGGGCTCTTATCGTAAGCGTAATCTGATTTTAAGACTTATCTTTACTAGAAATACAGTTTTAAATCGGTCGGGGTTTGGTAGCACAAAGTGCCAGCGGGGCTCAACAGTAATACTTGTTTACTGGCACGTTTTTGTGCCGCTGGGGCTCTAGAGGTTAGTATACAAAAACTTTCACATGTCACACAAAAATTGTTTTTCGGGTTCCGTACCTCAAAAAGAAGAAACGGAACCCTTATTGGATCGCTTTGTTGTTTATCTGTCAAGCCCCTTTATCTCGGGAACGCCTGGTGGTATCAAGTTGAAATTAAAACCACGTACTAAACTCTGTGGTACCTTAGGGCTGTGAAACAATCAACACAACGCCTACGCAATCAAAAGATATGGCTGTTTATGTCGCAAGTTTTTACAGAACAATCGGTGCGTGAGTTTAACTCGCTTTTGGCCGGTTTTTTTTCATTTATAATGGTATTTTGTGTTTAATTTTTACGCAGTTCATGTTAAAAATACAATACTGTCATAAAGGATAAAGTACCGTTTCCATTTTAAATTCGGCTTATTTGTAAGTTTTGTAATATCTACGGTAATTTTCAACCGACTTGAAGGATTTGAAGGGCATGTTTTTTTTCTAATTACGGATAATTAAGAGTATTTTACTTTCCAATTATAACCGACTTAAAAAAACAGCAGGTTCTCAAACGCAACTATTATGTAATATTTGTAATATCTACGGCAATTTTCAACCGAATTTAAAGGGCATGTGTATTTTTTCTAACTACGGATAATTTGGAGTGTTTTACGTCCCGACCAGATGGGTATACGTACATGTCTCATACGTACCGCCTTCATGATGCTCTTGTCCCATGCGACGGCTGCCTCTAGCGCTTGTAGTAGCATCGCTAGCTGAGCGGACGTGTTGCAGCGAGCTACTGCTTCCCGCCATGTTGCTAGGCCGCGGGCTATGCCTTTGTTATCAGCTGGGAAGAAAGGTTTTAAGATTAAACTCGATATGTATATTTTGTTTTACGATGTGCTTAGGTGGTGGTAACTTCATGATTGATAATGGACCTTGACGGGCACAGCAAAAGGGTTAATTTATAAGTTAAATTAAAAAAATAAGATTGGTGCAAGCAACTGTTCGCTTTTATAAAAAAAAAAAACCGACGCATATCATCCACGTAATGTATGTGGGCGATATGCGGATGCGGGTGTGAATGATATGTTCCAGAAAAAATATTTATTATATAGAAGATTAGCGAACCTCTCGCCTCCCCCCGCCTTTGCGCGGGTACAATGTACTAATATTATACATATAAATATCTATTAACAAAAACGCATCAAAATAGGTTGCGTAGTTTTAAAGATCTAAGCATACATAAGGACAGACAGACAGCGGGAAGCAACTTTGTATTATTCTAAGTAGTGATAACTCATAGCTTCCGCTTAGATCTTTTTAACTACACAACGGATTTCAATGCAGTTTTCAATAATAGATAGTGATTCAAAACGAAGGTTTACGAATATAATATTAGTATGACCATACCCGTGAAAGCGGGGGCGGGTCGCAAAAACATAATAAATGTAATTTGTGAATGTGTAATGTAGAATGCCTTGTGACATTAAGTCCGCCTATGTATACTTGTTGTACAAGAAGTTTAAATATATATAAAAAATAAACGTGCTTACCTTTCCCCTCGCTAGGACTATCGGTGTTCTGCGGTGACGTCGCGGAAGCGTTGCCGTGCTCAGCCTGAAGCACTGCGCCCAGGGTTGCCTCTGTTGTACTGTAGATTAAAAAAAAATACAATAAGACTAGATTTGTGGATCCCCATTTACGACCTGGACCTTTACATGCATCACCTGTTATCGCAATATTACATCACTAACATCACATAAAAACCTTGGAAGATTTAAAAGTGTTTTTTTTTGTTAACCTAAAATTAAATAATGTTGTAGAGATATAAAATGTTTGTAAAATTTGTGTTGGTAAAAACTTAATTAATTATTATTCTACTAGCTTTCGCCCGCGGCTTCGAATTGAATTCGGTATAACACACTAAGCAGACCTGTAGTTTTTTCTCTTGCGCCTGATTGATTTGTAATAGCAACGCTAAGTTTTCCCTTTTCTTCCCTCGTTCTTCCTCATATCCCACTCTTTTTTAATAAAAAATAGCCTATGTCCGTCTTCTGGTTCCCAACTATCTCTGTACCAAAATTCATCAAAATCGGTTCAGCCATTAAAGCGTGAAGAGGTAACAAACAAACTCACTTTCGCTTTTATAATATTAGTAAGGATTTTATTCAAATTAATTTATAAAAATACAATAAATAAATGGAGCCGTAACCACCGGTAGCTCGGCCCCAGCTCCCAATACCGGCGGCGACGAATATTTGAAATTTTTAAATGTTTTTTTTTATATTCTGTTCTCAGTTATGACAGTTATGAGAGGTATGAACAATAGACGTTGGCCGATTCTCAGACCTAAACGATATGCGTACAAATCGGTCCAGCTGTTTCGAAGGAGTTTGGTAACAAACACCGTGACACGAGAATTTTATAGGTATTTATTGAATTCCAATGTTTTTCATAAAATCGTTTATTAAATTCCATGATCAAACACCTAGGATCATTGAATTTATTTCCATTTTGGTTTTTGATTCTATTCAAAAGCAAATTACAAAATTTTGAAAATCAACATACAGAAACAATGAAAAAATCACATAATTACTATGAAAAGCATAACATTCAATTTAAGCGTGCATTGATTTAAACCACCCCCATTTTTCAATGAATCCTATATTAGGATTCATTGTTCAGAGTAAGTTAAGTCCATCGTGTGGTTAGTGCAATCTTTCCTATAAGAATCGGATATTTGCATCCAGAAATGTATTTGCCGACACGGTTGGCGCAGTGGCTAAGCGTTTGACCTCTGCACTACGTATCGCAGGTTCGATCCCCGCACATAACAAATATTTGTATGGCCTACAGGTAATTGTTCCGGGTCTGGCTGTTTGTGTATGTGAGTTTAAATGTTTGTAAACGCACCCACGATACAGGAGAAATTCATAGTGTGGGGCAACGTTTTCTTTATGTTCAGCAATAAAGCTTTGACTCTGTGATGATACTGAAGTCTTCTTCGTCGTTCCTTCACTGCTGAGATTTGCAACATAAGACACGTCGCAAAGCCTTGTGAGGAGACCGCATGGCCAATGTAAACCGCTTGGTACAGGCTGCCTCCAAAAGCCTTCTTGATCGCGTCTGATCGTCTTGCCGGCGCCAACTCTTTTTTTATTTTTTTGGCGTATGAGAAATCATCAAATAACTCCCCTGCTCTGGGCGAAGCGTGGGAGAGTGTCAGACTTGTACCGACTAAAACCCACCCATGTTCCTTCTATTGCCCTTTAAGTTCTGGGGCCGCGGTACCTCGCTCGAGCAACCCTTCACCCCGGCAGGCGGTGTCCCTGGCAGGTCCCTCTTTGCTGACATCTCTTTGAGGCGCGCGTGAAACACTAACGCGCCGTCGACACAGCCTGTCGTCAATGGACAGACGGACGGTGAGCTACCTTGCGTGCGTTTACATTGTACCTGGCCCAGTATCCTAAATTAAGCCTAGTAAGCCTCTTCAGACAATGCCTAGGCGAACCCACTGTGTGATGACAAGAAAGGAGGTATCTGGTGATGTGACGAGTAATATTATGGATCAAGAAGACCGCCCCCAAATAAATTTGGATAAGGGCAGGAGAATGATGACCTGGACGAACACACAATTTATCCGAAAAAGCTCAGGGTTAATTGTGATGATGATACAAGAAATAATGATCGTAATTATAACGTACAAAAGAGTTTTGGATATTCGATGATACAGCAATCAATTTAGCAGTTTTTTAAAAAAACTAACTTCAGAGTAACTAAAAATATCCCACTAACTAGGCTCCATATTTTCATCTCATTGTTTTCATGGTTTTCATCAAAATACTACTATATTAAGCAGATTTATACAAAAAAATAAATATGTTATATATTATTTGACACATTTCAAAATTAACGCTTTCATAATTTTGAAAAATAAATGGTCCTGAATTAAAAGAAAGCAATTACGAGGAACTAACAAACACTCTCAAACTAGCCATAGAAAACGTGGCATTACCTACACTACATTCAAGCAGAAATTGCCTCAAATATGACTAAGAAAACACTGAGTTTTGTATCTGTAAAAAAAATGTGAACTAACGGACGAATTTTATGAAAGATGACAGCTAATGGAGATTTATGGGTATGAAATTAATGGAAAAAGCAAGCATCTAAGAACCACACTAAATTTAGCGACAGCTAACATGGTATTACCAAAACTCGATACATGCAAAAAAAGACTCGTAACATGACTTAGAAAGCATCGATTTGAAATCACTTGTGAGAAAATATGAATGATTGTATGAAAGATGACACTAACAGACCCCAAATCAATGGAGAAAAGCATAAAGATGCAGCGATGACTCCACAACCAAACTAAAACTACCCACAACCAAAACACAACAGTAGCGACACTCATAATAAAGTTCATAATACATTACCTAGCGTACCTTTGCACGAGCGGCGGCTTGAGGTACCTCCGCTCGATGTGCGCCTCCAGCGCCTGCAGCTTGTGGCGCGCGCGGCCCACGGGCTCGGGCGCCGCGTCGCCGCCGCGCGCCGGCCGCCAGCCCTTCACCTGCATGGACGCCGCCGCTACACGCTCTTCTAGTTGCTCCACCTGGGAGGAATGGAGGTTGTAATCTTAGTCTTATAATACGACAAGGTGCACGATTTAACAACTACATATATAAATGTTTATGGTGAAATCGCCTGTAACCCGCGAAATTCAAAATTCAAAAAAAATCTAAAAAAAAAAAAAAACAAAAAAAAAATCTAGTTTCTAATACCTAGTTAGTTTAATAGTTTATTACTTCTCTTTCTCTGTCTCTTGCATGCCTGTCTATATTTAAGTTTACCTGTACTACTTTTGTTTGAACAGCTTAGAATAGCGCATTTATAATTACTAATATATGTTGTGGAAAATGTCGTAGGTTATACATTTATAACTATTGTATATTTATAACTTAGTATAAGATTCATGTTTAACTGTTAATTTTCCCAAATAAATAAAATAAAAATTCAAATTTTCCAACGTTCAAGTTGTATGTATGTTGATCAAAATATGTTTTGCGAACGTTACAAACATGGGTTTACTGAATTGTAATCATCAATACAACCCTGTACGTTCATTTTACTCAAATAACAACAACAATTAAAATAAATACACGTGATATATTGCTACCGGCAGTCAGGGCTCCACAGAGAGGAACTTCCTAACAATACGAGCCGTGTCCAAGAGTACCGCGCACTGTATCAAGTCCTTGATCCAGCTGCCTAACGAGAGCCTTCTCAGGTGTTGGTCGAGGCTCTTGGCAATTAAGCCATTGGCTGTAACGACTATCGGCACAATGGTCGCTGAGTCCACAGTTGTTTACTATTATCCGTGGTTAAATAAAAAAACAAAAACTCTCGTTTCGTACGTGTATGAAATGCATTCTATATTGAACCTAATCGTTCTGCAATAAGAGTCAGTTTACCATATTCAGCAGCTGCATGTCAAGTCTACGCTGTGTGAGTGCAGAATGTGATGTGTCCGGTGAAGGGAACCCTCCGTTCTGCGCAATGACCCGATCCAGGTGAGACACGCATAGCTCCGTGCCTAGAATGTCCCCTTTCTCTATGTGCACCTGAGGATAAATAAACCATGAATTAAAGTCTCGTTCCACTAGTGGTCGCAAGTACTAATATGTTCGATTGCCGGGTCAGACAAGTGTTATTGATTTTTTTGTTAAAACGTTACCCCACACTAGGAATTTCTCCTGTATCCTGAGTGCCTTTAAAAACATGTAAATTCACATACACAAACAGCCAGACCAGGAACAACTACCTTTAGATCATACAAATATTTGTTCCGTATCGGGGAGCGACCCCGCGATACGCAGCGCAGCAGTCGATCGCTCAGCCACTGCGCGAACCGTGCCGTCAGTTACTCAGTAGCAGTTGGGAATTATGATATGTTGATGTTTATGGCAACAGGGTCACTTTCTTTCGTAGGGGACTTTAAAAACGTAAATGAACTTTCTAGAAAAAGTTGGAAAAGCTTTCTTGGATTTTTAAACGTTTTTTTTTTAGTAGGGCCACTAGCAGTTCAACTCACTGTTGAGTTGTTTTTCTGCTCAACCGGATTCATAAAAATAACCTACCTTATTGTTAACAGTAGGCAGATGGTTATTGAGTGATGTGTGTAATTCTCTCTCCCTGACGCCGCGCGGATGGAGACAGTCCATCAGATCACGCAACTGATCCGTCTCTGTGATGCGCCACCAGCCGTGTCTAGAAATATAATCACAAACATTAGTTAATTAATGCAGAACTTAAAAACACTACAAATATCTTAAAGCTTCAGGAAGCCGTCAACAATACATTATGTACATCAAACTCTACACAAAAATTATTGCTAGGAACCGTCTTATATTTTTGGGGTATCAATCAACGCAATCATGGTTGTTGATTGTTTCGAGTGTCAATGTTCAACGATTACTTTAAGTAAACATAAAAATTTTCTACATGAAAAACTTGTGAAAAAGTTAGAATTTACACCCCCAAAAATCTCACATCAGACCCAGCTATGTACTACAAACAAAAAATATCGCAATAAATTAGGGAATGCATGCTTTTCGGCTTCATTAAGGGTAATTTTACACCCCTTTTTGTTTTTTTTTGCGGATTAGAAATCATGAAATAACTTCCCCTGCTCTGGGCAGTTTAAAATCATTTGGTTTTATGTGTGAAAGGCCAGCGTACACCCGGACAATAAATTGTTGCTTGCTTTAAAAAATCGTAGAACAAGATAAAGGTAAGGTAATAAAATTTTAATATAAACTTGAAGTTTCTACTAGTTATCTAAAAATGCCATGCCATGTCACGGTTTTTTTTTTAGTTTTAGGATGGGAGATCATCAAATAACTTTCACCGCTTTGGGCGGAGCGCGGGGGCAGTGTCAGACTTGTACTGACTATAACCTAAATGGGTTTTAGTTTTGTTCCTTCTATTGCCCTTTATGTTCCGGGGCCGCGGTAACTCTTTGATACAACCGACCCTGGCGAGCCCGTCTTCTCACTTTTACACTTATTTATGTCCAAAAACGTTCATGTATGCTAAACAAATCATAATATACAATCACAACTCACCTTAACTCCCTCGCCACATAATTCCCCTCAACCTTCTTCGGCAAGCCATTGACCTTACAATACTCCAGCTGATCCATTTCGTCCACAGTCATTTGTATGGGAGGAGGGCTGTCGCACGTGACGTACGTAGAGAGAGCGTTGAAGTTCAGCAGACCGAGGCTCGTGAGGGAGTGGGCTTTAGCTTTTTGGGTCATAAGGTCGTGTTTTAAAGCGTCAGCTTGCAGTTCTTTTTCTAAATCGTTGTCCTGGGGAAGAGGTTTAAACATTTTAGAATTGAGGAAGCGCATTTGTTTAGTTGAAATGTGATTTTTAAATAAGGAATGACAATTTTTTGCGTGATGGCTTAGTTCCGGTCTTAAGTTTTTGCTGCTTATGGGCCTCTGATTTGGCTTTACATGACGTCGAGAAATATCTATTAGGCCTGTTTGGTTTCCTCACAAAGTAAGTGATAATAATACTAGGTAGTTAAAACAGATATAACATTACGTGTAAACAAAATTGACTTGTACCCAGTAACGTATAAAGAATATTCAACGGCCAAGTCACACAACATTAACTATATTAATAAAGAAATCGCAGTAAGGAAGCTTAGACTTGGCACGACTTTGTCTAGATTTCATTACTTTTTAGAGATAAACAAACAGCTCCATCGAGACTTGCCTAGTTTTTTACAGAATGTTTTTGGTGGGAAAAATTTGGCTTTACATGACGTCGAGAAATATCTATTAGGCCTGTTTGGTTTCCTCCAGGGGGGGGACACTGCCATAGTGACTTAATATTTGAAAGATACTAGCGCCATCTATTACACCGTTCCTGGAAATAAATCACATTAGTACATTCAAGTCCGTGAGATGGCATTCAAATCGTAAACAGACTAATTATGTTATTTGAAATTATTTGTTTCTTTGAACTAAATTGCCAAATTATTTGATTGGAGTACCTAAAACTGTTTTTATATCAATAAAAATATTGCATTCGATGCTCACAAAACAACATTCAACAAAAAACGTCAAAACACTAACATTGTCACATTATTGACATTATCACAAAATGGTGGCTACGACTTGCGTTGGCGCATATAAGTAGATTTTATTCCATTTTGTGATATATTCTGTTTTGTTCGAGTTTATAATACTCCAGATAGTGGTTTTAATGGCGAAAACTGCCTTTTTCTCCATTAAATACCTTTAGCAAAAAAAAATACATCGTTTTAAACACCTTAGCAGAGAATAGGCATAGTAGATTATGGCTTGCTATACTAGCTATAGGTATGTATATACACATATATGAATTAGTTCAGGAGCGGTCTACCAGATGGCAGCAGTAACAACGGGTACCAAAAAATCTGACAAGTGGGCTCTCTATTTCATCTATATAATAGTACTCTATGGTTTCCTCACAAAGTAATTGCTAATAACACCACGCAATTATACGTATATGAATCCGAAAAATCAAAGTTGCGAGACTTTTTTTTTGCGGGTGGGAATAGGCGTGACGAAAGATTTTAAAATCCTCTTTCATAATGTGGGTACACTTTTACTATTTACAAAAAAGCCTTTATTTCGGTAATAAACTTAAGTTTAACAAAGTTTGAAGCCATTTTTCTCATAATTTTTCAATAGTGCCCGAAAACAGCTCGCATGTGTCATGGCGTCGGCATGACGTCACAGTTAAGTAAAAATGTCATTGTGTCTATAACATCGTCCCTTAAATCACATAACCGTGACGTCATACGCTGTGATCGGTGTTTCAGTCAAAATGGCCGATTGCAGTATTTTAATGTTTTATTTCATTGAAAATCTTAATAATCTGTTATTTTTAAATAAAACTAAACCTGTGTTTACTTTTTTTTTAATCTGACTTCTCCCCTCTAATCACTGAATCAGCGATTTTTTTATACTGTCGTCATGCCTATTCATCAAATAACTTCCCCTGGTCTGGGCGGAGCGGCGGGGGAGTGTCAGACTTTTAGTGACTAAAACCGACCCATGTTCCTTCTTTTGCCCTTCATGTTCCGGGGCCGCGGTATCTCTTTCGAACAAAGAGCGGGGACCAACAGCTTAGCGTTTAAAAAAAAAACAATGCGGTCAGTTATGATAAATATCAAAAACTTGTTACTTAATCATACACACCTGTTCCTTACTATCTTCCTCCGTCTCCATCTCCTGCACAGTGCCATCCTTATTAAAACTATTATCAATTACTTCCTGATCCAAGCCAGACATGGTCAGACTCGAATCTGCATACACATTATTGGACGGCACTTGAACACTCGTCACCATACTGTTCAAGGTAAATAAACTGGGATCATTCAACAGATGTAAGTTATTCGAAACATCCCATTTGTGACCTTGACACAAAATAACCTCGGAACAAGTATGTTCGTTGTCGCAAAACTCAGGTAGATCCTGCTTTTCAATCTCGTTTATGTTATTCAAAAATGAGCTTTCGTGTCTGAGAATTGAAAACCATTTTCCTTCAAGCATTTTGGAGTATAGTTGTACGTGTGCGTTCGCAGCGTCTATAGGTTCTTGCTTGATTTTTTCTTTTTCTTCTTTTATTTCTTGTTCTTTTTTAGCGGCGTCGAGTTGTATGGAGACAGCTTCTGCCATTTTGCGTAATTCTTCTAAGTTATTGACTAAAGTGTCTTTAGTTTCTTCAAGTTCTTCGTGTTCTTGTTCGTTTTTGACTACGTTTTCGACTTTAACGATTTCTTGTGGTTTGTCCATGGGTTCCGCTTGGGCCGCGAACATGGGCTTGTGCGTTGGTTTCTGCACCAGAAAGGCGGTTGGTATGGAGTCTTCAATATCAAGCATGTCTTGTTCCTCGTTGTTTTTCTGCTGGATGTATTTTTCTTCCATTTTTATTGAGGAGCCTGATGGGAAGATAAAGAAATATCAATTATCAAAGTGAGGCAATAATTATACTATTTTATATATAATAAATATATGTAGGCATACTTATATACTTTTTAGACATACGTAGAGTATATCGAAAAGTATACGCGTTTATAATATTATTAAATAGGAAGCTAAAACTTCCTACTTATTAATATTATAAACGTGAAAGTTTGTATGGATGGTTGTTATTCTTTCACGCAAAAGATAGAATTTAATGAAACTTTACAATAATATACCTTATACATCAGAATAACACAAAGGCTACAGTTCACAAAGATATGTTGTATATTATATCACCACGCGAGTGAATCCGCGGGGCGCAGCTAGTAAAAAAATAATTTTGAAAATCGATCCATAATAAACTGAGAAATTGAGTAACACACATACAAAACAAAGAGATTATCCTCCTTTTTTTTTGAGGTCGGTTAAAAATTCTGTGCCTCCTGTGATAAGTGATACAACTCAAAAAACGTCATTTTACAGGACAGCAAAAACAAGATTAAAAAAAATCTAGTTCGTTTATTAAGTGGGCTAGGTTAAATATCAGTGCACTCTTTTGTAGAACAAAACATTTTCTTTCTCTATATAATTTAGATTTTTTGATAGATATTTAATTTTGGAAGTAATTCATGAAAAACCTGTGACTTGTAACTTTTAACTTAGTTTTTTTATGTGCTAAAATTAAGTTCTTAATGATACTTGTACAGTTAAATTACATTGCACCAAGCTTGCACCAACAAATTGTCCTAGTGTAAACTGATATACATGAAGTTAAAACGTCTAATAACTCATTAGAATAATGATTCTAGCAAAATGTGCTAAAACAAAAGATGAAGACATAACCCTTAATATTTATTTTTTTACTTATCAGTCACCTCTTTACATAAAAACAGATTTGAGTAGAATGATATATGTCAAGTTGTATCACTTTTCACAAAAAAGGGCATACCTTACATTCAAATTTGTAGATACATCTCTAGTCACATCAAAATTCACGATAAATTTATTGAAAAATAAAATGTGAAGTTAAATACAATAGCATTTAAATCACGAAGCACGAAAAATAGTGTGGTAAGTGACTGGTTTTGGGGTTACAACTTGACAAATATCGATTGTCACGATTTTTTTGCCAAAATCCCCATAGTTGTATCACTTTGCACAAAATTATCTCCGAAACTATAGCAGATAGAAGAACGTGAGTTAGACCAAAAAAATAGGTTTTTTTTTTTGATAATGTTCATGTGAAAATCACAAAAAGGGTACAACTCGAGTTAAATCACTTATCACAGGAGGCACAGAATTAAATATATGTGAACAATAAAAAACTCTGGACTGGACCTACCTTCAACCTTACAAGCGCCATGCTTCACATTGGGCTCGTACTTGATGATCTGCGTGTGATCGCTCAGGTTCAGCTCCGACTTGATGCTCTTCAGCTCCATTTCACTCTTCAACGCCTCCTCTTTCTTCTGGGCTTCTGTTTCCGGGTTGGGTTGCTCCAGTTCCGGTGCAGTGGGTTCCTTCTTTTCTCGAGGTGCTGTGGGACAAAAAGATTTGATTAGTTTTTATTGTAGGAGAAATGTCGTTTGAGGAAAGATTGTTTTTCATGTAAGTCATGATTGAGCTAAAATTTTGTATACATTTTTAATTTGGGAAGCTGACGGTATTCTAAATCAAATATGGCGAACAATGTTTTATGCATGCCTGCCCATAAAGTGAGTATCAAATGAAAGTATTTATAGAGAAGAATACGATAATGCTGAATAGAAGTAAAAAAAACCCTAATTCATAAACAAAGAGGGTTGAATTGATGAATTTAATGATTATCTCTTATATTAAACTAGCTGTGACCAGCGGTTTTACCCGCTGCTCAAGTAAAATTGTGTCATAGATTTAGTTATCGTACTCCTCCGAAACGGCTTGAAAGATTTTTATGAAATTTTACATGTATAGGTAGGTCTGAGAATTTGTCGTAACTAATCTATTTTTCATACCCCTAAGTATTGCCATTGTTGAAAAATGCAAAAAAACGTAAGAAATATAACCTTAACGAGGTTATTAATTAAATTGTGGCAATGCCAGCTTACCTTTCTTCTTCTTCTTGCTTGTATCAGGCGGAGTGTTACCACTGAGCGCGTTATTCTCCAACTGTTGGTGGTATGTCATGATCTCGGGCTGGGCAGACTCCATGCCTTCCACGAAGATACCGCCGCATTTGCCTAGCGACCAGTAGCGGCGCCAGTATCTGAAAGGATATTTTTTTTAGATAGATAGAAGATAGAATAGTCTTTATTATGTACACCATACAAATGACAAAAATAACAGTATATAACTTATAAATAGGGTCACACAATGGGCGGTCTTATCGCTAAAAGCGATCTTTTCAAGAAAACCTTTGGATGGATTTTAGTCCAATGATATCATGAGAGATTCTAAAGTAAGCAATGACTTATTGTCGGGCCTACGCTGTCTTCTCATACTTAAGTACTAACGCTGTAACAACAACATTGTAAAACCGAATGAATTTAAAAGAGTAACCATGGAGTTTATTGCCCGTTCATCTCAATAGGAAACGATCAGCCCGAACCGTGCACTTTTTCTCGACGTTTTATAAGTGCCCATGTAGGCCTATGTGAAATCAAAATATTTTATTTTTTGCTTTTCCAGAGTCATGGCTGGTTACTTCTCCTCAAGAAACGTACTACGTTTGTTCGTTTCGGCACATTCGATTGCGCAGTACCGAGATACCAAGCAACATAAGTATATTTGATTTCGCTGCTCTTTACCGATTATTGCTGAACTTAACGAGTGAATAACAAGCCTAACTTGTCGACATGCTGATATTGAACCGATTGTTATCGAATCAGTATCATTCAAAAGATGTGCGACACGGTTGTCGCAGTGGCTAAGCGTTTGAACGCTGAACTACGTGTCGGAGGTTCGATCCCCGCACGGAACATTTATGTGTTCTACGGATAGTTGTTGCGGGTCTGGCTGTTTGTAAACGCATTCACGATACAGGAGAAACACCTAGCGTGGCAATGGTTTTATTTAAAAAAAAGTGCTTCTATTAGTTGCTATAGTTGATTCGGTGAGCTATAAGTAAGATGAAAAAGGTCTAGGTCTGGGTGTCTAAATAACGGTAACAAACATGTTATTTTACCTATCTTGTCCATAACATGTAGCTCGCAGTGCATGAGAGCCAGCTGTAAGCTGTAACAGCTGTTGCTCGGACTGCTTAAGCAGCTTCTCCAGCTTGCGAGCTAGCTCCTCTGAGGACAGGTTCTTGTCTTCATCCTGAGAAGAAGAAATTAAGGATTTAGTCAATAGAAAAATCTTGAAAGTTTATAATCAGTCAGCAAAATTGATATAATATCCTACTAATCCTACTTAATCTTACAAATGCGTATTGTGAGGATGGATGTTTGGATATATGGATGTTTGTTACTCTTTCACGTCAAAACGGCTGAACGGATCTTGATGAAATTTGACACAGAGGTAGTTTCGATAATCACGCGGGCGAAACCGCGGGCGCCAGCTAATAAATAAATATATACAGTATGGGGACCACATATATGCAATAAATTATACGACATACTTGTTATCGCCTTTTCTGACGCTATGCAAAAAATTAACGATATCGGTCCAGTAATTAGGTCAAAAAGTAGAGTTTTAATTTTGAACAAATTTAAACACTGTAGAATTGTATCACTAGGTCAAAGATTCAACGAACTTGAATCCTCTAACATTGAAAAGCGACGTTGCCACGCAGTGCAAAACTACGAACTATCACCACACGCTGTTACGTACCTATTCTAGTTATTTGCCTAAATGTAAAATTGGTACACCTAAACGACAGGCTGGAATTTAATGTAACAAATTTTAATTCATTGTTCGAGTGCGCAAACTAAGCGTGTAATAGGCCGCGGCCGCGGACCGCGCTGCCCGACTCCCACATTTATTTCGCTGCTATATGGATTTTAATACTGTGACGGTGCGGCCCACTACCTCTTTCTCACAGACAGAAGACCAGTACAGACTGATTATTAAATTGTTTTTTTCTGTATACTAGTACTTCGAATTTCCTCTTGAACAACGTCCCTGATCTGCCACGGTCGAAACTTTGTTTTGCAATTTACACAAACACAATTTATCAATGGGACGCGCCTGCATTTCCTGCAGGTGTACGTCGGGAGCGGTGTCTTTTGGCGGCTTCCTCACTAGGCACGCGGTTTTTTTTTCAAAGGGAACGAATTGCTTTCGGCGCGGCGCCGGCGCGACTCGTGGCAGGCCGGCGGGGTGGGAGGGAGCGCGCGAGCGCGGGGTGCTCTCGCTCCACGTAGGGAAGGGCACCTGTTATTGACTATTAATAATGATCGATAAAAAGCTGTTTAGCTTTAAATACTTTAGATGGTGTTTTTAGAATTATCGTGCTGTTATGATAATTCTAAAAAACACTGTGCCGTAAATATTTAAAGAACTAAGCTAAATTTAAGTGTGTTCTTATTAAATATTATTAAGTAGATTTAGAGATCAAAATAAATAAAGTAAACAACAATAATTTATGAATTGCTTTTACCTATTAAAAATCGCACCTATACGAGCTTATTATTAGTTACTGAATTAAATTTCTATTGTTACCGATCGGCTCCCGGGCGATTGACAGAACCGTTTGATACTCAGGAACTCACAAAACGTTAGTTTCGTTTTTTACTGTTAATAATTTGTTAATTATTATAAATATTAAAACATTCGAATTACACAAAGATCTTGTATTCTAATGCCTTGTTTAGGTAGTAGGTAAATAAGTGTTTAAATTTATCGATAAGCGATTACGATAATTACGCCGTTCGCCCTACATTACTTACCTATAACTTTTATTTTATTCGCTATTTTGGATTTCGGAAGTTCTGTTCCGCTTTGTCAGTCACCGCTGGTCTTCCGGGATAGTGTGTGCCTTTCGCATAGATTTCGTAGACCTACTTGAGCGCATTGCTTCAAAACGCGATTTTAGACAATTACCTAAGTACCTACCTACTTAGTTTAATATTGTTTACAGTGAAATGGGCACTTATTAGTTTATTAGTACTTGACTTTGTGTGTGTGTGTAAATTGTATTTTTAAGTTTTGTGTTGTGTGTAATTTTTTACGGTGAAATTGACACTTGACTTTTGTGTACGCGTGTTTTTTGTAACAAAATGCCAAGACAACAGCATTTTTACAGTGCTGCAGAGTACACAGACATGGTGTTATTGTATGGCGAATGCAGGCAAAATGCAGCCTTAACTATACGTACCTATCTGTTTCTATTCTTTTTGGAACTAATGAGCAATATTTAATTTATTTAGTTCAGTTCAGTTATCGCGAAATAAACATGTGGCGGTAAACATTAACTTAGTGAATTTAATTTTTGTCGCACATTGTCAAACGAATCAAAGTGGCGCGCCGACATGCGTTGTTGCCGCACTTCGCTCCTGGGGTCAAGGTACGTTGTCTAAACAGAGTGTTTACTTTTACTGAATTTATTTTGATATTTATTTTGTTTGAAAATTTCACTTTTTTAATTTTTGGTTTTTAATTTAAAATTTATTTTCTATATACTTCTGTGGACTAGTATTACTTGAGGTTTCATTTATTGCCTAGAAGTGAGCTCCATACTGTATATGTGTAGGTTTATTTTTTTCGTTGGATGTCTGACATATTTATCATAGTTATGTATGTATACACACAAATTGTTGTCAGATTAATTATTCAAGATTCAACTCAATGACAGCCGGGACCAAAGGCAAGACACGGAAGAAACTCGTTATGTGGTAAGTGTCACACATCCACGGACCAACAAGCAAGCACAACTTAAAATAAAGAAGATCCGAGCGGTTGTTATGATTTAACCACGAGCTCCAATACTGATCTAAGATAAGAAAATTCGACGGAACGATTGGCACAGTGGCTGAGCGATCGACTGCTGCGCTGCGTATCGCGGGTTTGATTCTAGCACGGAACAAATATTTGTATGACCTGCAGATAGTTGTTTCGGGTCTGGCTGTTTGTGTATGTGAGTTTAAATGTTTCTAAACGCACCCACGATACAGGAGTAATTCCTAGTGTGGGGCAAAGTTTTTTTTTTTTTAAATACATGAACTTTTAGCTCACCTCCTCCGGCTGTGTCCCTTCACTTTCCAAATCACTCATATGATCATCACAGTCTCCAATGACACTATCCTTATCAATCTTCGAGTTATCAGCCGGAGAACACTCGTCCTTATTGTTATTCAACATCTCCTTGTTCTTCATACTGTTGGAGAGGTCCTTTATGGGCGATAGTTCCTTGTCGCTCTCCTCGGTGGGTGGGCTCTGTTTATATGGAGATGGTTCGGATTGTTTGTCCGTTTCGCTTTCAGGATGCGGTGATGATTCTTTGTCCTTTTTGGGGGTTTCTGGTTTTTCTGGAGTTTGTTGATTTTCTGAAGGAAGAAGGAAAATTTTGTAAAGACACAGTGCATATAAAGTACTGAAGAGGTTTTGTAACTCTCATTTATAAAGTTATTGCTCGCTGTTTGAAATGACGTTCGGATCTTCAGTTTTTAAAATAAGAATAGTTAAAAGAAATGAGCATCTTTATCATGAAGCCTATGCTATCGAAGCCTATAATATTCAAAATCAAAGCATGCCGTGTCAACGGCGCGTTCGTGTTCCACGCGCGCTTCGAAGAGATGTCAGCAAAACAGAGGGGCCTGCCAGGGACACTGCCTGCCGGGGTGAAGGGTTGTTCGAAAGAGATACCGCAGACCCGGAACACAGAGGGCAAAAGAAGGAAGGTTTTTTCGATATCACGCGGGCGAAGCCGCGGCCGCCAGCTAGTTTGCCATAAATTTAACTGTACATGATTTCAGACCGACAAAAAAAAAGATTTTTCGGTCGATATGTTTGGCTTTTGTATCTGTAATGTTTTTTTCACTACTTTATCTGCGAGTTTGAACGGAACCCACAAGTCTTGTAAATAAAAGCTTAAGAAGATCTTAGAAACTGTTTTAATTAGAGTTAACATATGCTTGGACGCTCGTTATAATATAACATGTAGACCAGAGACTAAAGACAAAAGGTGTAGCCAACTTAAAAACTAAAATGTATTTTTATTGTACCAATATTACAACAATTGACATAAGGAAACCTACATGTTCTTAAATGGAAAATTTGAAAACAAATGACTGCTGCATAGTTTATACTTGTCAACTTACCGTCATCTGCGAGCTGTGGCGACGCCCTCAGATTTGCAGCGCTTTCTTCCACTAGACGCTGCATTCGTTCAAGCGCTAGAGCTTGCTGCTTTTCCGTTTGTTCGGCTCGGACTTTGCGCTGGTGAAGTACTCTGACCCTGTTGAATAACAATTCAAATATTATATACTAGCTTTTCAACGCAGCTTCGCTCACGTTAAATTCGGGGTAACACAGTTCGCCTTGCGCCTTATTGATTTGTAATAGCAACGCTAAGTTTTCCCTTTTCTTCCCTCTTTCTTCCTCACATCCTACTTTAAAAAAAAATAGTCTATGTTCGTCTCCTGGTTTCCAACTATCTCTGTACCAAAATTCATCAAAATCGGTTTAGCCATTAAAGCGTGAAGAGGTAACAAACAAACTCACTTTCGCTTTTATAATATTAGTAAGGATTTTCTCAGTGTGTTTGTAGAAAATTCTAATTAAATGTATTTGGCCCAAAATCAGCTACGCGGAGACTCCTAGTTGATGCAGTCATTATTAGATCGTGATTTTAAAAATCCTTATTATTTATTCATTTAAATTTCTTGTACAATAGTGGTACATAGGCGGACTTAATGCCATAAGGCATTCTCTACCAGTCATAAATTAAAGATGCTGACAGTATCCTAGTTTTCCGGGTTGCGAGTTGTACGAAAGAGAACGCGGTCCGGGAACATAAAGGGCAAAAGAAGGAATATGGATGGTTTATGTCAGTAAAAGACTGACACTATCCCAAGTTCCGTCCAGAGCGGGGGAAATTATTTGATATCCCATCTGAAAAAGAGCTATATTATGTACATAATAATATATATCCGTAGCAGTTAGTGGCGGCAATTTATAACCAAATTGCCTCGCTTATTCTTATAACATACTAATACGAAGGACGAACGGTTACCAGTCCGTTTACTTTTAAAAAGAAAGCTCGATATTCACAAGAAGTTTGTTGATTCGTCTCGTAATTAAGTTGTTGTTGTCTTGTTACGGTTTCTTAACTATTTTTATGTATGTATATGCAAAAAATATATAAAAGTAATTATAGCTGTGTATATAACTATAAATATATATACAATGTGGCCGGCCATGGACTAGCGATATTCTAGATACTTATGTAACGAGTGTTTTAATATACTATTACGATACAAACTTGGGCCTTATTGGCTTCCCCGCTTTTTGGCAGCCATTTTGAGATATTCTCTATGCGTGTACAAAAAATAACCATATCTCTCAAATTTTTGGACTTACTGAGACGAAAATAGGTTTATTCAGAGGGCAACAATATTGTTTATCGTTTTAATTAAGAAATGATGACCTTACATTTTCGTAACTTTAGAAAACATAATTAAAGTCCAAAAAAATATGCAAATCAACAAAAGTTTAGTAAACTTTTTTGTGAAAAAAAAATGGTAGTTGTTTTTTGAAAATCAATAAAATTGAATACTAGAATGTTTGTTTTATAAGTACATAGAATATCGCTAGTCCGTGACCGGACACATTGTATTTATTTAAATAATTATTTAATACTGCACCTACTGTCCTGCTTGCATCACCCGAAGGTAAACTAGAAAATGCGTAAGGCATTAAGTCTAGTTTTAATTTATGCATAAAGTTTTAATTAATAAATACTTACTTCCTAATCTTCATATCCATAAGATATCTCTCCTTCTTCAGCTGGTTCAGATGTTCGAGGCTGGCGTCGACTTGCCGCAGCACCGCTTTGTTTTGCAGCAGTTCGTCACAGATGAACGCGAGGATTCGGGCTTTGAATGTCGCGCTCAAAGCTAGGAAGGATTTGTCGCGGAGAGCCTCTGTTGACAAAACAAAACGGGGACATCATTATCTGCTCTTTTATCAACTTTTTGGTGGTCGAATTGGTGGTTGCGGGTTGTCCGCCGGGGTTGCGGGTTATTCGAAAGATACCGCGGCCCCGGGACGTAAAGGGCAATAGAAGGAACATGGGTGGGTTTTAGTCAGTACAATTCTGATACTCCCCCCCGTTCCACCCAGGGCGGGGGAAGTTATTTAATGATTTCCTTATCGCAAAAAAATCCTAGGAAAAAGCAGTTTAACCTAAATATCGACCTGAGCAGCTGTTATTATGTGGCCAT
The DNA here is from genome assembly GCA_905475445.1 of Ochropleura plecta. NCBI lineage: Eukaryota > Metazoa > Arthropoda > Insecta > Lepidoptera > Noctuidae > Ochropleura > Ochropleura plecta. The sequence goes on along the minus strand of FR997750.1, from coordinate 5,579,840 downwards.
GAGCTTCTCACTGTGTCTACTATTGCCAAAGAATAAATCTGACCACTGTCCGGTCGCTAATTACACTCATGAAGCAATAGCATCGCAACATCGGCAACATGTGTTTACACTGGACACGTTTTTTGTAACTGAATTTAAAAACAAAACATAATGTTAAAAAAGTCGCATATTTTTCTTCTTTGTGTTCTGTCTTATTTTGCAGTAAAGGCAGTAAACGGATGTGAAAGAAATAAAACTGATTTGTTTATAGGCTCGCACAGAACAAAATAGTAAAACAAAATTATTTTAAAAAAAGAACAACAAAATCTAAAAACAGTATTTAAAAAAAAAGACAATCAACTAAATTGGTCTTGCTGCACCATGGCAGCCGACGGCATGTTTGGCGCAGTGGCTGAGCGATTAACTGCTGCACTGCGTGTCGCGGGTTCGATCCCCGCACGGAACGAATATTTGTATGACCTACAGGTAGTTGTTTGATGTCTGGCTGTTTGTGTACGTGAATTTAAATGTTTGTAAACGCACCCACGATACAGGAGAAGTTCCTAGTGTGTGGCAAAGTTTTATTAAAAGAAAAAGAATATAAATAAATAACCGAACAATTTAACAAACCTGATAGTTTATAAGTGGCATTATTGTGTAGGCTCTCGTAATAGACGTTGTTCTTCGAGTTGGCACACGTGTGTTGCATTTCAGCCTCTGTCTGATGGTGATCGGCCACCCGACGCTCACGTTCGCGCTCTGCTGTTAATCCTGAGGGCAAAAGATAAAATATTGTTCAAAAAAGTAAAAGAGAGTAGACAGTACTTTCGTGTTCCACGCGCACCTTAAAAAGATATCAGCAAAGCAGAGGGGCCTGTCTGGGCCAATGCCTGCCGGTGTGAATAGTCAATAAAAGTTTACGGAGCGGAAGGAGCTTCCGCTACGCCCAGAGAGAGAGAAGTTTTTTGATGATTTCCCATCCGAAAAAATAAATAAATTAAATTAGCTAGCAAATCTCGTAAGGCCTTGTGTTCCGTTAAATCAACTGTCAGTACCGCTGTTTATTTTACTGTTCCTTAGACAGAAAGTCTTATAGCCTAAGATGGAGAGTTCTCGTATAATAAGAACGATATATATACACGTATATATATACGTGCAGCTTGCATGTTGTTCAAACAATCCTTACTATCCTTACTAATATTATAAAAGCGAAAGTGAGTTTGTTTGTTTGTTTGTTACCTCTTCACGCTTTAATGGCTAAACCGATTTTGATGAATTTTGGTACAGAGATAGTTGGGAACCAGGAGACGGACATAGGCTATTTTTTTAAAAAAAAGAGTGGGATATGAGGGAGAAAGAGGGAAGAAACGGGAAAACTTAGCGTTGCTATTACAAATCAATAAGGCGCTACCGAATTTAACGCGAGCGAAGCCGCGGGCAAAAGCTAGTCAGATATAACATGAAATTATATTATTAATCATATTTTATATTGTAACAGACTGGTTATTTTACCCTCTCTGTTGCCTCAACCTCTTTCCTTTGGGATCAACATTGATTTTAAAAAATTTAAATATTCATATTTTTGGAATTTCATTCTGTCATTCTTCAAGTAATTTTTTGGCTCATTGCGTTTTTGAATCACGGCTAGCAGCCACACATGCTAGTTTATTGCTTTTTTTAAAAGCTGTATTTATATCTATATCCTATTTTAATTTGAATGTCCTAAAATCAGTTTATAGTGCAGTTCAGTTCTATTGTGTTATTTCACCCCTGTTAAGTGTAGTGGCTATTATTTGTTCACTTGCCCCAATTTACATCTGAAAACCGCGGCCTCGGTCAGAGGGCAACGAGCGAGTGCCACAATATTATTAGTTGTTTGTCCATTTAATCCTTTTTCAAAATATTTTTGTTAAACAAAAAAAAGTTTTTATTTATATTGTTAATTTAAAATAAAATTTGAAAAAGTAACAGTGGCCAACTACTTTTGCTGAGCAACCTAGTCACTACTTAAACCGCAAATAATGAACCAACAAAACATGAATGTGTTATACATACCAGTCAGAGCCTTGACTTCTCCCGTAGCGTTGGCATACAGGTATATTCTGAGCACCTCGCTCAAGTTCTGCGGCGTGATGTCGCCCATTCTGATGGCGTGGCCCAGCAGCGTGGTGTGACGACCTGGGTGTGGGATACCTGGGTCCTCTGTGGAAGAAGAAGAGTTTGATGACATTTTTTTTTTTTAAATCGTTGCCCCACACTAGGATTTCTCCTGTATCGTGGGTGCGTTTACAAACACAAACAAACAGACTCGTAACAGCTATCTGTAAGCCATTCAATATTTTGTTCCGTGCGGGGATCGAACCCGCGACACGCAGCGCAGCAGTCGATCGCTCAGCCACTGCGCCAACCGTGTCGTTCAAACTCTTTCAAAAGCAAAGAACTTAATTCTTTTGTCAGAGAAAGATTGAATCTATGTAAAGTCGCAATTTTCATTTTTTAGGGTTTCGTTCCTAAATAGGAAAAACCCAAACCCTTATAGGATTACTTTGTTGTCCGTCTATATGTCTGACTGTCAAGACCCTTTATCTCGAGAACGCGAAGAGGTCATCATCTGCCTAGCCTTTTCCCAACTATGTTGGGGTCGGCTTCCAGTCTAACCGGATGCAGCTGAATATCAGTATTTTATATGGAGCGACTGCCTATCTAACCTCCACAACCCAGTTAGTACTGGGTAATACGATACCCCTTGGTAAGACTGGTTGTCAGACTTTCGGGACACTGACTACCTGTAACGACTGTCAAAGATCTACAAATGACAGCCAGGACCAACGGCTTAACGTGCTTTCCGAGGCACGGAGGAAACTCGGTATGTAACGGGTGGTCACCCATCCACAGACCAACCTAGGCAAGCGCGGCTTAACCTAAAGATCGACCCGAGCGGCTGCTATTATTTAGCCACGAGCTCCTCTCACGAAGAGAGAGAGAGAGAGAACGCGAAGAGGTATCAAGTTCAAATTAAAACCATATATGTACTAAAGTCTGTGGTCCCTTTGAGCTGCAAATAACTCAACTCTTTTTTATGTTTTGATTGCGTAGACTTGGATCTGCGCAGTCAAAAGGCGTGGCCGTTTATGTCGCAAGTTTGTACGGGCCAGTTTCTTTTTTATACTGGTTTAATTTTATGTTTAACACATCTAAGTCTGTTTTTGAGAGGAAGGCCAAAGAAAAGATGGATGGATTGTGTCAGGAATGATATGAAGGAGAAAGAAGTAAATGATGCTGTGACGTCCGATAGGGGAGAATGGTTGAAGAAAACGTGCTGCGCCGACCCCAAACAGAATGGGACAAGGGCATGAAAATATGTTAGTCTGTTTCTAACCTTCCTATTATTCAATTGTTAGTTTGTGGACATTGGTGTGGGTTAAGGGAAGAAAAAACAAAAAAAAAATATAATATTCGATGGCACCATGTCTTTTGAATTATGATCTGAATTAATTGACATGTTCTAAATTAACGCGAGCGATGATGCGGTGTTCAATGTTACCTTTGGACATTGACTCAGCACTCGGCCTGGCTCACGCGCGGCCCAGTTAAAATAATGATTTGGTTGCATCTTACACGCATAGAATACATAGAATTAGTATAATAGTGTGTGTTAAGAAAAAGTAGTATATAAGCCGAACATTTTGTAAATAAATCAGATTTGAATTTTATATTCTTGTCTCATTACCCCTCGCTGTGGCCAAGACACCTTTAGCCATCTTCGGATCAGTCCCGTGAGTCTGCGGGATTGGCAGTGAGTTTATCCTTCCCGAACCTGGTATTCCTGTCTACTATCCGTCTGTAACCTTAGGTCGCATGGTGCAGACATCCTGAACTTATTTATATATTTATTTATCACATACTAGGTATATGGTAGGTTAGGGCTGTAGGGTTTATAGGGCTTAGGGTCATAGGGACTGTTAGGCTTGTAGGTCGCTGTAGGTTCCTTTATCTACCATACCATATATTTCATACCATATATTTCCATGTACCATCACACCCTTGACAGTATTGCGGCCTTACGTGACGTTTGTTAAGGGTGGATGTACATTTTGGTCCTTCGAGCATTTGAATCGCGCGTCCATTGTAGGGATATACGTTGACAGACTGACACTTCAGAGAACTGGGGGCTGGTGTACTCAACAAAGCATCAGTTTTCAGTAATCTGAAGTACATTGTACTAGGGTATTCTGTCGGAAAGCCTCTCGTTGCGGATCGGTCACTGGCCTCTCACAAGCGGGTCTCACCAGCTGATTGAGAAGTCGCACGGATATAACAAGAGCGCAGATACCACTAGTACGGACTTAACAGTTAGAGTAGGGTAGGGCGTTAGGGAAGAGGAGAGAAGAACACTATGGAGACACAGGAAGTTAACGAACTAATCAGGAGCCAGGAAGCGGATTACAACGAGATCAGAAGGTTGTTGACAAACATAAAAAAAGACTCGCCCACAAGAAAAACCGAAAAATACATCAACGAAAGAAAGAAAACCTTAAAACAAGTTTTTCAGCGAGTTCAAGAAAACCACTTAATACTACAGGAACAGGAGGTGTTATCAACTCATAAATATATTACTACAAACTACTTTGCCAACATTAAAAAATATTACGACGAAGGAATCAAGTACCTTGAAGAATGCGAAGAAAGGCTACAACATGTGCAAAGTGTCTATGAACCGAGACTGTTAGAAGAAGATGAAGACAAGGACGGAGTCAGTAGCCCAAAACTATTTATACAACTATTCCGAATGTCGCAGATAACAAAGAAAATATCTCAGGCTAAGGAATCCGTAACTCAAAACAAGCCGATATGGCATTTACAAACACTGTTACAAACTTTACAAAAACAATGGCTAGAAATTGAAGAAACTCACATCGGACTACTAATGGCCGAAAGTACACTGGACAACAGCTACTTCAGAGATAATTGTTTCGAAAAAACACAGAAAGATTACGACATTACTACGGAGTTATTGGAAGAAAGAATTTTTCAAATCTCAGATGAAAAAGGTATTTCAACAAAATCCTCGGGAAAACTACCACGAATAAGTATTCCCATATTCACGGGGGACTATGACTCTTGGGAAACATTCCAAGACTTATTCAGAAAAATAATTCACGAAGATAACTCAATTTCTTCAACAGAAAAAATGCAGTACCTAAAAACACACGTAAAAGGCGACGCAGCAAGATTAATACGTCATCTAACAATAAGCGAAATAAATTATGAAACAGCTTGGAAGTTGCTGACGCAGAGATATGAAGACGAGCGCATGATTTCTACTAAATTTATTGACAAATTATTAGATTTACCTAAAATTCAACGAGCAAACGCGGCACAATTACGAGATATGCATGACACTATAAATGAATGTCTTGAGGCACTAAAAAATCAACGCATCAACACATCGTCTTGGGGCCCTCTATTGATAAGAATAGTGAGTAGAAAATGGGATGAAGAAACTAATACGAAGTATGAAGACCAACTACAAAACCGAAATAAAATACAATCCTTTGACGAGATGATGAAATTCATGGAAAACCGTTTTAATTGCCTTAAGTCCTTTGACGGATCTACTTCATATACTAATACCTCAAAACAACTATCGCGGGAAAAACAAACAACAGAAAAATATAAGCGCTGTTGGTTTTGTCAAAAGAATGATCATATTATTCATCACTGCCCTAGTTTCAAGGCGTTAAGCGTCAACGATCGATACAAGGCCGTCACGCAAAAAAGAATGTGCAAACGTTGCTTAAATCACGATGATCAGAAACAATGTGTGAGTGCAGTTTATAAACAATGTGAAATTTGTCAACATAAGGGACACAACGTGTTATTGCATCAATCTAGGCCGTTTCAAAACAAAGACAACGCTAGAAAATACACATCAAAAAATACAGGTACAGAGAAGTCACAAAATATAGCGACATCGAACTTATCAGCAACTAAAAATGATGCTAAAAATACAACTTTACTAGCTACTGCCATAGTAAGGACTACCTCGTACGATGGGATGCCGCAGATGCTTAGAGTATTATGTGATCAGGGATCAGAAGCGTCATTTTGCACTGAAGAAGTAGCACAATTGTTGTCTTACCCACGACAAAAAATCCAAGCCGAAATAAAGGGTATCGGAGATGAAAAACCAAAAACTTCAAACTACACAATCAACATTACTCTACAACCAAGGTACTCCAGCAATTACAAACTGCCAGTGACGCTAATAGTACTACCAAAACTAACAAGTTCATTACCAAGGAACGATTTACAACAATTACAAGAAAAAATCTTGGATAACGCTCTTATAGCAGACCCAACTTATTATAAAAAGGGACCAATTGATATAATATTAGGTGCCCAAGAATACAGCAGAATATTACTACAGGGATTCGAAAGACTAAGGGACGGAATTATCGCCCAGAACACAGAATTGGGGTGGATTTTATCCGGATTTTATCCCAATGAAACGAAGAATGGGGTAAAACTACTTAGTATGGTGGCGTGCACCGAAGATGTACGACAACTTACAAAATTTTGGGAATTAGAAGAAATTCCACAAGACTACAAACTAACACAGGATGACCAGACCTGTGAAAACTACTATAAAGAAACAACAGTGAGAAACTCAGACGGAACTTACACGGTACGACTACCTTTAAAGGATTCAAACTTAAACTTAAACTTGAACGGTGAATCACGCAGGAAAGCCGCTGCACGACTACTACAACTAGAACGACAGTTCGCAAAAAATGAAAAATTACGACAACAATACATTGACTTCATGAATGAATACTTACTTATGGGTCATATGAGAAAAGTAAGTAGCTACAACGAACTACAACTCAGGAAAATACTACATACCACATCAGGCAGTAATTAAGGAAGATTCACTAACTACAAAATTACGCGTGGTTTTTGATGCGAGCAGTAAAAGCAGCACAAAAATAAGCCTTAATGACAATATGTATAAAGGACCACGATTACAACAAGACTTATCCACTATACTTCTACGATGGCGAAAACATAAGTTTGCCTTCATGGCGGATATTATGAAAATGTACCGATTTATAAAAATTAATGAATTAGACGTCACACATCAAAGGATACTATGGAGATTTTCTCCAAAACACCCAATAAGTGAATATGAGCTTACAACGGTAACCTACGGTACAACTAGTGCCCCCTACCTTGCGGTACGAACATTGCAACAACTTGCGATAGACGAACAAAACAATTACCCAATCGCAAGTCAAGCTACATTACAAGATTTCTACGTAGATGATATTTTATCCGGAGATTCCCAGGAAAGTGCAGCTAAGGAATTGCAGAGTCAGTTAATATCCATGTTAAACAAGGGCGGTTTTAAACTTCGGAAATGGTCGTCAAATAGTTCAGAGCTACTGGAAAACATACCGGTGGAAGACAAAGACGATCAACTGCTCAAACTACCGTTAGACGAGTCCAGGAAGTCATTAGGCATAATATGGTCACCGCGAGAAGACAGTTTTTATTTCCAAATAACTATAACGGAAAATAAAAAACCAACGAAAAGATTTATTATGTCAGAAGTTGCAAAAATATTCGATCCCCTGGGCTGGTTAGCACCAATTATAATTAAAATGAAGCTGCTTATACAAGAACTCTGGACGAACGACATAGGATGGGATCAACCTGTTGATGACATACTCCAGAAAAAATGGGTTGAATTACAAAACCAACTTAAAAGTATAGAAGAAATTAAAGTTCCACGGTGGTGTTACATAACAGACAGCACAGAGATTGAGCTATATGGTTTCAGCGACGCTTCTGAAAAAGCGTACGGAGCGGTGGTATATAGCCGTGTAAAAATCAATAACATCTACTACGTTACATTATTACAAGCAAAATCAAAAGTGGCACCAAAGAAGCAAAAAACTACTCTACCTCGACTTGAGTTATGCGCTGCACTGCTACTAGCCGGCTTAATGGAAAAAGTAAAGGAAGCGCTTAACTGCAAAAATATCACGATATCTTGTTGGACGGATTCTATGATCACCTTAGGATGGGTACGAGGAGAGCCTGAGCGGTGGCAAACGTTCGTAGCCAATAGGGTATCACAAATCAAACAATTATTACCAAACGCAGAATGGAACCATGTAATTTCTGCAGATAACCCGGCTGATATCATTTCAAGAGGTCTTGAACCGGAAAAAATGGTTAAATACTCATTATGGTGGAACGGTCCTCATTGGTTAAAAACCGATCAGATTCCTATCACGAAACGTATGCCGCAGCCGAACCAAGAAACTAAATTATGTCATACAACTACAGCTGAGATTGAGAAGAATGACCTCTGGAATAGATTCTCCAGCTTAGACAAAATGATAAGGGTGTTGTCTTATTGCTACAAATTTACAAACAAACAAACAACAAATAAACTACTTACTTGTAATGAACTAAACGTGACATTAAAACGAATACTCCTGAAAATACAACAGCAGGACTTCAAAGATGACTTGAAAACTATACAAGGTGGACAACCCTTGAAGAAAAACAAAACATTATCCACTTTAGACCCATTTATAGACGAGGATGGACTACTAAGAGTTGGAGGCAGATTACAAAACTCCGAATTGCCTTACAATCAAAAACATCCAATACTTTTACCATACAACCATCATGTAACGTCATTAATTATACAAGACGCACATTTAAAAACATTACATGGTGGCAACAAATTGACATTGGCCTATTTACGACAAAGATACTGGATCATTAGTGGGAAAAGGAAAGTGAAGAGTTTAATTAATAAATGTGTGAGGTGCATACGATACAAAGCAGACACAAACTCTCAAAAAATGGGAATACTACCAAAAGCACGAGTAACGCAATCCCACCCATTCAGTTATACGGGAGTGGATTATGCGGGACCAATACAAACAAGAACTATGAAAGGAAGAGGTCACAAGTCCTATAAATCATACATTGCTGTTTTTGTATGTTTAGCAACAAAAGCAATACACCTAGAATTGGTGGGAGATTTAACGACAGAAACATTTATCGCAGCGCTACGCAGATTCATGGCACGAAGAGGTCACGTGTTACACATGTACAGTGACAATGCAACAAACTTCGTTGGAGCAGCCAATTTTTTACATCAAGAAATATTACAAATCACGCAATCGCCGCAATTTCAAAACACAATAACAAATATAGGAACACAGTGGCACTTTATTCCTCCATCATCACCACATTTTGGTGGCATCTGGGAAGCTGGCGTAAAGTCAGTGAAACATCACTTACGTCGAGTAATCGGAGATTCGACACTAACATACGAGGAAATGACAACCTTTCTCCACCAAATTGAAGCATGTTTGAATTCAAGACCATTGTGTGCACAAACCGAAAATATTAATGACAACACAATACTAACTCCAAGCCATTTTCTTATTGGCCGAGAAGCAGTAGGAACACCAGACCCGATCGAAAACATTAACACTGACCTAGTAAACAGATGGAAACAAATTCAAAAGATGAAAAAAGATTTTTGGAACAGTTGGACAAAAGATTATCTACACCAACTTCAGCAAAGATACAAGTGGAAACAAGCACATGAAAATGCAAAAATTGGAACTGTAGTACTAATAAAAGACGACAATATAAATCCAAGTAAATGGCCATTAGCAAAAATCACAGAAGTACACCCGGGAGATGATGGTGTAGTTAGAGTGGTAACTCTTCAAAAATCAACAGGCGCTTGTCATAAAAGATCAATCCACACGTTGATCCCGCTCCCTGTGAACGAAAACATAGAAATTGATACAACGAGCAAAGACAGGCAAACACCTACGCAATGTAACATATCAACAGCCACAATAAACAAAAAAGGTATACGATCACCGAAAAGTTGGATAAAGGGTTTACTAGTTCACACAATAATTATTCTATTAATCGGCACTGTGTCGACTACGCCCACATACACATTAAAAAGTTTAAACGCAGGACTATATGTAGAAGATATAGGAACCACAACTATTAATCGAGGAACGTTTAGAATTGAAACGGATTACGAGAGAGGAAGCTTGGAAATAGACCATAAAAAGATCGAAAAAATAACAACACAATTTCAACAACTCTGCAAGGACACTCAATACATCATGGATGAAACGCATTGCAACGAATTTTATCACCATTTAAACGAAGAAAAAACAAAGTTTGAGACAACAAAAGAATACCTAACAGAGATAAAGAAAAATAGGAAGAAACGAGGACTCTTGGGACAACTTTTAACATCGGTGTTCGGAGTTAACGATGAAGTGTACAGGGACATAGATACATTGAATAACAATCAGCAGAAACTTATAGACGCTGCCAACCATCAAACAAAGATAATGATATCTACCATCGCAGGTGTAAACCAAACCGAAGAACAAATCCAGAAAAAGTTAGAGAAGTTCCAAGCAAAACTAAATGAAGCAATATCATTCATGAATAACCACAATGTTTGGTATAAATCGATTGACAAAAATCATATTAAGATACAAGTAATGCAAACCTACGAGTTAGCAAACAATTTTATAAATGAGATTATGGACTACTATAAAGGGTTACTTGAAATATATTTACAAAAAGCAACTATATATAGTATACTAACACCAAAACACATCAGCAACATAATAAAAATGGCCAATCAAAAACTACCATCAAACTTAAAAATTATTCAGGATCAAATAATACACACTGAGATGAATGTAAATACTACGCACATAAGAGTGTACGCTTATTTCCCAATACACGATATAACAAAGTATACTCTGATACACGTAACATCAATTCCAGAGAGAAAAACAGATGGATCATTCGAGTGCTTAACTATTCAGCAGACATTCATGGGTTTCGATTACAACAACGAGCGCTACTTTGAATTAAATCAAGAAGAATTTAAAGACTGTCTTCATAGTGATGCAGGGTTTGTCTGCTATCCTGTAGCTGTCAAGAACATGCAATTAAATAAAAATTGCATAGTTGAACAACTCTTTAGAACAGAGAAAACACCCACACCCAATGCACGTCAAAGACCTACAAAATATCGACGGATGTTGTATGGAAGCAATTATACATGCAAAACACCTGGCTTTTCATTACAACTAAATCCGTAGCCATATCGATTGTGTGTGACGGTCAAAGAAAAGAAATTACTATTCATGATGTCGGAATTCTACACATCTCCGAGAATTGCGTCATTAAAACACTTAACAACATACTTGCTGCAAAAAGAACAACAACTGTAACAGTACTAGCTTCTTATGCTAAAACAATGAACTTCTCCATTAATACGCAGATCTTACCAACAAATATAAACGATATATCCAAGGAGGAATTAGTTTTAGACAAGGCAAAAGGAGTTTTCGACCACTTAGTTACATCCGAAACAAACTTACAAACTGAGCTACAAAACACAATTTGGAAACAATTAGAGTCTCATACATACATCGCTAGCATCACCACTTCACTTGTTATGATAAGTTTAGCATGTGTTTTAATTTATTTCGGTCCACAGGTGTTGAATAAACTTCGAGCCACCATTGCAGCAAGAAGGAAAACGGTGCCGCCTGTGCAGCAACCAACGATCTGCACATCACAAACGCAACAAACACAACAGCGGTACGGCATACCACACAGCGTGCCCACCCGTCAGTCACAACAAACTGAACAAGGCCAGGCCAGACCATACGAGACCATCGAGCTGTACCAAATGGAGTCCCGTTCCTGAGAGTCGCCAGGATGTTCAATGTTACCTTTGGACATTGACTCAGCACTCGGCCTGGCTCACGCGCGGCCCAGTTAAAATAATGATTTGGTTGCATCTTACACGCATAGAATACATAGAATTAGTATAATAGTGTGTGTTAAGAAAAAGTAGTATATAAGCCGAACATTTTGTAAATAAATCAGATTTGAATTTTATATTCTTGTCTCATTACCCCTCGCTGTGGCCAAGACACCTTTAGCCATCTTCGGATCAGTCCCGTGAGTCTGCGGGATTGGCAGTGAGTTTATCCTTCCCGAACCTGGTATTCCTGTCTACTATCCGTCTGTAACCTTAGGTCGCATGGTGCAGACATCCTGAACTTATTTATATATTTATTTATCACATACTAGGTATATGGTAGGTTAGGGACTGTTAGGCTTGTAGGTCGCTGTAGGTTCCTTTATCTACCATACCATATATTTCATACCATATATTTCCATGTACCATCACACCCTTGACAGTATTGCGGCCTTACGTGACGTTTGTTAAGGGTGGATGTACATGCGGGTAAAAGCGATGGAACAATAAAAAAAATAACCTATGCTACTTCAAAAGTGATGCCGCGGCCCCAAGGACAAAAAAAGGAAACATGAGTGGGTTTTAGTCAGTAAACGTCTGACACTCGCCCCAGCTCCGGCTAATGCGGGGGAAGTTATTTCATGATTTTCCATACGCAAAAAGTAAAACGTATGCTACTTACCAATGGCAGTGATGAGTAGCTGTGTGAGTACTTGGAGCAGTTCCTCTTCAGCTTCCACGCTGCAGTCAGGCAGTAAGCCCATTTGGAACGTGTTCAGTGTTGGGATTGCGTCCATGTCTGTAACAAGAATAAAATCCTTACTAATATTGTAAAAGCGAAAGTGAGTTTGTTTGTTACGTCTTCACGCCTAAATGGAAAAACCGATTTTGATGAATTTTGGTACAAATATAGTTGGGACCCTGGAGACGGACATAGGCTAATTTTTTTTAGTGGGAAATGAGGGAGTAAGAGGGAAGAATGGGAAAACTTAGCTTTGCTGTTACAATAAATAAGGCGCAAGGACAAAAACTACAGGTAGAACTGTAGAAGGTACCTGCAAATCAGGAAAGGGGAACTGTGTTACCCCGAATTTAACGCGAGTGAAGCCGCGGGCAAAAGCTAGTTATAAATAAAAAAGGTACTAAAGAGATACTTTTTAAACCTTTGCGCGACAAAGTGTGCAGACGGGTGCAAAGTTTACATAAGTACACTGTTACCCTACATTTTTGTAAAAAATCGTGCAACGGGTTAAATAGTACTAATTCTTAAATAACGTTTTGGCACCAAGTTGCCGTGTCTGGCAAACCCGCAATGATTTGTGTCGGTATGTTTCTGTTGTCTAAAGTGTAATTAAATGTGTTTTTGAATAATATAAGGAAAAATATGTTTTAAATCGTCTTTTAAGTAGAGCAAACCAAAGCAATATTAAAGAATTTATGGAGAAACCGATAAAGGATTTTTTTGTAGCGAAAACTTACCAAAACCGAGCGTCTGCCCGAAGTTATGTATAAACTCGTATACTTGTAGTATGTCAGCCATGGCCTGGCCTGGTAGCTTCAGTCCGGGGATCCTGTTCAGGGTAGGCAGCGGCTTCTGGTCCGAGAGCGACGAATCTTCTTGTGGTCGTCTGTGAAGCAAGTTAGGCAAATTAGAAAAAGAAAATTGTTTAGGTTACAAAACATTTATTTCGAAAATGCTTGGAATTTTGAAAATTTTTTGGCAAACTTCTTTAAAATAAATCAAAATTGCTGGGCAAAAACATGCGACCAGCGGCCGGCAAAAGTTATGGGTACGAAAATCCATAATATATCTGTCTCGTTTTAGCGGGAAAATAAATTACTATTGTATATCTGTCGTATATATTTAAAAAATGGAACGGTCTTTTAACTTGAAATATGGTAACAAAAGAGGTATGTAACTTATCAAAGGTTTTATTTGAATTTCGAACTGACCTACAAATAGAAAGCTGTTTATTGAAAAAAAAAACAATTGAACAATTTGGCGCGTAAAATATCATTTTTGTTCATTGTACATTTCAAATAATGTACTACTTAGTTTAAATTTTCGCGCATTATTTTAGAACAGTATCTACTAGTACAAGTCTTGATGGCCACAACTAGGCATTGATGGACTTATATGTATGTGTGCCTCGGCCCTCATTAACACGTTCGTCCATCAATGCCTCTTTTGCTGGCCGCTGCAGTAGTGTACTATTTATTATTTTATTTTAAGACTCATTTCTCTCAATAGCGTACTCCTTTTCATAATATAACACCTGTAATGAATGCTGGAAATCTTCTCTTGACCTGAGCTAAGCGCAAAAATCTTTAAATATCTTACCGGAGTTCAGAAAGCAGTTCCATCTCCTTTCGTCTCTGCTGCAACTTCTTCTCCTTCACCAGCAGCCTATCCAGCAGGTTCTGATGCTTCCTCCTCTCCCTGTCCTCCCAACGTCTGCGGGAGTCCAGCTGACGGATGAACGTCGTGTGCTGACGTCTTCGTTCTCTTTCCTTGGGAAGAGAAGAGGAAATTTAGAACGTGGAGACAGAATTTGGATGTTGGTAACCTGGACCCTTTAAACTATGTTACTCGGCTTATATGCTTATTCTAAGAGCGAATCGAACTTTGATGTACTACTGGGCTCACTGACGGTCGATTAAATTTTCAACCTTACTACTCAGAGCATTCGGTCGAAAAGTGGGAAGTCTTACATCTAATAAAAAAATCAAGAGTCATTTTTTCAAATTAAGCCGTCTTTTGAACGACAAATTAAGAGGCATTCCCACAAAACAACCGCCCTTCGCCACTTCCTAGTGTTTTAACTGCGAAGAAGAAGTGACGGAACAAACTCCCCAGCAGCACATCTGTCTGTCTAAACCAAAGATTTTATACAATTTTGTTTACGACAAGGTAAATTTAAGAGATAACTAGCTGGCGCCCGCGGCTTCGACCGTGTGATATCAAAATTCAAATTTCAACAACCAGTCTTACCTAGGGGTCTCGTACCCAGTATTAACTGGGTTGTGGAGCTCAGATAGGCAGTCGCTCCATGTAAAATACTGGTATTCAGCTGCATCTGGTAAGACTGGGACGACCCCAACACAGTTGGGAACAGACTAGGCAGGTGATGACATGCATATTTGTGATTGCTTATTATTTTATTGACATGTATATTGCATGACTTGGCTAATGTTGTTTAATCTCTTTTAGTCAATATCGATCTTACCCACCTTAACAGTGGATTCTCGACAAACGACACGATACAACCGCATAGATATTATTAACAATTACCTATCTCTTGTACGTCCCTGTGATATTTTAAATTAATAAACAAAAAGGTGAGAAAAGCGCCCACAGCAAATTAGGCCAAAAATCTACAAAACTACTGAAAGCAGACTAACCGTGTGAACTACAAGTTGATTACATTATCATCCCTTTTTTTAGGGATGAGAAATCATCAAATAACTTCCCCTGCTCTAGCCGGAGCGGGCGGGAGTGTCAGACTTTTACTGACTAAAACCCATCCATGTCCCTTCTTCTGCTCTTTGTGTTCGGGGACCGCGGTATCCCTTTCGAACAACCCGGAAACCCCTTTGACTTTTGTTTTTTCTTCCCCAATGTTAGCTGTAGTGTTTGTATCTGATCTATACAATTGATATAAAACATTGTCTCATGTACACCAGTGGAGGGAGTAGTCATCAATCTGACAGTCGGCCTTTAGACACAGTGCAAATTGGATAGTCTCTTGTGTGAAACTGATCATATTAGCCATAAATACCCCGGGGTAGAGGGTTGTTCCGACATCACTCAGATCCAGCCTGTCCCTTGCTGTCCTCCCTCAGCGACGCCCTAAGCCGAGGCTCGTACCCCACAGGGGGTGCCCTTAGCGTGTAGTCGCTTAGTTTGTAAGTCTTTTTGCCCTGGCTGGGGGACATAATTTTTAAGGCATCTACATGATTCGCCCGGTTAAGCAGACGACAACCTCCTAGGTTGAACTGCGAGATGCCATTCATAAAAAAAGGCTGTTCAGGAGTTGCGGGTTTTTCGAAAAAGATATCGCGGCTCCGGAACACAAAAGGCAAAAGAAAGAACATGGACGGGTTTTAGTCAGTAAAAGACACTCCCCCAAGTTATTTGGTAATCCATAAAAAAGCCATAAATACCCGAAAATGCAAGTTTTTGATACTACAAAAGCACTACAATCTACAGTGGTATATTATTACCTCGGTTATATACTTTTGCTGTACGAGTGAGCCCGCAGTGTCCAACGAGTGTTGTAAATAAAAGAGAAACATAGGGTTACACACATACACACACATTAACTTAAACACGATATTTGAACCCAAGGGGGAAGAGTGAGCTTTATTTAGACTAATATAGAATATGTATTTGTTAGGTAAATTGATGAAATAGGATTTTTGTTAGAGGATGACTTTTAAACGTATTCAGTTGTTTTACTTATTTTCAGGCTAAAAATAAAACCAGAGGAAAGAAAAAAAGCAATCTGTTAGATATAAGTTTTGAACTGACATGGTCACATGTTATAAATATAATCTACTAGCTTTCGCCCGCGGCTTCGCTCGCGTTAAATTCGATATAACACACTAAGCAGACCTGCAGTTCTTGCTCTTGCGCCTGATTGATTTGTAATAGCAACGCTAAGATTTCCCTTTTCTTCCCTCTTTTTTGAAAAAAAAAAGTGGAATGTGAGGGACACATCCCAATTTTTTTTTTCAAAAAAGTTAGCCTATATCCGTCTCCTGGTTCCCAACTATCTCTGTACCAAAATTCATCAAAATCGGTTTAGCCATTAAAGCGTGAAGAGGTAACAAACAAACAAATAAACAAACAAACAAGTAAGGATATTGTTCGAAGGAGCACAGCTGTTCAACGATCTACCAAATAACATAAAAGATTGTAACAATATAAACACATTCAAACTAAAACTAAGAAATCATGTATCTGAAATGTAGTCATACCGCTAATCACAAACACGCATCGGAGGTAAAACGTATTTATTAAGATTATTTGTATCTAATTGTAAGTGAACCTATGTAATGTTCTTATGAGAATAAATTCTTTAAACCTAATCTGTCTTCAGAATAGCTTGCTACTACTCTAGTTATTTTTATTTTCTTTTCAAGTTAAAGTTCTGGATTGAATGATTTTAGTTGAAATAAATGCAAAAACCACATTAATATATAAATTAAAAGAACACAGTGCATTTTGCATTTATTGCAGCTAAAATCTTTGTAACTCCGTTAAATGGACTTGTCTTAGTTTCCAACAGCGTTGCCCCCAAGCCCCCAAGGAATATAGGACAAAGGTAAGATGATGACTATTTCTACCCTAAAATTAAGCCCCGATCCATCTGAGTTTAACTTACTAAAACCTCACCTCCCTTAGGTTCCAATAAACTAAAGTTAATAACACACACATAGACAATTAAAAAAAAACAAAATATTAACCTGTTCTTTTAGAAGTAAGGCCTGTTGCCGCTTTAACTCTCTTTCCTGAAACAATGAGTTTAATTTTATTACTTACTTGTTGTGTTGTATTAGCAGGAGAGACTAGAGTAAAAAGGAAACCAAAAAATTTGGATAGATGTTTTTGTGACTGTGTTAAAAGGACACTAGACAAATACGTGCATTTAAAACATCCTGTTCGTTTATAAGCATTTGCATACAAATTTGTCCAGTGCTCTTTATTTTCAGTGATTTTGAGTTCAAATCTATCAAGAACAATGAATGACGTCAACAACTCAAGTATTGCATGATGGCACTATACTTGGCACATGTTTTCTGTCATTAGCGTTAATAGAAAATAAATTTTATTGCAATATAATAAAGAATATTGTTTTATTTTAATAAACCGACATGGGCACGTCTGGACCGACAAGATGTGTAACGTTCGGATCGGCCTACGGTGAAGATGTGGCACGAAACTCCATGGTAACATATTTTTACAAGATCGCCAAATATAGTGCCAACATAAAAAAAAGTGTAAATCATTTTTTTTTATAATTTTTACAAACCTGTAGTCTCTTACGCTGTTCTTCAATCCTCTGCTTCTCAAGCTCCTCGTGCTTTTGTCTCTTAGCCTTGATAACGAACGTGCGAACAACATCGAAAGCGGTACAGCAAATTATAAGATTACAGCGTTACATGGAACAAAAAATAAAAAAAATGGCTAACTTAGAAATGAACTGGGAGGTTGTGTCTGATTTCTTTTTTAATAAAATTTCGAGTACTGCCCTTTCTTTTTGTTTGTACGATTTTAATTTGCCTAACAGTCTAATTTCACGAAAATCTACCGTAATTTCGACGAGAAATCAAACACATTTCATTTCAAAATAAACAGAAACAATATTTTGGATTTATTTTCGTTGGATCCCAGTTTTTGATCCCATTTTATAGGTATTAACGATGGGTCCCATTTGATATTACCATTGAATCCCATTTTATGACAACATGTGTACATTTCAGAAGAAAAGTGATTTACTTTTATTAAATATTTCAAAAACACCGTGTGTGTTTTTGGATTTTTTAGGATTGTTGCCACTGGGGAATAAACAAGCGCCTCTTATCTCAAAAAAAAATACTGCCGTGATGATTTTTCCATATTTTTTTTTTTTAATATAATGTGGCCGTTTCTGGCACACAGGTCACAGGTTTAACCTAACCTTTTTTTGTAAATAAGTAATTATCCTAATCTAAATAGTTCAGTTCCGGGTAACCAACTAAAAACAATCTCTTTTTTCTATAAATGCAGGTCGTTTGTGCCACTCCCCGGCCGCTGCCGCGGCACCGCTCGCTCCGCTCGCTCGGCTCGTGCATAGGAGGTCACCGTTTTAACCTAACCTAACCTAGTTCCCGGTTCCTATAATTTGTTTGGGTAATGACATTTTGTCAAAATCTTTTCGGAAAAACGGCAGGCACCCGTTATTCTAACATAACCTATCCACATACCCAAATTTCATCCTAATCAGTCTAGAAGTTTGAGCGTGTTGGAATAACAAACATACATACAAAGTTTCGCCTTAAAATATTATTGTGATTTTGTTGTTGGATGTACCCGCATTCAGATGTTTTTAAACATCTGGGATCCAACGGAAATAGTTTTTGGGATTCAATGGCAATAAAACGTATTTTTTTAGTATTTTTCAAATTTGGGATTCAACGGAAATATATAATAATGTTTTGTGGGATCCAACGCCAAAAATATTAAAGTGGGATCAAAAACTGGGATCCAACGGAAATAAACGATATTTTGGCCCACTTGAACCAAAAACCATTTAAATCATTAAGCCCTTAACGAATTTAAAAGATTGTTCCAGTTATGATCATCTTTTGAAGATGACAAAATGATGTATATTAAGAGGGTGCATGCATAATCTTTAAACTTTTAAGTGCAACACATTTCTTAATTGAATTTGGTAATATTGATTTATTTATCAAAACAGTGCAATGTCTGAAAGATAATGATGCGATTAATTTGTCGTCAGTTTATGTAGTTTTGGCTCTCTTTACTTTTTTTTATATGTATTTTTATTTTAATATTTTATTCTGAAACTTTCTGTCACATTGCACTTACTATGTTTCTGTCTATGCATCGCGCTAAGGTAGAAAATACCAAAAGCATAAGTCCGCCTTTGAATAATGTTCTTTTAAATGTGCATGAAGTTTAAATAAATAAATATTTGCGACGTTGACTACTTTCTGAATGCACCCTCCCACGTCTTTTTTTAGCTCTAAACGGTTTTGTGCATTTGCATGTTTTGTCAGTAAGGTTACCATGGGCCATGACGTCTTAAGCCCATCATTTTAATGTCATTCCATTGTGAGAAAGAGACAGAGCTATATACAACGTTCCCACACTTGAATAACTATTAAAATGATGCTATCTAGCCGATTTCGGTCATATCGACTGCATTCGATTGTTTTTTAGGATGGTTGTCGAGAGCTTTGGAGTGTGGCTGTATTATAAGCTCTTTAGTAAATAGCATATCCAACTTTGGCCAAAAACTCCGAGCACAAAGCGGACATGCCAGACAACCATTGACGACATTATAGGATGCAGCTATTGATGGTCTAGCTTTAAGACGTCATGGAAGGCCACCAATGTGCTATTAATTAAGCTTTCACTAAGGTGACGCCTAGTGTTCATAAAAACTAACATCTGTTGGTGCAAGTGGACCTCAAAAATAAATAACGCTAACAAAATAAAGGCATACGTAGGTGAAGAACGTGCAATAACTAAATAGGGTTAAGAAGAAAAAATATAAATAAAGTTAAAAACAATATTTATAATTAAAAGAGATTTGTTCCACTTCGTTTTCGCTTACAATTTTTTTTTTAATTATTGATTTTTAATTATCATGTATTCCGAATGTTTAGTGTGGTGATTATAATATATATTTGTTTTTTGTAACCCGCTTTTTTAACTTCACCTGTATGTAAACAATTTTAAAAGTTACATTTTACGGAGTTTGCACTACCCAACTGCGCTGAAATTGTGTAAACAATGCAATTCAAGCGTCAATGACATTATTTTAAATCAAATATAGCGGGCTCCCAAAGATGGCGGACTAATTAGTTTTTATGCATTCCCATGACATTGGTATCAAATGAAAGGGTTTTCTGTGAAAAATACGAGAAAGCGTGTTGTAAGTTTGTCATAAACTTTAATATTTATTATATATATTATATATATTCAAAGACAGGTTTGGCTTCTTGACATTCGCGCGACAAAGTGTTACGACGGGTGCAAAGTTTACCTACATTGTTACCCTACATTTTCGTAAACAATCGTGCAACGGGTAAGGAAGACATTGTTTGAGTTTACATAATATGTTACTAGTGCTGCCATCTGTGATGCATTGTATGTGAGCATTTCTGTCTAAATAAAATTTAGTTTGTTGCCACTCGTCTATGTGAATACACCGTTTTATTTTATCTTGGAAAAGCTATTATGAAAACCGTATAGATTTTCTAGGTGTTGGTATGTCGCTGTAATTTTACTTTTCTTTCATAATTTAAAATACTGATTGTGTACATTGGCAATTCACGCTAAAACTTTGTGCCAATTTTAGCAATTCCGTAACATTTACAGCATTGGCTAAGCAAACGGCTGGTGCACTGCGTGATTCGGGTTCGATTCCCGCTCAGAACAAATATTTTAATGACCTACAGGTAATTGTTACGGGTTTGGCTGTTTGTGTATGTGAGTTTAAATGTTTGTAAACACACCCACGATACAGGAGAAATTAAATGAAAATGCGGATAAGATTTAACAATATTAGGTATTAGTTTTCACCTATAACCGCTAAATTTTCGAATCCTTCACCACAACTTCAAACGTTTGTCATAACTATATACACAACAAGTAGATACATCCATATACCTCAAAAGTTCAGGCGTGCATTGTTAGTGAGACCTCGAAAGTTAGTACATTTTAGTGTATATATCACGTACCAAAGACGTATCCTTGCCTAGAGGGTGCACTGAGATTGAAAGCGCCCCATCTTTGCCAACATTAAACGTCCCTTTACTAATCTTCTTTGACATTATATCTGTCAAAATATCATCATCTTCACTCAAGTCTATGACTTCCTTTAGAACAGATTTAGGATTGTCTTTGGGCATTAACATCAGATTTTGGGACATGAATTCGTTTTTTGCATCTAAGTATTTTTGTTCTATTGACTTTGGGTCTTCGTTTTTCTTGTCCCCTTGCAGCTTTGACCAATCACAGCCGTTTATGAATTCTGTTATCCTTGAATAAGATTCTATTAGTTTTTCTAGATTGTTCTCTTTTTCTGGCGCTTTCAAGCGCTTTTCAGCTGATTTTATTAATGTGAAGTCGTATTGTTTGTTATCTTTCCGTTTTGGGAGATCGAAGGCCGCTTTTTCAGCGAAATCTTTCATTTTGTCTAAAGCGTTGTATTCCTCTATTTCTTCTTTCCATCCTGATTGGTCAAATTTTATCGTTTTTATTGGGGAGTTCTGCGAGTCTTTTGGGCCGGAAACGGGTATTAAGGAGAGACTGATCGGAGGCATAACGCGTTCCTTATTCGTCTTAGTGGCTGGTCCCATCACTATTTCCGGTGTTTTCCATTCGTCGATACCGGTTTTCGGCACCGTAGGGAGGGGCTCGATCGTCAACTGCGTTCTATTCTTGTTGATATGCTGTTCAATATCGCTTCGTTATTATTTTTATTTTTTTGTCGCATTTTCTTGTCAATTTGGATTTATTATCAATTTGGATTATGACAACATTGTCAAGGTCCCTTTGGCGGTTCGATTTTGTGTTATTAATATACTCTTAACCCAAGTAGACAGAATTTTACATAAATATCATAGAGAAGTATATAAATATGTATATACCATATCTAATGCTAAACACACAGCTCAGCTACCAACTACAAGCTAAGAAAATCCAACGCTTTCTACTAAAAAGCAAAAAGAAACCAATTTTTTATTAACGTTGGCAACCCCAAAAGGCCCTTTTTGCTTTTGAATATAGAACAAAAAATCTACAGAATACGAATGGTGAGCACAATGTTGCCAAGCATCAAATTGATAATAAAAAATAAAAACAAACACAAGCACATGGGTTTAAAACATAGATACAAACTAGAGACAAGAATAGTTCCCATATTATCAACAAGATGGTAATTTTAGTTTATTGTATTATTTACATGGAAATTGTATTGTATAACAAGCTGTTGTCCGCAACTTTACGTTCAAGGCGTGTATTATGCGTACGTAGAAGTTATAACATCGATCAACATCACAAACAAGAAAAATATTAAGCATTTGCCACAAAATAGAATGTTTTTAACACAGAGTTATTATACCTGTCAATTTTCACATATACCTTAAATAAAACAGTCAGAAAAACGAGAGATTTTCACAAAGAGTGATCATCAAAATTCATTTGGTTAGCATACAAATTGAACAAACATTATTAAGTATCCATGTCAAGGGGTGTAAAAGCAGGGTTTTTTTTTTAATTAGGCTTTTAGCTTACAGTTCCAAATCATTAGCGAGAATGTAATGTATAATCGATCTTTATTTTTTAAATTTATTACTTACTTTGAATTAGCAATAATATGAGAACCATCAACAACACAAATAAGAACAAAATAATTAAATAAAATCCCACAAAACTATAACATTGAATCTAACTTATATCTCACAACGATACTGTCTCATAAAGATCTTAAATGGCATTTCAGTCACATGCAAATGGACTGCGGTCGATTGATGACTTGAAGTCAATATTTATGGTCTTAAAATAATATTTTGTTATTACTAAAGTTGATATCGATCCCCTAAAATAAAATTGAGAAGTGATTTTTCAAAAGGACTTATTCCATTTTTGCTTGAAAAGTCTTTAGTCCAAAATCTAATACCAAAAACAAAAATTATATGTCATTTTGTACAGAAGGATTTATCGATATAGTTTTATGTTTGGTTGTTGTGGTTTTTCTCCATTACTGTTTTTATTTTATCATAGAATTGAACCTATTTAAAATATCACTCCTTAAATATGAAGAACATTGAATCCAATAGAACCATTAATTGATTGGCGTTGACCAGCTATGGATGAGTGACCGAAATCGATTAAGGAATAGCTGACTGAAACATCGATCAACCGATCATAGATCGACGGCATTTAATCCAATAGAACCATTAATTGATTGGCGTTGACCAGCTATGGATGAGTGGCCGAAATCGATTAAGGAATAGCTGACTGAAACATCGATCAACCGATCATAGATCGACGGATCGATAGATATCAACTGTCTAATTAACCACTGACCCAGCCCCGCCTGAATCATATCTATCAATTATAGTCATGCACCCCACTACACAGATCAAAACTGACAATGTCATTGATCAAAACTGTCAATGTCATCGATATGTCAATGTCATAAATGAAACTGTCAATGTCATCTATCGACCGCAATCAATAGCGACTATACCCCTTTGAGTATCGGTATGGTATATGCAAGAATGTTACCTCTAGTAACTGTTGGCTCCTGGCTTCTTTCTCGCGTTTCGCTAGCTCCGCTTTCTCTGATCTTTCAAGACGGGCCTGTTGAAGAGAATGTAGTATTATTGTGTGAAATAGATAGCAATGTTAAAGACTCCATTTTTTGGTTTATCCAGTTAATTGGTTGCAAAAACGAAAGTTCACCTGCTAAGCGGAAAATGCTAAGTGTTGTTCGAATGGGACAAGGGCAGGAAGTTGATGATGATATTACTAATTGTATTGTAATTTTTGTTTCTATTAGTATCATAATTTTGATAGCCTAAATGTAATTTATATCATGCTTGCTGTGGTGTCGTACAAGTGAAAGAGTACACCTACGTGATATTATTTGTCATCCACAACTTATTTTTCGTTTTTTTTTTTGGAGAATCCTAAATAGCGTACTTTCATTATAAACGGAAGTGGGCAGTATGTAACACAAAATGTTGGCCTTCGAGGGAAGGGCTATCGTACATCGTTATGAGTGAGGCGGGGGTTAAACCTTAGTAAAAAACCGTCGGTAATACATACACCTACCTGGTCCCTCGAGCGGTGCGAGGCGTCCCTGCGCGCGTCCCGCGCCGCCTGCTGCAGCCGCGCCAGCTCCATGCGCCGGTCCAGCGGGGGCGGGGTGGGCCGCCCGCCCGCGCCCGCTACGATACGGGCTTCTTCCAGTCTGGGGACGGGTAAGGGGAGTTGCCAGAAAAAAGTCACCCTGTATTATTACGTTTTAAAAATGGCCACTGACAAATTTAAATTCATTTAATTGTCTGAATATGGTGCATTTTTATGGTCTTAAATATAAATATAAGTCTCATCATATTCTGCCACTGGACATTAATAACTGACACCACTATTAACTTGGCTACCTACTGAGCCCAGTAATTTGATGAGAAGTAACAACCAAAGTTAAACCAAAGGTAAAGTAACCCCATGGTAGGTTTTTTTAGGATTCCAAACATCAGAAAGAAAAAACAGAGCCTTATAGGACCCTTTATCTCGGGAACGCGTTAAGATACAGTTGAAATTAAAACTATTTCTCCTAAGATACAGGATCTTCCTAGTTTAGGTGTCAGGGCTCAAATTTTGGATTGACTGTTCTTTACCCATAATTTCCACGCTATTATTGTATAAAATTTTCTATGTGCCAATTACGTGTACCTACTTTAACTTGTATTTTTCTGGTAATAAACTATTATTATTATTATATAAGTAAAAATTTTAACAATAACGTTTTAAAATCGGATTGTTTTAATGTAATTCCCGTATTTTCGGGAAAAAGACAGAGCTATACAGGACGTCTAGCGTTATTGGATTTTACTCCTTAAGAATCGATTTTCATATATAAGTCGCCCGGTATGAGAAAAATGTGAGGTGTAAAATCTACTAACTAATATGACCTCGTTACGTTTTTAGTGCAACTTTGGTGCAACCGAACCTATGGTGTTTGTCGTACAGTTGAATATTACTAGATGGCGCTTTATGTAATTTGTCGTCCGTCAGTGATATTTTTAATTATTTTTATTTTTTTTACTTAAGGAGTAAACTCCAGTTGTGCGTCGGAGCTGACACACACACTTTTTTTTCTCTTTTCCACACTGGAATAACCCCACTGTACTACACATACCTCTTATTAATCTCATTTTCGTTGTAAACAAGTGGCTCCCCCACATCACTAGCTGGTTGAATGTATTCACCCAGAACGGTGCGCGCAGAGAAGCTGAAGTTGTCCATCGATAGAGGCGGACATGGGTTCGAGTCTAGGAACTGTAAATAAAACATTCCACTAGGTTAGTATAAAACCATAACCAAGCCTTATTCAAGCAAAGATAAATTATGTTTATTTTGCAAGTATGTTTTTACAAACACTTTTACACGTCGATTTGTTTTTAGAAACTAGATGAGGCCGGTGGTTCGTACCCGAATAATCTTAGAAGAAACAGCCGAAACAAACTGAGAAGTTATAGTCTATTTTAAGATTCAGACAAAAATCTTGGTCAACTTACATGAGGACTATGTAGATTAGTGTCTGAGATGGTTTTTTTTTTAAGAAAGTACAGATTCGAGTAGACATGTCCAATCAGTGCAAGCATTTGTTAGTTATCGTGTAGCTCGAATCAAAACTCAAGGAGCTCAACGACAAGACGAACAACCAAAAAAACTAAATTTGTGTAGGTCGCTTTATAGTACACAAACAGTCTGACAATCGTTAAAAACAAAAAAACAATACCCACATTGACATTAAACAAATAAATTGAATAATTATATAAAAAATATCTAAACCATAGGGGAATACAGGCGTTTTATTATAATATACTAGCCCAGACTATACTATGATCTAAATCCAGACTGTAATCTAACTCTGTGCCAAATTTCATCAAGATCCATTCTGCCGTTTTGACGTGAAAGAGTAACAAACATCCATACATCCATCCATCCTCACAAACATTCGCATTTATAATATTAGTAGGACTTACGTTTTGTATGTCATGTAAAGAGCGCATGGTGATGCCCGCGTGAGGGTCGGGCGGCGAGTACGTTACGTCGCCTTTGATGCTGCAGTTGCGGGAGAGGCCCTTGATCACTGTCACACGTTTCCAACCTAAAGACAAGTAAGACTGATTTAGAACCACGATATCATTGCCTAGTGGTGTGAACATCGGTCTGCCAATTCATAGATCACGAATTCGAAGACCTCTGATTTTTCGGTTTTAAGTGTTTTTTGTAGAGATGCTGTCGTGTATTTCATAAACTTGCGACTTGCGATTTGCGATTTGCAACTTGCGATTTGCGACACGATGTATGATGTGATGATGTTCCTTTACACTTTCGACACTATGTAGACTCACCGAGCGCTAGCGGCAGTCTTAGCTGCGCGTCGTTTGGTCTGCGACTGGTGTCGGACGCGTCCGAGTCGGACGGACAACTGTCCGACGGACACTCCGAGTCTGTGCTCGCCGTTTCGCCGAGCAACGCTTTTAATTTCTCCTGGAAATAGAAAAGAGAGGAGTAAAATTTCGGATGTTTCAGAAAGTCTATCTATAGTAATTAAATGTAATGTTCTTTATAGGAGACTGTTGTGATTTTGTCGTTCACATCTAACAATCTTATCATATTATAATAATTATCTAAATGCGAACAAAAAAAAAATCTTGACGGTATAAAGTTTGATGTTATAACGGAAACTGAATACTAGGGGTTAACTGACTGCGGGGGTTACGGGCTGATCGAAAAAAATACTGCGGCCCGGAACACAAAGGGCCAAAGAAGTAACATGGATGCTACGGCTACGGCCGGAGCGGCGGCGTAAGTTAACTTGATGAATTAACATGCCTAAAAAAAATGGGCATGAAACCACACGAGAGGTCTAGCCTTTTATAAGATCACATCCTGTAGATTAGAATTGTTTGTAAATATACATGGGAGCTCACCAGGTCAGTCTCGGCCAGTAGCTGATGCGCAAGCGCCGGCCTCAAGCCGAGCGCGCGGCTCTGCGCCAGTAGCGAGGCGACCGTGTTCTTCTTGGGCTTGCTGACTCCGCGGCCCAGGTTACGTGGTCTGCCTTCGCGTCCTGCCCACCCCGCTACTGCTGTGGGCAGGATGGTGGTTTTAGGTTATACCTAGTGCTTAGGTTGGGAAATTAGGAAGGTTAATGTATTAATTTTTTTTATCTTTTATATTTTAATAAATTTATTGACACGTTTTAATATAATTTAAATATTTACATGCCGAATGGTAAAATGTGGCAGAGCTTTGATTTATTATAAGAACAATGTATATTACCCATATTTGCAATTGAATGATTAAAACTCTATTCTATTCTCTCACAAATAATAATCTATGAGTAGGTATTTGGTATGTTAGAATACTGCGTGAATACCATACAAATACTCTATGAGTATATGATATAGCGAAATATCGCGTAAATACCACACAAATACTTGAGGAAGTACAACGTACATTCGCTGTCCTCGCTGCCGCTGGACTTGGGTCGCGGCGCGTCGGGCACGGGGTTCATCTCTGGCGCCACGCGACGGGGCTTCGCGCCCGGCTTGCGGCGGGCTGTTGGACAAATTACAGGGTTATGGTTGTATAATTTTAGACAAAATTATTAATTAGAAAGAAGGAAGAAATAAACATATTTATTTGTAATATGCCACAAGTACACACACTATAAAAAAAGAGAAATAAAAAAAGCTAAACATTAATATGCAACACTGTATGCCTCACGGCTTCGCCAAATAGGTCCAGTTCAGCAAAAAATAACGAGAGTTACGGCGTGAGTGCGTACGCGCAGGCGTACTCTCTATTCCCTCACTCTCATAGTCCGATAGGAAAGCAATCATGACCGGAGAGAGATCAGGTGCAGAACCAACGGCTTAACGTGCTTTCCAAGGCACGGAGGTATCATACCGCCAACTTCCAAACTCCGGGCTGCTACTGAGAAATTCTTAATGGAATAACCCAATAACACCTTTGCCGGAAGCGGGAATCAAACCCATGATGCCGTACTCAGCACTCGCGACCGCGGGACTAACGGAGAAGTCAGCTCTAATATAAAGTGATTGCGACAAACAGTTAATTTCCAAACCGCCATAAAATTGAAGAGAACTAGTATAGAGGTTAGAAGTGTATTAATAAATATTCGACTGTTTTAACCTCTAGAGCCCCAGCGGCACTAAAATGTGCCAGTATTATCCTTGAGCCCCGCTGGCACAAATTTGTGCCACCAAACCCCGACCGATTTATAACTGTATTTGTAGTGAAGTTAAAATCAGATTACGCTTACGATAAGAGCCCGCCTGGCGGAGCTTGACGGATAGTTGACGTAAATAATGGCAGTCCTTGAGAGATTAATGAAATACAAAGAAAGAATGGACAAGTGCTACTTACATATCCTGTCATGACTGGAGGACGCGTTCAGCGAACTGCTCAACGATGTCAGTCGCGAAAGAGCGTCTGAAGCTTGCGAACTTGCTGCAACAAAACGTGACATTTGAGATCTCAAACTTAAAGCATTTATTTCAAGTACACATTTTTTTTGTTTTTTGGGGGTTCACCAAATAACGAGAGACTTTTACTGACTAAAACCCACCCATGTTCCTTCTATTGCCCTTTACGTTCCGGGGCCGCGGTATCTCTTTCGAACAACCCGCAACCCCGGTTCAATTACACCATTACAGGCACTTTTGAATGTCAAGAAACAAAAGAATGAAGCTACAGTCCCAGACACAATGCATAATAACTTGTGAAAGTACTGTAGTTGTCCAATCCAAAGCGTTGATCTCTATGGAGAAGAATAAGCAAATAGAAATTTGAATTACATAAAGATAAATGGTGGTAGAAGAAACGATAGGCAATCTACTAAACTCAACTGTTTAATTAAACAGACCATGTATACCCGACAATTCATCTTTATCTATACTAATAATCATCTAATATATAAAATGCTCGTGTCGCGGTTTGTTACCATTTTCCTCCAAAACGGCTGGACCGATTTGTATTAATTTTTGTGTGCATATCGGGTAGGTCTAAGAATAGGCCAACATCTATTTTTTATACCCCTAAGTGAGAAGAGGCCTTGAGCAGCGGCTGAAATCGCTGGGCACAGCTAGTCTATACTAATATTATAAAGAGAAAAGATTTGTTTGTTTTTAACGAATAGGCTCCGAAACTATAGACGGATTTTAAATTTTTTTTCGTTAATAGAAAGCTAAATTATCACGAAGTAATATAGGCTATATATCATCACGCTACGACTCATAGGAGCTGAGCAGCGGGTAAAACCGAAGGGCACAGCTAGTAAGATATATATACACATTGAGTTCAGGGCAAAAGAAATCAGTCTCAGTGAGTTTTAACTCTTAAGATACTGCGCTTTATTGCCAGCTTACTAACCCTAAGAGTTGCACTTATTTCATAACTATTTCCATTATTCATCAAAGGGTAATTTTAACTCCATAATCGACATTAAAAGTGGTCATAAAGAAACTTACCAGGAGTAGGTTTGAGTGAGAGGTTAAGCGGCGCATCATCATCCATCACAGAAGACTTGACGCCCAGGTCCAGAGGAGAATCCTCGCCCATCTTTGTGCTGAGGTTCAGACCTGCATCTGTGGGGCAGAGGGAGATATGTAGCTTCAAATATGGCTTGGCTTAAAGTAGGCTAGTTACCTAATGTAACTAGCCTACTTTGGAACTGTTGATACAATGACATCAGTAAAATTAAGCTACAGTCCCAATCACAAGGCATGACAAGGCCTGCCCAAGGCATTAAGTACGCCTTTGTACAGTGTTTTTTATACATGTGCATAAAGTTTTAATAAATAAATAATAATTGGTGCCCATTCCAACGCATAGATCTCTATGGAGAAGAATGGGCAAGAAACTCCATGAAAGACAGTGTTTTTTTATACAAGGGCATAAAGTTTTAATAAATAAATAAGGCAGGGCGTTTTTGTGGGACTGTCTCTTGTAATGTGACGTTCAAAAAGTGCTGATTTTCAGCCTAATTTGAATAAATGACTTTTGTTTTTGTATAACTGGTACTGTAGTTGCCCATTTCAAAGCGTAGAACTCTATGGAGTAGAATGGGCAAGAAACTCCATGATAGTGTCCACGAAGTTTTTATATTACCCATCTATCTTGGTGCCTAAAATGGCCGCTATAGGCACCAGGATGGATCAGCTGCTGCATTGGGGAGCCTTGTCTCAAAATGCAAAGTTGTAATAAGTAACGGTCGCTATGAGACATACAATAGTCACCTGTGGAGCCCGCGAGCTGTCGCTCCAGCGCGGCCAGGCTCACGCCGCTCTGACTAGCTATCGTTTGTAGCAGTTCTCGGGATATGCCTGCGGACAAACGGATATACATTATATTTACACTTACGAGACTTCTTGCTTGATTTGTTATTATTCTGAGCCCCCGATATTTCGACGCTGCAGCTGTAACCACCATACTCGCGGGGAATGCGGGTGCGTGGTAAAAACAATATATTAGGAACTTTATACAAATATGTCTAGACTAGATAGGTAGGTTAGTTTTGTCAAATAGCTTCCTTGCTCTGGGCGAAGCGGATGGAGTGTCAGACTTTTACCGACTAAAACCCAACCATTTTCCTTCTTTTGGCCATTTTGTTTCGAGGCCGCTGCAGGCAGTCTGTGGCCCTGGCAGGTCCCTCTGCTTTGCTGATATCTCTTTGAGGCGCGCGTGGAACACTGACGGACGGTGAGCTAACCATTGCTCACCGTCCACAGGCTCGCATCTACAGTGACCGGGAGTCGTCTCGTAGCGCCAGACGCCCGGAGCGTATCCCGCGGCGGCTGGGTTGGTTTGCGGTTCAGGTAGGTAAGTCTTAGGTTATATACAGTATGGGGACCACATATATGCAATAAATTATACGACATACTTGTTATCGCCTTTTCTGACGCTATGCAAAAAATTAACGATATCGGTCCAGTAATTAGGTCAAAAAGTAGAGTTTTCATTTTGAACAAATTTAAACACTCTGTAGAATTGTATCACTAGGTCAAAGATTCAACGAACTTGAATCCTCTAACATTGAAAAGCGACGTTGCCACGCAGTGCAAAACTACGAACTATCACCACACGCTGTTACGTACCTATTCTAGTTATTTGCCTAAATGTAAAATTGGTACACCTAAACGACAGGCTGGAATTTAATGTAACCAATTTTAATTCATTGTTCGAGTGCGCAAACTAAGCGTGTAAGAGGCCGCGGCCGCGGACCGCGCTGCCCGACTCCCACATTTATTTCGCTGCTATATGGATTTTAATACTGTGACGGTGCGGCCCACTACCTCTTTCTCACAGACAGAAGACCAGTACAGACTGATTTTTAAATTTAATGTTAATATTGTTTTTTTCTGTATACTAGTACTTCGAATTTCCTCTTGAACAACGTCCCTGATCTGCCACGGTGGAAACTTTGTTTTGCAATTTACACAAACACAATTTATCAATGGGACGCGCCTGCATTTCCTGCAGGTGTACGTCGGTAGCGGTGTCTTTTGGCGGCTTCCTCACTAGGCATGCGGCTTTTTTCAAAGGGAACGAATTGCTTTCGGCGCGGCGCCGGCGCGGCTAGTGGCAGGCCGGCGGGGTGGGAGAGAGCGCAGGGTGCGCTCGCTCCACGTAGGGAAGGGCACCTGTTATTGACTATTAATAATGATCGATAAAAAGCTGTTTAGCTTTAAATACTTTAGGTGGTGTTTTTAGAATTATCGTGCTGTTATGATAATTCTAAAAAACACTGTGCCGTAAATATTTAAAGCTAAACTAAGCTAATTTTAAGTGTGTTCTTATTAAATATTATTAAGTAGATTTAGAGATCAAAATAAATAAAGTAAACAACAATAATTTATTGCTTTTACCTATTAAAAATCGTACCTACGAGCTTATTATTAGTTACTGAATTAAATTTCTATTGTTACCGATCGGCTCCCGGGCGATCGACAGAACCGTTTGATACTCAGAAACTCACAAAACGTTAGTTTCGTTTTTTACTGTTAATAATTTGTTAATTATTAAAAATATTAAAACATTCGAATTACACAAAGATCTTGTATTCTAATGCCTTGTTTAGGTAGTAGATAAATAAGTGTAAAAAGGTTATCGATAAGCGATTACGATAATTACGCCGTTCGCCCTACATTACTTACCTATAACTTTAATTTTTTTCGCTATTTTGGATTTCGGAAGTTCCGTTCCGCGTCAGTCACCGCCTGGTCTTCCGGGATAGTGTGTGCCTTTCGCATAGATTTCGTAGACCTACTTGAGCGCATTGCTTCAAAACGCGATTTTAGACAATTACCTAAGTACTTAGTTTAATATTGTTTACAGTGAAATGGACACTTATTAGTTTATTAGTACTTGACTTTGTGTGTGTGTAAATTGTGTTTTTAAGTTTTATGTTGTGTGTTATTTTTTACGGTGAAATTGACACTTGACTTTTGTGTACGCGTGTTTTTTGTAACAAAATGCCAAGACAACAGCATTTTTACAGTGCTGCAGAGTACACAGACATGGTGTTATTGTATGGCGAATGCAGGCAAAATGCAGCCTTAACTATACGTACCTATCTGTTTCTATTCTTTTTGAAACTAATTAGCAATATTTAATTTATTTAGTTCAGTTCAGTTATCGCGAAATAAACATGTGGCGGGCGGTAAACATTAACTTAGTGAATTTAATTTTCGTCGCATATTGTCAAACGAATCAAAGTGGCGCGCCGACATGCGTTGTTGCCGCACTTCGCTCCTGGGGTCAAGGTACGTTGTCTAAACAGAGTGTTTACTTTTACTGAATTTATTTTGATATTTGTTTTGTTTGAAAATTTCACTTTTTTAATTTTCGGTTTTTAATTTAAAATTTATTTTCTATATACTTCTGTGGACTAGTATTACTTGAGGTTTCATTTATTGCCTAGAAGTGAGCTCCATACTGTATATACATAATAGGGGTAAAAGCTAATCAAGCCAAATAATGTACCTTTAATGGAAAACCGTTACTTAACGATTTTTTTCATGAATTGACTTTATAACGCCATCTTTCTCAAAATTATCATCTATTTTGTCAAACTACACACATCAAAAGTATCTAGGGATCAACATATATTTTTGCAATAACTTTTCTCCTGATTGATATTAATTAAAATTTTCTTTAAGGATTCATCAAATAAAGTGTTTTCGTTTGTCACAGTAACGATAAACCAAGTCACCTTTGCATTAATAAAGAAATTTGCCATTTTCCTAATAAAGGGATTTTTGACATTTGAACCACTAACATTAAAGTTCGAACAAAAAAGACTGAAATAACAGTTTTCTTTAAAATTTTATTGGGTAACTTAAACAATTAATAATCCGTGTTTCTACCGCGAACACTAACAACACAAGAACATCGGTTTGGCATACTCAAAATGAGTTCATCCAAATCACGCTGTGGAATGGCCGCCCATGTTCCATGCAACAACAAAAAAAGGTCTTCTTGCGACTGGATACCCTCCATATTCGGCAGAGCTCTTCTCTGTAGCATATCCCATGCATGCTCAATCGGGTTCAAGTCTGGCGACTGAGCAGGCCAGGGCAGGACATTGATGTTAGCTGCGGCGAGAGTCTGTCTTACAACTCTTGCGGTGTGCGGTCGTGCATTATCATGCATTAACTGAAATAAGGGACCGATTTGCACTTGTAGAGGAACGATGACGTCTGATACAATCGTCTCAGCATAAATTTGAGCGTTGAGGTTGCCTCTGATCCAAATCAACTCAGTTCTTCCGCCGATCCAAATACCCGCCCATACCATGATGGTTCCACCACTATAAGGATGGACTTCCTGGCAGGATTTTAATCGCTGTTGGCGTCCAGGGGTTCTCCAGTGTCGTATACGTCTTGTATCCGGTCTCATACCAAAACGAGACTCATCAGAAAAGCACACGAAACGCCATTGTTCTTCTGCCCAATTTCTGTGTTCAAGAGCCCATTGATATCGAATCCTACGATTGTGCATTGCTATAGGTGGTACCCGTAGCGGTCTTCGGGAATGAAGGTTCACTTCATGCAAGCGGTTTCTGACTGTTTGGTCGCTAATTAAGTTCCCTGAAGAGTGATGAAGCCTCACGGCTAACATCATGGCGGTTATTGTTGGAGCTCTTCGAGTTAAGATTTGAATGTATCGGTCTTGTCTCCGTGTGGTGCAGCGATACCGTCCTCCATGGCGCTCAGCCACGGTACCAGTGCTTCGGTAACGTGTCCAAAGTCGACTGATAACACTCTGACTTGTATTCAGAGCTAAAGCTACAGTACGTTGCCGGGAACCAGCTTCTATCATTCCCACGGCTCTGAGCATTTCTTCCCTGCTTAAATGACGTCGCCGCTCCATAATAACGTTGGTTTTAATCAGTAGTAGGGAAACAGTAGCACTAATAATGTCTTCAATGCGTTGTATGTTTTTATAGGGAAAATATTGACAGCTTATTTTCATCTTTTACTCGAATTTGATTGAGAGTTCCTGATTCAAATTATGAAATGCACCAAAAAGGATCCATATAAATTTATAAAATCATAAATTTATTACAAAGCCACATCTCAATCTCAAGAAATCCGCATAAAAATGCTTGATCCCTAGACACTTTTGATGTGTGTATGTTGAGGTCGGCATCTAGTCCTAATCGGATGCAGCAGATTACCAGTATTTTACATGGAGCGGGTGTCTATTTGGTCTCCGCAACCTAGTTGGTACAGGGTAATATGATATCCCTTGAACTACCTGTAACGACTGTTAAATATCTGCAAATGACAGACGGGACCAACAGCTGAGTGTACTTTCCGAGGCAAAGAAAACGTATCTAACATCATAACATCGCGCCAGTTAACCAGCTTTAAGATAACGATGTAAACCAACGTGTCACATACCTGCATAATCGGACAGATTGGGTGGGGGAGTTCCGGACATGGAGTTGTGTCCACCTCGGTCCGGTTTGTTGGGTAGCCGGATCACTTCCACTGACGACCGCGAGTTGCCGTACTCGTCCTGTAAACCAGAGGGTGTTAGCAGAGACATTAATGGACATTAATATTTACAAAGTTGTAAGTAAAGGTTTTCACCAGCCTATTCTTACGGTTTACGGAGATGTACTTATACGCGGTTTAATTCACGTGGATATGGAATATACAAAAAATCTTTATGAATTGTAGCCTAGATGTTATTCTGATAATATATGTAAACTATATTATTGTGAAGTTTCATCAAAATCCATTCACTATATTAGTAGGATATAATGCATAATATCACGCCTGTAATATCTGAAGGGTTAGTCAGAGATGAACCCAATGGTACAGGTAGGGAGAGGGGTATATTGGGGGAAAAGATGTACCGTCTACTATATTTGTTTGAAACGTTTCCCCACACTTAGTTTCCGTCCTTGCCGACGAGGACCGTCGCGACGTCCAAGTAAAAGCCTCTCCCCCCCCCCCCCTCTGTCTCTTTGCTTCGAGCCAGCCCGCGATCCAGCTTGTCCCTTTGCTGACCTCCCCCAGCGACGACTTAAGCCGAGTCCAGTACCCCGCAGGGGGTGCTCTTAGCGTGCAATCGCTTAGAAGGTATATTAGTTTTATGTCCCTGGCTGGAGGCCTTAAATACAAGGCATTCACAGGATAGTCCGGTTGAGCGGTTAACGACCTCATAGGTTGAGAACTGCGAAATGCCATACGATTGGTCTTGGAACTCATTGGTCGAACTGCGAGAAGCATTAAAAAACCCACACTTAGAATTTCTCCTGTATCATGGGTGCGTTAACGAACATTTAAACTCGCATACACAAACAGCCAGACTCGGAGCAAATATCTGTAGGTCATACAAATATTTGTTCCGTACGGGGATCAAACCCTGCGACACTGAACGCAGCAGTAAGCCACTGTGGTACCGTACCGTAGCCTATTTACTGTGCAGCGTTGATATTTAGGGTACTAATAAATTTTCGTGACTTCACTTACAAGTTTAGGCCGTTTGCTGGGCATCGGAGCATTCCGGTCGGCGGGGTGTACACTGACGTGCGGTGGGTCTAAGGAGATCGTCTTCTTGCGCCCACGAGTTGTCGTGCCTGAGCCCGCCTGAAAGAAAAAAACAACCAAAGCTAAGTATAGAACATAGAATATAATACACTTTATTCAGATAAATATTGTAACAAAAGTAAGCTAGTTTTTTTTATTCATATTATTATGTCTCCAGTTGCTCTGGTCCACAGGTTGCCCGATAGTCGCTTAAGAACATATATATTAGGTCCTTACATATGAAATTGGCGTTTTTCGTACTGGCCACTTTAATAACGAATTTCTCCTCTTTGGTAAGGAATTCCAAATTCAAATTTGTACAGCTATTTACTCATGTATTTGTGCTTCGATGACCGTCATTCATTTGTTTTTTTTCTTCTGTTTTTTCTGTTTGCGTCACTCATTTTACAAAATGGAAAATTTAAAATATCGCATTATTTACGAGTACGAGTTCCGCCGTGGCACTAGCGCTGCGGAAACGACTCGAAGGGTGAATGATGTGTATGGCGGTCATGTTGCAAAAGAAAACACAGTTCGTTTTTGGTTCCAACGTTTTCGTTCTGGAAATTTCGACCTGCAGAACAAGCCCCGTGGACGGCCTGAGACCCAAGTTGATAATGGAGAATTGAAGGCTATTGTGGAAGCGGACCCATCGCAAACCACGTCCGAGTTAGCTGCAGGCTTCGATGTTAGTGATAAAACTGTTTTAATTCACTTGAAGCAAATTGGGAAGATTAAAAAGCTTGAAAGGTGGGTACCTCACGAATTGAGTGAAGCAAACCGGCAAACGCGCGTCGACTGCTGCGTTACATTACTGAACCGGCACAACAATGAAGGTATTTTAAACCGAATCATTACCTGTGATGAAAAATGGATTCTTTACGATAATCGGAAGCGCTCAGCGCAATGGTTGGATCCTGGCCAGCCAGCCAAATCCTGCCCCAAGCGAAAATTAACCCCAAAAAAGTTACTTGTAAGCGTTTGGTGGACTAGTGCCGGTATTGTTCATTACAGTTTTCTCAAATCTGGCCAGACTATTACAGCTGATGTCTATTGTCAGCAATTACAAACCATGATGGAAAAGCTAGCGGCTAAACAACCAAGGCTGGTCAATCGCTCCACGCCACTGCTGCTTCACGACAACGCCAGACCACACACTGCGCAACAGACGGCTACCAAATTAGAAGAGCTTGAATTGGAATGTCTTAGACATCCTCCGTACTCCCCGGACCTTGCTCCAACAGATTACCATTTTTTTCGCAATTTGGATAACTTTTTGCAAGGGAAAAAATTCAACTCCGATGGGGCAGTCCAAATCGCCTTCAAAGATTTTATTGATTCCCGTCCGACTGGTTTTTTTAGTAAAGGGATCAATGAACTACCTATAAGATGGCAAAAGTGCATTGAAAACAATGGTTCATACTTTGATTAATTAAATATATTATATTAAAAAATATTCGACTTTTTGTTCCTTCCATACAAAACGCCAATTTCATATGTAAGGACCTAATATATATACTTAAGTTTTATTGCTTCCGTTACATCACACTATCACAAGTCCAGTTGAAGTCCTGCGTCAAACATTATATAGTTGTCCGGCAGTTTGCTGAACTGGGGCTGTTTGGCGCAGCCGTGAGACACACAATAATTAGAGATCTCTATTGTGTTTAGTTTTAAGTTTTTATTTGAACTTTATTTTGTTATTTTTTTTTTAATATTGGCGCACACAATATTACAAAAAGTTACAAAATAAAGTTGTGGCATGTGTGAAATAAACTTATTTTCTTTCTATAACTTTGCTTACATGTTAATTTACAATTATTTCCCAACTAACATAAAATAGGTATTAGTAAAAAAAGATGTCAACATACATGTGCTTTTACCTTGGGCCCGGCCAACGAGGAGGTATACTTGATGATTTCCGTATCCGGTGGCAATCTGACACCACCCAGCACAGACGACGGATCACTGTAAGAAATATATTTGGTTAATATTGATGAAGAACGTTAAGATGTTGGTAAGAACTTGTTTCACCACCACTGGATAAACTATTTGGCAGAGAATAATAATGTATGATCTTCCTAATGCGATTATCTGAAGTTATTTGGCTATATCGATTGATGGTATAGAACACAAATGTGGTTATGTGCAATGGGGGAACTTTTACAGAACAGCGATTTTAATGTTTGGGTATTTTTTTTTCTTTTAGGGGTGGGAAATTATCAAATAGCTTCCCCCGCTCTGGGCGGGGGGACTGTCAGACTTGTACTGACTAAAACCCACCCATGTTCTTTCTATTGCCCTTTATGTTCCGGGGTCGCGATATCTCTTTCGAACAACCCGCAACCCCGGCAAGCGGTGGCCCTGGCAGGCCTGTGCTTTGCTGACATCTCTTTGAGGCGCGCGTGGAACACGAACGGAACGGAATGTATGTGGTATAAATTGACTGCCCGTTTTTTTTATTTTCAGTGATTTTACCACAATTTGTTCGTAACAGGGACAACATACGCTTATCACATTTGTACACAATCAAATTGAATTTATGTTCATACATAAATTAATCATTTGCTGGGATTAGTGTTGCCCAAATTCAGTCTTGGTCTTGCAGTCTTGGTCTTGTTCTTGCGTTTTTGCAAGACCAAGACCAAGAACAAGACCGCGTATTTTTAGCAAGACCAAGACCAAGACTGACCGTGCAAGACTTGAGCAAGAACAAGACACAGCCTGCAAGACTCTTGCGTCTTGCAGCTAGGACTTAGCGCTATTTCACGGAGTAGTTAGGTGTAACAGTTCGGTGTATAGGTACGCTTAGGAATTCTATTAGACGCAAAAAACTGGATCAAACAATATGAAAAACTGGACCTATGCGCATTACGACTAATACCATAAACATACCTACATAGCGAATAAAAAAATATCCATTAAAATCAAACTGAGTGCATGCATAGTTATGTTTTAATCATCGGCACTTTGATAATGCGGCATCAAAGGTTTTGTACTTACTTCTCAAAGAAATTTGCCGCTTTTCGGAAGTACATGGTTATGATACACGCGCCGGCGGCTTCTTTTGAAATCATATACAACAATCGTTGCCGCCGCGCCGAAATCACAACATTTGACACTATTTTATGGCCGCCACAGGGCGTAGGTATACTCATGCAAAATAATTTCGAATTTTAAGAGTACCTACAGGTGTTCCAAAGAATAAATAAGTTTCCGAGTGCTTAGAATGAAATAGAATACATTATAATGATCACGCAAGTAGTATTATGATTACGATAAAATGGTAAGGATAGGTAGTAGA
The DNA here is from genome assembly GCA_905475445.1 of Ochropleura plecta. NCBI lineage: Eukaryota > Metazoa > Arthropoda > Insecta > Lepidoptera > Noctuidae > Ochropleura > Ochropleura plecta. Next base: position 5,540,094 of record FR997750.1, on the reverse strand, counting down.
TGTCATAATAATTTATTCTAGTAAGTATATATTATAATATTGATTATATGGTTTTAAACTAATTACTTAGGTACTATTATTGTACATTCAGTCATTATATTTCTTAAGTTTTTACAAGAAAAAATAGCAAAAAAGTGTTCAAATATCATCCGTTTGATAAATATTGTAGCCACTTCTATACAAGGAGTAACGGAATTAGCGCAAGACCTCATAAACCCCAATTAGTTAATTAATTTATAAGACTAAAATACCATATGTAATTTCATTTAGTTAAATCTCACATAGTTTTTTTTAATAAGATTTTTCCCCTGAGTAGGCGTCAGACGTTTGGGTACTCGAAGTCGATACCTACACACACTCTAGCGCGCGAGTCGCGACACACTCACACTACGATACATCAGCTGACGTAAGTTATCAAGCGTGCCCATGCTGGTTGTAGGTAGTTTACGGTAGTTGAACGTCTGAACAAAATACGTAATTGGATTAAGTAATCACAACTTATGATATGACATTTATTGATAGTTATTTTGCTAGTAAACTTATGATTCCTTCTTTCCATCATACTTTCACAGGCTTTGACTGACGGATTGTAATATTTTTGTTTAACAAAATGCTCCATGCATTGCATCGAGCTATTGCATGTTTTATTAAGTTTAATTTTAGTCTGTTAAGCACATTAGTTTCACTTGTCACTACCTACATTGAATGCTAGTTATTTTATTTTTTTGTTTATTAAACTGGCGATATGCTAACTCGAAATTGTAGTAGGTAGGTATGTTCCTAACTGTCGCGATGTCGTATACAAAATCGGCGTGTTTAAAATATTAGAATCATAATATTTACAGGTATTAAAATCAATAATGGATAAAATTTGGTACTTACATGATTGAACTATTACATTAATTTACACTTTTTGTCGTCCTTTTTTTAACAAACGTTTTCTTAACTTTTCACTAGGTACATTTAATGCACCGTCGTTCACATAAACAAGCGATTTTATTCGACCCCACAAATCACGGAGGTCACTGCACTGCACTGGTCCTCCACGACCAATCCACCAGGGGCCATATTCCTCAAGATGCCGTCGCACGTTCCATGAGAAGCGCGTGGGAGTGTTAGGATAAAACGTACTTAAACTCGCGACATGCTAATTCGACATTGTCATTGCAACGAGCCAGTGATCATCACCTCCGGGTAATGAATACTGGTTTACTGGAATGTCAACGCGCGCGTAAACAAATTAGGTACTGTATTATGATTTCCGAGCACATGCACTTACGGACCGCGGGCACGGCACATACTAAAGGTCTCTGCACACAGCGGGCGCGGCGCGGCGGGACGGGACGGCGACGCGACACTGAGCAGTTGTAATGTACTAGATATTACGGACGACGCCACACAGAGCCGTCCCGCTCGACGCGACGGTAACCGTCGCGCCACGCCGCCGCCGCGCCGAGCGGGAATACAAGTCAGAAGCGGCGGGGACGGGCGCGGCGGGACGCGAGCGCAGCGCCCTCAGGACGCCGACGCTTTGTGTTGTTTGGTTTACGTATGTAGTAGTCACACTGCTGGCGGGGCGTGAGCACGTCGCGTCGGACGGTACGGAGCGTGAATGTGATTTTGTATCGTTTTACAAAAATGGATGTCGAAAAATTAGTCGAATGTGTTCGTGCTCACTTATGTTTGTACGATTTGGGCCATAGGCAGTATGAAAACACTGTTCTTAAAAATGAATGGGCGCGGCGGGACGGGACCTTTAAGGTCTCTGCACACAGCCGGCGTGGCGTGGCGGGGCGCGGCGTGGCGGGGCGGCGACGCTGCGCTGGCGCGGCGGCATCGTTCACACTGCGGACGCGATCACGTCCCGTCCCGCCGCGCCCATTCACGCCGACCGTATACCGTTTTTATACGGCCTATGGCCCAAATCGTACAAACATACGTGAGCACGATCACATTCGACTAATTTTTCGACATCCATTTTTGTAAAACGATACAAAATCACATTCACGCTCCGTACCGTCCGACGCGACGTGCTCACGCCCCGCCGGCAGTGTGACTACTACATATGTAAACCAAACAACACAAAGCGTCGGCGTCCTGAGGGCGCTGCGCTCGCGTCCCGCCGCGCCCGTCCCCGCCGCTTTTGACTTGTATTCCCGCTCGGCGCGGCGGCGGCGTGGCGCGACGGTTACCGTCGCGTCGAGCGGGACGGCTCTGTGTGGCGTCGTCCGTAATATCTAGTACATTACAACTGCTCAGTGTCGCGTCGCCGTCCCGTCCCGCCGCGTCGCGCCCGCTGTGTGCAGAGACCTAACGTTTGATACTTTGATGTCGCCGGCGCGGGCGCCGCACGCGCCGTCGGGCGTGCGGTGCGGTGACATGTCAAAGATCAAAGCGCTCTAAACCTACAAATCTTTGCGTCTTGCTCTTCCACACTAACCCACCATTTGCAAAAAACGTACCACTATTTTTCTAATATTTACGGATTTCTCATTGAAAGAATGCGATGTAGGTATGACGACTACCAAATACAGTCATGCGTTTAAAAAAGCTTTAATGCTTTGAGATAAGTTCTATTTTTCCGTAACTAATATTTTTTTTAACGCAGCTAGTTACTATGGGTGAATTACAAATACATTCGTGCAGTTGAATAGTCTTTATTTCTTTGAGTTAAGGTCACAATTTCTTTAAACAAAATGTATTTTTACCTTGTTATGACGTGGTGGACATAATTTCAATTAGATGAAAGATATTTTCGTGAAAAATTAACACATAAATAATGACAGAAATCGATTCAGAAGCCCATTCTGAGCAAACTAATTTTAGGTCTTGCGCTTATTATGTTACACGTCGTATATACCTGAAACGTGTAAAACAATTCTACAATACTAATAAAATAAATAGTAATAGACTAATAGGTAATTGCAAGACTTGCAAGACTCTTGCTGCAAGACCAAGACCAAGACCAAGACTGGGAGCGCAAGACCAAGACCAAGACCAAGACCAGGTGTATTGGCGCAAGACCAAGACCAAGACTGGCTAAGTCTCGTCTTGTTCTTGCATTTGGGCAACACTAGCTGGGATCAATATTTGAGGTTAAGCCACACTTCCCTGGACCAATCAAGTGTGGCTTAACCTGAGGATGGATGACTGCCCATTTCATTGCGGAGTTTCCTCTGTGCTTCGGAAACCACGTTAAGGCCGTACCCTACGCAAATAACCTTGAGCATTCGCTTCCCTCTTTGCCGCGCAGGAGTGAGTGAGTGAGAGCAGTAGTGAATAATGCCTATTTTTTTGGAATAAAATCTATATAAAATTAAGTAAGTATTGGGTTTTTGGAAAAAATATTTCTACCAAAATGTTCATTATAGAATTGTGTATCCATTAGTGTCAGTAGCAAAATTAAACAATGTTTACTTTACGAGCAGATGCATGTTATTGATATTTTTTCTCATTTCTGGGGCTTTGTTGTAAGGAGATTTACTAAATAATGCCTCAATAAAAATTAAAACTAAATCTACAATAATGGAATCAAGATTATAAAGAAATTTAATGTATTTTTTTGTTACTTAGTTCGTTTTAAATAACAAGTAGATAGCTCTAGAAAACTGTACAAAAACGGCTTGCGCGGCGTTTTGGTCGGGGTGGCGCCTTAAGCCGTTGATCTCTGCGTCTGTGTGTATCTCCAACAGTCATTATAGATAGTCACAGTCCTGAGAGCCTGACAACCAGTGTTATCAAGGGGTATTGTTACCCAGTAAAAGCAGTTTCTCCATGTAAATTACAAGTATTCAGCTGCAACTGGTTAGATTGGACGCCGAACCCAACACAGTTGGGAAAAGGCTAGGCAGATGCTTTTTAATAGGAAAGCCTATGGTAAAACTTAGGACCCTAAGCGGGCTTGGAGAAGTATGGAGTTTCAATGGAATAAGAGGTCAGTTTACACTGGTCCAGTCACTCATAGAGAGGAGGTAGTGTGAACATTATAGTGATTATATTATCTATGCTAATATTATAAAGGGATATTTTTTATTTAAGTTTGTATGTAGGGGGTAATCTTTGGAACTACTGATTCGATTCCGAGTGTTATAAGGCTACATTTAAAATGTTCCCGTGGGATAATTATGGACATAACGGAAGCTAAGCCGCGTCCAAAAGCGAGTGTTTAATATACTACTTTTTCGTGGCATATCTGTCTCTTTAATCAGGTATTTTATTGAATACAAGTTGTCTTCCCTCTGTTTTCAGGGCTCTGTACCTCAAAAGAAAAAAAAAACGGAAGTCTTTTAGAATTTCTTTGTTTTCTGTCTATCAAGACCCTTTATCTCAGGAACTACTGGATGTATCGAGTTGAAAATACTTAAGTCTGTGTTCCCTTGGAGTTGTGAAAAAATCAATCTAAATCAATGCAGCCCAAAGTTGATGTCGCAAGTTCATACGGAATCCTCAGTTCGCGAGTCTGACTTGCACTTTTTTATTCTGTAAATAGTTATCCAGAGGTAGTAAAAATAGACCCTAAGAATGTTATAAAAGTGATATCTTACCCGCCCTCTAAAGCAGCACTGATAAAACAGAAATAGTGAGTATTAGTTATTTACAATTTAATTTATAAGATAAAAAAAAGATAATTATAGTCTTTAAAAATACTAAAAAGACAGGCATAAGTAAGGGTATAGATTTTTATTGCGCTGGTAACTTTATTTAATTGTCACAGTAATTAAAAAATATAAAAACAATAAAAGTATTTCTTTGCAGATTTAGATTATCATTTCATATGACAGAATGACAGAAAAGAAAAGAGACTTTACGTAAAAAAAAAAAAAAATAACGATCAAAAAGTTACAACTTAGTTTTATTAATTTCGATGAATTTACATAGTTTGAAAACAAAACGAGAAAACACAAAAGAAAGAAGACATTTAACAGCAGTTGGACGAGGGATATGAGGAGGAATGATTTCATGAAAAGAGAACCGCAATTTGGGACAGGAGAAAAACAAATGGTCCATGTTTCCTTCATCCAAACCGCATTCAAATGTTTTAGTTTTAATGTATAATGTGTTTTGTTTTGTGCCAGAACTTTTTGGGTAAGCACAGAGATCTTATCCCGACTTTTTATTAATTGGAATAACAATGTGGAGACCTAGCTATGTTTGCGAAATTTCAACTCAGTTTGTAGTACAGAATAAGAACATTGTGTGGGTTTCCATTCAGAATTATGCTTATACAAGTTGAATAAAAGTACTGTATGGGATAGAATGCTGGACTGTAAAAAAGATGGATGAAAAACGATAAAACGAAACGAACCCAAACTAGAATGGGTCAAGGGCAGGTAAATGATGAAGTGAAGATGAAAGTTGAATAAGGTCAAGGTTAGAACTCAAGACTCTATTTCATCAGCCCAGCAATGATGCATGCTATCAACCAGAAACGCGCGAAAAACATTACCCTTTACTTTCGCACTGTCGGATAAAAAGCAAGTAAAGAAAAGCAGCTGTGCTTGGCTTGCAGTTAAAAGCATGTATGTCTTACCTGAGTATGGTATGAGGCAAGCCTGTGAGCGAGTCTATGCTGCCATGCCGACCATCCTTATCCGAACCTGGCATGCCGAACGGGTAAAGCGGCGACATGTTCTGAAATAAATATATATAGTTAGTTAGGAGTGCAAGAAAAAAATAAAATATAAAAAGGTTTATTTCAATTACATAGTACATTAAGATACATGTTTTGGAGATCACCTTTTAAGCAAGGAGATGCTTGTGTTAGGTGAACTCCGCTCTTCCGACTTCACATTAGGCAGTGTATGCAATTGAAAAACAAAGCAAATTTACTAAGAAAAATATGCAAGAGAAAAAAATTAAGTAAAATATGAAGATAAAATAACAATAAAAACAAAATTAAAATACCAAAAGTAGCGCACTTGTGTGACGTATGCGAGTATGTTTATGAGTGTGTGTGTTTGCGTGAGTGTGTGTGCGTGAGTGTGTGTACGTGAGTGTGTGTAATAATAAGGTGTGAATGTATGGTAAGTATTGCATTACGTTTAGGATTGATTATACAGTTTATGTAGATAGCCCGCGTGTAGGTACAGTTTAAAGTTCCATTAAAGTTCACGATTGAGTTTCGTAGCCCTGCGACAATGTCTTGGGATCGGAAGAAGCCTGTAACAACTTCCTCCACTAACGAATACACGACCGCAGTCCTAGTAGCTTTTGGACAGATTATGTAAACTACGATAACATAGTTTCAATGTCGTCGTAGGTTTTACTCTTAAGCCATTCAGTCACAGCCACTTTGCAGTCACGGAGTTTCAGAGGATGTATGTTAAGCTCTTTATTTAGAAGGTTGTATAAGTGGGAAGATTGCCTCACATACTGCCTCTTAGCAAAAACAGATTTAACTGGTATAGTCGAAGCGACTAAGTAGCTTCTTCTGGCACTTCTACATGGCATTACGGGATCAAACGGGAGCGTTTTGTGCTTTCTGAGGATAAGATGGAGTATATAAAGTTTTCTCACAGACAGAAGGTCAGAGGTTAGGTATAGGCTGTGGGTTGGGAATCGGTAGGGCTTAAAGAGCATAACCTTAAGCAGCGATCGCTGCGCCCTTTCAAGTTCTAGAAATTTAGTTTTTATCGTCCCACCCCAGCATGGCAAACAGTACGTTAGAATCGATTGGGCCAGCGATACATAGACTTTAAGCAGAAGATCCCTTGAGGCAACGTGTCGCAGTGTTTTAAAAGTCCATATAAGTTTTCTAACCCTTTTCATGATCAGTTCAGTATGCATGTGCCAGGACAGACGCTGATCAATCATAATGCCCAGGTATTTGGTATGTTGTAACCTATCAATTTTTATACAAGTGCAATTAGGAATCTGGGGGTTGACACAGCAGTGGATCTTAATTTGGAATTCTGGTGGCGGTTGAGTGTGTGAATACTTGGTGAAGCAAATATAATTAGACTTGGAGGCATTTAGTGTAAGAAGGTTACGATTAAGCCAAACTGCAACCCTTGACAGGCCGGTTTCGGCTAACTCTTTAACCCCAGACCAAGTCTTATCGGCAAAGACTATAGCCGTATCGTAAAAAAAGAGAATTTATCTATTATATAATATTTAGAAATGATTGGAATTACTGTAGGTATTATTATGGAACATTTTCTGTAACATTTAAAAACTTAAATGATTAACATAATATGACATGTTAAGTCGTTGGTACTGCGCCTGATCTCTCTTCGATCGTTTTAATAATGAAGTCAAAATGCACCTGTATTAACATATAAACTTGTACACTATAGTTTCTCCGTTCTGGAGGGTAGCGCATCCCAGATAGATGGACCGATAACCTTAAATTATGTTGGGGCGAACCGTATGCAGCAGGCAGAGTGTTATGGCCCAGTTTGGAAGAAGCCACTGTCTATCACTTGATTTTTATAGGCTTTTTTTCGAATGGGAAATCATCAAATGTCTTCTTCCATTCTGGGCGGAGAGGAAAGGAGTGTCAGACTCCAGACAAACCCATCCATGTTCCTTTTGCTCTTCATGTTCCGGGGCCGCAGTATCTCTTTTGAACCACACCTGTAACCCGGCAGGCAGTATCATAGATTGAAAGATTGATTGAAGGAAGATAAGGAGTGTTACCTTGCCCTTAGCGGCGGCGGCGACGGCGGCGTGGTAGGCGCCGTGCGCGGCCGCCTGCGCCAGCATGAGGTCGCCGCGCAGCAGCGCCAGCTCGCGCTCCTTGCCCTTGGAGCTGGACGATGATGACGATGACGGCTTTTCTGGAAGAAGAAATTATGTGTTTAGTCAATATGGCGGATTATAAGTTTAATTTGGGCGTTAAAAGGTGGTGAGGGATGTGTGCAACCCGTTTTCCTGCCCAAATACGGAAATGACTTGCTGTATCTTTAAAAGTATACCTTGATCTAACCTCTGATAAGAAACCGACTTCCAATAAAACACTAAAAAGTGGGAAATAAGATTACTTCTGGAAGTCGGTGATTTTTGTTTGATCCATCGGTTTTTTGCCACCGACTTCCTCCTGTTTTTGAAGTCGGTTTAAAACAGCAGATCCTTGCGCAATTTCTGCTCAAACATTTAAATACACAACGATTAGACAGGTTTATGGCTTAAAACCAACTAATGCTGGTTGGTAACTTGCTACGGGGCTGTGGGCCCGCAAACGGGTTGCTATTGAGCTGAACAAAAAGCTGTTGAGCCAAGCCAGGAGTGTTGCATCATGAGAACAAGTTTTAACTAAGTCTACTTACTGCTGGGCTGTGGCGCCGCGGACGGCTTGCTACTAGGCTTGCTCTGATGAGGAGAGGACACCAGGCTGTTTAGAGAAGCCAGGCTCGACAGGGATGCTGAATGATGCATCGCGGACGGAGATGATGTTTTTGGTAGACCGTAGGAGGATCCTGAAAGATGGAGATAAGTCAGAATGGTGGGTTATGGTGTTGAGACATTGGAGAAAACTTGAAAGCTATTTAGTCGGACCTAAATAGTTGTTACGAACTTTTCTTCGTCTGTTATTGTTGTTCGCTTTTTGTTGTTGCAGTTGCAGTGTTCTAGTTTTTTCCATCAGGTATTTCTCAGTAGCAGCGACGGAGTCTGGAATTAAGCCCAGTTGATGGCAATAGGCTCGACCCTAATTACCATACCATAGGTACCATAGGTAAACCTGTGCCAAACCCTTTTGAATATTGCAGGCGTAGAATAGAATAGAATATACTTTATAGCACACCAAAATTGAAATAAAACTGTTTTACAACAAAAAGCTTAATCTATGGTTACAATGGCGGTCTTATCGCTAATAGCGATATCTTTCAGACAACCTTTGGATGGACTTTACGAATAAAAAAATACAACGAGGGGTAGTTAATGGTGTACCTACGGCTAATACTACTACACAAACAATTAAAATGAAGTTATTTATTCAAAATATATAAATACATAAATAAATACATAAAATCTAATTATTTAACATGTGTTTTATAATGTGTTATGTTGCTATCACAACAATGATAGACAATACAGACAGACACACGTATGATATGATAGTAGATACGTGCCCCACTCACTCATGTTCTGCGAGTTGGCGCTGCTGGTCGACGGGCTCTTGTCCTTGGTGGACGCGCTTGATGATGTACTGCTTCTGCCTGACCTAGAACATCACAAAAATACTTGTTTATTGTTTCAATAAAAATGTTCATTACATGTTACGTGTTTGGAGCCTACTTTTAGGCAAACAATACTGTATTAGTAGGTTCCGCTCTTTCTTATAAAATTCGTACACTATACTAGCTGTGAGTACGGTCTACCGTAAGGGTAAATATGCAATGTGAGTATATCCTCGTTTTCTTATACTATTTTTGATATTTTAAGTTTCAACTTTATCACAAGAAGTGTTAGATATTGTAGGAGTTTTTTTTTTCAAATTTGTTTTTATTTATTTGTTCCACAATTTAATTAGTCTTGTCATGTATTGTATCTTATCTTGGGCCCTATGAGAATATCAGCGCTGTGACATGGCCGCCATATTACTCAGCATCATGCTGAGACAGAGGTCTTTTGGCCTCGTAAAGGACTAATTCAATTAATTGTCTATTTATATTGTTTTTGTTGTTCTTATTTTTTTTTATTATTTTTATTTTATTGACTAGTCCTGTGTGAACGTAATAACCAGTTTTTCTTTCTTTTTTTCTTTAAAAAACCGACCTTTATTAAGTCAGGGCTGTTGGAGATAGGAACATACCAATGGTCTCGCTTGGGCGGGTGGATGGCTGTCGTATGTCGAGCTTTCTCCCAAATATATTAAGGTCGATATCCAGTCACGTTCAGAATCCGACTTTTATTTGTGAAACATAGGTGTTTACATAAAGCACTTCGGTTTCAATATATGGGCGCTATGATTTGCTATGAAGGCGTACAAATATTGTTAAACAAAATAAAATGTCTGCAAAAAAGAAACAAAAATAATTCAGTTCAATAATACAGGTGAATACCAATATTTTTTTATGTATTAATTGCCTATTTGACTTCACAATCCACTCACTGGTTAGTACGATATCCGATCGATAGCTTTTGATAACCCATCATGACTGCTAAAGATCTACAGACGAGTACCGCGACGGAGTCACCCAAGCCTAGATGAACAGTCACCCATCTTTGGACAAGAACAGCTTAACTTTCGATAGTCCCATACAGTTTTTGTTGTACTTAAAGAACGGGGTGTAAAGTTTTTCATCCCCTACAGAAAAGGAGAACCCTATCTATATACATTTCCGTGTGTCAGTGTCAGGTAGTCTACCTGGCATTATGCTGTGCTGGACTCTTATTTGATGGCTGTCCGGTTTGGTGTGGTGGTGGATGGCCGGTTTTTGCTATATATTTGATTGTAGTGCCGCTACATCCCAGGGTTCCCAACTTAGGGGTTTTCCCCCCAGATTTAGGGGGTAAAAAAGTGTGATGGGATTTTTTTAGGGGTCTGAAATGTTTAGGGGTATTTTCAGGGATATATTTGACTCTTTAATATTTTCAAATTGATAATATTAATATTTATTTCTTGACCTAGCGACTAACACATGTGTGATAACATGTATGATTTCAAAAAAGCAGAACTTTCAGATAAAGACTATATAGTTTTATAGATTAAATAACTTCTAACAAAAAAACTTTTGAAACATATTACAGCATATTATTTCTTTATCATTATGAATTTATATCTTTAAATTTTTTAGGGGGAAAACTCAATAATTAAGGCGATTTTAGGGTATTTTGACATAAATTTAGGGATAAATATTTTTGAGAGTTGGTAACACTGCTACATCCTTACCTTTCATTCCGACTAGACAACTTCCCCGGCTTCTGCGGTTGCTTCAGCCCCTGCCCTCCGGATAGAGCGGACAGCGCGGCGTAGGGGTCAGCCAGGGGGGGGAAGTTCAACCCTGACGCCTGTAGCCGAGCGAGGTAGTCTTGTGCCGCTAGATGGGAGGCCATCGACCACCAGGCTGCACCTGGAGAAGGAGGAGAAGAGTTATTAACTGTACTTGTGATCTTTAAGGGTCTGACAATAGTCTTCTTTTTCTCTGCGTGCCTAGTGATAATGATAAATCCTACTAATATTATAAATGCGAATGTTTGTGAGGATGGATGTATGGATGGATGTATGTATGGATGTTTGTAACTCTTTCACATCCAAACGGCTGAACAGATCTTGATGAAATTTGGCACAGAGGCAGATTATAGTCTGGAATAACACATAGGATACTTTTTTATATCACGCGTGCGAACCCGCGAGCACCAGCTAGTTTAGTACAAAAAAGAAATGTTTATTTTGCAAGTAAGTTTTTACAAACTATTTTACACGTCTTTTTTTTAAACTGGAGGCCGGTGTTTCGTACCTGACTACTCTGAGAAGAAACAGCCGAAACAAACTGAGAGGTCATAGTCTCTTTTAAGGTCCAGACAAAAATCTTGGTCAACTTATATGAGGACTATGCAGATTAGTGAAACACATATTGTGCGAGGCCAGTATGTAGCCACCTGCCCAGCTCTAACATTTGCTTCATTTAAATCCTGATAGGTGCAAGTGGTTGTGTAGGATGAGCAGGATAGGAGTTGTATATATGTACTTGTATGTGTATGTGTAACAGAGTGGGTATTCCCAATTCCACCCTCTGTGTTGCCTCAACCTTTCCTTTTGGATCAACATTGTTTTTTAAATTTTCGAATAGTCATATTTCGAATTTCATTCTGTTATTTCATCTTCAAGAATCATTTGTTAGGTCAATCATTAGATTTTGATCACGGCTAGCAGCCACAAGTGCCTGAAACCCTACCAATATTATAAATGGAAATTTTTGTAAGGGTCGATGGATGTATGGATGTTTGTTACTCTTTCACGTCAAAACGGCTGAACGGATCTTGATGAAATTTGGCACGAATTTGGGGGATCGAACCCGCAACACGCAGCGCAGCAGTCGATCACTTAACCATTTCGCCAACCAAAAACATAGGAACAGTTAACATGTAGGTTAACATAGAATACTTTTAACTCCGATATTACGATCCCATGGGACAGTTACCAAACTCCACTCTCCACTCATAACTAGTACTGCTCTAAGTTATCGCAATTGAAATATTGAAACTTTTTTTTAACGCTGTAGGACTTATCTAACAATTCAAATCTTCGCCAGCCTAAAATAACTTACAGCTAACTTACAAACTAATAGCAAACAAACGAAGCAACCATACCATTGTACTTACTGGCAGCTGGATGTAGCCCGAGGGATGCCGCCTGATTGGCTGCCACGCCGAGGGTGGTGGGGGGCGGGTAGCGGCCTCCGAAGCCGAAGAGCGCGGCCTGTGCTTGGGCTTGCGCTTGGGCCGCCGCCGCGCCCCCGCCGCTGCTGCCGTCGCGACCCCAGTATGCTGGAAAGAGATGATGGTAATTAATATCATGACCAGTAGACCAAGGAAGAAGGACCTCGTGTTTAAATAATATCAGCCTGCTTGTTGGCGGATTATATTGATGATAAAAATGCTTGGCTCAATACTGGTCCTGCTCCACAAGCATAGGGGTAAACTCATTGATTAGTATCCGAAGCTATAGTGGAAGCTGCAGAAGATTGTAAGACTATCTTTGCAATGTATAGAATCAATTCTCTAGTTTTGTATAATTATTAAGCCCATATGTGAGTGCTATGTATTATCATTGACTTGACGAAGCCCTGGTGGTTGATAGTGTCATGCTCATTTAAATGTCTCTCTGATGGTGGCGGGTGTGTCGGGTCATTTAGCTCCCTTCAAAATGGTCGAGCTGAATGGGGCTGATCCATACGTCATGTTCGTGAACGGGCGCTGTCAGTTGGGACTGGTCATTTTTTAGCTACCACGGTTCATTTTTAACTTATTTAGATTTAAAATTAAATTTTGCTTTTTATTTACTCTGGACGCTCTTACTGTGCACGTCTTTCTACATCGTTCTCACATATTTGTATAATCTCAACATGAATGATGTAAATACGATTTTGTAAAAATATTATAATTTAAAAGAGTGTCCATGGAGTTTCTTGCCCATTCTTCTCCATAGAGATCAACGCTTTGGAATGGGCAACTACAGTACATTCACAAGTTATTATGCCTTGTGACCGGGACTGTAGATTCATTTTGTTTCTTGACATTCAAAAGTGCCTGTAATGGTCTAATTGAAATAAATGATTTGATTTAATTTGATTTGATCTTGCCTGGGTTGGCATGTAAATGAGTGACCACCTATCAAATACCGAGTTTCATGCGTGCCTCGGAGAGCCCGCCGTTAGTCCCGGCTGTCATTTGAAGATCTTTGACAGTTCTAACAAGTAGTCAGTGCCCGGGAAGTCTGACAGCCTGTCTTACTAAAGGGTATTGTTCTACTCAGTACTAACTGGGTTGTGGTAAGAGAGGCTCTCGCTCCATCCTACTAATATTATAAATGCGAATGTTTGGATGTTTGTTACTTTTTCACATTAAAACGGCTGAACGGATCTTGAAGAAATTTGGCACAGAGGTAGATTATGGTCTGCAATAACACTTAGGATACTTTTTGTACGATATCACGCGAGCGAAGCTGCGGGCCAGCTAGTATAAATTCCTAGTATTCAGCTGCATCTGGTGAGACTACGTCTAGTGCTACAAAAGAGTAGTATTACCCGGGTGGTGGAGGACAGATAGGTAGTTGCTCCATTTGTATCCAGCTACATCCAAATAAACTGACAACCAAGTAGATCTTTCTTTCTTATGCAAGGCATGACGGTAATCTCAGGTCAGATTTAGGTTGTAATTTAAGTCAAGCTATTCATGTATACTTACTAATATTATAAAAGCGAAAGTGACTTTCTTTGTTTGTTACGTCTTCACGCTTAAATGGCAAAACCGATTTTGATGACTTTTGGTATAGACATAGTTGGGACCCTAGAAACGGACATAGGCTACTTTTTGTCTCTTTCTGATACCCAACCTGTTTGTCTGGAGCAATTTTCAAGGTAGAAAGCCATAAAAAATAGTATGCAGACTTTATGCCACTAAGAAAAACCTCGTGCAGCAGCGTTTTTTTCTAAAAATTGCCCCCAACCCTTTAAAAGAGGGGGTGAAATTTTATATGGGACTTTTCGCAGTTTTTAAGGTAGGAAGCTAAACATCGGTACACACACTCTTTGTTACCAACGAAAAATACCTGCAAATCAGGAAAGAGCTAAAGAGAGAGAGAGAGAGCAAAAGCTAGTGTTACAATATGGAATATTCAAAATACTTTAACAGCAAGTTAGCAATTACACAACCAAAGTATACGAAAAGGCAATCGATTTATAAGTCACCTTGAGGCAGACAGTCTGTCAGTTAACCCACATAAAAACGAGGAAGAACTAACGCAAGCTAGAACGATATCGATAAAATAACGATATCGGTTATATTTCACATTCACACAGTTACTTGTTACTTTACAAATTTGGTGCCACAGTATAAAAAAACTAACAGTAAACAAACTCTTAACAAATAATGAATGGTTAAAGATATTTATTTCTCCAAAGAATTACAAATTCACTTACAGAGAAAAACTTAATTAAATGGTTGCAAATGAATTATGAAGCAGTAACCGTAGCTTAAAATAAGAATACTGCGGCATGTTATGGTTTGTACATGTTTAACTAAAACTTCTAAACCTAAGTGTTTTAAGTCAAGGTCTGCCTGGCCTTTTCTAAAGAATGTTGGGGTCGGCTTCCAGTCTAACCGGATGCAGCCAGAATTTTAGATGGTGCGACTACCTCATCTGGCCTTCAAAGCCCTGTTAATGGATCAAGACAAATGCTAGACAGAAATCGGAGTATAAATGCCAATAAGAAGTTAACCTAATTTTTTTTTATCGTTTGGTTTGTGCCTACCCTAATGTCAGAGTATTTTGCCGCCTACGGGCCTCTGGCTTTGACCTCCATTCAAATACCTTGTACAGAGTTCAAGACAAGCTATCAAAAGAATATTGTTAACAAAAAGAAAGGTATGATAATTTGTTTACAGATACCATGAAACAGCTTAAGAATACACGATAATTTGAATGGTGCAAAGGTCAGAAGGTAGATCATAGGTTTTAGAATACTAAGGAATCATAAAAACAAAAGAGATGTTTTTAAAGAAATGGTCCTATTTACATAAATAGGAACTTTTCTGTGGAAAGGAAATGTAGATTCGTGTGTGTATTGATTGTGTTCATCATCATAGTAAAAACACGCATAAGAGTGATGTACTTTTATGTCTCCCTATTTTTTTCAGCAAAAACTTTCATTTGTTAGTCGTATCTTTGGGATGCCGCCATATTGGATTTACAAACTTTAAAAACATCCACAGCCTGACTTCACATAGGTATTGCTTTCCTTTTCTTGTCCCAATTACCTCGTTTCTGAGCCAACGTCATTCAGGTTTTACACTATTTGCGTAAAGGTATCAGAAATTAAAAGATGCAAATTACCTTTACCTAATGTTCCTAAGCACCCGAAAAAAAAAAAAGTACGTTTCTTGACGATTCCCATCCACAATACATTTCTAAGGTTACACTAGTAAATCAAGTCGACATCATGACCTACCTCAACCCAAAAAACATAGTTCACTATGTAACTTCAACACTCGACCTACTGCTCAAACATCTACACTGTGGCGTTGGCAGACAAGATTCTCACAAAACGATAAATCATTACATTCACGGACGAACACCGACTTGATGTATTCTTGTATGAGTCACTGTGGAATACTTTTGTCGATACCGGCTTGCGAATTTGTTATTCTTGGATAGAAAGAGATTAATTTTTGTAGAATTCTGTACCTCAAAACGAAAAATACGGAACCCTTATTGGATCACTTTGTTGTCCGTCCGTCTGTCTGTCTGTCAAGACCCTTTATCCCAGGTACGCGTGGTGGTATCGTGTTGAAATTAAGAACTGCATACGTCTATGGTCTCTTGGAGCTGTAAAAAAACAACAACTAAGTCTATGCAGTCAAAGATATGGCCATTTGTGTCGGAAGTTAGGCCTCGGTCTTTTTGCTCGCGAGTCCTACTCACATTTGGCCAGTGTTTTTCTTGTGTTCCTGCAGAAATTGAGCTTTACACCAAAAACTGTCTAAAGTTCGTTTAGCGCACCATTACTACGACTTTATACAACTGGAACTCATGGGGAGAGGTTAAAGTCCAGAAGTGGGATATTGATAAAGAGTTATTCAGACTAACATTAAAGGTACACACGACGGCAGGTCAACCTATTCTAAACTATTATAAACTGATCTCTCTACTACGGATCGCACACCGTAGTAGAGAGATCAGGTTAAAATGGTTTTGTGTAGGTTGATGTGCCGTCGTGTGTACTCTTACAACTACGAGTTTGAATACATTGTAGTAAGAACACTGTCGTTAAAACGGTACCACGAATTCTATCCATCGTTCTACCCCCGCCCCTACAAAATTGAATTTCGATGCAGTTTTCGGATAAGTGATGGTACTTCTAAAAGTATCCTCATGCATTTATGTGTTCAAGATACAAGCCAAACTTTACAGAATAATATACAACGAATGAATGCCGACTGACGTATGACTCAGACTGATCTTTTAAGATAATATACAGCTCTAAAATACCTACGTATATCTCGCTAATGGCAGAGTAATGCTTCGGAAGATTACTTATTAATAGACTATTGATGTGTAATAATAATTTCAGTAAATTACACAAATGCGAAGCGAGTGTATGTTTGTTTGGCATGTTTTCACAGCTGAAGTGCTGATGCGATTTTGATGTGGTTTGGTTGTGGAGTAGATTAAGTCACTGGAGACTGGGTAGGTTATCCTCATCATCATTTTCCTGCCCTTGTCCAATTCTATTTGGGGTCGTCGCAACACGTTTTCTTCTTCCATTCTCCCCTATCAGACGTCAGCACGGCATCAATTTACTCCTTTAGACTGGGTAGGTTTTATTGGAGGAAAAAATAAATATAATCAAGCCAGCGCAGTTCTAGTTTTCTAAATTGACAAGATATGGTAATATTGTCTTCTTCTAAGCTTCATCATTAACTGCCTAGCCTTATTGGCATCGGTTTCTAGTCTAACCGAATGAAGCTGAATACCAGTATATTACATGGAGCGACTGCCTATCTGAACCCCACAACCCAGGTAGTACTGTGTAATGAGATATCACTTGGTAAAACAGGTTATCAGACTTTCGGGACACTGACTACTTGTAACGACTGTCAAAGATCTACAAAAGACGGCCAAGACCAAGAGTTTGACGTGCTTTCTTCAGGACGAAAGTGACTCGGTAAGTAATGTGCACCCATCTCGGTAAGTAATGTGGACCATGCTATGCATGTCTTAGAGACTATGCCTCCATGTTTTTTTAAGATTATCATTTTTTCTCACCACAACAAATAAGTATATAGTTACATTATTAGGTTTCGTGAACAATAAACATCTAGATATATTATATTATCTAGATCTTTATAGTTTCTAGACATATTATATCTAGATCTTTATTGTTCACGAAACCTAATAATGTAACTTGTGGGAGACTGGTGCCTAAGCTAGCCGAAGCGCCTGTATTTCAGGACACCAGGACTCCACCCCTTAGGAGGTACATGTGAATATAATTTTGTACTCGTACACAAATGCGGTAAGTAATATTGAGCAAAATAATGCCACAAAAACATGAATGTTACTTTAATTTTAATGACAACCAACTGTTGTTGTTAGATGATAAGTTTGATCGGTAGCGGGTCCAAGAAATACTGTCACGTGCCATATGTTCGCTATCCTTGCGCTAAGTTATAAACTGACACATCATTAAATCATTTCTTATTTATTATCCACTTTAACCTAACATAAAACATTAATACTAACTCACTACATAATATGTAAATACAGCAATTATTACTTGTATCTAGTTTTTTAGTTCATTTAGAACAGGCCATAAGTATCAATTAAAACCATGTTTGGAACACATAATACTATTGTAATAAAATAATTTCATATTTATGTCCTGGGAAATAGAGTTGTAAATCGAATAACAAAAAACAGTAGTCTGATGGAATTGTATTAGCACTATGTCTTCTTTATTGCGTGAGAAATACAGTTCAAAATTGAATATTAAAATAATATCATCTGTCAACAATAAGTTTTGTATGGGACAGTCATCCTCTAGCATTTGTTTTTCTTGTTATAAAACTTGCATTGCGCTTTATGACCATTTTTGGGTGAGAGGCTCTTGTCCAGCTATGGCCAATAATTATGGGAAGAAACTTATCTTTCGATGTTTTTTTTTTATTTCGTTTTTACATAAGTACATAAATCATTCATTCGCTGGGATCAATCATCAGTTTAAACCGCACTTCCCTGAATTGGTCTGAGAATGGGTGACCACACATTATTTTGTTCACGGATCGGAAATCAACAAATAACTTCCCCCGCTCTGAGCAGAGCGGGGGGAGTGTCATTTACTGACTAACACTTACTCACAGTTCCTTTTTTTGCCCTTTATGTTCTGGGGCCGCGGTATCTCTTTCGAACAACCCGCAACCCCGGCAGGCGGTGACCCTGGCAGGCCCCTTTGCTTTCCTGATTGAGCTGCAGCAGTGATAGTTATATGACTCTTTCAATTTTTCTGTAACAGGCGTAACTTTCAAAGTTCCTCTAATATACTCATTCCTTACTTTATCCATTCTTGTCACTCCAGCTCCACACATCTATCTCAACATTCGCATCTCCGCTACATGCAATCGTTTTTCATCAAGCTCCTTACTACACGATAAAGAAATAATTTCCTGATGTTAACTTGGTAGTGGCAGTTTTGTTGTTAGTGCAAAAGCTAAAAAAAGCTAAAGTTTTTCACGGTTCCTTATCTCAAAAGGATAAACGAAACAATTACTGGATCACGTCGTTTTCCGTCTGTCTGTCAAGACCCTTTATCTCGGAAACACGTGGAGGTATTGAGTTGAAATTAAAACCAAATACTCAAATCTGTAGTCCCTTTGTGCTGTGAATAAACCAACCCTCTAAGTCTACTCAGTCAAAAGATATGGCTGTTTATGTCGTAAGTTTGTACAGAAACCTCGGTGCGCGATTCCAACTAGAACATACCCGGTTTTGTAGCACATACATGTCAATGTCGGTAATTAAATTAAACTTTCATTCAGTCTTCAAAAGGCTGGATCTCTACTAATCTCTAGTGGAATACTTAAGAGTTTTCACAGAATCTTCCTTTTAAAATCAGACCACAAAGATAACCTTAAAAAAACCGTTTCGAAATTCACACTAATGTCACCAAAACGTCAAATATTTCACAAAGCTATATAACAAACACAATACCTGAGCATTCAACTAAAAATCGGTTACTGCAGTCCTTTATAAGAAAAACCGCCATACCAAGAAAACCATCACTCAACACAAGCCAAATTGACCTTTATGGATGGGGTTATAAAAGTTAGGTGAACGGTAATGTAAAGTTGGTGCTGTGAGAAGCGCTGGGTGCAGGGTCAACGAACTCAGCCAGTTTGCTTATATGGTGTAATATCACGCGAATGTAGGGTTGTCACATAGATGTTGATTGTAGATTAGAAGTAGTTCACACGTTTCTAATGGGGTTTTAGAAAATGGAGTGAATTGAATAAACTATGTTACTTTATGGGGTTATCATACAATCTTTTGCATCAAAAAGTTTTATTATATTCGATGCTCGAATCTCTTCTGTATCGTGGGTGCGTTAACAAACATTTAAACTGACATACACAAACAGTCAGACGCGAAACAACTATTTGTAGGCCATACAAATATTTGCTCCGTGCGAGAATCAAACCCGCGACACGCAGCGCAGCAGTCAAGCGCTCAGCCACTGCGCCAACCGTGCCGTCAATATATAATTGATTATGTTTGGTTGTTTTCTTTTTTATACTAAACTAGTTTTTGCCCGCGTCTTCGCTCGCGTTAAATTCGGGGTAACACAGTTCCCCTTTCCTGATTTACAGGTACCTGCCACCTGTAGTTTTTGCCCTAGCGCCTTATTTATTGTAATAGCAATGCTAAGTTGTCCCTTTTCTTCCCTCTTTCTCCTCATACCTCAATCTTTTAAAAAATAGCCTATGTCTGTCTCCAGGGTCCCGACTATCTCTGTACCAAAATTCATCAAAATCGGTTTAGCCATTTAGGCGTGAACACGTAACAAACAAACAAACAAACTCACTTTCGCTTTTATAATATTAGTAAGGATAGGGTTGTGTTTGTCCGCAACTTGCCTGATGCTCGCGATGATGCACGCTTGCCTAGACGAACCCAATTCACTAGAATTTTGAAGAGATCCTTATAATGATGAGGGAACAGAGAAACCGGCAGTGAATTCCACAGACTAGCCGTTCGCATAATACGTGTGGACGTAAAGTGCTTTGTTCGTGTTCGTAGAACTATAACCATATAACGGTAACGCTTTGCTGTCTCTGATGAAAGAATAGGGATGGGGCAATTAGATTGTGCAATTCCTTAGCACACTCCTCGAAATAAACCCTTTTTTTGCGGATGGGAAATGATTAAATAACTTCCCCCGCTCAGGGCGGAGTGGAGGGGGAGTGTCAGACTTGTATTGACTAAAACCCACCCATGCTTCTTCTATTGCCCTTTATGTTCCGGGGCCGCGGTATCTCTTTCGAACAACCCGCAACCCCGGTCGAAATGAACCCTCGTGTCTAAATAATAGCGGCATCTTTAGGTTAAGCCACGCTTGCCTAGGTTAGTCTGTGGATGACGACTCGTTGCATAGGCTGTTGGCTTTCTGGCATTCATGTGTGGATCTTTGACAGTCGTTACAGGTAGTCAGTGCCAAAGGGGTATCGTTTTACCCAGTACTAACTGGGTTGTGGAGGTCAGATAGGCAGTCGCTCCAAGTAAAATACTGGTATTCAGCTGCATCCGGAAAGACTGGAAGCCGGACCCAACATAGTTTGGAAAATGTTAGGCTAAGATGCTCCGAAATGTAGCTTGCAACTTGTTTTGCTATTTGATCCTGACAAACAAATAAATAAATACTTTTTCTTTATTTCTTCTCTTTGACAACCCTAACAAGTGATGTTCCTCGATGGTTTAACGACAATGCATGTAGTTGGACGCACGAACTAAAGACAAAGTTATTATTGACCGGAAAGTGCTGGCCAATGATCGGATGCCATTTATTGCGGAGAAAAGTTGACTGGTTTGTGTGCGGGAGTTTGCACGTTTCATCTAAGTGAGTCGCCGACATTACATTACAGTGTCAGTTACCACGATTTTATTAATTTCACCTGATACTAATTAACAACACAATTAAATTGGCATTATTGTGAAGTAGGGTTACCAGCATAATAAAAATCTATTTCTCCCTTTTTTTGATGATTTCCTATCCGCAAAAAACATCGCCGGCGCGTTCATGTCCGTCGCGCGCCTCAAAGAGAGGTCAGCAAAGCACAGGGGCCCGGGGCCACTGCCTGCCGGGGTTGCGGGTTGTTCGAAAGAGATACCGCGGCCCCGGAACATAAAGGGCAATAGAAGGAACATGGGTGGGTTTTAGTCAGTATTAGTCTGACATTTCCCCCCGGTCAGCCAAGAGCGGGGAAAGTTATTTGATGATTTCGCATGCGCAAAAAAAAGGTTTTCATGCCACAGACTACCTGTAACGAGTAACGACTGTCAAAAGTCTACTACATATGACAGCCAAGACCAGCGGCTTAATATGCTGTATACATTAATTGAATTGATTCATCCACAAATCAACCCGTAGAAGTCTTTTTAAGTAACGAGCTCTATTTTTAAAATTTAATTTCTCAATTATTTTTTGTGTTTTTTATACAATACTAGCTGCGCTCCGCGGTTTCACTCGCGTGGTGATAGTATCCTTACTTCCTTACTAATATTATAAAAGCGAAAGTGAGTTTGTTTGTTTGTTACCTCTTCAAGCTTTAATGGCTAAACCGATCTTGATGAATTTTGGTACAGAGATAGTTGGGAACCAGGAGACGGACATGGGCTATTTTTTTTTAAATAATGAGATCTGAGGGAGAAAGGATAACTTAGCATTGCTATTACAAAAAAAAAAAAATTGGTTGTTTGTAAAGTAGGTTTACGATCGAGATGTTTACGTGATAACGTCTTATTGGTGATATAAGTTATCACCAGTAGTGACATCTAAAATGAAATTAAGTACTAATTTAAAGTTTTTTTTTCGAGCCAAGTAACAGATGGCGCTACCATCTTTATGAAATGTCGCTCGTGAGGTTTTGGTGTGACACAAGTTTCTGAACATGTCACCCGACTAAAACGATTTTAAAGACGTTATTACGTCAATAAGGCGCAGGGGCAAAAACTACAGGTAGCAGGTATAACTGTGTTATACCGAATTTAACGCGAGCAAAGCCGCGGGCAAAAGCTAGTATGCAATATATCTTTATGAATTGTAGCCTATATGTTTTCTGATGTATACCATATATAGCCATATTATTGTAAAGTTTTATTAAAATCCATTCAGTAGTTTTTGCGTGAAAGAGTAACAAACATCCATACATCCATCCTCGCAAACATTCACATTTATAATATTATATAGTAGGAAGTAGGATACAGATGCACATGTTCCTTATAAGTTCACATAAACCTTATACTATCATACTTAATGCTATATTGTACTGTGACGCGCAGAACAAAGTTTAAAACAATACAAACATACATTGACACACAACAACTCATCTGAAGGAATTCTATTCTTTGGTCGGTAATAATAAACTTAAAAGACAGCCGACTAATATTTCTAAAGTCAAGTAATTACGGTATGAGTCTATACGAAACCAGAGATCCCATCAATTGACAATATCAAAAACTAACATTAATAGACGTCAAACAGTTGATAGAAGTGACAAGTTCATTACTTCCGGAAACCATAAAGTCATTGTGGAGACTTGATGTCGTTGGGAAACTAAACATTAGCGATACAGACAGTTGGATATCGTAAATCTTTATTGTATTTTATTATTTACAAGCTTTTGCCCGCGGATTCGCTCGCGTTTAATTCGGGGTAACACAGTTCCCCTTTCCTGATTTGCAGGTATGTACCTGCTACTTGTAGTTTTTGCCCCAGACGTTATACTGGACAGGTTCGAAAAATTACAACGACACGCTCGGCGCAGTGACGTAGCGATCGACTGCTACTCTGCGTGTTCTGGTTCGATCCTAGCACGGAACACATATTTGTATGACCTACAGATATTTTTTCCGGGTCTGGCTGTTTGTGTAAGTAACTTTTAATGTTTGTAAACGCACCCACTATACGGGGGAAATTCCTAATGTGAAGCAAAATAAAATAAAAAAACATAATCCATAACAATTTATACCACAAAGTACGTAGTAATTACATGTTTCTAACATAATAATAGCTCTAGCTTCCATTTCCCCAAACCCCATCAATCGACAGCCTGTTCTTGGTTCCCAGATCAATATGGTAATCACCTGGAAATACCCGTGAGGTGATAATAAATTCTATACGAGTAGCCTATGAGAACGGATTCTCAGCCAACTGTCTCTAGGTGGAATTAGTGGGGTGTCCAATGTGTAACGATTCGTGGAATGTCAATGGTTTGGTGTGAGAATATTTGTAGGAATATAATCTAAAACATTTTTGCAATAACTAAAAATGCTGTTGGTTTCGTTGACTTTTTGCCGGTGGGACTTGTACCGACTTTCGGAAGTACAGTTATTTTCCACTTTTTAGTTTTTTTTTTTGTAAGTCAGTTTTATTGTTTACAAAAAAGGTTTTTATTTCAGCATTTTTAGTTATGATAGGTATAATGATAGTCACATATTTTTTATCGAGTATTCATTTTCCATTGTTACTAAAAGATTAGCAAATCATCCTTAAAGGCATAGAGAAAAAAACTGTATTATAGACGATAACTCACAAATTACCTTAGCAACATAAATAAAATTAATATTTTAACCCGCCTCGCTTGCGTGGTACGCAACCAAAGGCTGCCCTTTTTTTTGGGGTGGGAAATATTCAAATAACTTACCCCGCTCTGGGGGGTGTCAGACTTTTACTGACTAAAACCCACCCATGTTCCTTCTATTGCCCTTTACGCCCGGGGCCGCGGTATCTCTTTCAAACAACCCCCAACGCCACCCCGGCAGGCGGAGGCTCTGGCAAGCCCCTCTGCTTTGCTGACATCTCTTTGAGGCGCGCGTGAAACACAAACGCGCCGTGGACACGGTTGCCCTTAGGTGGATATTTTCACTCCGTTTGTAAAATGGATTGAAATCCTGAAGGACGTAATGCCCGTTTTGGATTTAAAATATGTTTATCAAATAACTAAGATAAAAAAAATGTTGAAGTAGTAACTTACCACCAAATAGGTTCGCGGCATCAAGCAGGCCGTCGGGGGGCTGCTTGCCCGCCTCGCCGCCATCCCCCCCGTCCTTGTCCATAACACGCCTGAAACACAAGAGAAAAAACCTTTAAATACATTACACTTTTAGTTATTTAAATATGTCACTCCAACGACTTATTCGCTAATACATTTTTAGAAGTAACAATCATACTTCTAACTTACAAAAAATGTGTTTATCAATAGAATATTCACAAATAAACTTTATCATTTATAAAATAACTAGCTTTTGCCCGCGGCTTCGCTCGCGTTAAATTCGGGGTAACCCAGTTCCCCTTTCCTGATTTACAGGTACCAGCTTCCTTTAGTTTTTGCCCTTGCGCCTTATTTATTGTAATAGCAATGCTAAGATTTCCCTTTCCTTCCCTCTTTCTCCCTCATATCTCAATCTTTTTTTTTTAAATAGCCTATGTCCGTCTCCAGGGTCCCAACCTATCTCTGTACTAAAATTCATCAAAATCGGTTTAGCCATTTAGGCGTGAAGACGTAACAAACAAACAATTAAAAAAGTATTTGAATTTCTTATTTGTAATATTTTTTATTTTTTTAGCTTTTGCTTCTTCAGTATGAGAAGACAAAGCGCGGGTAAAAATCAAATTAAATCATAGTTTCATATTGATTAATGACAAAAGTACTTTTTATTCTATTATTAAATTTCTCCGAAGTGTATAGAAAAACGTCTTTTAATTCACGTCAGAATTTGTCACTGCTGTTCTCGGCTCTATAACGCTCTCGCCTGGCGGCTCGTGCGTCAAATCCGCCACGGCTGCAATGACAAAGCTTCCTCACTTAAATCAAAACAAAATGTACTATTTAAATCATTTAAACCATCTTAAAAAGATCGTAGTAAACACGTCATCTCGTGGTTGTTCAAGTTTCATGTAAATAATATATTTTTGGATATAATTTAGTTTTTCCCTCGCACACAAACCTGTTATTGATTTGATAAAATAACTATGTTACGGTTTGAATGTAAGTATCGAGGTTAAGGTTAACCGCGTTATTTGTGTTAGTTAGTCAATTTGGTATTCCAGTGTTATTTAACTAAAGCTATCAACACCGTCTTGTACATCTTACGAAAGACAAAAATGTATGATTGGAACAAAAAGTATTTAAAGGATTGAAATTTGAAGCTATCTATCTACATAGGTATTTACCAAATTTCTTATTTTTTTTTGTTCCGTATTTTATAAATATTTGTGATGCTTTGTGTGTTGAATGTATTTTTTTTTTGTTATTTTGTGTAGTCATCCTCATTAGGACATTTTTTATTTATTTATAAGCATAAATCCTCATTTGTGAAACTATAATAATGTTCCATAATCAATGAGAAGCATTTAACATAATACCGTAGTACCCCACACTCCCCGTTGTACAACGTATAACATCAATGGGGGACAATGGGGTGGAATCCCCCCGTAACTGAATGGAGTTTATTTTTTAATGAAACCGTACTCCCACGCTTACGAGGCCTAGTCAAATAATTATTAATTAGCAAAGGAATCATGTTTCCTCCGTCCCTCGAAAAGCACGTTAAGCCGTTGGTCCCGGCTGTCATTTGTAGATTTTTGACAGTCGTTACAGGTAGCCAGTGTTCCGAAAGTCTGACAACCAGTCTTACCAAGGGGTATCGTATTACCCAGTATTAACTGGGTTGTGGAGGTCAGATAGGCAGTCGCTCCATGTAAAATACTGGTATTCAGCTGCATCCGGTTAGACTGGAAGCCGACCCCAACACAGTTGGGAAAAGGCTAGGCAGATGATGAAAGGAATCATGTTTTTTTGAGCTTTTTCTGACATTAAGTTGAGCTTGAGGTTTTTTTTTCGCGGATGGTAAATCATCAAATAACTTCCCCCGCTCTGGGCGGAGCACCCATACTCATCGTCCACAGGCCCGCATCTGCGGTGGCCGGGAGTCGTCTCGCGGCTTCCGACGCCTGAAACGTCTCCCTCGGCAGCTGGTTTGATTTGAGGTTCTCTCCCTCAAACTTCCGGCCACCTCCTTCGCTAGCATAACTGCTTCGCAGAAGAAGGTGACCGCTTCGTTTCCTCTAGCTCCGTAACATGGGACTGAACCAGGGCTGGACGCGAGAGATCGCTTTTACAAGGACACAGCGGTGCTCCA
Organism: Ochropleura plecta; assembly: GCA_905475445.1. Taxonomy (NCBI): domain Eukaryota; kingdom Metazoa; phylum Arthropoda; class Insecta; order Lepidoptera; family Noctuidae; genus Ochropleura; species Ochropleura plecta. Next base: position 5,513,516 of record FR997750.1, on the reverse strand, counting down.
CCTAAGCTGGGCAGACCGCCACAGCTGAGCAGACACTCATGAGGCAGGAATGCCATATTAACAATGCCCATTTCATTGATAAATCACTTGTAAGTAATTCTAACACTACTCAAATCCAAACATCTAACATAACAGCTAAAACCGTAATAACATGCTCAGAAAACCGTAATACCATCAAGTTAAACACACATATAACCGTAAACGCATTCGCTATACTTGTCGCGCGACCGCTCACCCATCGTTTAACAAGCCGTGACATACGACGCTGAACCTTGTATAATAGCTGTGTTTTACTGTCGATTGAGAAATGCCAATAATTAATTATTTATTTAGTAGATAGGTTTGAGTGCGTGAGGTCCTCAATCTTTGTATCCTGCAGAACTTCCATATTATTTGGGTGTCAGTCACTTGGATCCATCTTTATTAAGACGCGAATGCCAAGGCTAGTCTGCGGATGGGTGACCATTCATTACTTACTAAGTTTCGTCCGTGCCTCGAAAAGCACATTAAGCCGTTGATCCCCACTGTATTTTGTAGATATTTAACACTCGCTACAGGTAATCAATGTCCCGAAAGTCTGACAAACAGTTTTACCAAGAGGTATCGTATTAGCCGGTGCTCTGGGTAGTGGAGGTCAGATAGGCAGTCGTTCCATGTCGCTAGTATTCAGCTGCATCTAGTTAGACTCGAAGCCGACCTTAGCAACTCCGGAACAGGGCTAGGCAGATGATGAATGTGCCGAGCGGGATAAAGCAAATACATGTCACATGCCTTCAACAAAGCAGTGGTGAGCTGGGAATCTAAGATGGCCGCGTAAGCAGAATATAATCCTTACTTCCCTACTTATTAATATTATAAAAGCGAAAGTGAGTTAGTTTGTTTGTTACGTCTTCGCACATAAATAGCCAAACCTATTTTGATGAATTTTGTCCCAACTATCTCTGTCAATTTTGGTACAGAGATAGTTGGGACCCTGGAGAAGGACATAGGGTATTTTGTTTTGATCATCACGCGGGTTAAAGTTAGCGTTAGCCCAAAGTAACTATGCCACGCGAACGAAGTCGCGGGCGGAAGCTAGCTGGTTTATAATATGAATTCCTTTACAATTCGTGAAGTGGTCACAAAGTAGCAATTCACAATATTAACTGCGTCTATGGCCATTTTAAGCATTTTAACGTAAGTTTTTATTTAATACAAAACGTTGCCCACGCTAGGATATTCTCCTGTATTTTGGGTGCGTTTACAAACATTTAAACTCACATACACAAACAGCCAGACTAGAAACAACTACCTGTAGGTCATAGAAATATTTGATCCGTGCGGGGAACGAACTCGCGACATGCAGCAAAGCAGTCGATTGCTCAGCCACTACGCCAACCAACCGTGCTGTCAAAGTATTTATACTATGGTGGTGTCATAGACCCCCAGTAGTCTAGTAACTAGCACAAAGTGTATCTACAACAAATTTCTGGCCGGTGCCTGCATATCCCTTCGTGGAAACAGCGTGATGTTAGGCCACAACTACAATATTTAACTGTAAGCCCAACTGGAAGCAGTTGGTTTCTGATAAAATCTTATTTAAGTACATTGTTCGAATAATGTTTTTCTTTTTGACCAAGTGTGCGTTAAAAATTAAATAGGTATATATATAAATTAGTTTGTGTTGTATGTACGAACGTGTTATCAGAAAGTTTATCGTCCGTAAAATATCATAGAATACAATAGAGAAAGAAGTTCTCAGTTCCTATGAGTAGTTTTGTTAACGTTTATGTGTGTGGTCGAGTAGGACATTAGAATATGGTAATATAATAAACTGCTGTTTCCCGTGACTTTGTACGCGTTAGTTTTGCCTTTAGCTCTTTTATTATAATGTACACTTGTCAAACTGTTGAAGAATATGGATATTTGCAATATTACTCACTTCTAATTTGTTAGTGTGATAATATTAGCCTATGTCCTTCACCAAGTTGAAATCTGTTTCCATGCCAAATTACGATCCGATCAGCCGTTTAGACGTGATTAGGTTACATACATACAAACAAACAGAGTTACTTTTACATTTATAATATTGGATACTACTTTTTGTAGATTTATTATTTGGGCCCTGTGTAGAGCTTATTGCAAAAGGAGTCTAGAAATCTAGCAGTTATGTGATCAGGATATTGATGTTAGCTTTTCGGTTGCCTGCACATGTCAAATATTGTAAGAAATGGAACGCAACAAACGTCATAGTTTCCCGCCACTTCATGGTTTAACTGTCATGAGCGTCTGTCAAATTACTTTACTTTTTCTTGGGCAACCGATCTATTTTTAACCGACGAAAAAAAGGAGGTTCTCAATTCGACATGTATTTTTGTTTTTTTTTTTTTTTTTTGTATAAGTAACTAAAGTGTTTTACTTAATACAGAAACTAATGTTAACTGCATAGTGTGTTTTATTTCGATTTACTCCTTCAAATATTAATAAATATTTTTTGGAACTCACTTGGAATTCTGGGTAAAGGAAATTTCAATTTTTGGCGCTCCCCATGACCCTAGGGATGGCTTTCCAACATGTCCAGAAGCCAAGTGTTGCCATACAATGTGTCTATGCCAGTCTCTATGACACATTACCAGCTGACGGCTGGACGATGTGCACATCGTAAGTCTGTCCGGTTCGGTTACAATGGGCAATCCTTACTAATATTATTAAAGCGAAAGTGAGTTTGTTTGTATGTTTGTTTGTTAAGTCTTCACGCCTAAATGGCTAAACCGATTTTGATGAATTTTGGTACAGAGATAGTTGGGACCCTGTAGACGGACATAGGTTATAAGTGAGACATGATGTAGTAAGAAGTCATGATGTAGTTTTTTTCCCATGTGGGTAGGCTTGACATACAAACGCAAAGTTGTTGACTCTCTATTTATTCTTTATTTAAAAATAGTTAATTGTTTATTATCATTATATTTATGTGTTAAATAACTGATAAACCCACCTTCGCTTTGAACTATCCTATCACTTTCTCTCAACATCAACCACAACACCTAGAACTTGGCAACTTAACATGGACAGCAAACTTGTGCACAGTGTGGAGCAAATGGAGAAAATGTTTAGCTCTCGTATGCGTGAGTACGAAGATAAGCTGCAGAGAGCTACAGCTGGCACTATCCCTGTGCACTCGGATCTTGCTGCGCTGTCCCTGGACTTCTCAGACTTTAAAACCTTTGTCTGTCAAACATTGCTGCTCTTCAAAACGCAAATTGAAAGCTTTTCTTTAAGTCTGGACAGACATGAGACTGCCATGCGAAGAAAGGTCTTACTGTTTCACGGCATTGCTGAGGTACCAAATGAAAAACTGAACGACTCGATTCTGCGCATCATCTCCAAGCAACTGAAGATGGAGGACTTTAAGTTGGAGCATCTGGAAGTTTGCCACAGGCTGGGTGCCTCCCAAGGCAAAACAAGACCTGTGCTGGTGCGTTTCAGTACCATGGAGTATCGTCGGTTGGTGTGGGACAGTAAGACTTCACTCAAGGGCAGTGGCATCACTATCTCTGAGTTCCTCACCAAAACACGGCACCAGGTATTTATTGCGGCTCGTAGGCACTTCAGCATCAATAACTGCTGGTCTGCAGAGGGTAAAGTCATTGTTTTGACGCCCGACAAGTCACGGCGGACTATATCAACTATGGGTGAGCTTGAAACGTTATTTGCGTTATTCCCCGTTTCCGTCTGTGCCGCCACTCCCGATGTCCCCGTGCCGATGCCGGTAGCTTCTACCTCGCCCACAGGGGCATCAAAATCGCCTGTTATAACAACCCCTAAAGGCAAGCTTGTGAGAAAAGCTCGGCGCTAAGTTAGTTGACCTGTGGTTGTTTTTTAGTGTAATATCGGTCCACCTTTAAACTTAAATTTTTCGTTTTGTTGATCTACCCTTAGCATTCACTGTTTGTTTTATTTCGTTAATGTTAGCCGGTAGATGTTTCTATTTTTTGTTGTCGTAACATGACAGCTGTCAGTGTCACTTATTCTGATTTTTGTATGGTAATGTTAAATCCTAAATTTTCGTTCCGATACATGATGCAATTGTGTATGATAACTTATGCTGTGGCCGATATTCTAGTATGTTTACTTATATTTTTAATGTTCCTTTTTGTTGTTTTCCTTAATTATTTTTTTTTTCCTAACTTATTCGATGTTGTTAAAATCTCTTCCTACGACAGCGTCTAGGTGGCTTTATTAGTCGTGCATCTTTTTTATATTTTTGTTTTGTGCAAAACAATAACAGGTGCACTAGAGTAGTTAAGTTATTAAATTTAGTGATTTTATATTATAATCCTATATTTATATATATATAATATATATTTTTATTAATTTTGCAATTTATTCTAACTATTATGGAAATTGATCTTGATGAAGATTTTTTTTCCTGTTCTTCTTCTTCTAGCAGTTTCCTTAGTGCTTCTACTGGTACTTCCTCTCCGCTGACTCTTAGTGATCAGATCTCCACTTTATTTTCCCACCATCCCAACAATCTTAATATAGCTCACATCAATGCCCAGAGTGTTCCTGGCCATTACCCCGATCTTCTGGCTTCCATTAACTGTGCTCACTTAGATGCTTTGCTGATCTCAGAGTCTTTTCTTAAACCATCACTTTTAACAGTACATTATGCCCTTCCCGGTTATGTTCTTATTCGCAATGATAGAATTGGAAAGGGTGGCGGTGGGGTTGCCATTTATCTGCGTGATGATATACCTTACAAGGTTATTAGTGCATCGCCGTCTCCGTACTCGGGGTCAGCGGAGCATCTATTTCTTGAAATATCATTACATCACGTTAAAATGCTTTTGGGGGTGGTGTATAGTCCAAATCTCAATATTGATTACTTTGACTCTTTCGACTCACTTTTAAACAACTTTTGTCCCACTTATGACCACGTGGTCTTGATGGGTGATTTTAATACTTGCCTACTTAAAAATGACAGCCGTACTCACAAAATTCAATCTCTTATTTCTTCTTTTAATCTTAGTATTCTGCCACTTTCTGCTACTCATCACTCTCCTAATTGTACCCCTTCTCTTTTAGACCTGATGATCGTATCTAACTGTAGCAATGTATCTATTCACGGACAACTTACTGCTTGTTTTTCTTACCACGATCTTGTCTTTTTGTCCTATAAGATACGCCCTCCTAAGCGTAAGCCACACAATATGTTCCTTAGAAACTACAAGGGCATAGACCTGGAAGTCTTGCTGCTTGATGCTGGTAGTATTGATTGGGCGGATATCTTTGAGAGCTCGTCTATCGACGATATGGTTCGTACTTTTAATAGTAAATTGCTTGGTTTATACGATCGTCATGCCCCTATTCGTCGAGTAAAGATCAAATATGTTCCGGCACCCTGGCTTACCCCTGCCATTAGGGATGCGATGGCAGGTAGGGATAGAGCCAAAAGGAGGTTGAAACGCTGTCCTTCTGAACGCAATCTAACTGCGTACAGAATGTTGCGGAATCGCTGCAGTCGTTTGTGTAGAGATGCTAAAAGACGCTACTTCCACAATTCTCTCGACAACCGCAACTCCACAGAAGTCTGGAAGTTTCTAAAAACTGTCGGCATTGGCAAATCGTCAGTTGTTTCTGGAACTGACATTGACTTGTGCGCTCTTAACAATCATTTCTCACTACCCCCTGTAACTTTAGATCCACAAGTCAAATCAGCTACATTGAATAAACTTTCCGGTTTGCCTTTGCCGCAATGTTCTTCGTTTAATTTTAGCCCAGTGAGTGAGTGTGAGGTTAAGAAATCTATTAGTGCCATTTCCTCCTCTGCAGTTGGTAATGACCAAGTTTGCTCAAGAATGATATCTCCTATCCTTCCCGCAATTCTTCCCGTATTGACTCACATTTTTAATTTCTCCTTGTTTTCCTCCACAGTTCCCGAGGTCTGGAAACAGGCCCATATTATCCCTTTACCTAAAATTCCAAACCCAGTGTCTCCAACCGATTTTAGGCCCATTTCCATACTTCCTTATCTCTCTAAAGTTCTTGAGCACATTGTACATCAGCAGCTCACCGCCTTCCTATCTAGGAATAGCCTTTTGAGCAATTTTCAATCTGGTTTTCGTCCTGGTCATAGCACTGTAACGGCTCTTTTAAAGGTTACCGATGATATCCGCTGCGCTATGGATCACAAATCTCTCACTGTACTAGTACTTCTGGACTTCAGCAGTGCCTTTAACTCTGTTGATTTTGACATCCTTCTTGAGATCCTCAAATCCTTTAATTTCTCTTCTTCCACTGTATCTTGGTTCGACTCCTATCTAAAAGGCCGCTCGCAGCGTGTTCGTCTTGATGAGTCTTTTTCTGATTGGTGCTCACTTGTTGCGGGTGTGCCTCAGGGTGGCGTTCTCTCTCCTCTCATTTTTTCTATTTTCATTAACTCTGTCACCAGAGTCATTACTTCCTTCTTCCATCTGTATGCAGACGATTTGCAGCTGTACCGACATTTTGTTAGGGAAGATGCAGAAGCCGCGGTATCTGCCATGAACAAGGATCTGGAGTTAATTGGTGAGTGGTCGCGGTCCTTTGGACTGCTGATCAACCCTAACAAGTCTCAGGCTTTGATCATCGGTGGCAGGTATATGCGGAACAGGCTCGATGTTGCGTCGCTGTCTCCACTCTGTCTGAATGGAGTTCAGATAGATTACGCAACTAAGGCTAAAAACTTGGGGGTAATTATGGATTCATATTTGTCTTGGACTTTCCAGGTTGCTGAAGTAAGCCGAAAAGTGCACTACACATTCCACTCGCTTAAATGTCTCCAGAGCTTTCTGCCTCTGAAGACTAAAATTTCTCTTGCACAGACTCTCATCCAGCCCATCATAGATTACGCCGATGCCTGTTATTTGGATGCCACCGAGGAGCTCTTAAATAAACTTGAGCGTTTGCAAAATATCTGTATCCGTTTTGTTTTTAACCTTAGAAAATATGATCATGTTTCCAACTTTCGCAAAATACTCAAGTGGCTCCCAATTCGACTTCGCCGGAACTCTCGAATATTGTGTTTGCTTTTTAACATCCTTCATAACCCTAAAACGCCTTTCTATCTGCGGGAACGTTTTTCCTATTCCCGACCTTCTGATGCTCCTTGTAGATCGCATCTTAGGAATCTCCTTAAACCCCCTCCCCACTCTACCGACTTCTACTCCTACTCCTTTACTGTTCACGCTGTACGGTTGTGGAATTCGCTTCCGCCTGACATTAGGGACTGCAAAACTGTTTCAGTTTTTAAGCGAAGAGTGAAAGAACATTATCTTTCTATTTCACCATAGTTGCATATGTATTTATTATTATATTTTATATTGTATTTATGTTATATATTTGTCTTTGTATTTGTATGTATATTAGTATATTCTTACATTGTATTTAGTCATTATTTGCTTATGTTTTTATGAATTCTTTTTGTTTTCCTCTTTTTTTTTTTACGCACTGTGTCTACATCTCTTTTTATTTACTCTCCTTTCGCGGGTATGCTGGAAGAGATTTCTGTAGAAATAAGCATTACCTTTGTACCTATTTTCTGTTCCTGTGTTTTATTTTTCTGTATTTAGTGTGTATGTACATAAATAGTTAAATAAATAAATAAAATAAGAAGGAAGAAAAGGGAAAACTTAGCTCCGCTATTACAATAAATAAGGCGCAAGGGCAAAAACTACAGGTAGCAGGTACCTGCAAATCAGGAAAGGGGAACTGTGTTACCCCGAATTTAACGCGAGCAAAAGCTAATATTCTATAAATTTGGCCATAATCAAATAATACGTAAATAACATAATTTTTCACCACATAAAAAGTAGTTTCCCAGCAATATTTTTTGCGTAGAGTTAATTGGTCTTAGTGATGTACAGAATACATGGTTCACCACTTCGTAACACCCTTAAAATAGTAACAACATTAAATACTATCTAAACAAAAAAAAAACCTAAAATCAGCTGACAGACACCAACCCCATTTTTTCAGCGAAAAAATTTTCATTCATTGCACCCCCAAGGTTACATACAAGGATAATGCAATAAGGAACACCCCCCACCCCTCCCCCACACTGATTCACATCCCTCTGAACAGCTGGTAGGGGGCAACACCCCCTGTGGGGAGGTACACCTCTGTATAGCATTAATATATAACTTGGTATGTATGTCAGTTGACCTAGGTCAGGATTTTGACGTCATGACCTTACGGTAAATAATTTTATTTAATATATTTCGAGTTATAATTTGGGGACAATATTTTGTGTTAAGCTAATTGTGCTGTGCCTTATTCGAGATACCCCTTCGGGGCAAAACAGGGGTTTTCAAAAATGTTTCTGCCAATACAAAATGATGTTGTTTCAGGAATATTGTGCCATTTATGTTTAATAATAAGGGTTTTGACACCTTTTTTGTATGAAATTATACGAAAAGACCTTTTGTAGGCAACATAAGGCAGGTGACACATAGTAACGGGTTATTAAAAACTATTATAATCTATGACATTTTATAAATTGCAACCTTCTTTCTGCCCGCGACTGTTGTTTTGTAGCTTTCTCGCAAAAGGGACTGTCTGTTTGTGGGATATTATCTCTTGTAATTTTTGACGTTTAAAAGTGCTGATTTAATGACTCATGCATTTAAGGCCTTCGTATTTAATAAAAAAAAAATTGTGTTTGTCAACAGAATTTCACCAATAAACATGATCATTTATAAAATAATAACTAGATTTTGCCCGCGGCTTCGCTCGCGTTAAGTTCGGGGTAACACAGTTCTCCTTTCCTGATTTGCAGTAACCTGCTACCTGTAGGTTTTACCCTTGCGCCTTATTGATTTTAAAAGCAAGGCTAAGTTTCCCCTTTCTTCCCTTTTTTTCCCTCATTTCCCAAAAAAATAGCCTATGTCCGCCTCCTGGTTCCCAACTATCTATGTACCAAATTTCATCAAAATCGGTTCAGCCATTATAGCGTGAAGAGGTAACAAACAAACAAACTCACTTTCGCTTTTATAATATTAGTAAGGATTTGCTTTAACAACAAATTGACATTGACAATGAATTCTAAATTCAAAAATATTTGTTTTTTTTTATATTAGTCGATCGCTCAGCCACTGCGCCAAGCGTGTCGTCAAAATGATTAATGACAAAAGTACTTTTAGAGCTGTTATATAATTTTTCCGTTGGTGTATTAAAAACATCGTTTGATTCACGTCAGAATTTATCACTGCTGTTCTTGGCTCTATAACAGTAGAGTTAATTCCGCCTCGCTCGCTATGACCAAAGTTTCTTCGCTTGAATCAAAATTTACTATTCTCGACTTTTTACACGAGTTTTTGTAGGATATTTCAACTAAAAAGGGTACTTAAAAGAAAAAAAAAATTTTTGCAAAAAAAAAAACCGATTTCCTAAAAACAATAAAGTGAAAAATAGAAACAAACGAATTCTCGGACTCTTTTTTATTTATTACTGAAGTCTACGGTACCTCTATTACGATAGCATGCTGCATAAAGGGTATTTAGACTGGACGCCGACCTTGGACAACCTGCAATTGTTGGGATAGGCCAACCAGTTACTGAATAAAATATATCGACCAGGCGTCGGGCGCCGCGAGACGACTCCCGGCCACCGTAGACGTGGGTCTGTGGACCTTGAGCAATCAGCTAACCGTCCGTCCGTCTAGTGACGACAGGCCGTGTCGACGGCGCGTTCGTGTTCCACGCGCGCCTCAAAGAGATGTCAGCACAGCAGAGGGGCCTGCTTGGGCCACTGCGTGCTGGGGTTGCGGGTTGTTCGAAAGAGATTCCGCGGCCCCGACAAACGGCAAAAGCAAGAACATGGATCGGTTTAGTTTAGAGTATTTAGACAGTAAAATTCTAACACTCCCTCAAGTTAATTGATGATTTCCCATCCGAAAAAAAAAGCATACACCACTCAAGCCTTAAGGCGCGACAATAAGCTAATCTTTAGGAATTCATGGAAGTGACGCTAGCTGCATACTACATGGTCTGACACAAGTGCACGACAGTATTGCATCGAAAGAATAGAAATAAAGTCGAAAATATTTCGGTGTTTGATTTTATTTGTGTTTTACATGTCCGCCAAAATGTAGGTCATTTTGTAGTTTTTATTGAATATAAAAAAAATACAGCTCAATGTTTGAAAAATTTTAGATATCTCTTTAGTCTATACAATTTTCTTTGTTACTTATAGATATAAAAAATATGATGGTTGTCGCTGAAAAAATTGAGAATTTCGAGACGAAAAAATTTTTTTCTTGGTCTTTTTAAACATTTTTTTTTTCGTAGTACTAGACCACTTTTGTAAACTTATTTTGTTTAACTCTTTACTTTATGTATTGAACTACACACGGTAATTTTTTTTGGCTAGTGGCATGTACAGATACGGCTAACTTTGCGACGAAAAACTAGACGTTTTACGAAGTGTTTGCTTTGTACAGCGCCTTAAGTCCCAGGTCAAATGACATCAATAATATATGTCCATATAGCAACGGAGCTGCCACGACGCCCACTCGCTTAAGTTTCTCTATACAACTCATGCTAACCGAATTTGGTTACCATTAGTACAATACAGGAACCGTCTGTCTTGTTCGTGCCAAAGATTAAATGGGTGAACAGATGCGACTTATTTTTTATTGCGGATGAGACGTACTCAGATAACTTCCCTGCTCTAGCCGAAGCGGGGGGGTCATTGCCCTTTATGTTACAGGGCCGCGGTATCTCTTTCGAACAGCGGTGGCCCTAGCAGGCTCCTCTGCTTCGCTGACATCTCTTTAAGGCGCGCGTGAAACACGAACACGCCGTAGCGCGTCGACACGGCTAGCGACATATTTTCGAACTGCCGCAAGGAATCGGGTGATTTCTACAGATATTTCTATTGGTATTGGGTGATGATAGCTGAAAAGCACGACTATAATCGAGACTTCTATTGCCTAGCGTTTTACCAACCATGATGGGGTCGGCTTAACGTCTAAATGCAGCTGAATACTGGTATTTTACATAGAGCGACTGCTTATTTGACCACCACAATCCAGTTAATACTCTTTTAATACGTTAATCATTGGTAGAAGTGGTTGTCAGAGTTTCGGGCCACTGACTGCCTGTAACCTGTAACGACTGTCAAAGATCTTAGATTGGCAACCGGGTTCAAAGACTTCAAGAGTTTTCTTCGGTAGTGTAACCACTCATTGAGTAACCACTCATTCTCTACAAACATAGAAAGCCAAGCTTTTTTTGCGGATTGTAAATCATCAAACAACTTCCCCCGCTCTGGCCGGAGGGGAGTGTATTTTTACTGACTAAAACCCACCCATGTTCCTTCATTCGTCCTTTATCTTCTGGGATAGAGAATCTTAAAACTTGTTAATACGAGCAATTATCTATTAATCAGTTGGAGTACGCTGCCAACTTATTTATGCGGACGGGTAAACAAAAAACTATAAAAATTTACTTTTTTTGGTTGAAGTCGGTTTATTTTTTTACAAAAAGATTTTTATTTTAGCATTATAAACTACCTGAGCAATATAAATAAAAAAGAATTTTGCAAATCGGGCCAGGCATCTTTGAGTAACCAGTGAAAAAAAGATTCCGACGTATGGAGAACCTTCTCCTTTTTTGAAGTCGGTTAAAAAAATGTATCAAATTTTACATTTCAATGCATTTTTTCTTGACAAGCAGCGCCACCTTGAACTGCACATTTAACGCTGTCACACTGTAACTACTTTATGTTATTTTTCCGCTATATCATGCTGACCATCAATTCACACCTATACGACTGCGTGTCTACCGACTATTGAATAAAAATAGTACGACTTACAGGCTTCGCACTAAAAGTTATTTCAATACTGATGGGCGATCAATATATTTAAGCACTACCAGAGATACAAGTCTCCATTTCTAAATATATTTAACGGGTGTAAAACGACTCGCTTATTTTCGTTGGATCCCAGTTTTTGATCCCACTTTAATATTTTTGGCGTTGGATCCCACAAAACATTATTATATATTTCCGTTGAATCCCAAATTTGAAAAATACTAAAAAAATACGTTTTATTGCCACTGAATCCCAAAAACTATTTCCGTTGGATCCCAGATGTTTAAAAACATCTGAATGCGGGTACATCCAACAACAAAATCACAATAATATTTTAAGGCGAAATTTTGTATGTATGTTTGTTATTCCAACACGCTCAAACTTCTAGACTGATTTGGATGAAATTTGGGTATGTGGATTGGTTATGTTAGAATAACGGGTGCCTGCCGTTTTTCCGAAAAGATTTGGACAAAATTTCATTACCCAAACAAATTATAGGAACCGGGAACTAGGTTTGGTTAGGTTAAAACTGTGACCTCCTACGCACGAGCCGAGCGAGCGGAGCGAGCGATGCCGCGGCAGCGGCCGGCGAGTGCCACAAACGACTTGCATTTATAGAAAAAAGAGATTGTTTTTAGTTGTTTACCCGGAACTGAACTATTTAGATTAGGATAATTACTTATTTACAAAAAAAAGGTTAGGTTAAAACTGTGACCTGTGTGCCAGAAACGGCCACATTATATAAAAAAAATATGGAAAAATTATGACGGCAGTATTTTTTTTGAGCTTAGAGGCGTTTGTTTTGAAGGCGTTCATATTTATTTATTTATAAACATCACAAATAAACCTGATCATTTTTAACTCATGCCAGTCTAGTACTATTTGGAGTACATCATTTGTCTCATTTATTCCCCAGTGGCAACAATCCTAAAAAATCCAAAATACACACACGGTGTTTTTGAAATATTTAATAAAAGTAAATCACTTTTCTTCTGAAATGTACACATGTTGTCATAAAATGGGATTCAATGGTAATATCAAATGGGACCCATCGTTAATACCTAAAAAATGGGATCAAAAACTGGGATCCAACGAAAATAAATCAAACGACTTACATATAAAACATAAACCTATAATGACTGATAAATGCTTGCACTGACTGGACAGGTCCACTCAATCTGTGTGGTGCTTTCTTAAAAAGACCATTTCAGACACTAATCTAGTCCAAGTTGACCAAGATTTGTGTCTGTACGTTAAAGAAGACCTCTGACTTTGTTTCGGCTGTTTCTTCTCAGAGTAGTCAGGTACGAAACACTGGCCTAACCAAGTTTAAAAAAAAAGTGTATGTAAAAATAAACATCATTTATCATTATACAAAACCAGTTTATGCTGATCTCTCGACAACGGATCGTACACCGCAGATTTCCCGTACGATGAGAGATCCGGTTTAACTGGTATTGTATAGGTTGATGTGATGTCATGTGTAAAAAAGCATAACAGGCAATTTATGATTAACTAGCTTTTGCCCGCGGCTTCGCTCGCGTTAAATTCGGGGTAACACAATTGCCCTTGCGCCTTATTGATTTGTAATAACAACGCTAAGTTTTCCCTTTTCTTCCCTCTTTCTCCCTCACATACCACTTAAAAAGAAAAAATTAGCCTATGTCCGTCTCCTGGTTCCCAACTATCTCTGTACCAAAATTCATCAAAATCGGTTTAGCCATTAAAGCGTGAAGAGGTAACAAACAAACAAACTAACTTTCGCTTTTATAATATTAGTAAGGATTAAATTTAAAAAGAAAACTGTCCTTTAATATTCTGAACAAATTTCTCCCGGTTTCGTCAAATATCTGTATCAAAAGTGTTTTTTTTTTTTACAAAAATTCATCCGGTCCTCTCAGAGGCATCTTCCATATTCTACCTACCCACCGATCTGTCCACACTTAATGATTACCGGTGGTCACGCCGGTCGCCAGGTCAGTGACCCCTCATTGTCTCAGCTCTTACCCGCCTCGGATCAGTCGTGTTTAACAACTGGTTAGAATTAGAAAACGATTTAATACGCCGTGAGAAACTGTCCGGAATAAGGATGTCACAGTGGTGTAACGTTTTGTTCATTGGGGCAGAAATGGAGGGAAGGATCGTAGGAGGTGGTATTCTGCCTTCCCCCAAAGAGCATAAACGTGAGTTTATATGTATGTATTGGGACAGAAAAATCATTACTACAAACACTCCAACTGGATGTTGTGCGTGTAACTAGCGATTAGCCCCGGTTGCAAACTGGCGCAATATACATTTTATGACATCACATTACAAATATTTGAAATTCTCGCCTTTTCTTTTCTTATATGCATGTGTTCTATACATAAAATTCCTCTTAAATCATTCTGTCAATTGATCTTTGACTACATGTAACGACTGTCGAAGATTCACAAATGTCAAGAGGGACCAACGGCTTAAAGTGCTTTCTGAGGCACAGAGGAAACTCGGTATGTAACGGGCGGTCACCCATCCACAGACCAACCTAAGTAAAAGATCGTCCCAGGACAGCTATGAATTTTTAGCCTCTAACTTCTCTAAAGACGAAGTACGTTAATGGCCTTAATCAGCCAAACAATAATTGATAACACTCGTAGGTTTTTGGAACGAAGTTCCTTATCGCGCGTTGCGAAAGGGGGCTAGACGGAAAAAATTAAGACCAAAAGTTGTAAAGACACTTTTTGGTAGTAAGCCGTGCAGCGTGCGCGTGTTTCACTCTCTCTCTCTCTCATAGAAAGCAAGCCAGTTATTTTCGTTTCGTCTTTCTATTTTGCATTGAACAGTGTGGTGTCGCGACGATTACTTTTGTTGAGTGTATACAGGCTTTTTGTACATAATAAATAATAACTTAGTTCCATCCGGGTGTCCCTTAACACCTCTCAAGTTTTTGTTGATAACTCTGTTAGGTCCGAATTTTAGTTTTCATTTTTTTGGACAAAAAACAGTAATTTTCTAAATGACTCGCGGACAAATTGCCCACAAACAACGGGACAAAATTTGAGTTAAGTGGTTAACAATGGTATTACCGGTACACGGTGAACTAGTCTTTTGCACGATCTACAAATAGTAACACAATTACTGATGATTCGTTGTTTTATTGTCCCGTTGAATGTCTGAAGAAATGTCTTAAATAAGCCCCGGTCTAGACTAAAATGGAAAAAAAGGACAAGAGAAAGACAGCTCTCATGAAATGGAAAGTCTCAGAGACATTCGATTTCATGATACATGCGTCTTTCTAAGAGGAAAGACTTTTTTTTTTTATTATACCTATACAAAAAAAACTACGTAACCCATCTTTGCAAAAATAAATAATCTGATTTGATGACCTGCAAGATGCCATTACAAAAACCTCTCGTTCCGATTATTATCTTTTAATTGGTTGTCAACGTAACTTAACAACGACACAAAGCATTCCAATCGCTAACACAACAAACTAAGGTTTGTTTTCCTAAGTAAAATGAAGACTTGCTCAATAAATGATTTCTTTTCTAATTCTAGGTAAAACGTCGGTTGTTGGCGCGTTATTAGCTATGTAATATTCAATGCAGGGTATTGATTTTGTACCGTTAGGTGAGGGGAATGTGTTTTATGTATTGCTTTCTGCTGTCTTTATGAGAAGATAACAACCAGAGTAACCGCATAATAACATCAAACCTATAACCATATGTTGACGGCACGGTTGGCGCAGTGGCTGAACGTTTGACTGCTGCGCTGCGTGTCGCGGGTTCTATTCCCGCACGGAACAAATATTGGTATGGCCTACAAATAGTTGTTTCGGGTCTGGCTGTTTGTGAGTTTAATTGTTTGTAAACGCACCCACGGCACAGAAGAAATTCCTAGTGTGGGGCAACGTTTTTTAAAAAAATCCTTACTAATATTATAAAAGCGAAAGTGAGTTTCTTTGTTTGTTTGTTACGTCTTCACGCCTAAATGGCTAAACCGATTTTGATGACTTTTGGTACAGAGATATTTGGGACCCTGGAGACATAGGCTATTTTTTTTAAGTGGAAATGAGGGAAAAAAGGGAAGAAAGGGGAAACCTAGCCTTGCTTTTAAAATCAATAAGGCGCAAGGGCAAAAACTACAGGTAGCAGGTTACTGCAAATCAGGAAAGAGTTGCCGCGAATACTCGCTATTATTCGGTATTCGGCATTACTCGACATTTTTTTGATATTCGTCGATTATGCCGAATAATAGCTAGTATTATTCGGCATTCGCCGAATAGTCGTCTAAAATAAACTTTTAATGAACAAAAAAACTAATGAGTTAAAAATAAACATTTTTTTAATTATTTTCCCTATTAAAACAATACAAAATATCAATTATTATCTGTAATATGTGCCTGTGCCTTATTTATAACTTTATTGTTTTCTTTTCTCACAACCTTAGAAGAAATTAGAAATATTTTTAATGTGTTTAATGTGTTTTTTATGTCGAATAGTGATGTCGAGTTATTCGACTATTCGCCAAAGTGAATGGCGATTAATCGGTATTCGACTATTCGCTATAACCACTATTCGCGGCAACTCTAATAATTATATTTTTTTTTGTGTTTAGTTTTAAGTTTTATTTAAATTATGTTTTCATTTTGTTTTCTTTCTTTTTTTTGATGTTGTGTGCACTTGTGGTATGTGCCAAATAAAAACTATTTTCGGAGCCAGTTTGTCATTAAGAAGTAAGCCCCAATCCCATTGATTTAGTTCTTCATAAAATTGGCATTTTATGGGATTTAATGAAATTCAAAGGGTTATTGTTGAAGCCTTTTCCCAACTATGTTGGGGTCGGCTTCTAACCGGGGGCAGCTGAATACCAGTACTTTACATATAGGATATCGTAGGACATGTTGTCAGACTTAAACGATTGTCAAATGGCAGACGGGACAATGACTTATCGTGCTTTCCGAAGTACGGACCGATCCACGGACCTACCTAGGTAAGTGTGACATACATTACGGCCCGCCCGTTACAGAACGGATGGCTTCCAGGCGGTGCTTCGCATAAGGTTGGTCTCCCTGTGGTCTCAGCTAAAGGGTAGGCTTCTGAGTGTGTTGTCGGACAGCCAAATCCTGAGTCTTTTTTAAGTTTACATAGTTTTTATATGGACTTTAACTTAATGTGCCTGGTCTGGAATAAATATTTTCAATTTCAATTTAACCTAAAAAGTAGGTTTACGATCGAGATGTTTACGTGATAACGTCTTATTGGTGATATAAGTTATCACCAGTAGTGACATCTAAAATGAAATTAAGTACTAATTTAAAGTTTTTTTTTCGAGCCAAGTAACAGATGGCGCTACCATCTTTATGAAATGTCGCTTGTGAGGTTTTGGTGTGACACAAGTTTCTGAACATGTCACCCGACTAAAACGATTTTAAAGACGTTATCACGTCAAATCGACCATCTTAAATCTATGTCAATTATTTCCAGCTAAATCCGTCCAGCCATTAATCCGTAATTGATTTGAAACAGCCAAAGCTAGTTACAGGTCTACAAGTAAAGCATCGCCGTCAAATACATCTGTATGTAATATTCATATCCAATGCGGTTATCGATTTTCTGCCATCTGAAGTAAAGAAGTGTGGACTTAAAGATTCAGTTTGTATTCAGTAAATTATATTTGAAGAGTATTTTAACCCGGGGTTGCAAGTTATTCGAAAGAGATACCGTGGACCAGGAACATAAAGGGCATAAGAAGGTACATTGATGGGTTTTAGTTAGTGAAAGTCTGACATTACCCCCTGCTCTGCCCTGAGCAGGAGAAGTTATTTGATAATTTCCCAACGGATAAAAAAGTCTATTTTAATCAGACTTACCAAGGAGAATCGTAAAGAAATGTCGTGAGTTTTTTTACACTCTTTTAAATTATAATATTTTTACAAGATCGTAGTTACAAAATTCATGTTGAGATTATACAAATCCTACTAATATTATAAATGCGAATGTTTGTGAGGATGGATTGATGTACGGATGTTTGTTTCTCTTTCACGTCAAAACGGCTGAACGGATCTAGATGAAATTTGGCACAGAGGTAGATTATAGTCAGGAATAACACATAGGATACTTTTTTTTCGATCATCACGCGGGCGAAGCCGCGGGCGCCAGGTAGTTATACAAATAAATGAGAGCGATTTTGTAAAATTTTATGATTTAAAAGAGTGTCCGTGGAGTTTCATGCCCATTCTGCTCCATAGAGATCTACGCTTTGGAATGGGCAACTACAGTACTTTCACACAAGTTATTATGTCTTGTGTGTGACTGGGACTGTAGCAGCATCTTTTTTTTCGTTTTACATTCAAAAGTGCCTGTAGTTTGATTTAGAAACACGTGCACAGTAAGCGTCCAGAGTAAAAGAATTGCAGAGGGAGTGGAGTCCCTCTCATAGAGAAGCATGGGCCTCATCAATTGGAACTGTATAAGCTGCTTATTCTGTATATTAATAAATTCAATACCAAACTCGGATACTAAGTAACTATTAACAGACAGTGACCTCCTACGCGTTGAGTGACGTAGGTACAGTCAGGGAGGGAGATAAATAACCAGGCGCGTCAGATACAGTATTTTTTATTTTTATTTTTTCTTATGAACCGATGGACGTCTTTAACACAAATATAATATTTCATGAACTGTTTGTTTTCTATCAAATAAAAACTTTGGTCTGAAACATTCATGGATTTTTAGAAAAATTTCAACTCGTACTCATTTTTTTTGCGATGGCAAATAGTCATCAAATAACTGGCCCCCCTCTGGGCGGAGCTTCGGGAGTTACAGACTTTTACAGAATTAAACCCACCCATGTTCCTTCTTTTGCCCTTAATATTCCGGGGACGCGGTATCTCTTTCAAACAACCCGCAAGCCCGGCCTGGATAGTTATCTTTTTTACTGACTGTACCTATTCATAATTGACCGACCGATGTCATTAAGATCTTACGCTTTTCCTAATTTTGGTCAAGTTTGGAACGTGGGAGTATAATAAACAAGCAATAAAACAACCATGGAAACCTTTGCATGGCCCCTCGATGTTACAAAAAAAAAAACAACTGACTTCTTGACTTATTTCGAAATGTATTCTTAGATGACCTGTGTTGAACTTAGGATGTCGTAAAAAGGAGTTTCTTTGTAATACATAGGTCAGATAAGGATATAATATATTGATAAAACGAACGAGATCGGTGAATGAAACCAAACATTTCTGAGAGATAATAGTGTCGATTCAGTTGTCACAAACTAATGCAATGCATGGTAATCTAAGTGACGTCAGAATTATGAACACGAATACTGACATATGGACGGAAGAAGGGTGTGACGATTGTCAAAGAAGTATGGTAGAATAAATATTATGTTTAACAAAAACACTTATAAACACACTTTCTCGTGAATTACTCAGCAAATCCTTTCATTTGGTATCATAGAAAATAACTAGTTTGCCATATGGGAGTCCGCCATAGTATATTTAGAACGACACCACTTAGATAAGAAAAACTAAAAAAAAACTCTAAAAATCACTAAAATTTAGTTCATCCCTGTCAAACGATTGTTGTTATAAATTGTTATTGTGTATTATAAATTACCAAAATTCATCAAAATCGGTTTAGCCATTAAAGCGTGAAGAGGTAACAAACAAACAAACAAACTCACTTTCGCTTTTATAATATTAGTAAGGATACGGCAGTGTTAGATATAAGTTGTGTTTTAAAACTCTTTAATGCCCTAATTACCTTTATTGTTTTAGCTTCGAACTATAACGTTTGTATGCCTATTGGTAAAATTTATTTATTTTATTTATTTATTAAAACTTCATGCACAAGTAACAAAAACATTGTACAAAGGCGGACTTAATGCCTTGGGCATTTTCTACCAGTCAACCTTAGGGTGATGCAGAGACAAAGACATAGTAGGTGCAATGTGACAGGAAATGTTAATTTTATTAATAATAAATACATATATACATACATAGAAAATATACAAAAGTAAAGAGAGGTAAAAACTACTAAATATGATGAAAAACTGACAACTTTTTAATTTTGAGATGAGTCTGCCAACTTCTTACGTAAGTGTTACGTAAGTGTGTGTAAAATGTGGCTGAACCTACCCGTTATTACTTTGTACTGTACGTACCCAGATTTGAAAAATAAGTAACTTACTTATCGTCGTTTCCAATTCTGAATTTGATTGATGTGACACAACTTAACTACACTATAGTTCATCATCACTGTCGGCTCTAAACGTTTTCTTCTTCCATTCTCCCCTATCAGATGTCACGGCATCACTTACTCCTGTGAGTATGAGTATGATGTTCTCAAGAAAAATGCCAAAAGAGCTGTGGCCATAGCGAGAGCAAAAGCCCAGAACAAACTATGACACACTGGACTGGTCCAGCAGGCCAAAAACACCTTTACCGGCTTGCTAGAGCTAGAGAGAGAAAGTCGAAGGATGTTTGTCGGATAAAATGCGTAAAAGATGAAGCTGGAATGGTTATATCAGATGATGAGAAAATTAAGGATAGGTGGAAAGGTTACTTTGAAAGACTGATGAATGCTGTTAACTACACTATAGTTGACAGAGAGTTGTAGCATTAATGATATTTTAGTTACTAAATTTAGAGAAAATCGCAATCTCACTATTCTGAAACTGGCGTTTTTCACCAAAAATTGTGGTTTTTCACGAAAATGGTGTGGAATAAGATTAAATGGGATTGGATATGTTATTTATTCTTAGTCTAGTTTAATCTGTTGGTTCGTCAGAATCGGTACCAACATGTGAAGCCAAATCAGAGATCCAATGGCTTGATTTTGTACCATTAATCTGTGCGACATAGCAAAATCAAAAAAAACTAACCGACTTTCACATACATAACAGTGGAAAATAAGTATCTTTGACACCACCTTTCGGGAGCAGTTATTTTCCAATTTTATGGTGTGTTTTTGAAAGTCGGTATTTTGTTTTTGCATATATGCTTGCTAGGGATGCGCGTGCTGTGGAAAGAGATACCACACCCCCGGAACATTAAGAGCTAAAGAAGGATTGACACATGTAAGAGATTTATTCAGTACTGACACTCACTGCCGCTTCGCTAGTCATTAGACGATTCCCTCAACCGAAAAAAAATGGTACAGTTTCCTAATTTGCCTAAGAAACACGGGCTTTATGCCAACGTGTATATCAACCAGTTCATACCGGACAACAAAACAGGCAAAACCAGTACTAATTGTAGTGACTTCCTGAGGCCGGAGGAGTCGTAGTAATGTAATAGTCACTTAATACTCGGAATACGAAAGGAACTTGAACAGTTGAACTAACTGACGAACATCCGTTCAGTTTTGTCAAAGCGTAACTACTTATTCTACGTTTGCAACTTGATTTCCAAAGATTGTAGTTTTAGAAAAATAACCTTAAAATCCAGGAATAAAGTTCAGTTTCCGCTACAACCTTGAGGTCGGACGAAAAAATACAATCAATCATTTGAATGATTGATTGTATTTTTTAGGTTTCGTACCCACTACTACTACGGGACTAAGACTCCGCACAGACACAGAGACTTTAGAATCGAGTCAGGCTGTTCTTATGACCGTTAGACAGTTAAATTTCTCACAGATGATGTTTTTCTATTGCCGCTTTGACAGCAAATACTAAAAAGCAGAATAGAATAAATGTTTAAGGGACAACAACAAACATGACTTTTTTACCGTTTTTAAACATAATGGTACGGAACCCTTGTACGCAAAACTGACTCGCGCATGGTCGGTTTTTAGGGTTTCAGCAGTCGATCGCTCGGCAACTGCGCCAATCGTGTCGTCAAATGTGTCAATATGTAGGCTTCAGCCCGTGAAAAACATGAGTATTGAATAACCAAGTTCTGACATCTAGTCTTACCAAGGAGGAGGAGGAGATGAAGGTTGTTCTTACGATGCTGCTGAAACAAGGGTGAAAGGACTGCAGTTACACTGTACGATATATTTTCGTTTTTTATGGCAACTTAGCAACACACGAAATTGTCGTTAAATCAATATCTTGATAAGAGTTGTGTGTACATTACGTATATTTACATAGTTATACGTGTTTACATAAGGATAAGAAATGTCGAATGTAGTATTTTGAATAGCAAATAGTATTTAAGGCCGAAATGTAACTCCGGGCGTGGATTACCTCGAGACGACTCCCGGCCAGCGTAAACGCGGGTTTGTGGACGGTGAGAAATGGGTAGCTCACCGTCCGTCCGTCTAGTGACGTCAGGCCGTGTCGACGACGCGTTCGTGTTCTACGAGCGCTTCAAAGAGATGTCAGCCAAGCAGAGGGGCCTGTCAGGGTTGCGGGTTGTTCGAAAGAGATACCGCGGCCCCGGAACATAAAAGGCAATAGAAGGAACATGGGTGGGTTTTAGTCAGTACAAGTATGGCATTTCCCCCGCTCCGCCCAGAGCGAGGGAAATTATAATATTTGGTGATTTTCCATCAACGAAAAAACTTCTACTGTAGAGGCTTTATGCCTTAACCAAACCCGAGTACAGGCTGGTTTTGCTGACATTCGAATACGCAGGTTGTTTGAATTATTAAAAATAAGAGATGAGAATGACGTATCAGTGAGAATATGATTTAAAATATAATCTTGAAAGTATTGTATTGTATTAGGTACCTACAATTGTTGATCTTTCACAGTACAAAGCCACTACAGCGATAACAGGTGCGGGTGACAGAAGTTAAATGAACCAATCCTCTTCAATCTGGAACGTTACCGCGATTTACAATTAAAGAATATTATAATCGTAAAGATAGGATAGCAATTTATCCATCACTAAATATGTATTTTCATCAAGTACGTAAATAATTGGTGTTTGCTACCTGACATGTGACAATGAATTAATTATTTCTTAATTCCCCTTGTGATAAACGAAATTGTATAACAATCTGGTTCTTCTAACCTGACAGACAGATGCGTTGCTGGGGAGTTTATTCCGCCACTTCTTCTTCCCAGCTAAAACACTGGACAATTGCGAAGGGTGGACGTTTTGTGAGACTATCTCTTGACGTTCAAAAAGTGCTGATTATCAGCCTAATTTGAATAAATGACTTATGATTTTTGATTGTTATAATGTCACCCGTGACCCGCATCATGCGTCAGCGAAAACATTTTAATAGTCAAGTTAAACTCAAAGGCAACGAACACATGGGCATTTAGAATATGAAGTCATTTCCTGCTAGTTCTAGCAATACAAAAAACTGTACTGTCCACATCCTTAGTACATTCAACGACACTTTAAAATAACACGTACACTACTAAAACCGCCAATAATGTTAAGAAAATCACAGGCCGTTCGAAGTCAACTTGTTACATAAAACGTGCGGTTGACTGTAGAATTGGGGGATATGAGTCATATATCTACTTACCTTTTTACAACCGGTAGGAAAAGTATTTTGATCCATGTTATTATAAACTACAAATTAGTTCCCACTGATTAAATTGACGACACAGTTAGCGCTGTAGCTGAGCGATC
Source organism: Ochropleura plecta (assembly GCA_905475445.1). Taxonomy (NCBI): domain Eukaryota; kingdom Metazoa; phylum Arthropoda; class Insecta; order Lepidoptera; family Noctuidae; genus Ochropleura; species Ochropleura plecta. The sequence continues at coordinate 5,490,157 of FR997750.1, read as the reverse complement.
GACTGCCGTGCTGCGTGTCACGGGTTCGATCCCCGCGCGGAACAATTATTTGTATGGCCTACAGACAGTTGTTCCGGGTCTGGCTGTTTGTGTGTTTAAATGTTTGTAAACGCACCCACGATACAGGAGAAATTACTAGTGTGGGGCAACGTCCTAAAAAAAAGATAATTTTAGTAGATATAATAAAGGCAATAGGCATGAGGTTCGGTTCCCGTGTCGACACAGGGTATTTTTAAGTCCTCATTCTGTAGTGCCCTTGAGGCTATACACCTGCCGCCGCGGGAGACGCCCAGGGCGCCGGGCGCCGCGAGACGACTTCCGGCCACCGTAGATGCGGGCCTGTGGCCGGTGAGCAATGGGTAGCTCACCGTCCGTCCGTCTAAATTGACGACAGGCCGTGTCGACGGCGCGTTCGTGTTTCACGCGCGCCTCAAAGAGAGTCAGCAAAGCAGAGGGGCTTGCCAGAGCCTCCGCCTGCCGGGGTTGCGGGTTGTTCGAAAGAGATACCGCGGCCTCGGAACGTAAAGGGCAATAGAAGGAACATGGGTGGGTTTTAGTCAGTACAAGTCTGACATGCCCCCCCGCTCCGCCCAGAGCGGGGGAAGTCATTGGATGATTTCAAAAAAAAAAAAAAAAAAAGGCTATACACCTTCCCGTGTCTCGTATGCTGCTTGACAGACATAACAGGAACTGGTGGACACTACTGGTTAAACTTTAGGCTGAATCGATTTAGATTGCTGCCAACACATAAAAAAATCAAAACGGAGATATGCTTCCCTACCATGACGTCTTAAAGCAGAACTTATTCCACTGAGGGAAAGAGACAGAGCTATACAGGGTGTCTAGCACCATCTCTTTCTCACACAGGAATAAGAACTGCTATAAGATGTCATGGTAACCCTTCAGACATAAAAAAAAAACTTTTAATCGTAAAGGAATTCAACCTTTAGTATCACTAACACTATTAAGGCGAAAGTTTGTTTGTGTGTGTGTATGTTTGTTACTCCTTCACGGTCAAAAGGCTTAACGAAATTGGATGAAATTTTGTTTGTAGATAGCTTATACCCTAGATTAACACATAGGTGCTCGAAGTTTCTTGCCCATTCTTCTCCCCTGAGATCAACGCTTTGGAATGGACAACTACAGTACTTTCACAAGTTATTATGCATTGTGTCTGGGACTGTAACTTCATTCTTTTGTTTCTTGATATTCAAAAGTGCCTGTAATTGTGTATCACTCCGGGGTTGCGGGTTGTTCGAAAGAGATACCGCGGCCCCGGAACATAAAGGGCAATAGAAGGAACATGGGTGGGTTTTAATCAGTACAAGTCTGTCAAAAAAAAAATGGTGTATCACTACATAGTATAAAACAAAGTCGCTGTCTATCTGTTGCTATGTTGTATGTATGCTTAAATCTTTAAAACTACGCAGCGGATGTTGATGCGGTTTTTTTAATAGGTAAAGTGATTCAAGAGGAAGGTTTATATGTATAATACGTCACGCTATGACTCTTAGGAGGTGAGCACCGGGTGAACCAGCTGGGCGGGTCACTACTTTTAAATAAATGCTTTGACTTTTTAAGAGGTTTTTATCCCGAAAAATGGGGTATTACCCTGGTTAAAAAGCTTAAATATGGTTTTTTAACGTATTTGCGGCTAAAATAATAATCAACTTTTCTCACCTGTACCGGCAGCTACCATTCAGAGCCGCGGCCCCGCCTGCGCGCTCACTGCACCACACATGTTATCACTAAGACATGTCACTACACTACACTACACTTCACAAACACTGGCACTTAGCACATTGTGGCATCCAAATTTTCGATGTATCTGTAACAAAAAAAAAATACATAAGTCATTGTTGTAATTTCAGTTTTTAATTATGGTTTCTCTGAAATTCGATTTTTCATTTTTGGAACGAAGTTTCTTATCGCGCGTTGCGAAAGGGGGTTATACGGAAAAAAATTAAGACCAAAAGTTGTAACGACACTTTTTGCTTAAGACCAAAAGTTGTAACGGCACTTTTTGCTATAGTTGTAAGACGTACGGCGTGCGCGTGTTTCTCTGTCTATCTCTCTCCCTCATAGAAAGCAAGCCAGTTATTTTCGTTTCGTCTTTCTATTTCGCATTGAACAGTGTGGTGTCGCGACGATTATTTTTGTTGAGTGTTTACAGGTTTTTTGTACATAATAAATAATAACTTCGTTCTATCCGTGTATGTATGTACCTTGTACCTACACAAATGTCCTTTTTTTGGTATTGTTCGTCGTTTCGTTGAGCTCCTTGGGTTTTGAGTCGAGCTACACGATAACTGACAAATGCTTGCACTGACTGGACAGGTCCACTCAATCTGTGTGGTGCTTTCTTAAAAAGACCATTTCAGACACTAGTCTGCATAGTCCTCATGTAAGTTGACCTAGATTTTTATCTGGACCTTAAAAGAGACTATGACCTCTGAGTTTGTTTCGGCTGTTTCTTCTCAGAGTAGTCGGATACGAAACACCGGCCTCATCTAGTTAAAAAAAAAGACGTGTAAAAGTGTTTGTGAAAACCTACTTGCAAAATAAACATCTTTTATCATTATCATGTAACCTCTCAAGTTTATTTTTCTTTTTTTGTGCACCACTTTTACAATTTCTAATCTGTTACTAGAGAGCGGGGCCTCCCAGCACAGTTATATATTTTACTTCAAAGTAGTCTCTATGTAATATTTACTGTTAAAATAGTACCTACATATTTCTGCAAAAAACTTTTATTTTTTATTTGATGTGTACATACATAGGTTTATTTATATTCAATAGTCCTACTTTTGACGTCAATTTTGTTCAAAAGACAGATGAGGTTGCCCCCCACACCAGGAATTTCTCCTGTATCGTGGGTGCTATTACAATTTAAAAACTCACTAGCTTTTGCCCGCGGCTTCGCTCGCGTTATTTCGGTATAACACAGTACCTGCTACCTGCTGTTTTCCCCCTTGCGCCTTATTGATTTGTAATAGCAACGCTAAGTTTTCCCTTTTCTTCCCTCGTTCTCCCTCATATCCCACTTTTTTAAAAAAAAAATAGCCTATGTCCGTCTCCTGGTTCCCAACTATCTCTGTACCAAAATTCATCAAAATCGGTTTAGCCATTAAAGCGTGAAGAGGTAACAAACAAACAAACTCACTTTCGCTTTTATAATATTAGTAAGGATAAACACTAACAGCCAGACCCGGAACCAGTACCTGTCGGTCACACAAATGTTTGTTCCGTGCGGGGACCAAACCCGCGACACGCGGCCTAGCAGCCAGTTGCATAAACACTGCGCCAACCATGGCGTGTGCTAACCCTTTAAGGATCCTATTAACTCGCGATCTGAATAGAAGGTGATAGGTGGTCATCATCTACTCAGTAAGCCAGTGTTTAGGGACCTGGTCAGATATCCCTAACGCTTCATGTCTCTATACAACATTTCGTCTTTCTCTAAGTGTTCGTAACCAACCAAATTGAAAAAAATAACTGGCACTTGACTGTTTAGACAACAGATCATTCATAATTATATTCTGTCCTCCCATCTGCTATCTGCTAAGTTCCAAAACTGCGCCGCCAACGAAGTCGTGAAGGTTGTGGAATTTTGGCACAATCCTAATTTGTGAGGATAGGTATATATCCATATAACAAACATCATATAGACATATCACATAGAGTACACATTTTACACAATAACTGCAGAAGGGATTTCGATGAAATTTGGCACGTATATAGATTTTATCTAGGGTTAACAAGTAGGATACTTTTAATGTCGGTAAAACGATCTTTGTAGGCCAATGACTGAACTTCACGCGGGCAACGCCACGGGCGCCACGAGCGACGATCGATTCAAATAAGCTAATAATTAATAGAAACATCATCATAACCAGTGTCATAGATCATAAAAATCTTAAACAGACCAGAAATATAACCGCAAAACACCACAAAAACACGAAATTAAAACAATAAATCATAACAAAAAACACGAGTTCGCCCGCCATCATATACAAAAATTAAACGCACACAGAATCACCCTAATAAAATTACCTTCGCTACTATTCAGCGAAATTATCGTTCACAATGCCAACCACCCTTATTGGGGTTTTCCTCCCCTTTATTTACCCTCTCGCTTACTCCTATTACGTGGGGTAATTCTGTCCCTTTCTAGCTGACTCTAGGATTTCGTTGGAAGTACAAAACGTCAATTTTATGTTTAAATGGTTGGATGAGTGGAATTGTTTTAAAATGTTGGTTTTGCTCTCAAAATAACGGAGTTAAGATTGTTTAATTGTTACTCTTCGATTTATTCTTCAAGAGGTTATATAACATCACGCCTTTTTATAATAGGGGTTGGCAGAAATGATTAAAAAAAACGGTGAAGTGCGAATGGGTCTTGCGCACAGGGGGTTCAGTGCCATTTTCTTTAAAATTGCAATCAAAACATGTGTGTTAAAATGGGAGCCACATTAAATATTTGTATTCTTGTTTGTTGTTACGTTGGAAAACATCATCTGTGAAAATTCGACTGTCTAAGTATTTAACTAGTTCATGAGATACAGCCTAGTGACAGACAGACGGGCGGACAGCGGAGTTTTAGTAGTAAGGTCCCGTTTTAACCTACGCGTACAGAACCATAAAAACCATCTGCTAAGATCCTTACATACGAGTACTTCTTTTGCCTTATTATATTTCGTCAGAAAAAAACATACGCTTACTCTTCTCTGAAGTCTTCATTTATCGCAGATCCAAAATACATTTCTCGGGTTCAAAGTACTTCAAAAGACCCTCAAAAATTGATACAGAGTCTTTTTAGGACTATCTTTGCCACTGTTACTATGGTTATGGGATTATTATAATACTAGCTTTTGCCCGCGGCTTCGCTCGCGTTAAATTTGGGGTAACACAGTTCCCCTTTCCTGATTTGCAGGTACCTGCTACCTGTAGTTTTTCCCAATGCGCCTTATTTATTGTAATAGCAAAGCTAAGTTTTCCCTTTTCTTACCACTTTCTCCGTCTTCCGTCTCTAGGGTCCCAACTAACTAATTTGGTTTAGCCATTTAGGCGTGAAGACGTAACAAACAAACAAACTCACTTTCGCTTTTATAATATTAGTAGGATAAATAAATAATCTTCTCTGCTGCTAATTAATGGCAATCCAATACATTAATGACATTCCCATCTAAGTCATCGCCGATAGACTGTCATTTTGTCCAGCCCTTAACATGACCTCGCTTGGCATACATTTCTCCTATTATGAGAGATCCGCATAAAGTGGATCTGTCTGTATACCCTGATTGGTCTTCGTGCATACATTGTATTCAAGAGAAGCCAACTAATATAAGCCACTACCGTTTGTTAGGTCCCCGTATCGGTATTGATCCTCTGGCCGTGTCAAGTGTAATTAAAGCACTCCGGTCTGAAAAGCAATAGGTGACGGTGGACGGAGATTGAAATAGTGCCGTACTGATCACTAAGATACAGGTACACTAGTATAGAGGTCAAAGTTTCAATGTTTTTTTTTTTAAATTTGGTATAATTCTCTTAACGCAATGTAAAACTTTACCTTGTATTTAGATGTAGGCTTTAGTTCAATAAAGATTTTATTATTATACATAAGCAATAGCAAAATATATTATCGCTAGGTTGCTTCATGAATTGATATTGAATGAAGCGTTTAGTGTCATCATCAGTTATATCATCGCTAGGTTATGGGTAGTTTAAAATAGTTACCACGGGTCCGGAACATAAAAGTAAAAAGAAAGAACATTGATGGGTTTTAGTCAGTAAAAGTCTGACACTTCCTCTCTCGAGAGAGCGGGGGACGTTATTTGATGATTATCAATCCGTAAAAAAAACTGTGATCCATAATGTTGTCAAAAATACCTTGGGGTCATCTTCCACTCTAACCAGATACAGCTGAATACCAGTTTACATAGAGCGTCAGTTTTTTTTTTTAAACTTTGCCCCACACTAGGAATTTCGCCTGTATCGTTTACAAACACTGAAACTCACATACACAAACAGCCACAACCCTATTAACTAGTCTTTTTTACTAACTAGCCACAAGCTCCCATAATGTTGTCATTAACACTAAATTAATGTTTTAATAATGCACTGGGCGTTGGATATTGCTCTAGAATTTAGGAGACGTTAAGAGTTTGTGAAAACGGGCATAACAGTTTGACCAAACATCACTTACCTCCAATTTCGTTTATCTTCATTTAAACACATCAAAAAAAAAATTGGTTGTTTGTAAAGTAGGTTTACGATCGAGATGTTTACGTGATAACGTCTTATTGGTGATATAAGTTATCACCAGTAGTGACATCTAAAATGAAATTAAGTACTAATTTAAAGTTTTTTTTTCGAGCCAAGTAACAGATGGCGCTACCATCTTTATGAAATGTCGCTTGTGAGGTTTTGGTGTGACACAAGTTTCTGAACATGTCACCCGACTAAAACGATTTTAAAGACGTTATCACGTCAAAACATTCTTTAAACATCTTTATAAGTACTCTTTCTTAGGAAATGACTAGCAATATTTTTAAGAACATAACGCACTTTAGTACACAATAAGTTACATTTTTTCTTTTAATTGACAGCTTACCAATTGTTTTCCCGTTTTCAAGAAATAAGACTTGATTGATTGCATAAAACACGGTTCTACACTAATGAAATAAAAAAAGCTTGAGAACTTTATAGCGGTTTTCCAGATAAAAAGAAATACTTTTAACAGTTTTCATTCAACTTGAGATGAGTAAATCGTAATTACGTGATCATAATCTTCAGTTTTTAGCCCAAAATTATTTATTTAACTATGCTTATTTTCTTACCTTATACGTTTCATATCTTTCTAGTCCTGTTATCCTCAATCACAGACCATTCAAAGTTTCTTTGGTAAAGACCAAAGAATGGTATGGTTTGAATGGCATGAGAAGTCATACATAGCCATTCGCACTGAAAACTTTCCTCACGACACTTTTATTGGTTGGTTTAAGATAGAAAGTGCGTACAATTTGAGCGTATCTAATCAATTTATAGGTTCACCGTGGACGATTTCCCATGAATCCTCGCACAATCAAATACAGTGTCTACACCTTGGAATGCACAAAGATCAATCTCAAAGCTTCCCTTCAGATAAAGCAAGCTTTGTCGAATTATTGCGAAGCTAGAAGTGCACAGTCGTTAAAATCTCACCGAGCAGCACCGGTTTATGACTATCGGCTTTCCAGTACAAAGTAAGTCTTCGTTCACTTGGGTTTTATGACTTGCGCGGATGTTAGGCAAAGGCTAAAAGGTTTATTGTTATCTGTAGTCCCTGATCAAGGTGAAACTATTTGCTAAAAGAGTAAAAAAGCAGAGAAGTGCAAGTTTTGAAAAAGGAACGGGTTTAGAATGGTTCCTTGTGGTGCACCCTTTTGGTTTACGTAGTATGTAGCGTCTTTGTATTTGTATTAGCGGTAATTTAGCGCGTGTAATTCTACTTCAAAATTTCCGTCAACTCTTCAGGGAAAATTGGGTTAAACATTTAGGTTTTCCTAACAATTCTAAGTGTTAGTAAATCGATTGCGTCCTTAAAGTCTTATTGTCGTCCTTTATTGTAGTAAGAATATTTGCTGATGGTACAAATGTTATTATTAAATTTCATTTAGAATTATAATGGTTTGCATGCCCCTGTGATGGCAGAATATGGAGAACTATTACTTTATGACAACACCTACATATGTACAAATATCTCATGTTTGCAAAAGTAAATGATTATGACAATTGTTTCTTTATTATAAATCAAAATGAGTCATATATATCCCCGGGCCCCGTAAACCCCTATTGTTCCTGAGCAAGTGTCCTAGATAATAACAGGCTAACATTTACATGCGATGTTGCTTCCGGGAATACTCCCACCTTAGGGAAATACCGGGGAACGGCGCACTAGTTATAACTACAAATAAGTACAGACTTTGGAAGTCTTTTGACTACATTGATATTGATCTAGATGTTGGTCTATCATATGTCTAAGCTTTTTGAATAGTACGGTGAAATTGATTGTAGATTTATGAAAAGACTAGCTTTTGCCCGCGGCTTCGCTCGCGTTAAATTCGGGGTAACACAGTTCCCCTAGCGCCTTACTGATTTGTAATAGCAACGCTAAGTTTTCCCTTTTCTTCCCTCTTTCTCCCTCACATCCCACTTTTTTTAAAAAAATATTATCCTATGTCCGTCTCCTGGTTCCCAACTATCTCTGTACCAAAATTCATCAAGATCGGTTAAGCCATTAAAGCGTGAAGAGGTAACAAACAAACAAACTCACTTTCGCTTTTATAATATTAGTAAGGATTTAATAAGCCATCACACCTGTTATACCCAAAGGTTTAGGCAGAGGTGTAACCAATTGTACACCTGCATTTCGCAGCAAGCCTATTGAGAACAACCAGGTACAAATCCAATCCAATACATTCATAGCTGCTACTGAGAAATTCTTCATGGAAAACCCAATAACAAGTTTTTCCTAGGTTACCTAAACAGGAAATCGAACCCAAACCCTCATGCAGTTCTAGTCGCGCTTGCAACCATTAGACTAACGAGGCTGCTAAAACTCAATAGATTGAATAAGTACTTGCAAATTAAGGTCGGATAAGCAGAGGCTGACACCTCTGTTCATTCCAGCATCGTATGCAGACCAAGGAAGGCTTTCACGTTGATAAAAAGATAATTTGATTGAAAATTAAGTCAACACTTCAACAGTCGACTTAATAAAACAAACTTAAAAATAAGGCATGAAATTGAAATGATCGCGTTAAATTCAATCTCAAAGCGAATTATTAGATTTGTTTTAAGTGATGCAGAATAATGCAATCAGCAGTTTTAAATCTGCATATTTTATCTATCTAAATAGGACAAAAGTCTGAATTCAACCAATATTGTTGACACCAAATATAACCGTAGCCGGACAATAACGCTGTTCATAAACGTTGCCCATAAAATCACTTCACGCGAGGGGGAGCTGCCCCTATATTCCAGTGGTGCCAAATTATACCAAATGCTGTGATTCGTAATAATATACCATTTTATTTGCAGCTGAATTTATAATTTGCATGTTCCTTTTTATATTGTTTCTGGTTTCGTTGTTTTTTTGTAACGTTGTTTGATTGATAGCTTTATTGTTGCCATTTTCTAGTAGGTTCGTGTTACATAGGTGCTATTTTAAAGCTTTCTAGTTAACTTTCATGTGCCATGTCTTTGAAATTAATATCGTTTCAATTTGACACAGCGACCTAATGGCATAAACAATCATCGAATATTGGAAACAACATTCCGAAAGAGCATACTGGACAAAAGATGGGATGGGTAAAAACAAAGAACGGTACGTAATGTTATGAGTAATGTCGCATAAACGAAAACAATAAAGTCATCAACATACAAAAGAATGCGCATCTTCACTCTGACCGGATCAGACAAGCAGTAAAGCTGACCCTTTTAATATTACTTCAGTCAACAAAGTAGTTAGCTAGAACAATGCTTCGTGAAATTCGTTTAACCGAAACCCTATACTGTACTTACATTTTAACTAAACGCAAAATTTCGATCTGCTAAAACCCTTTCCCCGTATCTACCGCTAGCGCTATCCCAAAACGTAGAATTAACATCTGAAAAGCCAGCATTAGGCACCTACCTAGATACAGCGCGGTCCAGCCACTCACACAACCAAAACACTGTAGCTACACACGCAAAGATGTCTCCAACAAAATAAAACACCGGCCCCTGTCATATGGTATTGATTCCGACCCTTCGATTGCCGTCCCTCTCGCACACCGGTCAGCAACGAAAGTGCGAAAAGGACAGGTGTAGATACTTTCTTCTTGGCGACTCGGTTTGAGATGTAATGTTTACTTGTGTGCAGATTAATACTCGGGTAACGCCCTGCCTGGGATGATTCTGTATAGCTTTTAGTGTCCCCGAGTCGGGTTTTGATCGCTTCGAGGAAAAGTGATGTTCGTTTAAGTAGAACTATAATGCTTCTTATATTACCGACCCTTCAAGTGAACGTTTTAAGTGTCTTGTATGCTTTCCTGTTTATGGTTGTATGTGTGCGGGGAAAGGTGCAAAGAACTCTTTGTCTAGGATGACGCCATGTCTTTTTAGCATTCTTTCTTGTTGGATAATAATGCTGATACAAATATTGAAGATATTACAAAAGCAGTTTACTGCAACAACGACAATGAATAGAAATTATCTGAACTCATCATTTGTTTAGAACTATAGATTATTGTGAATAATTAAAACACTACATCTTGAGACGATTGTTAAGTGATTCGATGGCAATTGTTTGATGATGTTAATGCAGTCGAAACCACCAATCCAAATTGAACGTTACGTTTGTAAAAATACGATGCATTTCACAAAAGCACGAGTACCAACAATAGACGGGATCACCTTTGTAGCTACCTAGCAATTGTATTTATGGCGAACGCATTTCAACATCGGAGATCGAATTGTCCGGGATCCGATAAAGCAGCCCAGCCTACACTTTGAGAAGTCCAACCAGTTTAATAAGACCCATAATATACCAACATTATTTTGATGGATAGACCAGTACGCTGGGGTGACAACTTCGCCCCTAATTTAAGTACATATATAGTTAGGGGTGGTTAGGGGGTACAATAAAGGGTAGAATTAATCCGCGCTTGTTTTAGGGCGCGTGTAGAACAGATGTATCGAAAACTGGACATGAAAGGGAAGTTTTAAATTGTGATTGTGTAGTCGTTACGGTTTAGGATTTTGTAAGCAACTGGCAAAATGGACAGACGACATTGCTGCCATCACGGGAATACCCTGGAGGCTAGCGCATGAGCTTGGATCCTGGCACAAGCAAAGACAGGCCTGTACCCAGCAGTGGGTGAAGTCAGGCTGTGGATGATTATGATGAAGAAGCAACTGGCGGTATTAAGTTTATTATTTTTAACAGACACAATCTAATAGTGTGCTGCTTGTTATAACATGATGGCAAACCATTCCTGCTTCACCAAGAAAAATATCGCGCGTACTTTATTAGAATATTACTTTTAACTTTCTAGAATAAATTCTCTAAATGATGATATCACGGGTTGACCACTGAAAACCAGCGCTGTGCTGTGGGCTCCCATGGTGCAGCATCATGCTGAGTGGTGACCGACCTGTCGCAGTCACGACGTGCAAGCTATTTTTATTTTGTCCCACATGTATTTGTAAATGTTTGTGATAAGTACTTTGCATGTTGAATGTTTATTTTATTTATTTTTTGTTATTTTGTTGCTCGTCGTAATTTGCGACTAATAAATGTTTTTTCTTTCTTTCTTTCTTTCTTTATATCAACCGCAATTAAATCCGTTGCGTAATTTAGAAGAACACCAAAACGAATTTAATTACAGTATGAACATGGGCGATGTAAAAGACGTATGTGAGGATCGCATTCGATTTGTAGTTTCTGCCTTCTGCCATGGTAAAATGACGTGAGATTATGTGTGGAATATGAAAAGATATGGAAACAAGTGACTGTAGGATTACGCCGAAACCAAGCCTGAACACTCCAGTAATAAAATGATACATAACAACATTCAAATTTATAGCCGTTGGGGATTTCCACGCGCCTAGATAACACATAGCCATAAAATATTACCTGCGACTTGGTTCTCTTCAACTGGTAAAGCTGAATGTTATTCTTTTCTTACTCTCCATGTATTTGAAGATCGATATGATTTAATCTCTTTCTCTTAACTTCACACTCCGTATAAAAAGATTGCTCAAATAATTCTGCAAATAACCAACATTTCACTCAAAATCAATACAGTCTGTTCCCGTCACATATGTGCATTTTTATCACTTAATCTACTAACTAAAAGGCTTTAACTAAATGACCTAATTCGAACCCTTACGACACTAAAACTGCAACTCTAGCTAGTTCCACATTGAGTTGCATTTAGAAGAACTGGTTTTGGAAGTTACGTCAGTTTATTATTTAATGTGCTGATGCAGATTGATTGACGCAGCTTTCGACATTATTATTTGGTGCATGGACCCTTATTATAAGGGTGCCTGCATGGGAACCGGTTTGGACGCAGACATAATTGTTTTAAAAGTAGCAGTGTTGTGAGCTACAGCGGCACCTAGCGGACAATATCACTGTGGTAACACTTTAACGTTTATTGATTGACTAGCTGTGGACCGTGTGTACGCTTCATTTAATAGTAAACTGATTATGGTCAGTTTATTTGGGATAGTACTTGAGACTCGCGCTAACAGGTAGAAGAGAAGGTCCGAACGATAGAGGGCTTTAAAACAGGTTACTTTGTTAATAATCAATACAATCATAATCTCATCAAAAAGAATTTTAAAATCTTAGTGATTAATTATTTGTGCAGATTATTTTTTTAATGGGACGTTTTTGCAGAGCAAATACTATTTTCAGTTACGTTGACAAGGGACAATTAAATGTCGCTTACAAATATTATTAATCTACATACTTCCTTAACACAAATTTTGATAAAGACGAAGGCGAAATTGAGAGGAAGGAAAAATAGAGAAAAGAAAGGGAGAGAAAGAAGAAAACCAAAGAAAATATGGATGGTCAAGGAATGATATGCAAAAAAATGGAGTAAAAGATAATGTGACGATTGACAGGGGATACTGGAAGAAAAAAAACGTGTTGTATCCCAAATAACATGGGCCAAGAGCAGGGATATGATGGTTTCCTTGACTCCAGTATGCCCATAACACATGTAGTATGGCATAATAAGTCCTTTAAGCGGTTGTCAATTTCAAAGAAAAGACTCGGAGAATGCATCACCGGAAAATGTAACAAAAACAGTACAACACAATCTTGCTATAAATTCTTCCGTACATGTACAGGAACACGGACAAAAGAAAGTAGCGTTGAATAAAATCGCCTATCAATTCACACACAATCTGCATGTTCACACAGTATATTACAGTTCACTGGCACGACTAGGGTTAACAGAACACTGAAATAAACTAGAACTGGTGGTTTAATCTTTAAATCTTGTTATGTTTACTGTGTCCTTATGAAATTGTAAAAATGAATAAGATTAATTACTAACATATTTTTTTTTTATGTTAGAAAGTACAAGATATCTTCTTGATGATATAGCTAGAGCGACATAAGGTATGGACTGAATAAGTTGAATAAGAATAAGGTGGAATGATGATGATGAATTGGAAGTCTACGACAACACAAGCAATACAAGAAGCCGTAATGATCTACACACAGTTGATGGTAAGCCAATGTTAAAAGCGCTGTGATGTAACTATGACCTTTTCTTATTAGCCAAGTATGATAGACAATTGAAGACAAACACTTTTATAGAGATATGAGAGAGATGTTATTTACTAGAAGGTTATGTTAGTGATATTACCTGACCTTTCTTCCAAAGAAAGAGTGTGGGAAGAGAGGCCAGATTATACAAGGCACTGTCAAAACTTACGAAAAAAGACTATTAAGATTATTATTAACACTTAAAACGGGATATTTACCATGTTTGTTATTTAATCCGAGTTTCCGATATTTCGGCGATGTTGCAAACGCCATGATCACGGATGAGTATCGGTACGGAGTCCATCCATGATCATGGCATCATGGCATGGTATCATCTTCGTGTTAGTGACCATGTCAGTTTAAACACATGAGACTAGTAAAGTAATAAAACACATCAGGTTCACAACTATACTATAATAAGGTCTCATCTAACCTGACCTTTAAAGTTGGGTAGCCCTGCGCAAGAGCATGTCAAAACGACAAGACTGCACGTTGCCATAGGAAAACGAATTCGAATTATGTTGCGCTGTGTCGGTCACTTTCTAAAAGTTACTTTATCTTTATTCCTAAATAGAATGGATTTAGAATAGGCTAGTTCATAGCCATAAAAATTAAACGGAATCGTTGTTGTATGGACATATTGGACATGTAATGAGAAGGGACGAAGCGCATGTGACTAAAAGAGTGATAGATAGGAAAGTTGATGGATGGAGAGGGAGAGGAAGGCCAAAGAAAAGATGGATGGATTGTGTAAGGAATGATATGAAGGAGAAAGGAGTAAACGATGTCGTGATGTCTCGCAGGGGAAATGGAGAAAGAAAACACATGTTGCGCCGACCCACACGTACAAGGGCAGGAAAATAATGAGGATTGCTATTATCTACACTATCATTTGTTAGTCTAACCTTCGAATGGGTTAAATGGTTCTAGTAGTCGTTATTTTTACTTAATGCTTAAAAATTTAAAGTATTTTTGTACTTTGACAAGAGATTTCGTCATGGTATTTTTGATTGATTAGCATATTTGTCTTTCTTATTCCGTCTGCCGAAGCTTTTGATGATAGTAAAACAAGAACTAGATAAAGACAAAAAAATCTTCAAAAATCATAGAGAAGCCAAAGAAATTCAAGAACAAACAAAAAACAATTATGCAAGAGCTCTCTAAGAGTCAAAAGCAAAAAAAAAACTGCGTATTTAAAGCTAAGTATTTAAAAACGCGAGTTTGTTTGCAAGTAACAAGTTTACAAGTATCCCCCTCTTGGCAGGAAAAGTTTTCATGCTTAACATTTAGAAACTGCGTTTCAAGTCCATTTTGGTAACATTTATCTTGTTCTTATCACCGTTAACTTCGTGTTTTTGTGCCTGGAGATTATTTATTTTTGTTTCTTTAAAGAAAATTTTCTTCGCCTATTCTTTGAACTATATCGTCAATCTTTTTAGCTATTACATTATTTTTGGTGTCTACTATTTGTTGTTTACTTTCAATAAATTCTTGATTTATTTTGCTTGGTACTTCAAACTTCTCAATTCCGAAGTACACTATTAAATTCAATGCAAAAAAGTGACCCAAATGTAATATCGTTTTCAGTCTTTGGGAGAACATTAAGCCCATCCAGTACTTAACACTATTTATCTAATACGACATAAATTGTAATAGTTGTTTCAATAAATAATGATTTGGCACATATCCAAATTTACACCATCGTCTGGGAGACAAGCAGTCATCTTTGTGATCTTAGCTACCAAATATCTAACACAAGATCAATCTTTTTCTAGTCTAGTGACTAATACAGCCATTATGTCATTTCGGTTCTGCATCACTGATTAATTGTACTAATACTAAGTTTGTCATTGAATGACTTTCATGGGTGCCTTTGTCTGTCATATTGATATTTTTTTTTGGGAGATCACGTGAACTGTCTTGAATTTATAAGGACTGGAAAACTTTATAATATGATGAATTAGTTTTTATAAAACACTAGGTGACCTGATAGACGATTTAATTTCAACAACATATACCTACAGGGTGCAACTATAGCTAAGACACCATCCAGATGAACCCAAGACTTGGAGAGGAAGAAAGAGACATGCATACCGAAATTTTTAATCATAATTTGAAGGATTTTGTTGTTGTCAAGATAATGATGGATCAGTGGTGTGAGTTGAAACGTTGAAAGTCGATAGGAGAAAGTAAATAAGTCAATGTGAATTGGCCAACTACCAAATACGAAGAAAATAAAATAATGATTGGAGACAGTGTGTGTGAAAAAAAACTTTTTTGCCAAAAAAACTTGTTTGTGGTTTTCATTTGTTTCTTAGATTTTTTTCTACAGACTCCGGAAAGTAAATTAATTTTCTGTCCGTATTTTCTTGGAAGTTGGTTTTGTTTTTTGGCGAAAAAGTTTTTAATTTAAACCTTTTTAGTTGTGGTATGATAGTATCTTGTCACACAAATTCTTATCGAATATTCGAGGGAGTTTTTAGCATATCGTCCATAAACATCACAAGAAGAATATTTATTATAGAAGATAACTCATAAATTAATTTCGATTTTTAAAAGAATTTTGCGAATCGGCCCACAATCGACGAAGAAATCGCGTAAATAACATACAAAAAAATACAGTCGAATTGAAAACCTCCTCCTTTTTTTGAAGTCGGTTAAAAACGATGACAATAAGAATCAATATGAGAACTATATTACGGTTTTAGTACCAACATCCTATAAAGTCTAATAATCAAATGAAAAACGAGAGTAGGAAAGAAAGTGGTTTTCCCATTTCCTTTCTCCGCTCGAAGAATAGATAATGAAACGACCAGGAGGTTGTTAGCCCCAGAGACAATAACAGCAACCGGGACAGAAGTCCTAACAATCCATCTGATGGACATAGTTTTGATAATTCGAAAGGATTTGAATAATATTGCATTTGAGAACGACCACAGCCTGCAGAGTCATCATTTTCCTGCCCTTGTCCCATTCTATTTGGGGTCGGCGCAACACGTTTTGTTCTTCCATTCTCCCCTATCAGACGTCACGGCATCATTTACTACTTCCTCCTTCATATCATTCCTTACGCAATCCATCCATCTTTTCTTTGGCCTTCCTCTCGCTCTCCCTCCATCAACATTCAGATCCATCCACTCTTTTAGTCACATGTAAATCCACAGCCTGCAGAGTAAAAGGTAAATAAATCTCTAAAACTAAAAGCAATTTCGTCGCCATAATCTCCTTTTTGAATTAAACCGGATCATATTCAAAGCGCACCATTTATCCACAAATGCAACCGTCGAAATTCATGCAAAAATATGTCCTGAGCAAAATTGTTTGCAATCAGATCCGACATTCACAATCAATCTGTTTATTGTATCCCGAACGAGCGAGTGTCGCCTAAAATAACAATGGTAGCACACCCTCATCACCCAGGTGTAAGGAACAAGCCCTTTAAAAGAAAAAAAACCTCATCTGCATATCCGATACTACTGCTTTCCTATTAACAACCTTACGTAACGTTAATAAGGTCTTTAACACGCCCAACATAAAAACACACAGTCAATGTCCTTAGTTGCATTCGTGTTCTATCTCTTTCGTGAGCATTGAATTGGAGTGGGACGGGGGAAGGGATTGTGACAAAAAATGATCGCTTGCGCACTGTGGGCTGAATAGTATTTGCATTTTTTTGAAGGTGACGTAAAGCAGACTGCAGAAGTATTATTAACTAGCTTTTGCCAGCGAATTCGCTTGTTATTTTAGAAATTGACAATCAATTCGGGGTGTTGTATTTATTATAATTTAATCATAATTAACACTTGGAAACGGGATATTTACCATGTTTGTTATTTTTATCGAGTTTCCGATATTTCGGCGATGTTGCAAACGCCATGATGCAATTTAATCATGATTCGAAAGACACGTGGCGCTACCTATTATTATATGAACGTTATTTTTATTTCCTTCGGATACAGTAGTTTTTTCACTGTACATCTGACAACGTATAATTTGCAAAATTTCTGGATGATCGGTTCAGTGGTTTAGGCGTGAAAAGGTTACATACAAACATACTTTCGTATTTATAATATTACTAGCTTCCGCCCGCGAATTCGTCCGCGTGGCATAGTTACTTGGGCTAACGCTAACTTTGACCCGCGTGATGATCGAAAAAATATATCTTTCGCTCCATTTCATCCCTTTTTTTTAACTAAAAAAAATTTGACAATAATTTTACTTCCGGAAGTCGGTGACTTTTGTTTGTTTCATCGATATTTTGACTTTTTATATCAGTTTTTTATTTCGGGCTTTTTAGTTACAGTATGATGGTATCTCACATACCATCAGAGCTCGAGAGGAGCTCGTGGCTAAATAATAGCAGCCGCTCGGGTCGATCTTTAGGTTAAGCCGCGCTTGCCTAGGTTGGTCTGTGGATGGGTGACCACCCTGTAACGGGTGGTCACCGAGTTTCCTCCGTGCCTCGAAAAGCACGATAAGCCGTTGGTCCCGGCTGTCATTTGTAGATCTTTGACAGTCGTTACAGGTAGTCAGTGTTCCGAAAGTCTGACAACCAGTCTTACCAAGGGGTATCGTATTACCCAGTATTAACTGGTTGTGGAGGTCAGATAGGCAGTCGCTCCATGTAAAATACTGATATTCAGCTGCATCCGGTTAGACTGGAAGCCGACCCCAACATAGTTGGGAAAAGGCTAGGCAGATGATGATGATGGTATTCCACATCAATTCTTAACGAGTATTAATTTCCCATTGCTACTAAAAATATAAGCATATCACATAAGAAGAAAAAATATGTATTACAGGAGTTAACTGATAAACTACCAAAGCAATGGAAATAAATGGTAACACCTCGGGAGTATTGAGTTCGATTGTAAAAACAATTTTGAAAATCGGCTAAAAATTTACGGAGAAATCGAGTAACCAACATGCAAAAACTATCCAAGAGCTACTATTTGTAAATAGTAAGTTGTTTTTCACAGCACAAAGGGACCACAGACTTCAGTATATGGTTTAAATTTCAACTCGATATCTTCACGCGTTCCTGAGATAAAGGGTCTTGACAGACAGGCAGACGGACGGCCAAAACAGTGATCCAATAAGGGTTCCGTTTTTTCCTTCCGTACGTTTCACTCACGGCTTGACCACTGAAACCAGCGCTGTGCTGTGGGCTCCCATAGCACAGCATCATGCTGAGTGGTGACCTACCTGTCGCAATCACGATGTGCTAGCTATTTTTATCTTGTCCCATGTATGTATTTGTAAATGTTTGTGTTGCTTTGCATGTTTATTTTTGGGATGAAGTTCCTTATCGCGCGTTGCGAAAGGGGGCTAGACGGAAAAATAAGACCAAAAGTTGTAACGACACTTTTTGCTTAAGACCAAAAGTTGTAACGACACTTTTTTCTTTAGTTGTAAGCCGTGCGACATGCGCGTGAAATGCAAGCCAGTTATTTTCATATCGTCTTTCTATTTTGCATTGAAGAGTGTGGTGTCGCGACGATTATTTTTGTCAAGTGTAGGTTTTTTGTACAATAATAACTTCGTTCCATCCGGGTGTACCTTGACACCTCTCAAGTTTTTTTTGTTATTTGTGTGCTCGTCGTAATTTGCGACAAAAATAAATATTTTTTCTTTCTTTCTTTTATTCTTTCGAGGTACGGAACCTAAAAAAACTACCGAATCGAGAACCACAAATGTTAAACCTAGGACGAATAAACTGTTCTATTCGGTACACTTCCACCGCTAAATCGTGAAAGTTAACTGAGAGAAAGGCGTCCTAAAGTACTTACGATAGATTGTTGGTCACAACACAGTGCAGCTTGTAAGCCATATTCTGCAAATCCGGTTTCAAGGTCAGAAGAGGGGTTACGGATCGTCAATTCTTAAAAAAAAAAACTTTATTGTTTGTGGATAGTATCGACTTAAATTTTTCACTGAATTATTTTGAATCTGATGGCGAGAAAGATTTATTTTTGAACACTTTTTTAGTAAAAATCATCCAATTTCTCGGTTTTAGATTTAGCTCAAATTTTGCATATATTTTTTGTTTTTATCAATGCATGGTTAAGCTAAGTGCCGTAAGGCAAGATCCCAAAGATTTTTTATATATTCCCATGATATATATAAAAATACGAAGAGTAAAATGACGTCAACATGGACGTGTGTTTTGATTGTTATAAATATTATGTTACATATGTATAATTAATATCACAACCACTTGATTAGGTACGTATTAAAGCTTGACATTGAAATAGTTTGTTCAAGTGTATGTGTCTTCTAATCCTATATCTAAGAATATCATATCTAGCTTGAGTCGAGACTGTAAATATTTGCTTTAGTAGACACTTCAGTTATATGTACGAACTAACTGTCCTGCGCGGTTTCACCCGCACCTTTAGTTACTGCCCCGCTCCCGTGGGTAGTAGCGTGATGTTGTATAGCCTATGTTACTTCCTGATAATGTAGCTTCCTATTAGTGAAAAAATGGTAAAAATTGGCCCAGTAGTTGCGAGCCTATTCGATACAAACAAACAAATCTTTCCTCTTTTTAATATTGGTATAGATATTACAAAATAAACTAGTGACTGTCTGTCTATCTTTTACCTTTTTCGAAACCACTGAACAGATTTGGATAATATTTGACACTCTTATAGATTACTAGTTGTGCCCAGCGGTTTCCCCCGCTACTCAGTTCCTAAGTATTGTAAATTGATGCTACATACTCTATAGCTGCGCCCCGCGGTTTGATCCACGTAGACCGCGATAAAAGGTTAGTAGGTTCCTCCTTGCATGTACAGACCAAACTGTTGGAATAAACACCACCGTGAATTTCATACAATCCTAGTAGTTTTATTATAAACAATCGCGTTTCCCCATACAAACTTTGCCACCCTGTTCAACCCGCTTTTTTTTTGGGGGTGCGAAATCATCAAATGACTTCCCCCGCTAGCGGGGGGGAGTGTCAGACTTGTACTGACTAAAACCCACCCATGTTCATCCTATTGCCCTTTATGTCCTATCTCTTTCGAACAACCCGCAGCCCCGGCTGTTTAACCCCCTTAGGGGTTAAATTTTGCAAAATCCAGCCTTAGTAAGGACCTACGTCCTAAAAGGATTCCCCATGCAAAATTTGAGACTCCTAACACTTGTAGTTTCGGAGATTTCGTGATGAGTGTGTCTTTGCTTAGTTTAAAAGGAAGTGACTTCCGCTGGCTGTTCGCTTAGATCTGCGGGCAGTGTTCAGCAATAGATAGTCATTCAATAAGAAGGGTTTATATGTATTATATCAGTCTAAGTGGGTGAAACCGCGGTGTGCAGCCAGTTTATACACAGATATGAGTTAAAAAACAGCGAGCAGCAAGCAGAACCTTTGACCAATAATAACTAGTTTCTCAAAGTGTCTTCTAAGACTGCCAACAAGCAAAGGGGCCATTGCCTGCCGGGGTTGCGGGTTTTTCGAAAGAGATAGGACATAAAGGGCAAAAGAAGGAACTTGGGTGGGTTTTAGTCAGTAAAAGACTGAGTCCCCCGCTCCGCCTAGAGCGGAGGAAGTTATTTGATGATTTCTCATTCGTGAAAAAAAAGACCTTACCAACTATATAACATTACCTCCGTCACGTTATATTATATTATAGTTTACACTGTATATCTTATTTTCGTGATTTTATTCAAATTATGCATAAAGAGCAGGTAGGAAACAATAATTATGTTCGTGTTCTCCGCCAGGCAAGGTCGAATCAATCTTAGCTTGTAAGAATCATTTATGATTTATAATATAACATTACACGGCCGTATTATGCTCTTAATTTAATACATTGTCTGTTCTGAATTAATGCTTTGTCATCTTGGTAATTTGATTTGGTCAGGTGATGCTGACGTTTTGGAACAAAAAGTGTACGTTTCCAGTCCACAATCCACATTTTGATGAATCAAAGACCTAGTCGAAAATCCTACTCATCATTAGCTTAACCTTTTCCTAAATTGGTTGGGGTCGGCTTCCAGTCTAACCGGATGCAGCTGAATACCAGTATTTTACATGGAGCGACTGCTTATCTGACCTCCACGATCTATTTAGTATACGATACCCCTTGGTAAGACTGGTTGTCAGACATTCGGGACACTGACTACTGTAACGACTGTCAAAGATCTACAAATGACAGCCGGGACAGCTTAGCATGCTTTCCGAGGCACGGAGGTAACTCAGTATTTAATAGGTGATCCATCCACAGACCAAAGGCTTTACCTGAAGATCGACTCGAACAGATATTATTATTTAGCTTACAAACACACTTCAAAATATCCACGGGAACGAAGTCGCGGGCACTAGCTAGGCAGTTTAATTCTACTAATATTATAAATGCTAATGCTTGTGAGGATGGATGTATGGATGTTTGTTACTCTTTTACATCAAAACGGCTGAACGGATCTTGATGAAATTTGGCCCAGAGGTAGATTATAGTCTGGAATAATACATAGGATACTTTTTTTTCGATCATCACGCGGGCGAAGCCACGGGCGCCAGCTAGTACTTTATATTAAATTGACTAGATGATCTAGCCACGAGCGACTACCGGATGTAGACGACTCGTGGTCGCTCCTAGTAATTTGTTACAATTAATCCGTTGAAGTTTAATAATAAAATAATTACCTATGAGAACCATTTTGTTCATTGTCATTTCATATTAAATTAGCTGCTTTGTTTCGTCTTGGAGTTTTTATTAACTTTCATTTGTGGAGACTTCATTGCACCTTTTGTTGACGTTTTAGAAGTGCCCATGTAGGCCTATGTGAAATAAAAATATTTTGATTTTGATTGCTGGAGTCTGAATGGGATGTTCAGGGGGGTTTAGCTGGCCGTGTCGACGGCGCGTTAGTGTTCCACGCGCGCCTCAAAGAGATGTCAGTAACGCAGAGGGGCCTGCCAGGGCCTCCGCCTGCCGGGGTTGCGGGTTGTTCGAAAGAGATACCGCGGCCCCGGAACGTAAAAGGCAATATAAGGAACATGGGTGGGTTTTAGTCAGTACGTTTGACAATCCCCCCCGCTCTACCCATAGCGGGGGAAGTTATTTGATGATTTCTCATCCGCAAAAAAGGGGGATTTAGCTAGGCAAACTATAATACTAGTATCGACAAAAATGCTTTGTATTAAAATATGCTATCAGCTACCTAAACGGTGGTGCATATACCGGAGCAGAAAAAGGGTATGAAACACATTGAAAGCCACAATCACTTAGTATCCATAGTTGATCAGTCATTTTAAACTCACTGGTTAATAGTCTATTTTTAATACTATCCCGTTTTTTTTCGATCATCACATCATCACGCAGAAGAAGCCGCGGCAGCAAGCTAGTCATGTTATAAAGCCGTGGAAACTTAGACACAACAGAGGGTAGAACAAACCTGCCAATTTATGAGATTCGACTCTGCACTTTAAGTCATTGGGTTTTAAATTCACAAAAGTAGGTTATTGGAAAGGATGCAGCATGTTACTTTAGTTTGTAGGACACCAGGTCAAATAAAGCGCTTCAAATTGAAAAATGGCCACTTCAAGCTGCCCATCTTCATCTCTTCGAAGATTCTTTGCATATTCTAGGTCTTCAGTTTGTCAGTCACAATTAGGCTTGTGGACAATAAGATACGAATCCAAAGGATACAATAGTTTGTTGCGAGTTTTTAACAAGCTCTTATTAATAGCTTCACGAATATCACTCTGTAACCAAATCTTGGAAGTTTAATTTGACCTAGTTCCGGAGTTCTGTTTGACATGAGTTTTTGCATACACGTGTAGTTTGGATGACAATGCATGGCTGGTTAAATTACGTCATTCTAAATCCAATATGGCGGCCTCGCGGAGATGGCAGACTAGTCACTTTTTATGCATTCCCATTAGCGAATCCGCGAGCAAAAACTAGTATTGATAAGTAAATGACTGCAAATAGAGTGATCGAAAAAACACCATTTTTTCCCGTAGTTTCAAAATTTTTTTAGAAAGTTTAGATTTTTTCTTAGTTTTAGTTAAGTTAGGATATTAATTAGTTTATAGGGTTCTATACCTAAAGAAAAAAAAAGGAACCCATATATGGTCACTTAGTTGTCCGTTAGTCTGTTTGTCAAGACCCTTTATCTTCAGAACGCGTGGAGATATTAAGTTGAAATTAAAACCATGTAGGTACTTAAATCTGTGGTTCGCTGGTCTGTGGTGTGATAAGTCTACGCAGTCAAAAGATATGGCCGTTTACGCCGCTAGTTTGTACGGAACCCCCGATGCGAGAGTCCGACTCGCACTTGCCTGTTTATAATGTATCATTAGTGCTAATCACAAAAAAACACAGTTTAAATTACTTGAAAGAGTTTTCCAAAGACAAACATGACGGAATAAAGAAAACGTCACCAAATGACGTAGTAACAAGTTTAATGGAGATATTTTCCACGCACACGACTTCCTTGTTATATACAAGTGTATTGTTCAACCGTTTCCGATGAGTCCAATACTCAGAAAAAGGGTACTGATCAGAAGACGTTCAACTATTTATGCGATGACAGTTTAGTGAGAAGATTCAGTATTTTTTTTTAAGAAAATAAGCATGTCATCCACATAAATTAGAAGAAAAACAATATGTATTTTAGAAGATTAGTCATGAATGGATAAAGTAAGGAATGAGTATATTAGAGGAAGTTTGAAAGTTACAATTGAAAGGGAGTCCTTTGTCTTGGTATGGACATGTAATGAGGAGGGACGAAGCACATGTGACTAAAAGAGTCATGTATCTGAATGTTGTAGGACGGAGAGCGAAAGGAAGGCCAAAGAAAAGATGGATGGATTGTGTAAGGAAAGATATGACGGAGAAATGAGTAAATGATGCCGTGACGTCTGATATGGGGAGAATGGAAGAAGAAAACGTGTTGCGCCGACCCCAAATAGAAAGGGACAAGGGCAGGAAAATGATGACTCATAAACTACCCCAGCAATATAAATAAATTGATATGCTAACATCACAGGAGTATAATATCCTTTATTTAATTTACGTATTTTTTATAATCGATCCCAAAATTGACGAAAAAATCGAGAAGCAACAACATACAAAAAAAATACAGTCGAATTGAGAACCTCCTCCTTTTCTTGTAGTCGGTTAAAAAGAAGATGTCACTCTCACAAGGTCAGTCACTTTTGAAATCCAGACTGATTGTTGGTCAAATACATGCCATATGCAGGTCAGAGATAGTCTTTTGAGGTAAGTTTTACAAACGTTGGAGTGCACCTGACCAGTCAGTAAGCCAGACAATGGATCCAATCGACTATATTGAGAGGAAACTCCTAACAAATCGTGCGGTAACCAAAAGCCCCGTTTTCCACATCAAGTCCTTGACCTAACTGGAAGAGCCTGTTAAGGGATCGAAGAGATCTTGGCTTAAAACTAATGTTGGAAGAATTGTAGATGTTTTTTTTCCGAAGTTTTCAGTGGACGTATTTCTATAGTTTCTAAATATATGAAACTATGTTTCTCTTTCCTGATTTGAAGGTATTTTTTTTACGTTGGTATCAAAGAGTGTGTAGGTACTGATTTTTAGCTTTCCGCCTTGAAAACAGCGAAAAGTCCCATATAAAATTTTGCCCCCTCTTTTAGGGGTTGGGGTAGGGTTGCCAGATAGAGTCTTTCTAATATCGGGATCAATAACCGATTTTTCGGGATTTTAGGGCTTTGGTCAGGAGAAATAGAAAATAATAAGTAAATAACATTAATTAAACATTAAATAGTAAGAAACATCACATAAACATATTTTACATTGCACTCTACAGAATAAGAAAAAAAACAGTAGTAAAATTATCGAACGAATTATTTTTCAGGAGATTATTTGCTTTGTCGGGAGTCGGGAGGACATACAAAAACTCGGGAGAATCCCGCCAATTCCCGGCCGTCTGGCAACCCTAGGTTGGGAGCAGATTTCCGAAAAAAAAATGATGCACCATGTTTTTGTTAGTGACAAATAGTCCGCATACTATTTTTTTGCTTTCTACCTTGAAAATTGTGAAATGCTCCTTACTAACTTCAACCCCCCATTTTAGGGAAGTGGGGGATTAGAAAGAAACAAAAAGTAGCCTATGTCCGTCTCCAGGGTCCCAACTATGTCTCTACAAAAGTTCATCGGCCAGCATTTTTCATACCAGTCCCATAAAATAGGGGGCTAACCTTTTAAACTGCAATGCTTGACGTGGCAACACAGTTCTCTTAGCTTTCAAAAACCTACTTATGTTATATACACGTCAGCACATAAGACTTTATAGGGCAACACTTCAGCTCTGGCGAGGTTTGCGCCAAACGTGGCTGGAGGACTGCCAATCCGCCAGAGAATTGATTTAATAATCTTTCATTTCTCTGCGACAATTCCTGTTTACATCGTTTTTATTTTTTAGTTGATTTTCTTTTGTATTTTGGTGAGTTACTTTGAATTTGTTTGGTTATGGTGATTTAGTTTATGTTCCTTCTTTTGCCCTTTGTGTTCCGGGGCCGCGGTATCTCTTTCGAACAACCCGCAATCCCGGCAGGCACTTGCCTTGGTAGGCCTTTCTGAATGTAGGTATGGTAGGTATGGTAGCGTTACCTTTGAAAGCAAAATCAAAATCAAAAGTCATTTTCTCAAATTAGGCTGATAATCAGCTCTTTTTGAACGTCACATTACAAGAGACAGTCCCACAAAAACGCCCTGCACTTCGCCACTTCCTAGTGTTTTAGCTGGGAAGAAGAAGTGGCAGAACAAACTCCCCAGCAACACATCTGTCTGTCAGGTTAGAAGAACCAGATTTTAGGCTCTTTAGATACTAACCTAGTTATAAACAAGTCTCTAACATAATAATATTCCAAGTTTTCCTCAATAATTCTTGGATTGCGGATTGATAAACAGCTGTTTTTCTTTCGTTCTCAGAATATTGAATTTGACGTGTAAATGATTTAGATTCGTCATTTCTATTTTTTGATTTGGTGTATGTTTGTTCGATTGAGGAATGTGTGTGTTGAGGTTTTAATGTTTTAGTATGACAACCCCTTTTAACGATACTTCTTCCCCGACGCAAAGCCTAGTAAAAGTTATTTAATGATTTCACATCTACAAAAAAGCGGGTACCAGTCTTACCAAGGGGTATCGTATTACCCAGTATTAACTGGGTTGTGGAGGTCAGATAGGCAGTCGCTCCATGTAAAATACTGATATTCAGCTGCATCCGGTTAGACTGGAAGCCGACCCCAACATAGTTGGGAAAAGGCTAGGCAGATGATGACATCTACAAAAAAGCGACAGGAATAACCGACTTCCAAAAAAAAAAACTAAATACTGGAAAATAACTTTACTTCCGGAAGTCGGAGACTTTGTAGGTTTCGTTGACTGTTTTGCCATCGACTTACGAAAGCATATTTAATATGTTGGTTGTTTTTTAAAAAGTAGGTTTAATATTTTTTTAAGTTTTTTATTTCAGCATTTCTAGTTATGGTATAATGATATACTTATCACATATTTTTTATCAAGTATTCATTTTCCATTGTAACTATAGCAGATCATCCATATAGACATAGAGAAAAAAATAGGCGTCTTTAAGTAATCGGTGAACATACATAAAAAAAAATCCGACGAATTCAGAACCTCTTCCTCTTTTTAAAGTCGGTTAAAAATATAAGCCTATAGACAGGCATTATTTAGATCATTATTTTCACTTCAAACGGGATATTTACCATGTTTGTTATTTATTTCGAGTTTCCGATATTTCGAAATCGAAATAAATAACAAACATGGTAAATATTCCGTTTTTTTATTATAGAGAAATATGTATAAAAAATATATGTATGTAAATGAATAAACGAACTTAAGATGTTTAGCAAAATAGTCAAAAAAAACATACCATTGCATGATCAAGTTTTTAAATCTTCATAATATTTCGACACAGTGATTAGATAGGCTTTGATCAGTAGCCCCCTGCCCTCAATCCCTCATGCCACACTGTGTAAATGCACACATTATGTATTGTATTGTACAAATGCAGTACAATGTAGCAGAATACTGCATTCGAATGACGCAACCGTATGTATACATTGACAGGTCGTCGATGCAGCTTCGAATATTTCAGTGGCCCATTTTGTTGTAAATCTTTTATAACTTACCGAGTACATACTATGGAGATTTTCGCATATTAAATAGTATCGTAACAAGAAATTTTGGGAATATAGTAGCACTTTGCTGTAGTACATACATAAATTACCATGGTTTTTAATCAGTACCGTTGTTTAGCTGGTTTTGAAGATTTCTGCCAAATCCTAGTAATATTACAAATGCGAATGTTTGTGAGGATGTATGGATGTTTGTTCTTCTTTCACGTTAAAAGGGCCGAACGGATCTTGACGGAATTTGGCACAGAGGTAGATTATAGTCTGGAATAACACATGGAATACTTTTTTTTGCGATATCACGCACACCTCTGTGCGGCGTAGAACTGAGTTTTGGGCCAAAAAATAGATAGAAAGAATCATATAAATAAAATACAGGAATGACAATATAAAAACCGGGCAAGTGCGAGTCGGACTTGCACACTGAGGGTTCCGAACAAACAACGACATAAACGACCACATTTTTTGACTGCGTAGACTAAGAGATTTGATTTTACAACAACTCCAAGGGGCCCCACAGATATGGTTTTAATTTCAACTCAATAACTTCACGCGTTCTCAAAATACAGGGTCTTGACAGACAGACGGACGACAAAGCGAAACAATAAGGGTTCTGTCTTTTCTTATGAAGTACGGAACCTTAATTACTCATTTCATGTAAAAAAAATGGAACAGTTCCGACATCAGTTAACCGGAAAATAACCAGAGTTAGTGAAGCCATAAGATAAAGCGGAAATGTACCAAGAAATTCCCGCAAGGAAACATGTATTTAAACATTTTTTCTTGGAAAAACACTTCCAACAGAAATAATAGAATTCAACATCTCGTTCCAATAACTGTAGAAATAATGTACAAGACAAGATGAATTCTGTAGTTCTCTTCTGAATAACGGACTGAAATAATGTCGTATCGTGATATTAGAAAACATTGCAAAGGCTGCAGTTTACGATGCTACATGGTTATGAAGAAACAAATGAAGGAAAATTTCCATAGCTCAAGAATGCACCTACTTTAAAAGTTCAAGTTACAAAAACCCAATATACTTCAATCAATAGACAATGAAAATTAACAAACCACAAACATTCAGCTAACCTTTGTTACTTGACATTAGGCAACACCTAAATTAAAGCCTAAATAAAAGCCACACTATTTCGATTCCCAACCCTCGGTTCAGCCTTCGTGGGTTGAAATTCCAACAGCGTAAAATATATTAAGGCATTAATTTAGGTGTTAGTGGAAACTAGTAAGGCGTCGTCCTAGTTGGCAGGGACCGTACGGTGGCGTGATGCGTTCACGTCTTGCGATGAAAATTGTCAATGCAACATAGCCTGAGCTCGCGTTATGACTTGCAAGCTTCAAATAGGGACGCACTGAAGAAACCGGCTAAAACCTACACTCTCCTACTCTGCTCGTGTCCCCCTGACGTAGTCAAAGACCTTTTTGTTCTTATTTCTATATTCACTTATTTAAGTCAAATATTTTAAAAGAATTTAGCAAAGGTTTTGTTTTCGATTTTAAGTTATGTGACTTTTAATGCTTGTAAACGCACCTACGATACAGGAGAAATTCCTAGTGTGGGGCAACGGTTTTTAAACAACAAAAAATAAAACGATCATAATCACCGATTCGAGAAGAAGAAGTATAAACGACTAGCTTTTGCCCACGGCTTCGCTCGCGTTAAATTCGGGGTAATACAGTTCCCCTTTCCTGATTTGGTACCTCCTACCTGCGGTTTTTGAACTTGCACCTTATTGATTTGTAATAGCAAAGCTAAGTTTTCCCTTTTCTTCCCTCTTTCTCCCACATATCCCACTTTAAAAAGAAGCCTATGTCCGTCTCCTGGGTCCCAACTATCTCTGTACCAAAATTCATCAAAATCGGTAAAGCCATTAAGGCGTGAAGAGGTAACAAACAAACAAACTCACTTTCGCTTTTATAATATTAGTAAGGATTGCAGAAATCAAAATTGTCATCAACTTCGTTTACAAAACTAACATAAATAATTCAACTGTCTGCTGACCCCCCGACCTTTCACAAGTACACCTTGGTCTGGTCTAAATATATCGAGCCTGATTCGCCCACGGTGTCTACCTGTGCTTATTGTAGTACCAAGACATTCCGGTAACTACTTGCTGCATAGACCATACTAACTAGGTACCGAAAAAAAAAAATACTTTTTGGAAATAAATAGACATAGAACATAACTTTTTTTGCGGATGGGAAATCATTAAATAACTTCCCCCGCATTGGGCGGACCGAGGGGAGTGTCAGACTTGTACTGTCTAAAACCCACCCATGTTCCTTCTAATGTCGTTTATGTTCCGGGGCCGCGGTATCTCTTTCGATCAACCCCGGCAAGCAGTGGCCCTGGCAGGCCTCTCTGTTTTGCTAGCATCTCTTTGAGGTGTTTGTGGAATTAAAACGCGCCGTCGACACGGCCTGTAGTCAATAGACGGACGGACGGTGACCTACCCGTTTTTTTTAACGTGACCCCATACTAGGAATATCTCCTGTAACGTGGGTGCGTTTACAAACATTTAAACTCACATACACAAACAGCCAGACCCGAAATAACTATCTGCAGGTCATACAAATACTTGTTCCGTGCGGGAATCGAACCCGCGACACGCAGCGCAGCAGTCGATCGCTCAGCCACTGCGCCAACCGTGCCATCAACAAGTTCCAAAGTCATTACAAAGTCACCGTCCACAGACCCGCATCTACGGTGGCCGGGAGTCGTATCGTGGCGCCCGACACGAAAGGTTTTGCGTTTATTCTGTCACACCTTGTATTGAATAAAGTAATGCTCAAAACAACGCATGTCACAACAAGATGGCCGCTTCTAAAAGAACATAGGCGTGTCAAATGCATTCCACATACAATTCCTTTTGAATGCAACTTCTACATAAAATAACTTGGAACAAGCACAAGTGTTAGATGTAGCAACCGAATGCGAAATTGGAAAGAACAAAGAGCTGGGAAAGGCAATTTTAACCTATCACGATCGTTAGAAATATTGGATACAATGTTTATGTATCGGAAGTATATAGATGGAGACAGACGTTAGTACATAACATAGGTGTACTTAATCTGGCAGTTTGAGTACTGTAAGCGACCTACACAATGTCTTTTTTTGAGGGTTCTGTACTTCAAAAGATAAAACAAAACCCTTATTGGATCAGTTTAGAGGAGCTCGTGGCTAAATAAATAGTAGCCGCTCGGGTCGATCTTTAGGTTAAGCCGCGCTTGCCTAGGTTGGTCTGTGGATGGGTGACCACCCGTTACATACCGAGTTTCCTCCGTGCCTCGGAAAGCACGTTAAGCCGTTGGTCCCGGCTGTCATTTGTAGATCTTTGACATTCGTTACAGGTAGTCAGTGTTCCGAAAGTCTGACAACCAGTCTTACCAAGGGGTATCGTATTACCCAGTATTAACTGGGTTGTGGAGGTCAGATAGGCAGTCGCTCCATGTAA
Source organism: Ochropleura plecta (assembly GCA_905475445.1). Taxonomy (NCBI): domain Eukaryota; kingdom Metazoa; phylum Arthropoda; class Insecta; order Lepidoptera; family Noctuidae; genus Ochropleura; species Ochropleura plecta. Next base: position 5,459,222 of record FR997750.1, on the reverse strand, counting down.
AATACTGGTATTCAGCTGCATCCGGTTAGACTGGAAACCGACCCCAACATAGTTGGGAAAAGGCTAGGCAGATGATGATTATTGGATCACTTTGTTGTCAGTCTGTCTGTCAAGCAAGACCCTTTATCTAGGGAACGCGTGGAGGTGTGGAATTGAAATCAAAACCATATACCCAGTTTGTGTACCCTTGGAGCTGTGATGTGATGAAAAATCATCCTTTTAAGTCGCAGTCAAAATAAATGTGGGTGTATTCAATGATTAATCCTTACTAATATTATAAAAGCGAAAGTGAGTTTGTTTGTTACCTCTTCTCGCCTAAATGGCTGAACCGATTTTGATGAATTTTGGTACAGAGATAGTTGAGACCCTGGAGACAAACATAGGCATTTTTTTTCAAATCAGGAAAGGGGAACTGTGTTATCCCGAATTGAACGCGGGCGAAAGCTAGTGATGTATATTTTGCTTGTAGGTTTTACACTTATACTCGTTGTTTTTTTTTAATCTAGGTGAGGCCGTTGTTTCGTACCCGACTACTCTGAGAAGAAATAACCTTCCGTCTTTTCCATTTGAGGTACGGAACAATACCAAGTGAGTTTTTTTTTTAATAACTTTATTCATGAACACCAATACGAGCTAAAACAGCATTATAGCTGGTTATATAGGATGATAGCATGACCACTGTTTCAATTTAAATACTAATTAATCGTCACTTGGACCACCACACATTAAGGGTTAGAATGAAAAATAGGTAAAAGTATAGCAATTAGCAGCAATACGAACAATTAAAATGTCTAACATTATTTATGTGTCTGCGATTACAACACAAAGGTTATGTGAAGAAGGTCTATCAAAAATAAAGACAATAATAATAAATTACTTGACTTGGGTCGCGAGGTTGTCGACATGTTGTATGTGGGCTCAGCGAATATTGTACCGATAACCGTATCTGCCAATGGCTTAATTGCCAAGAGCCTCGACCAACACCTGAGAGCCTCCTCGTTAGACGGCTGGATCAAGAGTTTGATACAGAGAGCGGTACTCCTGGACACGGCTCGTATCGTTACGAGGTTCCTCTCTCTGGCCCTGACTGCCGGTAGCTTGGACCCTGTTCTCAATACCAGTGGGCTACTATTTTTGTATTTTTAAATGTTTTTTGTTTGTTTTTATTTTATATTTAAGAAATATGTTGAATCGAGCACTGCGTAGAGTGAGACTTCTGTTCTCGTGCCACATAACCAAAACATGAACTTCTAAAGTTTAAAATGTATGTTATATTTACTCCATCATTTATCATTGCATGACCATTTTAATAGCGAGTCGTACAAGGAAATTATGTTCATGACCAAGTTATTACTTGTTAGATTTCTAGTAAGGATTATATGAGGAAATTGATTAGCAATGTGTTGAAAACACTTCAAGTCTACGTATATTTTTTAATGGGTGTTTTAAAAACGGGTGTTAAAGTTATCTTGGTTGAGAAAAATAAAATACATTTATAAGGAAACGATTTTTTTTTGTGATTCTTATAGGTTTTATATACAAATTACTCGGCATTTTTATAGGATACTCTACATCAATAACTGTCAGTGGAGGGAATGCCAGACCTTAGAGGGATTCGCCAGGCTAAAAACATTAATTCGTTTTTAAGATATAGAACTTTTTCGTCAAACTGCAGTAGCAACTTTGTTCCTCATTAACATATTATGTAAAACAAATTTAACTTTGTTGTTGAGTGTAAGTTTACATTATAAATGAGCATTACAAATACACTACTGGAAAAAATTAAGGGATCAAATAAGAAATTCAAAGTTTTGGTAAATTTTTAACAGAAACTTGATCCGTAACTTCGAGAGAAATGATCGTACGGAAAATAAAAAAACAGGAAATTGTAGCTCCAAGTGTCGGATTTTTGGTTGCGGGGATTTTGACAGTCAAAGACAAAAAGATCCTCTTCCATTTGAAGATCGATATCTCGGCGAGAAGTGGACGTATCAAGGTGATTAAAAAAGAAAATTTGCTTCAATTCTTCAATTTTTTTTTAATGATCTACAGTGATCATTAAAATAAACTAAAAAAAAGTTTTGTTTTGTCGCTGATTTTTATAAGATTACTCAAAAACTGCGGAGGCTTCAAAATTTTAAGTTCTAACCCAAAAACCAGACACTTGGGAGCTACAATTTCCTCTTTTTAGATTTCCCGTACGACCATTTGTCTTGAAGTTACGGCCTGTTGAAAATTTACTTTTTTTTTACTTGTTTTTTTTTAACCCTTAATTTTTTCAGTAGTGTATATTGTTTAGTACTACGACACCCTATCATTGCAGGCACGATTCCTAAGATGAATGCTGTCACTGGTCCCTGTTAATTCTGCTATCTGCATTATTATTAACATTTTCTTTGCCCATCTTAATTTGACCACGAATCAAAACTTCACCATCAGAATCCACATCAACATCTCACCAAAACGTCGTAATAACCGTATCAATAAAGGTTCTGAGTTATATTTTTATCTGGGCAGGTAGTCCGACCTTGGAAGCACCGTCGCGAACCGTCTGTACTGACCATACAACTTCTTTTATTAACTTCTACAAGCGTGACATGGTTTATAATAACTTGAATTGGTTTGATATTGGCATGTCAGCGTTTTGTGTGAGCTCCAAATATTTGAATAGAATAGAATAGAATATACTTTATTGCACACCAAAATCTAAAAACAAAACTGTTATACAAAAATATGTTAAATCTATGGTTACAATGGCGGTCTTATCGCTAATAGCGATATCTTCCAGACAACCTTTGGATGGACTGTTCGAATATAAAAATACAACGAGGGGTAGTCAATGGTGTACCTACAGCTAATACTACACAAACAATTAAAATAAAGTTATTTATTCAAAATATATAAATACATAAATAAATACACATAATCTATTTATTTATCTTTTTTTTTTATTTTGAATGTAAGCCACTTGGTGATAAGTGAAAGCTACCAGTAGCTTCTAGAATTTGTGGCGGCTACAAGTGATTCTTATAGTGGTAATGGATGTCTAGGCAAGCCTGCTTCATCCTACGCCATTAGGTAATCATATCCTTACTAATATTATAAAAGCGAAAGTGAGTTTGTTTGTTTGTTACGTCTTCGCGCCTAAATGGCCAAACCGATTTTGATGAATTTTGGTACAGAGATAGTTGGGACCCTAGAGACGGACATAGGCTAATTATAAAAAAAGTGAGATTCGAGGAGAAAGAGGGAAGAGAAAGATATATTTTTTTCGACCATCACGCGGGGTAAAGTTAGCGTTAGCCCAAAGTAACTATGCCACGCGGACGAAGTCGCGGGCGGAAGCTAATTTATTATAAAAAAAAGTCCGTGGATGGGTGACCACCCGTTACACACCCGAGTTTCCTTCGTGCCTCAGAAAGCAGTAAAATAAAAATAAACATGCAAAGCATCACAAACATTTATAAATACAATATAGGGCAAAATAAAAAAATTGCTTGCACGTCGTGACTGCGGCAGGTAGGTCACCACTCAGCATGATGACAGCATCATGCTGAGTGGTGACCTACCTGCCGCAGCAGCCTGCTGTAGCGCTGTGCTGTGAGCTCCCATAGCACAGGCTATGGGAGCTCACAGCACAGCGCTGGTTTTCAGTGGTCAACCCAAACAAATATTCAAACAACTAGCTTTTGCCCGCGGCTTCACTCGCGTTAAATTCGGGGTAACACAGTTCCCCTTTTCTGATTAACCTGCAACCTGTAGTTTTGCTCTAGCGCCTTATTTATTGTAATAGCAATGCTAAGTTTTTTTCTTCCCTCTTTCTCCCTCATAACTCAATCCTTTTAAAAAAATAATAATTATAAATTTCATCAAAATCGGTTTAGCCATTTAGGCGTGAAGACGTAACAAACAAACAATCTCACTTTCGCTTTTATAATATTAGTAAGGATTCAAAAAAATCATATTTTCTTTTATGACCTAAGCACAAATGCCATTCAAACTGTTTGTAACTTAACTTCTAATAAACGATTGTTTCTTTCATTATTCGGTAACATACAGATACAGGCAATTCTTCATACAAATGTCTCACAAATGATGACTCAGGCTTGTGTCATGGGCTTGGGCATATTACTGTCAAATAAGCAAATGATTGTATCGTTTCCGTGTTATTGCAAAATTGTATGAATTGAGAGTTTCTAGAGACTATCCTGTTTAGAAAGAACTAGTTCATGCCCGCGGTGTTTCTCGATTTGAATTCGATAATCGTCCCAAGGGGTCGTTTTCTTGGGATGAAAGTATTCTATTTGTTAATCCAGGTTATCTATCCGTACTAATATTATAAATGCGAAAGTAACTCTGTCTGTCTGTCTGTCTCTTCTTCACGCCTAAACCACTGAAATATAGTCTGGGACCCGAGAAAGGACATAGGATAGGTAAGGTAAGGATAGGTTTTCATCCCGGAAATCCCCCGGGAACGGGAACTATTAATCCACTCGGAAGAACTAGCGGGCAAAAGCTAGTAATATATAAACGTGTGCCAAATTAAATTTGTCACACGTTTGATATTTTTTGTGTGGTTGAGTTACAATCATACATACACCGTCACAAACTGCTGCGCCCCGCGGTTTCACCCGAGTAGACCGGGATAAAAAGTGACCTATTTGTTGATCCAGATCAAAAACTGCTTCTGTGCTAAATTCATCCAAATCTGTTCCGTAGTTTTTGAGTGAAAGGGTAACAAACATCCACCAGCCAGCGGCTGCTTGACTAGCAAGCGGCGTCGTTAACTTAATGATCAGTTATTATTTATTTATTAAAACTTTATGCACAAGTAAAAACTGTACAAAGGCATATTTAATGCCTTAGGCATTTTCTACCAGTCTACCATAGGGTGATGCAGAGACAAAACACAGTAGGTGCGATAACAGAAAAAAAGGATATTAGAAAATAAATATCTTGCAGGGTCGTTTCAATATTCATTAGTAAAAGAATTTTCGAAATCAGATTAGTTGTTCCAGAGATTACCCCTACAAACTTACAATTAATTAACATCTTAAAAATTTTGTCTCGTGTTGATTGCTGATATTTGATGTAAGCCATCAACCATAAACACGGCCAGAAAACGAAGAAGATTGAACAACGGGTTTTTTTTATTGATTGATATAATCAACAAATAACTTCCCCCGCTCTGGGAGGAGGGGAGTGTCAAACTTTCACCGACTAATACCCACCCATGTTCCTTCTTTTGCCGTTTGTGTTCTAACAACCCGCAACCCCGGCAGGGGTAGATGATTATGCTTGGGTTAGGATTAAGGGTTACTTAAAAATAAAATCTTCGTCTAATTGCTAAAATTACCAGAAATTTGTATTCACCAAACAAAATAACAATAATTCATAATGAACTTGGTAATTGACAGTCGTTCACCCAACGACACATCAAGCTATACATATCCAGTATAACAGTACCTCGCTTTGTATAGAATTCCCAAACAATGAGAGAGCCGCTTAAACTGGTTACGTATTGCTTGATTGGTAGCCGTGTGCACTTCACATCGTTAGGTTGGTACTGCAATAAGTGACTAATCTCCTTAGGACCCGCTCCATTGCGCTCATTGGTATACTGCGGTTACTATGGCTTCGTAAGTTGGCGGCTTGATTTCCTAGGTTAACTAGTATACTGGGTGATTATTAGGGTTCCGTACCTCAAAAGGGATACCCATATAGTTTTTTTTTTTTTTTGTATGGCATCTCGCAGTTCGACCTGGGAGGTCGTTTACTGCTTAACCAGACAATCCCTGTGGATGCCTTGAAGTTAAGGCCTCCAGCCAGGGGCAAAAATCTTATATACTCGACTTAGGTCGTCGCTGGGTGAAAACAGCAAAGGGACAGGCTGGATCTGAGTTCCATTATTTGGGGGATTTTGTGTTACTGGCTCAGCGTCGCGGGCTGGCTCTAGCAAAGAGACGGGGGGGGGGGGGGTTGGCTTTTAATTTTACGTCGCGGCGGTCCTCGGCGGCGAGGGCGGAAAGAGATATTGTCGTCCGTCTGTCTGTCTTTCAAGAGTACTCGGAAACGCGTGAAGGTATCGAGTTGAAATTAAAACCATATAATCAAGTCTGTGGTCCCTTGGAGCCAAAGACTGTAATTATATTCTCTATGCTTGGAGCTATGAAAAGATCAATGGAAACTTTGTACGGGACCCTCGGTGCGTGAGTCCGACTCGCATTTATGGTTCCGCACTTCGATAAGGAAACACGGAATCCTTTCAGGTTCGCTTTGTTGTCAGTCTGTATGTCAGAGCCACGTTAACGCGTGGAATAATCCCTGAAGTCTACGCACTTAAAAGATATAGATAGCCGTTTATGTTGCAAGTTTGTTTTTAAATGTTGGTAATATTAAGGGCTTGTACGCACTTATGCAAATGAACAACTTTTATTATAGGACTTTAAGTGAAATCACGTAAAAATATCAGCTCCGTGCATTTTTAGTCTAGAAATTTTTTTAAGTTTTTCATAACATCATCGATGACTAACGAATCTACATTACACACCATAATGTAAACATCTATTACCGAAAGAAATGTATGTTTTCTTTGTATCTTTTCCATCTTCTGTAAGTTCTTATCTTTTTGATTTTGGTCTAATTATAACTAGTTTATTCATTTGATCACATAATTACATTTTTTTAAAATATATCTTAATAAAAACATAGAAGAAAAAAAACATTAAAAAATATAAAAATAATGTTATAAGATTAGGATTCAGCTAAATAAAATATTGTAGTTAAAAAACACCCCTTGCAGTGTCATTTTATTTCTTGTATTTAATACCCATAACGCCTTTACGAGTCCCCCATATTTGTTTTTGAATGACGTCACATAGCTAACCACGCAAGCATGCATCCAAACTAATAATGTATGTCGACATTTTAGCTTAATCTCAAACCTAGACACTGGGTCAAATTTATCTTATAAGATTTTTTATTTAGTTACAGGCAAAGTTAATAAAATCGATTTTGTTTCCACAATATCTTTAACGTTTGAAAAGAAGCCATATTAATTTATGATAAAACTGACTTTTGACCTTTATGTTCCGGGGCCACGGTATCTCTTTCGAACAACCCGCAACCCCGGCAAGCAGTGGCTCTGGATGGATCCACAGATCAGCGTCTACGGTGGCCGGGAGTTGTCTCGCAGCACCCGACACCCGAAACGTCTCCCGCGGCGGCTGGGTTGCTTTTATTTGCAATACTAACAAGAATCCAGGATGTAATTATCTTTGATGCGATTTCCTGCATCAAACTATCAAAGTAGTCGATCATACGAATCCGTATGTTTCCTTTCGATACCCAAAATACATGTGATGAATTAATGTGTCATCTTGGCTTTATTACAACCGAATGTTGTTTTATTTTTAGACAACGAACCACACTTGGTTCTCTCAGATGGTCTTGCCTATCGTCGACATTATAAGTACCTATATGATGTAGCATTATTAATATGACTCACGTTTTGCTTGTTACACTATTTGGTGCGTGTTGAATCCAGTAATTATTCCGAAGTTAAAAACTATCTGTGAGGCATATGTAATGCCGGGGTTGCGGGTTGTTCGAAAGAGATACCGCGGCCCCGGAACGTAAAGGACAATAGAAGGAACATGGGTGGGTTTTAGTCAGTAAGAGTCTGACACTCCCCCCCCGCTCCGCCCAGAGCAGGGGAAGTTATTTGATGATTTCCCACCCTAAAAAAAAGGCATATTTAATCCAAATCTGTTCAGCAGTTTTTACTTAATAGAGTTACAAACATCGATACACTTTCATAAACTTTCGCATTTATAATATTAGTGAGAAGAGATGCTTTGTCTTTGGATTGTTTTTAGTTTTATTCCGACACTAGCTTCCGCCCGCGACTTCGTCCGCGTGTATAGTTACTTTAGGCTAACTTTAACCCGCGTGATGATCGAAAAAAAAATCTTTCTCCTCCTTTTCTTCCCTCTTTCTCCCCCTTTTCTCACTTTTTTTAGCCTACGTCCGTCTCCAGGTTCCCAATCTCTGAACCAAAATTCATCAAAATCGGTTTGGCCATTTAGGCGTCAAGATGTAACAAACAAAAAAACAAACTCACTTTTGCATTTGGGATTAGTGCCCGGTTGATGGCAATAGGCTCGCCCCTATTACATGAAACTTTTTTGACGACACCGTTGGCGCAGTGGCTGAGCGTACGACTGCTGCGGTGCGTGTCGCGGGTTCGATTCCCGCACGGAACAAATATTTGTATGACCTACAGATAGATGTTTCGGGTCTGGCTGTTTGTGTATGTGAGTTTAAATGTAAACGCACCCACGATATAGGAAAATTTCCTAGTGTGGGGCAACGTTTTTATAAAAAAAAAAAACTTAAACTTTACTGGCGTAGTACCTACGCTTCTGCCTAACTTCAGGGGATTACAATCGTGATATTATTATATAATCCTCTTCCGAAATTTCATTGAAAATCTCCAGAGATTTGGCCAAGCACTGCACCAGCAGAAAACTATAAATCTTTGATATTAAAATGAAATTTCTAAAAAGTGAAACCTACTAAGTACTGGCATGCAAATGTAGGTCACAGTTGAATGCCGGCTTGCGTTGCGTCTCATTGCACTGTGGTGCATAGCTATTAACAACAATACTTACTACTATTTCATTATTACTGCAGTAGGCAGGGATTTTTAATGCGCTTTATACCCAACTAGCTGGCGTCCGCGGCTTCGCCCGCGTTATGATCGAAAAAAAAAGTATCCCATGTGTTATTCCAGACTATTATCTACAACTGTGCCAAATTTCATCAAGATCCGTTCAGCCGTTTTGACGTAAAAGAGTAACATAAATCCATACATTCTCACAAACATTCGAATTTTTATAATATTAGTAAGGATTTATCTTCTACAATACAAAATGTTTTCTTCTAATGTATTTGAACGATTTGTGAGTTGGTTTGTTTGTTACGGCTTCACGCCTAAATAGCCAAACCGATTTTGATGAATTTTGGTACAGAGATACTTGGGACCCTGGAGACGGACATAGGCTATTTTTTTTATTGAGAAATGAGGGAGAAAGAGGGATGAAAGGGGAAAATTTAGTTTTGCTATTACAATCAATAAGGCGTTAGGGCAAAATGTACAGGAAGCAGTTACCTGCCAATCAAGAAAGGGGAACTGTGTTACTCCGAATTTAACGCGAGCGAAGCCGCGGACAAATGCTAGTCAAATCATAAAATCTTTCATAATTGTCTTGTAGTAAGATTTTACTCGACAATAGACAAATCGACATAGAACTTGTTGTTCCATGTCGATTTCTGAAATGATCGAATCAAATCAGTCGTTACGTCAGTCGCTATATTGTTTAAGATGCTTGATAAATTAGATACTTCGGGAAAATGGGACTTTCCTTGTGTAAAGGTTACTCTAATATTAGAAATATAAGATTACTCCTGTAACCTCCGAAAAGTTAGGGAACGTGTACCTTATAATACACCCACACACATTTCGCCATTCATATTTTAAGGCGACATTAACTGCGTCTAACCGTGACAGTAGTCAGCCATACACTGCCGCCCGTCGCCCGCTAGAGCCCCGCTTCAAGATTATTTGAAAAAACCGGCCAAGAGCGTGTCGGGCCGCGCTCAGTGTAGGGTTCCGTAGTTTCCCGTCCGTCACAATAAGTGTTCCCACTTATGAGTTTAAAGGTGGAGGAGCGTGCAATGTTGCACGTTCCGCGGTAGGCGCTCCAACAGTTTTTGTACAAAAAAGACAAAAAGTTGTACAAAATACAACTTTTTGTCTTTTTTGTACAAAAACTGTTGTGTCAATCAAGTTCAAAATGATTTTCCTAGAAAGTCCTTATAAAGTTCTACTTTTCAGATTTTTTTCATATTTTCTAAACTTATGGTTCAAAAGTTAGAGGGGGGGGACACATTGTTTTTTACTTTTGGAGCGATTATTTCCGAAATTATTGACATTATCAAAAAATGATTTTAGTAAACCCCTATTCATTTTTAAATACCTTTCCAACAATATATCACACGTTAGGTTTGAAATAAAAAAAAACACTTCCCACTTTACATATAGGGTGGCTACCCTAATAAAACATTTTTTTCCAATTTTTATTTTACCACTTTGTCGGCGTGATTGATATACACATTGGTACCAAATTTCAGCTTTCTAGTGCTAACGGTCACAGAGATTAAGCGAGGACGGACGGACGGACGGACGGACAGACAGACATAGCGAAACTATAAGGGTTCCTAGTTGACTACGGAACCCTAAAAACAACCCACCTTGATTTATCAAACACAATACAAATAAAAGCCGTATACTAAAATATGGGTCATTAAATTGTCTTTGATATGATTAAAGTTTCATGTAAATACGCCCCATAGTTTTTGCGTGATTATCGTTTTTTTGTCCACGTTAGACAATACTTTACAAATTAATTACACTATGTTATCCTTACTAATATTATAAAAGCGAAAGTGAGTTTGTTTGTTTGTTTGTTTGTTTGTTTGTTTGTTACCTCTTCACGCTTTAATGGGTAAACCGATTTTGATGAATTTTGGTACAGAGATAGTTGGGAACCAGGAGACGGACATAGTCTAATTTTTATTTAAAAAAAGTTGGATATGAGGGAGAACGAGGGAAGAAAAGGGAAAAATTAGCGTTGCTATTACAAATCAATCAGGCGCAAGAGCAAAAACTACAGGTCTGCTTGGTGTGTTATACCGAATTTAACGCGAGCGAAGCCGCGGGCGAAAGCTAGTTAAAATATAATTTCACATTTTCACATATCAATTTATGAATAAAATTGTCTAGTATAACATATATATTTTTTTTTCAAAGAAACAAGACTACAAGTTTAGACGTGATGTTCAATATAAAATCATTAAAAGTCGTTTATCTGCGCCTTAAGTTCCATGTCGTGGCGAGCCAATTGCTATTAACCGGGCACAAATTCTCCGTGGCTACTTAGAAATCCCTGATTGAAGAAGGCATTCACACTTTACCACTCGGAAATCGAACCCAGGACACGCACATTCAGCAGTCGCTCTTACAACGAGGCAGTATAAAAAAAGAAAATAAGGGCAGTATTAGGAAACTAATATCACTCGTGAAGGTGCCAGAACCTAGAACGTAACAAAAAAAGTCTGATCCGTCAAAAAACTATTCCGAAGAAAGTTTCTGTTACGAAATTCTTCTATTTTAACGTTAATATTTTGTTAATTACTCGCGTTCACACGCGTCGCGTCACAAATAACAAGCAGTTTTTCAAGTACCGTACACAAACCAACACAAGTCAACCAACTGTCAAACGTGATTTTAACGAGCAGATGGTCTTAAGATAAGGTATACAATGTCTTGAGACCATCTTAGCGATAGAACCGATATTTTAATTATGATCTCACTTGAAAATCGAGTCGCAAACCGGAATTCAATATTTGTATTATTTATAATATCGATATCTCAAATCCGGTCTCACGACCGGGGTTCAGGAGTGAGATATGTTTCTAAATACTGCACTAAAAGGCTATATCGGTTATATTTCTGGATGTAGGTAAAAGACCTTCAGATATTCGGAGACTGTTCGTCTGTCTCATTTTATCTATTCCGTCTACAGTCAATCTTCACAGTTTGTGAATGCTATAAGCATTAAGAGCTCTATTTTCTGCTATTTCTGTATCATACCATTCTTGTAATAAATTGCTATAATTATCATTTAAATTCCTGGCCGGTTTAAGTCAGTGTCAATTTGGTTATGGTGAAAAATGCGCCCGAACCAAATCGAGAAATGTATGTTAATAGTTTTGGGTGCCATTTAAATTCTATAAAGTTTTCAATTTGTGACGGCACGGTTGACGCAGTGGCTGAGCGATTGACTGCTGCGCTGCGTGTCGCGGGTTCAATCCTCGCACGGAACAAATATTTGTATGATTTACATGTAGTTGTTTCAAGGTCTGGCTGTTTGTGTATGTGAGTTTAAATGTTTGTGAACGCACCCACGATACAGGAGAAATTCCTAGTGTGGGGCGACGTTTCTTTTTTTTTTAAACTATAATTATTCAGCCAGCTCGTTTGATGGGAAAATTGGAAGATACTAAAAAAGTTTTTAACTAAGTTTTTTTTTCTCCCTTTTTGGTTATTAAATAAGAGTTTTGAAACCGGTATTTCTTTAATCCGTTTTTTTGGGGGGGGGGGGAAGATCAAAGTCATTTTTATGTCTTTATAAATTGACATTATCTTTTGTAATGGCATCAAATAAGTCTAGACTGAACGTAAGACCGACCTGTTTCTCAGACCACGATACAAAATGAGTCATTTGCATCGTAAGCGCAAACGTTCATGGGAACAAAGTAACCTGTACAGTCTTCGTTCCTAGAAACACTTTTATTGCGCTTAATAGCACAATTTAGTTGTGCAGAAAAAACCACGTGTGCTTAATAGAAGAAAATCGTACGAAATTTTATGTTTAAATGTACTTATCGTATGTGCGAAAGGTAAATGATAATTATGTGTGGTTGGATCATATTTACTGAAATATTGTGAGGATGGATGGATGTATGGATGTTAGTTACTCTTTCACGTCAAAACGGCTGAAAGGATCTTGAAGAAATTTGCCACAGAGGTAGATTATGGTCTGGAATAACATATATATAGGATACTTTTTTTTCGATATGACGCGGGCGAAGCCGCGGGTGCAATAAAACGCATGAATTATCGCTTGAAACATTCATAATGATACATAAACATGTCAACTACACAACCAAATGCTCCATTTTACTAATCATTGCTTCTCGAGTAACTCTAAAACAAAAGAATAAATGATGGTCGAAGGTCGACAGTGATGAAGGGGTCCTATTTTGATTTGAGTAATTTATAACCTGGCCCTAAACTACAAATTGTAAAAAAAAATAAGAAGAAGGCTCCCCTGGCGCTATCAGCTTAAAGGGAGTCAAAAAGATACCGCAGCCCCGAAACACAAAGGGCAAAAGAAGGAACATGGATAGGTTTTAAGCAGTAACAGTCTGACACTCCCTTCCGCTTCCCAACCGAAAAGTAAAAGTTTAATAATAAATATAAAAATAATAAATATCTTGGGACAACTCACACACGGCTATCTGATCCCAAGCTAAGCAGAGCTTGTGTTATGGTAACCAGACAACTGATATACATACTTATATAATTTATAAATACATACATATTATAGATAAATCACACCCAGACACAGAACAAACAATCATGCTCATCACACAAAGTTTGTCCTGGGTGGGAATCGAACCCACGACCTCCGGCTCAGCAGTCAGGGCCACTAACCACTAGACCAACAGGCCCGTCCAGGCCGATCATGTAAACGACGTTGCATTTGGGGACCACTAGGTAGACTGCTTCCTACAAGCGAGATCCTATGAGATATACACAGAGAACGATATATGGTCAGGGGTAACAAATAGAAAAAAAAAACAACAAGAAGAGTTATAAATGTTTAGTCCAGTATATAATCTCTGCAAAGACAAACATCTTCGAAAAGCTAACAATACAGGCTGGCAAGACTTTTTGCTGAGCGCATTCCACGTCTGGTGAAATGTCCACATTCCTCCCTTTTCTGACGAAGTAGGTATTTTAAATTCAATTGATTTAAACCCTTATATGAGAGCGTTGATTCGGTTAACGTTTTGTATGTGAAACGAGTTTTTGAAAGATTTTACAATGTCAACTTATGTTTGACCGAAAACCTCCAATTTGTTAGCTAGATCAAATTGAATGCGTAAGATGGACAACGTTGTGTTGTGGGGCAATTTAGAAGACTCGTATACTCAGCAGTGAACTGCGACAGGTTGATGACCGTTTTTTCACTGAAGTATTTAGGGATCTCTTCCTCGATTTATACAGCCAGTTCTGGTTGTTATATACAACACTACTATAATCACTAGTACTAGCAATAGTAATAACAATCTTAGTTCTGTATATTAGTAAAATCGGGAACAGGGTCCTAGCTACCGCTGGTCAGGACTCCAGAGAGGAAGCTCCGAAAGATACGACCCGTATCATACCGCTTCCTGTCAAATCAAACCCTTGATCCAACTGCCTAATGAAATTCTCCTGTCTTGAAGTTCATGGGAATTACGCCATTGACTGAATCTAGACCACACATGTCAACAACCTCGCTAGCCAAGTCAATATCCACGTAAGCCATTATTTTACATTACAACCAAAAGAGTAACATTTATAAATGGAACGATTCAAACGAACGCTTTTTTATGGCTATTACAAAAGGCATTTTAGACATACATTAATGTCTTCTAGATTGCTTTGATAGACCTCATCTTCAGGAAGCTATGGATGATGAAGTTGTTAGCATCATACAATACATACTCAAGTGGTAGACTACTATTTTATATTATTTTTAAATGTTGATTTTAAAGAAATACGTGAAATTATACAAAATATGTGTTAAATTAAATAAACCAAACAGTAATTTATTGTTTAATAGTCACTTCCATATTGTCTTGTATAAGATCTCCTAATTTGTTTCAAGAGGTGTTTCATAAGGCAAAAGTGATAATAAAATTAAATGCTTAAATAGTTAAACTGAGTGATAAATGCGCCATCTTTTCATTTCACTGTTGTTTTAGTTCTGCCAAGGACTTTCACTAAGTAGTGAGTTACTAAAATCGACCAGCGTTTGACAAAATTAATTCCACAACTGCCATTTGTCTCCACAACGGCAACAGCCATTTATTATGGAAGCCTTTACATTTCAAAAGGACCTGTCAAACTAGTTCGTTTGATCGACACTCCGATGATATGCCTATAAGCCCTTAATGTGTAACAACAGTTTATTGAAATGACTCAACAAATACCGCTTTGAAGTCTATTCTTCACAAAGAACGTCCATCTGTATAAATAATATAGTGTAAACACTTGTTCACTTTGTTTAAATTGTGTTTATGACAGAAATCTTTGGCTAAATTACCGATTTCTTTTCTAAAACTATTTAAAACATAAGCTGCCAAGGACAGTTGTTGTATAACAGGCTGGTGTCCGCAACTCGACGTTTACCATCATCATCATCTTCTTGCCCTAGCCCCATTCTATTTGGGGTCGGCGCAACATGTTTTTTTCTTCCATTCTCCCCTGTCAGACGTCATGGCATCATTTACTCCTTTAAATCATTCCATACACAATCCATCCATCTTTTCTTAGGCCTTATTTTGTTAGTTTTTTGCTTACAGGTGAGAATATCAATCGATCCACCCCACCTCCTCGAGAAAGGCTAGGATAACGCGGTAGCCTCAAAACGAGGTGGGGAAGATGCTTTGGGCTGATCGCTATCAAGACACCTTTACCACCTGACACAGCTGTCAGCGTTGATTTCATTGACAGGTCTTGAGCGAGGTTCTGATCAAGTTCTATTTCATTAGTATCATCAGCCCGGAATCACCCAGTGCTGCGCCTTCCCATTTCTTCTGCCACATTTCCCGGTTCTGTGTGTCGCTATTCCAGGTGTTTCCCGAGAGTTTTGATGAGATCGTCGACGAAATGAGCTTCAACGGCCTCGATTTCTTTCATTGATATAAGTTGCCTATTTACTGGTAGCTGAAGGATTTGACTCATATATTTGATTAGATATTGTAAACGCACCCACGATACAGGAGAAATTACAAGTGTGGGGCAAAGTTAAAAAAAAATGGGGTAACGAAAAGAAGACCTCTATCTTGCACCGATCTGAAGACCAAAACAACCTTGGCAGGTTTTTATATAAATGCTAGCTCTGCATCATCTGATTCTCAGCCCTACGGAATAATATAAATACAAAATTATATTACAAATCGGTAAAGCCGTTTCAGAGGAGTACGGCAACTAAAGCAGTGACACGAGAATTTTATATGTATATATAAGATTTGTGAGGATAAAACAAACGGCTTAGAGACAACAGGCGCTATCATCCATCTGATTGAAGGACCGATGGCCGTTGGGACAAACCAGTCTTTATGTGAGGACTGCGAATCGGGTAAGGTAGGGATATAGACCCTATACATATAAATGGAATAAGCGACAAGTTGCGACGAATGTTAGAAGAATAAAGGAAGGCTGAAGAAAAGCTTTGATATGGTTTGAAACAGAGCAAATAAGTACTAAGAAGACGGCAAATTGATTTCTAGAGGAAGAAACACGGTTCGCCATCCCAAAAAAGTATAGGATAGGGCGTAATGTTTTTTACCGACTTAAATAATGCAGTATGTCATCTAAATAAACCATGCAATAGAATTTAAGTCCGTTTGTTACGAAGAAACTCCCGAAAAACAAAATAGCATTTCCAAAATCAATCTAGTTAAAGGTAGGTTCAAAATCAGGATTTAGCCACTATGTATGAGTGATATTTGTGAAAAGGCACAAAGGATCACCAATTCCAGGACTGTTTCTCACAGATTCCGGAAACAAGAGCTTTTAACCATGTTTTCTGGTTAAAATCTACCTTTACGCAGATAAAATTGGACAACTTTACAACAAGGTACGCCGAAGTTTCCAATAACCGTTCGTTTACGATTAATCGAGAACAGTGTTCAATAGGAACAAACGCGTATGAGTGTATAAGTTAATCATAGATCGCATCGATCTTTACATGTCTTTTATAGCAGTAACAGCATCGCAATCGGGGACAAGGCCTTTCGTTGCCCGTTTTCCAACTAGCAAGACTGTGTGTTCGATATTATTGTCTGTCTCATTCAAACTGTGTGTGTTAGGACACTGTTTTGGATGCGTGTATAGTTGCGTGTGCAGGGCATAGCAGTTTGTTAACAATATTTGTATATAATATTCATATATTAGCATGTTATTTAGGTTTGACGCTTATTAACTTCATTAGGCTATTATC
The DNA here is from genome assembly GCA_905475445.1 of Ochropleura plecta. Lineage (NCBI taxonomy): Eukaryota > Metazoa > Arthropoda > Insecta > Lepidoptera > Noctuidae > Ochropleura > Ochropleura plecta. Next base: position 5,442,318 of record FR997750.1, on the reverse strand, counting down.
TAGAAAATATATGAGTAAATAACACAATGAGCATTATTTAATTTCGTACTTTTCCTACATGTGTTGTGTGTGTGTTTTCATACACTTTTCAGACATGTGTGTCTTTCTTCGGTTTGAGGTGTATTTATTCATATTCATTACTAGGTACATTATTCACAAACAATAAAAGTATGTATAAGTCCCATAAAGGGAAAAACAATTCCAGAGCGTCAAAAAAAAACCATATCGCTGTCAATAGGTAGGCTGGCAGCATTACGACGGTTGATGGCAATGCCGATTCTTTAGCCAAAATAAAGCCAGGTCACGAGAAGAATCGACCAACCGCTTGGCGATATCCTAAAAACTAGGTTACCACTCGGACCCCATGGTCCTAGTGTCAATCCCAAACGGCTCAAACACATATTTAAGGTTTAATGAAAAGATTATTGAATACAAAGGAGTTTCATACTTCATTTTTCATCTCATAATGAACTAGTACTGCTAGTGACTATGATGCTAGTGGGAGTAAAAACGAATGCGAATTTTATAATAAATGCCTGAAGTACACTTTTTCAATGCGTACAATAAACAAACGATCATTTATTGTCGAAAAACGTTGACCACTGACCAGACCGGAGCGATAAAAATCTCGCGAACCATAACGACTGATGAATCAGCATTTAAATGGTAACCCTGACAATTTATGGACGACATAGGTAATTACATTTACTCAAGTTGGAAACTGACGCTTTCCGTCGGTCGCATAATAAGCGGTTGAGAGCACCTCGAGCAAATGTTCGTAAAAAAAACACAACGATGACCCGTCTTGTCTGAGTAGAGGAATGGAATGCAATGCGACAAAGTCGAGATGAGCGCAGCGCACCGCTCACTCGGGGATCGCGTTCACACAATTTCACGTATTCGGGTAATAACGAACGATAGGCAGTAACTCTAAAGTACATGGGTATGTCTAGCTAATATGCCGGAGAGGCCGTTCACAAGGCGCGGTCGTGAACGAATGCAATTATTTCATGCTCGATGTGCTTGTATCCGCCATTACGGTGGACGCGTTCGAATTTTGAATATGCTCGAGCTTCAAACTTTTTTTTTCTATACGGCTGCGTTCGTATTCGCATGAAACTTTAATGTTATTGTTTTAATTTACATTTTCTTGTTATCTGTATGATTCAATGCGTTTATCTGTTATTACGTGTTGTAGGTACAAGATAGGTATATTTATAAATTTAATCTTTCGTAAAACTACGCTATTATGAATGAATGGTGATGTTATTGACCTTGTTTCACTATTATCAGTCATTATTCATTAAACACTTCGACCTCTTTTCTGGATAATATATTTTTAATCGAAATAGTTACCTACCACAGAGATGTTTTTAAATAAATAATTCAAGATTATGTAATATTATGCAGATGACATAGGTACTGTACTTATTTTGATATCTGAACGTTTGTTTGTAAGTACAGTTTAGTTTATCAAAGTGAATTTATTAGAAGTACCTGTGAATGTAAAGTAGGTAAATCATATACCTAACATCATGAAGTAATTAGCTTTAGATTATTGCCAATAGGTTTTATGACAGGCTATGTTGTTGCTAAGAATTATAGTTAGGTGTACCTAGTGAAATAAAACATAGACAACTAATCAATCGTTCTGTTACAAATTAACAACCATAGCTATCAAACTGTTGCTATAAAAAACAAATATTTACTTATTATGAAGCTGGTTTAGCGAATGTTTCAAAAAAATATCATAACTCCTCGGTTTTCTCGGATTGACTTAATGGCCAAAAACAAACACAAAATAGATACTTTATAAAACTAACAAGTAAGTTAGTACCTACAGAATGATGACCTAATACGAAGCTAAACGTTATCTAAAGAGCACTTCAAAATATCGTAGCGTTGTCAAGCAACACACGTTTTCATAAACTATTAATTGCTTCAGTTTGCTTATGAAACAATAAAAAACTGGTCGATTATTGCAATAGTTGTCAGTGATTTGCCAATCACATTACCTGCATTTCATAGAAATAGAGGATTAAGGAAACATTTTAAGTTGCTGACATAAATAAAAACAATTGAATGTTATCGTAAGTTTGTATAGTATACCTGATATTATGATGGTCACTTTACAACACTAGTGTTTTAAAGGAATAGAGAACCAACTTTCGCACCGCTCTTTACTCAATCGATGCACGATAAAAGAAACACGATTTATTAAATAACTGTTGCAGAATAGAACTCGCGGAGTCGACAACACCTCGGCGTTACACGAATATTGTGTTAAGAACGCAAGGGACACGACTAGCCGCCACTAAAATTATTGATTTACAAAACAACAAAAGATATAAAACGGGCCGAGTGCACACCCCCGCGCCGCCGAATCGATCAGAATGATAATTGTCGCGCACAAAGAGACTACTGACTACTCACCTAGACAGTTGGAATGCACACACACAGTTAAAACAACAACACACAATTTATGTCAACAATGTTTCCAATCACAACGTTCAATACACTAATTAGATGTGTTACGACACTTATTTATAATGTTTTTATTGTGTTTTACTTGTAATTAGTGCGAATTAAAACCGATTTGTGTGTCGGAGACGCGAGCAATTCAACGATCGCTAGCAAGATGGCCCCGCGTATGCCGCGCGGCGCCCGCCCCCCCCGCGCGTCGCGCGTACGTGCAATGAAAGATAGGTGGCCGGTACACACGGTGCGAGCAGAACGGACGCCTGTCCCGAGATACGTCGCGAAGTAACAGTCTACCTGTACAGTTACTATACTACAATACAGTGCGATAAAAGCACCATTTCGAACGCTATTTGAGGTTTGATTATGTTGGAATGTTGTCGGTTTTGCATAACGAATCTGTACAGTGTATTTGAACTAGAAAAAGTTTAACTAGCAACTACAGTTTGATTAATTTACCTCATAAATTAGTATATACCAGTAGATAGGTACAGAGAATAATGAAGTATCATTATTTTATTAAATCGCCATAATTACTATAAAAAGTTCATTCACCTTTTAGAAAACATGTAATTTACATAAAAATAAATAATAATTATCTAAACTTGATGTTCTTCCTACTGACCTGATCACTATTCATCATAGCCCACCATTTTACATAACCCAAGCAAATGCGTTAAGTATTTGTATAAAACAACAAAATAAACAATTTCATGACATTAAACTCTATTTTTGCATCAGACAACCCAACCGACATTGATTTACGAGCAATCCATCTCGAGACCTATCGTGGGACGATTCCCCTCACGCGGGCCGACCGCAGTTCTTTCCCTTCACACCGCTGTGCCCGTGCCGAGACTCCCCCCGCTCCCCGCCCTGTCCTCTGCCTACCGACCTCTTATATACTGCTCTCTTTACAACAGAAAAAAACACCAATTTCCCAAATTCCCGAAGCGGACCGCTCTCTCGCTCGCGGCAGACCTAAGATGGCGGACGGCTTCCATTTTGATCGCAGATTACTAAGCGTCGCGTCCCCGTGCGTTCAAAGCCTAACTGATGTAGCGTCCTGTAGTTTAAACACACTTAATACACTTATCGCACATGTTTTTAGGCTATTTTTTCGCGTCTAAAACGACGGTGGCGTCGTATTTGGCCGTTTGTATGCGTACTTGTTTGATTGTTATTGTATTGATTGGTTGTCCGTTGTGAAAGAAAGTCCGTCTGTCTAAACGGTCGCGTTAAAATGTAGAGGTGGCCAATAGCTATGGTTTTGTCTCTTTTCACCCGTGCGGCGTGCCTACCTGGGTGTAGTGAGCATAGAATGGCGTATAGTCCTTTTTTGCGTTCATGGAACAATGAAATGGAGATATGAACGATTAAGTATTCTAAACTCGCGTGTTACTATTATTACAAATGCAAAATGTACAGAAATAGTCCGACAGAGAATTTTGTGTCAATAACTCGTGGCTAAATAATAACAGCTGCTCGCGTCGATCTTCTGGTTAAGCCGCACTTGCCTAGCTTGGCCAGCGGATGGGTGACCCATAACATATCGACTTTCCTCTGTGGCACGATTGGTAGGTACTGGCTGTCAATTGTAGATCTTTGACAGCCTTTACATGCCGGAAAGTCTGAACCCCAGTCTTACCAAGTGCTGTATATCCAGTGCTAACTGGGTTGTAGAGTTCAGATCGGCAGTCGTTCCATGTAAAATACTGATATTCAGCAGCAACCGGTTAGATTGGAAGCCAACCCCAACTTAGTTGGGAGAAGGCTAGACCGATGATGATAGCAGATTGTGCGCAGTAATTTAAGTGGAAGCAAGATCCGAGGATCAATTCCCAGTATTAACAAAGCCTGTTTAATAATAACCTATTGGTTCCCTGAATTTAGAGATTGCAAATAGTTCGTATTGATTTTGTGTCAAAAGCTTCACGTAGGTTTGGATAGCTGGGTATTGAAACTGTTTCCGATCAAAAAGTTAACGACCAAAAGTACGATCGAAAAGTCAACCTTTCTATTTATACTGTTCCGTGTTTACTTATCTAGAAACCTCAATACCCATAATAGACAACATAAAAGTAAAAAAAAAACTACAAACACTTTGGCAGCATGGATATTACTGACACTAAATAAAACTAATTAATTTATTGAAAATAGCTGGCGCCGCGTGATGTCGAAAAAAGTCCTATGTGTTATTCCAGACCATAATCTACCTCTGTGCCAAATTTCATCAAGATCCGTTAAGCCGTTTCTGACGTGAAAGAGTAACATACATCCATCCATCCTCACAAACATTCGCATTTATAATATTAGTAAGATAAATAGGATTTTAGTAGGATTGCTATCCTTTGTCTATGCTTCACAATAACTGTTCTACAGGATTTCGTTTAAGAACGTCCATAAATAATATAATAATAGCCTATTACTGTCCTACAGCTGGGCAAAAGGCCTCTTCATAAACAGAGAACGCACGAGCATTGATCACCACGCTTGCTCAAGACTTCAGACGATTTCAGACTTATACATATACTAGCTTTCGCCCGCGGCTTCGCTCGCGTTAAATTCGGTATAACACACCAAGCAGACCTGCAGTTTTTGCTCTTGCGCCTGATGGATTTGTAATAGCAACGCTAAGTTTTCCCTTTTCTTCCCTCGTTCTCCCTCATATCCCACTTTTTTTTAATAAAAATTAGCCTATGTCCGTCTCCTGGTTCCCAACTATCTCTGTACCAAAATTCATCAAAATCGGTTTAGCCATTAAAGCGTGAAGAGGTAACAAACAAACAAACAAACTCACTTTCGCTTTTATAATATTAGTAAGGTTAGTAAGGATAGTAAGGATTTCAATTTGAGTCCAGGTTTCTTCACATTTTCCTTCACCGATGTCTGTGATGTCCAGGATAAACTTAGAAAAGTAATTAATTGAAAATAACACATTGTTACATGCCCGGATTTGAAAAAATAATTGTAACCATAGAGAAACAGAACACAAGTAACAACCTCTGTTGACATACGGGCCTTCCTGTTTACCCAGCAAGGAAGCTAGCGTTATGTTTGTCTTTATAACTTCACTTACGAAAGGGGGCGGGGGTGGCCGACATTGAATTTTGAAACAGTAGGGCCGAGATTGAGCTAAATTCTGGGCCAATTACATCATTTTAGCGTAAGCGAATGACCATTTTTTATCGCGTCTTTGATTACTTCATTTGTAACTATGGAATGAAATCTTAGATGTTAAATTTGAGCCATTTTCTGGTGTCCTATTCAGCTGTAACTTTGCAAACATGTTTAGTTTAGTTCCGTGCCTCGGAAAGCACGTTAAGCTGTTGGTCCCGGCTGTCATTTGTAGATCTTTGATAGTCGTTACAGATAGTCAGTGTCCCGAAAGTCTGACAACCAGTCTTACCAAGGGGTATCGTATTACCCAGTACTAACTGGGTTATGGAGGTCAGATACGCAGTCGCTCCATGTAAAATACTGGTATTCAACTGCATCCGGTAAGACTGGAAGCCGACCCCAACATAGTTGGGAAAAGGCTAGGCAGATGATGATCTAAAACGTGTTTTTAAAAATTCAGATCAATCGTGGATAAGATTCTTAAAATTCATTTAAAAGATTTAACTTAAGTTTAAAAACTTTGCAAGTAAAACAAAACCTTGAAAAATCGCTGCTGCGGTAGGGTCAGGAATAGAATTACTTACAGATAATCTAGATCCAAACAGATATGTACCAAAGATTATAGTGTCTAAGTATCGATATTAACGATGGCAGATTGATTCGCCGACTTGACGGCAAGCGGTCACCACATATGCGAGGTCATTGCTCCCGTAGAGGTAACGCCGACCACCTAACAAGACCTCTCACACTCCTCGATATCCTTTTAAACTAGGTCTGGTTACAATGGACATATTTGACGGAAGTTGACAAAGATGCTAGTACATTACATTGGTATTAACAAGTTTATGTTTTATTTTTTTGTTTAAAGATTATATCAGAGAAATTTTTAAACCAGTTCGAGAGGTTTCTTTTTAATTTTTCTGTTGTGTTGACGTAATTAAATCTCATTAAGGGTCCAACTGGTTTGGCTATGGTATTATTAAGTACTATTTTATCTCCTTGGGTTATCCAAAGACAAGCGTTATTTTAGAGGCCATAGTACAAGCGAGCGGTGTAAGCGTTACTTATAACCTTTTTGAATCAAAAATACATTACAGTTGTCACAAAAGAAAACCAAGCAAGGGTAAAAATTTGTAAATTACGTATTTATTTTTAAAACAAAACTTTGCCCCACACTAGGAATTTCTCCTGTATCGTGGGTGCGTTTAAAAACATTTAAACTCACACAAACAGCCAGACCCGGAACAACTGCCTGTAGGTCATACAAATATTTGTTCCGAGCGGGGATCGAACCCGAAACAGGCGGCGCAGCAGTCGATCGCTCAACCACTGCGCCAACCGTGTCGTCAAACACTATTTATTGATAAGTACCTTATCATTTTTGAGTTGACCCATATGGCAGCGATTAATGTAAAAACAACCGTATTTCTATCTAAATAAGAAGCAAAGTCATGAACACGCACTAACTTAGCAAGTACACTTCGTATTTGGAGAAAAAAAAAAAAAAACCGGCCAAGTGCGAGTCGGAGTCGCGCATCGAGGGTTCCGTACAAACTTGCGTCATTAACGGCCATATCTTTTGACTGTGTAGACTAAGAGTGTTGATTTTTTCGCACTTCTAAGGGACCATAGAGTTGAGTATATGGATTTAGTTTCTAATCGATACTTCCATGCGTTCCCGAGATGAATGGTCTTGACAGACGAACAGCAGGCTATAAAAACGGCAAAAAAACACGTTAGGTGAAACACGTTGGTAAGACATGTTAGGTGTATGGGAGCAATCTAAAATATTTATTTTATTAGTTTTTAGTATTTGTTGTTATAGCGGCAACAGAAATACATCATCTGTGAAAATTTCAACTGTCTAACTATCACGGTTCATGAGATAGCGCCTAGTGACAGACGGACGCGGACGGACAGTGGAGTCTTTGTAATAGGGTCCCGTTTTATCCTTTGGTTACGGAACCCTAAAAACTAGCAAGTTTAATTTCCAATTACAAAAACCTATTAAATACAGAAATTACTAGTTTTTTAAATATGTTAATTGAACTTCTACGATTTTAAATTTGACATTAGTTCGTTACTAAGTTTTTAAACTTGATACATTTCCATAATCATCAAACAACTTCCTCTGACTCTGGGCGAAGAAGGGGGGGTGTCAGACTAAAGTAGAGGGCGCAGAGGGTTGCGTGTTGTTTAATAGAGATACCGCAGCCCCGGAACACAAAGGGCAAAAGAAGGAACATGAATATTTGAGGTGCGCGTGGAACACGAACGCGCTTTCGGCACGGTTTTTTTTTGAGCTTTGGTGGGGCATTGCGAGTGTAAATAACGACAACAATAAAACTATCACATTAAATTTAATTAACATGCCTATTACTGATTTTAAAAACAGGTCTGCATCACTTAATCTCTCGATAACACGAGTGAGCGATGTAAACGTAGCGTAAAAAACGTCGACTTTAATATAAAAAAAAAACTTTTTTGTAAAAAATAAAACCATCCGGAAGTCGGTGGTAAAAAAGTCAACGAAACCAACAAAAGTCACAGACTTCCGGAAGAAAAGTTATTTTCCATTTTTTTATTTGTTTAAGTCGGTTTTATTTTTTTACAAAAAAGTTTTTTATTTCAGCATTGCAATTGAAGAATACGCATTGTTACTTGCCCGGATTTGCACCCACAATCTCATGCATGAGTGGCGAGACGCTTATCCTCTGAGCCATCACGAATCAGTTACTTAGTAAGACAAAAATAATGTGAAATAATATATATAACGCGACCGCGGGCCTGTAGAAAAGTAAGTGTAATTTTAAATGAGCAATATGTTCATACGACGTAAAATTGTTAACACTACGAATAACATTTCCAGTGTAAAGTAAATTAAACTAATAACGTCTTAGTAGGGTGTGATTTTTTGCATGTAATAGGATACTCTGTTGCAGCTGTCGCTGACTGTACCGGTAGGGTGACCATGGTTATGGAAAGAGTTGGGACAGTTCCCGATGTTGTTGTTACAGATATTTGTTCTTTATGCTATAATTTTATTTAAAATTGGAAAGGTTGCTGATTATTTGATCAGCTGGGTATTTATTTATTTGATACTAAATGCCAATAGTAATGTCCAAAGGTTGGCTGGCAGATCAGTCAACCTTTGGGCGATTTAGAAACAAACTGGGGTAGGTGCAAAAGAGAAGATACTCCAATCTTTATAAACGAGTCCAATCTCCACACTTTCATACACTGGTTAGAATACCAGTCTAGCAAAATTAATTTTAACGAATCAATTAGCGAGTAAAACTGAACCCATCTGTGGATAAACATTGAACACAATATAATAAATAGTGAAAATATTCTATAATGTACACCAAAAATAGTTTCAAACTCTTACTAAACTGCTATATTTCATAGTAACTCTCTTGCTCCGTGATTCAGAAAGCACGTTGTTAAGCCGTTGATCCCGCCTGTCATTTGTAGATCTTTAACATTCGTTACAAGTACTCAGTGGCCCAAAAGTCTGACAACCAGTCTTACCATGGGGTATCGTATTACTCAGAATTAAACTGGGTTGTGAAGGTCAGATAGGCAGTCGCTCCATGTAAAATACTGGTATTCAGCTGCATCAGGTTAGACTGGAAACCAACCTCAAAATAGTTACGAAAAGGTTAAAAAGAATCTTACTGACATGTTATCTATGTATTTTAGAGTAACAGGATGCTGGACTAGTAAATGATGCCGTACTGTCTCACAAGGGAGAATAGAAAAAATAAACGTGTTGCGCCTACCTCAAATAGATTGGGAGAAGGGCAATAAGATGATGACAGTAGTAGGATGCTGTATCCCGTGAACCAACGGAATTTCGGGTTTTAAGAGAATATTAGCCTAATACGTCCTATAACAGATCAATAATGTTATAAACGGGGGAAGAAAGAACATTATCGCATTATTTTTTAAAATAATCCTGCTAATACCAAAATTTCTTACAGACAACAGGGCGGCATAATATTTTGTGCTTTGCAAAAACAATTGCAATATTGTAAGGAAACGGCAGCGTAATTGATTAAATTACTTTTAATTATACTGTGACTGGCCTATTATAACGCAGTTTTAATGTTACATAATGAGATCGTTTATTTATTTTTCGTACCACTTGCTCAAAAAAGTGACATTCTATGCCACAAAAAGCGAACATAACAATAGTCATTTTTAATCTGTTAAAAACAGGGAAAGAATGTTGTACTGAATTTCATTCATCCTCTAGGGGGAGAATGTGATTTAAATTTGGAATGCTTAGCGAAATTTATACTGAACTAAGTACATCTGTGTTTACACCATTGAGTTTGTATATAAAGCATTATATGTACATATTTTTGAAAAAGGAATACGCATTTATTATACAGTTATGATTATTAAATAAAATTACGAAAACTGACGAGGCCGTATGAGCTTGATACCTTTACTTTTCCGACAAAAAAATGTTAGTCAAGGAATTTGCCGCGTTTATGTTTTCTTCAAATACATAAACATTAAGTTGATTTTAATTTATTTTTATAAATAAGTTAGTGTTCTAAAAATACGTTACGATGTTACATAATTATCTCATATTATTATTGTGTTAATTTTTTCGCGAATGGTACGAAAAGTAGAGTATTTTCCTCGGTGATAAAGCTGTCTTAGTCTTGGGTGAATTTAAATCCCTCGCTACACTCAGGACTTGTCTTAAATCCCTCGCTTCGCTCGTGATTTAAGTTTTTATCACCCTCGCTACGCTCGGGAGTAAACTTCGGGTCCTTCGTTACACTCGTGATTTAAATCGTCACCCGCGACAGAAGACACTGTTTTATCCCCTTGGTTAATAATCTACTATTTAGACATATTTTTACATATTTCCTATTTTACAGGAACCTCCTAACGAAACGAGCCGTTAGGTTTGGAAGGCAACGCATGGTTAGCTAGATCACGTTATTCTAAACTAATTAAATTTTATCTTCCAATTATTAAACATAGCACGAAAAACCTCTTTACGTACACAAGAAGCGATGGTTTTTACAAAACACATTTAATTTATATAAGTCTTTATACTGACATGGTTACTAATATTATAATTAACACTTGAAACGGGATATTTACGTTACTACACCATTGTTTATCTACCAGTTATTTCATCTATCAAGGTCGGTATTACCTGCAGATTGATGGTGTAGCCATGGGCAGTCCAGTGGCTCCAGTAGTTGCCAACATTTGGATGGAGCATTTTGAAGGATTGGCTATTTCTACTGTATCTACACCTATTAAACTTTGGAAAAGGTATGTTGATGATGTCTTTGCTATTATAGAAGGAGATGAACATGAGCTAGAAGTTTGCTTGGCACACCTAAACAGCATACATACTAAAATTAAGTTCACCTATGAGATGGAAAACGAGAGGACAATTTCCTTCTTGGATGTGGAAATAAGAGTTCGGGCTGATGGATCTTGGGTTACTCTGTCTACAGGAAACCAACTCACACAGATCGTTATTTACACGCTGATTCTCACCACCATCCGAGACAGCTGAACTCTGTAGTGACCTCACTTACTAACCGCGCGTATGATCTGTGTGACGAGAAACATTTACCAGCAGAGTTAGCGCATGTGCAGAACGTCCTACAGAGGAATGGGTATAATGTGAAGACCGCACAACGTAGACGAAAAACCTTTTTTAAGCACCGGAAATGCGAGGTTGAGAGGCAGCCAGCATTTTTACCATACGTGAAGGGAGTGACAGATAAGGTCGCAAACATTCTTCGGAAATACGCCTTAAAGACTATCTTCACTCCGTTCAAGAAAGTATCGCAGATGCTGCGTTCGCCGAAGGACAATTTTCCGCTGGAAAAACCCGGTGTTTATAAGGTAGACTGTAGCTGTGGTAAATCATACATCGGTCAGACGAAACGTACTGTGGCTTGTAGGATTTCTGAGCACATTAGGGCAGTGAAAAATAATGACACACAAAAGTCGGCGATAGCTCAACATCTTTTGGAAGCAGGATCGAACCACTGGATTGAGTTACATAACCCTCAGGTAATCTCGACAGAACGCCACTATATTCCTAGATTGGTAAGAGAAGCAATCGAGATTACCAAATATAGGAACTTCAACCGAGAAGATGGGTTTCAATTATCAAGAGCCTGGAATCCAGTGGTTCAATTGTGTAAAAACCTAAAAAGTAGGGAAAAAAGATCGCTACTTGATACAGTGAGTTTTGTGTGTCGAGAGCAAAATCGAGTTGTGAGTGACGGTGTTAGTGGTAACGAACGCAAAAAACGAATAAGAAAGAGGGTAGATCGTTTTGTCTGCTCGTAAACATCCACCCGCAATAACTTCAGTTCATTCGTGATCATGGCGTTTGCAACATCGCCGAAATATCAGAAACTCAATATAAATAATAAACATGGTAAATATCCCGTTTCAAGTGTTAATTATAACATTTAATTTATGTTGTTATAAATTAAATGTGTTTATTTATTTATGTCAATCAATCTGTCATTGACTTTGAAATAGCGTTAATAGCTTAATAAAATCTGTAGCCTTACTAAAGCGTCTTCTTTAATTTTTATAAACAAAAAATGTTTAACGTAATAAAAAAATCAGGACTTTCCCAATTACATAAATTACCTAGTCACCCTACTATGTCGTACAATCAATGTCTAAGAATTTTAAATAAGTAGGTACCGTTGAGCATAAAAATAACTTCTTTTTGAATTCCTTAAAACTGGAATCTTTTTATATCACGCTTTTAATCTTTTTAAAATACCATTGATTTGATAGCTTTACATTGGATTTTTGTGTCTGATAACTACTTAATACTTTTGATATATAAATAAAATTTGGGAATGAGTTCTAGGATTGCATATAGCGGAGACTCCACACGAGTGACAAGAATGGATAAAGTAATGAGTATATTAGAGGAAGTTTGAAAGTGGCGCCTGTTACAGAAAAAAATAAAGGGAGTCGTTTGTTTTGGTATGGTAAGGACATGAATTGAAAAGGGATGACGCGCAAATTACTAAAAGAGTGATAGATATGAATGTTGATGGAATGGAGATGGAGAGGAAGGCCAATGAAAAGATGGATAGATTATTTGTGATTTAGAAAAGATGGAATGAAAATTATGAAGGAGAAAGGAGTGAATGATGCCGTGACGTCTGGCAGGTGAGAATGGAAGCAGAAAACGAGTTGCGCCGCGTTGACCCCAAATAGAACGGGACAAGGGCAGGAAAATGATGATGACTCAACAAAAATCACTAAAAAGTCGGTATATAAGTTTTCTTCCGGAAATTGGTGGCTTTTGTTTGATTTGTCGATTTTTTTTTGCTACCGATATTGAAGAATATTAAAGTTATTTTCTGTCTTTTTAGTATTTTTCTAGAAGTCGTTTTTTTTTGTTGCAATAAAGTTTTTATTTCAGGCTTTTTAATTGTAGTATGATAGTATCTAATTCTTATCGAGAATTGATTTTCCCTTCCCACTAAAAGAAATAAAAGAAATAAGCATGGTCCCTAAGATCTTTCGCATTTAAAAAGAATTTAAAAAATCGGCGTACAATTGACGGTGAAATCACAAAAACAAACATACAAAAAAAACAATCGAATTGAGAACGACCTCCTTTTTTGAAGTCGTTTAAAAAAAGCTGTTTCCCAACCCTATTGTATGCATATAGTTACTTAGTTTTATTAACAGAATGTTTGTTTGGGGGCCTCGTGTATAGTCAACATCAAGCTGCCAGCGCAAACTTCCCCATTTCATTTACCTTCGTCTGCGATTAAAATAAACGCGTCCAACACAAGAATCGACGCAAATCCGTTTCCAAATACATCAACAATCGATATGCAGCAGTAAATGTTGATAAAGTGAGAGACATGCCACATCTAGAGGTGAAGCGACCTCCATTAATATTGATTTTATGCGAGAGGGCGGCGGCCGGCAGGGTTGTGTACGTGTTGTTGTTTATTTTACATTTTATTTATTACACTAGCTTTCGCACGCGGCTTCGCTCGCGTTAAATTCGGTATAACACACCAAGCAAACCTGCAGTTTTTGCTCTTGCGCCTGATTGATTTGTAATAGCAACGCTAAGTTTTCCCTTTTCTTCCCTCGTTCTCCCTCATATCCCACTTTTTTTTAATAAAAATTAGCCTATGTCCGTCTCCTGGTTCCCAACTATCTCTGTACCAAAATTCATCAAAATCGGTTTAGCCATTAAAGCGTGAAGAGGTAACAAACAAACAAACAAACAAATAAACAAACAAACAAACTCACTTTCGCTTTTATAATATTAGTAAGGATTTTGCTAGGGATGATGTAGAGAAGATGTCGGGACGAACTTTACTGTTACCACTACATATGGGCCACGAACCGCAAAACAAACCGGGCAAGTGCGAGTCAAACTCGCGCACCGAGAATTCCGTACAAACTTGCGACATAAACAGCCATATCTTTTGCCTAAGTAGACTTAGAGGATTATTTTTTTCACAGCTCTAAGGGACCACAGATTTCAGTTTATGGTTATAATTTCAATTCGATACCTCCACGAGTCCACGTGTTCTCGAGTTAGGGTCTTGACAGATAGATCGACAACAAAGTGATCCTATAAAGGTTCCGTTTTTTTCCTTTTGAGGTACGGAACCCTGAAAAAACACGAAGCCATGGAGTTCCTTGCCGGTCTTTCTACATAGGAAACGACCAAACCGATCCGTGCATCTTTTCTCGACGTTTTATAAGTGCCAATATGGGTCTATGTGAAATAAAATATGTCGATTCTGAGTAGCGCGATGTCTGTTGATAAATTGTGTAGGAGCATGAGTATGACTGGACTGCACTATCCAGGATTTAAACCAGGCAATCGTCAGAGCTGTCCAGGACGCTACGAGAAGAAGAACAAAAGAAGAGACAGACTGGATGCGAAAGCCGGAGGACTGGTTGTTGCAGCGTGGTTTGAAAGAGACTTGGGACCAGCAGTGGAATCTTGAGAAGACTGAAAGGTCAACGCTGGATTGTTAGGGCGTTGCAGGGCAATTCCAACACACACACACACATCATCACACAACACAGCAACCAACCAACTCTCATTGGTGAGCAGTTTGGAATTGCACAGATCTTTTTTTTTTTTTTTTCGGGTGGGAAATCATCCAATGACTTCCCCCGCTCTGGGTGACAGATGGGTGACAGATCTTGGGTAGTATTACAGGGATAAAATAAAAACTTGGTGCAGATTCCTTAGGCGAGACGCTAGCGTTGGCCTATGTTGATAGGTGTAGCAGCCTGGCAGCGGATACGACCGTTGTAGAGAGACCGAAGCCTCGATTTAGATTTCAAACAATGGGTTTGGTCTAATGTTGGGTGCCTCCTCTCCTGCTTTGGAAGAGAACCATGTGGCGATGCAATTGAAATCTTGGCACCCTCAAACCAACCCAGCCGTTGCGGGAGAGACTCCGGGCGTCGGGCGCCGCAAGATGACTCTCCGCCACCGCAAATGCCACCGTCCGTCCGTCGATGTGACGAGGTGTCGACTGCGCGTTCGTGGTCCACGCGCGCCTCAAAGAGATGTAAACAAAGCGGAGGGGCCTGCCAGAGTCATCGACTGCTGGGGTTACGGGTTGTTCGAAAGAGATTCCGCGGCCCCAAAACATAAAGGGGAAAAGAAGGAACATTGATGGGTTTTGGTCAGTAGAAGTCTGAAACTCCCCCCCGCACCGCCCAGAGCAGAGAAAGTTATTTGAAGATTTCCTATCCGCAACAAAAAAAAATGTTTTACATAGAGCTCGGAACTCCGTGTTTTAAAAGTAGTACCGAAGGTCCAACAATCAAAAACGTACGGTATAACAAGGCGATGATAGATGGAGACGCTGATTCAAGAGCATCAAAGGCTGAAAGCAGAAACATCGGTCTTCCGACGACATTGGTTACGATATCATGAATAACTTATTAAGGATGACGACATATTTAAAAAAAAACATACGGAAATCCAATGTTACCGGAACCAATAAGGAAAACCGCAAAAAATGGTAAATACTAAGGCAACCGTTATTATGTACTACGGTACTACAATGGCAAATTATGCCGTTCATTCAACTTCCATGAGCACAAACTGTTTGAGGATAAGTCAAGCTGTGATAAAATAGAATTGCTCTAGAAACCGTGAAGGAAACATTGTGAGGATACCGGGTCCTATGTTCTTGAACCAAAAAGTTAAGAACAACCGCAACTGCAAACCAAAACTGGGCCAAAAATGTTGGGTTATGGAGCTCTTCAGAACACTTTACTTCTCTTTCCTCTGGCTTCTTACCAACAGTAGGAAAGCTATTTAATGGGAACACTAGGCTAACAAAAATTGGCATAAAACCACCCAGCTTTTAAGCTAGCTTCTGGAAACTTCTGGGTTCTTCCCAGGTCAGACTTATTTGGTGCCAAAATCACTTCCGTTCGAAAGACCTCTCCAGCAGTGGGGATTACATGGGATGAGTACGCTGGCATTCAACAATAGGCATACTCCCAGCCAGTCAGGTTAACTTCTATCTTCTCTGGCAGCTACAAGAATTGCCCAGGACAGATTAATTTGGTGCCAAAACCAGTTCAGTATAGAGGCATCTTCTCGAGAGACCTTCCCAGTACTAAAGAACGTGGGATGGGTACGCTGGCTAACAGTAGACATAAACCATGCCAGCCAGGCCAACTTTTATATTTTCTGGGAAGTTCAAAAATGGCTTAGGAGTTAGGACCGACATATTTCAGACAAAAGTTCCACAAGATGGTTCACTATCGTCAGCTTTGGGGACTTATTTTTTGGGGAGTGTCACACTTTTACTGACCAAAACCTATCGATGTTCTTTCTTTTGTATTCCGGATTCGTGGTATCTCTTTCGAACAACCCGCAACACGTTTTCTTCTTCCATTCTCCCCTGTCAAGGCTGTCAATCACGACGAAATAATTTACTTTTTTTTTCCTTCTTTCGTTTCACACACAATCCATCCACCTATTCTTTAATTTTCTTCTCTCTCTGTGTACCTCTTCTTCCTCCTCCAAGCAATATGAAAACACAACCCTTTGAAACAACAACAAAATATTATTATTTTAATCGATTACGCGCAACCCTAGACCGCAGTCAAAGCCCACGGGATGTCACACGTCTGAACCGAGCGAGAAGTGAGAAAAGGACAACCACACTTTCCCAGTACGAGTGAAAGAAACCACCATACTTCTCCCGTTTTCCCCTCGCGCCACGTACTTGGTAATTCTTTTTACTCAAATAGGTAAGTCAGGTTATACTGTATTCTTTGGTGTTATGGATTTATGGCGGGATTTCTTTATGTCCGGTGTTAATTGATTTTGAATTCAGAATTGTGTTTGGTTTGATGCGATTTTCAGGTTTTATTTACGTTTTTGAATTTAGAATGACTGAATGATAAGGAATATGATGGTTTGTAAGGAACAAAATTTGTATGTATGCAATTGCGGTATGCATAATTATGTCCTCATTAATATTGTGCATACTTTACACACCTGACAGACAGATGTGTTGCTGGGGAGTTTGTTCCGCCACTTCTTCACAGCTAAAACACCAGGAAGTGGCGAAGGGCAGGGCGTGTTTGTGGGACTGTCTCTTGTAATGTGACGTTCAAAAAGTGCTGTTTATTAGCCTAATTTGAATAAATGACTTTTGATTTAGTTTTAATATTGCAAACGCGTATCTTTGTAAGTACTTACGTTAACGTATCTTAGTAGATTTTAAAGTTTAGCTTGGCACACAGCTAATCCTGGGTTACTTTAGGATATTTCGTAACCCAATAGTAAAATATCAGTTATCCCGATTTTTGCATTATACCCAGTTGGGCACAAGCTACTAAACTGAATAGAAACGCAAAAAAATGGTTAGATATTTTTAGTATTTGCTCTCTTGCGATATTTTATATTTGTGGTCTGTGTATTCAAATATTAAATTGTCCTCTACACATTCTTTCCGCTTAGAGCTTTAAATACACGAGTTAATTAACATGGAGATTCCACATCGGTCGGGAAAGTACGACCACAAGTATTCTGCATTTGCGCCGGCATTCGGCGATGCATTGCATTCATCTGTTTAGCTGCAGTGACGCAGACCTAAGTCACTAAGGTTTATAGCTGTAACCTTTGAAAAGTGCATTATACATTGTATTTTTAAATTCAGATGGAATATCAATGAATAACTTCCTTCCCCTTTCGTCATTCGTCATCCTTTTACTGATTAAAACCTATCCGTGTCCCTTCTTTTGCTCTTTGTGTTCCGGGACTGCGGTATATCTTTCGAACAACCCGCAACCCCAACAGGCGGTGACCCTGGCAGGCCCCTGCTATGCTGACATCTCTTTGAGGCGCGCGTGGAACACGAACGCGCCGACGACACGGCCAGTCGTCAATAGACGGACGGACGATGAGCTACCCATTGCTCACCGTCCACAGACCCGCATCTGCGGTGGCGGAGAGTCGTCTTGCCGGGAATCGTCCGTCGCCTGGAGCTTCTCCAGCGGCGACTGGGTTGGTTTGAGGTTCTCTCCCTCTAAACTTCTGGTCAATACTGGTGTAACTATATTTTAGTTTGTCAGCATTAATGATAGTTTAAATACTCAATTTAGAGAAAGTCGCAATCAAACTATTCAGAAATTGACGTTTTTCACTAAAAATTGTGGTTCTCAAGCTTAATCGGACTATCTTTAACCGCGATTAAAATGGTGTGGAATAAAACAGGACGTGATTAGCTATGTCTTTTTCTGCTATCTCTTCTTCGTCTAGATTATCATCATCTGCCTAGCCTTTTCCCAACTATGTTGGGGTCGGCTTACAGTCTTACTGGATGCAGCTGAATACCAGTATTTTACTTGGAGCGACTGCCTATCTGACCTCCATAACCCAGTTAATACTGGGTAATACGATACCCCTTGGTAAGACTGGCTGTCAGACTTTCGGGACACTGACTACTGTAACGACTGTCAAAGATCTACAAACGACAGCCGGGACCAACAGCTTAACGTGCTTTCCGAGGTACGGAGGAAACTCGAAAAAAAAAACTCTTTCTAAACTAGCTTTTGCCCGCGGCTTCGCTCGCATTAAATTCGGGGTAACACGGTTCCCCTTTCCTGATTTGCAGGTACCTGCTACCTGTATTTTTTGCCCTTGCGCCTGATTTATTGTAAAAGCAAAGTTAAGTTTTCCCGTTTCTTCCCTCTTTCTCCTTCATTTCTCAATTTTATTTAAAAAAATATAGCCTATGTCCGTCTCTAGGGTTCCAACTATCTCTGTACCAAAATTCATCATAATCGGTTTAGCTGTTTAGGTGTGAAGAGGTAACAAACAAACAAACTCACTTTCGCTTTTATAATATTAGTAAGGATTTCCTGAACTGCCGATCTACACTTAAACCACGCGACTTTAAATTAATTTTGTTTCAATATTTTCCCTACAATGTTATACTTATAACTTGATTAATAAAAGCTCCGGAGTTGATGAGTGGGTGGTTCTGCAGTTTCCGGTTATAAATAAGACCACCTACGCGTCTAGCGTGGGAGTTATTTACATATGCCACGGATGGTGGCAATACATGGGTGATTTTGCTTAGTATTTTTAGCTGTTACGTCAGTATCTAGGCTTTTTTCCGATGGGACATCTTCAAATAACTTCCCCCGCTCTGGGCGGAGCGGAAGGGAGTGTCAGACTTTTACTGACTAAAACCTATCCCTGTTCCTTCGAGTTCCGGGGTTGCTGTATCTCTTTCGAACAACCCGCAACCCCGGCAAGTAGTCGCTTTGGCAGGCCCCACTACTTTGCTGACATCTCTTTGAGGCGTTCACCGTCCACAGACTAGCGTCTACGGTGGCCGGGAATCAAACCAAACCAGCCGCCGCGGGAGACGCCCCGGGCGTCGGGCGCTGCGAGACGACTCCCGGCCACCGTAGATGCGGGCCTGTGGACGGTGAGCAATGGGTAGCTCATCGTCCGTCCGTCTATTGACGACAGGCCGTGTCGACTGCGCGTTCGTGTTTCACGCGCGCCTCAAAGAGATGTCAGCAAAGCAGAGGGGCTTGCCAGGGCCTCCGCCTGCCGGGGTTGCGGGTTGTTCGAAAGAGATACCGCGGCCCCGGAACGTAAAGGGCAACAGAAGGAACATGGGTGGGTTTTAGTCAGTAAAAGTCTGAGATGCCCCCCCGCTCCGCCCAGAGCAGGGGAAGTCATTTGATGATTTCCCACCCGAAAAAAAAACCATGTGAGGGTCGGCTTCCAGTCTAACCGGATGCAGCTGAATACCAGAAAATTCATGGAGTTACTGCCAATAGAAAACCAGCGTATTTTTTGCTGAACTTGGCCATCCGTGAGGCAGAAAGTAGAACATTTTTGTTCAGTTTTTTTATTTTTTTATACATATTGTGTGCATTAGCTAAATAAAGTTTTTATTTCTTTTTTTTCCTTTCACAACCCAGTTAGTACTGGGTTATACGATATCCTATAGCAACGAGATCTTCCGTCGCACTAACATGTAAGGTCCATTTATTGAAGAACTCCCAATGACCCAAAAATTGACACATTTCTCCTTCTAAGACTGCGAAACGATTTTTTTGTAGCTCCACATCAAAACACCTAGTTGATCGATAAGTAAGATTGGTTCCAACCTTAAAACGACCGAAAGGAGCGCCTATACCGTCTGGTGTCCTTTGTATAAGTCAAAGGACTTTACACAGTTCTCGTTTGATACGCATTGCGGACTTTAGTTCGGAGTACCGGACAGGAGTAGCGTTGCCAGGCGTGCAAATAAAGCCGGACCTAGTTAGGATTGCGTGTCCGGAAAAAATAAACGGTGTTCGACTTTTGTTAGGCTTTTACAAGACAGCATTTGAATAATTATTATTAAAGTACTTGGACTGACTTTCGATTTTATTTTATATTTCATTAGATTTAACAAGATTTATGGTAGGTTTGTACTAATAAAAAAGCAATACTGAGACACAAAATCCTTACTAATATTATAAAAGCGAAAGTGAGTTTGTTTGTTTTTTTACGTCTTCACGCCTAAATGGCTCAACCGATTTTGATGAATTTTAGTACAGAGGTAGTCGGGACCCTGGAGGCGGACATAGGCTAATTTAAAAAAACAAAGTGAGAAGAGGGGGAGAAAGAGGGAAGAAAAGGGGAGAGAAAGATATTTTTTTTTGAAGTAACTATGCCACGCGGACGAAGTCGCGGGCGGAAGCTAGTTAATAATAAAGAACTTGACTGACTTGCCATTCGATTTTATTTATATTTCATTTCTGCAGTTTCCGGTTATAAATAAGACCACCTACGCGTCTAGCGTGGGAGTTATTTACATATGCCACGGATGGTGGCAATACATGGGTGATTTTGCTTAGTATTTTTAGCTGTTACGTCAGTATCTAGGCTTTTTTCCGATGGGACATCTTCAAATAACTTCCCCCGCTCTGGGCGGAGCGGAAGGGAGTGTCAGACTTTTACTGACTAAAACCTATCCCTGTTCCTTCGAGTTCCGGGGTTGCTGTATCTCTTTCGAACAACCCGCAACCCCGGCAAGTAGTCGCTTTGGCAGGCCCCACTACTTTGCTGACATCTCTTTGAGGCGTTCACCGTCCACAGACTAGCGTCTACGGTGGCCGGGAATCAAACCAAACCAGCCGCCGCGGGAGACGCCCCGGGCGTCGGGCGCTGCGAGACGACTCCCGGCCACCGTAGATGCGGGCCTGTGGACGGTGAGCAATGGGTAGCTCATCGTCCGTCCGTCTATTGACGACAGGCCGTGTCGACTGCGCGTTCGTGTTTCACGCGCGCCTCAAAGAGATGTCAGCAAAGCAGAGGGGCTTGCCAGGGCCTCCGCCTGCCGGGGTTGCGGGTTGTTCGAAAGAGATACCGCGGCCCCGGAACGTAAAGGGCAACAGAAGGAACATGGGTGGGTTTTAGTCAGTAAAAGTCTGAGATGCCCCCCCGCTCCGCCCAGAGCAGGGGAAGTCATTTGATGATTTCCCACCCGAAAAAAAAACCATGTGAGGGTCGGCTTCCAGTCTAACCGGATGCAGCTGAATACCAGAAAATTCATGGAGTTACTGCCAATAGAAAACCAGCGTATTTTTTGCTGAACTTGGCCATCCGTGAGGCAGAAAGTAGAACATTTTTGTTCAGTTTTTTTATTTTTTTATACATATTGTGTGCATTAGCTAAATAAAGTTTTTATTTCTTTTTTTTCCTTTCACAACCCAGTTAGTACTGGGTTATACGATATCCTATAGCAACGAGATCTTCCGTCGCACTAACATGTAAGGTCCATTTATTGAAGAACTCCCAATGACCCAAAAATTGACACATTTCTCCTTCTAAGACTGCGAAACGATTTTTTTGTAGCTCCACATCAAAACACCTAGTTGATCGATAAGTAAGATTGGTTCCAACCTTAAAACGACCGAAAGGAGCGCCTATACCCGTGGTCGTCAAATAGCGGCCCGCGGGCCGCATGCGGCCCGTGGGCGTTATTTGTGCGGCCCGCTGCAAAGTAAATTGCATTAATAGCCAACTATACCTATATTACCGATATGTACCTACATAACCATAAACAAAATCAATATTCGATTTTGTGTTCGAATCCGGCGACGATTACTAACGACGATCTGTCGATACGATAGTTCTGCCGCGCACACTCGTCGCGTCGTCGCTCATATACGGGGTTGTCCCGCGCGGGCGCGGGCGGCGAGCGTCCCCCCGCTCGCCGCCCGCGCTGCTCGACCCCGCCCGCGCGCGCGCTCACACACCGACGACACACCACAGGAGTCGCGCGCGATCTATTTCATTTGTTTTAACGCACAAAGCCTGGACGTTTCTTGCTTCATCGAATGCGCTTGCGGTATTCTATGTACTTATAATGGCGGGAACATCATCTAAATGTGCTACTAAAAGGAAGATAACTGACGAAAATAGAAGTTTTCAAGAAAAATGGGAGGAAGAATTTTGTTTTATAAGTGGATATAAGGAAGGTACTGCTATTTGTTTAATATGCCGGGAAACTGTCGTCGGAATTAAGCGATACAATTTATTTCGCCACTACACAAGTAAGCATAGTTCATTTACCGAAGCCTACCCTTTAGAAACGGTTGAAAGAAAGAATAAAATAATTCATTTGAAATCGTCAATTCATCGTCAACAAAACCTAATGACGACAGCAGTTGGGCAGAATGAGGCTATTACAAAAGCATCATACCAAGTTTGTAACATTCTTGCTAAACGAATGAAACCCTTTACTGATGCTGAATTGATGAAAGAGTGTATGATAACTGTTTCTCAAACGTTATTTCAAAATTTTTCAAATAGTAAACAAATAATGGCACAAGTTAACAAGCTTACACTTTCTGAATCCACCTGTCGCCGCCGTGTTGAAGATATTTCGAAAAATTTATTTGAGGCAGTAATTGACAAACTGAAAAACTGTAAATACTTTAGTCTTGCTTGCGATTCCAGTACGGATATAACTTCTATGTCTCAGTGCTCATTATTTGTTAGATACTGCACAATGGACGGAATCATAGAAGAAGATTTCTTAGCAGTGATTACCATGAAGGGTCATACGAGAGGTTGTGATTTTATGGAAGTTCTAAAAGAATTTGTAGGAAAACACGGAATACCTGTAAATAAGTTGATATCAGTGTGTACCGATGGTTGTCCGTCAATGGTGGGTGCAAATAATGGTTTGATTGCTTTAATGAAGAAGGAATGGAATTTACCTAATTTATTACCCATTCATTGCTTGCTGCATCAAGAAACTTTGGCTTGTAAAATTTCGAATAACATATTAAAAGACGTGATGAATACGATTGTAAATATTATAAATTTTATTCGCGCGCGCGAACTTAACCATCGAAAATTTAAAGATCTTCTTGAAGAATTGCATGCTAATTATACCGATGTTATCTTACATACAGCCGTCAGATGGTTAAGCAAGGGAAGAGTATTAGAACGGTTCTTTCATTTGAAACACGAAATAATACTTTTTTTGCA
The DNA here is from genome assembly GCA_905475445.1 of Ochropleura plecta. NCBI lineage: Eukaryota > Metazoa > Arthropoda > Insecta > Lepidoptera > Noctuidae > Ochropleura > Ochropleura plecta. The sequence goes on along the minus strand of FR997750.1, from coordinate 5,418,665 downwards.
ACAAAGTGGTAAAGAATACCCCCAACTACAGCAAAATGACTGGTGGACACTTGCGGCTTTTTTGACCGATATCACTATGAAATTCAATAGTCTTAATTTAGAGATGCAAGGACCTAACAAAATAATTGGGCAAATGACAAATAAAGTTTTTGCATTTGAAGACAAACTAAGATTATATATAAACGAACTCGAAGCAGGAGATTTTTCAAATTTTCCAACTGTTACTGCTCTGCAATCCGAAGTTTTTATTCCCGACAGTACTATTCATCGAGATTTGATATCCTATTTAAAACAATATCTGAAAGAAATACAAAATAGATTTGACGATGTGCGAGAGATTAAGAACTGCTTTATACTTGTGGAAAATCCTTGGCACGTTCAAAACGAAGATATGAAATTATTTTGCCAGTTTGGGTTTCCTAAAACACAGTTAATGAATGAAATCATTGAACTAAAGCACGACACACAGCTAAAAGCTAGTTTCATTGAGCACCGTGAAAAGCAGGAGTACAATGAATTTTGGAAAAATGCTCCTAGCAAGTATAAATCTTTACAAGACTGCGCACAATTCGTTTTAACCATATTTTCTTCAACATATCTCTGTGAAGCTTCATTTTCGAAAATGAGCTTCTTAAAAAATAAATATCGTAATCGCCTTTCCACTCATTTAGAAGACACAATGAGAATTGCATGTAGTCCAAAAGATGCCAATATACAAGAAATAATTAAAAAAGTTCAACACCATAATTCCTAATTATAAAACAGGTATTTTTTATTACGACGTTGAACTTTTTAATAAATAATTTGTTTCTTACCTATGTTTATAAATTAATATCTTTTTCTAATAAATATTGTAATTCATAATATTATATCGACTACTTTTTTCGACCTCAACTCTCACACAAACGACGTCGCGCCACGGGCAAGCTAGTGCGAAGTGAATAATTAAATGAGCTGAACATTATGTAACAGTTATTCTCGAGATTAAAATTATCCTATGTCCTTCCCCGGAGCTCAAACTATCTCCATATCAAATTTCATGTAAATCGGTTTAGTCGTTTAAGCGTAGAGAAGTAAATACAGATACAAGCTTTCGTATTTATAACATTAGTATGGACTAGTATGGATAAGTGTGCAAAGGCTCTTGAAGCGCCTTCAAATACTCTGCGGCCCGGCCCTGGTACTCACATTGTCATGTGTGGCCCTTGGCCAGTAAAGTGTGACGACCGCTGGCCTATACCGTCTGGTGTCCTTTGTATAAGTCAAAGGACTTTACACAGTTCTCGTTTGATACGCATTGCGGACTTTAGTTCGGAGTACCGGACAGGAGTAGCGTTGCCAGGCGTGCAAATAAAGCCGGACCTAGTTAGGATTGCGTGTCCGGAAAAAATAAACGGTGTTCGACTTTTGTTAGGCTTTTACAAGACAGCATTTGAATAATTATTATTAAAGTACTTGGACTGACTTTCGATTTTATTTTATATTTCATTAGATTTAACAAGATTTATGGTAGGTTTGTACTAATAAAAAAGCAATACTGAGACACAAAATCCTTACTAATATTATAAAAGCGAAAGTGAGTTTGTTTGTTTTTTTACGTCTTCACGCCTAAATGGCTCAACCGATTTTGATGAATTTTAGTACAGAGGTAGTCGGGACCCTGGAGGCGGACATAGGCTAATTTAAAAAAACAAAGTGAGAAGAGGGGGAGAAAGAGGGAAGAAAAGGGGAGAGAAAGATATTTTTTTTTGAAGTAACTATGCCACGCGGACGAAGTCGCGGGCGGAAGCTAGTTAATAATAAAGAACTTGACTGACTTGCCATTCGATTTTATTTATATTTCATTAGATTTAACAAGATTTACGGTAGGTACTAATAAAAAAACTTGATTTTACATCCAATTGTTTTGTAGTACCTACCTATTATTACTGAGACACAAAATCCTCAATAATGCCTGGTGTTCGACCTTTTTACCCAAATGTCCGGCCAAACTGACTGGTTTGTTCAGCTTTTAGGTTTGGCGACCTGGCAATCCTAAACAGGTTTAGATTTTAAAATGATGTGACGGGAAAAAAGTATGGTTTTTGATTGATTTTGCTACGGATATGGATTATATTCAGTATTCGACATTTTTCGGATAGTAAATTCTCAAAAAACATCTCCTGCTCTAACCGGAACGGAAGGGAGTGCAGGCTTTTACTGACAAAAACCCACCCATGTTCCTTCTTTTGCACTTCGTGTTCCGGGGCCGCGATAACTCTTTTGAAAGACCCGCTAGCTTGGTAGCTGGTTTTTAGGGTTGAACCTCACCTATCGCCATGGAAACGCATTTTTCCATGTTCCTACAGTTATCCGTCGCTCCGAACCGTCATTAGAACTAGAAACAGAGCGGCAGAATTGATTCAACCCTTATTTTCATAGAGACTACAATCAACCGCTCCTCGGGTGTAAGTTGACCGTCAATAGTACTAACGCAGTATACAGTTTATTTATTGAACACTTCAAGAACAAAGTAACTACAGAGGCGGACTTTATAACAGAGACATTTTCTACAAGTCAAGCAGTCAGTTTCATAAGAATACATGACCAGCTTACACTGGTGGTTTAAATACCTAAATTAGCACATATGGCTTACTGCATTTGCCAACAATTTGGCGTCAAACAGATCGGGGCCCTTCCTTGCTTTATTTGATGTTGTGGTTACCTATCGCTTCACTGAAGAGTTGACCGATGTGTTCCGTGTTACCGGATACAAGAAAAAAAACCAGGCAAGTTCTAGTCGAATTCGTGTAATATAAACATCCATATCTTCTAACTGCGTGGATTTAGAGGGTTTATTATTTCACAGCTACAAGGCATCACAGATTTCAGTAAGTATATGGTTTAATTCGATACCTTCACGTGTTCCCGAAATTAAAGTTCTGGACAGATAGTCAGACAGACTTAGTGATCCTATAAGGGTTACGTTTTTTTCCTATTGAGGTACAAAAACCCGGAATAAAAACAGCTGTATGTAGTTAGGTACTACAGTGCGACCTCGGAATTATTACGAGATTGAAACAAAACCAAAAGAACATAGTGTCGATATGGTGTCTTTTCGTTGGCGCCAATAATATCAGGCAGAATGCTTTTCTATTTTTCTGAAGCTGAATGTTATCCCACAAGACGCCGTAATTAAAACAATCATGATTTTGGCGACTACCAATGAAATTAAAGTTCGTACCTACGTATTCAGAACAAAGTTATAATTTGGTCTTTAATACCCTAATTTAGCCTTTATCCAGCACAGCTTAGTAGGTATATTGTCTATCAATGAACGTCGGTCCAACCGATTCAATATTCATCAATTTGCAGACAGCATTTGAATGTAGTCTACATTCGATTTCCTGCAGTATTATTAAACTAGATCGTATCCCGATTGACTGCTAGCAATTTCATAACGTATCTCTCATCCATTTTGAGGATAAAACAATCAAAATTGCTGCAAAACTGCATACTGTTGTTGGTAAGTATACAATCATGTCTTTCATTTACAAAAACAAACAATTATTATGATTTGTGAAAGTACTACATGATTTTAATAATGATTTACTCACCAATATAGTAGGTACTGAAGCCACACGTAACACTTCAAATTCACTTTGTCACATTTTCAGAGTAAATTATTAGAAACGAATGACCGATACGAAATCATAACAGCAATACTATGTGACCGATTGTATTGTGTGTGACAACTTATTTATGGCATCTCGCGGACACATTCGGCAACAGTTGAAAAAATTATTCTCAAAAAAGTTCTGAACCAAAATAAGAGATGGCAGTGGAGATATTACTAAGTTCGTAACTAGATGTCGCTAGTAGTTCCTGCTGACAACTTGGAAAAAACTTAGTTCCGCTACTCGATAACAGATAGCATATTAAATATGAGCGTACTAAAACAGAACAAAAATCATTATTTCCTTTTTAAAGATTGGTGTCTGCCTACTTTCGTTTTATGAAGACTACACACTCAAGGTGCTGCCAGTACGGTAATTTATGAGTAAAATAACGTTAACATCTGTTTGAAAGGTGTGCCACCTGTAGCAAAAGCACCTGGTGTTGCCTCAAATCAAGTTGTCCTTAATTAATTCTATAAGCAAGCTGCTTTTTAAGTTTGGAAAGAATAAAAAATGACTTTGTTTCTCAAGCGGTTCAACGTTTGTAATACCTAATTAAAAGTTGAGTCACTTCCTGCCAAAACAAAAGTACTTTTAATTAATTAGCCTACGAACGCCATGACTCAAGATATCTGATGGCAGTCATCTTAAAAAAAATTACCTACTAGACCTGAATATTATGCTGAGACTTTCGTAAACGGTTTTCCCGGAACAAATTTAATCATTTTAACAATCGCCACCACCGCCATCTACGATCAAGTAGTGGAACTAAAAATGACGTCACTGCAACGTCGGCCAACCGGTTCGGACAAGTTGCACGGTACCGTTGGGTTCAATGTCCTCCAAGAGATTTGTTTACTTGCGGGAAGTAGAAACAACTGACTATCGGAAAGATTGTGAATTTCGGTGGGATTTTTAAAATTCACACGTAGCTAAAAGAGCTTGTAAAAATATAAAATTAACTTTGTAACGTTAGTTTTTAAGTTTTTGGGCGGCTCGAGTTCAAAAAACTTTAGGTAACGGCGTAACTGCTGTTGGTGTGTTGTCCTTGTGTTATGTGCAGTCACGTAATTAAAATGACTATGGATTTTGCAAATTAACTTACACAATTCTTGAAATCAGAACGCTTTTTGAATTTCGCCATGTTTAAAAAAAAATGGTTGCTAATTTATGGTATGAGATTTGGTTGGAGGTCTAATGGCAGAGTTCTTTTTATTTTTCCTCTTCCCTTCACTAGACTTCCCGAAAAACATTTTTTGAAAAGGTCTCTAGCAATTTCTGTTATTAAAACTAGCAAAGTGTGAGATGTATTAGCAAAGCCCAAGTCAGTTCTTTGAAATATGGAAATGAAGAGGCAATCTGGAGAGTAGATTACGTACATAGTTTTGGTGCAATTTGTATTCAATGTTCCGTAAACAACCTTCATCGAAACTATCGGGTCAATAAAAAAAAAATATGCGATAGATTGAAATTTAATATTTATTAATGTTATTTTAAGGGTAATGATATTTTTTTATTTGTAGGGGTTTTTTAAGCCGCAGTTGGGGGTTGTTCGAAATAGATACCCCGGCCCCGGAACATAAAGGGCAAAAGAATGAACATGGGTGGGTTTTAGTCCGTACAAGTTTGACACTCCCCCCCGCTCCGCTCAGAGTGGGGGAAGTCAATAGATTACCCATCCGAAAAAAAGAGGTTTTGTAAAAGGAGGTTTTTAAAGTAAGTGCATTGCTTATATTGTTTTAGAGCCCACTGCCCAAGGTATAAAGCTGTTATTTATACTACAGACAGCAAGACCCGGAACAAATGCCAATCTGTAGGCCATACGGGACCTCAGTTGAGTAAGAACTGGCATTGCACGACCTCCTTCTTGTATACAGCCACTGTTTTGTCGCTCCTGGGTCCAAACCGAAAAAGAGAACAGAGAATATCTGAACCCAAAAATATATATTGGGAAATAATCATTACTGTGTGTTTGTTCTAATAATAATAGAATAATTTGACATTGAATTTAATCCAGATAATATTTCTTTAACTGACATGCCAGTAATTGTAATTTCAATTCCTATTTATTATGTTTGTCTTAAAAATTATGTACAGACGCCAGCAGGTCAAGCTACCCGAAACTGACAATTTTTCCCAATGAACCTTGAACCTAATACTTTAGAAATAAAGTCGAAAATCTATCAAAGAAATCTGACAGATTGTTGTAGCTTGATGTGCAGGCGTCTGTACCAAATATTTGCACGCCCTCAGTAGCAGAATATGATAAGAATTAAATGTTTTTGAATAAGAATATAAATATTTTATTTTCGAATAATTTTTATAAAAATATATAATAACTGGCTCAGGAATAGGTCTCCTGAGCCTAAAAATGTTTTATTTTTTTGTATGGAAAATCAATAAATAACTCCTCTCGCTCTGAGCGGAGCGGAAGGAAGTGTAAGGCTTGTACTGACTAAAACCCATCTATGTTCCTTCTTTTGTCCTTTATGTTCTGGGGCCGCGGTGTCTCTTTCGAACAACCCGCAACCCCGGCAGGCGGAGGCCCTTGATCCAGCTGCCTAACGAGAGTCTCCTCAGGTACCTCATTGACACATATTATATGTAACATTTTTATTATTAGTTTATCTGTATTTTTAGCTTGGAAATAATGCACATAAGTAATACATTTAAAAAATATACACGTAAGTGTGTGCAGCGGTATATTGGGGTTTTAACGCAACAACTATTTATCTAAAAACACCGGAAGAAAGTAGTATCAGTTCATTTGTAACTAATCAAGTATTTACAGTTCAATCCAACTAAATATTTTAACAGCTTACAATCTCATAGGAAATATTTAATTATACATTCTTCTTTCGCCAAAAAAACGCCAGCCCTCTAGTCACAAGAAAAGTCAACAGTCAAGAGTACCATAAAAGGAAAAAAATATTTGACAGGTCTCAAGGGACACCCAAAAGGAACGAAGTTATTATTTATTATGTATAAAAAAACTGTATACACCCAACAAAACTAATCGTCGCGAGGTGTCGCGACGATTAGTTTAATAATGACGATTAGTTTGTAATGCGAAATAAAAAGACAAAACGAAAATAACTGGCTTGCTTTCTATGAGAAAGAGAGAGACAGAGAAACACGCGCACGCCGCACGGCTTACAACTATAACAAAAAGTGTCGTTACAACTTTTGGTCTTAATTTTTTTCTGTCTAGTCCCCTTTCGCAACGCACGATAAGGAACCTCATTCCAGAAACGAAACCCTTATAGGATAGCTTTGTTGTCCGCGTGTCTGTCTGTCAGTGGTACCGAACGCTAAAAAACGAATAAGGAAGAAGGGTAGATCGTTTTGTCTGCTCATAACCACCCACCCGCAATAACTTCAGTTCCTCCGTGATCATGGCGTTTGCAACATCGCCGAAATATCGGAAACTGAAAATAAATAACAAACACGGTAAATATACCGTTTTACGTGTTAATAATAATGTTAGTGATGTAGATCAATCAGCGTCCGTAACCTGGCTACGTTCCGGGGACCTCTTTGGAGAAACCGAAGGTTTTATCTGTGCAATTATGGATGAAGTTATGATGACGAATAACTACCGTAGATTTATTGTGAAGGACGGCACGGTTGACATATATCAGGCATGCCACCGTCCGGGTGAATCAATTCGACACATTATCTCCGGTTGTTCTCGTCTAGCTAACGGAGAGTACTTGCATAGACACAACCTTGTAGCCAGGATTATCCATCAGCAACTTGCTCTCAAATACGGCCTTGTTGAATCGGAAGTGCCGTACTACAGGTATGAGCCCGACCCAGTTCTTGAACATGGCAATATCACATTCTACTGGGATCGCTCCATCATCACTGACAGGACTTTTGTTGCCAACAAGCCTGATATAGTGGTGGTGGATCGATCAGAGCGGCGCGCAATGATTGTTGACATAACAGTCCCGCATGAGGAGAACCTCGTGAAAGCCGAGAAAGATAAGCAAATCAAGTATATTGACTTGGCTCGCGAGGTTGTCGACATGTGGGATGTGGACTCAGCGATCATTGTGCCGATAGTCGTATCTGCCAATGGCTTAATTGCCAAGAGCCTCGACCAACACCTGAGGAGGCTCTCGTTAGGCAACTGGATCAAGGGTTTGATACAGAAAGCGGTACTCCTGGACACGGCTCGTATTGTTAGGTGGTTCCTTTCTCTGGAGCCCTGACCGCCGGTAGCTTGGACCCTGTTCCCGATACCAGTGGGCTACTATTTTTTTATGTTTTTAAGAAATATTTAAAAATGTAGTTACTGATATGTTGATAAAACAATAAATGAACACACAAAATGTTAGTGACTGTCAGTTTAAAGACTTATACTGTCAATTAAGTTGTGATGTTGCATTATTACTTTTAAGGTTTTCAGCTCCTTTTTTATGTTCGATGGATGTCCTCCACCATGGCGGAGGGGTCTGTCAGCCTCCTACTAACTAAAACTACACGGTGTTCCTTCTCGTCACTTCTGGCTGGGGTGCGGGGACACAATCGCATTCTACACAATCACCCCAGCAGTGACGGTTTGCTTGCGGCAAACACCTTCTCAGGTAAAGGGGAGGAGTGGCCTACTTCTCTCCCTGTCATTCTAAATGAGAGGCGCGCGCGAAAACCACGAGACGCTAGCTCAGGTCTATTTGCTTGGAAAACAGACTTCCCCAAGTCCATTGCTAGCGGGCCATTTTATGGGGGGCGGAAGAGGGCAGTGTTGGCCCTCCTCCTGCGCCCAGATCTTCGGGTGCGGGAAGGTACATTGGAAAGAGAAATTAGAAAGAGGTTTTCAGCCCCTGCTGCAACCAGTTAGCAATTACAAGTTGGTTTTAATATTCTGAACATATTTTCTTCTGCACTGCTATCATCTGGCTTTTTTACAACTGTATCAAAATCAAAAGTCATTTATTCAAATTAGGCAGTAGTAATAATCAGCAGTTTTTGAACGTCACATTACAAGAGACAGTCCCACGCTCCACCCTTCGCATTAGGTTTTAAATATTTTATAATTTACTAGCATCCGCCCGCGATTTCGCCCGCGTGGTATAGTTACTTTGGGCTAACGCTAACTTTAACCCGCGTGATGATCGAAAAAAAAGTAGTGTAATTAGCCTATGTCCATCTCCAGGGTCCCAACTATATCTGTACCAAAATTCATCAAAATAAGTTTAGGCATTGAGGCGTGAAGACGTAACAAACAAGTCACTTTCGCTTTTATAATATTAGTAAGGATTCATTTATTTCAAGTGATACAACGACTCATTTTTAGTGACATCAAACTCAAAACAAAAGCATTTCAATTTCAATTAAATAGAATAGTGTCAGAAAAATACAATAAAATTACACCGTGTTTAACCAGATGCCACTGAATCCCAGTACAAACATGGAGCAAGTTCCTATCTGACCTCCACAACCAAGTTAGTACTGGGATATACGATACCCATTGGTAAGATTAGTACTACATGTAACGACTGTCAAAGATCTACAAATTACAGTCGGGACCAACAGCTTAACGTTCTATCCGAGGCGCGGAGGAAACTCGGTATGTAATAGGTGTAATGGAGTAACCTGGGTAAATGTAGCTGTCCCCTTCTCCCACGAGCCACAACTGCAGAAGTTACTGCAGTTGTGTTGTCAGAGTAAAATTTTGGGCGAAGCCGCAGGCATATGCTAGTTAAACATGATTTAAATACATTTATTCTTACACAGGTTTAAATCTACGTTATATTCCCACTGAACGTATTCAAAGTAACATATCTTGTATGATTTCGACATGATTAGCCAACTAATTGACATATATTATTACAACCAATATGTTTACAGTTAAAGTTGTTTATAGCTTCAATAAAAACTTTGGCGAGCTTGTCAGTAGAAGATTTAATAATTACTTCTGTGTTGCAATCTTATTTTGATACTAACTGGCGCCCGCGGCTACTCCCGCGTGATATCGAAAAAGAAAGTATCCAATGTGTTATTCCAGACTATAATCTACCTCTGTGCCAAATTTCATTGAGATCCGTTCAGCCGTTTTGGCGTGAAAGAGTAACAAACATCCATACAACCATCCTCACAGACTTTTGCATTTATAATATTAGTTGGATAGTAGGACTGGTTGGCGCCCGCGGCTTCGCCCGCATGATGATCGACAAAAAAGTACCCTATGTGTTATTCCAGACTATAATATACCTCTGTGCCAAATTTCATCAAGATCCGTTCAGCCGTTTTGACGTGAAAGGGTAACAAACATCCATACATCCATCCATCCTCACAAACATTCGCATTAAAATATTAATATAGTAGGATATTTAAACTGAGTTCCTTAAACAAATAGATCTTGTTGTTTTCTGACACCCTTGTGAAAAGAGCCTGGTAGAATGATAAATAGGTTTTCTGTATGCCAGACGAGCTGTTGTCCGAAATAACCAAGATGTGGAACCCTTTTTTTGCGGGTGGGAAATAACCAAAAAACTTCCCCGCTCTGGGCGGAGCGAGGTGGAGAGTCAGACTGTTTTTATTGACTGAAATCTACACTGCACCTGTGTGGCATCTCATACAATTGTAGTTACTGTTAGCCAACTGCTGGGTTTTTGTTTGTGTTTGGTCGATGGTTGTATTTAGCCCGTCCCGCCTTCGACGCGACGTCCACAGGGTCGCCTTTAAGCTGTATCACATTTGGGGTGCTAGGTCAGAAAACCTCCTCGTGTGCCTGACAGCTGCTTGTCCCTCGCGATGTGTCGTTAGGTTAGGTTAACTTAGCGTTACATCGCGAGGGAACAGCAGCTGTGGGGCCGGTGCATCCTGGGCGTGGGCAGTAGTCTTCCTCGAGGTGTCTCAGTGATCTTGGAATTTTCCATCTGTTTCAAGTGAGGGACCACACTAAGAGAGACACTCGCCATATAGGGGGGGGGGGGGGGGTGCCTACACGTTTTCGTCGTGGTGGAGCTTGCGTGTCTCAGTAATCTTGGAGTTTTCCATCTGTTCCAAGTGAGAGACCACACTAGGAGAGGCACTCGCCATTATAGGGGATTTAATCGGACAGCATGCGATGACCTGCGAGCGGGTCTATCGCACGTTGTGTGATTCAAGATTCATTTCTTGAGGTTTTACTCGGGAAGTGAATCAAGGTAGGTTATTCATCTCCCTCTGGTACGCGTCTGCTCGTCAACGTGGTCGACGTGACCGCGAGGGTAATAGAATTTCGGGGAGGGTTAAAAAAAAAAGAGAAGTCGGGAGATAGGGACCACACCCTTCAAAGGAACAAAAACAAAAAATGAACACAACGATTGGGAATATTATACCCCAGGGAGGTACCAGCTGCTCAGTAGCTGGAGAATCCTCCACGGTTCAACCGTCATGCCCCACGTATTCTGGGGGGGGCGACAGTCGTTTACCATATAACATACCGTCTGCCAGTGGCAGCAAGAGCCGAGGAGGCTCCACAAGGTCGAGGTCTTTTGAAGATCTGACCTCTTGTCAGGTGCCCGACCGAGAATCGGGTGACCGCCGCCGGGACGCTCGCTCCAAGTTCTGGGGGAAGCGTACACGCGACGGTGGGTCGGACGCGGGGTCGGCGTGTTTTTCCTCAAGCGAGGAGAACCTGCCGGCACCCAAGGTGACGACAGCCAGAAGGGGCAAGAGTCGCAGGACACTCTCCGGAGCGAACACTCCGTCACGCGACAACAAAGGCCGCTTTTTGAAGCGCCCCGGTACGCCCATAGTCAGCGCAGCGAGTGACTCCGGGGATGGGACTATGGAGGTGGAGCCGGTTCCCACCGAAACTCCCGCCTGCCTAGTGAAGACCAAGGCGGAGCTCAACGCCGCTAGGCGTGAGGGAAGGAAGGCCATCGCGACGGATGAGGTCTCCGAATTAGCCCGTCAGGCTAGAGAGAGACGGGCGCAGGCTACCGCAGCCGCAGAGGGAATGACGGCGGAAGCCCTTAGCCGCCAGGTTCTGGACGGTGTGGACGTTGTCCTGAGGGTAGCCACAAAATCGGGCAACCTGAAGGGCACGTTCACGCGGGCCCTGAAGGAGGCGGCTGACGCCATCAAGGAGGCGGTCGAGATCCTCCTCGACCGAACGACCTCGGAGGAGACGGTCAAGCTCCGAGAAGAGAATGGCCGTCTTCATACAAAACTGGAGGACCTCCAGCGGGAGGTAAGCGCCCTTAGGGCAGACTTCAGCCGGCAGCAGAGTGCGACGACTGTAGATTGTCACACTCTGCCACAGAACGGGTCTTTGGGGGAAGACCAGTTCAACCGGCTGTTGAACATAATGACCGCCCGCCTAGACAGTCTGGAGCCCAGGCTAAACCCCCCCGTTATTCTCCGACCACCGTTGGCAGCGGATAAGCGGAATAGAGATGCCGAGCCCAGTCCTTGTTTACCGCCTACGTTTGCCCAGGTGGCGAAAGCGCCACCTGCGACTAAAAAAGCGGCACAGGCGGCCACAGGAGCCACGCAGCGGTCGAAACAACCGGAGAAGGTGCAGAGAAGCACCACGGAGGAGACCCCCCAGCCTGCCGAAGGCAAATGGCAGATGGCTGGGAGCCGAAAGAAGAAGAGAAAGAAGAGGGGCCGTAAGGGCAAATCTACGCCGGGCACCAAGGAGCAAGCCAGCAAGGGCAGCGGGAGTTCTCCGCGGATCCGCGTCCCTCGCTCCGAGGCTGTAGTGATCACGCTGCAGCCTGAAGCTAAAGAGCGAGGCGTCACGTACCAAAAGGTACTGGCGGAGGCGAGAGGCAAGCTTGTCTTCGCCGACTTTGGCACCCCGGATGGCTTCCGATTTAAAACCGCAGCCACGGGGGCGAAAATGTTTGAGTTGGCGGGGACAAGCAGCGCCGAAAGAGCGGATGCTCTCGCTGCAAAGTTACGAGATGTCCTCAACCCCGACGAGGCAAGGGTGTCCAGACCCGTTAAGACGGCTGAGGTTCGGATCGATGGGCTGGACGACTCGGTGACTCCAGAGGAGGTGGTGGCGGCCATAGCCCGAAGCGGCGGATGCCCGCCGGAAAACGTGCGGGCGGGCGAAATCCGTGTTAATGCTGGCGGGCTTGGCACCATCTGGGTGAGGTGCCCGGTGGTTGCGGCCAAACAGGCCTCCGATGCGGGACGCCTTCTGGTGGGCTGGGTGTCAGCGAGAGTAACACTCCTGGCACCTAGGGCCATGCAGTGTTACCGGTGCCTGGAGAAAGGCCATGTCCGGGCACGGTGCACCTGCGAAACAGACCGCAGCGATCTATGTTACCGCTGCAGTCTGCCCGGCCATAAAGCGTCTCAGTGCTCCGCGGAGCCAAACTGCAGCCTGTGTGTGGCTGCAGGAAAGCCGGCGGGGCATAGAGTCGGGGGCAAAGCCTGTGGCGCGCCCAGAAAGCACAACCATCGAGGGAGCAAGACTGTGGGGGCTTCAAACCCCCCGCAACCTAGCACCACTTCGGCCGACTCCCGGCCTGTGGTAGGACGAAGCGCTGGAGAAATGGATTGCCAGTAATGGTACATTACCATTTTCTCCAGGCGAATGTCAACCACTCCTCCAGAGCTCAGGATCTATTGCTCCTGAGCATGGCGGAGTGGTCGATTCAAGTGGCGGTGGTCGCCGAGCCGTATTTTGTCCCCCCCAGGGATAACTGGGCAGGGGATCTGGATGGCCTGGTGGCCATCATCGGCGCGACTCTTGTCGACGTATCCCGTGGTCACGGCTGGGTAGCCGCCCTCGTGCATGGACTCGTCACGATCGGAGCGTATTTCTCGCCAAACAGGAGTCTCGCCGATTTCGAGAGTTTCCTTGTGGAGTTGGGAGCCGTCGTTGGCCGGTCTCACCCTCGTCCCATTTTGCTTCTCGGTGATCTCAACGCCAAATCAGCGGCGTGGGGATCCCCGGTAACGGACCCGAGAGGCGACGTGTTAGAGGAGTGGGCCATTACGACCGGCCTGGCTGTCTTAAATCGGGGCTCGGCCTACACGTGTGTGCGGCAGCGGGGAGGGTCGATAGTGGACGTCTCGTTCGCCAGTCCCGCTGTCCTGCACCGCGTCCACGATTGGCACGTAGAAGTGGAGGTGGAGACGCTATCGGACCATCGATACATTCGATTCGACATCTCCACCCAGACCGCTGGAGGGCGTAGCCAATCGGCCCCCCGAAGAGACAGCCCGCGTTGGGCACTAAAACGCCTCGACAGGAAGGCTCTCGAAGAAGCCGCGATCGTCCAGGCCTGGATCCGGGAGTCGGCTACCGTCGGACCCGTGGACGTCGAACAGGAGGCGCAGTGGTTGGGCAATACCATGGTGCAAATCTGTGACGCATCCATGCCACGCGTCTTTTCTCCGTCCGCAAGGCGCCGCGTGTACTGGTGGTGCGTTGAAATCGAACGGCTGCGCGTCGAGTGCGTAGACGCTAGACGCCCGTACACGCGATGCCGGAGAAGACGTCCACGGAATCCTGACGAAGAAGCCGCGCTGTATGAGGTGTACCGCGTGGCTAAACAGGCTCTGTGGCTGGCCATCGGCGAATCGAAGACACGCTCCAGAGAGGAGCTGCTGGCATCGCTAGACGGGGATCCGTGGGGGCGCCCGTACCGAACGGTCCGTGGAAAACTTCGGCCGTGGGCGCCGCCCCTAACGGAAGGTCTCGAGCCGCAGTTTCTGGAGCGAGTAGTCTCGGCTCTCTTTCCTGAGATAGTCGAGTACGAGCCACCGCCGATGGTGCTGCCCACAGCTGCAGAGCCTGAAGGCAGCGAAACCGGCCCAGAGGTGACACAGGCGGAGATGAGCGCGGCTGTGATGCGGCTCCGGGCAAAGAACACTGCTCCGGGGCCTGACGGAGTGCCTGGCCTCGCTCTGGTCCTCGCCCTAAAAGAGCTGGAGCCTTCACTGAGAGGACTTTTCTCGTCGTGCCTTGAGCGGGGTCAGTTCCCATCCAGGTGGAAGGCTGGGCGACTGGTTCTGCTCAAGAAGGCGGGGCGCCCGGCTGATTCGTCGTCCGCTTATCGGCCCATAGTGCTGCTGGACGAGGCAGGCAAGCTGCTCGAGCGAATAATTGCAGACCGCCTCGTCAGCCACTTGTGTACAGAGGGGCCGAACCTGGACGACAGCCAGTTCGGATTCCGGCGCGGGCGCTCAACGATCGACGCCATTGTGAGAGTGAGAGTCCTCGCGGAGGAAGCGGTGTCCCGGGGTGGAGTGATGCTGGCGGTGTCATTAGACATCTCCAACGCCTTCAACACCCTGCCCTGGAGTTGCATTAGGGAGGCACTGCGTTACCATCGGGTGCCCTCCTACCTCCGCAACATCGTGGGGGCCTATCTGGCGGGTAGGTGTGTCACCTTCATAAGTCGCGACGGCAGGGGCCGTCGCGAGATGTCGTGCGGTGTTCCACAGGGTTCGGTTCTTGGCCCGCCCGTGACTGGGTTTTGCGGGGCGAACTCCCTCCGGGCGTGAACCTGACGTGTTATGCGGACGACACGCTGTTTGCGGCTTGGGGGAGTTCGTACAGGGAGGCAGCGTTGCTGGCTACGGCTGCGGTCTCACAGGTGGTGAGCCGCATACGGCGCCTGGGCCTGGAGGTGGCCCTCAACAAGTCGGAGGCCATTGCTTTTCATGGCCCCCGACGGGCACCGCCACCGGGATTGCACATTGTGGTTAGGGGGACCCGAATCGCTGTCGAGTCAACCATGAAATATCTGGGATTGGTGCTCGACAGCCGATGGGACTTCGGCCCCCACTTCCAGCGGCTGGTGCCCAAGTTATTGGGCGCGGCGGGCGCTCTATCAACGCTGCTTCCCAATCTGGGGGGCCCGAGCACCGCCTGTAGGCGGTTATACGTGGGGATCGTGCGATCCATGGCCCTTTATGGGGCCCCGGTATGGGCGACCGACCTGACGGCCCGTACTATCGCCGTTCTGCGCAGGCCGCAGAGGGTGATGGCCGTCAGAGTCATACGGGGATATCGCACGATCTCCTACGAGGCGGCTTGCGTACTGGCCGGATGCCCACCATGGGACCTGGAGGCGAAGACCCTCGCGACGCTGCACCAGTGGCGCGAGGAGGCCAACGACCGGGGCGAAAGGCTGGTGGAGCGACAAATGACACAGCACCGGTCTCAGCTCCGGCAGGTCATGGTGGCGGAATGGCGCAGGAGGCTCACGCTTCCTTCGGCCGGCCTCAACACGATCGAGGCGATCCGGCCAGTACTCGACGACTGGCTCGGGAGGAGGCACGGCTCTCTGACATTTCGGGCGACGCAGGTACTGTCGGGGCACGGCTGCTTCGGGAAGTACCTGTGTCGCTTAAGCAGGGAGCCGGACGCCCGGTGCCATCACTGCGTCCATTGTCTGGAGGATACGGCGCGGTATACGCTGGCCGAATGCACGGCGTGGGACGAGCCGCGCCATGCCCTCATGACCGAGGTCGGAGGAGACCTGTCGCTGCCGAATGTCGTTCGATCGATGGTTGGCAGCACAGAGTCCTGGGACGCGGTGGTGTCCTTCTGCGAAACCGTCATGTCGCAGAAGGAAGCTGCGGAAAGGGAAAGGGAGATGACCAGCTCTCGCCCATCCCGCAGCAGACGCACTGGGCGTCGGCAGAGAGCAGACAACGCCCTCTTCCAGCCCCCATAAATGGGTTCAGGGGCGGCGGATTCGGGGACATCCGTCGCCCCCCATCACATTGGACCCGAGACGGTGGCGCGATGTGTTCACGCGCGCCTCTCAGACGTAGCGGGGGGAGTCTGACACCTCACTCCCCCCCTTAGGGATGAGGCCCGCACAGGTCAAGCGGGCCACACTAGTCCGGGGCAGCGGAAGTCGTACTTGTTCCCGCTGCCCCCTGACGCAAGTGTGAGAAGGAACACCGGTGTGGTTTTAGTCAGTAGAGTCTGACAGACCCCCCCGTTCTCCCCAAGGACGGGGGACATCCACGAGGATTTCCACATCGACAAAAAAAAAAAAAAAAAAAAGGGCTCCACATTTAAACTAACCTAGCTACCGCGGGATACGCTCCGGGCGTCGGGCGCCGAGAGACGACTCCCGGCCACAGTATAGATGAGGGTCTGTGGACGATGAGCAATGGGTAGCTGTAGACCGTGTCAACCGCGTGTTCTATTTCCACGCGAGCTTCAAAGAGATGTCAGAAAAGCAGAGGGGCCTGTCAGAGCCCGGGTTGCAGCCCTGGAACATAACATAAAAAGAAGGCACATGGATGGGTTTTACATTTTACTCAGTAAAAGTCTGACAAAAAAGGGCCCTCAACACTCGTGAGCTGTCGGATGACATCCCATCCCTTTCTTTTTTGCGGATGGGAAATCATGAAATAACTTCGCTCCTCGCTCTGGGCGGAGCGGGGGGAGTGGGAGACTTGTCCTGACTAAAACCCACCCATGTTCCTTCTATTAGCCTTTATGTTCCGGGGCCGCGGTATCTATTTCGAACAACCCGCAACCCAGGCAGGCGATGGCCCTAGCAGGCCACTCTGCTTTGCTGACATCCCTTTAAGGCGCGCGTGGAAAACTAACGCGCCGTTGACACGGCCTGTCGTTAATAGACGGACGGACGGTAAGCTACCCGTTGCTCACCGTCCACAGGCCCGCATCTACGGTGGCCAGGAGTCGTCTCGCGGCGCCCGACGCTCGGGGCGTATCCCGCGGCGGCTGGTTTGGTTTGAGGTTCTCTCCCTCAAACGCTCGGACACCTCCTATATCCCATCCCTTATCCCTTATTATCCCTAATACTGTCAGAGTTTGGTAGAAACCGGGTTAGTTTAAAACTTTAAAACAGTGTTTAACCTCAACCAAGTTGGTACAGAGCCAGGCGATGACGTTGAACTAAGAGAATCTTAAATACTGCGGTAACTTCAACCACAAATAAACTTTCTCGTAACTTAAAAAAATCAATCAACAAAATCCTCTTGTAATTCTTTTAATGGTTTTCTATCAATAGACGTAACTGTATTTAAACATAAATGACAGCAGTTTCTTTTAATATCTGAAGTATTCGAGAATATCAAAATAACGATTATGAGTGTTTTGACTTCCGAATTAACATTGAAATGTACTTTTTTACAGATTTGAAATATTAAATTCACACGGAACTTTTGAAACAGCAAGAGATGAAATGTAAAAAAAATAACTTTACCGGAAGTCGGTGGCAAAAAAGTCAACGAAACTAACAAAATCACCGACTTCCGGAAGTAAAGTTATATTCCACTTTTTTTTTGGAAGTCGGTTTTATTTATTAAGTACAAAAAAGTTCTTTATTTCAAGATTTTTACTTATATGTATAGTTATAGGTATAATGATACATCACATATTTTTTATCGAGTATTTATTTTCCATTGTTACTAAAAGATTCTTGCAGGTCTGCTGGAAGAAATTTCTTATGAAATAAGCTGTACCTTTGTGCTCTTCTGTCTTAATGTAATGTCCTGTCATGTATTTTGTGTGTGCATAAATAAATAAATAAGATTAGCAGATCATCCACATTACCACATAGAGGAAAAAATATGTATTATAGACGATAACTCATAAACTACCAAAGCAATATAAATAAAATTGATATGGGACCACCTGGGAAGTATACCCTATCAAACAAAAAAAAGAATTTTGTAAATCGGTCCAGGCGTCTTTGAGTAATCGGTGAACATATTATATAAAAAAAAAGTTTCCGACGAATTGAGAACCTCCTCTTTTTTAAGTCGGTTAGGAACAGATTAAATAAAGAGATTTACACTTTTTGCTTGGGCGGAAACTCACCATACGTGGCTAAATAATGTTAGACGCCCAGGTCAATTTTCAGGTTAAGCTGCGTTTGACTGGGTTGGTCTGTGAATGGTTGATCAAAATCAAAATATTTTTATTTCACACTAGCTGCGCCCCACGGTTTCACTCGCGTGGTGATAGAATATACAATATATCTTTATAAATTGTAGCTTATTTGTTATTCTGATGTATAAGCTATATTATTGTAAAGTTTCATTAAAATCTATTCAGAAGTTTTAGCGTGAAAGGGTAACAAACATCCATACATCCATCTATCCTCACAAACATTCGCGTTTATAATATTAGTAGAAAGTAGGATCTCCTTCCTTCGTCTTTATCATTGATCTACGAGTTGGAGCCTATATTATCACGTATTATACTGTACATTAGTCCGTACCCCCCTATATATAAATTTATTATCGGAAATAAACAAAAAAAAACCTGCGAAATGCGAGTCTTACTCATGCAAAGAGGGTAGAGGTCCCGTACAAACTTGCGACATAAACAGCCATATCTTTTGACTGCGTAGACTTAGAGGGTTGACTTTTCATAGCTCCAAGGGTTTTCAGATTTGAGCGTATTTGAGAAGACACGAGTCAAAGAATTGTTGAGGTAAAGAACTTTTTGATGCTGTGTGACAGAAAGACAGACGGATAATTAAGTGATTTTATAAGGGTTTCGTTATTTCATTTTCAGTTACGGTACCCTTAACACAGCTGTTCCAGACATTTCGAAAATGTTTGTAGGCAAAGGCAGATTTTTAAAATATCCGATTTTTTTTTTATTGGTAATCGCTTGTGCGACGTTGTATTCCACCATTATAGTAGTCTACTGCTTAACATCACTTTCCATTTTTTTTTTAATAAATAAATCTATTATTTGGACCAAAATTATTGCATATTTAGTAAACCCGCTAAACTGCGTAACAGTTTGTCGGCGTCTGAACATAGGTGTGTAACATAACCGTAGATGTCAGAAAGGAGTTTTTAGTGTTTCTATGAAATAATATAAAAGACCATTATTTGTCTAGTCTTTTTCCCAACTATATTGGGGTCGATTTCCAGCCTAATTGGGTGCAGCTGAATACCAGTATTTTACATGGCGCGATTGTTTACCTATCAAACCTTCACAGCCCAGTTAGTAGTTAGTGCTGGGTACGAATACGATTCGTACACCTTGGTAAGTCTGGCTACTGACTACCTGTGTTGACTGTCGGATCTCTTCAAAAGACAGCCAGGATCGACAGCTTTGCGTGAATAATTTGGGTGTGTACCAGGTGGTTATCAATCCATAGACCGGTATTGACAAGCGCGAAGATCTCGAAGATCGGTACGTGCAGTTGCATCCCAAAAAGATCATATGGAATACATATGAAATCTAAATGAAGGGCTAAGACAAGCTATAGAGCTAGATGCGGGTCTGTGGAGGGTGAGGAATGGATAGCTCACCGTCTGACCGTCTACTAATGACAGGCCGTGTCGACGGCGCGTTCGTGTACCACGCGCGCCTCAAAAGGATGTCAGCAAAGCAGGGGTCTGCCAGGCCCACCGCCTGCTTGAGGGTTGTTCGAAAGAGGTTTCAGGTTAGCTAAAGTAGACTCATCTTTCATGGGGACTGTTTGAAATGCTACAATAAAATACCTCCCCACATTCTTCAACTGAATGAGACGAAATTTAAATCTTGTATTAAACGCAGACTATGTGGGCAAGCATATTATAAGTTGGGGGATTATATTGATGATAAAAATGCTTGTCTCAATGCTGGTCCTGCTCCACAAGCATAGGGGTAAACTCATTGATTAGTATCCGAAGCTATAGTGGAAGCTGCAGAAGATTGTATGACTATCTTTGCAACGTATAGAATCAATTCTCTAGTATTGTATAATTATTAAGCCCATATGTGAGTGCTATGTATTATCATTGACTTGACGAAGCCTTGGTGGTTGATAGTGTCATGCTCACTTAAATGGCTTGCTGATGGTGGCGGGTGTGTCGGGTCATTTAGCTCCCTTCAAAATGGTCGAGCTGAATGGGGCTGATCCATACGTCATGTTCGTGAACGGGCGCTGTCAGTTGGGACTGGTCATTTTTTAGCTACCACGGTTCATTTTTAACTTATTTAGATTTAAAATTAAATTTTTGCTTTTTATTTACTCTGGACGCTCTTACTGTGCACGTCTTTCTACATCGTTCTCACATATTTGTATAATCTCAACATGAATGATGTAAATACGATTTTGTAAAAATATTATAATTTAAAAGAGTGTCCATGGAGTTTCTTCCCCATTCTTCTCCATAGAGATCAACGCTTTGGAATGGGCAACTACAGTACTTTCACAAGTTATTATGCCTTGTGACCAGGACTGTAGATTCATTTTGTTTCTTGACATTCAAAAGTGCCTGTAATTGAAATAAATGATTTGATTTGACATACCGCGGCCGAACATAAAGCGCAAAAGATGAAACATGGGTGGGTTTTAATCAGTAAAAGTCTGACACTCCCCCCGCTCTGCCCAGAGCGGGGGAAGTTATTTGGTGATTTCCCATCCGTATAAAAAGACAAGTTATACTGACATTCAATAGTATTGATATTTTTATGTGGTAACACTCTTTGATATCATTTCCGACTGAGTATCAGAAATGTTACCAGAAAACGTTTTTAAAAATAGAAATTGTTCAATTTTACGAAATTCAATTTTGTGGCAATGTATTAGTTAAGATTTTGAGGCCAATAAACTCAGAGAGAGGATTTAAAACCAACCTTTTCAAATTCAATGGCAATTTTTCAATCATAGACCATTAGAAATTTTATTCTTTCTCCCCATGCAAAATAACTGCAGCCTATCAAAGATTTTACGATGCCAACAACCTATGCGCAAAAAATCTTCAAAAACCGGAAACCTCCGATCATTGGCAGCAATCAAAATTGACCGTAAATCGAATTAGCCACGCGTCCAAAACCATCGTCGTTCCATGGTTGAAGAAGATGTGAGTGAAGAACCGGCCTTAACACCGTTACTGTTCGCATCACGAAAAAAAATACAGTTAGCCCGAGTCTCGAGCGCGCGCCGCAACGAAAAAAGCACAACCCACCGCTACACCACATCTCTAGGACGTACCGACGGGCGAAGCGCGCGGGAATTTTGACATTGACAGCCCCGTTGGCGCCAAACTTACCTTTTCAAATTGTGCATTAACTTGTGCCGTGAACTCGTGCAAACTGTGTTTCAAGTGAAAATGTCTGAAAACGGATAATACATTTATTTTTTATTGTGGCAACTGTGGTGTTTTATGAATTGTTTGACAGTGGTAACGAGCAAAGGATTTTTGACAAAATGCCGAGTACAATCAGAGGTGAGTTTAAAAAAAAACAGTTTTGCAACAGATTAAAAATTATCGAAATTCGAATGAGTATTCGAACACTATGGTTTGAAAATATGCATTCTAATTTTAAATCGAGTAAAATTTAAGAAGAATTTTAATGGACACATCATTTTGCTAATGGACTATTTTAGCCGGAGTGGACTTTTAAATACCAATTTCTTGTTGGAATTAGTATTTTTACGCTAAAACATTATAAATGTTGTATTCCCTGAGGTTAACAGAGGTGAATGCACTTTTCCGTTGTGTTGACGGAAACAAAGTCGTGAGTAACAAAGGTAAAATTTGAATTTCATGCGATAAGCTTGAGTTTAGAAATTCAAATTTTGATATCTGTCACTTTCTATTAAGTTTGCATGTTTTCAGTTGTTTTTTTTAAATCGAAATCCATATTTATCAGTTAGGTCTTTATTTGCAATTTTGTAATCAAATTTAAGATTTTTTTTAAGCAGTTTATCCGACCAGTCGTTAAAAAAAAATACGAAAAAGAAGTATAAAGTCTTGGATAGTAAAAAATGTTCAGTGCCCTTTTCCTAGCATGAATTTAAAAAAGTTAACAAAATTTGATTCGTGATTGTCAACTCTTTCATTATTTCTGCTTATATTTAAAATGTAAGTTTTCTTTCTAATTTTTGCTAAGATATTTTAAATTTATTCTTCAATGATTCCCTTTTCAAATGCTACTTTAATTAACCGTCACGTATGTCCCCTTTTTGTTGGCGTCAAATCATGTTTTTTCCAATAACTATTATAATAAGAAGTTGTCAAAAATAAATAAATATACATTACTAAAACTATGACAAAATATAGAGCCACGTTACTAAGACTTCATAATTTAGGTAGGTAACGTGAATGACCTAGACTTCAATAATGGTAGTCTAGAACTTTCGTCTATGGTCGCCCTACGCCATCGAAATAGCAAATAACGTTGCTCTATGAATTCTAATATCGGAAGCTCGGACGGTATACACTGCTGGGTGACTTACATTCTCATTAATCGCTTGTGTTCAAAATACGCAATGGTAACCAAATAATAGGTAGCGTAGGTCATTGAGTATTGTAGCCTATTTTTATGACAAATGACACGAATGCCTAGACTTGCACAATTCACAAGCATACGTATATATCACGTCTCGTTATTATCGTATAATATTATTAAATAAAAAGTGCCAATGCAAATAACTAATATATTAATATAAATACTAGCTGGCGCCTGCGACTTCACCCGCGTGATGATCGAAAAAAAAGTATCCTAAGATATGTTATTCCAGACTATAATCTACATTCCATTAAGATCAGTTTGGCCATTTTGACGTGAAAGAGTACAAACATCCATCATCTATCCTCACAAACATTCGCATTTATAATATTAGTAGAATAGTAGGAAGTAGGATTTGTGATGCGTTGGATCGTCATAAAATATGGTAAAAAAAACAAAAAAGTTACGGTACAGCCGACTCCCCAGGATTAACCAGACCTGCTTCAGTTTCCTTAGCCCCTTGTTACGTCCTCAACGTCTAATAATTCAGTTCCAAATCAATTTCTGCTACCGTAATTTTCTCTTGAACTCGTATTCACATGAATGTAGACATCCTCCGGTTCACCGGTCCTGGACCTCCATCATCGGAATCTCCAGGACTTCTTGTCTGGCTACTTAGGCGTGTCCATTATTCTATGACTTGCCAAGATTTGATTGGATCTAATGGCTAAATTCGGCTTGACTTCTCGACCAAGAGTTGGTTCAACTCCTCATTTCCCTCCGTCTTCCAGCTTCGAACCCAAACAGTTATTTGCCGCCATCCTGTACTCACTCCACCATTCCTTGGCTGAATCTTAAACAGTCACGTCGCATGGTAATCAGGTCGATAACTCGTGACCTAGACTGCTTGGCGACAGTATACCTGGTTTGTATAGAGTGACGTCATCATCTGGATAGGGTCCTGAACTTTTGTGGTATTGGGTCAGGGTCTGTTAGAAACTGAATGAAGACCCCACTTAGTTGTGTTTGTCAATTTTGGAACTGTTTTCTCTGTGACCTTCTGAGGTCTTAAGGGCTGAAACTGCGTTTAACGGGCACCCGCGACAGACACCCGCCGCGTGTCTGCAAGCGTGGGCTCTGTGGGTATGTGAAGGACCCTGTCACAGGTACCTAAACAGTTCATTCGCTTGGCCTCATAATGACAGGGCTACACTGGAGTTTCACAATTACTCTTTCTCTGTCGAAAAACATTTTCACAAGCTTTCATCAAGCGTTTTTGACTGAACAAACCCACGCGTGTACCGCTGGCGGACCCCGCGCGTGTCCCTGCATCAGTTCTCTTTTGTATGAAACCGCGCGGGTGTCCGTTTAACGCAGTTTCAGCCCTTAGGGTAAGGGGAATAAAGATTGCCTTAACATGTGTTTCACCGTCTACTGGCTAAATAAACAGCCGCAGTTATTATTTAAGGATAAACTGCGCTTGCCAAGGTTGATCTGTAAATGGGTGACAGTCATTGCATTTAAGTTTTCTCCGTGAAGAAGGCACGTTGCTGTGCTTCTTGCTGTAATTTGTAGATCTTTGACAGTCGTACCGGGTAATCAGTGACTTGAAAGACTACTAGCTAAATTATTGTACTGATGCCGACCGCAATAAAATTGGGAGAAGGCATCTACCTATAAGGTCGTCGCGGGGTGATAACTGAGATTACGAGTAATAAAGAAATATGGCTGACGAAGACATCTTGCGCTGACCCCGCGATAAGGACAGCAGAACGGTCATCCTGCCGGGTGTGCGAGTTGTTCGAAAGAGATACAGCGGCATCAGAACACAAAGGGCAAAAGAAGAAACATGGATGGGTTTAAGTCTGTCTCTCTTCCGCTACGCCCAGAGCAGGGAAAGTTTTTGATAAGTTCCCATCCACAAAACAGCTTTTTTCTGCTTTGATGTTCATTCATGGGTTAGCGGAAAACTGGAGACTGGCTTTGCCTTGCGCGTTTTCTAACTGCGATAGCCACTTCAGAGGCCGTTTGTTCTAAACCGTTTGCAATTCTAGAATTTCTGGTGATATAATTTCTTCAGTATTATCTCTGGCAATTGCTTTTCGTATTTAATTATTCGTTGATTAAGAATACCTACATTGTAACAATTTCATTTATGTAAAAGTATTTTTTTTAATTGTGCATTTTATCAAAGGCTATAAATATGAATAGTTACCAACGAAAAAGTTTCCCATGCATGCTGCATGTATGCATTTATATTGCTTTAAAAAATCCTTTGCACAAGACTCTTATGAATGTTTTTCACTGTAGTTGGTGTGTGCTTATCGGAAATCGCAATGATGCCATCTGCGAGGCCAGTTCCGAAAAGTGACAGTTGGGGGCATTGACCTTACAGAACCGACTGTTCGGACTTAAGAAATTAAGCTCCTCAAAAAAGCATAAAAGTTTTCTGACACAGTTATTTTTAATAATTGCTATTTCTTTTATTACTAAAAGCTTATCAATGCAGCTTTTCCATGATAAGAAAATTCACTAAGATATTTCTGAAAATCTTTTTCCCGATTACTAAGAATAAATCTACATAAAAAGTTCATCAAGTACAAATAAACTATTAAAACAAAAAAAAAAACAAAGTAACCAGCATCCATAGATATTGCGCGCCATTTTCCATAGAGGTGCATTCTGTGCGGCCAGCAGCGCCCGCCATCGTCCGCCATTGCCGGCCAGCGTCAGAAAAGCGACAGTAGGGCGGTGCTCGGCCCTGTGTACCGTAAGCCGCAATCCCTTTCTTTGTGACGTAGCGTACGGTACTCTGCGCTAGTGATGTGAAAAGTCGTGTTTGTATCGATAAGGCTTTTGGGGTCGATAGTTTACGTTGAAGTTTTTAAATAAAATTGTAGGCTTGGATTGGGTTAGTTCCTTGTTTGGATGGTGGATTATATGACTTCAGTATGATGCATTTCTAGTTTCAGCCGATATGATCGAAATTTCTAGGACACAGGCGTTCTGTCTTTGTGAGAAGTACGTTTTTACTACAACGCTAATCATAGCGTTGTAGTAAAAACTTCTTTTAAGTGATGTTTGGGTCAGTGTTTGACTCTGATTCCTTGATAAAAACAACACAGTTATGGCTTACTTCATAGAGAATTATAAAACAACAGATTCAATCGTCTACGTACACATTCTCACAATTCAGGTCACAGCCAATGTCTCCAAGACTCAGACATTAACCATTACACATAAAAGAACATGTCTACCATTTATAAAAAAAAGACCCTCAACCACAGACAAACCATCGACAAGCCCCCCCTCTAGCAGTGACGTAGCCTAACGGTGATCGCAGTTAGGCTCACCCACATACTGTGTAACTGTGTGCATGCGTCCGTTATATGGACGCGTTTCGTGCATGCGACGCCGTGGGACCGGCTGTATGGCTGTATACGCCTTTGCTTGAAAAAAAAACGTAAATGACAATTGCGTGTCGCGCGCGCTTACTTGATTTTAATTTATGCTCTGTGGTTTTCTGTTATGTCATGAAAGGGTTCGTAATTGTGATTCGATCGATTCAAAATGCTTGATCGTAGTTATCGTGTATCCTGAAAGATTATTTTTGCTGATCTGGAAATCGTTAGCTAGGTTGGAAAGGACTGACAGCTTAAAATAAAAAAAAAAACAGCTAGTGACAGGAGAAATTTGGAAAATTTTATAAATGCATTCCAATAAGGTTTCACTACTGAAATATTAGGAATACACTACAACTATAATAAATAATTTACTAGAAAAAAAACCACGATTATAACTTTTTAACCACGTCCTCTGGCATCCCCCCTATGATGGCATGACACATGACATGACATGAAACACAAGGCGTAGTTTTTAAGGGCATCATGAAGACTTTGATGCAGTTGGATTACAAACTCCTTCGTTGAGTCTTTTCAGTGAGGGACCCTACAGGTACATCTAAAATAATACCCCGGAAAAGCTTGCTTAGTTATGACTACCAAAGTTGATATATCTAGATAATATTTTTACCAGGAGTAGAAAAATTACTGATTCAAATTCCTTATGACCAAGTATGAAAACTCAAATAACCAAATTTCAAGCTTTTCAGAGCCTTTCCTACAGCGCGCATGGCGAAACCACCTTCTCATTATCTTAGCGATCAAACCTCCTTTCAACTCAGTTTTACCAACGGCCAAAAAAAGAACAAGTTTTTAAAACTACAAGAGTTCATTGACTTTAACGAATATGCATCGGTCAGTCCAGTTCGAATTTCGAAAGGTAGATGTAAAGATATAGCCCAGTCTTAAAGTCTAGACTTTTGGGAGTATATGGCTGGAAATAAACTAGGACATCGCTTTATTGCGTTGTTGCTTGGATCATTAAGATTGCCAGGTGTAAAAAGTTAGTTGTTGTGTTTTTTTTATTCATCGATGTTATCATTTGATTACTCTAAATATGCATAGAAATGTTTTTTTTTAATTTATTAAAAGCAAGATTCTTTGTAAACTTTAATTTAATAAAATTATAATAACAGCATATTCCAATATTAAAGAACAATGTCGTACCTAACCGTAATTCTAATCTAAAAAGTTGTCTGAAACAACTAATTGACGAAAATCTTTTCAGTAGAATCTTCCTATTCCAGACACGCTAAGAAGTGGTAACGTTTTCTTCATATTTCACAGGCAAAAACAATAAATTAAAAAGTACAATCGCTTACAATAAAATTGCGTATGTTTTTTATTATGCACATAATAATGAAAAAATAAAGGGCTCTATGGTCAACACATAATTTGGCGCTATTCAAAGGTCAATCAAAGTGTTCTTTATTCAAAATTTTAACAACACAACCACAGGTTAAATGATTTTGTCCGTTATTTACCTAGGGTATCAAAAGGTCTTCAATATTCCTATAAATATTACTTAGACTAATATACCTATATTACTTTTATTTGTACTAATATTGTAAAGATAAATTTGTGAGTTGTTTGTTATCTATAGATCTACTAAACCGATTTTGAAAATTCATGTACCAATTAAAAGCTATATTATAATTATTATCATTACGTGAGTAGTTCTTAAATAAAAAGCAGTGTTAGGAAATTAGTTTTAAGCTTATTAAAAACAATAAATAACTTACTATAAACAACGTTGTTGTATAAACGTGCAGTGTAGTGATTTTATAGTTGCGATCCTGTATGCATCTTAACTCCAAAATGCATTTCAGTCAAGTTCGAAAAGCAAAAGTTATATTTGCGTCAAAAACGCAATAACACGTTTGCTTTTTTTGTATGTTCATAAATGAGTATTTTTGTAAGTATTATCTTGCCTACCACTTCGATGATAATTAATCATTATAACAACTTTGAAATATACCCTGTCCAATGAAAAAAGAATTTTTCAAATCGGACGTCTCAGTAAAAAGTTATGCGTGGTCATACATAAAAAAAAAAAATATATACATGTCGAATTGAGAACCTCCTCCTTTTTTTTCGTCGGTTAAAAATAGACGAAAATGCACGCAACATCCTTTAAAAACCCCAGCAAAGGTTTAAAATAAAAATTATTTTAAAAGTTTTATTTTCTAATCTCCCGTAACTTTTATTATCTATATGTCTGATAGTAAATAATCAAAATTCACTACAACTCAATCAGCCATTAATGTCCGATCATTGAAAATCGGTGCCGAATGCGTTCGTTGACCCCGACCGGTCTTCGGCCAACGCTTAATAAAAAGTATTTACTACAAGCCCGTTATATTTGCCGTGTCATAATATTCTATTGAAGAATTAAAAAAAAGCGGTTTTAAATTTTAAAAAGTTTTAGAAGAAAAATAAAATGGCGGATGATTCTTAGACAGTAAGGTCAATGAATCGGAATTTAAATGCAAAACGAAGATTTCAGTAAATAAAAAAAAATAGACTTCCTAAGTCGCAAGCGCGCTGGGCATGCTGTTTTGATCCCAGGACAAGCAAAGTGTTGGGGAGTTTCTATCAGAAGTTACTCAGAATCTTATTTTCTAGTTTGATGGTAAGAGACTCGCCTCCTTCAACATGGGATTTAAACATAACTGGCAAAATGTAGGTGTTCTATTAAGTACACCTCTGATTTACCCTTTGGGAATTACAGGCGTGAGGTTATTTATATTAAAAAAATATTTGTTGCACCTGTGCAATAATATTACTATAAATTATGTAAAGCAGGTGTCAGGCCTCTAAAATGCAGGACAACACGAAAGAATGCGTTGAGGCCATCAACATTTTATTGTGACAGTTACGTCAACATATTAACGACCTTGCTCCCCAAAATACTAAAGTAACCAAAAACTAACAACAGAAAGAAAAATCCCGTTAAAACAACGAAGAGATCCATACAAATTACAAATGTCGACCTATATTCGAACGAGAAATTTTAAAATTCGCGCCACGATCCGAAATACGAACTTCGAATTCGTGAGTCGAAAGTTGCGCAACGAATGCCTGAAGTGGGTTCAATGAACGCGGTTCGGCTATTTCCCGTTAGAAGGCGCACGTGAGGTTTTACTTTTAAATTTGCAATTTAGTACCGCTATCGGACACCAGAGTGCTCTAACTCGCTTTTACTGTTTTTAAAGCTCTTGTTTTTTTTTTTAATAAAAAAGTGGTGTTACTTTTATTTTATGGATGAAAATTAGTCGCAATATTTTTTTATGGCAATCTTGATCGTTGTATTTTATTGTCTACTAGCTTTTGCCCGCGGCTTCGCTCGCGTTAAATTCGGGGTAACACAGTTCCCCTTGCGCCTTATTAATTTGTAATAGCAACGCTAAGTTTTCCCGTTTCTTCCCTCTTTCTCCCTCACATCCCACTTTTTTCAGAAAAATATTAGCCTATGTCCGTCTCCTGGTTCCCAACTATCTCTGTACCAAAATTCATCAAAATCGGTTTAACCATTAAAGCGTGAAGAGGTAACAAACAAACAAACAAACAAACTCACTTTCGCTTTTATAATATTAGTAAGGATTATTTTCCTTTAGCTTGATTAAGATTGATAATACCTGCTGCAGCATTTTTAGTTTATTGCATTTATTCTTCGGAGACAACTGAAAATTCTTTTTTATTTTTCTAAAATAATAAGACAGTTGAAGATACTAAAAAAGTCGTGAAATTTGCTTTCATACACAAAATGTTGGTTTAATATGTTTTACGATTCGTCAAGTACTCAGAAAGGCCAAAGAAAAGATGCATGGATTGTGTAAGGATTGATATGAAGGAGAAAGGAGTAAATGATGCCGTGACGTCTGATAGGAGAGAATGGAAGAAGAAAACGTGTTGCGCCGACCCCAAATAGATGGGACAACGGCAGGAAAATTATAAATGAAGTACCTACTCAGAAATTATGATGTTACATATTAAGACAACAACACGATTTATTAAATAACGTATGTTATACGAAATCACGCAAAAGGTCTTTTAAAAAGACGATGAGCTCGTGTCTACATAATTAGTTTAAGTTGCTCTTGCCTAGGTTGGTCTGTGACCATCCGTTACATAACCGAGTTTCCTCTGTGCCTCGGCAAGCACGTAAAGCTGTTGTTGGTCCCGGCTATCATTTGTAAATCTTTGACAGTCATTACAGATAGTCATTGTCCTTGAATTCTGACAACTAGTCTTACCAAGAGGTATCGTATTATCTAGAAGGGTAGTGGAGGTCTATTTGGGGGCCTGTTTAATTAATCAAGTAATTTACTCTTACCCTTTTTTTTTGCGGATGGGAAATCTTCAAATAACTTCCCCCGCTCTGGGCGGAGCGCGGATTAGTGTCAGACTTGTACTGACTAAAACCCACCCATGTTCCTGCAATTGCCCTTTACGTTCCGGGACCGCGGTATCTCTTTCGAACAACCCGCAACCCCGGTTACTATTACCCTTATTTTAACAAATCCGTTTTCGATAATGCATACTAGGTACATACGACGACACATTTTTTTTTGGGGTGGGAAATCATCAAATAACTTCCCCCGCTCTGGGCGGAGCGGGGGGGAGTGTCAGACTTTTACTAACTAAAACCCACCTATGTTCCTTCTATTGCCCTTTACGTTCCGGGGCCGCGGTATCTCTTTAGAACAACCCGCAACCCCGGCAGGCGGAGGCTCTGGCAAGCCCCTCTGCTTTGCTGACATCTCTTTGAGGCGCGCGTGAAACACAAACGCGCCGTCGACACGGCCTGTCGTCAATAGACGGACGGACGGTGAGCTACCCATTGCTCACCGTCCACAGGCCCGCATCTACGGTGGCCGGGAGTCGTCCAGCCGGAGTAGGCCAGCTTTTTATTAGTTTTGTGTTTGGTAAGGTTGCTTATGGTAGAGTTGTGTGCATGCCAAATTACAGTGTTTGTTTATTTTTATCCACAATTGTCTATTGTCTTAAATTGTAAATGGGGTCCCTTCACCCTCAAGGGGCCATGGGCCCTGGGTCCCTTGGGAGTTTTGGGCTACAGCCCTTATACGTGTAGATCTGCCTCCGAGATACTGGTATTCAGCAGCATCCGGTTAGACTGGAAGCCGACCCCAACATAGTTGAGAAAAGCGTAGACATATTATAAGTTGTATTTATTACAAAAAATCCCGTAACTAATAACTATGCAAAGCTTAACTTTACCGTATTTTCAAAGTTTAGTCACGCGAAAGTTACGTGAGATCGTGACAACGATTTTAAAAATGTCTAAACAAGCCTTTATTTTGGGTGCGGGCTTGCATTCTTTCTTGTCAAAATGGAAAGAATGTCATAGTAAGCTATCTCCGTACATATGACACACGATTGTTTTCCCCGAAAAGATAGGCAGGGGTGAATCTTTTAGCATAAAATTTTTTTGCGGCTGGGAAATCATCAAATAACTTCCCCCGCTCTGGGCGGAGCGGAGGGAGTGTCAGACTTGTATTGCCTAAAACCCACCCCTGTTCCTTCTTTTGCCATTTATGTTCCGGGGCCGCGGTATCTCTTTCGAACAACCCAAGGCAGAAACCACCTTCAACCCCGGCAGGTCAGTATCTTCCCTCCGTCATCCTTTCATCCAAATATATGAACAAAAGAATATTTTTTTATATCTATTTGAATACACATTATTCATTTCCTAAACACGTCATGAGACAAAAACATAATAAAACACTGAACATTTCATATTACAGCAACAGAGACACGACACGCCTCCCTAAAAATGTCACTTCACACAACGGCAAAATAACCCTGGAACTTAACATTAAAATCCATTACTAGCCCCCAAAGAAGCCAGTACACTAACTCCTGACAAAACCGTTCAATGTATATAGAAAATTCGCGAAAAAAAATGGCTCCAACCGTCCGCAGTATGGGTTCAACTTTCAGCCTTGAAATCATAGCCGCATAGCGTTTTACACACACATATATACATTTACACGCACACTACGCTGTCCTAGCGTACCTAGGTCTCAGGCTGGACCTAAATATATAGGCTGCATATAGAACTCCTTTCTAGGAACTCTGTGACAACTTTTATAGGTGCTTTTCTGAGAGAAAAGTAATTTTGAAATTGACGTAGAAAAAAAAAAACCGGCCAAGAGCGTGTCGGGCCACGCTCAGTGTAGGGTTCCGTAGTTTCCCGTCCGTCACAATAAGTGTTCCCACTTATGAGTTTAAAGGTGGAGGAGGAAATTATTTTGTACAACTTTTTGTCTTTTTTGTACAAAAACTGTTGTGTCAATCAAGTTCAAAATGATTTTCATAGAAAGTCCTTATAAAGTTCTACTTTTCAGATTTTTTTCATATTTTCTAAACTTATGGTTCAAAAGTTAGAGGGGGGGGGACACATTGTTTTTTACTTTTGGAGCGATTATTTCCGAAATTATAGACATTATCAAAAAATGATTTTAGTAAACCCCTATTCATTTTTAAATACCTTTCCAACAATATATCACACGTTAGGGTTGAAATTTAAAAAAAAATCACTTCCCACTTTACATATAGGGTGGCTACCCTAATAAAACATTTTTTTCCAATTTTTATTTTACCACTTTGTCGGCGTAATTGATATACATATTGGTACCAAATTTCAGCTTTCTAGTGCTAACGGTCACAGAGATTAAGCGAGGACGGACGGACGGACAGACAGACATGGCGAAACTATAGGGGTTCCTAGTTGACTACGGAACCCTAAAAAGGATCTTTCTAGAGTCTCTGGCTTTAAGTGCTGGCGTAATTAAATTTGAAAATGTCTGGGATTTAAAACACGACATTTTAAAAAAAAGAAGTTCATTCAATCTTTCTATACGAATTGAGTTCTTTATTTAAATTTTCTAAACTTTTGTTAGTTTGAAATGTTATTTATTTTTATTTATTTATATATAACTTATGCACATGTATAAAAAAAACACTGTACAAAGGCGGACTTAATGCCTTGTGTATTTTCTACCAGTCTACCTCAGGGTGATGCAGAGAGAAAACATAGTAAGTGCAGGGTGCATAACGGAGGTATCGTTTCCAGGACGAAAGCTTTTTGCAGGGTAAAAGGATTATGACATACTGCGTTCTGGACATTTTAAATCCCAAAATTATTTAACTATTCTGTTGTGTTAACATTGAATGCGTTTGATATTATAGTGAAGGTAAACATTAAAGAAATTGTGTAAAAACTAAAAAACCACACAAAACAACCATCTTGCCATCTTGGCCATCTCTCTATAATATCTCTTTATTTTCTTCGCCATCTTGGGGAGGACGCCATATTGGATTTAGAATGACGTCATTTAGCCATGTATTTCATAATCTAAACTAGATACATAGGTGTGTAAATTTCAGCTCAATGGGAACCCGGAAAATGGTTTAAAAATAACTTCTATTTCTTACACAATTACGGTTGAGGCCAAAATAAATAGCTTATGGTATAAAATGGTATTTTCTAAACAGGAATTATTTAAGAGTTAAATAACGTTTCTTTAACAAGATAATGCTATTAAGAGCGACATATCTTTAATGAAATTCATTCAACAAAAAAAATGTTTACTGTGTGCTATTTATATCAAACTGCCAAACGCAGAATCTTGCAAGAGATATGTCGTTTATTATCATGCCATTTTCATTTTTAGACGGATGTTGAAATTCTATTTGATTTTCCTGTTAGATTTTTTTTTTCAGAAAAATAAATGCAAATGGAAAAAAGGTTCAGTCTATCGTAATGTCTAGACAAAGTAACACTGTCAAAAGTAAAAAAAAACACCTTCATGTGCTTTTCCAGACTAAGATCTATCTCTGTGCGTATTTTCATCCTAATCCGTGCATAAATTTATGTGTCAAAGAGTTAAAAATATCCATCCATACATCCTCACAAACATTCACATTAATATAATATAAGCATCTAACGAAACGATTAGGGTAAAGCCAGAAGAGATACCATACTTTTAAAAATAATTTATGACCCAAAAAATCAAAATAATTAATTTGTACAACTGGCAAGTACTTGGGTTCCTCATCTATAAATTCATGAAATAAAAAAAAACATTATCTTTGATATTTCTAGAGTAGTAACGATTTTCGCAAACCTCTACATTTTGGGACATCTATCCCATATTTGGAAACGCTTCATCATCATTTTCCTGCCCTTGTCCCATTCTATTTGGGGTCGGCGCAACACGGTTTCTTCTTCCATTCTCCTCTATCAGACGTCACGGCATCATTCACTCCGTTCTCCTTCATATTATTCCTAACACAATCCATCCATCTTTTCTTTGGCCTTCCTCTCGCTCTCCGTCCATCAACATTCAGATCCATCACTCTTTTAGTCACATGCTTTTTTTTTTCGGGTGGGAAATCATCCAATGACTTCCCCCGCTCTGGGCGGAGCGGGGGGGCATGTCAGACTTTTACTGACTAAAACCCACCTATGTTCCTTCTATTGCCCTTTACGTTCCGGGGCCGCGGTATCTCTTTCGAACAACCCGCAACCCCGGCAGGCGGAGGCTCTGGCAAGCCCCTCTGC
Source organism: Ochropleura plecta (assembly GCA_905475445.1). Lineage (NCBI taxonomy): Eukaryota > Metazoa > Arthropoda > Insecta > Lepidoptera > Noctuidae > Ochropleura > Ochropleura plecta. The sequence continues at coordinate 5,383,880 of FR997750.1, read as the reverse complement.
TTTGCTGACATCTCTTTGAGCCGCGCGTGAAACACGAACGCGCCGTCGACACGTCCTGTCGTCAATCGACGGACGGACGGTGAGCTACCCATTGCTAACCGTCCACAGGCCCGTATCTACGGTGGCCGGGAGTCGTCTCGCGGCGCCCGGCGCCCGGGGCGTCTCCTGCGGCGGCTGGGTTGGGCAGATATTCTCGACCTCAAACGCCCGGCCACCTCCTTTGCTAGCATTACTGCTTCGCAGAAGGAGGTGACCGCTTCCCATTCCCTCTCGCTCCGGACCATGGCCTGGACCAGGGCCGGACGCGAGAGATCGCCCCGGCGATCGCCTCCACGAGGGCACGGCGGTGCTCCGCCCAAGCTGGGCAGACCGCCACTGTGTGCTCCACCGTGTCCTCCGGGCGACCGTCACAATGGTGACACCCGGGCGTTTCCTCCCGCCCGATTATGTGCAGGAACCTCCCGAAACTTCCGTGTCCGGTGAGGACCTGCGTCAGGCGGTAGGTGAGGACACATGCTTAGCCAGGCTTTTGTCCCTTGCTGGTTGTTCAAAAGAGATACCGCGGCAAAAGAGATACATGGGTGGGTTTTAGTCAGTACAAGTCTAACACTCCTCTCCGCTCCATCCAGAGGGGGGGGGGGGGGGGGAAGTTATTTGATGATTTCAATCCGCAAAAAATAAAAGGCATATATCCCTAAAAAACTTTGAACGCACCTTGCATTCCTATGCAATCGCACAGAGCCAAAAGACACGGTCAACTTAGTTGTATTTGGAAAACCTTCTCGATAATAAATAAATTAGCAAGTGCTTCAAGCGATGGATCAAGTAATTACAATCGGGTCATCTATCCCGATTTTACCCTTAAACATTAATGCTGTAGAAAGACTTAATAGAAAAACACATTTAAAACGATTGTCCCTTGTCTATGACTACCGCATTCAAATCAACGAAATAATTAAGAAAGCAATCGGAAAATTCCCCAAAGCCTACCCAATCAATAGAATAGACTATTCTTTATTACTCTTTAAACTGACATGGCCGCTAACATTATTGATAACGTTTGAAATTGGAAATATACTACCATGTTCATTAATTAATACGACGTATTTGTATATTTATTTAAACTGTTCCACTATTGTACAATACTCTACCAGTCAAGTTTAAATACGACAAAATTGTGATAAGGTACAAAAATTATAACGTACATATATTATCTCGTTTTGAATAATATAGTTTATTGTACGTCAAAATCTTCTCTTCTTCCAATCTTTGTTACAACCGTCCACAAAATAATACGGATATTACAAGCTAAGACGACGAAATTATTGATTTCTTATGTCCTTCGTTTCAGGATCGCAGTTTCGACAATACGGTATGGTTGTCCGGACAACCAGGTATATTTTAAGGGAGAGAGAGGTCGCAAAATTGAGAGTATTTTTGGGTACGTTAGAGTCAAGTTCGGAGGTCTAAGGGGTCGTTATTGGGTAGCACAATGTGGCTAAATTAATATGTCCAGCAGTGTAATACATACAGCCTTTTTTTTTGCGGATGGGAAATTTTCAAATAACTTCCCCCGCTATAGGCGGAGCGTGTGATAGTATCACAGTTTTACGGATCACGAAAAACCCACCCATGTTCTTTCTTTTACCCTTTATGTTCCGAGGCCGCGGTATCTCTTTCGAACAACCCGCAATCCTACCGGCGAACAGGGTCCAAGCTACCGGCAGTCAATCCCTCCTAATAATACGAGCCGTGTCCAGGAGTACCGCTTTCTTTTGATACAAAAAGCGGTACTCCTGGACACGGCTCGTCCCTTGATCCAGCCATCTAACGAGATCCTCCTCAGGTGTTGGACGAGGCTCTTGGCATTTAGGCCATTGGCAGATGATTTATATTTATTTTTGTATACATAGATACATCTATAATAAAATTTCAAAAAGAGGAAAACAATTAAAGGGAGTCTAAAAATCATCTACATCGCGATATCTACATAAGGAGTGCCAGAAGGCTGGCAGCATTGCCACGATGGAGGGCAATGCTGAATCTTTGGCCAAAATAAAGGCCAGCCCTCTGGTCACGTGAAAAGTCGAACTCCTTTGTGATGTCCCGAAAAAAAAAACACAAATTTGTCCTATTAACACGTTCGTTGCATTACGAGATCTATCAGATCTCTTGCAGGACTTTTGTTTTGTGCGTTGAATATAATCGTGTTGTTTCACTCCTTGCGGGAGGATCTAACGAGTAAAGTTCTTTAAGTATGAGAAACCTGTATCTTAAGGAGACTCATTAGGTCTCAAACGCACCAAAGGGTAGGTTAGTTTCGAGATCTTGTAGGCCTCCAAAGCACCAGCTGAAGGTTCTTTGAAAATGATGGCGCAGGGAACTTGTTAAAATGGTGTTATCTAAGATTTGTACAACAAAAATGAAGTAATGGTCGCTGCGTATGTTTACTACAACTTTCCTTGTTTGGATGTCATCAGTCCAGGTTACATAATGAAGCTTTGGTAGTGGCAGCAGAATAAGCGGACATATTTGGGTGAAAGTTTTTTTTGTTGTTAGAATATGGTTAGGAAAAGATAGATGGATTGTGTACGGAATGATGTGAATGAGAAAGGAGTGAATGATGCCGTGACCTCTGATAGGGGAGAATGGAAGAAGAAAACTTGTTGCTGCGACACCAAATAGAATGGGACAAGACCAATTAAACGCAGTTTCTATATGTTATGCGTTTAGAGTATATTTTCATCAGTTCATTCAGTTCATACATTCTTAAAAGAGATTCAAGCAAGGAAGAAAAACTACGGATAACGTATAACCGTACGTAGATTTTTTCTTAGTACGAAATAAGACAGATCAATCTATTAAAATACTAGCTTTTGCCCGCGGCTTCGCTCGCGTTAAATTCGGTAGCGCCTTATTGATTTGTAATAGCAACGCTAAGTTTTCCCGTTTCTTCCCTCTTTCTCCCTCATATCCCACTCTTTTTAAAAAAATAATAGCCTATGTCCGTCTCCTGGTTCCCAACTATCTCTGTACCAAAATTCATCAAAATCGGTTTAGCCATTAAAGCGTGAAGAGGTAACAAACAAACAAACAAACAAACAAACAAACTCACTTTCGCTTTTATAATATTAGTAAGGATGCTGAGGAACAACCCTTTTTGACCTATTAAAAGTGTTGCTCTGTCTTTCGTTTGTCCATTTTGACATGATCAACTGTCAGAAAAAGAAAAGAAAAAGTATTTATTTGTCAAATAATAACTTTCAGCTGGTGCTTTGGAGGCCTTAAAGATCCCGAAACTAACCTACGCTTTGAGACCTAATGAGTGTCCTAAAGATAAAGTTTTTTTTTTAGAATTATATTTTTTTTTGTCCATCGTACTTATTTCAACTTTCTGTCATCAGAAAAACAAAAACAAAGGATATATTGTTTTATTTTCAAGGAAACCCTGATAAAACACAAGTTAAGGCTTCAAGGCCACAACAAAACGTTATCCCTATTTTTTTACCAACGGTACTACCAACATAAATTCGATTATATGCTTTTTCACCATTCTGAACGATCGAAGCGCGTAGACAGGGACGGATATATGCCGTTAGAGGGAGAGGGAAGATTTAGGTGTACCGCGCATGCGTCCGCACGTGCCGCCAATGGGGGACGGATCACACGGGGTGAGAGTTTAGGGATAGGTCTGAAGATATTTTTGGTGGAAAGAAGGTAGAGAATAAATAGTTACGTGAGAAGATCTTGGGATATCCGTGTTCAAAGAGAAGTCTTTCTTTTCGGGTACTTTAGGTATTTAACTAAAGTGACATTATCTACTACTATTATCTACTTATGAAAAAAAAAAGCTTAAAGTTTATTACATGTTTTTGAAAATATCTTGTTCATGTTGAGAGACAAAGCACGTTATCGAAACTGTATACAGTATATAATAAAGAAAAAAAACAATTGTATTACAAAAAAGAAAACATAAAAATGTCGGGAAAAGATTTTCGCTCGACAAAAATAAAAATATTAAAAGTATAAAAATGTTGCCATATGATATTATTTAAACATAAACCAACTTATATTAATGATAACAATAACTTCATCAAAGTACAAAAAAACCAACCCCAAAAAAATCTCAAGATATCCTGCGACAAAAACACGGAAGTGTGTTGTGCAGCCGGCACTTTGCCTACGCCGCCGCGTAGCGCTACGCTTTCGTAGGCCTCGCAGTGGCTACGGCGGCCAACTCGCGTCTACGTCGTGTAAATTAGGACAATGTGTCACTGTGTCTGATAAACAAAACAAACCTAATTATGTGAACAACCGCACAGTGCCTAAAACCATACACTGCCATTACAACTAAATCTATTTCTAACGCACAATTAATTCTTAAACTAAATCCGTTTTTCGGTAGGACGTTCACCCCTGACCTAGTTACGATGCATCTGCGCGCAGTACTGCAGTCTACCTAAACAACCTAGTATCATCAGAGTGTTCAAGGACGTTACAAGGAGTGATACAAGTGTTCATTAGTTTATAATTCCTCTCTAGATTAGCTTCGTGCAATAATTTTACAATCATTTCTTCGACTGACACTGATAAGTCTGAACTTCTTCTGTTAATGTGTGGGTATCGATGCGGGGTATCGAGATTTTAAGGCTGTTTTTGCGATAAGGAAGGACAAGATGGCGGGACGGGACAGTTCTCTGGAAGGCCAGCTGACTCATGTGATCCAGCAGCATATATCTCAGCCGGGAACTGAGGCGCAAGTGAGTGTCCATCAAGTGCAGAGTCCTTCAGGGAGTGGGACGAAGAGGCATCAGATCATTATTGATATCAAACAAGACATAGATATAGATGAGCTATCAACTAGGTCCTTAGCTGAAAGTGTAATGGAGACGCTAGGAGCTCGTTCAGCGTCTGTCTACATCGATAACTCTCATGTCGCTGGAGAAAATTCCGGAGATCTCGAATCTTTGACGACAGTTAATGTTATTGTCGCGAATGACTTAAGCCAGGCGTCTGCAAGTCCTCAAGTGGTTGAAGAACCTGATGCTGTACAGGAGCCGCCTGAAAGTTCAGGTATACTGAAAGGGAATCGAATAGCTGTTGACAGAATTGTTGAAATGAATAATACGAGTACTACAGGGGAGTCAACATCGACGACGAACACTGCAGTTACCACGGTGGCCACGACGACTGCGTCAGGTATATGCGCCATTTTTGTTTTATGCAGTGATTTTCGTTAACAGATAACTGCTTTACTAGTAGAATTTGTGTGTTTCTCGTTGGCTGCTTATTTTTATATTTGCGTGTGTTAATAATTTCATTGATTTGCCTAAAAAAACATTTGGAGTAATAAAACAAATCCTCTTCTCGTTTCATAGTCAGCTGCATTTGCTTTGTTTGTAGGGCTTGCTTTCAAGCCGGTATTTTCAGTGTAAAATTAACGTAATGACGTGTAAAAGATTCTTAAACTGGGCGGGAACAAACATCGATCACAGCGCTTGTTGTTTGATTTCTAACGATGTTTTCTTTCACCGTCCCAAGTGCTGGAGAATTGACGATTGCTTTTTAGAAAGCTGTCGTATTCGTAAGATTTCTGGTAGGTTATGTCAATCCACTATTTTACAACCTCTTTTTCAGATTTCGTACCACAAAAGGATAAAGCAGCACCCTTTTTTTGGGGTGGGAAATCATCAAATAACTTCTCCCGCTCTGCACCCTTATTATATTATTACACTTTTTTGTGCGTCTGTGTGTCAAGACTCACCCTTTATCTAGTTGGGGGTCTGGGTGTGATTTATCTATAATATGTATGTATTTATAAATTATATAAGTATGTATATCAGTTGTCTGGTTACCATAACACAAGCTCTGCTTAGCTTGGGATCAGATAGCCGTGTGTGAGTTGTCCCAAGATATTTATTTATTTATTATTATTATTTCCTTTATTAACTTCTCATCTTAAAATTACATTTTTAAATATTTCTTAGAAAATAAATTTATTATTATTATTTATTAGTTAACGCGTGGAGGTATCGAGTCGAAATTAGAACTATATACTTAATTCTGCGATCTCTTGGACCTGTGATAAAAATCAACCCTCTAAGTCTACGCAGTCAAAAGATATGGCTGTTAATGTCACATGTTTGTTCTGCACAAACCTCGGTACGCGAGTCCGACTTGTATTTGGCCGGTTTTTTTTTCAAATTATTTTAATAGAAAAATAAAATAGAATGTCTTTGTCTATGCCCCTTATTTGCGGATGGAAAATTATTAAATACTAGCTTTTGCCCGCGGCTTCGCTCGCGTTAAACTTGGGGTAACACAGTTCCCCTTGCGCCTAATTGATTTGTAATAGCAACGCTAAGTTTTACCATTTCTTCACTCTTTCTCCCTCACAACCCCACTTTTTTTTTTTTAAATAAGCCTATGTCCGTATTCTGGTTCCCAACTATCTCTGTGGTACCAAAATTCATCAAAATCGGTATAGCCATTAAAGCGTGAAGAGGTAACAAACAAACTCACTTTCGCTTTTATAATATTACTAGCTGTGCCCAGCGGTTTCACCCGCTGAGGTTTAGGGGTATGAAAAATACATGTTAGCCGATTCTCAGACCTACCCAATATGTACCCAAAATTTCATAAGAATCGGTCGAGCCGTTTCGGAGGAGTACGGTAACTAACATTGTGACACGGAAATTATATACATATATACTTAGTAAGGAAGTGAGGATATTGCCCTGTTCTTTAGACTTTTATGGACTAAAACCCACCTATGTTCCTTCTTTTGCCCTTTATGTTCTGGGGTCGCGGTATCTCTTTCGAACAACCCGCAACTACGGCAGGCGGTGGCCCTAACAGGCCCTTCTGCTTTGCGGCGTGCGAGTGACACGAACGCGCCGTCTAATACATCATCTATAATGGACGGTGAGCAATGGGTAGCCCGTCCGTCCGTCCAGTGACGACAGACCGTGTCCACACGCACTTCAAAGAGATTTCAGCAAAGCAAAGAGGCCAGCCAGGACCACCGCCTGTGCAGGGTTGCGAGTTGTTCGAAAGAGATACCGCGGCCTCGGAACGTAAAGGGCAATAGAAGGAACATGGGTGGGTTTTAATCAGTACAAATTTGACCCTCCCCCTCCGCTCCACCCAGAACGGGGTAAGTTGTTTGATGATTTCTCATTCACAAAAAAGACTTCTTGCTCAGCAGCCGCCCTTGCAACCTAGTGGTTAAGTTTAGTAACTTATGAGACAATTTAAAACGATGATCAGTAAATCATGGAAAAACATTTAAAGTGTTTGTGCACCACAGCAACAACATTGCTTATTTACTTGTTGCTTTTAAAACCTTAATTGCAAATCATTTTCTTTCCCTTTAATGTTATTGAACTTTCCTTTGATTGGGAGTTGTTTGTTTAACACCTATTTGTCTACCACATCTAATCCTTACTAATATTATAAAAGCGAAAGTGAGTTTGTTTGTTTGTTACGTCTTCACGCCTAAATAGCTAAACCGATTTTGATGAATTTTGGTACAGAGATAGTTGAGACCCTGGAGACGGACATAGGCTACTTTTATTTTTAAAGTGATAAATGAGGAAGAAAGAGAGAAGAAAAGGGAAACCTTAGCTTTGCTATTACAATCAATAAGCCGCAAGGGCAAAAACTACAGGTAGCAGGTACCTGCAAATCAGGAAAGGGGAACTGTGTTACCCCGAATTTAACGCAAGCGAAGCCGCGGGCAAAAGCTAGTATGTATATAAAATTCTCGTGGCACAATGTTCGTTCCCATACTCCTCCGAAACGGCTCGACCGAATCTTATGAATTTTTTCATGCATATTCAGTAAGTCTGAGAATCGGCTACTATCTATCTTTCAAACCCCTAAGTGAGAAGAAGACCTGAGCAGCGGGTGAAACCGCTGGGCACAGCTAGTAATACTTTTTTTTTTTAATCGTTTATTGCAAGAAAATTACATAAATTTTTTCACAGAAATCTTCTGCCAAACTGCAGTACAGTTTGTCGGCAGTGCTCTCGTGGATAAGCTTTCTTGACTAACAGCAGTACCATGTAACATGCAGTACAAAATATATGAAATATATAATATGTATATATATATATATAGGCAAATAAATATTTTATTTGCCTATACATATATACACTTACATACATTGCCTGCCAAACCAGCATGAACAGCACTGCGGCCGGACCACGACGTCCAAAGCATTACTGCCCCACCCCCATCCCAGATTGGACAAGAGACTAGCCCCATCTCTTACCCACTCCGGAACAAGAAGGAAAAAGAACTATAAAACAATGTTAATTATTTGTGTAGTATTAGCAGTAGGTACACCATTGACTAACCCCCGTTGTATTTTTATATTCGTACAGTCCATCCTATGGTTGTCTGGAAGATATCGTTATCAGCGACAAGACCGCCATTGTAACCATAGAATTAGCAATTTCTGTTAAATCAGTTATGTTTAAATTTTGGTGTGCAGTCCTACTTCTTACTAATATTATAAATGCGAATGTTTGTGAGGATGTATGGATGTTTGTTACTCTTTCACGTCAAAACAGCTGAACGGAGCTTCATGAAATTTGGCACAAAGGTTGGAATAACACATAGGATACTTTTTTTCGATATCACGCGGGCGAAACCGCGGGCACCAGCTAGTAAAGTATATTCTATTCTATTCTTATAATATCAATGTTGTGTTTACGTAGTACTTTTCAATGTTTTTCTAACTGACAGTAGACGTGTAGACTGCCAACTTATAACTACGCCAAATTGCCATTTTATTGATTAATATGAAACATAGTTGACGTTCAACCAAGGCTACTATGTATTGTTTTCAAACCATTATTACAAAATTTATGTAAGACGTAGGTTTATTGTAGGATTTAGGAAAACGTCGTGAGTAAACCTGGATTTAAAATAAACTAGATTTTGCCCGCGGCTTCGCTCGCGATAAATTCGGGGTAATACAGTTCCCCTTTCCTGATTTGCAGGTAACTGCTACCTGTAGTTTTTGCCCTTGCGCCTTATTTATTGTAATATCAATGCTGAGTTTTCCGTTTTCGCCCCTCTTTCTCCCTCATATCTCACTTTAAAAAAAAAAGTTAGCCTATGGCCGTCTCCAGGGTCCCAACTATCTCTGGGTCAAAATTCATCGCAATCGGTTTAGCCATTAAGGCGTGAAGACGTAACAAACAAATAAACAAACACAAACAAACTCACTTTCGCTTTTATAATATTAGTAAGGAAGTAAGGATATAAGTTTGACATCGTTTCCCGCCGGGGTTACAAGTTGTCCGAAAGAGATACCGCGGCCCTGGAACGTAAAGGGCAATAGAAGGAACATGGGTGGGTTTTAGACAGTACAAGTCTGACACTCTTCCACCCGTTCCGCCCGTGGGGGAAGTTATTTGATGATTTCCCATCTGCAAAAAAGCCCGGAAATTGCTAACCCGTCTTGAGCAAGCGTGGTGATCAATGTTCGTGAATTCTTTGTATGAAAAGAGGCTTTCGGCTCAGCAGTGGGTCAGTTATAGGCTGGTATTATACAGACCAGATTTCCTAAGTCATCATCTCCCTAGCCTTTTCCCAAGTATGTTGGGGTCGGCTTCCAGTCTAACCGGATGCAGCTGAATATCAGTATTTTATATGGAGCGACTGCCTATCTAACCTCCACAACCCAGTTAGTACTGGGTAATACGATACCCCTTGGTAAGACTGGTTGTCAGACTTTCGGGACACTGACTGCCTGTAACGACTGTCAAAGATCTACAAATGACAGCCGGGACCAACGGATTAACGTGCTTTCCGAGGCACGGAGGAAACTCGGTATGTAACGGGTGGTCACCCATCCACAGACCAACCTAGGCAAGCGCGGCTTAACCTAAAGATCGACCCGAGCGGCAGCTATTATTTAGCCACGAGCTCCTCACCAGATTTCCTATGTACTTCGTCAATTTTATACAGGCTTTGTCGGTTTAGAAATTGTTTGGTTTTAAGGTCAAAAGGAAAAAACGGAACCGTTATTAGATCACTTTGTTGTCCGTCTGTCTAGATCGTTTATCTCAAAAACCCGTGGAGGTATCGAGTTGAAATTAAAACCATATACTCATGTGTGTAGTTCCTTTGAGTTGTAGAAAAAAATCATATCTCTAAGTCTACGCAGTCAAAAGATATGGCTGTTTTTGTCGCAAGTTTTTTTCGGAGCCTTCGGTGTTGGAATCTGACTCGCACTTGCCTTTTTGATAGCTGTATTCCTTTGCTGGATATTAATTCAGCTGCATCCCATTCGACTGGAAGCCGACCCCAACATGATTCAGTAAAGTATCGAGAGAGTGGTGAAGATGGGGTATATCACCATTGTATCATCAGCAGTCAGTTAATTGATTCGATGCCTAAAAATATCTGAATTTGTTATTTGGAATATTTGGCTATTAATCGGCTTCATATCTTTGCTTTTCCTTCAGCCTGCGAAGGCAAATCGAGGTTAATAAAGCAAATTAAATCATAGTATCATAGTGATTAATTATAAAAATACTTTTCGTTTTGTTATTGTGTGAAAGAAAGAAAGAAGAGTTTATTTGTTTGTTAGAATATAGTACTTACAAAAGATGTTACAGTTATGTGTTTTCGTAAGTGTGTAAAGAAACGTCGATTGATCCACGTGGGCATTAGCAGCTGGGACGTTCTTCTTTTTTATCGACAATCTGACCGGCAAATTTTTAAATTTGATAAAAAAATAAACTTGTGATTTATTTAGTGAAATGTGGTTTATATTATTGCCTCATTATTATAGATTACAAGAACATATAATGCAGCGAAGTATTACATGAAATTTTCGTTTTATTTCAAATTTAGTAGGAATGGTATGAAAAAAATAACACCTCAGTCACAAAAGTAATTATTTTTTTTATGTCTCATTTTAAATCAGAACTTCAGTTTCTTATTACTTTCTTATCAAGAATATAACCATTTACTATTATCTAGCTCCGTTTGACGGAATTTTTTAAATAATCATATTTTTAAAATCATCCAATACCACTCTGTCACATTTTTGCTTCATAAGACATAAAACTTTTTAATATTATGAAAGTCACCCAATAAAGTCGCTTAAAAATCTAGTGAACACCTTTATTATTTAGCATTAAGACTAGAAACCGTTATTTTTGTAAATACTAACAGTAAAGTGGTTCATAACTTACTTTGAACTAAAATTTTAAGGGGGACAAATTTGTGACCGAGTGGTTAACGAAGTGAATAAACAATAACAAACATAGTATATACTTAAAATGTTACTACAAGTCTTGATGATTGGTGTCCATTCTTTGGTAGATATTAATTTAGTCTTACAATATCTTTTCAGTAACTGTTCTTTTCAAAAACTTCTATTGGTTGATCGTATTCGTAAAACACACGTTTTCCTCTTTTAATTATCTGAGAAGGCGGAATAATTTGTAACAAATTTTCATACATCACATCTGACACATCAGTCTCTACCAATTTCTCTGTAAGTCTTTTCTTGTATTTCTGTACTTTTCTTAGTAATTCTTGTGTTTGGTTTTGAAGTCGAATATTTTGTCTATAAAGGCGTGATCTATCTCGTCGCACTTGTTTTCTTCCCCTGCTACTGGCAACAGACGAGGCTGGAGTCAGTAAACGAGATCTGGGACTTAATGAAAGTAGTCTGGGACTTGAAGGAGGCGGTGTAGAAGCCGGAGTGTTAATCAAAACGTTCTGTTAAGTTTTCTGTCTTTCTCTTCTCTTTTTATTTCTAATCTGTCATTGTCTTTTTATTTTTTATGTTCATTTGGTGTCATATCCTTAACTAACTTTTTTCGAGCATTTTATCTTTCAAAATTTTTACGTTTTACTTCTGCAACAAGTTCAGGATGAAGCTTTCTTTTTTCACTAGACCGTCGCTGTCTTTCAGCCGCAGATAATGCCATTTTTTCATTTAGTTGATGGTAATACCTTAAATTAACAAAATAGTTGACAATAGAATACCCAACATAAAAAAACTAGCAATCATCTATTATGGATATTAACTAAGGTTCTAAGTTCCATACAAAAATGACCACTCCGTCACGAGTTATACCACTCCGTCACACATTTTCGTGACAGAGGCGCTACGTGACAGAGGTGTAAAATAGTAGTGTTCGAGATATTCAGCATTTTCCTAATTATAATTTACGCATAAAACTGGGTATATATGAAATATTTATCATAAATTAATCAAATTATATTAAAACCCCGAAATTAGAATAGCATTTGAAAGTCGTAACTTACGTGACAGAGCGGTCGCTAAATAAACACACGCACCTCCTTTTACTATTTGCGAGCGACTGACTGGTATTTCCGGGGCGTGGGAACGTATAGTGCGAGTGCGGGGTGGAGGGGGACTATTCTCGGACCTAGTGACCAACGTCAAAGTTTCAAACGCACACTATTTTGTACCATAAAATGAGTGACAGAAGGTAGCAACTAAAATCATGTACATCGGGAGACAGCCAATAAAATATTTTTTTATTTAATAATATAAACATTAAAAATTATTTCTTCTTATTAATGTAATAAAAAAGGTTAAGTAGTTCAGTTAATGTTCTTGGATAGAAACTTTCAATGTGATATTGTTTTACGAGAGCAGTTTGTTTACATTACTAGTCATAGAGGGACACACTTTATTTGTATGTGTAACACCTCCGTCACGCTTTTTGTATACTATGTCACACTGATTATGTAAAAAATAATTATGAATAAAATCTAGTTTTGAGGATATTAAAATTATTGCATTGTCAAGTGAATTTTTATATAAAAAATTAAGTAATTTAGTATTTATGAGCAACATATTATTATTTTTTGCGGAGAAGACAAGTCATTGTCGATAAAAAAGAAGAACGACCCAGCTACATTTCTCGGCTCCATAGCAGCCTCGCCTTCGGGTCGGGAGTAAATTACGCTTCGGATGCAATGACAAAGTTTCCCCAATTAAATGAAAATGTACTATTATGTCATCAGCGAAGAAAAAGCCCAAAAAAAAAAACACAAAACACGGCCAGAACTGTGAGTCAGACTAGTCAGAAGTTCAAACGCACGTCGCGTATCGATCTATCCAGAAATTTTATTAGGTTAGTAGCACAGTTTATTATTTAATGGCTTCAGTTTGTACGTTTGTATGTAATGTTTAGCTTATCTGAAATCTAGGCAGACTGAGTAATATCGTACAATGACCCTAGTTTCGTATCATTACGTGTATTTCTGGAATATTGTAAAGCTGAAAAGTTTGTTTGTTTGAACGCGCTAATTTCGGAAACTGCTGGTTCGAATTGACAAATTTTATTAGTGTTGGATAGCTCATTTATCGAGGAAGGATATCCTTACTAAAAATATTATAAAACCGAAAGTGAGGTTGTTTGTTTGTTCGTCTACGTCCTCACGCCTAAATGGCTAAACCGATTTTTATGAATTTTGGTACAGAGATAGTTGGGACCCTAGAGACGGAAAAAGGCTAATTCTTAAAAAAAAAGTGAGAAAAGAGGGGAAAAGGGGAAGAAAAGGGGAGAGAAAGTTTTTTTTTTTCGACCATACATCACGCGGGCTAAAGTTTGCGTTAGCCCAAAGTACTACGCGGACATCGCGGGCGGAAGCTAGTAGAGCTAGTAGGCTATAAAATATCACGCTACGACGTTGTTTGAAACGGGATTCGAATTCAAGATCCTACCCTAAAAACTCATGGTCGCCAACCACTAAACTCATCAAGCATGTAGTTTTAAACAAGAAACTCAATAGGTAGTTAAAAATTCTGATTGGGAAGCGAAGACTTGATTTCGAACTGTATCTTCAGTTTGTATAGGTTATACTCAAAATTATTTTATGCCAATAGTAAGTGCTTCTTACCTACAAAATGCCAACTAACAGTAGTAAAAAAGCCATGATCATTATACCGTTACGTTTAATCATTAACATATTTAACGATTAATAAATTGTTAGCAATTCTCAAAATGTCAAGCTTAAAACTATGTATAAGTGCAAACTAGCGACATCTATTGATGAAAAGCAGTACTAGTTTGACATATATAAGAACCAGCTGCAACGGTAGTTTTGTGTAAGCCCTTTCTCAGGCAATGATCATAGTAACTGTTGTATGATACCCGGACTTGGTTAATTATTTCAATTAGACTCATTCATTTCATAATTGTTCTGTCAGCTTGTTAGGTCGTTGATGTTTAACGACATCTAGCGGTAAAGCTGAGTAACTGTTATTTTTTATGTCTAGTTTCTTATATTTGTATTCTTTTACAAAGCCGTCTTAATTGCATGTTTAAGTGCATAGACAAACACATTTCAATAATACAGCGAATTACGTCTAGAACGCAGTGTATTTATCAGCTTGACCTAAATATCATTATGAGTAATCGAAAGCACTAGAGCGCACACAAACCCACATACAAACGATAAAATAAATACACAACCCATCAATAATAGAAAAAATACAAATCATGAATGTTACGGTAGTACAGCGCCATCTCTTATCGAGTAGCGACATCACTTTTTTGCCGGGTACCGTTCGACGGGACCGCTAGCTACTGACACACTTTTGACTCAGCTGATGTCGCTTTGGTGTGAGTCGTACGTGGGAAAATTGTCGTAGTGTGCGTAGAATCCGGGATGCACCGATCCGTTAGCTTGAGGTTCTTTATAGAAACCAGTTGGAGTTCCATAGCTTGTTTGTTTTGTGTTAAAACCTCTTTTGTGTAAGGTCTTTGACTGTCGTTAATTGTTTTCTAACAATGAGAAACTTTTTTTTTTTTCTTTCTTCTTTGGCAACTGAGCCGATGTCGACTATTCTGCCAGGGTCAATGAGAAACTTGTTGGGGTTCGAAATATGAATTTGACGTTTCGTTTTTGCGTTGGAATTATGACATTAGAGAACTTATGCCATAGCTACACCATCGTTGTGAAAATTGAATAAATTGATCAAACTAACATCACATACCGTCACGCTTGTATATTCCCCAAAGGTTTGACAGAACTGTATCTGTTATTACAGCCACATTATGTTATCCCCTTATTTTTTAACCAAATGTAGAAAGGGCGAGTCATTGCTATCAACACGGGGCAAATCCAGTCTCCAGGCTATAAATATCTGTTCAGTGAGAGACCTCAGAGATGACCGGCAGCGCCGTGGTCACGTGCTGTTGTGCATACATGCACAGCGACCCTCAGGGGTGACCTATGTGTAGTCGCCCCAGGGATGTGCCTTAACAAGCGTTGCATAGAGGGAGCTCCGGACAGGTCTATTAAGAGGAAACGAAGCCTCCTCTCATGTACAGATGGTGATCACCGGGGTGGTTTTAGTGCGGTAAAAGTCCCACACTTTCCGGTCTTATCCCCAAATACCGTTCGCTTTTTGAAGGTTTCCCCTGATAAAAAAAGGCTATAAATATCGGAACTCTAAAGAACAGTCTAGATTTTGGTCATCAGTAGGCGGTTATACGACAAAAATCCTAGAAGGAAAACCTGCCCAGGTGTCATCGTCAAAAAAGAACATTCTTGACCAAAAATTAATCATTCTTATTAGGTATGAAGTCCTTGCAGAGGGGCCTGCCATGGCCACCGCCTGCCGGGGTTGCGGGTTATTCGAAAGACATACCGCGGCCCCGGAACATAAAGGGCAACAGAAGAAACATGGGTGGGTTTCATATATATATAACCTACGTAGGCGAGATTCTTTGAGGGAACAGTTTAAGGATATTAACATCATGACAGTATGTACCTTGTCAATATATTTATGAAAACATCATGTATGTCAGGAAAAACTTGCATATTTTTAGTAAAAGAGGTGACAGACACAATTATAATACTAGAAATAGGGACCAATTAGTTCAACCAGGTTTCAGGTTAGCTAAAGTAGACTCATCTTTCATGGAGTACTGTTTGAAATGCTACAATAAAATACCTCCCCACATTCTTCAACTGAATGAAACGAAATTTAAATCTTGTATTAAACGCACACTATGTAGGCAAGCATATTATAAGTTGGGGGATTATATTGAAGATAAAAATGCTTGGCTCAATGCTGGTCCTGCTCCACAAGAATAGGGGTAAACTCATTGATTGGTATCCGAAGCTATAGTGGAAGCTGCAGAAGATTGTAAGACTATCTTTGCAATGTATAGAATCAATTCTCTAGTATTGTATAATTATTAAGCCCATATATATGTGAGTGCTATGTATTATTATTGACTTGACGAAGCCCTGGTGGTTGATAGAGTCATGCTCACTTAAATGTCTCGCTGATGGTGGCGGGTGTGTCGGGTCATTTAGCTCCCTTCAAAATGGTCGAGCTGAATGGGGCTGATCCATACGTCATGTTCGTGAACGGGCGCTGTCAGTTGGGACTGGTCATTTTTAGCTACCACGGTTCATTTTTAACTTATTTAGATTTAAAATTACATTTTTGCTTTTTATTTACTCTGGACGCTCTTACTGTGCACGTCTTTCTACATCGTTCTCACATATTTTGACGGGCCTGTTGGTCTAGTGGTTAGTGGCCCTGACTGCTGAGCCGGAGGTCGTGGGTTCGATTCCCACCCAGGACAAACTTTGTGTGATGAGCATGTTTGTTTGTTCTGTGTCTGGGTGTGATTTATCTATAATATGTATGTATTTATAAATTATATAAGTATGTATATCAGTAGTCTGGTTACCATAACACAAGCTCTGCTTAGCTTGGGATCAGGTAGCCGTGTGTGAGTTGTCCCAAGATATTTATTTATTTATTTAATTGTATTATCTCAACATGAATGATGTAAATACAATTTTGTAATTTAAAAAAATATTATAATTTAAAAGAGTGTCCATGGAGTTTCTTGCCCATTCTTCTCCATAGAGATCAACGCTTTGGAATGGGCAACTACAGTACTTTCACAAGTTATTATGCCTTGTGACCGGGACTGTAGATTAATTTTGTTTCTTGACATTCAAAAGTGCCTGTAATGGTCTAATTGAAATAAATGGTTTTGAATTTTTGAATTAAGTACAAGTCCGACACTCCCCCCCCATTCCGCCGGGAGCGGGGGAAGTTATTTTTCCCATCCGCAATAAAAAATGGTTGCTGTCTAACCATCTCAATAGGCAAAACTTCGTTTCAGGCGTAAGAATGATTGTCAATTGTTTTGACCTGTCAGAAATATTTGTGACATTGTGACAGCTGGCCTTTAAAATATGTTTACATTTGACATCCCTAAAAGTGTGTCGTTTGATACATAAGTTTCCACTTAATATACTTTACACTAAAACATTTGTTTGAATTATGAATTACTAGCTTTTGCCCGCGACTTCGCTCGCGTTAAATTCGGGGTAACACAGTTCCCCTTTCCTGATTTACAGGTACCTGCTACCTGTTGTTTCTGCCCTTGCCCTTTATTGTAATAGCAAAGTTAAGTTTTTCCTTTTCTTCCCCCTTTCTCCCTCATATCGTAATATTAAAAAAAATAGATGAAGTCCGTCTCCAGGGTTTCAACTATCTCTGTACTCAAATTCATCAAAATCAGTTTAGCCATTTAGGCGTGAAGACGTAACAAACAAACAAACTCACTTTCGCTTTTATAATATTAGTAAGGATAATATTATATCTTATTTTTATATATTTTTATTCAATTTTGACGTACCCTATGTCACTCCCACAACTAAGATTATTTCAAAGACACCTCATACGTCGAATTCCGTTACGGTTTAGGCTGTAGAGCATGCCGAAGAATTAGACACACATACATACATACTCGCTCAAAAAACATAACCCTTCTTCTTTCGGCAATCGGTTTAAAAGACATATTCCTGTATCCAACATCTCGGTCAGGCAAAAACCCAATCCCAACGGCTTCCAATCGGCTTCTTGGAATATAAAAAAAAAACTAAACACATGACATTTTGTTATCAAAATCCAGATTGCGCGTCTAGACTTTGGCTATCAGCCATTGTCCTACATATTTTTTATCAGCACCGAAATTCTGAATTTGAAATAAAAGAATCACGTCATTAATATAAGGGCTTATCTGTCAAACAAAATACAATCAGGCTCTAATGATTACATACTCTCTAGCGGTGATATGACTTGTACGAACTTAAGTCTTTAGACTTAATTAAAAAACAACAGCGAGTCTAACTCACGCACCGAGGGCTCCGCACAAACTTGCGACATAAACGGCCATATCTTTTGACTGCGTAGACTTAGAGGGTT
The DNA here is from genome assembly GCA_905475445.1 of Ochropleura plecta. NCBI lineage: Eukaryota > Metazoa > Arthropoda > Insecta > Lepidoptera > Noctuidae > Ochropleura > Ochropleura plecta. The sequence goes on along the minus strand of FR997750.1, from coordinate 5,365,627 downwards.
AATTTTTTTATAGCACAAAGGGACCACAGTCTAGAGTATATAGTTTTAATTTCAACTGGATACCTTCACGCGTTCCCGAGATAAACGGGTTTTGATAGACAGACAGACGGACAACAAAGTGATCCAATAAGGGTTCCGTATTTTACTTTTGTGGTACGGAATCCTAAAAATGTCCTTGAAAGAAAAATTTTTGTTTATCTATAATATGTATTTATTTATAAATTATATAAGTATGTATATCAGTTGTCTGGTTACCATAACACAAGCTCTGCTTAGCTTGGGATCAGATAGCCGTGTGTGAGTTGTCCCAAGATATTTATTTATTTATATTTAAACTTTTCTTGGCCTTGAAATTAAGTCAGAACTAAAGGAAGCTGGCTATCTATAGCACAGATTATATTAGCTATAGTTCTGTTCGAACTTCATGGACAATCTGCGCATTGTACAGTCAAGACTAGGCGTCTTCTACGCCACACTGATGGCTAAAAAAGTGTTCCGAAAAAAAGAAAAAGAAGGTTTATAATTTGGCTTTTGCCACAAGTTCACTCAACATTAAAAAAAAAACTGAAATCTTAACTCTATAAAGAAAATAAAAAAGAAAGGTAAGAAAAATAACAAAAAAAAAACAAAGCTAATATTGTGTGTCTTACGGCTGCGCCAAATAGGCCCAGTTCAGCAAACTGCCGAGCGAATGCTTTACGCTGGTTTTCAACTTCTGCGCAGTCTATCGTAAGATGTTCCGAACCGCTATAACACTTGAAGGCTCTTAGAGTGCCGTGTCGACGGCGCGTTCGTGTTTCACGCGCGCCTCAAAGAGAGTCAGCAATGCAGAGGGGCTTGCCAGAGCCTCCGCCTGCCGGGGTTGCGGGTTGTTCGAAAGAGATACCGCGGCCCCGGAACGTAAAGGGTAACAGAAGGAACATGGGTGGGTTTTAGTCAGTACAAGTCTGACATGCCCCCCCGCTCCGCCCAGAGCGGGGGAAGTCATTTGATGATTTCCCATCCGAAAAAAAAAGGCTCATAGAGTCATTCTCTTAAGGCATTCTTTGCCGTGTCTCTAAAAAGACTACAAATCCAAGTCGTCCGTAGCAAAGACAATCTTAACAGATGGGGTATATGGACGCCTGTTTTTTGCGCATTGTGATTCATCAAACAGCTTCCCCTGCTCTGAGCGATGCAGAGGGAGTGTCAGATTTTTACTGACTAAAACCCAACCATGTTCCTTCTTTTGCCCTTTATGTTCTGGGGCCGCGGTATCTCTTTAAAGATAGCTCAGATCTCAAGTGTATTTGCGGCATGTCTCCACAGACAATGGCAAAACTTCCATTGCGCTGCATATCTTGACTCCTGCGCACTTAACGACTGCATCAGCGGGTGAACTTCGCATAAAATAAAAATATATTTCAGCCGCTGCTCAGGTCCCTAGTGATGTAGCGTGGTATATAGTCTACTAGCTTTTGCCCGCGGCTTAGCTCGGGGTAAATTCGGGGTAACACTGTTCCCCTTTCCTGATTTACAGGTACCTGCTACCTGTAGTTTTTGCCCTTGCGCCTTATTTATTGTAATAGCAAAGTTAAGTTTTCCGTTTTCTTCCCTCTTTCTTCCACATTTCTCACCTTTAAAAAAATTAGCCTATGTCCGTCTCCAGGGTCCCAACTATCTCTGTACCAAAATTCATCAAAATCGGTTTAGCCATTTAGGCGTGAAGACGTAACAAACAAACTAACTCACTTTCCCTTTTATAATATTAGTAAGGATTAATTACCTGAAAGAATACCTATGCGAAATTTCAAGTCAATCCGCCCAAGGAGTCGCATTTTCACATACAAACTTTGCTACCCTGTTTCACCCACCCAGGGATTGAATTTTGCAAAATCCCCTCTTAGTAAGCACCTACGTTCTAAAAGGATCCCCCATGTAAAATTTAAGACTCTTAACAGTCGTAGTTTCTAAGATTTCGTCATGAGTGAGTCAGTGATACCCTCTTTTTTATACAATGTGTCCGGTCACGGACTAGCGATATTCCATTTACTTATATAACAAATATTCTAGTACTCAAATTTATTGATTAAAAAACTTTACAAAACATTCGTTGATTTGCATATTTTTTTGGACTTTATTTTTGTTTTCTAAAGTTAGGAAAATGTAAGCTCATCATTTCTTAATTTGTTGCAATATTGTTGCCCTCTGAATAAACCTATTGTCGTCTCAGTAAGACCAACACTTTGAGAGATTATGATTATTTTTTGTACACGCATAGAGAATATCTCAAAATGGCTGCAAAAAGTGGGGAATTGAATGAAACGAGTGTTTTAATATACTATTACGATACACACTTTGGTCTAAAGTGTGTTTCGTAATAGTACCTATATTAAAACACTCGTTACATAAGTATCTAGAATATCGCTAGTCCATGACCGGACACATTGTATATAGCTTAGAATATGCCATCGACACATTAGAAAGATAAAGTTCTAACAATGTTAAATCAATTAATTTATTAACCAACAACATTTCTATCTTTTCAGGTAAGCTGAAACCCTTGGAGATATCAAATTCGCTATCAGGTATCAATAAAAGAAAGATAACAATGAAAAAACAAGTTTTAATTTCCTAAGACCGAATAAATGGACCATTCTTCCTAGTTTTGAATAGATGATAGATAATAAAAAATCTGAAATGAAATAATTTAAATAATAATTGAATTATTAGGAGGTTCCTTTCTGTGAAGCTCTGACCCTAGCTTGGATCCTGTTCCCCATACCGGTGGGCTACTATTTTATATAATATATTTTTAAATGTTCTTTGTTTGAAAAGAAATATTAAAAAAAATATTTTTAAAAATTTATAACAGAAAATTGCATTAAATTAACATGTCAAAGGGTCATTTAGTTAATCATTCAAATTATAGAAGCGTATTACTTTAAAAAAAATCGTTTCTTAAATCCAGCCTGATCTTAATATCGAATGGATATCTTAATTTTCTACGACAAACTTATTTATTTGTCAAACAGGTAATCCTACTAATAATATAGGTAAATGTGAATGTTTGTGAGGATGGATGTATGGATGTTTGTTACTCTTTCACGCAAAAACTACTAAATGGATTTTAATGAAACTTTAGAATAAATAGCTTATACATCAGAGTAGCACATAGGCTACGCTTCTTAAAGATTCATTGTCTATTCTATCACCACGCGAGTGAAATCGCGGAGCGCAACTAGTATGGTATAAAATGAGTGTTGTGTCACTATGCTTTGCCTTGCAATGCGTACAAATTAATTACAAGAAAAAGAAACATACTAAAAAAAACCGTTTCATAAACTAAATATAATAATATGTAGATTAGCCAGTTTTATCTTTGGTTTTCACTAAAAACTCATTGATAGATTAGTATAGTTTAGATGCGATTTCAAAAGTTTTTTTTGTTTTGACTTTTATAAGTTATTGGTAATTTATTAAAAATCTTCGGACCCATGTCTAGATGACTCTTTGAGAAAAGATAACGAAGATATGGATTTGTTTATTCGGGTTATTATTTGATTTGAAAACGGATCTACCAAAGAAGTGAAAAGGTAAGTATTAGTAGTTTTTAAGTATAAAAATATATGTGTAAAAATGTATAAGCGAAATACAACCCTAATCTTAATGACCAAGCAACTACACCAAAAAATGCACTCACAAATTTAATTTCGTTACAATTAAGTATGCCAAAAAGTACATTCAGCATAATTCGATACTGCACACGTGTTTTCAAAACTGTATCATATTACAATTAATAGACATAGGTATTTATTTCGATGTTTAAATTTAAATCCTTACTATTAATATTATAAAAGCGAAAGTGGGTTTGTTTGTTACGTCTTCACGCCTAAACCGATTTTGATGAATTTTGGTACAGAGATAGTTGGGACCCTGGAAACGGACATAGGCTAACTTTTTTTTAAAAAAAAAGTGAGAAATGAGAGAATAAAAGGAAAAAAAAAATAAAAACTAACCTCTGCTATTACAATAAATAAGGCGCTAGGGCAAAAACTACAAGTAGCAGGTACCTGTAAATCAGGAAAGGGGAACTGTGTTACCCCGAATTAAACGCGAGCGAAGCTGCTGGCAAAAGTTAGTAATTCTATATTCGATTGGTCTGTCAAATTTATCGCGATTTGTAGGTGCTGTGACTGCGATTAATCGCAGACTCGTTTGACGTAATAGGCGCCAGACATTGCGTAGCAGTTTGAAGGTATCATCTAGTTACCAATGAACGGCTTCCAGTCTAACTGGATGCAGCTGATGATGAGCTACAGGTTAACTGACCAGTAAACACTGGGTATAACGGTACCCCCTTTTTTTGCGGATGGGAAATCATTATTTCAAAATTATTAAAATTTATCAAAATTACCTCCCCCGCTCTGGGCGGAGCGGAGGGGAGTGTCAGAATCGTACTGACTAAAACCTACCCATGTTCCTTCCCTCCCTTTACGTTCCGGGGCCGCGGTATCTCTTTCGGACAACCCGCAACCCCGGCAGGCGGAGGCTCTGGCAAGCCCCTCGGCTTTGCTGACATCTCTTTGAGGCGCGCGTGAAACACGAACGCGTCGTCGACACGGCCTGTCGTCAATCGACGGACGGACGGTGAGCTACCCATTGCTCACCGTCCACAGGCCCGCATCTACGGTGGCCGGGAGTCGTCTCGCGGCGCCCGGCGCCCGGGGCGCGTATTGCCATAATGTATACTAGCACAGACAGGGGTTGCTCTGTAATCGCACGCAATATGCTCTTGTAGCTAGAGAGCATACTGCATATCAGTACAGAGACAGACTGAAATAAAATACACTTTGCTCTAATTCGTGAGAGCAAAACACATACGAGTACAGACAATTTGGCTGCCGTAGTAGGCACCCCGACATGGACAGGTTAGGTTCGAAGGGGATGGCGGGGTCTGAAAGACCCCGCCATCCCCTTCGTGTTAGGTTACTTTAAACCTTGAATGTAGAGGTAGGAGCCCCGCGAAGCGGGGCTCCGTCGAGCCACTTTGATAGGTAGTAATCAGTGAGAGCTCGGGACTTGGGGCACCCCGACATGGACAGGTTAGGTTCGAAGGGGATGGCGGGGTCTGAAAGACCCCGCCATCCCCTTCGTGTTAGGTTACTTTAAACCTTGAATGCAGAGGTAGGAGCCCCGCGAAGCGGGGCTCCGTCGAGCCACTTTGATAGGTAGTAATCAGTGAGAGCACATTTTGCTTTAGACATATGCGAACAAACCGTATACTTATACAGACAGGTCTGTAGTCATACGTAGTTTGCTTTAAAAATATGCAAGCAAACTGTATACTTATACAGACTGGTCTGTAGTTATACGTAGTTTGCTTTAGAGTATTTGTTATTTTTAAGAGCACAAAGTGATCTAGTACAGACTATGGGTGTCTGTACTGATATACACAATGGCAATACGCGCCCGGGGCGTCTCCCGCGGCGGCTGGGTTGGGCAGATGTTCTCTCCCTCAAACGCCCGGCCACCTCCTTTGCTAGCATTACTTAACGGTACCTCTTGGAAAGACTTTGGGCACAGTAACTATCTGTAACAACTGCCAAAGATTTACGAAGCTTCAGCTTAGCTTCTTCTTGTTTTCCGAGGCTTTGAGGAAATTGGGTATGAAACTGATGGTCACCTATGCACAGACCAACCTGGGTAAGTGCGGTTTACCCTAAAGATTTTATTTAGAATAGAATCCTTACTTTCTTACTATCCTTACTAATATTATAAAAGCGAAAGTGAGTTTGTTTGTTTGTTACCTCTTCACGCTTTAATGCCTAAACCGATTTTGATGAATTTATTTTTTAAAAAAGTGGGATGTGAGGGAGAAAGAGGGAAGAAAAGGGAAAACTTATCTTTGCTTTTTTTTTCAAATCAGGAAATGGGAACTGTGTATCTCCGAATTAAACGCGAGCGAAGCCGCGGGCAAAAGCTAGTAGAATATACTTTATTGCACACCTACTTTAAACCACAATTGTTAACCACGTGCTCCTGAACGCCAGCATTTTGTTTACGGACAGATTAAAAATCTTTAAAAAAAAATATTGTTTAATTACAGACGAAGTCCATTTGGTTAGTACAAAACACAACTTAAAAAAATTTAGTACTTAGATCTAACAGCAAAACAATCATAACTTTTTAAGACTAAAAACATGAAGGTGTACAAACAAACAAATTTCAAAATCCATGACGTTTTGGGTCCATGTTTTCTTTCAGAAGAAGTGGTTTCAGTGAATTCCCTTCTACCTATTACTTTTGAGAAGCCAAATATGAAACGTTTTCCAAACAAGCGTTCAAAAGGGAGCATATCTTTTCCCTTGAGTGACAGTCTTACATTAACTATGCATTTGTGTACCACTTTGTCTAAAAATCGATTTCCCTTTTCAAATGATGCGGGGCTTAGAAGATAGTTACAATTCAAACTCGGGGACTTTTCTGTGAGGATAAAATTTGCACAACAGAATAAAAATGCATCTATGAGTGTTATATATTTAAGCTGATATGATCTGGGCCATGAGTTGATGGATCTAGTATTTCGGTACATCACCAAGCGGTAGGTCGACTCTTCATGTGACCAAAGGGCTGTCCTATTTGTTAGGAAAAGAATCACCATTGCCATCCAACGTGGTAATGCTACCAGCCTTCTGAGTACCCCGGTGACAGCGATGCGGACAATATTCTGACGCATTTCAATCTTTTTCATCTTTTGATACATAATGTTGTTATTATTATAGCAGACTAGCTTCCGCCCGCGACTTCATTCGCGTGGCATAGTTACTTTGGGCTAACGTTAACTTCAACCCGCGTGATGATCGAAAAAAATATCTTTCTCTCCCTTTTTCTCCTAGCCTATATCCGTCTCCAGGGTCCCAACTATCTCTATACCAAAATTCATCAAAATCGATTCGGCCATTTAGGCGTGAAGACGTAACAAACAAACTCACTTTCGCTTTTAAAATATTAGTCAGGATATTGGTGTAAAGGGAATCGAACGTATCGCAGCGTCAACTATTCAACCAGTTAGTCCTGGCTGTCATACGTAGATCATTGACAGTCGTCACAGTTAGTCAGGGGCCTGAATAGTTGGCACCCTCCTGTAAGTATAATTTTTTTCTTGTTAAGAAGACGTTGCCACACACCAGGATTTTCTCCTATATCGTGGGTGCGTTTTCAAAAAAAAATTAACTCAAAAACACAAACAGCCAGACCCGGAACAACTATCTGTAGGTCATACAAATTTTTGTTCCGTGCGGGGATCAGAAACGTGACACGCAGTGCAGCAGTCAATCGCTCAGCCACTACGCCAACCGTGCTGTCAATTTCAATGGAGTTTCTCCATGTAAAGTACTGGTCTGCCGCTACATCCGATTGGACTGGGAACAGATCCCAAGATAGTTGAGAAAAGTTTAGTCTGGGCTAGTCAGTAGATGCGAACTGGAAGATGAGTGGGTTTTAGTCAGTAAAATTCTGACACTTCCCCCGCTCCGCTCAGGACAAAGATAAGATAAGATAAGTTATTTGATGATTTTCCATCCACAAAAAGGCTTTTATGAAACTACTGCCACTAACTAGTGATAATTCTGCCTACCCTCCCAAAGAAATACTCATTCGTCATTCAAACGTAACAATTTTCAAAAAGTACCTAATTCTTAACCAAAACATAATGTCACTTATCTATTTATATCGTACATTGACCAAGTTACAATGATAACCGTTATCATAGAGATATGAACGAAAAATAGGTTACTGTATCTTTTGTAAGTACCTAGTGCCTACGACCTAATGTACGTACGGTTGGTTTTGAGGTGCGGGCGCTTCTTTTGAGTGGGATTGCGAACCTATATTTGCAATCATTACTATTACTAATATTATAAAAGCGAAAGTGAGTTTGTTTATTTGTTTGTTACGTCTTCACGCCTAAATGGCCAACCGATTTTGATGAGTTTTGGTACAGAGATAGTTGGGACCCTGGAGACGGACATAGGCTATTTTTTAAAAAAAAAGAGAGAAATGTGTGAGAAAGAGGGAAGGGAAAATTTAGCTTTGCTATTACACCAAATAAGGCGCTAGGGCAAAAACTACAGGTAGAAGGTACCTGCAAATCAGGAAAGGGGAACTGTGTTACCCCGAATTTAACGCGAGCGAAGCCGCGGGCAAAAGCTAGTTAACCTATATGTACACACTCAATACATTACTCACCATACTAGCACTTCATAGCTTTAGAATTTTCTTTTTAGGGTACTTTGTTGACCGTCTGTTTGTCGGCCTGTCAAGAACCCACGAAGGTATCGAGTTGAAATTAAAACCGTATACTCAAGTCTGTGGTCCCTTTGTGCTGTGAAAAACCCTCTAAGTCTACGCAGTCAAACGATATGGCCGTTTATGTCGCAAGTTTGTACGGAACTCTCGGTGCGCGAGTACGACTCGCACTTGGCCGGTTTTTTCAAATTTCTCGGAACAATTTCACATTTATTCACTAAATTGAACGCCCTGTCAATGTCATTTAAGCGTCAACCGAATCCTATAGTTCTTTAAATCGAAACGTGTAAAAATGACACTACCTATGTCACGGGAAATTCAAAATGGCGGACAACAGACGTCAAATTTTAATGAAGTTTTTTGCAGAGCTTTTATTCTCTCTCGCCAAAATGCGAACTCTTTTCAGTTCGTCTCTTTAGTATTTTGCTTTTTTAAGAGTAATTTTTATCCTGTAGGCCTACCATCAACTTTTAGTTAACCATTCACTTCCGATGTAATCCAGTATAAGTACCTAAACTAAATCGCGCAGATTCGTACCATGAAGTGCCTTTAGCTGACAGGAGTTTGAATCTTCACAGACTGAATGAAAGATCGAAATTTGTCTGTGGTCCGCGGTGTGAGAAAGAGATGACGCTATACAGACGTTGCATAAGTCTGTCTCTTTTACTCACACCATATGCGTTGCGTTTCGAAGCTCAATCTGTATAAATATTACAACAAAAACATTTTCAAATTACGTTTTCTAGCTTCAAATTATATACCATTACGCCATATTTAGTACTCATTAAATAATAGTAGTTTATATAATTATTTAATTAAGAAATATAAAAGGTTTGCTTAGTGTTGTTGTTAAAATAAATTGATTAAGACGAGTTAGGAACGCACCTCCACAGACTAAGTAACCTGTCGATGACAAATGACGTTCTGTTATACGTAGTTGAACAAAACGTTGATCTTACATAATTATTTTTTATGACAAGAATCCGTAATAAAAATCAGTATATTAATTGATTTAATGTTGGGACGGAATAATGGCTGAAATACCTTGAATTACGTATATTATCACAATTTTTATAAAGTTATTAACAAAACGACTCATTTCACGCCAATAAATAGCAACTTTTTTTGAATTAGTTACTTTGACACATAAGCTATCCTTTTCAGGTTGATAGGTCACGTCATGGTATGAAAAATGAATGAACGAAAACAGTTTCGAAGCAATTGTCGACTTGATTTAGCGTTGCCTAAACTGGATCATATTAAGGATATTGTGGTATGAAATAGCAAAACAGTTTATTTTAGGCCATCAATTGAATCGCAATAACAGTTGATGGTAAGCCTCCTGGACCTTTCTCAAGACAGTTGGGGTCAGCGTCCAGTTTAACCAGATGTGTTTAAATATCGGTATTAGTTTGACGAACTAGTCTTTTTCAAAAGAACAGACGTATTTTAATAATATGGTAATGTGCCATTCTTTTCATGAGGTAGACATGGTTTTCAAGTTAACCCTCCTTTTGACTACATTGTGAACGTGTTTTTCAAAATGGCGTTCGAGTATGATTTGCGAAGAGGGTTCTGCGTGTTTCTTTCGTGGACTGAATATTTTGGTTTTTTTTTTGGTTTTATCGCAGCGGTATTTACTATGGTTTCAATCATAATTTTTCTTTTTACAGAAATGTTTTTTTTTGTTGCTTAAATTGTTAGGTATTGCCTTTACCTTTACCAAGTAATTTAACGATGCATTTAAATTCTAAAAATGTTTTTATATGCGTGACTCACAACTATTTGTATTTTTTTTGTTTCCCTCATAAGAAGCTTGCTCGTTCAGCAATAATACTAATATTGGAAAGATGATGACATTTAAATTTAATCAAATTTAATGTAGAGAATAGTAAAAAACTATTTAAATCTATAATATGTAGTAACAATTAGTTATGGAAAATGCTTAAGGAATAGAAAATTTTCACAATTAGGTGTCTTTTTGATTTTCTTCGCCTACTAAAGCTTTTCCTAAGTCAAATGGAATACTTACTAAGGAAGAAGACCCAAAAACTGAAATAAGAGCGACAGCTTTCATTGATTGACATACCCTAACCACCAGTTTTTCTCCATACTCGCCGTATCTCGACCCAAAAAGTACCTATTCAATTTTTTATTCGCACACAGAACCCCACAAACTTGTGTAACCCCTGCCCTGTCCGGTTTTTCTGTTCAATGGACTTTACATGTCCTGTCATTCTGGGGGCCCAACAAGCAACAAAAGGGTTAAAATTGCGAGTAAAAATCCTCAGTAAAAGGGTTGATTGTCATTTTAGATTTTAGAATGACCTACTTTTTTATTGATTTGAAGATGATACTTTGGACGTTTTACAAGCTTGAAAGGAGTGGCCATATTGGATTTTGTTTGACATTTCGTAGGTTTTTTTTGGTGTGTTCGTAATTATGGGAAACTGTCCTTTTTAAAAAAAAAAATGTTTTGCGATGGAAAAGCTCGTCGATAGTACCGGTCGAAAGGTGTAAAACTGGTTTTAGTCTTATTAAGTATCATTTTAATGAACTATTTAGTGTCGATTTTACTTATAGAACATAGTCTGTCGTGTTGGCAGTAAAATAAATTCCTGAGCCTACCCATGTCTTCTACAATGATTAATAATGTCTTTTTCACAGTGATTGCAACATTTTTATTTTTTTCTTAAACATATTTGACACAAACATGATGTGTGTTGACATTTTATTTTAGAAAAAATAGATTAGTTTACCGTTTTATACTTTGTTGACACTCGTCCTTAATGCTTCTTAATGGTCGTAGGACAGACAGAAATAGTCGGTGTTATTTTTGTACTTGTGTTAAGCGAGCCTATTGAGCATCCAAATCTGATTACTATTAATGTCATTATTACTTTTTTAAGTTCCGGCAAATATTAGAGTTTTTTTTTCAGTATGGACAGTCTTGTCGTTTTATTCTCCTTAAGGTTTATGAATTGAAAATTCGAATAGAATTTTGTACAATTTATCCGAAAAACCTTTATTATTTTTTTAACTTATTTTACATTAACTTCAATAAAACTAACAGGCACAGGTTTACCGGCAACAGCCTCTATTTATATCGGCAAGACAGGCCGATGGTTAAATGTCTTCAAATTAAATGCTGGGGCCGACACCTTCACAGTCCTGCACGGCGCGCCATTCGCTTGCGCTTACAAAATTCAGTTTGACTTGCAAACCGCGCGCGCACGGCCGCTCTACGCCCAAACTTTTTGGCACCGCGTACTTACATTTTGGAAAAAAAACAAACGTCAAAATTCCCGCGCTTTTCTCGCGTCGCTTTCTGTGTTCCATTTTTAACAAACTTTTTAATAGCCAGTGCTTATTGCATTTTGGACTCGTGTTGTGAACTTTTTGGATTGTTTAACAAATGCATTACGTTGGATGTGAGTAATCACTTTTATAATTATATCTATATAGAAAATTGTTCGTCCGTCGATACGAAATAGGTTTTTCTTTTGATATTTCTCTTTTAATTAATAATAATGCCATAATAAAATTGTATTTAAACTTGGTCGTAAGGGTTGCCTAAATTACTTTAATTTAAAAAGTAAATAATACCCGCAAAAGAAAATACAAAACCAAGGCAACAGGGAACACTGATTTTGAAAAATGAACATGCAAAAACAGATCAAATTGAGATAATCCACAGACTAAAAATGCGTTAGTTTTTTTTTTTTAAATTACATTTTTAAATGGCAAAGGCCCGCATAATAATCACCCGTATAACAATTATTATCTACCACGAAACTTGCAATTTATCAAGGTCTCTTGTTGCATGAGATCTTGTATTGCATACTGTGGGAGCGAGAGGCAATGAATTCGACCTTGCGTTGGAAAAAGACAACGTAGTGTTAGGAAACTCTTGGGAAATATCATTTTTCTCTTTCGGGCCCTGAAGGGCACTTTTTATGAATCTTTGTTTTTTTGAGATAATTGTTGTTTTATCTTAGATAGTTATTTTTGTTTGCACTTTATTTGGGTCGATGTTAAAAGGATCGTGATTTATTTGATTAATTAATCGTATGATGGATTCAGCTTTATTTATTTATCTGTGTGACTTAATAGGTCATGCACTTAGTTTTGTTGATAAACTAATTTATCAATTTTAGTTTTACTGTGAGATTTTGATAGGCGTGTGAGCTAAAAGCTTTTTTGATATTAATTTCACTTTTTATTTAATTTTAATGTGTTCATAACTGATTTGAGTTTTAAATATGACACAATTTTTTTTTTCTTTAGCATTTTTTTTTAACTCGCATTTGCATTGTTATTTATTTATTTTATTACTTTAAGGAAGGCTTACAGACTAATTACACCATAAAAATAAAAACAGTAAATTATAAAATTGCTAATAACAAGCCCCCACAGATATATAACATTAACGACTATAGCTGAAAGTTAAAGTTATGGTTTTTATTTGTAATTTTACGTTTATTTTGTCTGTTTCCGTCCTTTAGGCGATAAAAACCTAGTCCTTATGTCTATGGGTTAGCCATAGTTAAGCTTTTAATTATTAAAATCTTCTAATGAGACGTAACCTTAGCTAGATACAATGTATACTGTATTAATGCCATACCTTTTACAGAATATTGTGAATGAGATTCGTGGCGTTCAGCAACTATTACGATTTTTTTTTCTCAAGATATTGCATTGTTGTGCCTATATTTGAGTAAGAATCATAGTTATTAAGAACATTTGGCTTGCTATTTGACCACACGTACCAAAATCAAGTTAGATTTTTTTTAAGTTCCATACGACTTAAGCACACTATTAAAAAGGATCTCAAAATGTAATGCCATTTCCAAAAAAGTCGATCAGTGTAACCAAAACTCAAGTTACACTCGAAAATTTGGCCTCTCCACTCTAAAACTGTTCTAATCAATCGAAACTTATTACCATAGACTACAAAACTAATCAAAAATCTTGCATAAATCCTTCATCCTTGTCCCAGGTCGTTGCTACGTATCTATTTCTTCAAACACAAGAATACAAGTAGCTGGTTTTGTGGCTTGCGTGAGGCGAGGCCGCTCAGATCTCCGTACCTATAATTGTTCATTAATATTGATAGATAAATACTTTTTGTTCTCATCTCAGCCAGTACTTGGGTTTGCGAAATATTATTCGAATTTAGAATTTTTGGTAGTTTGGTTTTAAAGGAATAGAGAAGACATTTGTGGCTGTTGCTTTCTCTTGTCAAAGCTGAAGCTTACGTTTCGAAATAAGGCCTTTTTATGGTAAAGTTGATTAATTTTGAGATTATCCTGCTGCAATGTTTATACTTGCGTATGTTTTGTTTTAGTAATTTTTTTAACATATCGTCATGCAAAAGGCGAAAAACTTGCTATATCTTGGGCCATATACAATAAATGCCTAAATTAGAAGACATTGTTCACATTTTTAATTAAATCAACCAAAGAGTTACTAAACAATATTAAAGGCTTTAAAAATAAAATAGAAACCCGCCTATTGTAAGTCTTATTGCAGTCTCAAGTCCCAATGAGTTATTGCTACATCTAGCCTTGAATGTTAGTACTAAACACAGATAGATATGCTGCATACAACTGTGGCTCTAACTTAGGCACAACTTAGTTCTAAAAGTTGTATTTTCGTTAACGAAATATTGATAAGCTTCCCAAGTTAGTTTTAAGTAAGTTACTGTTTGGGAAAAGTTTTGTTGAGTAAGTTGAAGGTATTTATAGACTTTGTGTTAAGTTTAGCCTCGTGGTGTTTTATAAGGACAATGCTTGACGAATAAATACTATCTATGTTACGATGTTGTCAGAATTATTTAGAACTAGCTTTTGCCAGCGGCTTCGCTCGCGTTAAATTCGGGGTAACACAGTTCCCATTCAGATCAGATACCTGCTATCTATAGTCTTTGCCCTTGCGCCTTATTTATTGTAATAGAAAAGCCAAGTTTTCCCTCTTTCTCCATCATTTCTCATTTTTTTTTAAATTAGTCTATGTCCGTCTCCAGGGACCAAAATGTCTGTACCAAAATTTATCAAAATCGGTTTAGCCACGTAGGCGTGAAGACGTAACAAACAAACTCACTTTCGCTTTTATAATATTAGTAAGGATTTGATGCTGTTGATCTCAAAAATGGCAAATGGTGACTACAGACAAAGGTCATTATTTTCAATCATCGGTACCTACGCACATAACTTAACGCCAGTAATCTTCAAATGACTAGACAGATTTACACAAACTTTTCGTCAGTTATAATTAAGTTACATATAATAGGTGCCAGCCTATTGTTATCAACCGGGCAGAAATCCAGAGCCTGTGTCTGATTCCTTATAAATAGCTGTTTTTCAAAACTATTCCATATTGTGTTTGCCTCTCACGGAAAAGTCTGTTTATATTTTTACTTTTTTTAAACATTGTAAACAAAAAGTTCAAATGTGTACAAGAACTCTTGGCTGTCAAAGAGTCGAGAAAATGAGAAAGGAGAATAACAGTTACTTAGTGCTAACAAAAATAGTCAAAAAATTACGTGTTCCTAACGTTAGTGTCGTTGTATTTCTCAAAAGGCTTGGCTTTCTTACTCATGCACTTTCTAATGTCACTTGACTTTTCAACGACAATATTTCGCCATTTGTCACTTTAAGGCTACGGAAGTTGATAACTGGCAGGATGTGTTTTTTTTAAGGATTCCTTTTTTTGAAATGGTCGAGTGTTTGGCTATGTCTTTAGAGTTGTTGGTGGGATTCTTTTTGAATATCGAACACGAAGAAAAGTCCTGTTCGACATTCGTTTTTTTTACATTTTTACTTTTATTTTCGAATAGGTTCAATAATTTACGCCAGAATGTTATTTTGCATGACGATGTTTTTTTTTGCCACCAAAATCAAATTAAATAAAACACCGTAAAATTCCTACATTTTAAACATCTACCAAACTTTCATGATCTTAAAAAGGCCTCTTACTCAACATTATGATATATCGATTCCCAACTCGAATGTCTAGATTTTTTTTATCTATACTCGATTCCTACATCCGGCTTGCTTTTAGCATATCCTTACTAATATTATAAAAGCGAAAGTGAGTTTGTTTGTTTGTTTGTTTGTTACCTCTTCACGCTTTAATGGCTAAACCGATTTTGATGAATTTTGGTACAGAGATAGTTGGGAACCAGGAGACGGACATAGGCTATTATTTTTTAAAAAAGAGTGGGATATGAGGGAGAAAGAGGGAAAAAACGGGAAAACTTAGCATTGCTATTACAAATCAATAAGGCGCTACCGAATTTAACGCGAGCGAAGCCGCGGGCAAAAGCTAGTCTCTTATAATGGTAATAATAATTATGGCATCGATCAACTCTCGACTTTCTCGAGAGAATTTGGCAGTTCTTACTTTCACTTAAAAGTTGTGTGGTACAAGTTAAAGACTGACAGCGTTTTGACGCGGGATTATAAGAGACGATGTTTTTCGTTAAAATATGGGATAGTATGGAGTAGTAGTTTACGTAAATTTTTGGGAATGATGATTCTAACAATCAATTTGTTTGGGTACGGCGAAAATATCTTCTGTTTTGTAAAATAAGTGTGAAGTTTAAGTAGGAGAGTTTTTTGCAAACATTTTATTGCTGTATTTTTTTGTCATTTCCGCCGTTGCATATGTTCATTTTGATAAACAAAACGGTAAAAGTTTACAGTTTAAAACAATTTATATTTTTTTTGCATTTACAATAAGGTACTATACGGAAACGGCTAGTAAAAAATTTGCATAATGATTCGCAAATTATCTCCAAAATAATTTAAGAGAGGTACGAATTTATTTTCATTCGAATTGCGTAATTCGACAACTTTATCAATTAGAAATGCTTTTAATTATTCAATAGTTATTTAAAATTTAAAATAAGTTTACAGAAAAAAAAAGTTAAAAACCCAACCACATCGCACACAATTTTATAGAAATATTATAACCAGTTACCTAAGTTATCTGGAAAATACTATTTTGTGTAAAGATTATTTTCTTGCAAAGCATAATTTAGTTTTAAAAAAAGTAGCATACAAATAACCATTCCCAAAAATAAAAATAAATTAGCATACAAATAACCGTTCACCTGTAAAAAAAAACAAGTATTCATTTATATAACTAAGAATCATAAATTAGCACACTTCTGAACACAGGAACAGCATCACCTCAACACGCGCTATTCAGGATTTTTTCTACGTAACAATATACAGCCCCGCACATAAATGAGCATCGTACAAGAATCGCTGTGGATCGGGAACAGCTGGAAGAAAGGTGAGGCGATCTGATGTAGTGCTTATACCTCCGCGTTGACCTTTAACTGCCTTTCATTCATCCGTTCGTTTGCATTCACTAGCAAAATCGCAATTAAACAATTATTACGTTGCAAAACAATGTTATCTTCAAGATCTACGCAAATAAAATCACATTCACTAACATTATACACTGTTATAAACTAATTTTATGTTTTCATTTATAATTGTAACTGTAACTGAACACATTTTTTTTTCTTTTACTCAAAGAGACAATTGGTAGGTACTTAAGATATAACATAAATATAGGAAAATATTATAAGTTTTTATAGCAGTTTCTTTGCTTGTTACTTAAAAACACTAAGCCTGCATTATTTACGACATTTTAAGCATAACGTAAAATAATTAATAATAAGAATTTGCATAGGGGTTGTGGTCGCTTTTATTAGTCTAATATATTTTGACAGTTTCATTATAGTAATCGCTGAGAGAATGTCATTTATCTTGCCTGAGTGGCTGAGTGGTGATTTCCAAATATATAACTCTTATCTTATAAAACTTCACGTTCGTAATCCCAGAACCTAAACAGAAGCATACTTTTAATATTGAAAATTGCTTTGCTCAATCCAAAAACGCCCTATTCTCACCATAAACACCATCCACCATTCCATTCACTTCTGCGCCCGCTCCCGCTAACGCTCATGCCTTGTACAGCCACCTCCAAAACCGGCGACTTTCATCGCTGCACACGTAACGTAACGTATTGCGTAACGTTTATGTGTCGTGCACGCATCGGCCATGATTAACGTTTTCGGAGAATATCGCGCTTTTTTTTTAAATTTCGAATTTTCGAACGTCCTTTTATGCTTTCTTTTTGGCGGACAGTACGAAACAAATGCGAGTATTGTATTTATCCTGCTGGGATACTATGACGTCATACAGCAGTATTGTTTAATCTAATTTCAGCGTGGGAAAGGGACGGCGCTAGACATTTTATATAGCTCCGTTTCTTTCCCCCACTGGAATGACATTAAGACAATCCTGCGAGAGGTCATTGATAGTAGCCCACCTATTCTCTTTTCTTTCCTAGCTGATTAATGATTCTTAAATTAGACTGCATCTTTAAAATAATGAGGTTCCTGTTTTCACCTGAATCGGTTTGTATACGATGCTGAATAACCATCTTTCAAAAAGTGATTCCGTCTTTGTCTTTGCAGAATGCCAGTAAAGGTTTTCAAAATGGCGAATTGCGACCATACGCAAGCCTATTTAGTATTTAAAAAAAAGCATTCTTCCAAAATGTGGCGCGTTTTTAACACCTAGTCTTTTCATAAATTTTCAGTACGAATTTTAGTAACTTAAAAATAGTATCGGCAAAAACATCGAAATTTGTGAGATATCTTAGAGAAGCAGTTCTCTATGATTAATAGCAATTTACAATGTCTATCTTTATTTAAACTCGCGTATACACTAACTTAAAACATATACATTAATTAACATATTATATTATAACTTACAACGTTTATTCAATAATAATATTATAACATGCTTACGAAAGTTGACCTCTGCGTCCGTTTGTCACATCTTCACTGCAAAATCCCTTAACTGATTTAGATAAAAGTTTACGTTTTTTTTAAGGTAAGGTAAAAGTATCTCCTGCCGGGGTTGCGGGTTGTTCGAAAGAGATACCGCGGCCCCGGAACGTAAAGGGCATTAGAAGGAACATGGGTGGGTTTTAGTCAGTAAAAGTCTGATACGTCCCCCGCTCCGCCCAGAGCGGGGGAAGTTATTTGATGATTTCCCACCCGAAAAAAAGAGGTAAAGGTAAAAGGTAGCTTGGACAGCTGCTTCATAATATAGCTTACTTTTCATCATGAAATACTTACCCCTTTTCACGTAAACGAAGCCACAGACCTACTCTAGTACTTATTGCATAATAATTATATGTAATAATGACTATTTTAATTGAGACTTTTTAATTCAGCTTCTGTGTGGGCATCTCTTTTAATAGTACTGCAAGTTTAAATGTTAACTAAAAACTATTTCGCAAGTATCACGTCTGATATAACCTTAGGGTTGGACAGAGGTATCCTAATAGCACACCCACGATACGTCTGTTATGTTACCTGTATAAAATACATGTACCTATATATTGAAACGACATGTATGTCTATGTGGCACAGTGTAAGATGGAGTCAGTGATAAACGCCGTTCTATTGAATACACCGATTATAAAGGTCTAGTTAGAAAAAAGTTCAATTGTGCTGATGAGTTGCCAGAGTTTTTCACAGAACACAAGATAGTATATTTACATTACAAAAAAAAAAATAACAATTCTACTAAGTGCAAAAAATAATGGCATTGCTTTATCGTTATGTTAAATTAAATCGTTGCACCACCATTGCAGAAACACGTAAATTCTATTCCAAATACAAAACCAGTAAAATAAAAACTCATTAGAACACTAACAAGTTTAAAATAAATACCAGCCAGTACGCACACTCCAGCAGTGTTGCAACACTCAATAAAGAAACGGTCGACAATAGGCAAACACCTACAGCTATACAACCTAGTAACCAGACATCAAAGTGAATGACATAATAGACTGTACATATCTATTCATGCAGGCCATATAGCAAGTAAGAAAAGTAGTGTTTTAGTCGGTATACCTCAGTGGCCACGCGGGATCGATTCCGGGCATGCGCAGAGAGGATGAGTACTTCCGACGCCCCCGCTCCCCTCGCAACTGTCGCTGAAACAGCCCCACGCTGCAACTGCACTTCAGTGCATGCGAGAACGCGACCAAAGAAAAACTTGGGGAAAATAAAACTAAATATCCAGTTTTATTTAAACAGAGAACACTATTTAAACGAAAACAAAAACGCGTTCGGGTTATGTGTCGGTTCTTCAATAGTTAAAATGTTATCTGCGAAGTGTGGACTCTGTAAACCATAGACCGGTCACCAGTGGAAGCGAATACACACCAGCTATTTACGAACTATGAAGAAGAAAAAACGAATGCACGGTACACATAATAAAAAACTTTCAAAACCATATATTAAATACAAACCACTTCGTATGAGCACTTCGACAATATTAAACAATTCTGAAAGCATTTAACTCACATGTTTATTAAAATTTATACGCAATATTTAATCACAAAACCGTTAGTTTTAAATAAAAATCAATAATTAAACACAAACTAGTGATACACTATATTAATGAACTCCCGAGCAAATAAAACCCAACCTTAAAATCGAAATTTTAGACTGATATATAAAATTCCGTAAGTAGATTTACATATAAAAAAAAATAGTATTTACATTAGTTGAGCATTTGAGAAAGTTTATAGGTAGAAATAAAAATTTAAAAAGTATTTATTAAATTAAAAAAAAGACGCAATATAATACAAATTTTAATCAGGGATCAGTGCCGTAGCCTTAGTATTTTGTACGACGGTCGAACAATTTTGACACTTGCTATATTTCAGTGTACAAAAATGGATGATCGAGTGTTTGTGTGTGCAAGTTAAGTGTTATGGTACAATTGTGCTAGTGTTGGGCCTTGGGGCCAATATGTTGAACATGTTCGATATGTGGAACTCTGTTAGCACCAAGCTGGAGCAGACCAACGTCCAACAAAGCCAGCAACCGCACACTTCAGGTGGGAGCATTAAAGGTAATTTCCACTTAATAAAAACGGGGCCGATAGTTTGGGGCAAACTTTGAGTTTAAAGTTAGTTTGTAATTATTAGAATTGTTGGCAACTTATTCCGTATATTTAGTTAGAAACTATTCCGTAGAATATCTGGGAAGTACCGTTTACTCAGTTTTCAAAGTTTAATTTATTGAATAGTGGCTTTATAGTTAAACAAAAGCAAATAATTGGTGTTTCAATTCAGGCTTCTGACAAGACAGTGATTTTATCATCATTTGCTGATGAAAATGTTTAGAATCTTTAATAAAAAAAAGCTTGCACCACACCAAGTTTCATCATCATCATCATCATCATCAGGCTATATTAGTCCACTGCACACCAAGTTTGCCCCAAGCAAAATAACAAAAATAACTTTCACGGGTCATATTTGCAAAACTAATAAATTATTTTTTTTGGATTTGCTCGAATGATGTGGCGACGACGGTACTAAAACGTTAACCATGGTTGGCATGTGGTTACAATTTTATTAAAAGGAAAATAGTACATTAAAGATATTGTTTCCTATTGGTTCTGGTAGAAAAATCCGAAAGTTTCCATCTTATATCCTTGTTCCTCATAAAAAAATATAGCATGTTAAGGCCCTGTTGTATGTCTAAAACCCATTAAAACCCGGCTTACTATCCACGCAAAATTCTGCATAGAAACAGCTATCTCATCACGTTTCGCACTTTTAAATTAGCGAAAGAGTTGCAAATTAAAAAAAAGAGACGGTTGCGTGAAACAAAACTATAATAAAAAAGAAAAAAATATAGAAAGCGAGGTCCGAAAACTTCTTTTTCCGGTATATTTATATCCACATAATTGTTTCTCATATAGTGGCTCTTGCGTAAGACATAAGAAAGCGACCAATTAAAATTCGGTTGTTGTCGTTGGTCTGTCGTGATATTTCGTAATTATTTTATAGTCTTTTGTGAAAAAAATATCCATTTCATGCATGTATTTTTTCTCTTTACGCTTGTAACACTTGTAGCATGAGCAGATTTACAGAATACCGCAGTTTTTTTGTCGCTTTAGGTTTTTCCTGACGCCGTATCGACCATGCAGTTCAGCATTAGTTTTCGTTTTTTTTCATACTATCCAGCTTTTCGGTTCCATCGACTATCACAAAAAATCAACTGTCATTTCTAGTTACCTCTGTTTAGACATCCTCGCTTCCCACAGAGAAAAATAGGTTATCCTATTCACGGCATCAAATGTCCTATCCGCCATTACTACATATACGTAGGGGGCATATCGAGAGGTTGTTACCCCAGCGCTTACGGTCGCCACAGTGACCTAGTTACGAGCCACAGTCTCTTATAACTGGCACGGGATGACAACCACTAGATGCACTATATTTTTCAAATGAAATCCTTTTTCTGCATTGTAGAATTTTATCTTTTTGGTTTTATGTTGAAATCGGTCGAGGTCCGTTGGATAAAGTTAATGAAAATTGTTAATGGTGAATTTCAGATCGCTTTTCTGAATGTGTAAATCATTCCAGTGGGTTTATAGTATTAGTATTTACCGATGTGTATTGATAGATTTAGAGGTTCTGAGAAATCACTACTGATGGCAATTATTCATAATGATCTTTACGGACCCAGTAGGGCCAGCAAAAAAAAATTAATTAAATTGTATATGTGCTACTGGTTTAATTGTAAAATCCCAGCTTAAAAAACCAGCTTTATAATTTTCAACATTCTCGCTCATCACTGATCTAATCTTTTAAACACAATACCAATGTGTCAACTGCATCTCTTCCCACGAAGAATGTATTTTTGCAATCTTTAACACTGGCTCAATTATGCTAAACCCGTCTCTGAGATTAATTGCGATTTTTACCTCTTATGACTAACACTATTGAGAACAAAACGTCCCCAGTTCTAAAGATTGAATATCTTATATGAGAAGCCATAGATTTTAGGGGGATAATACCATCACGATTTCAAAAGATACTTCACAAACAATTCCCTCTCACAGCCCCCTACCAAATTTCCCTCTACCCAAACCGTATTAAAGTATCAAAACTTGGTGGCATAATACTCTCAATTATATAAATGGGCAATAAGTTGTCTGAATGCAGAAGCCCTAAGGGTTAAGGGCGGATGTCTTAACGCTTCGTCATTTAGGTCATCAAAAATATCATTAGCTTCAATTCTCGTTGACTAACTTCTAGGGAATGTTTAGCACTTGACACATTTAAACGTCAGATTGATTAAATGCTAAACGTCATAGGTGGCGCTGCAAACGTTGGTTCAAAGTAAAGTGATTGCGGTTTTCCTTATATTTCTGTTTTCAATTCATACGGCCCATTCAGTTTGAAAGCTGTTTATAAATTGTGTGTTGCTTAGAATTCGAGGTAGTATATTCTGGCACACCTATGGTGTTGCGTAATGTTTATTTGATCGAGCATAAAAGGGGTAACCATGGGGTTTTGTTGCCGATTCTTCTCTACAAGAACTACAAGAAATAATGCGCCAAGACTTGTTTGTTTAAGAAATGGGTATAATAAGTACACTAGCACATAGTGATCATTCTCCGACGTCCATTTCTTCATTGGCACACAAAACGTCAATCATGATAATCTATCAATATGTCAAAACGCCATTGTTATGTATACCGCACAGCCATTAAATTCTCTTTTTAATGACATTGATCGCCCTGATATTCAGGCAGCGATAAAAAGTTGTTCTTTTTTCAATTTCAATTGACATTTCGGTGGTACTTTCACGCGTGGCGCGTTCGGTTTATTGCACAGAAATTTATAATAAAGGACATGTTGAGTGTTTCGCATACCTTTGTTAAGAAAGCTTTTTAGGGTTGCATGTGCAAAAAATATTTTTTTCAGGGAAAGAAAATGCTTATTCAGTGCTAAATTTGTTTTTGGCAACTGTAAAGAAATTTTATAAGAACATAACTTAGGATTTAATTTTAGTTAAAGATAAGCGTCAGGTTTTAATTTCGTAACAGTATTAAAAATAACACTCACGCATTAGTAAGTTGCCTAATAGACTTTTATATTTCAAGAGAAAGTTGATTCAGATCTTAGAATCTGCATTGTCCTGTCCGGTATGAATAAAAATGGCGCCAAGCAAACAAAGAGATATAATTCTCAAAATTCTGTTTGAGATTTCAACGGTTTTGCGAAACTGTATACTGGGAAAGTTAACATAAAATCTAATATATCTTTTGGATAGAAGAGATGATATTTTTTTTGTTCTATACCTAAATTAAATTTAGAAAAAATATACATAGAAATCCGGGACAAATGGAAAGAGACCCAAAAAACATACATAACGAAAACGTGACAAAATCTGGGAGTTGTATAACCAAATATAAAAACAAAACATTGGCATACCAGTAATCCACCCACACTAAAGAGGTACATAGCTATCACTTTCATCTCATACATCAACAATTTGATACTCCTTACATTACACGACTTTCTTTTTACACCGATAAATTACACAAAGATTTTTAATCTTTAATTGCATTCACATTCAAAATTACACACTCGAAATCTCAGCACAATTTAAATGAAGTGAAAACCCTAAAGTGAACAACTGGTTTCTTTTTTTTAAACGCGGTTGCGTAACAAGGCATTGCTAACCAGTTCCATTTAGCATAAGTTATGATTGGCATACGAGTTCCAAACATGAATGCGCCCCTCCGATTTAGAACATAAAAGAGAAACTGGTGCGATTTTTAAATGGATTTGTATTCTTTGCGAGATTTACTAATGAAATATATTGGCTGTTTTTAAAACTAACTTCAGCGTTAACCAATGTTGAAAGTAATAGATTTTTTCGAAAAAAAAGTACTCATCTGCTTTCACAGTTTATTGATTTATTCGGTAAGTAAGTTTCTTGAGGTTTGTGCAAAAAACATAGCTTATGGGGTGGGGTAGCGTCAGGGTAGCCTGCGAAATGCATAAAAACTTTTTTTTTATGAAATAGACGTTCGATATGATTAAATAAAATTAAAGAGTTGTATTAATTATTTTAAACAACGTAATTCTGTAAATAAATCCGTGAAACGGTCACGAATCACATTTTGTCTATCATAAAACTTCACAGTGACTTGCAAGCTGTAAAATACTCCAGATAATTTTAATTTCGCGGGTTACCTACTTTATAATAAGGGTTAATTTAATCTTCAGGATAACCAACGTAATAGATAGCCGCAAATAAAAAGGCAAATAAGGATATTTTTATTACCAATATAACGGCGCCAGTGCATTTATGCATTTTAGTACTTTTTTCAATCTTCGCAAAATATTTTGTCAAATGACACAACATTTTTAAACCAAAATCGTGTGCACGTTTACAAAAAGTCTGCTAAATTCGTTTATGGGGTAATAGTACAATGAAAACAACTTGATTTACAAGCACAATAGCCACATTTGCGAACAAGCAATACTAGTTTATTGCCGACCAAGCATACGGCTCGAATTTCTACCGGACGCCACATAATTTGTATTGGTATCAAAACTTTTATTTATAATTTTTGCTGTCAGCAAATTTTTAAGTCGGTCATGAATTTTATTCGTAAATAATTCCGACGAAATAATGTTTTTGTCATCATCTAAGTAAAATCTATAAGTAGTTGAAAGAGCTGGACGGATATTTTAAAGAACACAATTCAAATTTTCGTCAGATTTTTTTAATAAAATTTATGGAATTATTTTAAACTCGGTTTTGTTTTTAATATGGCCGCCATATTGAAACATTTCCATAGTAGCATAGTTATTAACTTCAAAATATCTTCATTACGGCATGTTAACGGAAAGGTTTTGCTATAAAACAGGGTAATGCTTTTCTAATTTCTATTTAGGTGCTATGATTTTGTTCAATAAACCTTAATGTTCAATGGAATTGCGTGTTTTACGAATAGTTAAGATACAAATAAGTACCTGTTAGCTATGTTACAACCATATGAATGAAAAATATAAATATCTCAGTAGCGTCTCTAGTGCAATTCGTAATATAATTGGAGGAAATGGATTGTTTAGCTCGTAGTAGCCCGTAGTGAAGTGTTGCCAGTCTACGGACAATGTGGCCATGTATACATATAATATTAGTATCTGTCGCTTGGTAACACTGTTTTATTATTTTCATAAAGTAAAGGCTATTTTTCTGCACATACTTTGATTTAAAGAACAGAGGGAATAGGACTAATGTCTAATTGCACACACCTACGTTCTACTAAAACCAACAAGAGTCAAAGTTTACTAAATAGTCAAATGACTTTTATTATTTGTTTAAATAAACAACATAACCACACAAAGTATACAGTAACCGGTCATACATGGCCATGTAAACTTAGTCCTAAAATCGCTTTATCAAATTACCTAAAACTGATTAAAATATCCATACATACACATATGAAATGTACCAGGATAGCATAGACATGTGACAGGTCGCCAGTCGGTTTAGTACTAAAGTGCGCAAGAAAAAGTTGCCTGGCCAAGACCCATATAGCGTGTTCGATGTACTCGGACCAACGAGTTTTGATACTTATGCGTGAGTTGTCATGTGTTCGACGCCATTTTGGATTTTTTATTGAAAATAATTACATACCTGATTTAGTTTGCTCTTGTCAGAAATAGTAGTGAAGAGTTATTACTGTTATATATAAGGTTGAAAATGGATAGTAATTTTTACTTAGAAAAATATATTTAGATACTGATGTTCTGTTTTTGAAACCAACGTTAACATCTATCAAAAAACGTAATTGTAATTATTTAACAGATGTTATGACCATTGCCTAAGGCGTTTAAAAACTTAAGTCATAAATATTCATGATGAAAAAATTACAACTTTCATTCAATGTAATCCTGATTTATCTGTTAAATAACTGCTTTTATTAACTTATTTTCTACTTATGTATTTATGTATGGGTATTTAAAAACGCTAGAGTTTATTGAGAATGATATGCACATACCTAATACATAGAGATTAAATAAAATATTCAGTTTTTAAATCTGCTTTCTTAACGCATTTCAAATTTAATTCAAGTTTAGAGTTTTAGTATACAATTAATAAAACAGATTGATCCTCAATTATTGATTCCCGGAAGTGGTTAAAAACAGCCATATTAAAAGTTTTAACTTAATCTATTGACTATTTCATACGTTAACACAACTAACTAACCCATACCACATTGTATTCATTTGGCGCAGCTACAAAGCCACACCATTACTGCAATGGGATAGCAATTGTATTGTATTGCTTTTCACCAATATCATATTAGTATAAACTATCTAACTATCGAAAAGTACTGAAAGATTCGTGCCAAGTATCAACATTTATCAGTCGCAGTCGACACATTTAAGTATGCGCATGCGTGGAGCGTGCACTCAGGTACTCGCCACTGATATGATAATATTAGCTAGCTGTGTGTTGTACTGTGCTGCGCTTAGACCGACTAGTCTATCCGGTGGCTAGTGTTGTAGGCTAGTATTTTGTTAAGACATTAAGCATTGGACTTTATCGTTTACACTTCTGGAATACAGGCGTTCTCTCTGCAGGAGGGATAGCAGAGAAGATGAATTTTGGCAAAATATTTCATTGTTTACTTACAGTATTAAGACTAAATGATAGAGCTTAGGTATTTATTATCATTACATATCACACGATAGTAAAAGATGGTAACTTTCTAGTGTTGTTAGTAAAATTAACAAGCAACCAACTGGAATATGGAATAGGCTCACTTTTGCAAGGACCAGAAAGCTAAACTGAAAATCTAACTAAACAAATATGGGTGTAAGTTCTATATTATAACTCTTTAAACCTTTTCGGGCTTATAAACGTTATGTTATGCCATCATCATGTGACATCGCATAACGCATGCTCCGTTCAGATCGCTTTACCTAGCTAGTTAATAATCCAGTAGTTAAGTACTCACTACACTACACCACAAATGACCGGGTGAGTGGGTTAGGCTAGCGTGTGACATAATGATATTAGTTAGCCGTGTGTGCATACATTGTGCTGTGTTTAGACTGTTTTGGATCTAAGCCTTGTAAATTGTAATTGACGTTGATTTTAAATGAGTTTCTTGTTTATTTTTGTCAAATTAAGGTATATCTGCATTTACATTAGTAACTTAATTATGTACAGTAACTGCAGTCCGTACACTTGATCTTCGGCATTTATATTTAAGTCTCATTTATATGAGGCGAGCTAGAAAAAAGTGACGATTGAGATGGCAACAAATAAACAAGGACTTATGCGAGTAGAAGACATGCCAAATAAATTTGATGATAGTAGAAAAATTCTGGAAATGATGGCAAAGGCTTTATTCCACTAAACAGACAGAGATCCTAACCCCGGAGTCCAGATGTATCTAATTTTAAATTTCCATTTGAAAAATACACTTCTGGACACATCTATTGGCCCACCTTAGAGTTTAGGTTTCGATGGCCCCTACCGAAATATGATTGCTAGATTGAACAAAAACTGTTGATGCAGTTTTAAACCTGATACATTTTACCATATTTTTCGATCGTATTGTTTTAAATTTGAATTCAGAATACCATACGACATGGAGCTACGCCTAACAAGTCGGATATGCGCCTTGTTAAAGGCAATTGATTTTTGAATAAAAAACATGTTTTATCAAATAAAGGTTTAATTTAATAACGCGTGTTGCCTCCATGGGCATCTACCACAGCTCTCATACGATTAGGCATAGAGTTTATCAACCGCTCTATGAAATTTTGAGGGATCATCTCCCATTCCTCTTCTATGGCAGTTTTCAACTCCTGCATCGTCTGGGCAACTGGCTGACGAGCCCTAACACGTCTTTTTAGCTCGTCCCACATGTGCTTAATAGGGTTCATGTCTGGGCTTCTGGCTGGCCAGTCCATAACTGTGATGTTCACATCCCGAAGATATTCCCTGACGATGCCGGCCGCATGGGCTCTTGCATTATCATGCATAAAAAGGAAATTTGGGCTCACATAGTCCGCGTATGGCATCACGTGAGGTTCTAAGCACTTACGAATGTACCTTTCAGCATTTAATGTTGGCAGCCGTGGTCCTGTAACAACCTCAAGTTGAGTTTTGCCGCTCGCGGATATACCGCCCCAGACAGTCCATGAGCCACCGCCATAAGCAACCCTCTCTTCAAAGCAGCATTGTGCGAAACGCTCTCCCTTACGTCGGTAGACCTTCTTCCTTCCATCATTGCCATGTAACACAATTTTAGACTCATCAGAAAAGAGTACACGGCTCCAATCTTGCTGTGTCCAATTTAAATGACTGCGTGCGAAATGAAGGCACGCTGTTCGGTGGGCTCGCGTTAGTTTGGGCCCATTAGCTGGCTTGTGTGGTACCATATCGCGTTCTTTTAACCTTCTCCGAACAGTTCGAGCGCTTACAGATACTCCGTGGAAGTCGCGAAGTTGGTTTTGTATCTCAATGGAGGTAAGGTGACGATTTCTCAAGCTGGTCGTCACGATGAATCGATCCTGCCTTTCAGTTGTGACCCGAGATCGTGGCCTTCCTTGGCGATGAACAAAGCCGCCAGTCTCTAGGTACCTCCGATAAACATTTCGGACCGCAGATCGACTTAAATTAAGTTGAGCACTCACGTTTCTTTGGCTGTGTCCGGCCTGAATAAGTGCCACAGCTTGGGCGGCAATTTCAGGTGAAGTATCCATAGATTATTGATAGAACCTCACCTTAATGTTAAGAATAAGTAATGTTTGTTGCAAAACCAAAGATATCAATCACTTTTTCAAGAATTAAATCCAAGTAAACCAATAAAACCTGATTTTCTTAGTATTCGATTGTTTGATATCAACAAACAGGCTCCAAATTGTCTTTTGTTTCTTTAAATTCTGTGTTCGAAATTCAAAAAAAGACTATTGAATGAAATTGTGAATGTGCCAGGTTAAAAACTGCATAAAAACTTTTTGCTCGACCTAATATAAAATTTTAGCTAGGACCAAACGAAACTGAAAATACAAGGTGGGCCAATAGATGAGTCCAGAAGTGTAGTTATAGGTTCTATGTACCCCAATAGACAATAGCTCACATTTTACTTTGAATAAATGCTAAACTAGATACTCCTCTACCTAACTATTCGAGGACTAGTATCGCGTATTTGTTACGATGTGAAGTATCTCCAGCTTTCAATATGCTTGTTTCTACACTATACCTATCATAGTTTATACTTAGTTTGCTAGTTAAAACTAACCTCGTCGTTTGTGCTTTGCTGGGGAAACTTACAAGCGGCTGATAAATAATTCTATGTGTGTGTAAACTTGCAGTATGCTGCGTTCAGTACTTATATTTGTTTTATCTAGGATTTGGTAGTTACCAGTGTGTTGAGTATGTAGGACATTCATAGGCACTTGTTTGTTATCACTGAGTTTAGTACGAGTCTTTTCAAAATAATTGTACTGAAAGAAAAGTTAGGTTAACAAAACTTTGTTGTATGAAGAACTGACCTTGGCTATTTATAACTCAGTAAGGTAGTCAAAAGAGAATACCTTGGAATTGAAAGAAACCTTTTAGATTTAGTTTAAAAACGAGTGCCGATTTCTTTTGAGCTTTCAGTTACCTACTTATTGTTTAGGCTTCAGACACAAGCTATATTAATAACAAAAAAAAAACTCTTCTTTAAAAAATGTCTTTTGACATTTACAGAAGCGATTTATCTCTTGATCTTTTCATTTCTCAATTTATCAAAATTAACCAATATTAATTTCATCGCAATCGTGCGACAATTTTACAAACCACAAGCCATGCACTTATGACGTCACTGAAACAAAACATTCATTTTTCAAATATAACAGTTCGATTTTCAAACAATAACGGACCTAACCACAAACAGGTAACAGTTGCGTTATTTCACACTTTGCTATCTCAATATTTGATCTTACACCGTATTGGTTGTTTTATTTTATTGCTCACTGTGAAATGCGGTGTTATTAACTGTTACCACTACTGTTTGCATGGGTTTTGAAACACTTACACTTTAAAATGTAATGAGTTAATGAGCCATTTTACCTTGTTTATGGTCTGCAAGCTTTTGTTTGTACGAAGAAAATAAGAATACGCACAAATGACAGTCAGTACCTTTCTTGTCTATGGGAATTTTGCGGTGTTAAAATATCAAACTTACGAATACAACCTTTATAATATATACCTAATTAGGTACCTAACAAAGATAAGTTTATCCAACTGTCCAAAACAACTTGACTGCATCGCAAAACAAAAATCTCACAAGCCATTCAACTGCCAGTATAACAGTCAAGTACTAACCCTTTTCAAACACTCCTTCAGAACAACTATTTAAAAACGGTCGAACGCATGTGTGCGAGTACGCATGTCCACACGTTGCGTTTGATACTGGTGACGTCATTCGACTATGTTCTATGCAACGCGGGGGGAGAGAGGGGGGAGCGTTCTCGAACAAAACTTTAATTACTGATAGAATTAGTTGTAGGATTGAATGTTGTTGGCATTTTGAAAGTAAGTATAGGTACATAATTGAATTAGGTTAGCCTATAGTCTATGTTAAAATCTCCAAGGCATGCTAGTTTCCTCCCAATGTTTTTCCTTTACCGAAGTAAATGATAAATGTAATAATTTTTTAATACGGACATAAATTCGAAAAATCAGAGGTGCGTGTCTTTTTTTGCGGATAGTCATCAAAAATTTCCCAGCGGGGGGGGGGGGGGGAGTGTCAGACTTGTACTGACCAAACCCATCATGTTCCGTCTATTGCCCTTTATGTTCCGGGGCCGCGGTATCTCTTTCGAACAACTCGCAACACCGGCAGGACCCGAAACCTCGGCAGGAAGGTGTGTGGTGTGGCAGTCCGCCGGCCAGTATGCGGATACAATTCGTTACACCGCTCCTTTGCTGCACCCTTAGAACCTTTACAAACTAAATTACAGGACATTAGCCACGCCCCTAAAATATTGCTAATTTTCATCAGTTTTTCTTTGGCACGACTCAAGGACGGACGCCTGACCCCGTTTCGGTTATCAGCACAACAAAAAACCATTATCACCTTGATGGGATATTGCAAAATGTAAAAGCGTTCTGATTCTAAGTGTTGAAATACGGCGGAAGGTTGTTTTCTCTTGACTTGACAATTGTTGGTATTGTGGCAATTAATTTGGGGCCTGAAAAGTTATAAATAATGCATACAATATAATATATACCTAATTCATGGTCTTTCCTAATATGTGTGCAAAAGAGCTAGTATCCTTGTAAGTTAAAAGTATTAAAAAAAAGCTGGGAGCATAGACAACGACGAAACGACCGCTTCTCTGATCTTTAAAAACTGTATTCTGAATTTGAAAAACGGTCTCGCAAAACAGAGTCTGTAAAAATGTTTACTTCGGCAATCCTTTTCAAATTTGGAATTAGCTAAACATAATACAGCCAGCTCGAATAAACATTGATGGAAAATACATTTTGATCTGGAAAATTCTCTAAAGAGTGACAATGACATAAACATCAACGTCACGGGCAGTTTGTTTTTTCTCAGGTGAGTTTATGACTCTTTTCTGATCTGCGAAAATATCAGCCAGGTCTTATCATGATCCACAATCCAACTTCACACACTGCTGGGCACACCCTGGAGCGTGGATGGCAACAATGTCGTCCAATCTCGCAGCAGACCAAATTACCCAATCTAAAACAACAATAGTACATCTCAAAGCTCAACTGACGCCATTTTAGATAAAAAGCTAGAAACAATGCCACAATCAGTGGCTCTAGGTCATAACGGCCCGATAAATGATAATTTAGTGCCTAAACATGGACTTTGATAGAACGTTCTAGTACTTTTAGTCTAGGGCCTAAACACGTAATAGATTTAACTTAAATACGCGACTTTGGTTACGGCCTGTATTTTTATTTTTGCTAAGGCTGTTTGCCAATGGTTGATTTAGTTGTCAAATAGCTGTCAGTAAAAACTGATGATTTAAAAAAAAAACTATTTTATTTAATATCCATCTGTCGACAGTGACGATAGGCCATGTCGATGGCGCGTTTGTGTTCCACGTGCGCCGAGGTTGCAAAGGGCAAAAGAAGAAAAATGGATGGAATTAATCAAAAAAAGTCTAACACTCCGCTCCAACCAGAGCGAGAGAAGTTATCCTATGATTTACCCATCCGAAAAAATGCCATATGGCTAGTTAGTCGCTGGAAAGGTTGCTGAAATTATGGCCAAGTCTCTAATCAGTAAATCTCGTGTAAACTGTTACGATTGGAAGGGCAAGTTCTAAAGAAAAGTCATTTAAGTTTTAATCTAGTGATTACAAAAGTAATCTAACAATTTAACGATATCGATAACATTTTGTCGATCGTTTGTCCTAACCCTTATTCTATTGTAATGCATTTGAGATAAAATGATTTAATTAGAATACTAAGAAACACACTTGATAATTTACAATTATTATGCAATAACATTTAAGAAATTGCTCGCATTACACTTTTTTATGGTTGCAGCAGATATTGTGTTATTAGGACTTCAAAGATTTTCTTCGTCTGAAGTCCTATGAATGAATTGTAAAAAGAAAATTTTTCGTTTAAGTTACTTGCCATATAAAAATAAGTAACGATCTTTTTTTTTGTCTGGCAGTTTTCGTAATTCCTTCGTATTTAAAATAGGACTTAAAAGGCTAGAGCAGCTTCTTAGCCTGCCAGCAAAATCTTCGGCAAGACTGAACAGAAAGATTACTTTGCCTATCAATTAATGCGTAAACACGAAACGCAGCTGTCACATACGTCTTTTTCAACGCGCATTCGCGTGGCCTTGACAATTTTCTTTTCTGTGCTACTAACCCTTCTATTTTGCAGCCGGAATAGTGCAGCTTACTGGATATGGTTTTATATTCGTCAATGGGTACTAACAATGATGATTTTAAGCTATGATTGTACTTGATAGTAGCCACATCCGCGGTTTTGAGCGCGCATTCATAGATAGCTCGGCCTTGCGAGTGCTATTCAACTCGGTGACATACTTTTCAGTTGGCTACAAGCCGTGTGACTGTACAAAGAATAATCAGCTTTATTTGTCATACAGTTACAGTTTATATTACAATGATAAAAGTTAGCTTAAAGTTTTAATTGAGACAACGCACCGTCCTATCGCGAATTTCGAAATTTGAATTTCGAATTTGGCGTTTTTTTTTAACCTGGCGCTCGATTTTAATTTCGAATACGTTCCATGGTAAATTGAAATTGTCTTTTTTTCAGTTTTATAAATGCGTTTTTAATGGTTGCCAAGGATTTTGATTATATTAATTTAACTGGTTTTTAATAGAACATGTTTTATATCTCGTTTTGCATTGCCCTGGCCATATGCCTTTCATTCATATTCATGAGGTACATCAAAGTCCTTAATACTGGATGTCTATTTTACCTATTAGTAATTACTGGCCACTTAGAAGGGCCGTATTCTAGAACGATGTTCCTGCATTTTATTCTCGATTTTTTGGATTCAAATAAAGAACGGTGGCGTTTAATTTCCGATTAAAATCCACTAGAATCGAGTTTTAAATCGAGATTAATTTGAGTAAAGTTCTAGAATATTGGACTTGCTCATTTTAATACTACATAGGCCATCGTTTAATCATTTTAATTAATTATTACTTGATAACCATGTAAAATGGAAAAGTTAATGGTTTTAATGAGCGATTGAAGGTTTTATTAAATAATTTATTAATTCTATTGAATTATCCTGTACCTAATTTTCAATTTATTCAAAATGGTGAAGTGTTTTTGTGATTGAAATTTAAAAAAAAATGTACTTACATTGCATAAAAAAGTAAACGCTGTTATTTCATCTTAATTATCCTTTTATTTATTTTAATTTTCAAGTTTCCATTTGACAAGCAACTATTGGCACAACCATGATTGGTCATTTCATCATTTTATAACAACAAGTTTAACAAATAATTCACCCAAAAAATATCAAAAATATTTACCTAATAAACTTTCATTTGATTATGTTTTATTTGACAATCAATTCATTTTAAATTCAAAATCATCTAGTAATACAACGTTACTTAATGCATTATTACACAGATTCCCAAAAATAAACTCATACAATTTTAAAGGCAAAAGACTTATTTTAATTAATAAAACAAAAAAAAAACGTAAGTTTCAAGAGCGAGCATAGCGTGCTCGGAACTAATGACACCCCGACTTGGACGGGTTAGTTACGAAGGGGACGGCGGGGTTTAGTGGCTGAGCGTAGCGAGAGCCCTAAGAAACAGACCCTAAGACCTCATG
Source organism: Ochropleura plecta (assembly GCA_905475445.1). Classification (NCBI taxonomy): domain Eukaryota; kingdom Metazoa; phylum Arthropoda; class Insecta; order Lepidoptera; family Noctuidae; genus Ochropleura; species Ochropleura plecta. Next base: position 5,331,096 of record FR997750.1, on the reverse strand, counting down.
CTGAGTATTTCGAACATTCGAGACAGTCCAAAGAAAAGTCTAGTTATCAATTTAACTAGTTTTATCACTTCTCCCTTCAAAACTGATAACATCGGATAAGTTCTCTCAGTGCTTTGACGTAACGCGCATGTCAAAGACAAACAAACGCGAACGCGTGCGTTTGCGCAACCAAGGGCTCGGCACACGATGAACGAATTTTACCTTTAACTCACACAGAGGCTGAGAGAATATGTTTTAAAAACAAAGACATACGTCTTATTTCTTTATTTTATACTGATGATAAGAAACTAATGACAGCTTGTGGCTAAATTACGACAGTCGCTCTGGGCGAACTTCAGGTTAAGCTGCTCTTGTCTCGGTTGGTGCGTGGATGGGTCACCATCTATTACACGCTATAAATTTGTAAAGCGATATTTGTAAGGATCCCAAATTATAATGTTTCAATCCACATCCTGAAACGTCAGAAAAGGTAGAACAGTTCTACATTAGTTCTTTATGCGTCTATTTTAACAACTTAACAAAATAAACCTTGTTTACTATCGATATAAAGATTAGTCACCGCTTTCCATCGAATATGTTCAGTGTTGCAACAAGGAAAATACGTACAGAGTCGTACCAACTGCGTAATGGCGTGAAGGTTGTAGAAAGTGATAATATTTGTAATGGCAACATCGTTTGGTTGGAAAAGAAAAAAATATTTGAAATTAGAACGATGACGATTTTTTGTTTTTTTTTTTTTAAGAAAAATGTATGGCTTTGAATGTTTGAAATCAAAACAACACTGGGCGCGTAGTGTTCAATACACGATCCTTCTCTATGTGAGAACAGGCCTTTGCCCTTAAGATATACAATTATACAGTTACAGTATAACATTATTTGACTAGCTAATCATCACGCTTGAATACCCCAAAGGGTATGGCAGAGTTGTTTCTATATTGCACTCACATTTAGCCAGTCATTATCACGTTAAGTCCCATGTATTAAGAGCGATCCTATTGCCATCAAACACGGCAATATCTAGTCTCTAGGCTGATAAGGGAAAAAAGCCACTAAGAAGGTCCTAACGAATAAATTCAAAAACACCGGGCCCGATCTGAAGCTGTTCAAGCTTCATTTTTTTTTGCTGATGATGTGATATCAAATTACTTCCCCCGCTCTGGGCTGAGCGGGGAGGAGTATAGCCTTTTACTGACTAAAACCCACCCATGTTCCTTCTTTTGCCGTTTATGTTCTGAGGTATCTCTTTCGAACAACCCGCAACCCCGACAGGTGGTGGCCCGGGCAGGCCCATCTGCAAGGCTTTCATGCTTGGCAATAGCGCTTCAAACATTAGATATACCGCTAAGTTAATCAAGAAACAACAAATGAGTGATACCCATAATATTATGCAATAGTGTTGCCAGCCAAATTATTAAGCCCTTTCTCACTACGCGAACCCTACGAGCTACGCTGTAGTTACGCAAACGCATTGTGTGTACTTCTTGTTGGCACTAATTATTTCTGTTGTCTATGATGCAATCGCTTACTATGATGGTATTCTATCATAGGGAGGGGCACGTGGTTATATCTTACCCCCCCCCCCCCTCGGTCCCCACACCTCGATCTTGGGTTGGTATGAGAGATATACCGTGGCCCTGGAACACAAAAGGTGAAAGAAGGAACATGGATGGGTTTTATTCAGTACAAGTCTGATGCTCCTTTCCGCTCCGCCCAGAGTGGGAGGAGGGTTCGGTAACGCTTGCGTAGGTCGGTCCATGGATGGATCATCCTACTTCCTACTAATATTATAAATTGCGAATGTTTGTGAGGATGGATGGATGTATGGATGTTTGTTACACTTTCACGTCAAAACGGCTTAACGGATCTTCATGAAATTTGGCACAGAGGTAGATTTTAGACTGGAATAACACATAGGATATATTTTTTTCAATATCACGCGATCGAAGCCGTGGGCGCTAGTATCACAAAATAATATGATAAAAAACAAAGTTTGTATATGAGAGTGTATGTTTGTTACTCTTTCCCGCTTAAACGTCTGGACCGATTTGAATGAAATTTGGTATGTAGGTAGCATAGATCCTAGATTAACACATAGAGAGAAAAGTTTTATGATTAAAAAAGCGTCCATGGAGTTTCTTGCCCATTCTTCTCCATAGAGATCTACGCTTTGGAATGGGAAACTAACAGACAAATAACACTGCACACGTGCTTTAAATGACACACCGGGTTAACGGTATGATAATGAAGAATCAGTCTTTAAGATTAAAAGTTCTAGTGAATAGGTTTTATTCTAGTCACGCGTTCTCCATCTTAGGCCGTATCAACATAGCTTCACATCAGGCCACCAAACGTGGCCTGATGTAACCAAACGCAAGTCTAAAAAAAAATTGGTTGTTTGTAAAGTAGGTTTACGATCGAGATGTTTACGTGATAACGTCTTATTGGTGATATAAGTTATCACCAGTAGTGACATCTAAAATGAAATTAAGTACTAATTTAAAGTTTTTTTTTCGAGCCAAGTAAAGATGGCGCTACCATCTTTATGAAATGTCGCTCGTGAGGTTTTGGTGTGACACAAGTTTCTGAACATGTCACCCGACTAAAACGATTTTAAAGACGTTATCACGTCAAAAATCAAAATAAAAAATTGAAAATGGAATGTAAGGGCCAGTATCCGTAAAAAAAAAAGACGGGCCAGTAAAAGTGAAAACTTCACACGTTATATTGCAGTTAAGGCATGGAATTAGCAAGACAACACTAAACGGCAAGCAAATTGAGGTTTTGCAGTACTTTCTCATGTGCCTGTCTTCATTTTCAACATTCATAACCTTAAAAATGGCGAAGAAAACAACTGAAGTATCTTTTCTGCACTACAAGTTTGATAGTTGTGCAACAAAGATAGATAAAACCACATGTGCGAATCAGTACATACATAAAAAAAAACGATCGAAAATAGAATCTCTTCCTTTTTTGAAGACGGTTAAAACATCTAAACAATATTTTATAAACCCTGGATCATAATGTGTATAGGACTATGAATGATCAATTTTATTATCAAATAAATATTCAAAAACACTAGCAATTCAAATTAAGAACCAAACATCTGACGTCATCACTTCACATGCGTCTGTACAGCCTTGGAGTTGTTTGTAATAAGGCTGTATCAGCTTGACATGCCCTTATCAGGTATCGATTATACGAAACTCCTTTTACTAATCGAAATATTTATAAAGATGGCGCCCGGTTTGATTAGGTGATGATTTAGTTATTAATTGGGGTTTGTTAACTGCCTTAGTTTGGTTTTTAAAGTTTCTAGAAATTGCATAGCATCTGACAAAAAAGACGATCATTGTGGAACGAAGTGCCAAATTGTGGACAAGTGGCGCATTTGCAACCACAGGAAAAAGCAGATGAATATGTGGACAAATTCTTCTTTTTTTTCGCAATTCTCGTAATTCTCATAATTTCTTGTTACAAGGAAAACTTCCATAATAGAAAAAACTTACAATAAAAGTCGGATTGATAACCTCCTTCTTTTTAACATCAGTTAAAAACGATAGTAAAATGGTTTCTGAAATAAGACTGAAAAATACAAAGAAAGTTTTTTCAAACACCATTGTGTAGAAATAAGTCAGAAATGAAATGATAGTAACAAAAGTTTATAGTTGAAATTCCGAATTCTTGTTTCAAAAATGTTCTTTTTTTGAAACGCATCTTTAAGGCATCAATTAAAAAATAAAAGTAAAAGTTCCTTTCACGCAAACTTTTTCGCAAACAATTTGGTGCATGTTGTCCTTATATTTTTTTTTAAAGATTATTTCGTTATGGGTATGCATAACCAAAACTAACGATTGCAATCTTTATATAATAGCTTTCTTTATTCCATTCATGCAACTTTCTATTTATTCTCTCATTTCAAGCCTACGACATTCCATTTTTAAATTCGCGAAATTTCATATTTGTGACTGCGAAATTTTTGTATTCATTTACGAAATTGTTTGTAATGTCTTACCCTTGAGTTTTTTAGTTTGTTTTGTAAAGATGAAATAAGTATAGTTAGATTGTTTAGGCCCACGGAAATAATCTTAAGTAATTGTGGCAACAGTTGCGGTTAATATTTTGCAAAACAAAACGCCTCTATTCCCAGAATTGTTAGGTAGAGACATACGCACATTAAGCTGTTGTTGTCGTTCCTGGCTGTCAGTTGTAGATCTTTGGCAGTCGTTTCAGGTACTCATAGGCTCGAAAGTTTGACAACCAGTCTTACCAAGGGATATCGTAATACACAGTACATACTGTGACGTCTGCGCAAATGTACTACAATGAAACTCGCAGGAAATCGTTTTAAGATTACTTATATTTTTATATTATACTAGCTTCCGCCCGCGACTTCGTCCGCGTGGCATAGTTACTTTGGGCTAACGCTAACTTTAACCCGCGTGATGTTTGAAAAACAAAAATCTTTCTAACCCCTTTTCTTCCCTCTTTCTCCCCCTTTTCTCACTTTTACCCTTTTTTAGACTATGTCCGTCTCCAGGGTCCCAACTATCTCTGTACCAAAATTCATCAATATCGGTTGGGACATTTAGGAGTGCAGACGTAACAAGCACACAAACAAACTCATTTTGCTTTTAAGTATAAAATTACTAAGGATAAGGATTATTTGACCGATACATCTGACACACTTCCTACGCCATACTCTAGTCTTCTTCTTAATTCTTTATTTAAAACTTTGAACATTCGAATCTCATAGTAAAACCAGCCTGCACTCAGGGTTTGGCTAAGGTATAAAACCTCTTACAAGTTACAGTACTAACTGGGTTGGTGAAGTCAGATAGGCAGTCGCTCCAAGTGAAGTACTGGTATTCAGCTGCATCCAATTGGTCTGGAAACTGACCTCAACATATGTGTTAAAAATATAAGCAGATAATGATGGTATATCAAGCTAATAGATTTAAAATGCTATCATCTTTTTTCTGGTCGAACGTCGCTTTGTCCAGACTTTCAGGATGCAATGGGGTCGTAGACGCATTTATCTATTAACAAACGGTTATTCTGCGTAGCAACCACAAAGCGGTGGGTTACAAACGTTTATCAACGGGGAACCTTGACGTAAAGCAACCAGATAATTCAGATTGCTTCATTATCAACGGCAACCAATGTTAATCATTGCAGTTATTGACCTTGGGGTCAAATTGAAGGCTTTCATGGATGTTTTATAGATGAAGAAAATGTTATCGCTTTTCATTGATAACAAGGCTTTTTAGGTTCCGTACCTTAAATAGACATAAACGAAACCTTTTTTTTTTTTGGTCTGGGATATCATCAAATAACTTCCTCCGCCCTGGGCGGAGCGGGGGGGAGTGTCAGACTCGTACTGACTAAAACCCACCCATGTTCCTTCTATTGCCCTTTACGTTCCGGGGCCGCGGTATCTCTTTCGAATAACCCGCAACCCCGGCAGGCCAAGGCCCTGGCAGGCCCCTCTGCTTTGCTGTCATCTCTTTGAGGCGCGCGTGAAACACAAACGCGCTGTCGACACGGCATGTCGTCAATAGACGGACGGACGGTGAGCTACCCATTGCTCACTATCTGAACACGCCGCCCAGCCGCCGCCCTAAGCACCGCGCCCATAAACGGAACCCTAATTGGATCACTTTGTTGCCCGTCTGTCTGTCTGTCAAGACTCTTTATCTCGGAAACGCGTGGAGGTATTGAGTTGAAATTATAACTATACTAGCTTTCGCCCGCGGCTTCGCTCGCGTTAAATTCGGTATAACACACCAAGCAGACCTGCAGTTTTTGCTCTTGCGCCTGATTGATTTGTAATAGCAACGCTAAGTTTTCCCTTTTCTTCCCTCGTTCTCCCTCATATCCCACTTTTTTTAAATAAAAATTAGCCTATGTCCGTCTCCTGGTTCCCAACTATCTCTGTACCAAAATTCATCAAAATCGGTTTAGCCATTAAAGCGTGAAGAGGTAACAAACAAACAAACAAACAAACAAACAAACAAACTCACTTTCGCTTTTATAATATTAGTAAGGATACTCAAGTCAGTTTTCCCTTTATGCTGTGAATAACAACCCGCGACACGTAGCGCAGCAGTCGAAACTCTTAGCCACTGCGCCAACCGTGTCATCAATTTGTTTGTTTCATACAATGTTAGTAGATATTAAAGATTCTATTCATCTCGTAGGTGCGTAATATATTCGTGATTCCTGTATAAAATATTGCGGTTTGCGTGCAACGAGCGAAACACGGTGAAGGTCTAGCTTTTGTGTATATATGTGTATTTAAACACCTAAATACCTATAGCAAATTGATTATTGTACAAAATAATTATGTGCCAGATAATGATCTTTATAATTGGTTATACTCACGCCTGTTTAGATGACCATATAGGCAGAGGTGGAGGGAATTAAACTTATTTTTTTTATAAGCTGGCCTGTCCGGAATTTGATATAGCTGACTGTCTACTGGTCAGTATTAAGACTTGGTTTCAAATTCCAGGTTGAAAAAATTAAAATTGGATTTGACATATGTAACTGGAACATAACTGGTAAAACGTGGGTGTACCATCCTTACTAATATTATAAAAGCGAAAGTGAGTTTGTTTGTTACGTCTTCACGCCTAAATGGCTGAACCGATTTTGATGAATTTTGATACAGAGATAGTTGGGACCCTGGAGATGGACATAGGCAATTTTTTTAAAAAAATGTTTGAGATATGAGGGAGAAAGAGGAAAGGAAAGGGAAAACTTAGCATTGCTATTACAATAAATAAGGCGCAAGGGTAAAAACTACAGGTAGCAGGTACCTGTAAATCAGGAAAGGGGAACTGTGTTACCCCGAATTTGAAGCGAGCGAAGCCGCGGGCAAAAGCTAGTTAGAAATACTTCTAATTAATTTTTGAAGGGCAACCAGAGTGAAGTTGCCTTTTCACCGCCTGAAGGATGATTTTAACTTTTATTTCCAAGTATTTAAGCATAAATTACAACAGCACCCCTTTCTATGTACTTCGTCACTATCTGTGAACCGGTATATTATCTAACAACTAGTGAAAGTATATTCGGCTCCTGACGTTCGAAATATGTGGCTGCTACTTGAGTTTACTTGACGATTTCTCTACATTCAATTAAATGAATTTATTTGGAGGTTTCAGTACTTACTTAAGAGATATCCCACGATGCCTATATCCACACATTTAATAACTTCTCCAGCACTGGACAGAGCGTAAAGGAGTGTCAGACTTTTACTGACTAAAACCTATCTATGTTCCTTCTTGTGTTCCGAGGCAGAGGTATCTCTTTCGAACAACCCGCTACCCCGGCAGGTGGTAGTCCTGGTGGGCCCCCCTGCTTTGCTGACATCTCTGTAAGCTCTCCCTGAGTTGTCGTCACTAGGTGGACAGACGGTCAGCTACCCGTTCTCCACAGTGCCGCGTCTACGGTAGCCGGGAGTATTTTTTTTTATTCGGATGGGAAATCATCAAATAACTTCCCCCGCTCTGGGCGGAGCGGAGAGGGGGGAAAGTCAGACTTGTACTGAGTAAAACCACCCATGTTCATTCTATTTTACGTTCCGGGGCCGCGGTATCTCTTTCGAACAACCAGCAACTCAGCCGGGAGTCACGGACATTAGAGGCCTACGGGCGCCATAACACCTCTGACAGCAGATTAGGTACTAACCACACAAACTGAAAAAAAACCAGCCAAGAACGAGTCAGACTCGCGCATCGAGAGTTCCGTACAAACTTGCGACATAAACAGCCATATCTTTTGACTGCGTAGACTTAGAGATATCAATTTTTCACTACTCCAAGGGACTACATGCTTGAGTATATGGTTTTAATTTCAACTCGATACCTTCACGCGTTCTTCAGATAAAGGGACAGACGGACAACAAAGTGATACGGAACTGAAAAGAATATCATTATTCTATCTTTCTATCTATTCCTTCCATGCCAACTTACTGCTAAATACTTTAAAGAAATGCTTACTTCCGTAACTTATTATGAGGTATTATGTAAACTTCATTACATAAACGAATAATAAATTTTCACCGAAGCCCTACGCCCTACATGCCACAGACACGCCACAGATGAAAAATATAACAATCAAAATAGTCGTTATACTGTAACTTACGATAAGTTTCTTTTATGAGAACTTGTTACTCTGTGTGTCTCTGGTCGGACTGCGTGATAACCTCTGATGTAATTGTTGTTTTGTATAGTTTCTAATGTATCTTTGTACTTTGATCGGCATTTGTTTTGTGTTTAGAGAAATTGGGAAGCCAAAGGCGTATGTTAGGCAGAGGGGACTGCTAGGGCCACCGCCTGCCGGGGTTGCGGGTTGTTCGAAAGAGATACCGCGGTCCCGGAACATAAAGGGCAAAAGAATGAACATGAATGGGTTTTAGTCACTACAAGTCTGACCCGGCTCCGCCCAGAGCGGGGGAAGTTATTTGATGATTTCTCATCCGCAAAAAAAAGGTGTATGTTAGAATCGTAGCATGTTCATCGTTAGTTTCTACCTATCCTCATCGAGAATAACCGTGCCTTGCTTTGTGTGGAGTTTCTTGCCCATTCTTCTCCATAGAGATCAACGCTTTGGAATGGGCAACCACAGTAATTTCACAAGTTATTATGCCTTGTGACCGGGACTGTAGATTCATTTTGTTTCTTGACATTCAAAAGTGCCTGTAATAAAAAGGGTCTAATTGAAATAAATGATTTGATTTGTCTATAGGGTCCGAATACCAAAATTCATTGCAGAATGTTTCGAAAGACATGTATTTTAGTTGTCAATTTGGGTACTCCAAGACGATTAGCCATAGCGACCTTCAGTGACCTAAAATAACAACAAACTACGATCTTTAATACTTTTGCTATGCTAGAATAAATGTAGATGTTTTTTCTAACTTTTCCGCTATTATTTTCTGACTAGCTGGCGACCGCAGTTTCGCCCGCGTGATATCGCAAAAAAGTATCCTATGTGTTATTCCAGACTATAATCTACCTCAGTGCCAAATTTCATCGAGATCCGTTTTGACGTGAAAGAGTAACAAACATCCATTCATCAATACATCCGTACATCCATACATTCATCCATCCTCACAAACAGTCGCATTAATAATATTAAGTAGGATTAATTTCGTTGCGGGATGCAATACACTTAAATTGTTTCTGCAGGACTTCGTCGAGCAGCGCTTTTCCGATGGTCGCCACAGTTGATTCTGGTTTTTAGGAGCGGCGGACTAGTCACAAAAAAAAACTAGAAGAAATGATATAATGTGTTTTTCCTCTATGTTCAACAACGGACGGCTACAAACTAAGAAAAAGCTCTCTTAAAATAATTAACGAACAAAAAGCTAGGAACAAAAGTAAAACTTTTTCGATCAACAAGCTATTAATATTAAAAACGGAATCATAACATTGCATCAGCAAGCTCGATTCAACAAGCCCTGAGCTTTTATCAGACTAAAATAAACAACAATGAAAAAATAACAGTTAAAAGTAACAGTTATTTTTAAAAGCTTTCTTTGGAACGCATATCCGAAACGAAAATAGCGACGCACACACGTCATCATTCCACTTTCGAATAGGTGAAAGTTGTACCTGTGTGAGTGGGGAAAAAATCAAATTTCGAACGCGGAAGTTACGTTCGGATATGCACACGCGAGCTTTCTGTTATGTGGTATTACGATACCGATTGATAATCGTTTAATTAAATAACTTTTTTATCGTTTTTTAACGTTGCGTAAGTTGTTTTTTTATTAAAATTTTCGCGCATTAAATTCGCTATAGCGTTTTGCATATTGTATTTAAATATCGTTATTTAATAGTAGTATCAATCCTAGATATGTAAATAAAAAACAGTGTATAGACAAAACAAAGTTGCATAAAAATAACACATAGCTACTATGATTACGTCTAGAATTGGCTAGGTCATGCACGCAAGACCTAACTAAACTCTACACACAGTGAGTACTAACAAAGTTTCGATTCCACCATAACGTTCGGAAGTAAATCAGTTTTATCTTTACGATGACAAAACATTACGATAACAGCCGCGAAAACAACCGTCGAGTAAACATTTAGTTAGTTTTTTTACGTAACACGCGTCGTACACAACCGCCCAAATTCCAATGACCCGTCGACGTAAGAAAATTCATAAAAAGCAGCAGTCGGGATAGGTCAACTTAAATTGGTCGGTTGCAGTCAATAAGTAAAGATGGCGGTCGGACATATGTTCGGGCGACGGAAACGGCCGAAGTGCGCCGAACGCGTTCGTAAGTGGGTCACACGGATGCACGCACACATAGACAGGGCGCGAGCCGTGAGCGTCGCACTACTCATCGTCTCGTGATTACACTGTGGGCAAAAAAACTGTTTTGTGTTGACACACTATGCGAATTTTCGCGTTAGCATGTTTTGTAATATTTTTATTGTATTTTTGTTTTGTTAAGTTTTTAATAAGGTGTTTTTATAACAAAATTTCGTTGCGCTATTTGAAACGTGATCTCATTTCTTTTCTAGAAGTAACAGAGAGTTATAAATTCAAATGATTAAAACCTTTAAGATACGTTTTTAACTAAATATTTTATTAATCACACCTAACGTAAACAACTGTAAACATGATAATTTTCAAACTTAAATGCAAAAATGAAAATGGTCATAAGATTAAAATAATGAATAACAATTATTTATATACCTATAAAGTACTAGAACATACGGCATTGACCAATTTTAGATAATAAGCCTTCATAGTACTTAAATTATGCAGCTAGTCAGGTTGCCTAGATGTCAGTGTGGTAGACACCCGAACGGAATAGGTAATCATCTAAAGCCCCGTTCCAATAAACAAAAAACGACTCGTTTTGCTTACGGATGGTAGTATTTTGACATAAGTTCTATGAGACTTATGTCAAAATCCTACTATCCGTAAGCAAAACGACTCGTTTTTGTTTATTGGAACGGGGCTTAAGTAAACTGAATAGGTATAGTTAAAGTTAAGTTAACTTAGGGTTGTCATACGTCCGGAATTTTAGCTATTTCCGGAATGCAAGGAGAACTCTTTAAAGACTGGGATTTTACAACAAAAAAAAAGAAAAATAACAAACCTTTTTTTAACAATAAAAAAAACAAAATTAATAAAATACAGCAAGACATTTTTTTTTTTTTTAATTAAAATTTGTCCTTTTTCTTCGGATAAAAAAACATAGATCTGAGAACCCTAAGCTATGTTAAGTTAAGACGTAACTTGGGAACTCAAGGTCTGTTACATGACACGTTATGTGCTGGTCGAGGTAAAAGCGGTGTTTGTATAACGTGTCGTTTTATAACTAAAATTGTGGAGAGTATGTTAAAATGATTGTTTTTTTTTAAAGTACTGCAGCTTTTAGTAATAAGTGCAGTTGTTTTGTTTTCGCTGATGCTTGCAGAAGGAAAAAATGTTTAATTAACCTTGTTATGGACTAACAAAAAAAAGTTTTTTATTTGACTTTTGTAAACCTTTTCCCTTTATGCTCTTTTTCCTTTATGTATTTTTATTCTTCATAATGTTTTGTGTGTACATAAACAAAAAAAAATTGTTTTAAATATTTTATTGTAATCAAAATAAATAATCTCAACGACAGGGCACGGTGGATATTGACAGATTTTAAATGAATTAAATAATTTGTTGATTTTAAAACAAAAAATCAACTACTTAGTGCTAATCAAACCTGACAATCAGCTGTTCCTTGCCATCATAAAAAACAAGCCTCAGTAGAAAAAAATATACAGGGTGTAAACAAATCAAACGCAAACTCGTTTATTTCAATTAGACCATTACAGGCACTTTTGAATGTCAAGAAACAAAAAATAAGCTACAATCCCAGACACAATGCAAAATAACTTGTGAAAGTACTGTAGTTGCCCATTCCAAAGCGTTGATCTCTATGGAGAATAATGGGCAAGAAACTCTATGGACATTCTTTTAAATCATAATAATTTTACAAAATCATGGTAACATCATATCATTCATGTTGAGATTATACAAATATGTGAGAACGATGTAGAAAGACGTGCACATTAAGAGCGTCCAGAGTAAAAGCGAAAATGACAATAAATATTTATTAAATAAAAAAAAAACCGTGGTAGCTAAGAGATGACAACCAATCAAATATTATACGACACACTTACATGTAAACGTATCCAATGCTCCAGTGTGGGGCTGTCCCACCTATGGGGCATATCAAAAGTCGATAGCTTGCCCTCCATCCAGGGCCCTCGCCCGCCACTGCTGGCCGCTATAGTGCGTAGGATGCTGCTGGGGGTATCGCGTACCCTGCATATGGTGAAGGCGCATGATATCGTGAAAGCCATCTATGTCCGCTTCTACGAACATGCCAGAAGCACTGCAGTAACGCGGCAAACCCCGTCACCACCCTGAATGCGTTATTGTATAGGACGCGCAGATTGCTGTTTGCTCTATGTTTTAGACCATCTATTTTTTTTTAAACTTTGCCCCACACTAGGAATTTCTCCTGTATCGTGGCTGGTACAAACATTTAAACTTACGTACACAAACAGCCAGACCCAAAACAACTATCTGCAGGTCATACAAATATTTGTTCCGTGCGGGAATCGAACCCGCGCGCCAACTGTGCCGTCCATTAAATTTAAAAAAAACACTTTCGCCCCTTTAAAGTCACTGAAGCTTCTCAAACTCCAACTTGCTTTAGCAACATACAAACACTCACAAACGTAATGCGTTCTCTAATTTGTATTATTATCGTTCATGACCTCACGCATTACACAGCTCGTACTACTGTTTCTGCTTACTACGTCAAGGCAAAAAGCGTGATGCATACTTTACTTGGGTTTTTTCAAATGAATAGTCACCTGTTCAACTGGCCTAGGTTTTATAGATGCGTCGTAGCCATGGTTACGAGGAAAAAAACAAAAAAAAATGTGTTCGTAAATAAACAATTTTTTTTTGTTTTGATCTTCTGCTGTTTTTGTGGGTTATAGGTTAATGGGATAGAGGAAAATGAATGCTAAAACATACAAAGGTTGATACAAAAAAAAACCGGTCAAGAGCGAACCAGACTCCGTACAAACTTGAGACAAAAACAGCCATAATTTTTAATTTCGTAGACTTAAAGGGTTGTTTTTATCCTATGTGTTATTCCAGACTATACCTCTGTGCCAAATTTCATTAAGATCCGTTCAGCCGTTTTGACGTGAAAGAGTAACAAACATCCGTACATCCATACATCCTCACATACATTCGCATTTATAGTATTAGTAGAATAAAATAATATTAAGTAGGAATGTTTGAGTTAAGTTTCATTATATAGGGACCTATGGTCTTCAACCGGGGACGAATCCAGATTGTAGTACAGGGTAATACGGTACCCCTTTGGCTAGAATGGAACCCGACCCCAATAATTAGTATTATGTTTTGCAAAATGATTTTAGCGGCGTGAAACTGTAAAGCCTAAAAGTGGACTCTTTTCGTCCCCATTTTTTGCGAATGGGAAGTTATCAAATAACTTCCCCCGCTCTGGGCGGACCGGCGGGGAGTGTCAGATTTTTAGTGGCTAAAACCCAGCCATGTTCCTTCTATTGCCCTTTATGTTCCGGAGCCGCGGTATCTCTTTCGAACAACCCACAACCCCGGGTTTTAGTCCTTCTTACAGATCCATTATAAATTGAGCTGCATGATGTATCTGACTGTAAAAGTTAAGTTATATAATACTCCTTAGCTCACTATAATTTCCGAACGAACATAATGAGATGTCATAGTTTTTATTTACCCATTTATAAATAACTAATTGTCGTTTACATTTCAATAAATTAAACTTAACAATAAAAGTTATTCAAATAATTAATTTATGGTTTAATATGTCTTTTATTGTCATCTTGAAATTGATACTACATAATTGCTATTTTCTTGTCACAATTGACTTAACATGAAGACTGTTATTCTTTTAGGGGTAAACACGCAAGTGTTGGTGTCTCTTCCATCTCTTAAGTTAATTAGTATAAACCAGGTATTCTTTACAATCTGAAATCAAATAAAAATATTTTTATTTCACACAGGCCTACATGGACACTTATAAAACGTCGAGAAAAGGGGCACGGTTCGGGTTGGTAGTTTCCTATGGAGAATAACCGGCAGGAAACTCCATGGTTACTCTTTTAAAATCGTTTGGTTTTACAAATCCAATCATCATCATTTTCCTGCCCTTGTCCCATTCTATTTGGCGTCGGCGCAACACGTTTTCTCCTTCCATTCTCCCATATCAGAAGTCACGGCATCATTTACTCCTTTCTCCTTCATATCATTCCTTACACAATCCATCCATCTTTTATTTTTACAAATCCAATAATACACCCAAATTTCGATAGTTTTATTTCAGTCCTATGTTACTGGGGACGGATGGTCTATTACTATCAATCCAGCATCCGCGAAAGCTACTGACAAAATCCTGATGGATAAAAACTTAATTACACTTTGGCCAACCTGAGGATCGAACTCAGCACCTTAACAACAAAAGCGCACAACAAGTTATTTATATTTAATAAATAAAGAGAAATCAGTTATTATAAATGCAGATATTTTATGCAATCGCAATAAATTGGATTCAATTTGAAAAGTTTTCAATTCGATTTGATTGCAACATTTTTAAGTATTGGTATCTTAATTGATGTTTAATAAAACGTCGCAGATCCTCAAGGCTCCGGGGTTGCGGGTTGTTCGAAAGAAATACCGCAAAGAACATACAGGGCAAGAGAAGGAACATGGGTGGGTTTTAGTTAGTACAAGTCAGGGGAAGTGATTTGAAGAATTCCAATCCGAAAAAAAATGGTGTTTAAAAGACGGTAGATCACTTACTATAATATTAAAATAGAGGCAATACTTTTACAAATACTTTTAAACATTGACAATGATCAGAAAGTTCAGATTCGATACCTAAGATGAAATAGAAGATTGTGAACACCGAACGAGACAATGGCTTACCTTGCTATATAAGTATACTTAATAAGATAACCAGCATCCGAGATCACCGAGGGCTTAGTCAGAACTGTATCTAGATATAAAATATATGCTATGGTAGAACTAGAATTAGGAGCAGGGGGAGTGTCAGGTATTTACTAACTTAAATTCATTCATGTTCCTTCTTTTGCCTTTGTTTTCGGGGCCTTGGTATCTCTTTCGAACAACCCACAAACCTAGCAGTTCTAAACACCGTCAGTTGTCAAGTTTCAAAAAAGATTTTCAAGTCTTGCTTTTTGAATTTTGGCAGAAACTTTTACTACTACGTCACTACAGTAAACAATGATGTAGTCATAGAGAGAAATATGTACTGTACGTACATAATAGATACGCCCCACGCTACTTTGATTATGCAACATAGTTAGTTAAATTACAAGTGACGCTAATAAAAGCATGTTAAAAATGAAAACAATTTGGCCCCAAACACCTTAATTCAAACCTAGAGCAAATATAATCTTAACCAAGGAATTCCTAGTTATGCCAGTTTACGTCAAAGTAAATACAGAATAGTAATAACCGGCTTCTGATCTGGCCACAGTGAATTATTATTATTCTGCAACAAGTTATCGACGACTGCTTTGCATATTAAAGAGCAAATATTGCTATAGTTTCATGTTTAATTATGTATTTTATAAGTTGTTGTATTGATTTGAAAACAGCTTCTGGATTTTGAATTCTGTAAATTGAGCAGTATTTAAGATTAGTTGGAGCCCTCGGCTTCGCCAGCGTGATATCGAAAAAAAAATATCCTATGTGTTATTCCAAACTATAATCTATGTCTGTGCCAAATTTCATCAAGATCCGTTCAGTCGATTTTACGTGAAAGAGTAACAAACATCCATACATCCTCAGAAACATTCGCATTTATAATATTATTTATAGTAGGTTATATCACTCTCATATTGGCGAAAACAAAAAATATGTAATAGTACAAGTGAAAGTTTTTAGGTGTGTGTGTTTTTTACTCCTTCGCTCTTAAACAGCTGAACGGAATTAGATGAAGTTTTGTATCATGATAGCTTGAATTCTGGATTTACACGTAGGCTACTTTTGATCCCGGAAAACTGCGGTGTTGCCGTGGGAGATTCAAATAACTGAAATATTTTAATTTTTCTTTTTAAAAATATTTACATTTTTTTGACGTGATAGCGTCTTTAAAATCGTTTTAGTCGGGTGACATGTTCAGAAACTTGTAAACCTCACGAGCGACATTTCATAAAGATGGTAGCGCCATCTGTTACTTGGCTCGAAAAAAAAAACTTTAAATTAGTACTTAATTTCATTTTAGATGTCACTACTGGTGATAACTTATATCACCAATAAGACGTTATCACGTAAACATCTCGATCGTAAACCTACTTTACAAACAACCAATTTTTTTTTACAATAATTAATTAACGTAATGAGCCCTAAAGACTGTTTTCTTTTGACATGTTTATCATTGAAATTGTCAGCTTGACAACCATTTGAAGTTTCAAATGAATAAAAGTCACCCCGTTTTACCAGTATTATGATTAATTTGGATGGCAATGGCAAATATTTGAAAAGTAGGTATAAAAATTTGTTTTGTACACAAAAAGTGCTGGCACAAAATAAACCACATCCCAATTATAACAACATAAAGTTAACATTAAAGTTCTTAATATGCCCATTAAAGTAATAAAAATCGGAAAGGAAACCTACATCCATCAACAATAAAAACCAATGACAATGTCATAATTTTGACAGCTTACGTCAGATTTGTTTCGTTTTGCATGCACGTAAGTTGGCAGCCTCTGACTTCTCAAGATTTACATGATTGTCTCGTGACGTATCCTCTAAATCTACAATTAAATATCTTGCCCATAATTGGACACTAAACATAGGTATGTCATGGTCAACTTAGACATTGTTTCTTCTTATCCATAAAAAACATATTTTTTCCTCTACCGTAATGTACATTTTAGTCACGAAATGATAGAACTAATAATGATATTATTACACTATTTCAAGTGATACTGAGTCATGGCAGCTAGACTGTAATATATAACTTTACACACACATTTATGTAAACGTGTTTGCAACAGATATATCTATTAGGAGTTTTACACGCGAACAATGTAACCGTCAGATATAATTGAGGAATTGCATAATTTGTATCAGGATGAAACTGTCATAAAGAGATAATTATTTATTGTAGACTAGTTTATTACCGCGGCTTTACTCCCCTTATAATTGGAAATAATTCCACGGGGACGATTTAAAATATGTGGCTTCGCATTAGTGAACGAATTTTTGGAATCAGATCAGAAATTACCTCCTACATACAAATTTTATCTTTTTTATTTACAAAAATATATTATTGATTAACAAAACAGATAAATGATATTCAGACCTTTTCTAAAAGCATTAAAAATATATGATTATAAAACTATAGATGTAATTCTGCTTTAGCACATTCAAGAAATAACTATTCGTCAAGCCTCTAGAGATCTCAAGACAGTTACAAAATGGCACACATAGCTAGAATGTCAAGTCAAAACATTCCTATCCTATTGTCCTCTATAAAGTGCGTTCAATTTAATTTAAATTACCCAACGATTCATTCAATATTACAAACGAAGTACTTTTAATATTTTCACCTTTGATGTCGAAGGCAATTTAAAATAAATCGTCTTTGGCACTTTCAGTAGCTCGTGCAAAAAGGGAAATATTATAAATGCGAAAGTAATCCCGTATGTTTTCTTCCTCAGCCTAATCGTAGATCAAAATGGCTGCTAAAACAGAATCATAATAGAATTATAATTCGAATCACGTTAAAATTCTTAAAATGGTTATTCTGAATGGTAACGTAATTGATTTTTTTTAAAAAAAAACGTTACCTCTTTATCTTTTTTCTCCTGTATCGTGGGTGCGTTTACAAAAATTTAAACCAGTTATAATTCTGCGTAAGCGGCAATTTTAGATCCCATGAGTTAGGAGATAACATAATTGTTGACATCCAAACGAGAGAAGCAGCGGGCAAAATCTAGTATTATACGTACAATTAAAATTTCCGTAGTAGCATCAAATTGTACAATTCAGATCTACTAACTGAAGGGTTACCATGACATCTTATAGCAGTTCTTATTCCTGTGTGAGAAAGAGATGGTGCTAGACACCCTGTATAGCTCTGTCTCTTTCCCTCAGTGGAATAAGCTCTGCTTTAAGACGTCATGGTAGGGCAGCTGATTATTCCCGTTTGTAAGTCGTCGAACGCGAAATCGCTCCGTTTGCAAATACCCTAAATCATTATTATCATCGTTGTTAGTTCCCACGTAATATCCACGCGTATAATGTACGTGTTTATATGCTATGTGTGTGTGTATTGTATTAGGTCAGGTTTTTGCAACGGGTTCCTGCGTTTTTTTTAATAACTGTGTTTGTGGTTTTCGATGTTATGCTAATTATCGTTCTTTTTTTATTGTATTCTTTTGTATGCTGTTGTGATTGTTTCGACTTAAAGTCACAGGACTTCTGCCTTATTTTTCTTTTTTTTTACGGATGTCAAATTCTTACTAATAAATAAAAGCGAAAGCGAGTTTGTTTGTTTGTTTGTTACCTCTTCACGCTTTAATGGCTACACCGATCCGATTTTGATGAATTTTGGGAACCAGGAGACGGACATAGGCTAATTTTTTTTTTAAAAAAGTGGGCTATGTGGGAGAGCGAGGGAAGAAAAGGGAAAACTTAGCGTTGCTATTACAAATCAATAAGGCGCAAGGGTACTGTGTTATACCGAATTTAACGCGAGCGAAGCCGCGGGCAAAAGCTAGTCATCAAATAACTTGCCCAGCTTTGAGCGGAGCGGAGGGGAGTGTCACTAAAACCCTTCTATGTTCCTTCTTGGTTAGAATGGAACCCGCCCCCAATAATTAGGATTATGTAATGCCAGCGTCAGGTGACGGCCTTGTGTTGCCATCTGGCATTATGCTGAGCTGAGGCCCTTTTGGCATTATTTATTTTATTTTGTTAAGGTGTTCATGATTTTTTGTTTTTATTTTAATGCTAAATAAACGCAATTTTCTTTCTTTCTTTCTAATGCAAAGTTATTTTAACGGCGTGCTGTGCAGCCGAGCAGTGGACTCTTTTAGTCACTCCTTTTTTGGGGATGGTAAATCATTTGAAATAACTTACTTCGCTCTGGGCGGAGCGGGGGGGAGTGTCAGACTTGTACCGACTAAAACCCAACCATGTTCCTTCTTTAGGTGCGGTGGACTGCGGTATCTCTTTCGAAAAACCCGCAACAATGGAGGATTTCTGCCTTGACACTTAATTATAATGATTCATTTTTGGTCAAGAATCTTCCTTTTTGACCTAGTTTTGCGATGACAAATGGGCAGATTTTCCTTCTAGGATTTTTGTCGTATAACAGCCTACTTATGACCGAAATCTAGTCTGTTCTATAGAGTTCTGATATTTATTGGCCATAGGGATTATGATAGATCATCATCATCATCTGCCTAGCCTTTTCCCAATTATGTTGGGGTCGGCTTCCAGTCTAACCGGATGCAGTTGAATATCAGTATTTTACATGTAGCGACTGCCTATCTGACCTCCACAACCCAGTTAGTACTGGTTAATACGATACCCCTTGGTAAGACTAGTTGTCAGACTTTCGGAACACTGACTACCTTTAACGACTGTCAAAGATCTACAAATGACAGTCCAGACCAACGGCTTAACGTGCTTTCCGAGGCACGAAGGAAACTCGGTATGTAACGGGTGGTCACCCATCCACAGACCAACCTATGCAAGCGCGGCTTAACCTAAAGATCGACCCGAGCGGCTGCTATTATTTAGCCACGAGCTCCTCTGTTATTCTCATAGATACCCCACAAAAAAGAAGCAAATCTATTTTCTAGCCAACAAAGTATTTCAAGGTCGGTCAGTGATTCCAATACCTACGTTGCACTGAGATGCATTTTCCGGTACAACCTACTTCTATTTTTCCCCGTCTTGAATACCAAACAGTTTTGCTATGAATATATTCATATACTTCGTGATATATATGTACTTTAGGGATTTATACTTAGAGATACTGATTTGGCATGGCGCACTTGTAGGATAACTGATTGGCTGGGGAGTGGAGAATTTAAAATAGTTGTAGCGGTAGATTTTTAGATCTATGTTGCCAAATGTCACTGTCATTTATTCGTGACAGCTGTCTTTTTTACCGACTTCAAAAAAAACGAGGTTCTCATTTCGACTGTTTTTTTTTGTTTGTTACGCGATTACTCCGTCAACTGTGGGTCGATTTTTATAATTGAAAGGGTATGCTCCCAAATGGGTCCCATGTCAATTCTATCTATATTGCTTCTGTAGTTTATGAATTATTTTCTAAAATATTTTTTTTTATATGATGATATATCTTTTAGTAGTAATGGAAAATGAAAACCCGATAAGAATTTGTATGAGAGACTATGTATATACCACAAAAAAATTTAAAAAAAAACTTGAGAGGTGTCAAAGGAAACCCGGATGGAACGAAGTTATTATTTATTATGTACAAAAAACCTGTATACACTCAACAAAAATGAAAATATCTGGCTTGCTTTCTATACGACATAGAGACAGACAGAGAAACATGCGCACGCCGCACAGCTTACAATAGCTTACTATGGCAAAAAGTGTCGTTACAACTTTTCGTGAGAATTTTTTCCGTCTAGCCCCCTTTCACACCAACTTCCAAAAAACACTAAAAAAGTTTGTGAGGATGTATGGATGGATGTTTGTAACCCTTTCACGCAAAAGCTACTGAACGGATTTGAATAAAATCGGCACATAGATATTTTATCACTTGGTTTAAGACAAGACACTTTTAATCCCGGTAAAACGACCCGGAACTTCACAAATCAAATTCATAATGATCCTGGTAACCAACACACGGTTGCCGGTCTTGATGGTTGTTTATTGATTAACCTTACTTGCTGTCTAAAAACACAGCGGCCAAAAAAATAGGTCAGTAATCCTTTCAATCAAGTTTTTACCTAATTTCCTTGATATCACGTACTAAAACGGCTCCTCAGATAAAGCACACCGATTTCTAAGTTCAAGAATTTGGGCTTGGCATCGATGAGTCATTGGTTACATAAGGTATCCATCGGTTAGTTAACTTCTAGCTATAACGAAGACAAACGTGTTCTATTTGAACCTCGACTACCGGCAGAACTTTGTAAAAGGGAGTTATTTCCTTGGTAACACTAACTCAAATGTCATTGTGTGAACTTTTGACTTTAACTGTCATATTTCATGCGAATAATGCAAATTGCATAGTATTTAACCTTCCAGTTTTGAACCCTCGCGGTTGATTGTTAGCCCTTCCAATTGCAGAGACACAATGATGCTCCCTGATGTCCACCCTCGAATTATACACCAGAGGTGGACAGCGAAAAAGTCTAAGTCCTTCCAGAGAGTCCCTAGAGGGACTTCGACCTTTTCGCATATATGCGTATGATGATGAATCTCCATTCACCATCATTATCTGCCTAGTCTTTTTCCAACCATGTTGGGGTCAGCTTCCAGTCTAACCGGAAACAGCTGAATATCAGTATTTTTACTTGGAGGGACTGCCTATCTGGTCTCCATAACCCAGTTAGTACTGGTAATACGATACTTCTTGGTAAGACTGGTTGTCAGACTTTCGGAACACTGACTACCTGTAACGACTGTCAAAGATCTAGAAATGACAGCTGGGACCAACAGCTTACCGTGCTTTCCGAGGCACGGAGGAAACTTGGTATGTAACGGGTGGTCACCCATCCACATAACAACCTAGGCAACCCCTGCTTAAACTAAAGATCGACCCGAGTTCCTAGTGAGAAAGAACATTAAAGGTTTATAATGCTTATGTTAAACAACGTCGTTTATCGAGATTTTGAGCCATAGCCAATTTGAAACACATACTTATTAAGATTATAAATCTACTCTAAATTACAGGATATTTCATCAAACTACCACACAGTAATTAATCCGTTACGAAACTCTAATTAAAACCAACTAAAAAGGTCTCAAAGAGAATCCGCATCAATCCATTTCATTCCACGACGAAAAAAAAAGAAAAAACTTTAAAAAGTAAAAACATAAAGAGTGGCGAGTCAAAGAATTTCCCTTTTCAGCTTTTTTAAAAAGTACTTGTATGAAACCCGCATTCCTCTAAAGATTAGGCCGCACACACACACGCGGACGCCACGTGAAGAGACGACGCGTCGTACAGCCGTATAATACACACGTTTATGCGCTTGGGTGACGTGTGTGTTCGTCTGACACACACATACGCCTCACAGTGATGTAATGCCAGCGTTGACGCCTGGCAGACATTTTTTATAGGCTCTGACGCAACTTTTTTTTTATAAGCGTACTTGTTAGGCCGTTTTCAGGTTTTCCCTGGCTTGTTTGTTGTAGGTGGTTCCGTATTCGTTTTTTTTTTGTTGAATGTGGATATGGTAGAGGAAATGTTTTTTTATATTGTTTTTGGAAATGATTGTTTTTGACAGAACGATAATATTAATATATTCGATAAGTTCTTACTACTTAAAACCCCAAACCTAAATTTATTCTAAATTAGCTAAAACTAAACCGTAATTATTTGACTGTGTTTTCACTGTGCATTTAACTAACTAAATCAATTTCTCTTTACAGGTAAGTTATCCTCAACTCAAGAAAACATGGATTCATTCGCCAACAATTATCGTGGTTTGTACAAATATTCATCTAAAAGTTTACATTTGAGCATTATATTAAAATAATTCACGACACAATATATGACGCAGTGTGTAACGTTCCTTACGATGCACGTTCAATACATAGAAACAGCGTATAACTGTAAAGCAAGGCTGCACACACAGACAACAAGGACAGGTCAATACCCTCCGTTGCCTTGCACGAACATAGCCGACTTATGCCACATCGCTGTAGTGCGAGCGAGACGGCAACATTCCTCTCAGTCCCCCGTTTCAAACGAGGAACTCTCTGCGTGCGACAAAGATGACGCCATATTGCCGGAAAGGGATAGCTATATAAATATTATGACTGTTATTTCACTTCCTCCGCTGTGATGCAATAGCAATTTTACAGTAAAGCATCTATTTTGAGACAAAGATTCATTTATTTTTAGGTGTTAGTTATTATTTATTGGTTTAATTTGATTATCGATAGTGAAGTGAAGGTGTGTTTGAACCGATTTTTATATCAAATTTTGTTTTTTTTAGTTTATTTTTAACTGACAACATTGTACTGCATGCACTTCTGCTCGCTATAAATAATTTTGTAACAATTTTGCAATACAACTGTGTGATATTTTTGGCGCGAAACAATGAAAATAGAATTTCTTGAATGAATACAGTTTGAAACGAAACTAATTATTTTTTTACATAAAATTAACTTAATAACAAATTAAGGTCGTTAAAAGATTATTTTTCACACCCTTTATAAAATTTATGACAACGCCATCTAGCATCGGGTAGCGACATTGTTTTATTGCTGATTTATCACCTATCACGCATGTCCTCATTTTCGGTCAATTCTCGCAACGAGCGAATCATACGGCATACCGGAATATTAGGATGCGAGAAAATTCCGCTTGTTAAAAGTCTAAAGTTTATCCTCTTGTTTCGAGGAAAATCGATTAAAAAAGCCATAACAGCAACTACGCATGCCCTAGTTTCAGTTCTGTGGAAATATCACGTCTTTTGTGGCGTTTTCAACCCACTCCGCAGTACATTTGAAAAAATCGGTGGGCCTAAGGAACGTGCCAAACCGTGTGTCATTGAACCCCTTCAAAAAGCTGCCGTGCACTTACTAACCACCACAAAATTCGGCCTTAAAACCGGCTTCTCAACGCTCAATATTGCACTCCATATTTCTAAAAGAAGAGTCCATTTTGAAAAATCCATCCCGACACTTACGCTCTTTCGTTCGAAATTCAAAAATGTAAAGACGCGCACACACTTGCACACGTATATACAACGCCACGCACAAGTGTTTGTCATGTATAAAGAAAGTACGTGTGAGCTTTCCCTGTGTTGAGTTACACAACCTCGATGTTCTGTCTTTTTTTAGCACGTACATGAACTATTCCCATCTCCCTCTAGCCGACTGTTATGTAATAACGGTTGTTGTGATTTAGCCGCGTAACATTTTTCTCTCAAACCGCTATATCTTAGATTTTTAATCTGTCATTTTAGATTTGTAGTTATGATTAAAATATTTTAATTGCAATGCTGATTTAATCTTTTTTGAAGTCTTATTAGAGTCTAATTAGACGCTTGGAAATATGTCTGTATGATACTGTAATTACATGAGCTTTTTTGTTATATTGTTATTTTCTTTTCAAAATATATGTGATGCGATAGGCCTATAAATAAACTCCACATGCTGTCAAAACGTATGCACTTCACACACACAAGTGCGTGTAAAGAGGTTATGTGTGGCAGGCGCGGCTCGGTGTGCCGTCGCTTGTATTCATTTCCTAGTTGCTCCCCCGATGGCCCGCTTGCAACATCTCGGTGTGAGCGGGTCTTTACGAATTCGGCGCGTACACGAAATTATTCTGAACGCGAGAATTCTAACTTTTTTAAAGTGTCCTAGTGCTTGTGTTATTATCTGTGGTGTGTTGTGTTACAGTGATTTAAAATAGGAATGATGGAATGACGTCAGAGGTTTGACTTTTTTTTCAACGCGTTCACAACTCGGTTTTGGCGGCAACTATACGGCAACCATTTTTTTTCTACTCGAAACTTTTTACGTAACTTTTTTTGTTGTTTTTAATTAATAATTAAGTTATAATTACGCAATTAGAGGTGCGAAGTGAATTTTGCATGTGAATTTTTAACAATCATTAACTGTTTAGCTAACTGTGTTGCTGCCCATAAAGTTTAAATTGGTCACGGTAACTTTAATAATGGTTTAATAAGCTCAGTTATGCGATGGTGCTGTTTGAAATTAGACAGTTTTGTAACTTCCTAATGGCAGATTGTTGTTAATTATTTTATAAAGACGGAGATTGTTATTACGTAAATAAATACCGTTACTTAACTCACTTATAAATAAATTAAGCAGATATAATAATGAATTGATAGTTGTTAAGTTTGATAGTTATTGTTATTGTCAATAGGTACCTAGAAACAAAAAAAAATTGAAAAGATATTTTTAAATTTTAAATAAATGTTTTGTTTCCTTCCTTCTTTTATGTTTAGAACATTACCAGAGAGGACTTAACGTGACTGGTTATTACGATTTTTATAAAAGTAATATTTCAATTGACTTTCTACTGCCATAAGTTTTGAAACTTACCTATGTATTAATTTTAAAAACATAAACAACAGTGCTATCTTATTTACATTACCCCCTGGGTAAAAATTGTAGGCATTTTATGAAATTTTTATTGGATTTATTAAAGTGTCATATTTTTATTAGAATACTTGTTATAATATAAATACAAAACAGTTGCATTGGTAATAGAAAAATATTCAAATGAATCGGACAATTCAAATATCAGATCTATATTGGGTCCTTGAATTTAAAGTTATCATACTGATTCAGATGGGAAAGTCTGACAGCCAGTCTTACCAGGGAGTGTCGCAATATACAGTTATTAACTGGGTTGTGGAGGTCAGACAGGCAGTCGCTCCATGCAAACTACTGGTATTCAGCTGAATCCGATAGACTGTAAACCGACCCCAACATATTCGGGAAAAGGGTTGGCAAGTTTTCTGATTCACATAGGTAAATCTGACGACACGGATAGCGCAGTGGCTGAGCGATCAACTGCTGCACTGCGTGTCGCGGGTACGATCCCCGCACGGTGGAACAAATATTTGTATGGCCTTTCGGGACTAGCTGTTTGTGTATGTGAGCTTAAATGTTTGTAAACGCAGCCACGAACCAGGAGAAATTCCTAGTATGGGGAAACGTTTTAATTAATAATAAAAAAAAACATTTACATGAAAATCAGCCATAATCGAAACAATTGAGATAGGTAAAATATTAAAAAATACACATAACTTTTCGATTTTGTTTGGATTGGCATAAGTGTCATCATTTTGCTAAGTTTAGAAACGAACTGTGCCTAAAAATCACTAGTTTAATATTTTTTTTCCCCAAAAATACACTTGGAAACCACGTAACTACTTAACTATATGTTTAATATACACACGAATGAAAAAAAAATATTGAATAAATAAAATATTTTGTAAAAACCAATTCCAACAATTGTGCCAATCATAGAATAGAAACCGCAACCGATTGTTTACATATACGTTGATAAGCTCTATCTTGGTTTCGAGGTATATAAGATAACTGTATACCTAAGTTTTATGCGAAAATAATTTCCGTTAGCGACCTGTTCAAATACATATGAATTGCAAGAATCACTGAAGCTTTCGTTGAAGGAAGTATTTAAAAAAACAAATGACTTTAAAATATGTATGGAATACATAACTTTGACTACATTACAGGAATTGAAGTAAAAAGTACAACAATAAGTGAATAAGCTACCATTACTAGTAATTTTTAAATCGCTCAATTAAAAAGTTGGTTGAAGTTACAATTCATTTATTATTCCGAACAATATTTTAACCACAGATACAGAAAAAAGTATGAGCCTTTGTTATTAAACATACCTACTCATGTATCAAACAACAAGTCTCGATTGAAACGCTCATGCATGATTACTACATCAACATCAAACAAAACTATGAAAAGGAATGCTGGTCTGTCTTCCTATCATGACATGCAACTTCCTGATGTCACCACAAAAAGCATGACAAGCCAGGATACATCTTGACACTCTAACCCTAGTAACAAAAGTCAACTAGCCAACTATTACCACACTATCAAGTTTCAGAGGGAGCACTTTAAATACAGCCTTCTCTTTCACACCTATTGTCAAACAACGGAAAGAGAGGGACCGCGATAGTTAAATTGTCGAAAGATAAAGGATGACCTATTTTCTGGCCACGTGGTGTATAGAAAAGCAGTCTTGCAATTTCCTTGTTAGTTAACAGGGATATTTTAAGGGGCCAGTTATAAAAGAGGTTGATTTTAAAAGGGGCTGGTTACAAATAAATAGTTATAATTTTGCAAATGTACGTAATATTACGTGGGGCTTCGTTTAAACGGGAAAATATGTGAATAGCAAAGTTGTAACAATATGACGTCGTGAGAAACGTTTAAAGTCACGCACAGCTGTAATTTATTGTACTTCGAAGACTAACAGGGCTTGTAACTGTGCTAGCTTCAAGAGAAATGGGTTAATTGTACGCTATTGGTATTGAGTTAATAATAACTAACTGTAGTTTTAACACTTTTCGAGAAATAAAAAGCTTCTTCCTAGTGCTTACAGAAAAGGAAGTATTGAAATAAGAGGAACCAGACAACTAAGATCTATCTAAAATACAATTTCGTGTTTTTCAACAGTTCTGACTATAAAAAGCTTATTTCAAGAATGAATCTTATCGTTCATGCTTAAAAACTGCCCTAAAATTATGCATTTTCAAAAAATTGTCAAAAAAATAAATAAATATCTTGGGACAACTCACACACGGCTATCTGATCCCAAGCTAAGCAGAGCTTGTGTTATGGTAACCAGACAACTGATATACATACTTATATAATTTATAAATACATACATATTATAGATATATCACACCCAGACACAGAACAAACAATCATGCTCATCACACAAAGTTTGTCCTGAGTGGGAATCGAACCTACGAACTCCGGCTTAGCAGTCAGGGCCACTAACCACTACACCAACAGGCCCGTCAAATATCAATGACCAATACTCAAAAACACGTAAATAGTGCAATTCGACCTCAAACTTGTAACACATGTAGGTCAACCACAGGTCACAGCCTGACACGTTTTAGGCTAGCTCTCAAACGGCCCTAATCTGACCTCTGTGACCTTGGATCTCAGGTTCAATAGGATTCGAGGTCAAAGTTGAACTCCTGCCCCAGTTGTGTACGGAAACTGAATAACTGAATTATCTAAGGACGCTGGGTTGCAGGGCGGAGTGATAATTGCAAATTGTTTTTATCTAAATGTTAAGGCAGTATTTTTATCAGTTTTATTTATTTTTGGATTGCATTTTAGATGGATACGTTGTTTAGGAACTAATCAAATATATACAAATGTTTTTTTATTTAATAACGAATAATAAATATACTTGCATCTATTTCTCCATGAACTCATTGTTTATGATGAAGCATAGTTTGACATATTTATGAAATAAAAGCCTTTCTTAATTTATTTAATTATTGAAAATATTCGCAAAAATACTAACAATTCCACAAATTCATCAATTTAAAAAAAATCTTCATCAATAACATTTCAATAGGATTTCACTAGAATTTTTCCACATACAACATTATCGATTCAATGTATACGTACGTCGCATACAAAACACATAACTACCAGATAGCTAGACATTTCTAGATTAGTCTGGTTACGTAATAATGACTGCAACGCCGTCCAAATGTTATGTATGCTACTTTCATGAATTAATTTACTTTTAAATTAAGTATTTTCACGCGGACTTTTCATTGTGAAAGAACTTTATATGTTAACAAAACATAATTACCGGCCTCTATTCCAACTTATCTTTTCTGTCGGTTTTGTTCTTAAGTTATACAATCTGTTATTTTTACGTTTTTCTCTGATTAATTTCGATGCGGGATCTAAGACAGCAAGGCAACTTTTGAACGCCATTGTCACATATATGTCATAAGGGACGCGAACTACACAAATATGTGACAAAAATTTAGCATAAAAAATACGCGCGTACTTTTACGGTTCAAAAAGTTGTTTTCTTTGTGCTTCGGTGAGCTTCAACGTGGTTGCCACTGTTGATTCTGACTTTCAGAAGTTGTTTGGGATTAGTGTGGTGGGCTTACCCCATAAATTGGGTTAGTTATAATAGTATTCCCTCTATATCACTGTGCCTCAAATTTTATACACTTTTCGCATCTAGTCCCTTTAGCTACTTTTCCGATCATCTTGTCAACTATAAAAAACTGAAAGACAAAGTGAATAACAATAAAAATTACAACTTTCATAGAGGGGGGTTAAATTTGATAATTCCTGTATAGAAAGAGGGTTCCGTTCATATCTTATATTATCTGTTACTATCCCTCTATTGGCTTTACTTTTTTCTAGTTGACAGTGCGATAAAAACTACCTATTTGATTTTTTATTAAATGTATTTTGTTCCATATTTTATTTATAAAACAGCGTTTTGTTCGACACAATTTGACAAGTGTAAACGATGCTTAGGATTTTATTTGCGATATTTTTATTTGAAAAAAAAAAAAAATTGCTATGTCTTTGGAACCAGATTTTTTGTACAAAACTATTTGGTTTACAAAAAGCAATTGAACCTCTTTGAATACGTCTGTCACATGACGTCATTTTATAAAGGCTCTGAAAGGAATTTTTATCTCAAAGGAACCCTTTTTGTATTCAAGACTGCGAGCCTAACCTTGGAATTCGCTAAGATTTAGCAGTGGGGATTGATTACGATACCAACTTTGTACAGCGAGTGGTATTACCTAACTCACTTGAATACGGTTTCATAATGTGTAATAGCAAACGCATAACGCCCAACTTGTTATATCCAGTATTTATTCATATTTAAGCATTATTCAGTTCAATTAAGTCAATTAAGTTAGGTGCGGTTTTGGCGGTAGCATGGGTGAAAAAGTTTTAAAGGTAACGCCATCTGGCGTTGAGTAGCCAAACTTTAAAAAAACTTTACAGCATATATGGAAATTGTTGACAAAAACAATATAAACTGTACGTATTACAAGTATCAAGAATCTGCTAATTATTTTTTAAAGCATTTCAAGCGTTAAAATAATTCCGTCATTAGCTTTTAGTTAAGAAGCTCGCTACTAGATGGCGTACTGCATCCTGCGTAACACTTGGGTCACCGACCGGCCACACACTATGTCATAATATTTTTTTATATAGCGAACTGCATAGTTACGATAATCGTTCAGTGACCGATTGGCATTTTTTTTTTTTTTATTTACATTTGCTTACTATAATGGCGAAGCTAATCGGGTACGAACTGCACTGCAGTAACTAGGTATTTGCTAGAATTAAATACGCTTCGTTAATTACTCACACTTTGTTTAGGTATTTTCCATTGTTTTATGTCGATATTTGTAAAGTACGTTAATTTTATTTGTGGGAAGACTGGCAGTTTATTCATGTTTACGCGGGCAACGCCTTATCGGCACCCAATAGTACATACGTAAAAGTATCATCTTGTTATAGTCATAGACAATCATGAATGATTAATTTGAAAACTGGACATTTAGCACTACACCGATCTTGGAGATCGGCCAACAAAGATAGACTACTTTTCACAAGTATCTTGTGCTGCACCCGAGAATAAAACTAGCTAGAAGCCAGTAGCCATAGTTACAGCCAGAATTCAATATGACAATGGTGACGATTATGTTGTCATAATCTAAACTACTCTAAAAATCACTAAAAAATATTTCTGTCCAACGACGTTCCCTATTCTTAAATGGATTGAACTGACACAACTTAACTATTGCAGTTTGGCAGCATTATTGATAGTTTAGTAACTAAATTTAGAGAAAATCGAAATGGAAATATTCTGAAATTGACGTTTTCCACCAAAAATAGTGGTTGTCAAGCTGAATCGGACTATCTTTAAACGCGACTTAAATGTGGAATAAAATTAGATGTGGTTTGGTATGTCATTTTAATCTTAGTGTGGCACCAATATACGTCTAGAAAAAAACTAAGTACCACTAATCGCCCTACCTTTTTTTTTTGGGTGGGAAATCATCAAATAACTTCCCCCGCTCTGAGTGGAGCAGGGGGAGTGTCACACTTGTAATGACTAAAACCCACCCATGTTCCTTCTTTTGCCCTTTACGTTCCGGGGCCGCGGTATCTCTTTCGAACAATCCGCAACCCCGGCAGGCGGTGGCCCTACTTTAGATATACCATCTTCTACCTGAAACATATTTCTGTATTTCTTAGGGAAAGTGTATGGTTTAGTCTACCTCATCATTCTCCTGATCTAATCCCGATTTATTTTGGGGTCGACACAACATCTTCTTCCAAATTTCTATCAAAATCTCCATCAAAGTTTATAATGATACACCGTTCATAACAGTTTTGTAAAAATCTGTAACCAATTTAAGCCGCAATTTCACTTAGCAACTACGACTTGAATCGTTTTAAATTCTAGCGGCATCATCTATGAGATGCCAACGGTAACAGCAGCTGTTTAACGCACCTGTAACATACATGGCTTCGCGGTAGGTGCGTAGCGGTATAAGCAGGGGTACGGTATAGCTACCAGTATTTAGTTGAACGAGGTAATCTGTCAGTGATAACTACACAGATACCCTGTGTCGTTGGCGTTGAGCTCCTTGGGTTATGAGTCGAGCTACACGAAAACTGACAAATGTTTGCACTGACTGGACAGGTCTACTCAATCTGTGTGATGCTTTCTTAAAAAGACCATTTCAGACGCTAATCTGAAATAGTCCTTATGTCTGTTGACCAAGATTTTTGTCTGGAACTTGCAAGAGACTATGACCTCTCAGTTTGGGGCTGTTTCTTTTCAGAGTAGTCGGGTATAAAACACTGGCCTCATCTAGTTTAAAAAACGACGTGTAAAAGTTTTTGTAAAAACCGACTTGCAAAATAAACATGATTTATCAACTTATTGAGTAAATCTGTCAGTTCTCTCACTAAAATCCTATTAAGTCCTAACTGATATGTGGCTCGCATCAAGTCCTGACCGAAACCTTTCGATAGATTTCAACTGAAATTTTGCAATGAACCTCTGTGCGTTGGCCTTAACTTAGCTTAACTTGGCCTTAACTTGGCTGTAACTTAGCTTGCAAAATATTAATTGTAGGTTATAAATCTCTATAAATATTTTGGAATTGAATATCTTGGGACAATTTCAATGATATTTTTCCGGTTAAACGTTAGTGCAAGTAAGATTTTGTCCTGCAAACGCACCCACAATTTCGCAGAATTACGTTCTGAATGAGCATTTATTTTTAGCCCATCAAATCATTCAAGTTGTATACTTCTATATTGGGAAAGATACTCAGCGAACATACGTTTACGCCTACAAAATTGGACAAGAGTATATTTTTTTCTTTAATATTATAAATGACTCATCAATAAGCTAATGAGCAATAGGCGTAGAACAGAGAGGGAAAACCTTTGAATTTATACTAAGTCATCATTGTCTAGCCTTTTCCTGACATCTTGGTAAGTTATTGTGCAAAGAAAGCTATTATTTGGCACTGTAGGACAAAACATTTATTTTTTATTTTTGCGGATGGAAAATCTTGAAATAACTTCCCCCGCCAAAGTCAAAGCAAGAGCGGGTGGGAGTTAAACCTAGCCATGTTCCTTCTATTGCCCTTTATGTTCCGGGGCCGCGGTATCTCTTTCGAACAACCCGCAACCCCGGCGGACAGTAGCCCTGGCAGGCCACTCTGCTTTGCTGACATCTCTTTGAGGCACGCGTGGAACACGAAGGCGCTGTTGACACGGAGACAAAACGTGCCTTACTACGACTATTTCAGTTCAAAAGTAGACATACTGGTAAAGAGTATCAATACATTTCATTGATATGAATAAAACAATCAAACAACCCGCCTTTATTATTTAATTGAGTTCATCATGAACTTAATCGTAGCTTTTAACAGCTGACAAAGTAATAATTACTTATAGTTTACAACTAATCTAACCTAACAATTTAGCTTATAATTTTATTATTGTCTATCATTATAGGATTTACCAAAGGTTTGCAACACCTGCCACGGATAGTTCAGAATACATAAGCGAATGATTAATTACTATCCTATGTATAATTGATGATTTTTTAAATGCTTTGCCTTCTGGTACCAATACATTACTTTTTATTGCTGTGTTACAATAGCAATTTTTCTTTCAATTATGTTTTTTGTCGGTTGGTACTATAATAGTGATTTCATTGTATCTGTGGTACAAGTTATTTGGTATCAATGTAGTTCCTTTTTGTTCAAAATGTGACCAGATAATAATCATTATTCATTCTACGTCATTTTCACATAGATATGATTACCCCGTCGGGAAATATCGACGTGATTTTAAGTTATCTCAAATATAACGAAATGTTGTCAAAAGCAGCCATCTTGAAATCGCTCAAGGAAATCCTGCGCAGCGTTTTAAAGTTTGAACTTCGAACGATTCATTTGCAAATGAATAAATGCTTACAAAACTTTACGTAAAACAAACAATATAACGATGATTGCAATAAAAATATACATTTTTCCTCGACGAGGTACGTATTGCATGGAAAAAATAAATCAAGCATGCGTCATAAGAGGTACATAATACGCAGATAAGCCCGCGCAAGGGGTCGTTCACCTCAGTTTGGCAGTTTGAACTTTGGTACTACCGCTCGACGATAGATGGCGGTTTTCTTAAAATTGGACAGGTTTTATTTACGACATAGTAAAAATGTTTTATAGGAATTCTAGATCGTTCGGAGTTCAGTGATTCGTTGTTTTTACGTGTTAGTGTGTTACTGAGGTTTTATGTGTATGTCTTAGGTATGTGCTGACTTTGTAAGATTATATGAGCTTTTCGCAATATTACTCAATTCATATCATTGTTTAACTAAATCAGTTTCTTACTGGTTTTAGAATCTTCCCCAGTACACAATTATTTAAAATCTTAAATATTTAGGAGTTTTCCGCATTCCTATTGATATATAAAATCAAATATGTAGTCAACTAAATTGTAAATTCAACGTTAATTGGCAACACTTGACATAAGAATGTAGGTACCAATGTATAGGTGTCGAAATGACATCATACCTAATTCCACACCTCATCTTCGACTTACAGTTTCATCGTTCGAACTCACAATCACTTGTAAAACTAAGATCCACAGCAGATAAAAATAATCGTCATATTTTCATCTCGCATCTCGTTTTTAATACACCATCTCATTTTTTCAACACTCACAATAAAATTTAATACACTTGAAACCATTACAAACATTACCAAAAATAGTAGCACAATCATTTATGATAGGGTGTAATTCAAACTCGGTTCATTAACCCTCAAGTTTGACCTTTGGTACGTCTACTCGATAAGAGATGGCGCTGTTCAAAGGTATTTCCCTGGTACGTCTGGTATAAAGTGCGTTGCTCTTTACCTCAGGTTGTTGGACCCAACGAAAATGTTTTGGTAAAAAGCTGAATAAGTAGTATTGTTAATTTATTTGTTTATCAAATGGCTTATCTTTCTTGTTTGTCTCGTATTGTTTGAAAGTACGTTAGTCACTGGTATCGTGTTTTAAAGAAAAGCCATTACATTCGGTGTGTTCGATCCCGGAAGGGCCGAAATAATATGTTGATGTGAATCGGAATTTTTATGAATGTTTACCTTACACACACATGCATACATAAATTTTAGCTCGGATTTCGCGAAACGTGTTCCTTCTTTCAATAAAGGAAATGCCTAAGAGGTATTCCTTCTTTCTTTCTTTGTCAACTGGTTAAATGGGACCTTACCTGGTGTCAGAGTTTTGATACCGCCTATGGGTCTCTGAATTGACTTTACATGTCGTCGAGAAATGTCTCTCAAACATGCTGGTGAACCGACGGGCCTGCCAGGACCACTGCCTGCCGAGGTTGCGGGTTGTTCGAAAGACATACCGCGGCCCCGGAACATAAAGGGCAATAGAAGGAACATGGGTGGGTTTTAGTCAGTACAAGTCTGACACTCCCCCCGCTCAGCCCAGAGCGGGGGAAGTTATTTGATGATTGAACATCCGCAAAAAAAAAAAATGGGTGGTCACCCATCCACAGCCTAACCTAGGCGCTAAGCGCAGCTTAACCTGAAGACCGACCGTGACAGTGTCGCTGGTTTCCTCGTGATGTTTTCCTTCATCAAAACAAATTATAATTATACAATACGCACATGAATCAGAAAAAAACAGCAGTATTGGGTGTGATCAATATTACCAAAATCATAATCATGATTATCCTGCCCTTAAGTCATTTGAGGTCGTTTAAAAACAATAAAATATTCAAAATCAATACCTAAATAATTTACACAAAAAACATATTATGTATTTTACCGTGGGGTCCTTGTTCTCAGTCTTTTTAAGGATATTTGAAAACGTTTGGTTGACACTTCCCATGACCCAAGGGCTGGCTTTTATTTTGGCCAGAGGCTTAGCGTTGCCGTACAACGTGGCAACGCGGCCAGCCTCTTGGGGACATTGCCAACTGACAGCGTTGAGGACGAATTTATGACTCTATTTTTTAAATTTAATATTATTAATTCTATTTGCTTGTACTTAAGAATGTGGAAAATAACACAGGTTAAAAATAATTCATTGTTTTTTTTTTAGTATGTTTATACGTATACATACTAAAAAAAGCCAATGAATTATTTTTGATGAATGTTTCAATTAGCAACAGGTAATTAATATGTTTTCTTAAAACATTAACTTCATGTTGGGATGAGATTGACACCGCGTATTTTACCGGTCAATAAGGCAAAAGTCTCGATAATACATATTAACGACAATATTACTCAGAATAGCCGAAAGTATGTCAATGACCTAGAAAAATAAACTCCGTGATGATTCGAATTATTAATTGAATAATACATTTATGTGTACTTAGAATTGACACTGTCGTGTCAAAGTGTACAGGAAAAATTGAGTCCTTCCTCGTGGTTTCCTTTCAAATGTGTAATATCTCGCTTGTTGTTGGTCAATAAATATAGATCAGAACAAAAACGCATGCTTCCTTTAATGTTCTCTTTAGTATAGTGACAGATAAGATAGTAAAAGATTAAAAACAAAAAACTTTGCCGCCACACTAGGAATTACTCCTGTATCGTGGGTGCGTTTACAAACATTTAAACTCACATACACAAACAGCCAGACCCTGAACAACTATCTGTAGGTCATGCAAATATTTGATCCGTACGGGGATCGAACCCGCGACACGTAGCGCAGCAATGAAACGCTTAACCACTGCGCCAACCGTGTCATCAATAAATAACTATTCTGTTCTAGTTTCAACAATAAATAATATCTTACTTGTTACTTCCAAAGTGTGAGGCAGAGCTTTAAAAAACCCAATAACACTACTCAACCTGTGAATCAAAGCTAAGACCTCATTCTCAACAGTTGCGCTTATGATCACTACACATAAAGGTTGTCTTGAAAAGATCGCTTTTAGCGATAAGACCGCCCATTGTGTCACCCTATTTATAAGTTGTTTTGATGTTATTCTAGTTATTTGTATGGTGTATTATGAATATAATATTATGAATATTCTATCTATCTGTCTATCTTAATACCTAATCAGTTTATTTATAGACCCCGCTACCCTTTGAAACAATTCCTCAATTAACTAAAAAAAAAAAAAATTGATTGAGTTCAACGACTCGTCAAGTCCGACTAGACGATTCATAGATAAACACATTATATTGACTCATAGACTAGTCTTGTCAATGGTTTTACCTGTATTTTGTCGTCTTTGTCTTATTGAACTGTGTTTAGATGCGTTTGCAATAAAAAAATCTCAGGCTCGCGATTTTGCTCCCTTTGCTCAGCTCCTAATGGCCATAGCGTGAGGTTAAATAGCTTGTAACTGACCTTCAAAATACGAAAAATAAAAAACTTGGATGAGTTTTAGTCAGTACAAGTCTGACACTCCCTCCCGCTCCGCCCAGAGCGGGTAAGTTGTGAAATAATTTCTGATCCAAAAAAAGGGTATAAGCTACCAAACACATACCAAATTTTATCCGAATCCGTTAAGCCGTTTGAGTGTGAAAGAGTAACAAAAAAAAATAGTTTATTTGCACCTTCAAAAAACAAATATAATTTTTACAATACAAGTTATTCCATAAGGTAAGGTACATAATGTTGAATTTAGACTAGAGTTGCAGCCAATACCTAAGCTAAAATAACTTAATATCTTGTAATTATAGGTATCAGCGCCCACCCTTGTTGAAATTATTATAATTTAAGATATTAGGTGCAAAACAAAAGTTATAAGCAAAGAAAGAGAAAAAAATTACAAAAAACATACACATACAAATTTTCACCTTTATAATATCAGTGTGATGTAATTGTGTCTGCTCTATAATAAATAACATTCTATCTACAATTACTTATGTATTCGTATTTATTTTTTATATGGAGAAATACGTCTGCTAAGTTAAAATGGGACTGGGTGGGTTACCTTTCTAGGATAGATCATTACAGATGAACTTAGAATTGTCACACAGTACGTGCCTAAAAATGCTAAAAATGCTTTTTTTTTTTGCTGCTTTTTTCTGTTATCGCACCTATTAAGTTTTGTCTCTGCATCACCCTAAGATAGACCGTTAAAATGCCTAAGGCATTAAGTCCGCCTTTGTACTGTTTTTACTTGTGCATAACGTTTTAAATAAAATACCCCTTTTTTTGATTTTTCGTAGATCCACTCGCAGTTCAACTCACTGTTGAGTTGTTTTTCTACTCAACCGGACTATCCTTTTTTTTGGGGTGGGAAATCATCATATAACTTCCCCCGCTCTGGGCGGAGCGGGGGGTGTGAAAATCTTGTACTGACTAAGACCCACCCAAGTTCCTTCTATTGCCCTTTACGTTCCGGGGCCGCGATATCTCTTTCGAACAACCCGCAACCCCGGACCGGACTATCCCGTGGTGAGTTCAAATGAATTTAAGGCTCTCAGCCAGGGGTAAAAACTACTGTAATATCGATGACCGCACGCTAAGGGCACCCCCTGTGGGGTACGAACCTCGGCTTGGGGCGTCATTGATTTGAACGACGAGAAAAAGGCCGGGTTGGGTTATTATTTAGGTACTTTTAAAACTATTAGCTCAACTCGCTGGTTGGCTATTATAGCGACGGTCGGGATTCAGAAACGGTCGTCGTCACCAAGGATGGCGCAAAAAACGCTGACGTGACGATTTGGACTCGTGTCTGGTGGATTGACCAGGATTGACCAGAGGAGGCTAAACACCGAGAGAGTTGGATAGGAATGGGACAGGCCTTTCACTAGCAGTGGGCAAAATAGACCAATTAGAACTAAATGAGGAAACACAAGCATTACCTATATGTATTATGCGATATTTAAATCACAATTTGACTTAGACATAACGTTAGCATGTTTTATGCGAATTAAATAATGTAGGAGGAAAAAACAAATAATGATGGATTTTTCCTGAATTTAATTGGATAATTACTTTT
The DNA here is from genome assembly GCA_905475445.1 of Ochropleura plecta. NCBI lineage: Eukaryota > Metazoa > Arthropoda > Insecta > Lepidoptera > Noctuidae > Ochropleura > Ochropleura plecta. Next base: position 5,292,749 of record FR997750.1, on the reverse strand, counting down.
ATCACTATTTGGTTATTCGGCAAAAACTGAAAACCGAAATCACCATAGTTGAGAGAAGGGGATGATGATGCCTCCTACCGGGGTTGCGGGTTGTTCGAAAGAGATACCGCGGCCCCAGAACATGAAGGTCAGTACAAATCTGACACTCCCCCCGTTCCGCCCAGAGCAGGGAAAGTTATTTGATGATTTCCCATCTATTTAACGCAAAAACTACTGAACGAATTTGGATGAAATTGTGCTAAATTTCAGTGCAGATAGTTAATAACCTGGATTTAATAGGCTACGCGGTCCACGCGGATGAAACCACGAGGCGCAACTAGCTTGCAAAAACTTCGAAAAATTTAGCAACATTGTTCTTAAAAAAAAAAAACGTGACATTAACTTCCGCAAGCCACACCAAATAAGGCAATCAAACTTTCATCACAGATAAACGATTCTAAATTCAAAACAAACTTCCAAATCCAAATGCAGTCGTCCAGTGACGTCACTTGATGATTACCCATACTATCAGCTGACGTAAGCTGTCAAAGTATCGCTGTCTCGTTCTAACATTATTTTATATGCGGCCAGCGACCGGGTCAATGAACTGCCAAAATTCTTGGGTTCAATGAACGACGGGAGTTGAACGCTCGACTGTTGAGTACTTACTTTGCTATTTTTTTCTGTATGTAGCGCTTGTACCGTTTTTCACTTCCCTGGGAGGATTTTTTTTATATTTTTTCGAGGGTAGGTATGTTTTTTGGTAAATGTGGGTGATATTTTTAATTAAAAACGTTTTATTTAATGTGTTTTTGTTTTTTTTTTTGAGGTTTTCTTGTGGTTTTTATGGCCGAAAGGGTTAAAGTTTATAAACAATACATGTCTATAGTTACATATTATATGTATTATAAAATATTAACAATAAAAAAAGCGTGTTTTTACAGTTGTGTTTTTATAGATTTGATTCACGTAAACAGTATATTTTTGGCACATGTCTTCGAAAATAAAACTGAAGACACTTTTGAATATTTCTAATGTTTTTCTTAATGTTGTGTTTCCTCTAATAATATAATATAATTTATTTGAACTATTTCCGTCTAAAATGTCTATTATTCATCAGATTAAGATTAGTTATCTATTCATCTATGTTTTGCAACAATATTAAACACATTCCTATCAATTTCACTATTGTATTGTTATAAAACAAACAGGATAAAAAACCACGCAGGTTGAAACTCTACAAAGAATTTATTTGGAGGTCAACGACATTTTGTTTGGGTAATGTGAGCCTAGAAACAGTACAGAGAACAGAAAACGAATCCTTAAGAGAAAACATGGCGTACTTATAGTTTAAAAAGTTTAACTATAAAAATTAAGTATTCCATTTTTGAATTATGACAACTCAGAATTCATATTTTCGAAAAAAAAAAAGAATGTATTCTTTTAAAAATCGAATACGATTAGACGATGATGATCGGTTTTTGAAAGCACTAATCGAATTCAGGTTTTTGATGTGCTAAAAATATGCATGAAATTTGCTGTCAAATCTTTGTTATAGCCAAAATATTAACAAATGCTCATTTTAGATTAGAATCTAATATTGAATAAGTATCGTTTTTAAGAAAATGAGATAAAACGTACAATTATCTGGTACTTTTAGTTAAAGATGAATATGAGAAGTAAACTCTTATGAATGTATGAAAAAAAAACAAACATAATTATGTTTTTAATATTAAGTAATAGATTGGCATTAAAAAGAATAACTATTGACATCTAAACACATTCTGAAAAACCCCTTAAATCTACCAAAAAACTAATTTCATAACAAATCACTGTTGTTTTGACAATCCTAATCTCCTAAACTACTAAACCGACTTCCGTAGAACTTTCGCTGTTCTAGAGCAATTTATCATCACGCTGAGTTATTAGGGAACCAGGCTACAAAGTGTATTAATGACAAGGTCGTCGTTATACAATATTGTTTAATTAATGAGTGTTTATGAGTCCGAGCCCTCTGGGTCAGTCAACAAAAATGACATAACATAGTGTGGTGTGATAATTTGATGTGGTCCTGGGTTCGATTCCCAAATTTCTTAGTAGCAGACACGGAGTCTGGATTTGTGCCCTCTTGATGGCAATTGGAACGCCCCCTATTACCTGAGACCTAAATATAACTGAAAAAATGTAGGTGTACTTATAGGTAAACGTTTTAGGAATCATCAAATAACTTCCCCCGCTCTGGGCGGAGCGGGAGGGATTGTCAGACATTTATTGAAAAACCCATCCACGTTTCTTCTTCTGTTCTTTGTGTCCTGGATTCACGGTATCTCTTTCGAACAACCCGCAACCCCGGCAGGCGGTGGCCCTGGCAGGCCCCTCTGCTTTGCTGACATCTCTTTGCGGTGCGCGTGGAACACGAACGTGCTTTGGAGACGGCCTGTCGTCACTGGACGGGTGGACGGTGAGCTAATCTTCCTGCTCTTGTTCCATGTTATTTGGGGTCTCCCCTGTCAACCATACTTCTTCCTCTTTCATATCATTCCTCACACAATCCGTCCATCGTTTCCTTGGTCTACCAGCGTCCTTAAGCTCCTGTCATATGCAAACAGCACGACAGGCAGGATACGTTATCAAATTGGAATTTTCTAGACTTACATGCAAGATGGATAGATAGAATATTCTTAATTATGTACACCATACAAATTACAAGAATGACGGTATACAACTTATAAATAGGGTGACACAATGGGCGGTCTTATCGATAAGCGATCTTTTCAAGACAACCTTTGGATGGATTTAAAGGAGGAGAGACAGTACTGTAGGTAGTCTGTGGTGAAACTTTTTCATGATAGGTTCCAGTCTAAGGAGTATCGTATTATCTAGCTACTAACTTGGTTGTGGAGGTCAAGTAGGCAGTCGCTCCATGTAAAATACTGGTATTCAGCTGAATCCGGTAAAATTGGATAGCGACCTTAACATAGTTTTTTTTTTTAATAATGTTGCCCCACACTAGGAATTTCTCCTGTATCATGGGTGCTTTTACAAACATTTAAACTTACATACACAAACAGCCAGACCCGAAACAACTACCTGTAGGTCATACAAATATCTGTTCGTATCGAACCCGCGACACGCAGCGCAGCAGTCGATCGCACAGCCACTGTGCCGTGACATCAGTAGGGAATAGGCTAGGCAGATTATGATATGCAGAGGTGGACGCTCTGACTCTCCCTGGTAGGACTGACGTAACTTTCAGTATCACTGTGAAGAATCTTATTTGAAACCTAACTGTAATAGTAAACTAAACCTATGGTATCACGTTTAAGTCTAAAGGTCAAAGCTCATTGTTAGGTCGATCGCGCATAGACAATGTAGAGGCAGACATGTGCTGATGTCACGTTTTCATTATGTCCATAATCCGACTATCTGGATGGGATTAATGACAGTTACTGGCCGCCATATTGGGTTTCTAATGTATCAGGCAGATGTTTTAGTTATAGTAGGAAATATTGCGGAGCCCTTGGCTAAATAATAATAACAACTGCTTGGGACGGTCTTCAGGTTAAGCTGCGCTTAGCGCCTAGGTTAGGCTGTGGGTGGCCACTCATTTTTAATTTTTGCCGATGGGAAATCATCAAATAACTTTCCCCGTTCTGGGCGGGGCAGGGGGGAAGTGTCAGACTTGTACTAACTAAAACCCACCCATGTTCTTTCTATTGCCCTTTATGTTCCGGGGCCGCGGTATCTCTTTCGAACAACCCGCAACTCCGATACATCCCGCAACCCCGGGAACAACCAGCAACCCCGGGGGTCACCACCTTTTAGGGGCAGCTGTTGCTCATCATCTTTTAGGGGCATATAGGCGTGATATTAACTTGGTTTGTATACTAACATAGTATATGAATAAGACCGAATGATTCGTCAGTTTTCAGCGCGTTGACGGCCGAAGCGGGTGAATAACCTCTATTTTAGCTGCCAGACCATCATATTTTGCTTTGAAAAGACTCTTATATCATATCTTATCCTTTTCGAAAGAATATTTCTTTATGACGTAATTAAAAGAAAGCTGTTATTCGTAGAAGTCATGAGTTCCATTTCCACTTTAAGAATATTTTTACAGAAAAAAATGTTCCTCAGCTTGTGTTTTTTTTTAAACGTTGCCCCACACTAGGAATTTCTACTGTATCGTGGGTGCGTTTACAAACATTTAAACTCATATACACAAACAGCCAGACCCGGAACAACAGCCATACAAATATTTGTTCCGTGCGGAGATCGAACCCGCGACACGCAGGGCAGTAGTCGATCGCTCAGCCACTACGCCAATTAACTTGATCACTTTCAAAAAATTATTTGATCACTTTCAAAAACTTATTTGTCAAGTTTTGTATCTCACCAAAATTACAAGAAGGCAGTCCTCAAAATGACACATCTTCGCTACTTCCTACATCAAACATATCTAAATGCATCAAAAACAAACCAGCAGTTTTATGTCTACAACGTCACAAACTGACTCACTGATTTATTAACACATTTCTAGTTTTACACAATGTTGTTAGGTCTTATTACCATTTTAAAACCAATAAAACTTGTTGTTGGTCCAGTGGTCGTGAGGTCGACTGCTGAGCATAAGGTGCTGGGTTATATTCCCTAGTCGGGTAGTGTGATTGGGTTTTTCTAAAAGGGTTTTCTCAATAGCAGCGTCGTGCCTGGTTGTGTTCAATAGGCTTGCTCCCTATCAAATGGGACCTAAATATAACTGACAATATGTGGGTGTACTATTAGGTGTACCCCTGCTTACCCTTCAAATATTACAGGCGTGATGTTCAAACTTCAATCACGTTCTTACAGCCTATGTCCACATTAAATGGTTGAATCTGACGGCTCTGTTTACATTGGTCGAACATTTCGCACGTTCGTCTACACTGGGGTACGTTGACCTCTTGGTAGAGTTGCTAACTGGTCAATGGTTTGAGGAAGTCCCTAGTTCTTTTAAGTTTGGAACGAGGTTTTCATTTTGGGAATGGTGGTTTGATTAGTGAAGAAAATAAAAATGTACCATAAATCATAGAGTTTAAAAACGCAGGGTTTTCGTAAAAGAAAGAGAAAATAAAACATACTTTTTGAATGACCTTGGAATAGAATCCACGGCCCTACATAGTAGACCTTGTAAGTAGAAATTACTTGGGCTCAAAAAACATATTCGAGAAGTAAAAAAAATAAAATTTTTTTAGTGTTGCCAAATCAATATTTGAATATCCAAAATAAATACTTTCAATTTATCACAGTCTGGAAGAAATGCCAAATAATCGAACAAACAGTCTTATCAACTGGTGATAGTCGAAAAAATCAAAGTAAAAGGTTAATAGAGTACATTTAGATACATAGATAAATAGTAAGATATAGAATATACTTTTTTAACACAGATAAGTATGAGTTAGCACTATGGCACAACATGGCGAAATTATAATGTCATTGAACTTAGAAAAACATATTTTCTATGACACACCTCAAATATGACAATGCATAATTCAGGGGGCAAAACAATTTTGCATAGCTATTGCTATACAAGCATCTATTCTCCTGAAAACCCTTTTGGTCATTTTCAATAATCTGCGGTAATTGCAATTATAAAACAAGAGAACACAGTTTTTTTCTAAATTCGAACGCGCTTTTTCTATATTTGAATCCACTAGGTATGATTTACTTTTAGAACAAATGAATTTACTGTCGTTTTTATGCAGTCCGCTGTCTCGATAAGTGATGTGTGATCAAGAAGTAAATTGCAAAACCCTTTTTGTGCCATATTAGATGCCATAGAGCAATTATAATCTGCTCACTTACAGTATCACGCATCGTATAATCTCTTTTTAACATGCGGAAAAACATGGTACTAATTTCAAACCCGTACAATTTTAGAGACCCATGTCAAATATCCTTGACAATCAGCGCCTCCACAAATTACAAAGTTTAATTTGTTAAGAGTGACGTGTCATTTCACACGTTTTCCTCAAACACAATGTTCCCAATACGAATTGTATTGCGCAAGATGAGTTGTATCGTCAAAACAGTCATAGAATTCGAATTCTAGAAGTTTTGCTTTGGGTTGATTGAACTTCCTGGTGGCGAATCAAACGCTACTCAATCTTTAGTCGCCGCCATAGTAGTCTTTGGTCGCCGCTAAGTCTTATATTAAACTTAGATTTTGAGAATTTGTCTGTTATTCAGTCAGAGAAATGACAAGAAAATATCATTTACTTTTTTCCTCAAGAATTTTATTTATTAGTCTTTGTCATTCTTCATTGAAAATAATTACCTATGTTTCATTTTTAATGTGCAATGGCTGAGATGATTCTGTTATATTGAAGACATTTTTCTCAAATACATATATGATCTCCCTGCCCTTTCCTATCTATGTTGAGGTCAGCTTCCAGTCTAACCGGATGCAGTTAAATACCAGTATTTTACATGGAGCGACTACCTATCTAACCTCCACAACCCAGTTACAAAACATCAATATATTATACCCCCCACTGCAGTGCATATCAACTTAAATTCTCTAAGTCGTGAAGGCCATTTTAATTCCATAGACAAATATGTATAATATTTTAACCCCCGCATATAAAGTAATGAACTCTGAAAAATTTGAACCATCCGGGTTCAAACTCATACACTCACCCCTTGTGACGACACAGGGAGTCGAACCCGCACCAAGGCCAAACTACGAAGGTCGTCCATTGACACCGAAAGTTAACCTAACGGTCATTGGTTCACAGTTTCACACGATTTTACACTAAAATTGGATGTTAGAATGTAGAGTACAGAGTTAGGAACAGAGACAATTTGTTTTCTTAGGTTGGTAATTTGGAACATAGATTTTATCTAGTTGTAGGTTGGTAGTTATAAAGTTTGCTTCGAGGTTCGAACGTTGAGATTTAAAAAACGAATTCTTTTTTATTTTAAACAAATTATTTTATGCTTTCATAGTTCGAAATTCAAAGAGATTTGACAAGGCTGAAGTGGATTAGAGGTCAAATAGGCAGTCGCTTCATGTAAAATACTGGTAACCCCATCATAGTTAGACTCCAAGGCAATCATTGAAGTGTCCTGGTTTGAAGAGAGAGTTAAAAGTACAGCAATAGAACTACACAAACTTATATTGAGAATGATATCATTTGAATAGGATAAACTCTACAGGCGGAGCAAATCTCTAGGTAAGTATAGGTCAGTACTACTGGAAAAGTTCATTGCTCGGCCGACGACCGCCGAAAACAGCCGAGTTTAGCCGAATCTATGTCAATTTTAAATAGTACGTTCTGTTTAATATTTTGTTTCGTTTAAAAATAGTTATGGGAGACGCCATATTTGTTTTTTCGGAAAGTTTATTGGACTTTTATAGTTGATTTCCTAATTCTTTAGTATGTGGTTTATACTGATAAATCGTTCAGGCAGTAAGTAGTAGATAATTTTGAAGCTTTGGTATACAAATTAAGAAAGAAATGTATTTAGAGTCATAATCTCCATATTGGCAGACGAATTAACAATGCCTGTACACAGCAAGACATTTTTTTCTTTTTCCCACAAAAACAAACCTTAATCAATTTTACTCGACCCCAGAATCAAACCCACATCCCTCATGTACCCAACTGTCTTTTCACAACAGAAAAACCAGCGAAAATAGAAAAAGGCGTTCCCCATCTATCATTATGTCCCTCCTAAGTTCAATACTCCCTCGTCATGTTTTTGTTAGAGGCCTACCACCCTCAGAGGGCATTCCCTCTTTGGGTAAATGACCTCTGATAGGTAACAGACCCCTATAAACCTAATGCAGGCACCTAATGTGTTGGTGGTGGTCGTTAAAAGGGGTAAATTGAGCAAAATTTAACCGAATTAAGTGTATTTTTTGTATGAGGGGGTAAGTTTCGGGGAGATTAAAACAGGCTAGGTTTAAAAAGGTTTTAGTAACTGTCTGTGTGGATGATTGATGTTAAACATTGACAAACAAAACGTCTCACCTGCATGTATACAGGGTGCTTTTGAATGTATGGACCAAATGAAATAGGGGCGTTGACAAGGTCATTTCAGATCTTATGAACCTTGAGAGTGTCGGTCCAATTTTTTTTATGGAACTGTTTGCTTCATTTAGAATTTAGGGCAATAGGCGCAGTGATTACAAAATCCTACTTCCTACTAATATTATAAATGCGAATGTTTGTGAGGATGGATAGATGAATGTTTGTTACTCTTTCATGTCAAAACGGCTGAACGGATCTTGATGAAATTTGGCACAGAGGTAGATTATAGTCTGAAATAACACATAGGATACTTTTCTTACGATTATCACGCGGGCCAAGCTGCAGGCACCAGCTAGTTGGTCATAATTATCTTTAACACCGTAAAGAGTTGGAACATTCTCAGTGTTAGAAAACATGAATCGATTCATATTTCCAGGGATGCCATGCATAAAGAGGTGAGCAGTATTAGGCCCTCAAAACATGTTAATTGTAATTAAATAGGACATAGAGAATAGACCATGTCGACATTTTGCTAAACTTCCCTTCCTTAACGAGGTACCGTTTAGTCATAGACATTTTTTTTCATAGACAAAGTTTTGTTTTTAAATTAGGAAGCAAAACCTCTTCTATTTCTTCTCCAGGTCTGGGCGTAGCGAAAGGGACTGTCAGACTTGTACTCACTAAAACCCTTCCATATTCCCAGAAAGGAACCCCTGACGTTACGATTTACTGGTAATTTAAATCGGAAATACTAAATGCTATTATGGGCATTTCCAAAAGGCTGTTTCAACTTACGACGCAACTTGTGTAAGGATGTTGTCATAATTGAAAGGTCATTAACCTTCTTGCTACAGCTGTTATTCTGATTTGACAGATACTTTTCCTCCTTTAAAGAATTGTCATTGGCTGAGACTTTTCCAAATAGTTTGAAAACCTTGTTCAAATACAAACAAATTTCTATGTTATGTTTTATTGTTACTATTTGTACGTTTATAAATTAACTTGTTCATAATTTGCACTGACTTATGATCTCGGTGGGAGTGATCAAAGTAGTGCTCACGCTCGAGTAACGTACCAGAGTACGTTCAGGATTCAGAAATCCTGAGCGCAGCGAGAGGCTCTTAAGAACATGGCTTCACACACACACTTCTACACAGACACACTCTACCTGAATAGCCCCGTATCGTCTATCTTTTTTGGATTTCAAAATCGAGCAAGATAGACATACAAGTTTTCGAATCTAAATTGAATCGAAGCGTTTGGCAATCAGTCTGTAGGCAGCAGACTAGGACATTCGGCAGAACATCGCATTGATCAAAAAATGTTTAAACAACATCATAATATTTACAAATTAGCAAATGAATTTGAATTTAATTAACCTTGATCAGGCTGGTTTAGTTAGAGTTGACATTATTCAATCCAGATCAAAGTCCTGTTTAACATTGTCAAAATAAATCTAAAGTGCTTTCCCAACGCTACTTTTTCTAAAAAAAAAACAGTTTTTTTCTGACCTTACATGTATTAAGCGGTACAAGATTTTTTGTAATTTTTTATACATGTTTTTTAAATTTCTTTTTTACTGTTTTCACGTGGGAGACCATCTTGTTCATGTAAGTTCTTGTTAGTATTTCGCGATCAATCGATCAATTATCTGATCCTTATCGATCACAGTTATATTTTATTCTAATGATCTCATAGAAAATTACTTCAAAGGATGACTCAGACTGTTTTTTTTTTAATTTCCTAGTACTTTGGTTTATAATTGGATTTCCATAAAGGGCTGTTGAATTATTTTTTTATCTCATGTTGGCTGAGTCTTTAAATGATAAATGATGTTTATTTTGCAAGTAGCTTTTTACAAACACTTTTACACGTCGTTTTTTAAAAGCTAGATGAGGCCGGTGTTTCGTACCCGGCTACTCTGAGAAGAAACAGCCGAAACAAACTCAGAGGTCATAGTCTCTTTTAAAGTCCAGACTAAAATCTAGGTCAACTTATATGAGGATTATGCAGATTAGTGTCTAAAATGCTCTTTTTAAGAAAGCAAAAAGTAATGTTAGCTAATGTTGTTACTGTCAGACTACTAAGTCATGCGTCTCTAAGTTCAAACCAAAGACACGCACCACTGTTTTTTTTATTCATGTTGTGGTTTGTATAATTAGCTCGTGGCTAAATAAATATTAGCCGCTCGGGTCGATCTTTAGGTTAAGCCGCGCTTGCCTAGGTTGGTCTGTGGATGGGTGACCACCCGTTACATACCGTGTTTCCTCCGTGCCTCGGAAAGCACGTTAAGCCGTTGGTCCCGGCTGTCATTTGTAGATCTTTGACAGTTGTTACAGGTAGTCAGTGTTCCGAAAGTCTGACAACAACAACAACAAGGGGTATCGTATTACCACTGGGTAATACGATACCCCTTGGTAAGACTGGTTGTCAGACTTAGTTAATACTGATTAACTGGGTTGTGGAGGTCAGGTAGGCAGTCGCTTCATGTAAAATACTGATAGTCAGCTGCATCCGGTTAGACTGGAAGCCGACCCCAACATAGTTGGGAAAAGGCTAGGCAGATGATGGTTTGTATAATTATCACATGCTTCGGTGAAGGAAAACACCACGAGGAAATCAGTGACACCAGAATGCCTGAGAGATTTAACTCAACGGCATGAAAAGCCAAGTCAGAGCCACATGGGTAGCACAAAAACTTAAGAAGAATCAATCCTCTTTTGATTGTCCTACTAATATTATAAATGCGAATGTTTGTGACGATGAATGTATAGATGTTTGTTACTGTTTCATTTCTAAACGGCAGAACGGATCTTGATGAAATTTGGTTGCGCAGTGATTACAAAATCCTACTTCCTACTAATATTATAAATGCGAATATTGGTGAGGATGGATGTATGGATGTTAGTTACTCTTTCACGTCAAAACGGCTGAACGGATCTTGATGAAATTTGGCACAGAGGTTGATTATAGTCTGGAATAACACATATGGATACTTCTTTTTTGTTCATCATGGCGAAGCCGCGGGCGCCAGCTAGTATTTAATAATTATAAAAAATAAATTGGTCTTTCTCTTTCTTTCCATTAATTAGTTTTTCAACAGATTCTTTGGCTTTTTACTGACTAAATTACCAAATAGTATGGCGATTCGTTCCGACCTTCAATGGAAAACACCTATTTTTATGTTAGGCCGTTTCTAATGACGCGTTTTTAAATTTAGAATGCGTGATGTCATTAGTTGAAGGACATATTGCGCGCCAAAATAATGTCTGTCTGAGGTGTTCCACCTTAGAATAGGGTTACTAGTTGCGAAAATGTTTTTTTTTTATTTATTTTTTTTGCTTTTTCTTCGGTAATCATCACATTTTTCTGATGTTTCTTAAAATGACAATATTTGTTGAAACAGGATTATGAGATATTATGAGCATGGCATAGCATTATTTTCCCTGTAAAAAAAATTCAGTGCCAATTTTGTTTTCGCATAGGCCCGGAAATCGCCAACATTTTTCACCAATCCATGATTGACTACCAAAACATTTGCCAACCTTACTCTACCGTAAAAAAAGGCTTTGAAGAAACAAGGTACAATTAGTCACCTGCCTGTTGACGCCCATATTCTGAATGTGCGCGTGAGTTTACGCGCGTATAAGTTCATAACGAAAGAGTTTGAGTGTGTGAGTGAGAACATGCCTGGAGGATCCCGTGTGTGCTCGCGATGAGTATGAAATTGTTTGTGTGTGTGTTTGTGTGCGTGCCGCGTTCGGTTCACCGACCCTGCCTGCGCAGTGGGGCAGACGTTGACCCACCACGTGGGCTGCGCAAGGAACCGGCCGGTCTTATCGCCCTGTGCTGACTTCCCGGTCGCATTTTTGTGATTTTTTTCATGTTTGTGTGTTGCTAAGGTTTCCCTTGCATATTTTATCTTCTATAATCTAAACTAGCTATGTCGATTTAACCTAAAAGTTATGGAAAACTTTTGGTGGGCGTTTTTTTTTATGCTGTCACTGTCATCTTTTTTCGCAGAAAAAAAACAAAACGTCAAAAATAGTGACGCACCAATTCCAATTTCAAAAACCTGTGAAATGATATTCTGTTTTTTACATTTCATTTCCAATCTTTTTTTTCTTTTATAAACCGTGCTGCCAGTATTTTTATCTTTAAGTCCAAGAAATGGCGAGTAACATACACACAGCCTTACAGGTTTTTCTCAGAGCAACTGCCTGACCGCGGTCCAGGAGGAAACCTGATTTACACAGTATAAAGCTAAGCTATAACTGTAACTGACCATTATAATATTGATAAATAAAATATCATCACTTTATCTTGCTTTACTTTTAATTTATGATATCTGTGGTTTTTACCTACTTGTTTAGATAAAATGACACACCCTTTTTCGGCCATGAAAATGAATTGGAAAAATGAACTAAGTAGTCATATATGTAAGAAAAAAGACTGAATGATAGCGTAACTACTGACAGGGGCGATCATTGAAAGAAAAAAAAGATGTTGAATAATTTTCCGTGATGACATTTTATGACGTTTGGCTTGTGAACTCTTTGGTTCATTCAGATAAGGTTAAAGAGAACATGGTAGTAGGTACATACGATGGAGACGACAGAAAAATAGTCTGTTTTTTTTAAACATAGATATGTTGCTGGTTGTGGGTTGTTCAAAAGATATAGGTATCGCGGCCCGAAACACTAAGGGCAAATGAACGAACATGTATGTCAATCCGGCATTTTCAACACAAAGACATGCAGGACGGTAATCTTACAGCTTTCCCGTGAAAGAAAAATTTCGATTTTTATTTAGTTTCAGAAACGAATTTATCAACTACATTACCAAATAACTGACAAATAAACGCTGCAAATATCTAGTTTATCTAAAAATTCAGCTACGTGTGTGATGTTTAAACTAGACCGTTCAATTTACGAGCCGTAGTGTAAACATAGAATTTATGTCTATTCACACTGTTAGACTAAGGAAGTTCGTTACATAAACCTAGTTTAACAAAATGATATGAGGATAGTCTTGTTTTAAAATTGGTTTTTTAATCATTCATTTAATTCTGCGTATTCAAGAAGAAGACATGATTTTGGGATAAGGACAGAGAGTAGATGGAAATTGAGGCAGGCATGTTGCATTCACAGACCTCAAAAAAAATGCGGCCGTTAAAAAAAACAATCCGACGCCACCTTTATTTAGCCAATGACATTTAAAAAAAGCCTTTTCAACAAAACAGTAAAGACGTTCCTTTTTTAAAAACTACCGCGAAATTATGACCATGTTTGTTGATGCCATAATGCTATCACATGACGTTCGAATTACGAAAAACCGGGTTAGTATTGTTTGGATGTTCAATGTTAGTGTAGGTTTAGCGCCATTTTCTTTGTTTTTCTTTTGTTAGACATTTTGGTATCTTATGTCTGCGGCATAAGATTAAATTATTATTTTGCTGTCTACGGCCTCAATTTATTGTTGTTTTGTCATTTTTTGATAAAGAAAGTCTGCAGATGTATTGATAAAAAGTTTACGTGATAACAGTGCATGTCTGGTGAACTAGAATTAAAAAAAGCCTACCATTTTTATCTGGTAGGTAACAGCGTCTGTCTACTAATGGGCATTATTCAACAGATAAAGAGGTTCTTTCATTCTCGAACATTTTTGAAAACTGAATGGACTTCATTTTACTTGGAACTTTATTGATGTGTTTCGCCGTTTTGGATATTTCGTTTTTTTTTTATTTATATAAATATCAATAAAGCTTACATATTTATAGTTTTTTTATGCCAAACTAAAACTCAAATCATTTATTTCAATTGAACCGTTACAGACACTTTTGAATGTCAAAAACAAAGATGAAGCTACAGTCCCAGACACAGGGTATAATAACTTGTGATTGCTCATTCCAAAACGTAGTTCAAACTCTATGAACAAACTTTTTAATCATAATATTTTTACAAGATCATTATGCATCATTCATGATGCGATGTATCGATTAAATCTTGCAATTAAATTACAAACCAGTTACCCTCGACCGATTGAGCTGAAATTTTCATAATGTATTGTCGCCAGAACAAAACTTTGGTTCTGGCAACAATACATTTTTATTACAGACATTACTTGATCCTGCTGCGAGGATCCCTTCCGCACCTGAGAACTCCTCTACGATAAATAGCACGGACAAGAAACTCTTTATACGGTATGACAATTACAAGGAGAAAACATTTCGAAACAAAATAGACATCAGATAACCGTAAAAAAACATTCGAAACTCAAACTTGAAATCCAAATTCGAAACGGCGAGCGAAAAATTTCAAATTCCGACCAATAGAATTGGCGAATGTGCATCGCGATTCAAACGAAACGTTAGCCGAAGCTAGACGAGGCAATGAACCCGCCATTTTTGGGGTTCGTTGGCCGATCGTCGAACCGCAAAACGTAGCGATAACGACAATATATCGATTGGCTATTTTGTTAAATAGATTGTTCCTGAGACCGGATTGGCCTAGGATGTCCGCTTTCCTTTTTATTATATTAACATCACGCTTAATTCCTAAAGACTTAGGCAGAGGTATACCTACACCGACATTTCGCAGGTTATTGAACATAGAATAGAATATATTTATTCAAAGATAAAAAAAAATGGCAAAATAAACACATGATTATGTTTCAGTCTGAAATATGACCAAATTTATAACTACTCTTAATGAGCACAATTCCCCATGGAGAAAACCATAAACTCTTTGCCTGACCATGACCAACCGACCTTAGAACCTTGCTCTCTGCAGTCGCGCTTGTGAGCTATACTGACGAAGTTTTTGAACAAAAGAGGTTGGCATTTAAAATTGGCTCAAAATTATTACAGTCATTCTCCCTTCTGTTGCCAAGGAAGACTTGATATGGGCTTATAAATGTTTAATCTAAAGTTTTTTTATTGCAATTTTGTCGCGTGGTTTAAGATAAGGCTTGGCATGGCAACACTTTGATGTCCGTTTTCACTGTCATGAAGTACCTATGTTGTTATCTAAATAAAATCCAACTTTGGAATAATATTTAGTCAATCATTGAAGATATATTCTTCAATATCTATACTAATATTATAAAGAGGTTGCGCCTGTTCCTATCAATCTTCAGTGATTCAAGCTGTTTCTTATCGGTCAATTAATAACGGAACAGATTGGTTATAATGTAATTATCTGTAATATCTATAAATTAGCAGGCAAGACTGATTCGTAGGTCCGGGGTTGCTGGTTGTTCGAAAGAGATACTGCGGCCCCGGAACATAAAGGCAAAAGGGGTTTTTAGTCAGTAAACGTCTAACATATTTGGTGATTTCCAATCCGCAAAAAATAGACTGATTCGTCGGTCTAGGCTAGCACAGCTACTGAGCGAGCTTGAGTTAGACTCTCGGATTGAGAAAACTTACCATAATTGGATTTGATGTAAGTTAGCGGTAATAGAATCGTCCGTTTTTAATAGGAATTTAGTTTACTAGCCAAATCTGAGTGTACTTCGTATCGTCCGTTAAAAAATAAAAATAACCCTAAAGGCTTAAGAGTGGCCCCAAGACGCAGGCAAACACTGCGCACCAATATTTAATTATGGATAATTTTCCAGCATTGAAGTGACAGTTGACAGATACAATCTCAATATGGCGCGAACTCAGTCACTTCCTCATTGATTTTAAGCAGTTCATCAATTTTCAAAAAACGAACGGTATTCGGCAAATCATCAGAATAAAAAATCACGACAAAATTCGAACATGAGAATTTAAAATAGTGTGTCACTTACATAGGTCGTTTATTGACCCGCGAACTGTGTGAACTTATTGACCCCAATGACCCCAGCGGTGACGTTGAACCCCGGATAGGTCGGTAGGGGGTGAATTAGTCTATGGTCACGACAATTTCAATTTCGAATTTGGAAACTGTTCTTTGTTTTGTTGATTTAAAAATGTTAGGGACTTTTTCGTTGCGTTTTTTAGACACAAGTGCAGAAAATAACGATTGGCGCCGTAGCTGAGCGATCGTCTGCGTGTCGCGGGTTCGATTGGATTTGTATGACCTACAGATAGTTGTTTCGGGTCTCGCTGTGTGTGTATGTGAGTTTAAATGTTTGTAAACGCATCCACTATACAAGGCAACGCTTTAGACTAAAAAGTCTACCTGAAAGCTTTGAGTAGGAATCAACCCCGAGGTAGATGATTGCTCGGACTTACGTAATATCTGGTAGTTGTCAGAAGCCCTAAAGTCAGATTGCCAGTCTTACCCAGAGATATCGTGTAAATCAATGACTGGGTTGTGGTAGTCAGATAGGCAGTCGCTCCTAGTAAAATACTGGTATTAACCTACATCCAGATAGACTAAGCCGACCCTGGCATAATTGAAAAAAGGCTAGGCACATGATTAAATAGCCACTATTCATAAATATCTAGCCCAAAAATCCCTTCGTCTTTCTCTGAATTTATTAGCTAACACATTTGAAAATTTAGTTTGGTACTATAGTTCAACGAACGAACTGACACTGGTTCAAAATTTGTAATTCTCATCGTCTTTAAATCCGGACTTGGTCAATTTGAAATTCTTTCCTGCTTTCAGTCAGCAGTTTACAGTTCCGAATTTGAATTTTCGAACTGCGATTTTCTGATTGTGTTTTTTTTGTCGCACAGTGGGCCTTATTTAAGAAGGAGCGATCTCACAAAGTATATTTTATATGTTTTGCTAAATATTTGTGGCCAGCGTTTACTTTTCAAAAGATCCATCAAATCATGATTTGGTTGTCCAAGTAAAATAAGGATGAAAAGATCATATGACTAAAATTGATTTATGCAATCAAATAAAAAAAAAAACAAACAAAGAGAGATAGGAAGAAAAATTACATAAAAAATTCCCTCAGACACAATAATAACAGTACGTGTGTGTTTATTACGTAGCGTGGTAAATAACTAATGTAATAATTTATTATAAAAAATACATTACACAAACGTGGCAAGATAATATGATGTCATTGCTCTATTAATTATTTACCTTTATATAATGAATTAAAACAGAGAAGAAATCTTAAATGAAGAACCAGAGAAAGTTTGTTTTTTATGCAAACTACTCACCAACCCAAATACAGTATGGCGTCTTTAAGTTTTACAGTTTAAGGTGGCGCTGCTTGTCCAGAAAAACTGCATCGAAATGTCAAAATTGGTACATTTATTTTAGTTTATTATATTTATATTTAGTATAAATATAATAAACTAAAATAAAAAATACACTTTGACCGACTTCTAGTTGGTCAAAGTCGACCGACTAGAAGTCGGTCACGACTGTCGATAACGACAGAAAAAGGCCTTTTTCTGTCGTTATTCTCAGGTTGCTAGGCGAAAAATCGGTATAAATAGTAAAACTTTAATTGATGTGATTAAATGGGTCAAAGAGGTCAGGTTCCAGTCTGTGTGTACCAACGTCAGTTGCATATAATTAGACTAAATACTAAAACAGAACGGCTTTTAGGATAACAATACTAGAATAACAAAAGTATTCTATTCTTTGAGCGTGTTCTGTGTAGGAAATGCACAAGTTTCGGTTTGGCCCAGAGGAAAATTATAAAAAAAAATACTATCAAGCTTAATTAATACCTTTGCCATGTTCTGTTATAAAAGATACAAAAAAAGGTGCCAGTAATAAAATCAAGTTTTCAAATAAGGAAAAACAAGTGAGCAACAAACCGAATTTTCACGTTTGCAATATTATGAAACAATTTGACAGCTGTCAAAAAAACTGGAGTCAAAGTTCTCATTATGATTTCGTGATGCGTTTAGTACGTTTCGATATGTAGAAATATGACGAAGCGCACGTAGGCCCCTATCCTTTCCTGTTGAGGATACCCCAAAAATTACTGCAGCAAGTAACTTCGTTTAAACTCGACCTCCAAATGACTTTGGACTGCATTTTTGGACCGTTAGACAAATGGTGCCGCTTTAAATGTTAGATTTTTTTCAAAAACATTTTGATTTGATTTGATGAAAAGAGATATTAAATAAAAAAAATCGTTTGTGAATTCCATTTGTTTAAACGGAAACATTCATGTAATGCATGGCATTAATTATGACTTATGAATGAGCACTAGCATGTGATTCGCACTTTCCTGATTGAATAATACTGACTGGTTCTAAGATATTACATTTGCATGAAAAGTATAAGCATTTTGGCTCGTAAAAATGTTGTAACCTTTAAAAATACATAGACATTTGGAAATGTTATCACAGAATAAGTTTTTTTAATAAAATAAATTACAAGGATAAGTCTTAAATATCAGGCCTTTTCAGGAGAAAACTTCACAACTAAGCTTTTTTACGACTTCACTTCACTGAACCAATTCTTTCAAAGAAAATGGAATCAGAAGTTGTTTAAAAACAAAACTTTCTTTCGCTAAATGTCAAATTCGAATAGAACTATGTATATTTGAAATTAAATCAAGCCATACATTCGATCATGTCAAAGTCAGTTTAAAAATCGAACGTAATATTTTTAAACTAACGAGGTTACCAGTTACAATAGTTTACTAGGGCATTGCCAGTGACATTATTTTCGACCTAATATTGCACGCTCACCGTTGCAACCCAATTCCCCAGATTGGAGCGACAAAACGCGTTCGTTGGTAGGAAAACTGTTAATAAATTGTAGTTTTAATTTAGATAATGTGTGGGTGTTGAATTATTAATTCTAATGGATAAATGTCATAAGAATTTTTATTTTAATATAGTGTGTATCTACAAATGCGTTTTTTTTTCGAGAAAATTGAGAAATGTGTTATTAGGATTTTCCGACAAAAAATTCTCAGCAACAGCCATAGAAGATGGATTTGGCAATAGGGCTCACCCCCTATCACATGTGGGTGTGCTATTAGAAGTACCAAACCCTAACCTCCACTAACCCTACGTGGATTACAGGCTTGCTTTGGTTGTGTTTTTCTTTTCTTTTCATTCAAATGGTGTTCGCAAAACATTCGATATTTAAAATATCCTTTAAGCATAAAATATGCATTATCAGTAGTGAAAACAGCAGTAGAATATGTAAAATAATAAATAGCACTAGTTCACTAAATAGTCATGAAATCTGTCACTATCGTAAGCCGAATTGTAGTTTAGAACAAATACTAGACAACATAGATAAAAAAGTCCAAAACTTTACTAAATCGGATTTCTGTATAATCTATATAGGTGAAGAAGATTTCAAAAGAACACAAAACTACAAAGAACTTGTTGTACTAATTCGTAATAAAATATTGCCTCTAAATCATACTAATTTTATAATATGCCTACCAGTTTTCAAATATATGAACAATGTTAATATTATGTTCAACAGTCGAGTTGAGGCTTTCAATAATCTAATATATATGGATGTACAAACATGTAATTATGCTTATATATTAGACTCTAACCTTAACTTACCATTTACGTATGAAACATATAGCCCAAATTACGGGACACTTAATAACAAAGGTTTACGAATTGTTATATTAGATTTAATAAGCATGATCTTATACTGTAGCACTGTGACAACCACTATTTCTCATAGCTCAGAAATAGATTGTTCCCAAAATACACAAAAAGAAACAACAGTTATAGAGTCACAAAATAATTCTCAGTTTTTTCTATAAGTACTTAAATATACTTCACCAAAATATAGCGGGACTGATGAACAAATCAGATACACTAACAGTCAAAATAGAAGAGCTTCATAACACAGGAACTAATATTGATGTAATTTGTATAACAGAGCATTTCATCGAGACAGGATATGAATATTTGTTGCATATACCTAATTTTGTACCAGCAGCTTTTTTCTCTAGAAAGGCCAAGCGCGGGGGTACGTGCATTCTTGTAAGAGCAGGACTTCAATTTAGAGAAATACCAGACGTTGCAAAACAGTCGGTGTCAGGAGTTTTCGAATCCTGTGCCATAGAACTAATAGATCAAAAGATTATTATTATTTGTATATATCGCATACCTAAACACAATTACAATATATTTTATGAAAAATTAGAAAATATATTAAGAAAATTTTGTACACTTTCTAACAAAAAGGTTATCTTAACTGGGGACTTCAACATTGACATCCTAAAAAGAAATAAAACTACATTAGAATTTGAACAATTTTTAACCCAATTTAACCTTCATTTAGCCCTCTACAAGCCTACTAGATTAAGCAGCAATTCCTGTTTAGATAACTTTGCCCACACCTACAGAAAGGACTGCAAAGCACAAATAGTAGATTTAATTCTGTCAGATCATACAGCTCAAATACTAAGTGTACCCATAAATAAATCATGTAAACTGAAATACTGGAAAACTCAAAAGCAAGACATAACAACCGAAAATTTGGAGAAGTTTAAAAACTATTTAAGCAGTTTGTCCTTCACCCAAGTGTATAGCTCAAATGATGTGAACGAGTCGTATGACTTATTTATAGAAGATTTCTTGATGCTTTATAAATTATGTTTTCCAACAAAAACTGTAACAATAAAAACGAACACTAGAACCAAATGGATATCTCGTGGTATAAAGATCTGTAGTAGGAAGCAAAGAAAACTACTTTGGTCATATAGACATAAGCCTGACAGTAAAAGTAAACTTGATTTTAAGAATTATACTAGAATTTACAAAAAAATTATACAACTTACACAGAAAACTCAAAATAACCATTTCATAAACACTTCTCAAAATAAATCAAAAGCTGCATGGCAAGTTATTAATAAGTCTAAATATCGCCTACCACAACAACTAATACCGTCCTTAAAGAAAGATGATGTCACAATAACACATCCCAAGGAGATTGCAAACGAATTTAATAACTTTTTTGTAGATGTGATTGAAAATAATATAAAGGGTAACGTTTCTCCACCAACTAAAAATATTTTTAACAACTTAACTTCGCAATCTTTATTTATGCAACCAGTTTTACCCATTGATCTAATCAAAATAATTAATAATCTAAAAAACACAAATACTGTAGGCTATGATGGAATATGCACACAAGTCGTAAAATATACCAAAGAAACTATAGCACCACCACTAACTCATATTATTAATTTGTGCATAACAAATGGTGTTTTTCCTAATAGTCTTAAGAAAGTAATTATTAAGCCCTTATTTAAAAAAGATGATAAACATGATGTTAAAAATTATAGACCCATAGCAAAAATTCCTATTTTTTCGAAGATTTTAGAAAAAGTTATCTACAATTCTATTTATAATTATTTTGAAAAATATAAATTATTTTGCAATGAACAAAAAGGATTTCGCAAAAATATTAATATCAACATGGCACTGTTTGACCTCCTTTCTCATATTATGGCGTCTGTAGATGAAAGAGCTCCGGTATGTGCTCTATACACCGACATGACGAAAGCGTTTGACTTCGTGAGTCATAAAATTTTGTTAAAAAAACTAAATGGGTATGGAATACGAGGAAATATTTTGAAACTTTTGGAGTCATATCTGGAAAATAGAACGCAATGCACAGAAGTATCACAACTCTGTCCAAAAAGCAATGTATTAACCATTTACACATCTGAACCAAGAGTTCTAAAATACGGGGTACCTCAAGGTAGCGTGCTAGGGCCGCTACTTTTTTTAATTTATATCAATGATCTCCCAAAAGTCGTATCTCAAAATATGGTACTGTTTGCCGATGACAGTACGGCTATTGTGAAGTGTAATAATCTTGCCTGTTACGAGAGAGATATTAATGATTGTCTAAGAAAAATTATTGAATGGCTTATTAGCAATAACCTTGTCATTAATTTTAATAAAACTAAAGTAATGCACTTTCATCAAAGGTGTGAAAAACCTCCCGTTCACATTGAATATGAGAAGTATAAAATAGAAGAGACAAACGAGGCTAAATTTTTAGGTGTAAGGATTGACAGTAAAATAACATGGAAACCGCATATCGAAGAAATTTGTATAAAATTAAATAAATCTGCATATGCACTATTTCAGTTATCAAAAAAAGTAAATACACAAACACTTTTAACAGCATATCACGGATTGGTTGCATCAGTTCTGAGGTATGCTATTATTTTTTGGGGGCAATCTACTGAAAGAGAGACTGTTTTTAAAGCGCAAAAACGATGTATTCGATCCATGTGTGGCTTAAAAACTACTGAATCTTGCGCACCCCATTTTAAATCTCTAGAATTACTAACATTACCAGCTATGTACATCTACGAAACTGCTTTGTTTGTTAAAATGAATTTACACCTTTTCACAAAAATTTCTGATGTAAAAAAAACTCCAATGCGCTCTCAGTATATAAATCAATTGTGCGGTATAAAATGCAGAACCGCTTTGATGAAAAAAAGTTTCTTTGGAATGGCCTCGAAAATTTACAACAAAATACCTGATAGTATTAAAAACATGCCAATAACAAAATTTAAGAAAGTTCTTGCCGCTCTATTAAGAGAAAAATGTTATTATACTGTTGAAGATTTTATAAATGATAATTTTTAATTTAATTTGTTTGTTTAATTTTAGTCTTGTTGTTTATTGATTGTTTTATTTAGCTTTTAAGTATTTTTGTTTTATTTTGATTTTAAAATTTGTATGCCTACACGGCAAAACATAGCGCTCAAATATGTTAAACTAACACCATTATGTAAATACCTATGTTTAACAAATAAAGATTCTGATTCTGATTCTGATTCTGAAAAGGTCTTTTAAACCAGACAGCCTTCGAAACATAAAAATCTTCAAAGTTGTTACTTTTCCAGACACATATTTTCGTAGCAAACGTAGAGGCTACAAAATTTAAGGTGCTACGGCCTACGAGCGGCTACGATCGATGAGGATGCGCAAATAGTACAAATTGAATTCGTCTGTCAGGAAAATTCTCATTTGGGGATTGGAAAAGTGCCCAACCGATTACTATAGACTGGTTTCATTTTTTCATTTCTCGTCTCATTGGGTATCGTGGAACAGAGTAATGTGTTTGTTAAGTATTTTAACATCGTGGTACTTGTGACTTGTATTAGCCCGCACGGGGTCATAATTATAATGTGCTGGTTTTTAGCCAAAACTTCTGATTTGCTCAGCAACATAAGGTGGAAAAGTCGCTTTCTTAGATCTAGTCTTGGACACAAATGGGACTGTACAATTAATAGTAAACGTACATAGATGTTTTATAGTTTCATCATACATTAAACCTTTAAAACCACGCCTTTCCGTGACTAGTCTCTCAGCTTTAAATACAGCCAAGCCTAGGAAGGCCGGGCTTGGAACAAAAATATAGTACCTATAGTTTGAATTCAGAACGTTGATAAAACCATTGTCGCTGGCCAGCAGCTGATCAATACATCCTGTTTTTATTACTTCCTTTGCCTCAAAACCACTTCATGCAGCTATGTCATTTTTTTTTAATATGCTTGAAACTCATTTCGAAAATATAACTATTGTATTGTATTTTGTTGTATTGTATAACGGGCTGGTGTCCGCAACTCCACGTCTGAGGCGCGTATTTTGCGTATGGGTGGGAATATTATTCGATCCACCCCAGCTCCGCGAAAAACGTCAGCAGCGCCTTGGTGTTGCTGACGATAACTATAAAACACAACCAGCCAGTTCCTCAAAATAAGGTTTAAAAACTTTTTTGAAATTAAAACTCTTTGTAGACAAGAAAAAAGGTGTTTTTTTTTAAAGAGAATTCCACATTTGTCCCACCAGTGGACTCTTGACAGCACATCGCTATAGCACGTGGTCCGAAATCAATAGGTCGTTAGCCTGTGAGAAAGAGTGAGACAGCGTGTGACGTCACATCTCCCGTCCCTTTCTACCACAAGGTCGGCGGCTTCCCTCTAGGGTTATTACTTTTAATTTTTTTTTCATATTTTGAGGATTACTGTGTTTTTCGTCATGGTTTAAGAGTTTTTACGGTAATCTATGGTTTTCTGAATAGGGTTGGCCCTTACTAGGAAAATACTGAACGGATTTTGATTATGTTTGCTGTAGTGAGTATTTAGGTTGGTTTTTTGTATGATGTCGCTTTGATTAATGGAGGTTCGGCAGTGAGAGTTAAAGTTAAATGGGTTGGTACTTAATAGTGACTTAAATGGGATGTTAGTTAATCATTATTAACCGAGTTTTTTTTTGTTAGTCAGTAAAGTTTTTAGATGAAAGTTTTTATTTGTTAACTTACCTTTTTGTTTTTTAATAACTGTTATGGAAATGTAACGTTTTGTAACTGGTAATCTTATCAATTTTTTTATTAAATAATATCTTGCCTATAAATAATAAAAGGGTGACCTTTAAGGCATCAAAACGTCAATTACATAATGGACTTTATCAATAATGGCTTCCTACATTGATAACTAAAATATCAGTAGCCTGAAAATATAGAATAGTAGAATGAAGTGTTATTCACAAAAGTTTGCCCATGATAGCCCACTTTGTATTCGAGTCATTGAACCATAGCGAAAGGTCATTTTTGGCAGTTACCTCTATGGATAATGATTTTTGCACAGCATAGAGAAGGAATTGATAAAGAAAATACTTTTTAAAAACCGTATGATTTTGATTAAGAAAAAAAAAATTAAACGTCAAAAATGACAGTTGTTTTTTTTTAATATTTTCTTACAATGCGTAATTATTATAAAAGGACAATAATGTAAACAAAAAACACTTTGCAGACGCGTAACGAAACAAAATTGCCTACATTTATATTTGCGGTTGACAGCACATTTTTCCTGGGTCAATGACCCGTTAACACTAGTAATCGAGTTCAGGTATTGTTTTTTTGTCAAAACAAATGTTTTTTTTTATGATAAATGAAGACTTATTTGATATTATATTAAAAATATATATTTTTTGATAAAAAATAGGTAAATTAAAAATAGAGCCCATTTTAGTGTTTATGAAGATTTCAATAAAAATGCGAAAATTGCGATTTTTTTGCACATTAAATTTATTCTTTAAAAAACGTACTAGAATAGAGCTCTGCCTATCATTGCCTGCCAGTATTTAAAACGAACGTAAATTGACTTAAAAATCTTCATTTTGATAAAAGAACAAAAATATTCGAGATGTCGCTGGCGAAAAAATTCGCCAGGAAAGGCGGCGACGTAATATCGCTCAGTGATTCCACATTCAAAACTAGAGTTCAACAGCATTTCACCGAAATCTACTTTGTTTGGGTCCCGGGGTCAATGAACTGGTGTGACGCCTGGGCGCGAGTGTGCGCGCGCCGCTACATCTATACACGACACCGACGTACGCACACACGCGCACAACGCCTTGTGATCCGTTCGCACACTGATGGGCAAATTTGTCTCTTAATTACACCGTAATTACACACATTTCCTTAAATCTTACCAGCTTTTTGGGGGTACTACAGTCCTAATTGACGCACCTCGAGGAAATTTCCCTTAAAGATGAATATTGAAGGAGATTTTTCCCATCGTAGTCCGCCGCAGTTCAGTCGCCCCGGTTGAACTATTGCTATGAGCTAAGTAAGTTGATTATTCGGCCGGAATGAAAAAATATATAATTTTTTCGTGAGCCTCGCCGAAGATTCGTCAATGCGTCAGTCACGTTCGGGCCGCTGTGGCGTCAACATCTTTGGACTTGCCAGTTGCCGACGCGAAGCCGAGTTGTGAACAACATATAGTACAAACATACATCGTACAAATTTTTCCAGCAGTGAGGTGATCACGTATTGTTATATTTCTACAAAAACAAGTGACAGTGCTCCCCAAGTGCAACAGTGACGAGATATTAATTTTCTTTTTTGGAAAATGGAACGTAGTGGCGTCTAACGACTTATTTGAAATTCAAATACTTGTGTTCCACGTAAATTCGGATACCGGATTTTAGATAATTGAGCACACCCTGTTCGGTTAACTAAAATCTTTTGACAACAACAACAAATTGGCATTTAAATAATCTCAAAAAATATTTAAAATTCAAATAAATTCTTCTGCTTTGGTTTTCTCTTTACAGATTTTTTGTGTTTGACAAATATTGATAAAGAGATAAAAATAAAACCAATAGAATAAGGGAACAAGTGAATAACTACAATAAAAGTTATAGTGCCTTACGTAGATGTTTATTTAAAACGAAAGGAAGAAAACAAAACATAACCACGGAGACAAAATGCCAAAAAATTTGTTGCTCTTCAAAAAGTTAATACCTGAAATAAACTTCGCAAAAAGAAATCTCACATCACCGCTTGGCCGGAATATATTTATCAGTTAAAACACAAAAACCTGGTGCTTAAAAAGTCAACAAAGTTGAAAAAACATTAAAATTGGGAGTGCCATAGTTTTTTCGAAGAAAAATTCTGATGGTGTAGCTACACACAAAAAAACAGTTGCCTTACCGACATAGTCGATTAAAAGTTTAAAAAAAGAAGAAGAGAACTAAAAAAAATCCATTGAAACACCAAAATCGCACAGTGATATTAGTGTAAACCGCAATGCGAATTCGATTCGCGCGCACACAAATTCATTGGCCGAAAATAACTTAGAAAAAAGTTTTCAACCTCTCAAGAGAGAAAAAAGAAAGCACGACGGAGAAGAATTCAAAGATTGAATTTGGAATGATGAACAGCAATCAGTTCCATGACTTGTTCGGGTCGCAGTGGCCTCCGGACCAACATGGAGGGCACTCGTCGGCTTCTACTATGCTGCACCAGTCCCAGGGTCTACCTCCGGGTATGCAAATAGTGAAGAGAGAACCTCATACGGATGTGCAGCCGGTAATGCACAACCAGATGGGCATGGACATCACTTCAGGGTCTGTCGCGGACAGTACTTCGCCCCCTCCAGGCAGTAGTGATGGGATGTTTGGCTCATCGATATCTGGCATGTTTATGGATAAGAAAGCTGCTAACTCTATACGAGGTACTTTGTTTTTATTATTTTTTTATTAATTAACCGACACATAATTAAGGACTCTATCTTGGGAGTTTTCTTCGTCAAAAAATTACTCAACTACTATTTTCCACACGAAGGTCGAAAAGTTTTCTCTAAATGACAGCACTACTTTTGTAAAAAAAAAGTGACAGCTGTCAAATTAAGTCACCTAAACTTAAAATGTATCGTCGCGCACAAATATAATTGGGCCCTTTATTCACGATAGATATGTTATGCAAATAAACGTATCTATTTCGATTATGTTTGTTTGTTTGTATTGTCCAATTTGTCGGAGCAAAGTGCGTCTAACTTGATAAACTTTTTTAAGGGGATCAGCAGAGGTACTTACTTAACTATGCTACAAGAAAAAAATTACACCTGTCACTTTTTGACACAATATAAAAATTGTCCTTGACCAATAATTTTAATGTTTTGAATTATGTCTTTTATGACCAGTCAGAGTCTATTCACAGATAAAACTTATGACACAACAGTGATTTAAATAAAGAACTTCCGATAATTTTGTGTTGCGTTATTGCGTAAAACTAGTTATTGATTAAACAATCAGGGTATGACCTTGAAGCATAAAGAAAATAGAAAGTTCCCTTAGTAAATCTTCAAAAATGACAGCTCAAGTTCAAATTATTTAAAATAAATCTGGAACAAAAAAAAAGTTAATTCAGAAAACAAGTTTGCCATGTCTCTTTGGTCTACTATACAAATTGACACTGCATTCTTAGGGGGACTTAATAAAACTTTCAGGTCACCTCAAGGTCGTATATGGATATCACACCTACATTTTACGTCATTTATGACATGTCGATTGATTAAGGTCTTTATGACAATTTGTAACACGGTCTTTTTTCTCAGTGAGCTCTATCTTTCAAATGCTATTTTGCCTCTGACTTTATAGTGGCCTTTGTTCTTATTAACATAAGGTTTATATTGCTAAATACATTTGGTATACAATGTATGCCCTTTTAGCTGTTTAGAAAAAACTGTGTCTAAAAACTCAATTGCTCAAGTTTTAAGTGCGGTGCTTAAATTTTTGCGTCATCTGACCCACATTTTAGTCACCATATTTACAAAATCGATGCATTTATCTATTGGCCCAAATTGCATTTAAATGTTTGTGCCCTAAATTATAATTTTCCACAATTAGCCTACCGGGTTTTTTTCTTTGTTTCATTATTTATTTGTGTTAATTGCTGTAAAATTTGGGTTATGTTTACGCTTAAAAGGATATAATTATCTAGGTTTATTGTGGAGATCTTTAAGTTTAGGAAAAGCTATAATTCTGACTCATCATCATCACGCTTGCATATTGATGATACAGTAAGCAGAAGTCCTAAGCTCAAATATTTTCATTGCACTTAGGTCTTTGTTGCAATAATTTCTATTTAAAATGGTTTTATATGTAAACCAACTTGTACTGAAAAACAAGCTCTTCGTATGTACATTTCATTCACTTCATGTTCTAAAAAAGCAATTCTATTATCATTTTGAATGCGAAAACCATAAACCATTCAAAACTCTATTCACACCAAAATAAGGGCTCACACACACAAAAAAAAAACAATAAAAAAACTGTAACAGTACTTTGCAAGCTATTAAATAAATAAAAAATAACAATTACTAGTCAAGTCAAAGTGCAGGTTAGTGTCATTGACCCCGTCGAAAACCGACACGTGGATGCCATGACAGTATAAAACGACATAAGTGCAGGCTGTATGCCGAGTTGTCTTTGCGTAATGTAAATGTAAAACATTTTAGTTTAATTGAGGACTTTTATTGATGGAATGTCAATTTGAGTGTAATTTATTTAGACAGGTTCTTCGATTAGGAATTTTATTTTAATTCAAGTGAGTGGTTTTTAAAATATAACTTCTTTTTTGTGTTTTGTGAACGTTTTTTTTTATCCAAAACAAAATTCAATTTTTTTAAATTTTAATTCTTAGTTAAAAGAACTGCACTCCCACGACAGAAAAACATCAATTTAAATTCGTTTAGATGTCATTTTTTAAGACCAATTGTACATTACTCATTACAGTCAGAATGGCGCAATAGAACAATTTTGGGGTTGTCATCCGGCGACGAATTGGCCTCAACTGGCCGGGTTCAAGGCCATTGCCCGTTAATTTGATGATACATTCACCTCTTACATGGATCTTCTTAACACTAGACTCTTTTATTTCTGGCTGTATGAAATTTTGTCATTGCTGCGTGGGTTTAAAAAAAAGTCCTTCATTCATTTTTCAAACGGATAAATCTTTATAGGACCTAATTTTGAAATGTCAAAGAAAAACTTGCCTATGTCTAAAACACTACTGGCAGCTTCTTAAAAACGAATTACCTATAAAGAACTACAATTTTTAGAAAAGAGAGACATGATAGGCGCCTCCCATTCAATAAAATCCCGCTCACTTTTATTATAGCTTATTGATTTTCTCACGCTGAAATTTTCCACGGGAACGGCACGAACGGTGGGTGGAGCACCGGAACAACTGCCTAATTCCTAAATGCCATAAGTCTCAATTTAATTAAAATGTTATTTGACTAGTTTTTTTTTACGATAGTGTGAAGAGGATTTGTTTTGTTGTATCGATTTATTATTGTGATGCGTTTTATTGTTTAAAAATGTTAAACTAAATAAGAGACTTTATAATTGAATTTCGCAAAAATAACTCAGTAAAAGTCTTGTATAAAAAAAAAAACTACAAAACGTTTCAAAAATAGAACGATCGTGATGTCGTCGACCCGTGACGTCACGTGACGTATGCTGTCACTTTTATTTTAGGGCGCGATCAAATGAATGGTTTTGTTAACGTACTTGACAAATTATTGAAATCCTCAAAGTTAATTGTTTTTGCTTCGTGGGGGACGTGCCAAATAAACTTAAACTTACCATAGATTGAGTCCATTTTCATTTAGTTTTTAAGTGAAATGACCGAGGGTTTTCCCTTTATATTGGTGTCAGGAGAGCAAGGTGTGTCAGAAGGACTGTCACTTTTCAATGACACGGTTTCAAAAATGGAACCTTCATTAGTCGGACTTTTCTTTAGAAATCAATCCAGCCTATGAATGGCTACGCTGACTCTCTTTGTCTTGCAAGTATACACTTGTCTGAACTACCCTGACTTCGGAATTGACGATGATTCCTTGGTCGGGCAGTGTGGATTTTTTATCAGGAATTTCTCAGTATCCGCCACCGAGTTTGATATTGGCAATGGGGCATTAGGGTAACTTTTATAATGGGAATAAATAAAACAAAATCAATGTGTGTTTTATATTAGGTATAAAGGTATATACATTTTTACCTTAGCCTTCGGAAACATACACAAAAAAAAACGTTTTTGCAAAAACAAAACCGATTTCCAAAAAACAATAAAACGATGGAAAATAAATATACTTCCGGAAGTCGGAGACTTTTGTTTAACAAAACTACGCTACGGTTTCTTTATATTAAAAACACACGCGAATTCGGAACTTTTATTTTTTTTTAATTCGGTAAATATTCAGTCCAAAACAGCTTTTTAATTTTAGAACCACAGCGTCGCTGACCACTTAGTTCAAATATAAACAAAGAACTACCTAAGCTTCTCCTTTTGTTTATAATATCGTAGAAAGAGTCACATTACGAAATAGTTGGAAGTGTTTGAAAGATGAGATTTATAATGTTTTGGGAAATATTTTAAGCGATACAATTACAATAGGCCCTTTGTAAGGTTTCTCTGACACTACGTCATGGTTTGGCTTTGAAAAAATTGGTTGTTTGTAAAGTAGGTTTACGATCGAGATGTTTACGTGATAACGTCTTATTGGTGATATAAGTTATCACCAGTAGTGACATCTAAAATGAAATTAAGTACTAATTTAAAGTTTTTTTTTCGAGCCAAGTAACAGATGGCGCTACCATCTTTATGAAATGTCGCTTGTGAGGTTTTGGTGTGACACAAGTTTCTGAACATGTCACCCGACTAAAACGATTTTAAAGACGTTATCACGTCAAAAAACTAAGAACAAAGATTCAATACACACTGAATAACATTTCTTGAAAATTTTAGGTAACTTGTCACATAGAGGCATGTGTATGCAGCGGGCAAGATACTGGCTGATTTTAAA
Organism: Ochropleura plecta; assembly: GCA_905475445.1. Lineage (NCBI taxonomy): Eukaryota > Metazoa > Arthropoda > Insecta > Lepidoptera > Noctuidae > Ochropleura > Ochropleura plecta. Next base: position 5,261,733 of record FR997750.1, on the reverse strand, counting down.
GATGCACTTTTTACTTTTACTCATACCCTCTTCAACAAAAAAAAGCTGAAATCATTTGACATGTCTTTGTCTTGCTAAACTAAAACTGCACATTAAAACTACAGTAAAATCCGCATTACAAAGCTAAGAACATTACAAAAGTGATTCATTAAGTTAGTAATATTACTTAGTCATCATTTCTTTCAAATAACTTCAGTTCAGTAACCTCTGACAGGCTGAAACTGTAGCCGTCATTATTACAATATTCCGCCATCTTGTACCTATTCAGATTTCAAAATTGCAAATAGTTTCTATTTTAATTTTGGAATGCGACTCAAAATGAATTTAAAGAAAAAAGGTCATAAGTGCATTTACGATGTTTTACGGCGATTTTTATTTCAAGTGATGTAAAGTGGCCTAATTGACATAAAATATTTTTTTTAGTAATTAATAACTCATTCAAAATCCGCCGTAATGTGATTGACCTTACAGTTATATTTTCTTTGTCAAGTTGAGCGATTATGACGACGTTATTAGACGAAAGTTTTGGAACTTTAGGTATCAGACACATCCTTTCTAGATCTAGTTCACTGATAAACATGTTTTGTAGTAATCTGCTATCGTTATTTATCTGTCTAGCCGTCTGGTTATTTTATCAAAGTAGGGCTTTCTAAACATTTTTGCCCAAAACTTCGTACCCCGTTCTGAACTCTCACAACGGCCCCAAAAATAGAATGAGCCGCCAAGCAAAACTTTTAGATTAAAACGACGGATCAAAATACATCAGTCAACGCAGAATAAACGTAACAAATTTTCAAAGAACCATCATTCGGAACTTTTCTATAAATAACCAGAGATCAAGATACATTTTGTCAAATATAACGGTCAAATCCATTATAAACTGATCTATTGACACAAACATTCTTGAGCGCAACAAAGGTCAAAGTAAAATGGTAACCACTATAAAATGAAAAGCATGCGGTATCGAGGTCATTGGCCCGTGATGTCACTTCGCGTCACAAAACGTAGGTAATTCGAAATACGGTAACGCGCTCGTCCGCGTTACGTATATGAATTTGCGATACGATCTGTAATGCGGTTTGCGTTTGACCGATAACGGTCATTGCCTTGACTCGATAGTGATTCACTGTTGTGATATTTTTTTTGTAGGCTTGGCTTTACATCACAAACTGTTTGCTAATTATTTATTTTTAGCTCGTTCGTTTGATTTGATTAAAACATTATTTTGGTTTAATTTAGCAGGCTTTTTAAGCTTTTTCTTACCAAATCCATACCTAGCCTTTTTGTAACGAAAATAAAAAAAAACACGTTTTTATTCATTTGGGCTTTGAATATTAGCCATCGGCCATTGACAAGGCAGAGGACAGTTACCTTTGCGATAAAAATGCGTTCCAATGCAATTTATTTTCATTTGAGGATAATACCTATTTATACATAAATCGCATTCACGACCTATGCCTATAAATATATAATAATAAATATAATATGGGTACTTGTATTTTATCATTTTCCTGGCGTTTTTCCAAGTCTTCTAGTTGATTGAAAGTTAGGGTGACAGCAAATATATTTTCAATAGTTCCTTGAAAACTGGCTCTTATAGCACTACGATTAGGTTCAACATGCAATGCTTTTCACATGCGGGCTTCTGCTTCTTCTGTTCAAGGCTCTATAACGCCTTCGCCTACGCTTTGGCTGCAATGACAAAGTTTTCTCACTTCAATCAAAATGTACTATTATTAGACCTCTTTAGAAAAAGCCATGTAAATCATTAAAAACAAAACTCAGTGGCTCACTAGATTCCATTCCATTTTTAAAATAAATTCGAATTTGGAACGCAGCAAATAATTCAATATTATATTAGCTAGAATACTATAAAAATTACAGGAATTCCATTGTCCTTAACGTAAAAGTTGTCAATTTTGTATGGATTACAAAAACACAAAGTTACTTTTGTTTTCAATTTTTTTATACAAATAGGTAACATGCTGTTATTTTTATAAATAAAGGCAAGGTGTAGGAAAGATAGTTTACTAGATGTTTACGACCTTATTGCATTGACATCATTACCTACAGACAAAGTCATTAGCCTTGAGAAGTCTTAGAACTATTTTTGAATTACTAACTATAACTGTACTGTACTTTATTTTTTTCTGAACACATTATTTAAAAAAAAAAACATAAAATTATTTACCTGACTACAAAAAAAATGTAGTCGGCCAGTATCTAAGCTACCGGTGGTCAGGGCTCCAAAGATAGGAACCTCCTCACAATGCTAGCAGTATCGAGGACTGCTGCTGCCTAAAAGTAACTTTATTATTACCTATGTCAAAGCATACTAGGTACTATATACAGACCCTTAAGATTTCAGTCCTCAATTTCCAAACACGGTTTGACAGAACTTAAATTGAGAAATGTCAAACCAAGTGACATAAGCTATCGAAATAAAATAACTATATTAGGACAGTTGTTGTAAATTAAGATGAGTAATCTTTGTATATCACATTATATACATATTAAATATACGGCAGACGGATATCAAGGTCGTTCTTTAGCTTCCAATAATATTGTCTATAGTTTGTTTATGTATATTCATTACCTACGTCATGGGCAGACATATTTAGTTAATAAACATATTAATGTTAAACAATATCAAAACATCGTGCATGTAAACCTTAAAGAGTTAGGTGTATTGTGACGACAGGCCGTATCGACGGCGTGTTAGTGTTCAAAGAGATGTCGGCAAAGCAGAGGGGCCTGCTAGGGCCACCGTCTGCCGGGGTTGCGGGTTGTTCGAAAGAGATACCTACCGCGGCCCCGGAACATAAAGGGCAATAGAAGGAACATGGGTGGGTTTTAGTCAGTACAAGTCTGACACTTCCCCCGCTTCGACCAGAGCGGGAGAAGTTATTTGATGATTTCCCATCCGTAAAAAAAAGTGTATGTTATACCTAAATAGTGCTACGCACGCACGAGCACCCGCATTTCGCTAAATATGTCTAAGTCCCATTTACAAGAGGGCAACTCGATTCCCAACAATCGAGCACAAATCGACCAAAAATATTTCGTTTTTAATGAATATCATGAAAAGCAATGCTTGAAACCTCTATAACATGATAATGTGTAATATCGTAATCATTGTGCTGCCGTGATACACTATCTTTAGCGTTTTTATCAATGAGTAGATAATTCTGCTTTTGTTTCTTTGACCAAAAAGAGATAATTTAAAGGTCGATGATCTTCAAGGTCAATTCACCAAATTATCATCGTCATTATTCTACTGCCCTTATCCTAATTAATTGGGGTTCGATGCAGCATGTGTTTTATTACTTCTGGATTACTCGTCATCACATCAGACATCTATTTTCTTGCTTTATCATCCTTCACAGACCCCATCCATCGTTTCTTTGGCCTTTACTCTTAAACCCATAAAAAATCTTACTCAAAATTTTCCCTCTAAAATACTAAATATTCCCACCAAAACAAAATGTTCGACAGTCAAATTTAAAATGAAAAAATGTGATACTTTTATTTTTAACGCCAAGGCATTCCAAGTTTAAATCCTTATGATCCTGTCATCGCGCTTACATTCTCGTTTAGTTTACGAAGTTGACAGAAAACAATAAAATAAAATGCCCTTTTATTAAATGCCATTGACCAACCAGACGGTTCATTTAAAAACTTGAGCAACGATAGGAGAATGTGATTACAATACATTACTAAGACAATAGATCGAGGGTTCGGTGACCTCACAGCTGATCTGAAGCCAAAACTATATTTAATCGATTTAAATTAGGCTGTTTCTGTTTTCCTTCGTCTCTGGGATTGGGTAAAAATAGTTACCTACGGTTGCTTTATTTTTAGTAAAAATAGATAATAATGACGACTACGAATTAGTAAGAGACTTTACTATTTATTTTCTAGATTGAATCGATTACTTACTTGTTTTTTTTTGTCATAAAACTGCTGTCATCTGCGGAATAATTTAGCCGTATAGTATGTAATTTTGTCAATATTAGGCAGTATCACCATAAAAGCAAATCACAAGATTAAAATCTCCCTCAATAAGTTGACTCCCTATTAGTTGCAAAACAGGAGGTGGATTCGTTTTCATTGGCAGATTTTATAAGTCACTATGCCAGATCTATTTACCGGTATACTTACCAATAATTATTTTAGATTACTGCGATCACAAAACAATTGAAAAAAAAACAAACAATAGAAAATCCTAAAAAACAAATTCTTGCCTGTATTTCTTTACTCCATACTCCTCCATCTTGTAAGTTAACAATATTTTAACAATCCTGCCAAAAATATAACATCTTTTTTTTTTAGAAAGGATCACTCGCCATAGAGGACCAACAATCGTATCTTACAACATATTATGCACTCACAATCTTTTGTCGTAACAGCGCTCATACGACGTTCTTCCATTTTCAATTTGTTGACGCTTGCATCATTATTGGCGCGCTCGTTATGCAATTAAAACAATATTCTTTTGCAACAGCCAGTGTTGTTGAACTTTGGAATAGGTACTGCTGCTTTTGCAGATACGACATTTCTTCATCTTTGATTTGAATTGTAATGGCTCTTACTTCTTTTAAAGCCACATAGGTAATATATTTTATTTTAAAAAAGTTAATAAAAAGTGGAGCCATGTTTGTCAAACCCGGGCCACTGTGTAAACGTCTGATCGGGATTGGAAAGGCATCAGGATTGAAACCTACGTACCTACCTACCTAATTGATTTATATCGAAATAAACATCGTTTTTTTTTTTTTTTTTTTTTTTTTTTTTTTTTTATGTATTGGTTCTATTTTTAAATCTGTGACTGAGAGAGACGTTATTTTGAGAATTAGTCGCCAGTATTGACTATATTTTTAGCTACGACGTAGGTAGCTTCTTATAGTTTTCTGACTGTCTTATTTACAAATTTGAATTAAATACCTACTACTAGCTAATTAGTGTAGTTTTATAAAATAACAATTTTATTTTGCAACTAAAATAAACATAAACAACCAACATAACGAGAATATTCTAGCATTTCAAACGAACGAAAAGAACACATCAAAGATAGTATAAAACAATTTCGCAATCGAATTTTGAACTAGTTAGTGCATAAATATTTTTGCAATTTACCAAACAATTGCTTTTTAAAATTAAACTTTATTTCAATGTGATAGAGTCTTGGTGGCGAATTTAGGGGTGTCAGTGTAACGTTTGTTTGTATCGCTAGTTCGGACAACTCCGGTCGATGAACCTTGACGTAAGCCGTTAGATTAAAATTTAAATTTGGGACTAGACCCATGGTTGGCACGTGTGCCAGCTGAAGGTTTTTTTTTCGCAGAATATATAAAAAGAACAGATTTATTTATTTTGATAAAGGTAAGAACGATTATTTTGCAATAATTGTAACCATGTAATTCAGCTTTATTTGTAATTTTAGATATTTCAATCGTTAGTTCAGTTAGATCAAATTTGCCCCTATAATAAGAAAAGAAAATTAACACATATTTTCATCCATTTTCCGTGCCTATCTTTTTAAGTGCTGCATACCTTTTTTTTCCAAAAAACTTGTCGTGTCAACCCTAACTAAAGCCTTGTTGAGGCTTCTATAGGACATTGACCCGTGACGTATGGTGGGTGTGTAAAGCATAGTATTGAATGCAAATTGAATATCGAATAATCACCTCGATTGTCAAGTGTACTCCTTGGTTTAATTAAATACTCTATGGTGTCTGGTCCTGTGAGCTGTCATTTTGGTACAAGAAGGAGGGAGATTTTCTTTCGCTAATTGGTCGAGGTGCTTGCGGATGAATAATTGGCATGTGGCATTATTCATGCACAAGCTACAAGAATGGCTACATATATCTATCAAGACACATTGACGAAGGTCAGAATTTTATTTTTCCTTGTAAACCTAAGTATTATTTTATTCTGCACAGTAAAATTGTCTTGAAAAACATGGAAAATCTTGATAATTTTCCACCTTGATAGAATTGCTAATAATTTAGATTTAAAAACATTATAATATTTATCTTTAGCAGATATATTTCGTGTTATCTAAGAAGTTGTCAGTGTAGTCTGTGAAAAAATCAATGGAAAGATATTCTCTGAATATTTCTTTTAAAATATTGCCAACAGAATAAAATTTCATGCTGTTTCAGATATCTTCTTAAAGTTGTAGTTAAAAGACTGCTAAAAATCTATTTTCTTGTTAGAAAAACAGTAGACATACAGTTCCAAAATCAAAAGAGCCACTTCCATTTTTCAACAGCGCCCTGCGCAATGGGCATTAAACTGAACTATAAAAAAAAAACAAAATGTACTGCATTAAAAATAACAGTAAATCCTAAACGTTCCAAATTCAAAAGGCTGACCGTTGTATGACGTAGCGGGGCGTGATACAATTCCGAACATGCCCGCGGTCGATGGCCGTTGACGTCATAATCAGCTGAGCGGAGTGAAAGAGATAGATATATCATATCATTGTGTCTCTTTCTACTGAGATCGGAAACTTCTGGGTAGATAAGTACGATGTGGTTTTCAGCGTGTGAAAATTGTTCCCATATAGAGGAAGTTCAAAGAAACGACTAGAATAGAGAGATATGGAAGAACAAAACATGTCCCGGCGACCTCAAATAAATTGGCAGGTGAATAATGATGACGACTTGGATAAATAGCAAGGTTATTCGAAAACTAGCTGTGCCTAGCAGTAACACCTCAGCGCAGCTCTAAAACAAGGAAGCGTGATGTTATATAACCTATAGATTTCCTTAATATATGGGCTTATCAACATCAAAAAATATTTCTAAACGAACTAGTAGTTCCTGTAATTAGCGCGTTCACCCTACTAGATAAACCTAAATATCTAATATTTTAATAGAGCAACTTCTATCTGATCCATTAAGCCCAATTACTGAGAAAACCTGGTCATACAGTCATTCGATCAAATAGTTTCTCAAATCTTTTGACCTGATTCCGTTTCATTCAATTCCAATGACGAAACGATAGCAACGTGCAAATAATATGACAAATTTGATTCAAGGAGGATATTGCTAAGACTGTCATTTTGTCGATTGTCAACTATCTGTGTGTTGCGTGGAACGGAACGGGGCTTGAACTATTGTTTTGAGTTCCGTTTTACGGTAGGCAATCAGGATTAAAAAAATCTTTTGTTTCTAAAACATTGCCTAATTTTATTTAGTCCTATTTCTTCATAGTTACTTAGTAACGATCGCTCTATGTTAAATACGAATATTCAGATGCATTTAAATGAAAGCTGACTTCAACATAGTTGGGCAAAGCTTAAGCAGGCGACAATTTGTGTACGGAGCTACATAAACAGAAAATAACTAGAATGTTAAGAAAAGAAAAACAAAATCAAAGCATTTATTTCAAGAAGGCCAGTTATGAAACAAAAGAAACTACAGTCCTAGTCACAAGGTATAATTACTGTGAACGTACTGTAGTTGCCATTCGGAATTCGAATTTGTTGGAATTCAAAGCGAAGATCTCTATGGAGAAATGTCATGGACACATGGATCATTGATGTTGAGATTGACAATAATATAAGAGATTAAAATCATTTTTTTCTCATCGTTTAAGATGACAAATTAACCAAAAATAATCTATCTAAAACCTTAAATGTTTATACAAATGACATATAACACTTTGTAAATAGGTTTTTAATTACTTTTATTATTAAATTGTTAATGAGAGTGACACGTGTAAGAATTAGCTTAAAATTTTCCCTTTTAACTGAGAAAATGGGGAGTATATCATTTATTTTGTAAAGCCTTGTATTGTGCCATTATTGGTAGGATTAACGATGCGTTTTCGAATTAGGAATTTCAACAAATTGCATTAAACCTTGTTATAATGATAATACTGTAATTATTATTTTTGATAAGTTTTGCTTAAAAGGAAAGGCCAATAAACTTACATAAAAATAACATCTTGTCGCATCCAAACTTGAAAAGATGTTTTTACTTTTTTTTTTTCACAGTATCGTCGACACTTTATTTTTAAACAAACTTGATGAGGCAGAAGGAGTTTGCAATATCGTTTAATGATATAGCAGGTGACTCTAGGAAGAAACTAAAAAACCTTAGTCTCTTTTGACGTCCAAACATTACACTGGCCATGCAGATTAACGTCTTCTTAAATTACCAACACATTTTACGAACCGTGAACAAAAAAAAACACTATCGATTTCAAAATCACTGACACATTCTATTTAAAAAAAAACTCGACATAAAGGAGATCGGACAATTCTTATAACACACCTACACGTACAAAAAAGGGCTGGCCCTATTCTAACGTAGAACGCACACACAAGCGCTTAAGTCATTGGCCGCGATCCGACCTTGCCTTGGGGTCGACGTACCTTGCGACCAAAAATGGCTGCGAATCAAGTACCAGTTGTATCTTCACGGTTCAACGGGACTGGGACAAGCACGGTTGTGGGATAGGTTATAAAATGATTGCGTTACGTTTTTTCTTTGATTTAATTCAAGAAGATATTGTATGAAATGTGGGGAAGATGACATGATTATTATTTTTGAGTGTCGGTCAATTGTTCAGTATTCTTTTCTTGGTAGAGTTTTATTAAGTAAAGTGTTATTTACAACAAACAAAAAGGTTTTCGTTACACACTGCAAAAAAACCGCAAATTCTTTTCGAATTGCGAAAAAAACCTCATCACATTGTTTAGGGCCAATTTCACCAATGAAACTAAAGTTGATCATCAATTAAACTAAACCGCGTTTAAGAGCTGTTAAATCAATGTTGACATCGACAGCATTTGAAGTTCGCCCTCTATCTAACATAAATGTCATCCCAATTCTCTTATACCATAAACTAATAATATTTTTCTATTTGTTCCAGCTCAAATCGAGATAATACCATGCAAGGTGTGCGGGGACAAGTCATCTGGCGTCCATTATGGCGTCATCACCTGCGAAGGATGCAAGGGATTCTTCAGACGATCCCAGAGCACAGGTCGGCATCTGTTTATCTGCTACTTTTTGTTTATTATTAACCATAGCTTGATCAATCAACAGTGATGAGAAACTAAAGAGAGTGTAATAGTATAAAAATTCTTTACTGTTAAAAAAGTCTGATAATTTTTCAATCAATCTGGCTTTAGGAAACCTTCTTTGAAGAAAAGGTTAGTGGCCACAAATTATTTTTGTAAAAAAAAACCAGGACTTGTTCTATTTTTTTTGAGCAAAGGACTACCGCTGTAGGATAGGCAACTACAGTACTTTCACAGTCATTTTGCCTTGTCTCTTCATTTTCTTATTTTTGACAGTCAAGTGCCTGTAATGGTCTAATTGAAATAATTGCTTAGAGTTTGACTATTTAAGCGGCTACAGAAATTGAAATAAAGTGTCGTGGTCGTATTTTCTATAATATAGACCGTCCAACAAAAGTGCTATACTTTGGCCTACAATCTATTAAAAAACAATCTGACCCAAGAAAAAGCTTAGAGTCACCAGAGATAGACCCATCTTACTAATTAGTCAAAAAACACAATTACTCTCTAATTTCTCAAGGCAAACTCAAATGAATGCCTACATTATAAGCTCACTGTTGTATTTTAAACATTAATTATGGTAGCGTTCAGTGTTTGTGAAAACGGGCAGTTATACCATTTCCTTATCAACGTTTATGTAAGCTTTGTATTAATGTTTCTTATCACAAATTATTATGTATTAAACGGAAGAGAGTTATCAACAGTAAGGGCATTGGTTTCTTCCTTAGGGGTAAGCAGACTTACAAGTCTTTAAGTCATGGCATGGCTAGAAAAAGGTAATACATCTTTTTACTTTAAAAAACATATTAAAGCAAGATATGAAAGAGATAGACATAATAGGATATAAGAGAGAAAACGATATGTTTGGGAAAAGTCAACAAAGTATTTCAATTTTGACATTGACGAAATGAAAGCTTGCTTTATAGTGGATTCACTCCTTTATGACCATGCCTATATGTTTTCGAGGTAAGTTTTAAACTTATACTCTTTTACCAAAACGTAGACATCAATTCCAAATGTCTTACCGTTGAACTAATCCATAACTTGCATGCATTTAAAGAAATAAAAAACGCATGAAAGCCAATTTTGTCAATCGTTCGAAATTACGTCACACACATTTAAGGGTTCAAAATTAATTTCATTTTGAACGGTTGATAAAAAATAATAAAATATGACACTGACAGCTAACAGAACAAAGTTTAAAAGTTGCTTCATCTTAAAAGCAGTTTAAATTAGCGGAATTTAAACATTGGTGTAACTGGCCTTTTGAATAAATGCGACCGATGGCGGGTCCTATCCTAAAATCGATTCGATATTGTTTCTCGATTGTTGTTGAACTCTAAGTATCGATACTAACCCTGTACTCTCTTCCAGTGGTGAACTACCAGTGCCCTCGGAACAAGGCGTGTGTGGTGGACCGCGTCAACAGAAACCGCTGCCAGTACTGCCGGCTACAGAAGTGCTTGAAGCTCGGCATGAGTCGCGATGGTGAGTAGAACTCTTTTTTAACCGACTTCAAAAAGGAGAAGGTTCTCAATTCGTCGGTTTTTTTTTCTGCATTAATAATATGTGATATATCAGTATAACATAACCAAAAATGCTGAAATAAAAACTTTTTTGTTAAAAAATAAAACAATGATGATGTGAAGCAATGATGTAGCTTAGGGTGTTTTTTTTTCTTTTGTGGTTTTTGTACAGCAAAGAGTTTCTAAAGTGAAGCAGGTAAATTGATTTGTATCGTTGATTTAACATTCTGATTTGTCCGGTATTTAGCTCCCCCTTTGAAAAAATAATGGAAAATACTGTGTGTACCTGAAATAGAAAAGATTAATTTAAGTCTTTATACTGACATGGTTACTGTTAAAACGTGAACAAACATGGTAAATATCCCGTTCCAAGTTTTAATAATAGATTAATTTAAAGTTCGTACTTAATTACAAATGTCAGTCTTTTCGTATATCGAAATTATTACCGGGTGGCTGTCCTGCGCTGTTTCATCCGCGTCTTTGGTTCCTGCCCCGCTCCCGTGGGTAGTAGCGTGATGTTATATAGCCTATGTTACTCAGTGATAATGTAGCTTATTAATGGCAAAAGCGTTTTTGAAGTCAGTCCAGTAGTTTTTGAGTTTATTCGTTATTTACAAAAATACAAATTTTGCCTCTTTATAATATTATAGTGTAGTTAGATAGATCTTATTAAAACCTGAGTTTAAAATCAAGATAACCCCATACGTTAGATATTTTAACAAAAAAAAAAAAGTTTCGAAAATGCAATAAAAAATATTACCTTCACATCTATTAGGCAGTTTACACACACACACAACACCAATAATTTAATAACACAGCAAAAATCAATTTAAAATCACAATATAAAAAAAAAGAATGTAAATTCACCTCAAAACCACGTGTTGAACGATGAGGAAGCGAGCGTCGGGTCAACGACCTCTTATCACTTACCGATAACGCCGTGTTTATACTACACAAGTACTCAAAGCAAGTTTATAGTGGGAAATAGTGTAGGAATGAGTCCAGGAATATTTTCTTGATTGTTTAGTTAAATCCCACGGTTGGACAAAATCTTTTCAATGTGGGGGCCACTTAGAGGTTTAATTCTGTAATACATTTTTGATCAGTGCCCTTTATCCCACTGTTTTGAAAAAAAAAAACGTAAGCCTAGTCCACTTCTGGACATAAGGTCTTATAAGAACAAGGTTATCTGTGAGCTTAAGTCAATGGTGCAGATCCAGAAGGAGATGGCGGGTTGCACTGGACTCCTTCTTAAAAGATTAGTAAACAATCGCATTAGACCGCGAAAAGTGGAAGGAGGGAATGTATACCTTTGCCCTGCAGTGGGGCGTTGTGGGCTCATAATGAAAAAAATACTGTTCTTATTTTAAATTTAAGTGCTTTGGCATGAACACGACCACCACCACCACCCAATATTAATACCCAGTATTAACTGGTTATGGAGGTCAGATAGGCAGTCGCTCCATGTAAAATACTGATATTCAGCTGCATCCGGTTAGACTGGAAGCCGACCCCAACATAGTTGGGAAAAGGCTAGGCAGATGATGGCATGAACACGACAAACTGTATGTAAAGTAAAAAGGCAATGTTCATTTAAAGACTACTAACGCCATCTGTTATCGGTTTTATCAAACTTTTTTTAACTGAACTACACAGGTAACGAAATTGAGCTGAGTCATTGAAAGTATTAAAAATTGGTTGTTTGTAAAGTAGGTTTACGATCGAGATGTTTACGTGATAACGTCTTATTGGTGATATAAGTTATCACCAGTAGTGACATCTAAAATGAAATTAAGTACTAATTTAAAGTTTTTTTTTGAGCCAAGTAACAGATGGCGCTACCATCTTTATGAAATGTCGCTTGTGAGGTTTTGGTGTGACACAAGTTTCTGAACATGTCACCCGACTAAAACGATTTTAAAGACGTTATCACGTCAAAACATTTCTATGTTTTTAATACTTTCAATGAGAAAACAATTTCGATATAATTCACTAGAAATTTATAATTCATGTTAAATCAATTCTTTAAAAGAAGTTATTTTTGTTAGAGAAAAAATATACAAAGGAAAATGTCTATAATCTATGATTTGGCTATTAATTCAAAGGTGTTTTCTATAAGCCCTATAACACAACATTTCGTGCCAACACCGCCTTCTATTATACAATTTAAAAAAAACATTCTTATCTTAAAAACACATAATAATAAAACACACATACAATATGTCACGCCAAATCGCGTGAGCGCACATAGCAAGACGTCGCCGACGCGTGTAGTGACGAGCCGTTGCGCAATACTTGTAACGATCTGATAGTGGGTATCGATAGGTTTGGTATTTTGTCGATAGTTTGATGGTAAAATGGAAATAGTCGATAAATTAACTATGAAACTAGTCTCTCAGAGTACAATGCTCAATTTAAGCAAGCTATTATATATTATAGTTTTATCCTTATTCATGATTGCTCAGCCCTTATGGAAGCAACACCACTCAATTTGCTACTTTTTCAGTAGATTACATATGATAAAGTAACTGAAATTTTAAAAACTTTACCCTCTCTTTGGGATCTACCGCAACAGAGTACAAATACTCCACAAAATTAAAATACCTCCCTGAACTCTTGCCCACCATCTTTACTCGTTGGTTATTTTTTAATCATGAAAAGTCCCACACAAGAAGAAGCCTGTCTCACACAAGCCACAGTATTTTCCCCTTTTGGTATTTAGCATCTCTAAAAAAACATGTGGCTTACTTACAAAAAATAAATTCCTCCCACCGAATTATCTTACGGATCAAACCACATTAGTCCTCATTCTCGTCCCTATCTACCAACACCTCCACCTACTTGCTTCTGCATAACATGTCACGTTGTAGATCATACATAACACGATGCAGGCGACGCGTGCGCAGACAACTTGTTGTGCAATGACTGGTTACTAGATAGATGCGCGGTCGTTATGGTCGATAGTTGGTAGGTTATGTCGATAGATTGGTGATTTGATGTTAATATTATGTCATATAGGAGGACTTGATTTTTATTGTGGATAATTGGCAAAAAAAAATTTGTATACTCTTGGATAGACAAAGAAACATGAGATTAATGTTTTAATTCTTAAAGCCTACAAAAGTGCCTGTAACATACAATAAAAAATATTTGACCTAAACCAAAATTCAAATAGCAAAAATCTATACCTGGAACTAGCTTGATAACTGTATCCATCAAAAAACAAATAATAATTAAATTGCAAAACCATTAAAACAATAATTTACTACAATAAATACGACTCCAGTGTATTTAAATGACTTACATGCAATTATAAAATTATCGACCCCCCAAACCATCGACAAAACATTCCAACCCTAGTCATTGCACAATATAGCAGTCATGAAGCGTAACGTAAACATATCCAAGTTTTTACAACGACACACACACATACAAACTTTTCACACACATGCAAACATAGGTTGGTTTTATGTAACATGCACTAATTCAAGAAACTAGTCTTTATACTAGTGCATTATTATTTTATCGCAATGTACCTACTTATGTATTACGTTAGGAAGCCAATGTTTTATGAACGTTTTCCTGTAAAAAAAAAGTTTTGCTTGTTTTTTTTTGCATGAATCCTTTTTGTGTAAAAGTAAAGGAGAATGGGCAAAGTTGGGGTTAATTTGTAAAGGGCCTATTACGTATTAAAGCGTTGGGCTTTCGAAAGTTAGAAAAGTGGAAAACCTGCGAGTTTTTTCACCTCGGTCCAGAAATTGTACATGTGTACCTACCTAGTAAGTTTCTATTTGCAAAGTATGATATCATCAAAGCTAGTAAGACTTGGTCGCTAAATCCTTCCGCATACCCAACTGAGGCCCAACTCTATTGATTTAAGAACAAAAATAAATATTTTTCGACACAAATACAGTTCAAAGACTTTTCTTTGTTTCTATTGAACAAACAACTATTGTTACCAATTTAATTGTTTCTACAAAAATCTGGGACGACAGACTATGGACCGACTGTTCCTAAATACACGAAGAAAAAATAAACCAAAATTCAAGACCCGTCTGCACAAACAAAACGTTCACAAAGACAGGTCAAGCTAAGCTGGATATGTAAAAGTCATCGAACTTCTAACAAAGAAAATTCATAGACGAAATTCTAAACACAAAAACTTTATTCCTTGAAAAATAATTTAAGCAACAAAATTAAAAAGGCACCTCGCGAGGAATTCGATGTTCGAACCTCGTCCGTAATTCAAATCGGTCGCGTTGCCGCCCAACGGGATCGCGCGGAGTTACGTAGCAAGAATACGTCACTTGCACGTACTATACATACATACGTCAGAGTTCGCGAGTTCGTTGTTCTACTAGGCAGTGTGCCAACGGCCGAAGTGTCCCGAACACACACGAACGCACGCCCTACACACACAACCAATCAACACCCGTTTGCTCACGCACACTATCAAACAAACGCGTTCTGTTCGCCTTTCGCACACTACTCCGACCGAGGTGTGCAGGTATTGAGTAACTAAGCGATGAAGCTAGGTGTCATTGAGAACATAATTGCATTGTATTGTTAGGCTCACCGATTTTAGCTGCGTTTTTTTCGTCGTGTGAATATTAAGAGGCATGGGAACGATGCGAATATCGGATTCCCTGTTATGTCATTTGTGTCTTTAGTTTTTCGTGCGCGACGCGAGCGCTCGTGGTGGTGAGTGGCGGTACTAAGCTAAACATTTCTTGTTCTTCGTTTTCAGCGGTGAAGTTTGGACGTATGTCGAAAAAGCAACGTGAGAAGGTGGAAGACGAGGTGCGATTCCATCGTGCACAAATGAGACAGCAGAATGATACAGCGCCTGATTCAGTATACGACGCCCAGCAACAGACACCGAGCTCAAGCGACCAGTTCCATGGTCATTATAATGGGTAAGTAACGCCATCTATTACCGCGTAGTGAAACAAAGAAACTGATTTTGAGTTTTTCCCCTTGTAATTTGTGTAATTTTTTGTGGAAGTTGGAATGCTTCATTGATATAGCTAGTGGTTGTGATAAAATCTGTCACTCAGGTGTAGAAGTCTCTGAATGTTTTATCTATTGGTGCGTGGAATGTGAAATCAAAAAACTGCTAATACTGCCCTTCAAGTCTGTAATGAATTACGTTCTACATCTTATGCCAAACGTGCAATATAACATGTTATTCATGCAACTTGGCAATAAAATGTATAATGGTTGGCAGTCAAACGACAAAACTATGACTCGTTAGAACTGCGAGCTTTCTAGTTTACCGTCACCGTTGTAATTCATTACTGCACGGACTTCAATTTGTGTCAGCGGTGCATCAGACGTTGTCATTATTCTAAGCGACCAACGGTATGCTGTCGTGACGAAGTTGAATGGCGCTTAACGGTAAACTGTAAATACTGCCACCTAGTATCGAGTAGCGGTACAAAGAGCTTCTCATTAAGAATGATAGATGGCGTTGTTTTTATTATTGCGCATCTGAGATGTCTGGTAATAGATTTGCGATTTGTTTTTCATTGGATGTAGCAGTAAATAGTTGTGAAGGTATGAGGAGAAAATTCTTAGCGCGACAGTTTTTGCTGTGAACTGGGATACTTCAATTACTCATCATAATTGATAGCTCGTTGGTTGAGTGGAGTTTTACGTCGCTTTTTGTATTTCTATTAAGCCGAACACCAGTCGTCGGTATGCAGGTCTACTGTTAATAATTATAGGAAACTAAATTCACAACGGCTACTGTTTTTAATGATAGACAAATTAACATTCAACCAGATAACATGACTTGGAAATCACTAATTTAAAGTAAACTTTTGAAACTTCATTTTTGAATACACACTTTGTCATGTGCCTAGCCTTTTCCCAACTATGTTGGGGTCGGCTTCCAGTCTAACCGGATGCAGCTGAATATCAGTATTTTACATGGAGCGACTGCCTATCTGACCTCCACAACCCAGTTAGTACTGGGTAATACGATACCCCTTGGTAAGACTGGTTGTCAGACTTTTGGGACACTGACTACCTGTAACGACTGTCAAAGATCTACAAATGACAGCCGGGACCAACGGCTTAACGTGCTTTCCGAGGCACGGAGGAAACTCGGTATGTAACGGGTGGTCACCCATCCACAGACCAACCTAGGCAAGCGCAATACACACACACACACTTTGAATACACACTTTGTGATACTCATTAATAATGTAGGTAAAAATCAGTTAATTTACCGTTCAACCAGATATAGCATTTAAACTTCTATGAATAATTCGTCAGTCTATCAGAAAACCGCTCAGTTTTTGAACCTACCACTACCGCCACCGTCGATATCCTTGTTGGAGCGGCTACTGCAGGTGCTGAAAATCTCAAACGGTGCAAATACAATAACTTAATCATCAGTTCTGTGTGATAAGCCGTTTGGATTTGCCCCATGGTATCTGTGTGCTCTCCTAGTCTTCCAGGAGTCGGTTTGTCGAATCTTCTCGTCACTAGAGAGCTCACTAAAATTCCACAATGCAAACGCGACCCGCAGATGCATTAACAAGATCATCAAATGCTCAGGTGTCAAGGCATGCATATTCGTTCTATCTGGGAATGTGAATCTAACGTACCAATATATCATCCACAGCTACCCCGGTTACGGATCCCCGCTGTCATCCTACGGGTACAACAACGCGGGTCCAGCCCTCACTTCCAACATGGGTGGGATCCAGCCGCAACCAGCTCAACAACAACCATACGACGTCTCAGCAGACTACGTTGATTCCACCACAGCTTATGAACCGAAACAGACTGGAGGATTCTTGGATCCTGAGTTCATCAGTCATGGTATGTATTTGGACATTTTGCTTTGTATGGTAGATATTGTAAGGTAACTGACACAGCAATGGAGAGGACTCTAAAAACAAGTCGATTTTAAATCGCTATTAGCTCTACTCGCTTCTCTCGAGTCAGAGACAGATGTCTGAAATGGCTCATCTTTTTGAGAGGAAGGTGGAGGTAATCAACACAATACAACCGCTGTGCCAATTACTGGGAAGCATCGGAATTTCGCTGTAAGTTCTGAACGAGGTGACTGTCACCACTAATCATGTCGATAGGATAGCGAGATCATTGTAATTTAAACAAGAAAAATACCAACATTATGAATAGATAACATCGGTAAGAACAATGAAGTAACTGACACAGCAATGGAGATCAAAGACACTTAAGATTTTAAAATCTTTACATAACTTGATGATAGTTGTAAGTCAAACTAACTTAGTAGTATTGTTAGTACCACCAACTAACCCAAACCTTACCTATAGACGAACAACAAAAAGGGACTACAATAGTCCGACCATCGGGCTCAACGTCCACATCAACAGCTACGACATCCACAACATCCATGCGGCAGTCATCCATAAACGACCTCCCAAGGACACGGATACAAGAATTTGATCGTTACGAAGACAGGATCCACTCCCCAGCATCAATTTCCAGCGGCGTTATTAATATAAAGCAAGAAATTAAACCTGAAACATCTATGGGAGTTGATAATCTTGTTGCCAGTTATGTGGATTCGACAACATTCCTGCACAGTCCTTCAAACATACAACATAGTCCTATGGATATACAGAATTCTGTGTTGGTCAGCGGGCAGAGTTCAGTGTCCCTGACTAGCGAAGACTTGAGCCCGGATGACTTAACATCCAGTAGTGGTCACGGGAGACTGATGGATCCGCTAAACATGAACATGTCTGGAATGGGCATGGTGAATCCTAATGCTGTCACGAATAGAAGACATCAGGGGTCCAGTCATAGTTCAAGTGATGATTTGCCTTGTAAGTGGATGATTGTGGATCCTTACGGTTACGCTACATGATTATTTTGCCAGTTTTTCTTTTCTTTTCTAGTTTTTGTATTTAGTGTTTCTTTTTCAGTTTTCTTTTTTGGTTTATGATCGGTGTTATTCTGAATTCTGACAGTATCTTTGTTAATTTAGAAAAGTAGAATACTAGGTTTGTGTAGATTAATAAAAAGAGACTTGTTACTTCGTACGCGAACTCTGGTTAATTGTGGCATCTTACATAATATAATTACCTACTGCTTAACAGTATTTCTGTATTCAGATTCAAGGACATTTCAACTTTAGAATCTAAAGATGGAAACTCATCGAAGAAATACAAACTAATATTACGACTAGGTATTGGCCGTAATTTTGCCGAATTTTAAAGACGAAATAAAACGACAAAGTAAAACTTTTTACAGTTTACTTCACAAACATTTTCAAGTCATTGAGGCTAGCGTGATTTCTGAATATTGATATTATTATTGTTCTCCCACAAAAAGTCATACGGTGGACCATGACAGTGACGAGGTAAACAATGATTGAAGCCATGAAATGGAAAGAAGCGGAGGCTGCTTCTTAGCTGAAAGAAAATAAAAAATCACTTAGATATCACTTCGCTGAGATAGTTTCTCAAATACAGCAGGAATGAACATTAGTAACTGCAATTTCAGACCATTTAAGGTCAGATTTACATTTTTGCAGTTTTTTATTATTTTTCTTTACCTGAGTAAACGTGGGTCTTTTACTAGTCGAAGGCATTTTAAGCGGCTTACAATGGCCTCTTAACAAACAAAGAAGGGACGAACACTTATGTTGTCTTACAAATTTGATGGTAATTAAATCTTACATTATTTAAAACGGTTCCTTCACCATCATCATCAGGTCTACGGCGTCCAGGTGGCCCAAATCGGTCCATATTTGGATCTTTTATTAAAACCACAGGCATAGGAATAAACGGTATTGCCAGGCATAATAAACAGGCTGCTAAATAGAAACATATTGAAAATTAAACTTTTAATAGGTACGTTGAGGTTGTATACAGCATGTAATAGTATAATGTGGTCATATTTTGAGCTGGAATAGACCGCCAAATTGAATATCTTTCTTCATGGGCCCAAAATAGGAATCGCGAAAAGGAATCCCGTCATATTTCGGTATTTTTTTCGCGATTCCAACATTTTTTCTTGGAGATAGATGTGATAGTCTATACCACATCCTTAAATATGACTGCACCTTACTGACATATGCCGTAGATCAAAAAGCACGGAAAAGCTTCGGCAGCCGTTTCTAAAGGCGACATTGTCAACACGTTCCATGCGAATGAACCAAGCTTGTCACCGTTTACAAAAAACTGACGGCTAGAGGCATACCGAAGAAAAACTTGTACAGCCTGCACATCAAGCTACTACAATCTGTCAGATTTCTTTGATAGATTTTCGACTTTATTTCTAAAGTATTAGGTTCAAGGTTAATTGGGAAAAATTTACAGTTTCGGGTAGCTTGACCCGCTGGCGTCTGTACGTTCAAAGTATTTAAGGCATCGTGTTGTTTTAGTATTGCTGTTACTAAATGCTACTAGCGCAACGATTCCGTCCTCTGTGACAATATTATAATACATGACACTTAAACATAAAGAACCTTTACCTTGATGTCTTTTGGTAGGATTTTTAGCCCTCGTAAACACTAGCCACATCAATATTCCAATTCAATCTAATCCTAGTCTTAAATAAACCGAACGGCTAATCTTCATTCTATGAGAGTTGTGCTATACACTTGTTAGGATCGGCACATTCGATTCAGCATTTAATGAGCAACGAATCCGACTTATAGTAATCACTACATTATTTTCTACTTTCATTCCTTTCGCACCGATCGGCAAACTTAGTTTGGCATCTACGTTGGCCCTCGAGTAATTAGTGGCATCGTGCAGTTGAGTACTAGAATAGAATAGAATAATATATAATACTCTATCGTTCATCAATTCATCATATAAGTTAATAGATATAAAAGCATTGGGCGGTTTTATTGCTTCATGATTTGGATCGCTCTTCTCGGCTTAGACACCAGTTTTATAACATAGGATTTAAGCAGAGCGACGTTCTTTCTGAACTTCGTGGTGTATATTTAAATTGACAGTGTCTTTTAATGCCGAAACGAACAAATGTTTAGCACAATGGATTATCTGTCCGGCAGACGCGAACTATTTGTCCACCGGACAACTTGCAACAATGGTAGTCAAACATTTCTATCCGACGGACCAATAGTCTATACGCTTTAACGAGAGTTGAGAATCTTAGATCAAACTAAAATGTATACTTACGCCAACATATACAACAACAACATGAGCCCAGCATAAAAGCCGTTAGTGCCCCTATAGCCATGGTTTTAATTTCATAATATAATCCTAGAAAATAACATGATTTTTCATCAAAAATAAAATTGGTAGTTTTCAAATTTTAACTTGATCGGTCGCCACCGCTGACATTAAATTAGAACTGTCAATGTAATTTCTTCTTTTATTTTCGTTCAGAATTATCGTTGTTGTGATTATTTATGTATGAAATCATTTATTGTATAATTTTGTTTATTAGTTATAAAATGCTTGCTGTAGTATTTTTTAAATTATGTTTAAGTAAATTGAAAATGAATATTTATATTTTTTTTGTTTGTATGTGCAACTTTTTGCTCACCATTGAGAACAGTGCCATCTATCGGCAAATAGCTAAACCTTTCCTTCTTTCGCAGCGGAGGGCGATATCAGCAAGGTCCTTGTGAAAAGTTTGGCTGAAGCACACGCGAATACCAACCCTAAGCTGGAGTTTATACACGAGATGTTCAGAAAGCCACAGGATGTTTCCAAGTGAGTATACATTTTTTTTGGTAACTGTGACACCAAATTTAATACTCTGTGTCTTGATGCGCCGTCCGTAGCGGATTGGACTGATGGCCTTATTTGTAAACACTTGACGTCGACGCTAGTGTTGCCTGCGAACCGTAGCCAAAAGCAATGGCTTTACTTTGCAATATTGGATTGTACTGATCTGACAAATAAAATAAATAAAATTCTCTACAAAAACGTTTTTGAGATATAACAGTCATCATAGTTACACTTGACTTTTTTTTTGCAATTTTCAAATACAACTCTGTTTGTTCATCATGTACGCTTTTCTTATGTTCTGATTTTTGGATTGCATGTTAACTGAGACTACGGTGGACCCATAGTTGAGTCAAAGTGAAAATGTGTCCATTTTTTTCTAAACAGACCATCCCAATCACACTGCCCAACCCAGGCATCGATCCCCGATCCGCAACAGCTGCTGCTACAACGGGTTGATATAAAAAAGTTAATTTATTGATTTCTCCTAGTTTTTAACCGACTTACAAAAAGGAGGGGGTTCTTGATTAAACTGTTTTTTATCTTTGTTACCTCCTTACATTACATTAACAAATCGACGGAATTTATTCTTGTTTTTACATCTCGTGCGATAATCTAATGGTCCAAGCACTTCAGAGCATTTGGTCTTGGGTTCGACCAATATTGATGATGATACAATGATGTTTTTTTAGGGTTCCCTACCTCAAAAGGAAAAACAACGGAACCCATATAGGATCACTTTGTCCGTCTGTCTGTCACGACCCTTTATATCAGGAACGCGTGATGGTATCGAATTGAAATTATATAATTACCATATACTTAAGTCTGTGGTCCCTTGGAGCTGTAAAAAACAACCCAGTAACCCATCAACCCTCCAGTCAAAAGATATAGCCTTTTATGTCGCAAGTCTCTAATGGAACCTTCGTGGGCGAGTTCGTCTCGCACTTGACCGATTTTTTTTACAAGTTTTAAAATTGCATATTCGTTTAATCTGTATGGTGTACATAATAAAGAATATTATATCCATCTTCTATCTATATATTAACAATTCTTTCCATTGTTCCAGGCTCTTATACTACAGTTCAATGACCTACGAGGAGATGTGGCTGGATTGCGCGGACAAACTGACTGGCATGATACAGAACATCATAGAGTTCGCTAAACTTATACCTGGATTCATGAAGTTGACGCAAGATGACCAGATTCTGCTGTTAAAATCTGGTGAGTATAGTATCCATGGGTCATTCATTGTTTTAGGAGTTTTCTTTTTCTGAAATTGTGATTAAGTCTGGCCCATTTGACTCGCCTTTGTCCAGGTGTGGGCCACACTTTTTTTTGGCTTACCTTTTTTAAAAAACACATACACACGCACACCAAAAATATTGTGGCAGATTAGTGTCTAAGTTAAGCAGAGGCCTGTAATGAAAATTATGTTTAAAGTGAAAAAAAAAAACATAAAATCCGTAAAATAATTTAGAAAATTTTAGTTGCAATTCGTTCGATAGTTTAGTCCAATTTTTTTATATTTATATAATGATAATTTAAATACATCCTAAATAGGTACTAATAGTATATTTAATACCAGTTTCGAATCATCACCATCATCAATTCATCTATCACACTATCACAACTCAAAAAACTACCAACAAATCATCTAAATATACCATTTTTTTGTCTAGGCTCCTTCGAGTTGGCCATAGTCCGGCTTTCGCGGCTGATCGACGTTAATAGAGACCAGGTGTTGTATGGAGATGTGGTGCTGCCTATCCGGGAATGCGTGCATGCACGGTGAGTTACATTTAATTTGAGAAACTACATTTGATTGCAGAAGTTACATTTAATTTGGGAAACTACATTTAAATTGGGAAGTATATATTTACGTGTTATTGGAACAGTTGAATTTAATTTGCTAATTAGCAATTGATTTGAAAACTAGGAATTAATATTTGATTTGGAAACAATATTCAAGACAGTATTAATCTAGTTCAATTTTTGTGTTACATTTAATATCAGAATGTGTTCATTCATATTTTTGAAAGTTAAAAAACCTGGCAACTTAATTATTGTTTTACATCTTATTAAATTTAACAATCATAATTGTTTTTTTTTTAAATTCCAGTGATCCCCGCGACGTAGCGCTAGTGGTGGGAATATTTGACGCGGCGAAGACGATCGCGCGACTTAAACTGACTGAGACTGAACTTGCGCTCTACCAGAGCCTTGTGCTATTGTGGCCAGGTAAGCACTCAAATATAAATAATCATAGTTTGTATACCTCTCATTAAACAAATGCCGCCGCAATGCTGCCGGTGATGTGAGTGGAATCATAAATCATCTGTAATCCATATTGTAGTGTGATATGGGAATAGGTTTTATTCTTCGAAATAGTACCAAACAAAAATCTATTTCATTTTCGTCCTGGTTTTTTTTAAAGAACTGCGGCTTTAGGTGATCCATTTTTTTATTGATACAAAAATACAGGACAGTAAAATGTTTTGCCAAATGTGCAAGTTGAATAAAAATAATCATCACCTTAAATCTGTATGATCATACCTTTTTTTTTGCATTTCGTAACTAATGCTGGATCTAGTATTTGGCTAAATTGAACTAAGTATTTAAATTGCCCAACATTTTAGTTAAGTTTAAGGATTGCCTCTGTCAATACCCAGTAGAACAATATACCTATTTTGCCTAACCAACTCTTCAACCCACAGAACGGCACGGTGTCCGCGGCAACCCGGAGATCCAATGCCTGTTCAATATGTCGATGGCGGCGATGCGGCATGAGATCGAGACTAACCACGCGCCGCTCAAGGGCGACGTCACTGTCCTAGACACGCTGCTGGCTAAGATACCCACCTTCAGGTTTGTACCACCGACTACTTTCCTATTACTCTATACCCCACTTGTTACTCTTTCCATTGATTTCTTCCTCTTGTAAGACTCGGTTCAGACTTTCAGGTTTTCCGAAATTATAGAATCTTTGCCAACCCCTGTTAGTGTCTAGTCTAGACTATTTTCATTCTTCATCGTGTATGTAAAAACCAATTCATAAACATAATTTTCACACTTGATGGACACGTGCTGGGTCGTGCTACAATAGTTTTATCATGAGATTTTGAGGGACTTAAACTCTAGTAAAATTGACTATCACACGATTTTTTTAAAGTTTTTACGTAATTCCTCTTTGATGCAGGAGAAGATACATTCAAAACTAACTTTTCATTTTCACATTACAGAGAACTATCGCTGATGCACCTCGAGGCACTGTGCCGCTTCAAGGCGGCACATCCCCACCACGTGTTCCCAGCGCTCTACAAGGAGCTGTTCTCACTCGACAGTGTTCTGGACTACACGCACGGTTAGGTTCAAACCTTCCCAGGTTTAGACCCACAGGTTTCTATCAGGTTGCGTTAGAACGATCTCATTTTTGCCCAATATAGCTGGACGGTGGCATTTTGAGACCTTTTCAAAGACTCTTGACAGCTCGACAGCTATTTTTTTTATTAATTCCTACGCAAAACTAAACGCATCTAAATAATTTGTTAATATATTTATAATTGTATGTATGTACCTTGAGACTGTTAAAATATTTACTTAAAAGTATGTACGTACAATAATTAAAAAGGAGGTTTATTTAATTCGATTCTAGTTACATTTAAATGCGTTTAGTTTTACATTTAATCTCAGAATATATGATGATTTTTTTTTCATTTGTTATGGAAATCTCTTATTATTTTTTTCGTAACAAGAAGTATATTATGTAGCGTTACACACATTTTTGTGGTTTATTTAATACATAATTAGACATAATGTATGTTTGATTGTGTATTGTATACAAAGGAATATCGTAATATAATTATCGTAAAGTGTATCTAACTCTGAATGAAGAAATAATAATAATTATTATATAAAGATATAATAATAGGAATAGAGTTTTTATTAAGAAATAAATAAAAAAGTTATAAAGGTGTAGCAAGTTAAAGATCACACAGTTTCAATTGAACGAAACTTATTTTAAAATAGGACTCTTTTTTATTAATTTTAACAGTTTTTTTAAAGAATGTAACTTGTTATTTATTTCAAATGATTATTATTATTATTGATGTTTTTTTTCGCCTCTGTAGATTTTCGATTTAAGTTGTAATATAGGAATACATGATACTGCCCATTTTTTGTATTTTTTTCGTTGTTTTTAATTAAATAAATAAAGAAGTACATATATGTCAAATATGTAAAAGCGATGGAAAAATGCAAATCATAATTAAAAGTAATTTTAAGTCGAATAAAAGTCGTGCGTTGAACAAAATTAACAAATGAGAAAGAATAGTAACCTTTCAGGAATGAGTAATCAAATTTTCACGGACAAAAATCAGTTTTGTAATATCTAGCAGGCAATTTTTATTTGTTTTCATTTTCTCGCGTGGTAGAGTAAATTGATCTCATTTTATTTTCATATTCTTTGCTTGGGTGCCATCTTTGGAATTATGTCACATTTTGCATAATAAAATGAAATAAGAAAAAAAATGAAAAAAACACAATTTTTGCATAATAAACTGTTGTATTTTTATCCGTTAATACGTAAATTATTTTTTTACCTTTTTTATTTTAGCTTGACGCGATTTTATACGTATATTTATGTTTTAATTTAAATTGCCTGCTACTAATAATTAGAATTACTAAAATAACCATAAATTTTCTAACATTACGCTAAGTTTGTCGAATAGCCTTTTACTATAGACTGGATTATATTAATGTTAATAAAAAAGTATAAATCTTAACTTGTATTTTGTAAATAGTTATTAATCATATGTATTTTATATTAAATATCATAAGGTTCGATGGGTTATCTTTAATTTTACATTCTATTAAAAAATATAATAAAAGAAACAAATTTTTCAAAATGGCCTCCGAGTTTGCTTGACAGATCATGTGAAAAATGTTGTTTTTCCCTTTCTATATATTATATATTTTTTGTTAAATAAAGCAATCTGTTATTGTCTAGTTTTGTTTTATTTTTTTTTATTTCCTTATTTTCCTTTTTTTATTATTTTCTATAACTGATAAAATAGGTATAACCATATAGTGAGATCATACAATAGTTAAAAAAAATACGGGTGGTTCAAATGTTAATTTTTAAACATGATATATTTTAATTTTCATTAAAACTCAGATATATACGTAGAAATAATTAATTTTAAATATTTCCACAACTATTAGTATATGCAATACAGTTTATCAAAGAGTGTGTACTCTTTTTTTCGCAAAAATAAAAATAAAAAAAATGTAAAAACCTAGGCGCACACGTTTAGATTGTTTAGTCATTATGTTTAGCTTCAATATGGGAAAGTCCAATTATTTTGTAATTAAAATTTTGGTAACTTTTAAATGTGGAATATTCTATAAATATAGAAATATGTATTGTTTTTCTTTTTATTTATCAGTTAATTACTTCTCAATATTTTCTATAAAATGTAAATTAATTTCAAGATGTATTTATGTTTCAGAAATATTTATTTCACTGTACTTTTTTCTTATCTGTCTTCTACTATTGGACATTTCCCATGAAGGTTTACAAAATAAAATTAGTAAAAAAAACGAAATATTGGAGAAAACGTTTTAGAGCACTAAGACTGAAAAAAATGGCTGAAAACCTATACCTTCGCTTCACAACAGGTTTACAGAAAAAAACATGATAAATAAAATATATTGCAAAAAAAAACATTTCCTGAATTTCCTAATTCAGATAAAAAAAAACTTTGAGACCGGACATGCATCTCGAATTTATTTTGAAAATAATTCAATGAAATGGGGATTGCACACTTGCGGCTAATTTAGGTCTTAATGATTTTTTATTTATATGCTTCTGACGTGTGACAAAACTGCATCAGTCTTTCAATTTCTTTTGGGCGATATACATTGTTCTAAGAGTGATTTTAGCGACATATTCGATAGTACCTATAGTTCTTAAAATTTAACTTTCTTTAAAAAATTATAGCTGTCGATGCATCATAAATAAGCCGATAATTGTATTAAGTTTATGTTTTTATGGTTTAATTTAATTGACATTAATTAATACCCATATTAACATAAAACGTAGCGTAATATACTGGCATGTCTGAAACTTTGCTTTTTTTCCCTCTTTGACAACTGAGCCGATCTCGACTATTCTGCCAGACTTCACAGACTTCTTTATATTGTGATAGATTGAAGTTTGGTTGTATTGTTCGCTAGGTGATCTAATTTCCACATGCTAGGGTCACCATTAAATGTGGTTATTAAGGCCCAAGCTTGTAATAGTATAAATCTACGTTTATTTCTGTCAGTTCATCATCTTTGACTAAAAGGCTGAATATAAATTATCTACTTTTTCTTAGATTTTCTCTGTTCCTCCAGATCTTTTTCTTTTGCAAAGCTTTAGGTATGGCTTGCCAATATTTACTAAAGCATAATGTTTAAGCCATTAATAAAATACTGTGAGCAATATCGCCGTTCCTCGATTCCTAGGGCATCTTTGCGCCGAAGATTGAGTCAGGCATTTCTTCTTTCTTAAAACATTACTAAAACCAATGATATGAAGTCGCCCTAAAAGTGATTATAGTTCTGATTCGCTGATAATGTCATTTGAATGGTTTTATCTCACACACGTACTCCAAATCGTTTGTTGGTTATTTTTTACGCGACATCTAAAGAATAAATCTTTAAGTATTCTTTTTTCTCAAATAATTGCAATAAAAAGTCGCAAGTGTGTATCCTTCCAAAACAACGCCGTGTCCATAACTTCGAACAAAACTTAGACTTGATTGGTGCAAACCGAAGGGTGAAGAGAGTATCTTGCCTCTCTTTCGCACATATTCGTATGAGTGTCAGTGCGATAGTGATAGAGTATAGGGTAAACGTTTTACTTGCTGGGTAGTTTTAGTAGGTATTTCTAAAACTTTTGTACTATGTTTTGCTAAATTTTCACTAAAAAACTAATATAGATTTGGACACGTAAAGGATAGAATTAAAAAAAAAACGTATTTTGGAAAAAGCAAGCATGATATATATGGGAATAGTCGGTCACGGGTGTCTGTGTTTTTTTACGAAAAATTCGGTTCGATTAGGTAATTTTTTATTATCTTTAATTTATATATTTTTTTCTAAGAGTTTCTATTTTGTAAAACGGTACCTACGAATTTATGGGTATCTGAGATCATTATAAATAGTAAAGAAAAATAAATAAAAAATAATAAAATTTTTGTATGTCTTGTTTTTCTATGAGATGATTTATATTATCAAAAATATTAATTTGTTAATGAAATAATTAAGTATTTTTACACATTACCTGAACATATGAAAGAGTAAGAAATATAAAGAAATAAAAACATAATATATCTATGTAAAAAACAGAATATATTAAAAAACATATTTTATATGCGTGGTATGATCGAAAATTGTGACAAAAAGTGAAACAATAATAAAGAATAGTAAAAATCTTCTTTCACTCATTTTTTCGTTCAGAAACTGTGGGCTAAGCCGTTTTCGATGATGTTGCGCATAAGCTTTGTTGGTTTATGAACTCAAATACAAAAAAAAACATTGTACCTATGTACCTAAAGTAGTTAATGGTGAATTTTGAGAACCAATAGTAAATAAATGTTATTGTTTTTATTATTATTCTCGGATCACTTGCAAATGCGTTGGTGTTTTATTTCTTCTGCCACATACCTTAAGAATTTTAGCGCTCTTACACACTTGTTCGGGTCGGCACATTCCGTTCGGCAATAATCATTTTTGAACAACACGTCCGACCCGAATGTTTTAGTACACATTTATGGATCACACTCCTTATCGACGAATGTTGTTAAATGTACGATTTCATGATGTCTGGGTGGCCATACTCAAATGTTCTAATTATTCAATGTATATTGATTTATTTTTTATTGCTAAACAAGTTTATAGTTAATCATAACAATGTATGGAAGAGCAGAGTCTCCTAATTCAGGCTTTTTCAGCTTAAAAGGAGGCTCCAATTACTACTTAGTAATGTACGAGAGAACAGCTACTGACACAGGTTAGCAATGACTGGAAGACATAATGGTTAATCTTTATGGACCTACCGTTAACTTGAGGCGGGGTCTGAGTTAGTGGGGGTTTGGCGGCACGGTTGGCGCAGTGGCTGAGGGATCGACTGCTGCGCTGCGTGTCGCGGGTTCGATTCCCTCACGGAACAAATATTTGTATGACCTGCAGATAGTTGTTTCGGGTCTGGCTGTTTGTGTATGTGAGTTTATATGTTTGTAAACGCACCCACGATACAGGAGAAATACATAGTGTGGGACAACATTTTTTTTTTAAATAATAGTACAGTTCTGTCACGGCACTCGTGTAGATCGCACGCACGCGAATATCGATTACGGTGTAGAATTAACAAATTATATTGACGCGCTCATCGGTTATGCAGGATTATACCTAATAATGGCTACAGATGATCGTGGACGAGAAAAAATAAACTTTGATCAGAAGGATACGGAACTAAACCAGTTAGATGGATGGATGGCACAAATAGAAGACGAAGAAAATAAAAGTGGTTCTTTAGATAATATTAATGACCTAAACTGCTGTGAAGTACAAATTATGGAAGAAGATGTAGTAATAGATAAACCGACAAAACGAGAAAGAGATGAGGACGCACAAAGCTGGACTAAAGTTGATAATAATAGAGGAAAGAAACAGAAACAAATCAAGAAAGAGGTATTTATTTGGAGCAAAGAGAAACTACCGAAACAGTTTGCTATCGCAAAATTGTTTAACGGCGTTGGTTTGACAGATATAAACAACATAAAGTATATTAACCCATATAAGTTAAAAATTGAGTGTTCAACTGAGGAATGTGCGGTTAAGTTGTTGAACTGTCAAGAATTTCAAAACAAAGATTGGAAGGTTTATAGTGCAATGGACGTAAACATTTCTTACGGAATTATACGGAATGTGGACCTCGAGCTGTCTGACGAGGAGGCATTAAATACGATCAAGTGTACTAATGATATTCCAATTGTAAACCTAAAACGACTACAAAGACGAGATGAGGGAGGCAGCTGGGTACCTAGTGAGGTAGCTAAGGTGGGCTTCAGAGGTTCACACCTACCAGCATTTATATATGTGGACTGTTTACATGCCAAAGTTGAGCCTTATGTTTTCCCTGTAACGCAATGTTCGAACTGTTGGAAGTTTGGTCACGTAAAAGCAAGATGCACGTCTAAAAAAACGATATGTCCTAAGTGCACAGAAGAACACATAAACTGTGAAATAACAAATTTTAAATGCGTGAACTGTCGAGGTGACCACATGGCGTTGAATAGGAGTTGTCCTATATATGCACGAGAGAAGCGCGTGAGGGAGCTCATGTCAGAATACAACTGCACATATCAAGTAGCCTGCAATATGTACGTTCGACCTAAGTCATCAACTTTCTTTCAAACGGTAAGAGATATCGATAAGCCGAACACCGACACCAACAACAGCTTTAATGGTTTAATAATGGAAGAAACGGGAAACAATCACAAATATACTCCGAGTCAATTCCCACCTTTGTTTACGCAGAAACGACCGAAATCACCTCAAGCAAATAATAATATAAATAAACAAATACATTCGCAAAGCACAAGTAAAACGGATAGGTGGGGACAGCGCGAGTCACCGGACTGCATTCCAGAGCAACCAGCTGTTTCTGATAACGATGTCGGCGACAACGTAAACAACAGCCGGCAGGTACATATTGACGAGTTAATTAGAAGATTGAAAGATATTATTTATATGCAAGGTCTGAGTTTTAAAGAAAAATTTTATAATGTAATTAAGTGTTGCATTGAATGGTTAATATTAGTTGTAGTAGATCGTATATCTGAGTGGCCTATTTTGAATAAGTGTTTAGAGTTTATTTTCGGACTTAGTAAGTGATGGGCCCTACAGATAAAATTGTTAACTTAAAATTGTTGCAGTGGAACTCACAAAGTTTAAGACCTAAAATTAAAGCCCTTGAGAATTTTTTATTGATAGGTAAAATTCACATTTGCATAATATCTGAGACCTGGCTAGAACCAGACAGCAGTTTAAAAATTGGTAAATATTGTATTTTTAGACAAGATCGAGATGATTCATACGGCGGGATTGCAATTGTAATACATAACTCCATCAAGGCACAGATATCCAATTTTAGCTTAAGTAACCGAAACATTCAAGTTCTCCATATGAAAATATTTAACTGTAACTTCTTGGAAAATATTGTTGCGGTGTACTGTCCTCCTAATATTCATACCACAGATGAAGATTGGAAAATGCTATTTTCTAAATGGTCAAATAAAACTTTTATAGGGGGCGATTTCAACGGCCATCATACAAATTGGTCATACAAAAACGATCGTAGGGGTTTACAAATTCACGATGCAGCTGATGATTGGCAGTATGTTTCTCTCAATACTGGAGACCCCACTAGACTTAAGTTAGTAGTAGATAATCTTCAAGAAAGTGCGCCTGACATCACGTTTGCATCATCAGATATTGCACTCCGGTTCAAATGGAATGTAACGCATGAAAATTTAGGAAGTGATCACTTAATGATTCTTATAACTACAGAATTATCATGTAATAACCCTTTACAATCAAAACGTAACTTTAAAAAGGGTAATTGGCAGAAGTACAAAGAAATAATTAGAAGTAAAATAAGTAATATTAGTTTAACAGGTAACACCCAACAAGTTTATGATGACTTAATAGATTTAATTAATTTTGCAGCACAAGGATCAATTCCAGACATTAAGATATGTGAAGATCCCACCAGTAAATTTATTCCAAGATCATATTGGTCCCCTGAGTTGTCTAGGGCAGTTGCGGAGCGTAGATTAGCATTAGCTCAGTTTAGGAAGAACCCTACCCCCACAAATTTTATATTTTTTAAACAAAAAGTTGCTACAGCACAGAGACTAATACGTAAAGCTAGTTCAGAATCTTTTCATAAATTCTGTGACAGTATGAATGAGATGGTATCTAGTAGTGAGTTGTGGAACAAAATGCGATGGCTCAAAGGATATCGTACTAGTAGAACTTGTTTGGATGCAGAGAAGGCTAGTGAGTTCTTACGACAATTAACGCCAGATTATGTGTTACCACTATGTCCTGTCTTTAATTCAATTAATTTACAGTTGGAGGCACAGGTTTCGGAACAGGAACTCACTAATGTACTGAAGATGAAGGATACCGCTCCAGGGATGGACGATATTTCTTATTCCATGATTTATAATTTTCCCAGCAAACAGCTGATAGTGGATTTATTTAACAAATGTTTGTCAGAAGGTGAGGTCCCAAGACAATGGAGGAATGTTAAAGTAGTGCCTGTTCCTAAACCTGGACGCGATCCAAACAATATAACATCTTTGAGACCTATCTCACTCATTTCTTGTCTTTGTAAAACCTTACACAATATTATAACGAG
Source organism: Ochropleura plecta (assembly GCA_905475445.1). NCBI lineage: Eukaryota > Metazoa > Arthropoda > Insecta > Lepidoptera > Noctuidae > Ochropleura > Ochropleura plecta. The sequence goes on along the minus strand of FR997750.1, from coordinate 5,228,988 downwards.
ACGTCTTGAATGGTTTTTTGAAAATAATTGTCTATTTTCCAAGAATACAGTTGGATTTAGAAGATCACAATCATGCCTCGACAATCTTGTACGACTAGTATCACAAATCCAGATAGGCTTTACTAATAATCAAAAGACACTAGGATGTTTTGTTGACATTGACAACGCTTATAATAATGTGAACATATTGAAAGTGGTATCTAAGCTGGATGAGATGGGGGTGGGGGCTTCTATATGTAAATATATATGGGGATACTTAAGAGAGAGACATTTAGCCGTGTCACAAGTAGGAAGTAATGTTTCAATTACAAGATGGACATGCAAGGGTTTGGCCCAAGGAGACCCTATGTCCCCAATATTATTTAACATAGTTACTAGTGATATTTGCAAAGAAATTGTGAGTGTGTATGTATCCCAATACGCTGATGATTTCGTCCTCTATATTTCTGGACAAGACATTAGATTTATGACAACAACCCTTCAGGAAGCGATAGATAATTTGACGAGTTTGCTGGGAGTCTTGGGTATGGAACTGTCTCCCACGAAAAGTAAAATATGTTTATTTTCTAGAGGAAGGACACTACATCAGGCAAATGTCTATAGCAACAATGTCTGTTTGGAAACTGTTTCTGTGATTAGATACTTGGGTCTCTGGCTAGATTCATCATTGAGGTGGCGCAAACAGATCAACGAAACTTGTGAAAGAAGTATGAGATTGTTAAATGTTATTAAGGTGCTAGCAGGTTCAACATGGGGAGTCCATCCATTGCACTTAAGACGACTATATATTGCAATAATTAGAAGTCGGTTGGATTATGCAAGTTTTTTATTTGATAATAGCGCTAAGACTAATATTTCGAAATTAGACAAAATCCAAAACCAAGCCATGAGAGTAGTTGGCGGTTTTTTAAAAAGTTGTCCAATCCATGCGATGGAATCGGAGTTATGTTTACCACCATTGTTTATTAGACGAAAATATTTAGCTGCAAAATTTTTCTTAAAAACTAAGTCTATTATTGACGGCGACACCATCTTAACGATATCAAAATTAACATCGATATGCGAACAGGAATCATATTGGCGTAATAAGAAAAAACCGTTGCTAACTATCGTACACAGTGAGTTGTCCAATCAGATTTTACATCAATCTAAAGTTCTAGAGATGTTCTCACTGTCGACATGGATGACAAATATTGACATAAATTCTCACATTAACCTAAATATTAATGATATTACAGGACCTAAAAGATCTCATACTTCTGGAACACTTTTAACTAAAACTGTAAAAACTATCACACGAAACTATGACGGATTCTACCAGATTTACAGTGATGGGTCCAAAGACAATAATGGAACAGGAGCTGCCTTTTTTGATCCTCAATCGAATACGGGAGCAAGTTTCACACTGAACTACGAAGTTTCTATAATGGCAGCGGAATTGTATGCTATTTCGGAAAGCCTATCATACTTGATGTCATGCAATCATTCTAAATTTTTGATACTTAGTGATTCAAAAAGCGCGTTGCAGCATTTAGCTCGGTGCACCTCGGGCATACGAGGTTTGCCCGTAGCTTATACCATTTTAGAATCATATATGAGATTAAGGGAAAGTGGCAAAATAGTTAAATTCCAATGGATTCCATCACATGTTAGTTTGGTGGGAAACGATCAAGTGGACAAATTGGCAAAAATAGGAACCTACGAAGGAACATCTGTGACTCATCTACCCTTCTTTACGGATATTTTGAGAGATGTCAAAGTAATTTGCAATAACATGTGGAAGACTTACTTTGACAAAAGATCTGAAGAAAAGGGTATTTGGTACAGGACAATCCAATCTGAACCACCAAGGATTCCTTGGTTCTCTGGGGTCCAGATAAATAGACGATTGTTAGTAATAAGCATGCGTCTGCGATCCGGGCACATTCCATTGAATGCGTTCGGGCATCTTATGAAGGTTGTTGACACCCCAAACTGTCTGATTTGCAACATGAGGGAAGATGTTTACCACGCTTTGGTGGAGTGTGCTCGGGTCGGAGAAGAACGGAGGGCTGTAGAAGCAGAAGCCGGAATTAGTTTAAGATACGTTGGAATGTGTAACTCAATCTTGTCTAAACCTACCTCCAAATTAGCTTATAAGTTATATCACCTGATTGTTAAATTAATTAAGTTAAGATCCTAGTTATTACCTTATTTATTATATTTAATTTGTAAAACTACGAGGCTGGCATAATCGCTTGCGACTAAAGCCTTTTAATCAAAATAAAGATAAAAAAAAAAAAAAAAAATAGTATTATTAGTCGTGAGGTCTGGAACGAATGTTGACATAACATATACATCACAACACACCTGTAATTCTGGTTAGGTATACGTGTACCTAATTGTAAGTCAGGTCCCATAGTAGGCAAGTCAATGCTATCGACCGGGCACATATCTAGACATACACAGACAGATTTAGGTATATATAATATATATGTCGTCGCGAGCAATTTTCAAGACGGCAACATTTCAATTTTATTTATCGTCACGAGCAATTTTCAAGACAGCAACATTTAAATTTTATTCATAATGTTGGTTTACCTGTTGATTCCATAATGTTGGTCAACTGTGACTTAGTTCTGATTGGTTGATCGGCTAGTACAGTGAATACCGTGAGTTGGCGCTTCAATTTCCCGCCAAAACATGCGGACAGAGTCGATCCAGTTAGCTTAGACTGGGATTGCCAAAGCTGACACCGTACTGTTCAGATCATACGATCGAAACTGTCACGTTCACCGTACAAGCCGTTATTCTACGCTACCTTTGTAAATTATTGAAATAAAAAATGTGACTGTAAGTTATTATAACAACGTTTAACTGGTTTGCCCGAGTACCCACATTCCTAATGGAACCTGTACCAAGAAACGTAGATGAAGACCCTGCTATCGCTACGCCCCCGCTCACGCCGTCATATTATAATATATACTTATATATATATATATGCTGATTCCTTCAATGTAGCACGCGTGCGTCCTAGGACATCTAAGGGCATTACAGACCTGTTATTGGAACGAAGTTTTGGAACGAAGTTCCTTATCGCGCGTTGCGAAAGGGGGTTAGACGGTAAAAATTAGGACCAAAAGTTGTAACGACACTTTTTGCTATAGTTGTAAGCCGTGCGGCGAGCGCGTGTTTCTCTGTCTGTCTCTCTTTCTCACATAGAAAGCAAACCAGTTATTTTCGTTTCGTCCTTCTATTTCGTATTGAACAGTGTGGTGTCTCGGCGATTATTTTTGTTGAGTGTATACAGGTTTTTTGTACATAATAAAAAATAACTTCGTTCCATCCGGGTGCTTAACAACTCCCAAGTTTTTTGCTCAATCCCGAACGGCTCGAAGCCGCCGCCGGTCCCTCAATGAAAAAATTTAATACGTCACTAGTCAGTTGCGTGACACGGAGCCATGCACATCTAAAGATATAGACAGAGCCTCCTAGCATTCCTAGGCTGCTGCTGACAAAATCCTGCTGGATTTCCTAATTACACAGCCCGATCTAAGAATAAAGCCCCGAACCTCGTGCTTAGCAGTCTTGCTTCAAATATTGGCACTATTTTTTGCCCCACGCTAGGACTTTCTCCTGTATTTTGGGTGCGTCTACAAACATTTAAACTCACATAAACAAACAGCCAGACCCGAAACAACTACCTGTAGGTCATACAAATATTTATTCCGTGCCAGGATCGAACCAGCGACACGCAGCGCAGCAGTCGGTCGCTCAGCTACCACGCAACCGTGTCGTCAAACACTGCACTGTTTTTGTAGTACCCGGTGTGTCAAATTGAACACGATAAAGGAAATATGCTGTAGGTTCTAGGGCAAATAAAATCACCATAGTTCAAGATTTAGGAAAATTAAAAAGCCACATACCCGAACAATTTTCATCTAATTTATTATAACTATTAAATATACAATACCAGTTTGTAATCACAGATTTATAAATACCTAACCGAGTGCTTAAGCCTACAAACTTCACTTTTAGATCGCTATTGTCATGTCATTTATTTGGTATCTTTCAATTGAAGTGAAAGTAAATTAATCATCGTTAATAAATCAACCGTAACGACGCTCCGTGTTCAACCTATCTTACCCTTACCATTAAGTACCTACAGCGTTGTGGGGGTCAGATAGGCAGTCGCTCCATGTAAAATGCTGGGTTTCAGCTGCATCTGGTTAGACTGGAAACCGACCCCAACATATTTGGGAAACGGCTAGGCAGATGAAGAACAGTGTTCGATTTCATTCGGCGCACTGGCTGTTTTGTTTAGCTTACTGCTACCCTACTATGATGTCTTAAAGCAGAACTTATTCAACTGAGGGAAAGAGACAGAGCTATACAGGGTGTCTACCACCATCTCTTTCCCTCAGCGGAATAAGTTCTGCTTTAAGATGTCATGGTAGGCCTGCTGATCTAAAAATTAAATAGTGAAGTTAGAACATGTAGAATGCATGTGTAACGCAACGACAGAAAACATTCACCCGTTAGATGAATTTCATCTCTTAGCCTTTGTCTTAGCTTTACGAAAACTTAACTTTCCCAGCATTGCGTGTTTTTTCTTCACCCCAAATCAAAGAATAAACTTTCGATTGTGACAAATAAATAGCTAATCCTAGGAAAAGTACAGCTATTAAGAATATTGGGAAGTAAATGGTTCCGTATGTCATTACGAAAATTGGATACGGGAACAAACCACGTTGGTTGTAGGTGTGAAGGATTCTGAAACAAAAAAAAAACTTGTTTAAAATCAAAATACCTGTATTCCCTGGCAGGTTCAGCTGAGCTGAATGCATAGACTTCGGAGCCCGGATTGCGCAGTGTTATTGGAATATTCCATTTTGAAGTTTCAGCATCAGTCTGAGTCTGGATTCGTCTACTTTGTTGAAAGAAACATGATTTAAATCATAAAACGTAACTTAAGTGTATGCCTGTATTCCCTGGCAGGTTAAGCAGAGTTGAATGCATAGTCTTCGGTGCCCGGGTCGCGCAGTGTTATTGGAATCATTCCATTTTGAAGTTTCAGCATCAGTCCTGAGTCTGGATTCGTCTACTTTGTTGGGGTGAACTTCCGTTTGAACCGGATGCAGTATTATACACGCGACTACCTATTTGGTTTTCTGGTTTGGTTTCTTCTAACTAAATATAATATGCACATGAATCCGAAACATTAGAGGAGCGTGTCATGGGATTGAATTCGAGACCTATGGACTTGACAGACTAACGGTTACACCACTAACTAGGCTATCATTGCTCATATCTGGTAAAATATGGTTTAACGCTACGCTTCTACCTGGCGAAAAATATAAGAGGGATAATTAAAAAACCAAGAGATTATTAAACCAAATGTTATTCATTCTTTGGTTCGATTCAAAGGGAGGCCAAAAGTAGTCGGTCGAGGCCAAAATTTTTGCCCAGAACGGTATTGATGATATGGTAATAAAGTTATAAAAATAAGTCATACTCACATAGAATTATACAATACGTATAAAACCACCAGGATCCCAAGATTTAGCCGATGCGACTTCTGAACAGGTCTCGGCAGGAATGCTAGTTCCCAAACCGCAGAAGGCATTATGCAGAAATGCATGACCAAATTAGATTTAAAAGAAAATATCTTGTCTATGAACGCAGGGAACAGTAACCCTCTGTCGTAGATAAAGATTGGCCAAAATATTGTAAATATAAGCTGAAACAAAAAGAAAATAAGATATATTTTTGCATGCACAATTTTTTCGGATTCGCAAATCCGATTTGGTACTTACTACATTACCGGCTACATTACCAGTCACAGGAATCGAACCCAGGGCGTCATGCCCAGCCGTCACGTTCGCGACCACTTGCCAACGAGACAGTCAGTAGTAGCCATAGAGTCTGGATTTGAGCTTAGTTGATGATAATAGGCTCGATCCCTTTGAGGCGTTCTACAGAACGTTTCTTTTTTTAAAAAAAAAACGTTGCTCCACACTAGGAACCAAATATTATTATTTATTAACCAATTATTATTTCGGTCTAGTAGTTTTGGAGTCTATTTGATACAAATAGCCAAACAAATTTTTCTTCATTATAGTACTTATTAGTATAGATAAAAATATTTGGTGTTTATTGGTAGTGTTTAAAATTTATCGCATATCTGATTCTAAAAAATATAATCAATTGTTTCGAGTCTGGCTATTTGTGTACATGTGAGTTTAAATGTTTGTAAACGCACCCACGATACAGGAGAAATTCCTAGAATGGGGTAACGTTTAAAAAATAATTGAAATAAATGCTTTGAGTTTCAGTTTTTGAAAAAAAAATCCTACAAATTATTACTGCGTAGAAAACTAAACAGGTAAAATGTCACGAGTACAAAAAAAATGGTGGAGCTTGACTTACCACACCAATAGGAAAGATTAAAGACGAGAAGAAAGTCCGCCGGAACCTCTTGATGCTCTTTGGTATGAGATTGTCTCTTCCTGTGACTGTTAGGAAGTCGCAGGCAAATGCTAGGGAGAAGTATGACATCTGGAAGACCTGGAAAAAAAATCTCCTAAGACATCGTCCTTTGCATTTTATTTATTTATTTACTAGCTTTTACCCGCGGCTTCGTTCGCGTTAAATTCGGGGTAACATAGTTCCCCTTTCCTGATTTGCAGGTAGCTGCTACCTGTAGTTTTTGCCCTTGCGCCTTTATTGTGTATTGCAAAGCTAAGCTTTCCCTTTTCTTCCCCCTTTCAGGGAGATTATTAAAAAAAATACATACACAAACAAACTCACTTTTTGAGTTTATTTGTTTGTTACCTCTTCACGCTTTAATGGCTAAACCGATTTTGATGAATTTTGGTACAGAGATAGTTGGGAACCAGGAGACGGACATAGGCTATTTTTAAAAAAGTGGGATGTGAGGGAGAAAGAGGGAAGAAAAGGGAAAACTTAGCGTTGCTATTACAAATCAATAAGGCGCAAGGGGAACTGTGTTACCCCGAATTTAACGCGAGCGAAGCCGCGGGCAAAAGCTAGTTTATTATGAAAACAACAGGAGTCCAGTGTGTTATAAACTAAATTCTTAGCTTATGTTAGTACTTAATAGTAAACAGCGATCTTGGTGAGATTATTTTTCAGATTTTTTCTGATGGCAAAATTTTGACATTCTAAGCTACCTGTGCCTATTCTTTCAGCTTCCATGGTTACGATTTCATAGGTATCGACGCCTGTGCTAAGTGTGGAAATCTGCAGTGCGTGTGTCGCGCTTTTGCTTATTTAAAAGACTAGGCGTTGCGTTTGACAGATTCAAATTCAACTTATTGTGATTTTTATTTTATTTTTCCATCCACATTCTACTTTACCTAACTGTAACCAGCGTGATGATGCGCTCCACCTAATCCTTACTAATATTATTAAAGCGAAAGTGAGTTTGTTTGTTTGTTACGTCTTCACGCCTAAATGGCCAAACCGATTTTGATGAATTTTGGGACCCTGGAGACGGTAATAGGCTAATTAAAAAAAATGTGAGAAAAGAGGGAATAAAAGAGGGAGAAAATTGGAGAGAAAGGTATTTTTTTTTTCGATCATCACGCGTGTATAGTTAGCGTTAGCCCAAAGTAACTATACCACGCGGACAAAGTCGCGGGCGGAAGCCTAGTTATTTATATGTTTATTTTGTCACTCACGATGTTCCAAACAGTAAGATACCGGCTCTGCATGGATGTCATCGTCTTGATGGCTTCGTCTTTCATCAGGTCCTCATTCTGCATCGAAAGGAACATCACCACCGAGTTGGTGCCATGGAGACCCAGGGTCACAGCTTGGCCGAGGAGACGGAGGTAGATAGAGGCAGACATGTTCTGGAAATTATCAGAAAAAGCAAGTTAATAACACAACTGTTATGCCCGAAGGAGTAAGCTGACGTGTAGTTTTCATATCAACTGAATTGCGCAGTTGTTTAGTTGGTTATGCCTGTTTTCACTAACGTAGGTGATGTCTAAATGCCTATAGTTACGACACCGATTCACCGATGCTTTTGAAAACGAATGCATAATATTTTGAAACGTAAAACAGGTTGCTAAGCAACCGATTGCAAACAATATTGACGGATAAGGAACTTTGAAACCATAGATAAACGAAAGAAATGTATTGAAACGTTTGATGATTCCAGCCCGGAGCAGCAAGCATATTCGGCTTGCGAAATTAGTTAAGTTTTTTTTAAAAAAAACGTTCGTCCACACTAGGAATTTCTCCTGTATCATGGGTGCGTTTACAAACATTTAAAATCACATACACAAACAGCCAGACCCGGAACAACTATCTGTACCATGCAAATATTTGCTCCGTGCGGGGATCGAACCCGCGACACGCAGCGCAGCAGTCGATCGCTCAGCCACTGCGCCAACCGTGTCGTCTACTTTACTTAACTTTACTTGACTTGACAGCTGAGTATGTAAAGTACCCGTCACGAGAAGCTATAAATTTTGTTAACAAGTGTTCAGGAGCTCACAACATTTGGACCAACAAAAAAAATTATTTTGTTTAAGATTTAATAAATTATTAAGTAACAAATATTAATTAACATATTATATTATTTAAGAATAATTATTCGTCAGATTCAGATGTTTCCATTTCTGTGTCAGAATCAGTGACATGTATCACGAAGCTGTCTACAGTTTTATCAATCATCTCATCGATTTTGGAATAAAAATTATTTTCTTCCTTGATAACATGCTCCACACAACGCGTCCAATTTTCCGAAGTAATCTGCTGCAGTCCCTCTTGTAATAATTGTTTTACCTCGTCAAATTTAAAATTTGTATTTTTGCGAGCAACATATCCTTTTACGTTGGCCCAAATTAGCTCAATTGGATTAAGCTCACAATGATATGGCGGGAGTCTCAATACTTCCACCTTATATTTTTTTGCGAGCTCGTCCACTACATAAGTTTTAAAATTGTCTTTAACATTTTTTACTTTTAGCAGTAATTCAGTCTTAATTTCATTGTCGTCGTAAGAAATATTCTTACTTACAAGCCAATTTTGTATTCATTTTTTTTCCAGGCAGTAGTAGGAATTCTTTCAAGACGCCTTGAGTGGTATGGTGCATTGTCCATTACCACTACAGCATTTTCTCCAAGTTTTGGGAGAACGTTTTCAAACCATTGTTCAAAATGTGTTGCATCCATTGATTCATGGTAATCTCCCGTCTTCTTGCATTCAAATATATTTTCACCGCCCTCTACAAAACCGTTCTCATTGCCGATATGGGTAATTATTAATCGTTTACTTTTTGACGTTGGGTTACGTGCACCAATGCTAAGTCCTTCTAGGAAAGCCTGCTATCAATAAGTGCGTTATTTCGCTGTCGTTTAATTTAAAGTTTAAATGCTTTATTAGCCGCCTGAGAGTTGTTTCGCTAAAATTTGGCAAATCTTCATCGTCATTGACTGCCTGAAGAATCTTGGGAATTGTTGGTATTTGGCCATTTAAAAAGAAACTGTGAATTTTTTTTCCTAATTACGGATTTATCAAAATCGTCTTTTTTCTGATAAAATTTAGGCCTGTCTTTAGACTTGATAGGTGATTTTATTCCCTCTTCTGATTTATATTCTTTTAATCTATACTAATATTATAAAGCTGAAGAGTTTGTTTGTTTGTTTGTTTGAACGCGCTAATCTCAGGAACTACTGGTTCGAATTGAAAAATTCTTTTTGTGTTGAATAGACCATTTATCGAGGAAGGCTTTAGGCTATATAACATCACGCTGCGACTAATAGGAGCGAAGAAACAATGGAAAATGTGGAAAAAACGGGGAATATTATTCATCTTTGAGGGCTTCCGTTGCGTGCGCTGCGAAAACGGTTCAAGATATCAAAAAAATATGTAGAAAAGAATTATTCCTCTTGAAATGATCTAAAAAAATATCCGTGACGGTATATGTTTATCTTTTAAGATTAAGTCACTAGAACCGTTTTTATGGTAATCAAATTTGGTCAAAATTAATGCATGATTACCAATTATTTGTTAGAGTTGTTTCAACATAATAATATTAATCTTTATCCAAATAAATGTGTTGTTGATTAACAGTATTTTATTGTGAACAAAATTGTCTTTGACATCACTTAACTTCAATGAACATCTTAGAAGATATAACAATTTTAAAATAACTCTGATATAAAATTCACACGCGCCGCATGATGTGCAAAACATGACGCTGGGCATGGGCGAGGAGAGGCGTTGCTTGCGGGCGACGCGGAGGAGGGGTATAGCTCTACGATTGTCAAGGATAATATTTTGGTTCTAATAATTTCACAATTATTCATCATCTGCCTAGCCTTTTCCCAACTATGTTGGGGTCGGTTTCCAGTCTAACCGGATGCAGCTGAATATCAGTATTTTACATGGAGCGACTGCCTATCTGACCTCCACAACCAGTTAATACTGGGTAATACGATACCCCTTGGTAAGACTGGTTGTCAGACTTTTGGAACACTGACTACCTGTTACGACTGTCAAAGATCTACAAATGACAGCCGGGACCAACGGCTTAACGTGCTTTCCGAGGCACGGAGGAAACTCGGTATGTAACGGGTGGTCACTGGTCACCCATCCACAGACCAACCTAGGCAAGCGCGGCTTAACCTAAAGATCGACCCGAGCGGCTGCCATTATTTAGCCACGAGCTCCTCATGAGCTATTTTTTTTTTTATAAATTTCACAATTATTAAAAAAAAATTGTAGATAATACCTGTAAATAGGTGTCATCTACATAATTATTCTTAGGGCTGTTTATTCAATAGTCAGATAACTTTTATCTGAGGAATAAAAATGGCGGCTTGACAGCTCATCTATAGAAAATATGTCAAACTGCTATTTTTATTCCTCAGATAAAAATTATCTGACTATTAAAAAATCAGCCCTTATTAGATTAGGTTTTAGTTTAAACACACAGTTAGTTAACCTTATATTTTACGTACCTAAGTACCAAATACAGGTAACAATAATTAGGATCCTAATTATTAACCTTACGTTTGTTTTTTCTTGATTACGAGTTACGGTTTGGTTAAGTTTTCATTTCCTATTTTCTTTCTTCGTCACTATAATGCCTAGAAAAAGAACTCAGCTTTCTCGGCAGACTGTTACCGCAAAGCGGCTGCGAGCTTTGCGCAGCAGTGAAACAGAGAATGAAAATATGCATAGGTTGGCTACTCAACGAGGAATCAGTAAACAAAACCGTGCTAATGAATCCATCGTTGAACGTTCGCAGTATCTAGCCTCACAAAATTTCCGAACTTCGGCAAACCGTCAACGGGAAGCAAGCGCTGAACGTTTATCCTTACAAAATTTCCGAACTTCGGCAAACCGTCAACGGGAATCAAGCGCTGAACGTTTATCCTTACAAAATTTCCGAACTTTGATAAACCGAGAACGGGAATCAAGCGCTGAACGTTCTCAACGTTTAGCCTCACAGAGTTCTCGAACTTTGGTGAACCGACTACGGGAATCAAGCGCTGAACGTTCTCAACGTTTAGCCTCACAGAGTTCTCGAACTTTGGTGAACCGACTACGGGAATCAAGCGCTGAACGTTCTCAACGTTTATCCTCACAGAATTCCGGAACTTGGGCTAAGACGCGGACAAAGTCGTGGGTAACAGTTATAATTTATAAAGCTGAGGAGGTTGTTTGCAAAAATAAATATGATGCCCAAAATACTATTCCACGCGGACGAAGTCGCGGGCACAGCTAGTATATTATACACAGATGCTATGCCAATTCCCAAAATCGATGCTGTTTTTTTATTTATTTCGGTTTTGTAGGGATATTCATTTGATGGCCAATTTTCTTTCACGTGCTTATATATGTTGATCACCATATTTTTCTCATTAGCCGTAAAGCTCGTCACCTGTAAAAATCACCTGTAGTCACTTGTCACACGACGCTCAAGCTATATCTCCAGGTATACCAATTAACCTAACCAATTACTTCACAATTTAAAACCTACTTCTAATATTAACCTTAAGTTTCCAAAGATTAGCGCGTTTGAACAAACAACTCTTTCTTTTTACTTATTATATATTTTAGATAAATTGTATTACGCACCTTTTGACGTTTTTTTCGTGGCGAATTTATTTCCTTAGATGTACTGGCGGGTTAGAGCCCATTCGTCCCCTAAAATTCGTCCCCCAGCATAAAAGTTGTGGATTCGGCCCCTATATAGGTGCCCATTGGTCTCCTGGTAGGGGACGAATTAATATTTTAATAATAATATTATTTTTAAGGTACCCATTCGTCCCCTCTAATAAATATACAATATAAGTTAAAGATTCGGCACCTATTCAGGTGCCTATTGGTCCCCTGAGATAAAATTAGCTATATTTTACATAAGAAACGGTTAACATAGTACACTTGTGAACAGTTTATGAACGGAATTAATTTAATACATCATAACAGATCATTGAAAAAAGAGCTATGATGAATGATAATCCGTCATGATAATAATATAACCTGTCGATAGGCTTACGATGTAATATTTGTCTCTCTACTACTAAATATATTTGACGTGGAAATGAGGGAATTTATAGACAAATCACTAGACTTTGTACTAAATATTTCCGACTTCCAAAACCTTAAACATGGACTCTATAGCGCAAGAAGAAAAGCAAATGGTACCAATCGGCTGATTTTTAAAAAAGCAGAGGATATAGTTGTACCTAAAAAATATGAAGACTTTCTAATATGTGATTATCGAGATGGTTCAAACCGAATTTTAATATTTTCTGTGGTAAATGAGGTGACAATGTCAAGTTTCTCCGATTTCTTTTTAGATGGAACCTTTAAATTTGTAATTCATCCATTTGTTTAGCTATTTAGTATTCACGCTGATATTGGAAGTTCTACCACCAGTACAAATGTTGTACCGTTAGTATTTGCGCTGCTTTTAAATAAAAAGCAAGCTACTTACGAAATTCTATTTCATATGCTTAAGGTCCGTTTTTGCAATTGGTGTCCACGTCAGTTTACCATGGATTTTGAGGTGGCAATACAAAACGCGACACAAAAAGTTTTCCCAAAACGCTAATTTCTGGATGTTATTTCCATTTCTTGAAATCCCTGTGGAAGAAAGCAAAACACTTGGAACTCAAATCTAGACTACATAAGCGACACGTTGTCCTATGCGCCTCACTAGCTTTAATACCAGAACAATATATAGATGACGGTTGGCTTTATATCATGGAGAACTGCCCTCAAAATAATCTAATTTCAGCTTTTAATGTTTATTTTGTCTATTTTTTATTTTACCCTTTTCTGCGCGACTGTACCAGGACTATTAAGTTGCAGTATACACATTACATGTACTTATATTAGAAGAATGAATAAAAATAAATATTCTTCAGGGGACGAATGGGACCCTCAAAAGTTCCAGGAGACGAGTGGGCACAGGGTGCGAATCTTAGGGGACGAATGGGCTCTGACCCGTACTGGCTACTGGCTCCATTATACGTAATAACAAATAAAATTAACGCAACAATAAAAAAGTGATAACGAAACAATAACAAAATTAACAATAACAACCAGATCCGCGATATATGCAAAGCAATGAAACAAACTCGTATGCATTCGAAACTCGAATGACGCGTTTATTTCAAAATGGCGTCCCGTTAGTTTACAATCCCTGCGACGGACGCGTTCCGGTACCAAGAAACACAAACGATAGCGCTTTGCGTCGTTAAAATATGATCTGACTAAATTAAATAGGTTGGTACTTTCATATAACCCGTCTATATTTCATGTCGATTGAGTGATGTACCCCCGAATACTGAAACGTCACTCAAAATTTGAGGGCTGCTTAACATTTGAGCAGCTCTTAAACTTTAGATTTTGTATTGTCAAACGTCACTTTTGAGTATCTGTTAAATTTAAGTGGTACTTAAATTTTGAGTGACGTTTCAGTATTCGAGGGGTATACAAATAAACGTAGCAAGCAACTCGACGGCTACGTCCGATTAGTCCTAAACTAGCCCTCCTGGCGACTTGACGGTCCCTTCGAGTTGCACGCTGCTTACTGTTCAAATAGTGTTTTATTTAATATAAACCACCAATATCAAACAAGTGTTATAGTGAACACCACATTAATATGGTCAATTTATTATTATCTCGCAGTATAAAATGTTTACTTAGTAAAAGATGTTTGTTTACATAATTTATAGCTTCTTGTGACGGGTACTTTAGAGCGCTATGACATAACGCCAAAACTAAACAAGGTGAAAACGTACCCACACACCAAGCAAATCAAATTAAGTACCTAACTGAACGAAAAAAATATTTCTGGGAAAGGAATTTTTTTTTGGGATAAAATTTCGCCGTTTACGTTACTCGCGCTAACAAAAAGTGCAGTAAGGAGGTTATTTGTTATAACCTCCTACAATTACTCTTACAATAACCTCCTCACAATAACCTCCTTAATACTGCACTTTAACGCGGCGTCCTGCGTGAGCGATCTAGACGCGAACGCGAAGCGGCGCGGTGCGGCGCGAAAACAACAAACGGTCGAAACCTATTGAAGTGGCCTACGTAACCAAACGCACGTGGGATGCGGTGCGGAGCGGCGCGAAATGAAGCGAACGCGATCAGTTGGCTTGATATTTTCGCGCGAACTGGATGCGGTGTCACTGAACGCCGGCGTCGTCGTCGGTGGCAGCTGTGCGATACGATTCGCGTGCACGTAGGACATAGCCGCCGCGTCGCACCGCATCGCATTGAATTCGCGTGTCACCGCTTCAAACTCGCGTTCGCTTTGAACCGCCCACGCAGGACGTCGCGTTAGTTAGCGCGGCAGGATAGGATTCCACGTAAATGTAACTCACTTAAAACATGGATTACGTAAATTTAAAGTTGCCGGGGATGCGGTTTTATCGAAAGAAATACCGCGGTCCCGGAAAACAAAGGTCAAAAGAAGGAACATGGATAGGTTTTAGTCAGTAAAACTGACACTCCTTTCCGCTCCAGGGCGGGAGAAGTTATCTGATGATTTCCTATAAGGAAAAAAAGGTATTTATGTAAAGACAAAAAAAAAAATTGTGCAAAAAAAAGCAAAAAAAAACTTGGTACTCTTATTAACTATGCATAAGGTACTAAAAGATGGTCTAGAACAAAACAAAATCATATTAAATTTTCAGATTTCAAAAAAGAATAGAAAACCATTTTCCTAAAAGTTTATTAGAGCATTCACGTGTATTGTAACATTATAGATTCGACTTTGAACATTACATTACAATAATACCTCCCTGACTAACGAGCATTTGCGTGTAATGTAATGCTACGGTCACACGCGCGCCGTGCAGCCCGGCGGGCTGCCTGGCGGGCTGCCCGGCATGCAGCCCGTCCCGGGCCGGCGGACATTCAAGCTGTTCACACGCACGCCGTCGTGTCAGTCAGTGCCAGAATGGCGAGCAGCGAGGATCTCGATGTTGTTGCTGCCATATCCTTCGGCTTAACTTATTTTTATTGGAAAAAGAAACAAAATTATGAACGACGGAGAAAAAGACTGCAAAGAAGGTGGTGGATGATAACAGTTCACAAAAATCGTACCAAGTCTCCTTTTTAACACGCTTTTATTAGCTTCACCTGTATGTTTGTATGTATGTATGTTTGTAACCGACCCCTTTGAGCTCGATTTTGTCCTACTTTGAACGATCAGATTTAATTCAAACTTTGCACACCTGTCGAGATCGATGACAATGCAATAATCCGATCAAAATATCCGATTATCCTAATTAGATTCGCCAGGATTAATTAATTTCTTAATTAATTAATTTTATATGCCGCAAAATAAATAGATATTTCTGTCCTGAATATTTTGTTTTGTTGTGAGTACGAAGTGTTTTTTGGTAAATCACGGTTATAAATATATTATGGAACGGTTATAAATAGATTATAAAATGATAATAGAATGCGTATTAGATTTGTCGGGACCTAAATTACATAGGACATACATTATACTTACATAAGGACAAGATGCAATAACTTATCAGACAAATGGGGAAATTGGGTGCCTGCTGCCTTTCTTGGATGCGGTAGTCGTTTCTCAGGTTCCCTTTTCGAAAATTTCATCTTCTTAACAGTTGGTGACCTTATCGACTCCAGACCCAAGGTCATGCTTGCGTGCATGCGTTTCTCAGGTTCCCTCTCCGAAAATTTCAAAATTAATTTCTTAATCCTGAGTTGGGCGTCGACCGTCCACAAGATGCAAGGTTGTACAGTTGATCATGCAGTCATTTATTTGGGTCCGCGATTGTTTGCTGCTGGACAAGCTTATGTGGCACTTAGTCGTGGAAGATCCTTGGACGGTATACGAATTGAAAAACTTGATTGCTCAAAATGAACAGGAAGAACTCCATGCAACAGTGAAGCATTGAATGAAATGATTCAATTACGAGATAGACCATAAAATTTACAATCAAGTGAAAGTTCACACTCATTCTCATTCTCAGTGCCGCCAACAGATTCGCTCCTATGATTATAATATCATGTAGAGTGGTTACGGATTGAAAATTCCATACCCAAGCATTAATCTGACTGACTGTATATGTAAATAAGGTTACACCTCTGTGTCTCACTGTTTATATTGGCATCATAGAAATCTTTAAATACATATATAGTATGTGTTCTTAACCAAGATACAATCAGAACACATTTGTACATATTAACGGCGGTTGATAGTTAACAAATAGAACTAAATAATTTATAGTTTAAAAAAATTAACTAAAAAATTAAAAATAAATAATAGTTTAAAAAAACTAAAAGAACACGCTTTTATAGAAAATCCAACTAAAAATTAGAAAATAAAATCTAATAAATTCGGATTAAGAATAGTGTAAATAAGAAATAAATGTACATTGTTGTAAAAAAGCGTTGGGTGCATAGTGTCAATAGTTATAAACATTTATTGACAGATGAGTAGAAGGATCATCACTTTGATAATATCATAAAAAGCACTTCAGATGCACCCCACGCTTTTTTGCAATAATGTACATTTATTTCTTATTTACACTATTCTTAATCCGAATTTATTAGATTTTATTTTCTAATTTTTAGTTGGATTTTCTATAAAAGCGTGTTCTTTTAGTTTTTTTAAACTATTATTTTTGTTTTCAAATCCTTGATTGACACATTTAGTAATCTACCAATTTTCGTCCAAGCATCGTGAATTTTTTTCTTGTCCTTATGGAATTTATGTCCGGGGTTCCATAATACTTCTTCTTCCTGGTAATATTCCAGGAACGTCAAAATTGTCTCGTTTGACCACTCCGCCATGTTGTAATCTCGTATTTTTTTCGTAGCGACTTTCTTAGCAACGTTGAATGAAGATCCACTCGTCGCGAAAGCGCGGGAGAGACTGACTGCCCGCGCGCGTGTAAACAGTCACCGGGGGCCCGCACATTCATCCTTTGAACTTTGCCAAAAAACCGACACTTGCCCGATTCGCGGCATTCACGTTCACAGGCGCGTTCACGGGCTCGGGCGTACCGTTTACACGCTCGTGAATGTGAATGTGCACGTTGAATGTAGAGTTGAACGCGCGCGTGTGAACCTACCATAACATATTGATTCGACTTTGAGCATTTCATAGCAAGATGTCAGACGAAGCGGTTGTTGTGCTGAGTGCGGCAATATTAATTCGACATTGTTATTTACGTAAAAAAAAACACAGAAGAAACGACATTGGTGTCATGAATTATTTCAAAACCGGCAAAATACAGGTGGTTTAGATATTTTAGAAAGAATCAACCGACCCATAAGTAAACTTAAAATGTTTTTAAGAATCTCTTCTTTGGATTTTGAACACTTAATAAATCTTATTGAACCATATGTTAAAAAGAAGATACTAAGTATAGACAAGCAATAACAGTGCAAGAAAGATTGGCTGTTACATTACGATTTTACGCATCTATTTTATCGCATTGTAATGCTCGCTTTGATGTTACAAGTTGTATCAAGATATTACACATTGTATCATTACAAGGTGCGCATTGTAATGCTCGGTTCTCCTCCTTCACTGATGTAATGCTCAAATCTGTAACGTTACATTACACGCGAATGCTCCCGGTGAGGGAGCACCTTAACATTCACATTAAGACATATGAAAATGTATGGTGATTAACAGTTTATGTTCAAAATTATTTATTTGCTACTTTAAAAATAATTCATCATTTGCCTAGCGTTTTCCCAACAATGTTGGGGTCGGCTTTCAGTCTTACCGGATGCAGCTGAATTCCAGTATTTTACATTTAGCGACTGCCTATCTGACCTCCATAACCCAGTTAGTACTGGGTAATACGATACCCCTTGGTTGTCAAGACTTTCGGGACACTGACTATCTGTAACGAGTGTGTGAATATATAAATAATTTATTTTACCTTTTTGGTCGTTTTTGTTTGCTTCATTGTCTCGCAGTAATTCGATCACTAAACTTAGACGGAATGAAAATAATTCGATTAAGGCATTAATTACTAAGATACAATCATAATCACAGCAAGGTAAATAAGATAAAGTAATACGGTTATCATAATCTTAAAAATATTAAAGATTTCCGCGAGTAACGTAGTACTAATGTCTCTGATATTGGTTAGATATTAATAGTTTTATTTAGTTGTTATCATTTTCACATTAGTGTGTTTACATGATATTTAAAAACAGTTGATGCAAAATATTTATGGGTAGCTGGCGCCCGCGGCTTCGCCCGCGTGATATTGATAAAAGTATCCTACGTATTATTCCAGACTATAATCTACCTCTGTGCCAAATTTCATCAAGATCCGTTAAGGCGTTTTGACGTGAAAGAGTAACTAACACCCATACATCCATCCATCTATCCTCACAAACATTCGCATTTATAATATTAAGTAGGATTAAAAAAAAATTGTAGCATTAGTAGGAAGTAGGATTAATAAGATAACATTAGTGAGATACCTGGGGCCCATTTGATATCGAAAAAATAGTATCCTAAGTGTTATTCGACACCTCTGTATCAAATTCAAGATCCGTTCAGCCGTTTTGAAAGAGTAACAAACAGCCATACATCCATCCATCCTCACAACTACAGACTCACAGTTTGTTTTTTTTTAAGAATTCTTACAGCCGGTTCCATCATCATTAATTTTGCAACATTATTTTGAGGTCTGTTAATGTTTCCTTTGACATTCTGTATTTGAATAGCAAAACAGCCTTGCCCAAGGAAATGATCTTTGCACGCATTAATATTTTTTCTCTTACGCTTTAGATTTGTTTTGATAAGTTCTTCGTCTAAAAGTATAAATGTACAAAGGAACAATGTGCAAACCTACAAAGGTACAAATGTACAAAAGCACAATGTGCAAACCTACAAAGGTAAAAATGTACAAAAGCACAATGTGCAAACGTACACAAGTACAAGTGCACAAAAAAACAAAAGTACAAAAGTAAAATGTACTAAACTACAATGTGCAAAAGTAAAAATGTACAAAAGCACAATGTGCAAACGTATACAAGTACAAGTGCACAAAAGAACAAAAGTACAAAAGTAAAATGTACTAAACTACAATGTGCAAAAGTACTAATGTACAAAAGTACGACGTGCAAACGTACACAAGTACAAGTGAACAACGTTCAAAAGTACAAAAGTAAAATGTACTAAACTACAATGTGCAAAAGTAAAAATGTACAAAAGCACAAAAGTAAAATGCACTAAACTACAATGTGCAAAAGTACAAATGTACAAGGTACAAATGTCCAAGTGTCATGTACAAAAGCTTATTTGAAATGACAAATGCGACCTTTTAGTTTTTTGCGAAACTTTAACAAATACATAAATTTTGTAATACTATTTGAGGCATTCTGTAAGATATAATGATCATAATTGTAGATGTTTCCAAGTTCATGGCTACATCACATAATTATATTTTTTTC
Organism: Ochropleura plecta; assembly: GCA_905475445.1. Taxonomy (NCBI): domain Eukaryota; kingdom Metazoa; phylum Arthropoda; class Insecta; order Lepidoptera; family Noctuidae; genus Ochropleura; species Ochropleura plecta. The sequence continues at coordinate 5,209,044 of FR997750.1, read as the reverse complement.
ATACTTAAGTAATTTTAGAAACAAAACTATTTTTTTCTTTCTCAAAACCAGTTTGTATATTATCTCATTCGCCTAGCAAGTAGCAGAATAGATTATTGTTTTTACTAAAGGCTAAGTAAGGCCTAGCCTTTTCATTCAAATTAATTGTCCTGGCAAAGAGATTTAAAATACTCTTTAAGTAGTAAAAAAGCAATGACATTTCATTGCGTTTCTTTTTTTGGGGTCCTATCTGGGGTCCTCCTAGCAGTCCTAGCAGATATTGGGGGTCAAAGATCAAACATTTTCACTTTTGTTCATAAGTATTACAAGTTTTAAATTTTGCACAAGCCTTATTAAGATTAAAATGGATTTAATACTTATGTTTACGGTGATAAACCAAACACGTTTTCTTGACATGTTTTTTGTCGAATGTTGACTATACAATAGATGATGTAAGGAATATCACAACACAATTGTTTACCAAGGATTTCAATACACAATTCTAGACGCCTAAGCCTCGACATTATATTGTTGGTTATTAAAAAATGCTGCGCCATACTCAATAATTACAACAGGCACGTTTCACTACACGGTCAAAATGTTTAGATCAGCTGCCCTACCATGACGTCTTAAAACAGAACTTATTCCACTGAGGGAAAGAGACAGAGCTATTCAGGGTGTCTAGCACCATCTCTTTTTCACACAGGAATAAGAACTGCTATAAAATATCATGGTAACCCTACAGCTGACTTTGATGTACTAACCTACATTTAATAACATTTTGTATCACACAGATCACCTCTTCAATATCCGTGGATGACATCATAACTGAAGTCAAGCCAAGCCAAGTCCACCAATCAAGCTGACAGAAATGAAGGTGGTGTCTGATGTATCACTCCGATATGCGCACACGACTGTGGTTGCTAAAGTGCACAACCCAGCCAAGAAGGGGCAGGAAGCCAATTTCAGGGTACTGCCGCCTGACACTGCCTTTATTAGCGGGTTCGTCATGTAAGTTATTCTAATCCTTTGAAATTTTGACAAAATATAACAACACACCATCATTGGTGGGATGTCATTAATCTTCCCTACTTCACAGTGTAAGGACTAAATATCTTATTCATAATACAAACACAGAATGCGTTCCGGCCTCGTCGCAGAGGCCCGCCGCGAAATTCACTTCGCTTTGGAATGGGCAACTACAGTACTTTTACAAGTTATTATGCCTTGTGACCGGGAATGTAGATTCATTTTGTTTCTTGACATTCAAAAGTGCCTGTAATGGTCCAATTGAAATAAATGATTTGATTTGATTCCATTTTAAAAAATTAAGACCGACCCTTGCTATAGGTGTAAAAGCTACTGTAATATCAATGATCGCACGCAAGGGCACCCCTTGTAGGGTACGAGCCTCGGCTTAGTTAGGGCGTCATAATCGGAACAACTAGAAAAAGGCCGGGTCGGGTTATTATTTAGGGACCTTTAAACCTACTAGCTCAACTCGCGAGTTGGCTATTTTTTGTTTGTTTGTTACCTCTTCACGCTTTAATGGCTAAACCGATTTTGATGAATTTTGGTACAGAGATATTTGGGAACCAGGAGACGGACATAGGCAATTTTTTATTAAAAAAGAGTGGGATGTTTGGGAGAAAGAGGGAAGAAAAGGGAAAACTTAGCGTTGCTATTACAAATCAATAAAGCGCAAGGGGAACTGTGTTACCCCGAATTTAACGCGAGCGAAGCCGCGGGCAAAAGCTAGTAATATTATAAATGCGAATGTTTGTGAGGATGGATGCGTGTATATATGTCTTATCTTACTATATCCTATCCTACCCTACTTTTATTATAAATGCGAAAGTTTGTGAGTATGGATGGATGTTTGATCCTCTTTCTCGAAAAAACTACTGAACGGATCTTTATGAAATTTGGCACAGACGTAGATTATGGTCTTTAATAACACATAGGATACTTTATTTTTCGATATCACGCGGGTGAAGCCGCGGGCGCCAGCTAGTAAAAATATACATGTCGAATTGATTACCTCCTCCTTTTTGTTTTCGTCGGTTAATAAGAAAACGTTTACCGGCAAAGAGATCTAAAAGACTAAATAAAGCGCGGACATTATAGAGGGGCTTGCCAGGGCCTCTGCCTGCCGGGGTTGCGGCTTGCGGGTTGTTCGAAAGAGATACCGCGGCCTCGGAACGTAAAGGGCAATAGAAGGAACATGGGTGGGTTTTAGTCAGTACAAGTCTGATACTCCCCCCCGCTCCGCCCAGAGCGGGGAAGTTCCATCATCGGACTACAAGACGTACGGCGATGCGCCACCGTTACATGGTAGACATCCCACCCACACGCACTAAACGGTTTGGGAATACTTTCATTGTGCGTACTGCTAAGGAGTGGAATTCCCTGCCGGAGTCTGTATTTCCTGATAGCTATAACCTGGGGGTCTTCAAGTCAAGAGTGAATAGGTTATTTCTAGGTAAGCGTGCTTCATCGTCGACCATATCATCACTTACCATCAGGTGAGATAGTGGTCAAACGCGAGCCTATCAATAATAAAAAAAAAAAAAAAAAGTTATTTGATGATTGCTAGAAAAAAAAGAGCGGACATTAGGAGTACTTTCTTATTTACTTTTTTTATCTCGAACATTTTTGATTTTAACATAGGCAACACGTACACAGGCGTGTGGCACGATACAACGAATTGTTACCAAGTAGCAACAAGTAATGTACTCCGATTTTCTTGGTTTTCTCCCGTCTATAACTCGTAAATATTTGATTGTATTTGTTTCGCGGAAATCTTTTTTGCGTTTACGTTACGTTTCTTAGTGACTTGAAGTCCAGAACTCCTGGTTTCGTGAAGGGAAGTGAATTTTTGAAGTTTGTTAAAGAGATTTCATCCTTATCCTTAACGATCGATGCAATAAAAGTAAAGGGTGCAACTTTTACAGATTTTAGTCAGTTCGATTACCGTGTGCGGCAAGCAAATTTTTTAAAATCTTTGAAAACCGTTTTCCTTCTTTTCAAAAATAAAGGAATGTTTTCTTTGAGTAAAATTTTCTATCTAAAGGATTAAGAGTACTTCCCCTTCAATTTATAGTATTATGTAACAACAAAAACTCACCGTGAACAAAAATATAAAATCTCGTCTATTTCACAATTGATACTGACAACACAATACAGTACGTTAGATTTACACAAATCACACCGGCACACTGCCTTAATTGTCATATAACGGGGCAGTTAGAGCGAGACATGTTCTCATAGAATAGATCAGAAGGTCTACTCCGAACGAGTATGTAACAGAGTGGGTATTTCACCCTCTCTGTTGCCTCAACCTCTTTCCTTTGGATCAACATTGATATTTAAATTTTTAAATCTTTTCTTATACTCTTTAAAAAAATAAACGTTGCCCCACACTAGGAATTTCTCCTGTATCGTGGGTGCATTTACAAACATTTAAAGTCACATACACAAACGGCCAGACCCGGAACAACTATCGGCAGGTCATACAAATATTTGTTCCGTGCGATAATCGAACCCGCGACACGCAGCGCAGCAGTCGATCGCTCAGCCACTGCGCCAACCGTGCCGTCAAAAATATTCATATTTCGAATTTCATTCTGTCATTTCATCATCAACAGTAATTTTTTGGCTCATTACGTTTTTGGATCACGGCTAGCAGCCACACGTGCTAGTTTATTGTATTTTTTTAATAAGCTGTATCTATTTAAAAAAAATGTAAAATCAGTTTGTGATCTTTCACTTAACCTATTGTGTATTTTTATCCCTGTTAAAGGGTATGTGTTAAATAATTTTGTATTAGTCGTCTACCTCTCTACGTTATTTTGTGTAATAGTGTTTAATTTTTGTTATTTCATTGTTAAAGGGGAGGACCCCGGGAATTAAAGATATCAAAAACCTGTAGTGGCTATTATTTGTAAGGATTTCTCCTATATCGTGGGTGTGTTTACAAACATTTAAACTCACATACACAAAATTAAATAGCCAGACCCGAGACAACTATCTGTAGGCCATACAAATATTTGTTCCGTGCGGTGATCGAACCCACGACACGCAGCGCAGCAGTCGATCGCTCAGCCACTGCGCTAACCGTGCCGTCAAATATGGAGTTGACCTTCTGTATTTTTTCTGTAATATTGTACAATTTTACCGCTATAAAAATAGACATCATCTTAATAAAAACAGCTTTGTTACAAAACCAGTGAGCCTATACAAAGCGTCAATCTGTCGCGATGGTGGAAACGTCAACGATCGTCGCCTAACGCTCTGGTCCTAGGTTCGAGTTCGAGTCCTGGTTTAGTACTGGATTATTAGTTTTTAGGGTTCAGTATCTCAAAAGGAAAGAATACGGAACCCTTATAGGATTACTCATTGAGTCATGCAGCAGGCAATCTTGCGCATTAATGCCGGTTTAGCGGGATGGGAACACTCTAGATCTTCATCAATATATATCATCATAGTCAAAGTGGGGGGCGCGCCACCCTAGGGACGCAAAGATCTGCAAAGGGGGGCGTGGGCTATTAGTATTGTTAAGAACCTTATTTACACATTTTACACATAACCCACGTTAACGCCCTACGAATTTATTTTATACAAACTTGGTAACTAACATACGTAATATATACTGGCTTAAAAATACTGTAAATGTTTGCGAAAAAAAGTTCATGTTTTTAAGCTATTGCATAGCTTCTATCGCGGGCCTTGAGCGCGGAGACCGAATCCAGAAATTTCATAACGATAAAGCCTAACACTTTAATTACGGTCAGTTATTTCAATCCCGATTTCAATGTTCTGTTAGCGTGTTTGGTAGAGAGTCGGATAGTCAAACGACATTACTCTGGATCAAATCCAAGGTCTTGTTTTACATTCTTTTTGCAATCTCTTTTCATTGGAAGTACTTTTTAAATAATATATTTAGTTTTTTTTTTTATTTATTGCATAAGTTGATAAAAATTGCTATACAATAGCTTTACCGCGGCAGTCCTCGAGTGCCACACGTATTTTTTTTTCAGGTTGTATTCTGATTAAGTCATATAAAATTATTATTTAATTTAATCAGGATTAAGGGGGCACTGAATGTTTTGTTCTTTAGAAAGGGGGCGCATGATTAAAAAATTAGGAAACCCCTGTTCTAGATTATTGTCGCGTTTATTACGTGGAACTACGTCAGACAATGGATGAAGATGTATGTAATGAGTTTAAAGCATGCAGTTGCAGTATAATATGGGACTATTAATATTAATAGGCATACTATTATGACGTTCGAAAAACAACCCATTATTACTACTAACTTTTGCCCGCGGCTTCGCTCGCGTTTAATTCGGGGCAACACAGTTCCCCTTACCTGATTTGCAGGTACCTGCTACCTGTAGTTTTTGCCCTTGCCCCTTATTGATTGTAATAGCAAAGCTAAGTTTTCCCTTTTCTTCCCTCTTTCTCCCCTTTTCTCCCTTTTTTTTTAAATAGCTTTTGTCCGTCTCCAGGGTCTCCACTATCTCTGTACCAAAATTCATGAAAATCGGTTTAGCCCTTAAGGCGTGAAGACGTAACAAACAGACATACAAACAAACATTCAAACAAACTTACAAACAAACAAACTCACTTTAGCTTTTATAATATTAGTAAGCATTACATAAATAGGTTTCTCAGAGCAACGTTAACATTGAATGAATCAGCATTTCTATCGTAAGAGCAATTTTCTCGGGGCTTATATATAATTATAGGGATTTGTATCTCAAAAGGAAAAACGGAACCATTATCGTATCACTTTGTTGTTGTATGTCTGTCTGTCTGTCAAGACCCTTTAACTCGGGAACGCGTAGACGTATCGAGTTGAAATTAAAACCATATACTCTAGTACTCTCTTACAGGTTACAGGTAGTCAGTGTCCCGAAAGTCTGACAACCAGTCTTACCAAGGGGTATCGTATTACCCAGTACTAACTGGGTTGTGGAGGTCAGATAGGCAGTCGCTCCATGTAAAATACTGATATTCAGCTGCATCCGGTTAGACTGGAAGCCGACCCCAACGTAGTTGGGAAAAGGCTAGGCAGATGATGATACTCTAGTACTCTCTAAATAAATAAAAACTTAAGAGGTGTCAAGGGACACCCGGTTGGAACGAAGTTATTATTTTTTGTGTACAAAAACCCTGTATACACTCAACAAAAATAATCGTCGCTACACCACACTGTTCAATGCGATATAGAAAGACGAAACGAAAATGACTGGCTTGCTTTCTATGAGAGAGAGAGAGAGAGACAGAAAAATACGCGCACGCCATACGGCTTACAACTATAGCAAAAAAATTGGTTGTTTGTAAAGTAGGTTTACGATCGAGATGTTTACGTGATAACGTCTTATTGGTGATATAAGTTATCACCAATAAGACGATCGATAGATCGATCGATCGATCGATCGCGCTCGTGAGGTTTTGGTGTGACACAAGTTTCTGAACATGTCACCCGACTAAAACGATTTTAAAGACGATCGATCGCGCTCGTGAGGTTTTGGTGTGACACAAGTTTCTGAACATGTCACCCGACTAAAACGATTTTAAAGACGTTATCACGTCAAAAAGTATTTACAACTTTTGGTCTTAAGCAAAGAGTGACGTTACAACTTTTGGTATTAAACAAAAAGTGTCGTTACAACTTTTGTTCTTAAACAAAAAGTGTCGTTACAACTTTTGGCCTTAAACTAAAAGTGTCGTTACAACTTTTGGTCTTACACAAAAAGTGTCGTTACAACTTTTTACCTTAATTTTTTCCGTCCACCTCCCTTTCGCAACGCGCGATAAGGAACTTCGTTCCAATAAAGTCTACGCAGTCAAAAGATATGGCTGTTTGTGTCACACGTTTGTACAGAACCCTTGGTGCGCGGGTCGGACTCGCACTTGGCCGGTTTTGTTTTACAGTTCGGAAATCATCAAATAACTTCCTCCGCTCTGGGCGGGGTAGTGTCACATCCTTACTTTAATATTATAAAAGCGAAAGTGAGTTTGTTTATTTGTTTGTTACGTCCTAAATGGCTTAACCGATTTTGATGAATTTTGGTACAGAGATAGTTGGGACCCTGGAGACGGACATAGGCTATTTTTTTTTAAAGTGGGATGTGAGGGAGAAAAAGGGAAGAAAAGGGAAAACAGAAAAGGGAAAACTTAGCTTTGAGGGCAAAAACTACAGGTAGGGTGGTAGCCCAAATATAACGCGAGCGAAGCCGCCGGCAAAAGCTAGTTTTTAATCAATAAAACCTATCCATCTTCCTTCTTTTGCTTTTTGTGTACCGGTGTCTCTTTCGAACAACGAATGGGTTTTTTTTTGCGGATGGAAAAACATCAAATAACTTCCCCAGCTCTGGGCAGAGCGCGGGGGAGTGTCAAACCTTGACTGACTAAATCCATCCATGTTCGTTGCCCCACACTAGGAATTTCTCCTGTATTGCGTACAAACATTTAAACTCACACAAACAGCCAAACCCGAAACAACTACTGGTAGGTCATACAAATAATTGTTCCGTGCGGGGATGGAACCCGCACGCGACACGCAGCACAGCTGCAGTCGTTCGCTCAGCCACTGCGTCAACCGTGTCGTCCGTTTTGCCTTTTATGTTCCGGGCCGCGGTATCTCTTTCGAACAACCCGCAACCTTGGTTGGTAGGTAGTGGTCCTGGCAGGCCCCTCTGAATACGAATGGCTGCGATTCGACTCTCAAAATATTGAAATGTATCTTATCGTCCTCTAAGATATTTCCAGGAATATTCTTTAATGTAATACAATACGATCAAATCAAATCAAAATATTGTTATTTCACATAGGCCGACATGGGCACTTATAAAACATCGAGAAAAGGTGCACGGGTTAATCGTTTCCTATGGAGAAGAACCGGCAGGAAACTCCATGGTTACTCTTTTAAAATCATTTGGTTTTACAATGTTGTTGTTACAGCGTAGCGTAGCGTTAAGTATGAGAGGACAGAGTAGGCCCGACAATAAGTCTTTGCTAACTTTACAATCCATTGAGTCCGTTACCGGTACTTTTGTCCTGAGTACCACATCTTGTTGTATTGATACGTAAAGTATACGATCGGATCGTGTGTGTGAACTTAGATCGAGAAAAAATCTCATAGCAATGAATAGCGCCAAAACCACTCAACAAGTTTTGTTAGGCGTTCTCATAAAATCCTTACTAATATTATAAAAGCGAATGTGAGTTTGTTTGTTACGTCTTCATCACGCCCAAATGGCCAAACTGATTTTGATGAATTTTGGTATAAAGATAGTTGGGATCCTGGAGACGGACATAGGCTAAAAAAAAGTGAGAAAAGGGGGAGAGAGAGGGAAGAAAAGGGGAGAGAAAGATTTTTTAGGTTAAAGTTTTTTGGGTTAAAGTGAGCGTTAGCCCAAAGTAACTAAGCCATATTTAAAAAAAAAAGGATTGTGATGTGAGGGAGAAAGAGGGAAGAAAAGGGAAACTTAGCTTTGCTATTACAATCAAGATGGCGCAAGGGCAAAAACTACAGGTAGCAGGTACCTGTAAATCAGTAAAGGGGAACTGTGCTACCCCGAAATAACGCGAGCGACGCCGCGGGCAAAAGCTGGTAAAAACATAAAGTAAATCATTACTTAAATTACAACATAAGAATACTTAGGTACATACATAGTACATACAAGTACAGTGACAAATATGTAACATTATTGCAATATTTTTTATTTTTGTTCAATTAAGAATAGCTACATATTTTTATAAGGGAAAGCCAACCATTTATCCAATTCTCCAAGTATTGACATTAAACACCACATTTATTGCCACCAGTAGTTGTTCAAAATTTGATACAAGCTATATAAAAACTAGATATAAAAATACAACACAATTAAAATCTATATCACAATTATTCTTCACCCAAAAACCGCTTTTAAAAAAAAATGTTGCCCCACCAATAGAATGTTAAATGTTTGTACCCACGATACAGGAGAAATTCCCAGGTTTCTCCTGTATCGTGGGTACAAACATTTAAACTCACATACACAAACAGCCAGACCCGGAACAACTACCTGTAGGTCATACAAATATTTGTTCCGTGCGGGGATCGAACCCGCGACACGTAGCGCAGCAGTCAAACGCTTGGGCACTTCGCCAATTAATTACTATTTAAATTAAATTAAAACTAATTAATCCTCAATTATTTTTCTTCATATCTTCACGACTGACCCAGACAAGGTCAGATAGGTACCACTGCAGGCTATAGAATACTTGTACTAGGACCACAGAAGTGCCGAGGAGTAAGTACTGGTATATAGTGCCTTCGAGGAGATTTAGTATCGGGTATACCCAGGACCCTAGGCTGATGTAGGAGGTGACTAGGCTGTAACAGAGAAAATAAGTATTATTATAAATATCATCATCTGCCTAGCCTTTTCCCAACTATGTTGGGGTCGGCTTCCAGTCTAGTTTATCCGTACTAATATTATAAATGCGAAAGTAACTCTGTCTGTCTGTCTCTTCTTCACGTCTAAACCACTGAACCGATTTCAATGAAATTTGGTACAGATATAGTCTGGGACCCGAGAAAGGACATAGGATAGTTTTCATCCCGGAAATCCCCCGGGAACGGGAACTATTAATCCACGCGGACGAAGTCGCGGGCAAAAGCTAGTTTATTATAAATATAATTAAGTATAAAGATATTTTTTTTTCTTTAAAAAAAAACTTTGCTCCACACTAGGAATTACTCCTGTATCGTGGGTGCATTTACAAAAATTTAAAACTTACATACACAAACAGCCAGACCCAGGTTTTTGATATTTGCAGTTCGTGTTAAGTTCGTGTCCACAGTTCTAATTCAAATTCAAATCCATTTATTGTTTGTTACAGGTGAAAAAATAGTTCTTATTATTAAAAATTAGCTCGCTGTAAATATTGTACACCTTAAAGGTATGTTACCTTTAAGGTGTACAATATTTAATACGTCTTTCAATAATTGTTTAACATTAAAATAAGATATGATTCGAAGTTAACGTCCATCATTCACCATCATCACGCATATACGTTGTCAATTCACAGATTAAAAAAAATAATAATAATATTGAATCATACAAATTAAAATGTCCATTCAAATAAACTTATACATTGATGTCATACAAATTTAAATAATTATTCAAATTAAATTTATTCATTGATGTCATACAAATTAAAATATTCATATAAATTAAATTACTCATTCGCTCATTAGTTTAATTCATAGTTTATCTAATGGTGAATTCACAAGTATTTTGTCATTAAAAAAGTTATTAATAGAATAGTAAGATGCTTTTTAAAACTATCTAAAGTTTCACTGTTTTTTATATAATCAGGAAGTTTGTTATAAATTTTTACACCTGTACCAAATATACTTGTTTTAAACTTAACTATCCTGCATTTAATTCCACTCAATACATTTTTATACCGTGCACTTCTCAATGTATCATAATTATTTATATCGCGTTTTATCATTACTGCTGCTTCATAGATGTATAGTGAAGGTAGAGTCAAAATGTGTGATCTAGTAAACTCTGTTCTACATGAATCGGTCTGTTTAAGCCCACATATACTTCTTACGCACTTTTTTTGTGCTTTAAAAGCACATTCCCTGTTAGTTGAATTACCCCAGAACAGAATACTATAATTTAGTGTAGAACCTACATATGCATGGTAAAGCGCTTAGTAATGTTTTTTCGTTGACAACTTTTCTTAGCATGTAAAGGGCGTATGAAAACTGATTTAACTTTTTGCAAAAATGATCAACTTGCATTTTCCAATTTTCGTGGGTAAATAATATCAGCCGCTCGGATCAATTTTCAGGTTTTTGGCGCTTTCCTAGGTTAGTCTGTGGATGGGTGACCCACCACACATACCGAGTTTCCTAATTGCCTCGGAAAGCACATTTACAAATCCAGACGCCTACTCAGAAATTCCTGATGCGGAAAAACCCAGTTACCATGTACGACCCGCCAATTGCTAAAGTTCATGTAACTACACTAAAAGACACGGTTAGCTCAGTGGCTGAGCGATCGATTGCTTCTCTGCGTGTCGCGGTTCGATCCCCGCACGGAACAAATATTTGTATGGCCTACAGATAGTTGTTCCAGGTCTGGCTGTTTGTGTATGTGAAAGGGGAAATACCTAATGTGGGGCAACGTTTAAAAAACAATTGAAGAACTTAAATGTGAAATGTCAAACTTCGTACATTACAGAACAGTAGGTGAAGTGTGAAATTAAATCGATACTCACACAGCCAAATAAGCAGTAGCATAGCTATACATCATCACTAGATTCGGCACATGCGTCTCCGGAGCTCTTCTAGGTCTGAACAACACCTCCCATAGAACTACAGGTACTATAGCAGTGTGGATGATGTGGTTAGATGTCGCGCTGAGAGCCTTGTCTACGCTCGGAGGCAGGATGAAACTGCGTTCGTAAGAGAATAAGGTCCAGAATACGGTGAAAACAGTCTGGAATGGAAGAGGAAAACAATCTTACATATTGTATTTATATCATAGGGGCTTTCCGAAGCCACTGCCTGCCGGGGTTGCGGGTTGTTCGATAGATATACCGCAACATGAAGAGCAAAGGAGGAACATGACAAATGCTTGCACTGACTCGACAGGTCCAGTCAATCTGTGTGGTGCTTTCTTAAAAAGAACATTTCAGACACTAATCTACATAGTCCTTATGTATGTTGAAGTTATAAGTTATAGATATAAGTTGTTAAGTTGTCATAAAAGTGTAAAAACCTACTTGCCAAACAAACATAATTTATCATGGGAGTGTTTCGGCCAGTAAAAGTCTGACACTCCTCTCCCGCTCGGGGAAATTATTTAATAACTAGCTTTTGCCCGCGGCTTCGCTCGCGTTTAATTTGAGGTAACATAGTTCCCCTTTCCTGCTACTTGTAGTTATTGCCCTAGCGCCTTATTAATTGTAATAGCAAAGCTAAGTTTTCCCTTTTCTTCCCTCTTTCTCCCTCATTACTCACTTTAAAAAAAAAAAAATTATCCTATCTCCGTCTTCAGGGTCCCAACTCACTTTCGCTTTTATAATATTAGTAAGGATAAACAATCGGTAAAAAAATAATAATATACCCGTATTACATTTTGTACATGAAGAATTTGTGGCTAAATTATAATAGCCTCGGGGTTCGACCTATAGGTTTTTGGCGCTTTCCTGGGTTAGTCTGTGGACGGGTGACCCGCACACACACACCGAGTTTCCTCTGTGCCTCGCAAAGCACGTTAAGCTGTTATTCCCGGCTGTCATTTGAAGATCTTTGACAGCCGTTACTGATAGTCAGTATCCCGAAAGTCTAACAACCAGTTTTAGCAAGAGGTATCGTATTATCCAGTACTAACTGCGTTGTGGCGGTCAGATAGGCAGTCGCTCCATGTAAAATACTGGTATTCAGCTACATCCGGTTATAACGGGTGATTTTTAAGAGGTATAGGATTTGATTTTCAAAAAAAAACACAAAAAAATTGAAAAATTTGATGAAATCTTTATTGGAATCGATAGAACAATCTAGGCGGCCAATTGACAGGCCCAAAACGTTACTGTGAATGGCGAGCGCTACCGTGTAATGATTGGCGATTTTTTTTTTCCTAAAATGGAAGAATTGGACATGCCTGACATGTGGTTTCAACAAGACGGTGCCACATGCCACACGGCACGCGAAACAATAGCCCAATTGAGAGCCGCCTTCGGTGAACAGTTTATCTCACGTTTTGGGCCCGTCAATTGGCCGCCTAGATCGTGTGATCTAACGCCTTTGGACTATTTCTTGTGGGGCCATGTTAAGGCTCATGTCTACAGGGATAAACCAGCAACGATTGACGCACTGGGAGCCAATATTGAACCATTTATTCGTGATTTACCGGCTGATATGTTGGAGAGAGTGTGCCGAAATTGGGCCTTGCGAATGGGCCATCTAAACCGGAGCCGCGGCCAGCATTTGCATGAAATCATCTTCAAACATTAAATTATATTGATCGTTCTATCGATTCCAATAAAGATTTCATCAAATTTTTCAATTTTTTGTGTTTTTTTTGAAAATCAAATCCTATACCTCTTAAAAAATCACCCGTTACTTACAGCCGACCCCAACATAGTTGGGAAAGGGGCTAAGCAAATTTAATGATGAACATTTTAAAGTATTGCCAGTCTATAATTCATGAGAGTTTAATCAGCACTTCACTACATAGTATAAAACAAAGTCGCTTTCTCTGTCCCTATGTCCCTTTGTATGCTTAAATCTTTAAAACTACGCAACGGATTTTGATGCGGTTTTTAGTAATAGATAGAGTGATTCTTAAGGAAGGTTTTAGTATATAATTTGTTAAGTTTTTGTATTTATTTCTGTGTACATTAACTATATTTGTTGAAGATGTCGGCAAAAAGTATGCTGTCTGGGAGCTTTCAACGAAAACGCTGCCTAAACCCTTTAAGATATAACAAAATAATGTATGGTGTAATTGTGTATCTTATATAGGTCCACAGAAAAGTCAGCGGTGACATATGTCTATATCTTAAGGATAACATACTATATCCATTTTAATACTTTAACAAATGGGCAATTATAAAGCGCTAACTTGGAAAGCTATTTACACAAATACAGTATTAATCCTTTTCATTTTAAATAGGTTGGTTGGCATGAATATTTCATGAAGATTATTTTTTCCTTTTACATCATGCAGATTAAATAAATACTTTAAGAGATATAGCAAAATCAAAATAACGCGCAACAAAATTAATTTCATGTCGCCGTGACTAGGCTGGCCCGCTCGGGCGCGGTGTAGGGAACAAGTCGCTCATCGCTGAGTGCGCGACCCGAACACGGGCAGACGCGTGAGCACAGAGTACGTTGAGTTGACACGTTCCTTACAAACTAAATTCAAATCCTTTATTTGTAAACATATAGGTACAATAAGATCTAATTACATAAAATGTAATAAAACATAGGTTTTATGAAGTTTCATAATACATATTAGATTCGTACCATTACCTATGGACGGACGGACAGCGAAGACTTAGTAATAGAGTTTTTACCCATTGGGGACGGTAACCTTAAAAATGAGACGTACCTAATTTTATTTATACTTCGATTTTGTTATTTTTGCTATGGGCTGCTTTTTATCAACACACCACGCGGGCGAAGCCGCGGGCAGAAGCTAGTTTGGAATATTTTGTAAAATTACACCTCAAGTTTGGACAAAGAAGTTGTTAAAATTACTTAATAGTTTAATTAAAACACCAAAATGAAACCAGTAACGCCATCTATTGACAGTATTGTGTACTAAGTGTATGAACACTCAAATTAATAAATTATTAAATGTATTTATATCTGTCTGTAGAAGTCATTTATACGCCAAAACTAAATACTTCATTTTTTGTAGCAACTGTTGAAACAACGTCTCTTATTGTCGTAATAGTAGGTTACTTCAGTAATAAATTTCACATCCTTTCGTAAATATCATTTCATTTGCCTAGCCTTTTTGCGAAAAATCAACATTGATAAGTCAACGCAGGCAAAAGTTATGGCCATATAAGTTGCAAGTTTGTACGGAACCATTTTTTTTTTAAACTTTGCCTCACACTAGGAATTTTTCCTGTATCGTGGGTGCGTTTACAAACATTTAAACACCCAGACCCGAAACAACTATCTGTAGGTCATACAAATATGTATATGTTCCGTCCGTGCGGGGATCGAACCCGCGACACACAGCGCAGCAGTCGATCGCTCAACCACTGCGCCAACCGTGTCGTCATTGGTGCTCGAGTCTCATTTGGCCAGTCAAAAATCAAGAAGTTAGCACAAGAATACTTACGAAAGTCATCGGGAAGATGAAGCTAGAGAACAAAAGATCTCTGATTCCCTTCAAGGTCTTGACAAGTAAGCTGTCTTTGCCTTCGTTGGTGAGAGACAGTACGTCACACGACAGTCCTAGGGCGCAGTAGAACATTTGCAAGTACTGAAATAATTAAGAAAATATTTTAATTAATACTTGAAACGGGATATTTACCATGTTTGTTATTTGTATAGAGTTTACGATATTTCGGCGATGTTGCACACGCCATGATCACGGATGAACTGAAGTTATTGCGGGTGGATGTTTACGAGCAGACAAAACGATCTACCCTCTTTCTTATTTTTGCGTTCGTTACCACTAACACCGTCACTCACAACTCGTTTTGAATTCTTATGTTAGTAATCATGTCAGTTTAAAGACTTATAATTAAGAAAATATTTAGACACACGAAGTTGATGTGGAATACCAATTCGACTATCAGTGTGCTGATGGCCGTAACGGCTAATGGCCTGATGGCCTACAGTTTTGATGAGCATATTGTCAAGGCGCTTAGGCAGTTGGGTCAAGTGTCGGATTCTGTCAGAACTTCTCGATACGGCCCGCATTGTAAGGAGGTTGATGTCTTTGGAGAATTAACCACCGGTAGCTTGGACCCTGCTCCCGATAACAACAGCGAACAATTTTTATAACAAACCAAAACGAAACCAAACCAAACTAAAGATAGAAGTAGATAGATCCTTACAACATTCCAAACAGTCAAGAACTTCCACTGGTCATCATGGAACCTCCTCACGTCGGCATCCTCCAACACTGCTCCTTTGAAGGTATTCGTCATGTTGACTGCATTAATGACGTGCATGGCGAGGCTGATGGCATAGCCAAGTATTCGAGGGTATATTGGTGATAGGATGTATCTGAAATGATACAGACACAGCATAAGCATAATCTGCCTCGGCTGTAGTGTAACCTTAGCTTATTTAATTGAATCATTTTTTTTTATTTTACTTCTCTCTATACGACGACAGCACAAAACAAGGCCTATAGGTACAAAGGGATGTTTATAACTGGTATAAACCCAGTTGCCTAGCAACACAGATAAATACACTTCTGGACTCATCTATTGGCCCACCTTGTATTTTCAGTTTCGTTTGGTCCTAGCTAAAATTTTATATTAGGTCGAGCAAAAAGTTTTTATGCAGTTTTTAACCTGGCACATTCACAATTTCATTCAATAGTCTTTTTTTGAATTTCGAACACAGAATTTAAAGAAACAAAAGACAATTTGGAGCCTGTTTGTTGATATCAAACAATCGAATACTAAAAAAATCAGGTTTTATTGGTTTACTTGGATTTAATTCTTGAAAAAGTGATTGATATCTTTGGTTTTGCAACAAACATTACTTATTCTTAACATTAAGGTGAGGTTCTATCAATAATCTATGGATACTTCACCTGAAATTGCCGCCCAAGCTGTGGCACTTATTCAGGCCGGACACAGCCAAAGAAACGTGAGTGCTCAACTTAATTTAAGTCGATCTGCGGTCCGAAATGTTTATCGGAGGTACCTAGAGACTGGCGGCTTTGTTCGTCGCCAAGGAAGGCCACGATCTCGGGTCACAACTGAAAGGCAGGATCGATTCATCGTGACGACCAGCTTGAGAAATCGTCACCTTACCTCCATTGAGATACAAAACCAACTTCGCGACTTCCACGGAGTATCTGTAAGCGCTCGAACTGTTCGGAGAAGGTTAAAAGAACGCGATATGGTACCACACAAGCCAGCTAATGGGCCCAAACTAACGCGAGCCCACCGAACAGCGCGCCTTCATTTCGCACGCAGTCATTTAAATTGGACACAGCAAGATTGGAGCCGTGTACTCTTTTCTGATGAGTCTAAAATTGTGTTACATGGCAATGATGGAAGGAAGAAGGTCTACCGACGTAAGGGAGAGCGTTTCGCACAATGCTGCTTTGAAGAGAGGGTTGCTTATGGCGGTGGCTCATGGACTGTCTGGGGCGGTACATCCGCGAGCGGCAAAACTCAACTTGAGGTTGTTACAGGACCACGGCTGCCAACATTAAATGCTGAAAGGTACATTCGTAAGTGCTTAGAACCTCACGTGATGCCATACGCGGACTATGTGGGCCCAAATTTCCTTTTTATGCATGATAATGCAAGAGCCCATGCGGCCGGCATCGTCAGGGAATATCTTCGGGATGTGAACATCACAGTTATGGACTGGCCAGCCAGAAGCCCAGACATGAACCCTATTGAGCACATGTGGGACGAGCTAAAAAGACGTGTTAGGGCTCGTCAGCCAGTTGCTCAGACGATGCAGGAGTTGAAAACTGCCATAGAAGAGGAATGGGAGATGATCCCTCAAAATTTCATAGAGCGGTTGATAAACTCTATGCCTAATCGTATGAGAGCTGTGGTAGATGCCCATGGAGGCAACACGCGTTATTAAATTAAACCTTTATTTGATAAAACATGTTTTTTATTCAAAAATCAATTGCCTTTAACAAGGCGCATATCCGACTTGTTAGGCGTAGCTCCATGTCGTATGGTATTCTGAATTCAAATTTAAAACAATACGATCGAAAAAGATGGTAAAATGTATCAGGTTTAAAACTGCATCAACAGTTTTTGTTCAATCTAGCAATCATATTTCGGTAGGGGCCATCGAAACCTAAACTCTAAGGTGGGCCAATAGATGTGTCCAGAAGTGTATTATCTATGTATATAAAAGAGAAAACCACTGACTCACTAATCCGTTTAATTAACATTGATTAATTTATCCTACTTCCTACTGATATTATAAATGCGAATGTTTGTGAGGATGGATTGATGTATGGATGTTTGTTACTCTTTCACGACAAAACGGCTGAACGGATCTTGATGAAATTTGGCATAGAGTTAGATTATAGTCTGGAATAACACATAGGGTACTTTTTTTTCGTTTATTACGTGAGCGAAGCCGCGGGCGACAGCTAGTCTACAGTAAATGAAAACCGGGACCAAAAACTGAACCTGCTTTCCGAAGCACGGAGGAACTTCTGCATGTAACTGGTGCTCACCCATCCACGGATCGTGTTTAGCAAAAGCTGCTTAACCTTGATGATCGACCGGTGAAGCTGTTATCATTTGGCCATAAGGTACTCGAACTGGTAACGTTGGGTATGATATGAATATGCGTCAGTGCAACTATCACTTACAAGTAATCACCGCATACATAAGGAAGTTGTACAACAACAAAATAACTGGAAGAGAATGCGCCAAGGTAGTCCGCAAAATTGAAATGTGATATTGGTGTTACTAAAACTACTCTTAAAAAAATCACTAAAATTTCGTTTATTCATATCAAACGACGTTTCCTAATCTGAAAGTGACAACTCTAGGAATTTCTCCTGTGGATCTGTTTACAAACATTTAAAATCACATACACAACAAACAGCCAGACCCGGAACAACTATCTGTAGGTCATACAAATAATTGTTCCGGGCGGGGATCGAACGCGCGACACGTAGCGCAGCAGTAAAACGCTTAGCCACAGCGCCAACCGTGTCGTCGTATTTAATCCGGTGGTTCATTAGGATCGGCACCATTGTTTTGATAACAATGGTGACAACTATATTATACAGCGTGTTGTTTTGCATCCTCGCCAAATTCAAGGACGTAACTATGCTAATGATTCTCGACCCGAATCGATAATAAATAAGTAGTTTTTTTTTTAACTTTTTTCGTATTTTCGAAAATCGGTAAGTGTACACTACACTCGGACGATCTGCACCTAGCTTTACGCGCATTACGTATGCGCCGACGCTCACGCACACTGTTCTGTTTGTTCTGTAGGTGATTCTGTACTTTTGAAATGGAGATATTCTGTAATACTGTTAAAGGAGGTGTTTTTTTTTCGGCCATGACTGTACCGAGGTACAAATTACTATTAAAACTCCAACCAATAATTTGTATTTTGAGCAGTATTTAAAATCCTAAAATACTAGATAGAAAAAGAAATAAAAGTATATGAAAAAACACTACCTCGCAACGTAACTGCGTTCAAAGAAACGTTTATGACATCATTGACGGCTGTCAATCTGTTTCATCTGTCAAAATCACGTCAAAATAATTCAAAATATATTACATCGGTGTTCAATTAAAACCTTAAAAACATGATAAAAACGGGTTATAATGAATAAAAATATCCACCCATAGACTGGCGAAAGCTGAGAAAGTTATACCCACCCTTTTGAAGTCTGACAAGAGGATCTAAATTATGTACTTATAGGTCATTCTACGCCAACTACATGGTTTATGATATGATACAGGATTATAATAATATCTTCAACTTCAGGATTATACCTTCAACTCTTCATGAATGGCATTTGTGGAAGCGTAATACAAGAATATATATTATGTCTTTAAGATTTGATTATCGTCATAAAATAAAAGATAATCGTGAAGCTAGGTAGTCGGAATTGATTCTTCTATTTTCATTATGAATTCTGGTAGGTAGTAAAGACATCATCATCATCGATAGCGAACTATAAACTCATAACAATACTATTGTAGTCTTTGACTCATAATATATAAACTACAGAGACGGGTAACCGAAACGGAATGACAATTTGACAAATTGACAATAATTATCAACAACAATAGAAAAAAAACTATCGGCCTAGGTCTGGAGCCCTGGCTTTTGGCCAGCAGATAACCAAACGCAAAAAATAATACAAAATGTGAAATAAATGTATTTTTTTAAATTCTTGTTCCCATGATTATTCACAAAAATGTGTACTAGAAATAAAAACTTATCTGTAATACATAAATAAATTCTGTAAAGTACATTTTTGTGTTTTCATATATTTATAAAATGAAGTAACGAAACGCATCATCGGAGATGTAAATCATGACATTGCCAGATTGAAATTCTTGGGTTGCAAGTTTTGACATCTTTGATCGACAATTTCTACTGGTACAAATGCGCGAATAACTACAATATATTTTTTTTCAAAATCTACGATTTTTTTCCTATTATTTCGTATTTTTGTCCTTGAGGTACACGGTTTGGCCATTTTTGTAGGGGATAAAAAACGCATCCTTTAAACAGACAGAGACAGATCATAAAAGCACCGTATATTATTATTGATCAGGTACCGTAATTTTAATTAAAATAAATAAATAAATATATTTTTTTTTATTATCTATGACTTTTATTAGCACCTCCTAAATTTTGGCGAGGATGCAAATCAACAGATTGTATAGACTAGATACTACACTTTATACAACTAATATGGACTATATACTACACTATATAGACTATATTATCTTAGAGCACCATCATATAGAACGAAAACGTTAAAACCAACAAAGTATTGAAAAAATAAGTATTTTTATCTTACCGGTTTGAGATTTCCGTGGACGTCATTTTCACACTCTTTTGTTCCACCATTGATAATAATTTAAAGACACTATTAATTAAATTGGTACTTAATTTTAACTGCAGTTTGCTTAATTAATTTTATAATTTTATTAGAGTTTAACAAAGGTATTCAACGACTCATTTTAATAAGTATAAACAAAAATAATTAAATATTTTTTTTAATATTAAACTACATAATATTTATTTGTTATTATACTACGTTAGCGCTGCGCCCTGTTTGACAACTAAGTGAGATATTTTCCTTTATAGATAGGTAATTTGTATAACTCAAAAATTACAAGTTAATTATCTCCTGTAATACAGCGTTTTTACTGGCATTTTTGTACAGTGTATTTAAACAAAAACTGCACTTCGCAAGTACCTTGCACGGTGGTAATAAATAATACATAATGATAAGCATAAATTGATATAAATATGGAATAAGGAAACTGCCCCATGCACAGTGTTTTAAAAAGACCATTTTTCGGACATTGGTTTTTATTTGAAAAACTGACAGCCCAAATCATTTCAATGCAAAACCATTCAATGTTAAATGGGAATACCAAATTCACACTTAACTAGCTTAGTTGCACACATCCCATTCATTTATATTTTTGCATATAATAGATTAAGGTTAGTACTTTAGTAGAGTTCTGATTAAAATAGAAAATTGAACTTCATTATTTATTTCAATTAGACCATTACAGGCACTTTTGGATGACAAGAAACAAAAGAATGAAACTATAGTCCCAGACACAATGCATAATAACTTGTGAAAAAACTGTAGTTGCCCATTCCGAAACGTTGATCTCAATGAAAAAGACGAGGCAAGAAATGTTCCTTGGACACAAGATCATGGTCATATAAATTACAAACAAAAATAGTTTCGTTATTACATCAAGACTATTCATTAGAACAATGAAAGAATAAAAATGAATTTAAATATTTTTGACGTAGGTACATTTAGCGTGAGAATTATACATATAATGTAACGACCTACGCATAGGTACTGTAAGATATGCGATAAATTACTACAATAAAATCAAATAAAATTATTGTTTTAAATTACATTTGAAAAATACATCTCACACTTCCTACGCCGTTCCCTAGTCTCTGTTTCTCTAGTTCTTTATTTAAAACGACCGTCGGAACGTCGTCGTGTCCAACCAGCCAGCCTTAGTTAAGGTATAAAACCTCTAACAAGTACTTACAGTTCATCCTCATACAAAAAAATGGTCGTAAAATGGTAACTAAGTGACAATTCACAATATTCAATGCTTCTGTGAGTATTTTTAGAATTTAAACGTGAAATATATATAATGAAATATAATTCTGCCAAGCTCTTGAAGAAATAAGTACAATGTTTGATAACACGTCAGTAATGTTGATCGCTTAACTTTCTGATATAACGGGCCCAGCCGCTGGGCCGAGTGGTCGTGTCAGTGTAGAAAAAATACGATTTAGTTATAAGTTACTAATAACAGTGTTATTATAAGGAAAATCGAGGTAAAATCATACATATTAAATAAGAAATTAAATTTAGTGCAAAATTAAACCTTAAGACAGCGTTTTTTTGTGTTATTTTGGTATAAAAACGGTGTGTTTTCGTCGAGTTAGGGCGAATTGGTAATGTATGTTATCTGTTATTTTTGCCGCGTCATTTTCAACCAATGGCGGAACTGGATTTGTGTACTGTCAAAACTGGCTTAATTAGTGTCAAGTGCGAGTGTTTACTGTTATGTAAACTTAGAAGTAAGGGAATACTAATCACTAGCTTTTACCCGCGGCTTCGCTCGCGTTATATTCGGGGTAACACAGTTCCCCTTTCCCGATTTGCAGGTACCTGCTACCTGTTTTTTTGTCCTTGTAATAGCAAAATTAAGTTTTCCCTCTTTCTCCCTCATATAGCAATATCTTTTTTTTTTAAATAGCCTATGTCCGTCTCCAGGGTCTCAACTATCTCTGTACCAAAATTCATCAAAATCGGTTTAGCCATTTAGGCGTGAAGAAGTAACAAACCAACAAATAAACTCATTTTTGCATTTATAATATTATAGTAAGGATTGGATCTATTAAGTGCGTTAAAATGACAACTTAAATACTCCACGCAATTGGTTCTCTAGCGTTTGTGTTCATTAATTGAACACAATAACATAAATGATAAGTGATGTTTATCTTGCAGTAGGTCTTTTGTTTGGGGTGGGAAATCATCAAATAACTTCCCCCCTCTGGGCGGAGCGGGGGGGAGTGTCAGACTTGTACTGACTAAAATCCACCCATGTTCTATTGCCCTTTACGTTCCGGGGCCGCGGTATCTCTTTCGAACAACCCGCAACCCCGGCAGGCGGAGGCCCTGGCAGGCCCCTCTGTGCAAGTAGGTCTTTACAAACACTTTCACGCATGGTTTTTTTTTAATCTAGATGAGGCCGGTTTTTCGCATCCGGCTACTCTAAGAAGAAACAGCCGATACAAACTCAGAGGTCATAGTCTCTTTTAAGGTACAGAGAAAAATCTTTGTTAACTTACATGAGGACTATGCAGATTAGTGTCTGAAATGTTTTTTTTTTAAGAAAGCACCACACAGATTGTGTGGACCTGTCCAATCAGTGCAAGCATTTGTTAGTAGTCTAGCTCAACTCATAACTCAAGGAGCTCAACGACACGACGAACGAAACCAAAAAAAGACATTGGTGTAGGTTGCTTATTAGTCCTAAAAAGTGCCAGATAATCGTCAAAAACAAACAAATTGAATAAAAGTAATGAATGTTATATTACACATAGTATCCATAAACAGAAATAAATAAATAATGATTCACATAATAACATACATAACATTGTTTTTGTATCTACCCAAAATAACCGTTATTTTTGGGTATTATTACCTAAGTACCGTTTGTTGTTTTATATTTTATCGAGTAGGTAGGTACTAGCTTTTGCCCGCGGCTTCCCTCGCGTTAAATTTGAGGTAACACGGTTTCCTTTTCCAGTTTTGCAGGTATTTTTCGTTGGTAACAAAGAGTGTGTGTAAACACCGATTCCTATCTTGAAAACTGCGAAAAGTCCCATATAAAATTTCACCCCCTCTTTTAAGGGGATGGGGCAGATTTCTGAAAAAAAAAACGCACGATGTTTTTGCTAGTAACAAATAGTCCGCATACAATTTTTTTGTTTTCTACCTAGAAAATTGCGAAATGCTCCATACAAACTTCAACCCCCATTTTCAGGAATTGGGGGATTAGAAAGAGACAAAAAGTAGTCTATGTCCGTCTCCAGGGTACCAAATATGTCTGTATCAAAATTCATCAAAATTGGTTTTGCCATTTGACGTGAAGACGTAGCATACAAACAAATAAACTCACTTTCGCTTTTATAATATTAGTAAGGATTTACTAGCCTTTGCGGCTTTGCTCGCATCCACCCCCCTTTTAGGGAAGTGGGCGGTTAGAAAGAGACAAAAAGTTGCCTACGTCACTCTTCATCCCTACAACTATCTCCACTTAAAAAACTCACGTCACTTCGTCGCACCGTTTTGCCGTGAAAGACAGACAAACAAACTTACACACACATACACTTTCCCATTTATATTAAAACTAGCTTTTGCCCGCGGCTTCGCTCGCGTTAAATTCGGGGTAACACAGTTCCCCTTGCGCCTTATTGATTTGTAATAGCAACGCCAAGTTTTCCCTTTTCTTCCCTCACTCTCCCTGACATCCCACTTTAAAAAAAAAATAGCCTATGTCCGTCTCCTGGTTCCCAACTATCTCTGTACCAAAATTCATCAAAATCGGTTTAGCCATTAAAGCGTGAAGAGGTAACAAACAAACAAACAAACTCACTTTCGCTTTTATAATATTAGTAAGGATATGGATATCTAAAACACTTTCACAATTTTGTTACATTATTTTGCCATACACACAAACCTCTCAGGGTTTATTTGTGTGCTAGCAAGCCATTTCTTTGTGCTT
Organism: Ochropleura plecta; assembly: GCA_905475445.1. NCBI lineage: Eukaryota > Metazoa > Arthropoda > Insecta > Lepidoptera > Noctuidae > Ochropleura > Ochropleura plecta. The sequence goes on along the minus strand of FR997750.1, from coordinate 5,184,816 downwards.
AATACATCTTTACTATTTTTTTTTTTTTTTTTTTTTTTAATCTTGGGACAACTCACACACGGCTATCTGATCCCAAGCTAAGCAGAGCTTGTGTTATGGTAACCAGACAACTGATATACATATTTATACGTATAATTTATAAATACATACATATTATAGATAAATCACACCCAGACACAGAACAAACAATCATGCTCATCACACAAAGTTTGTCCTGGGTGGGAATCGAACCCCCGATTTTAACAATTTTTTTACTAATAGAAAGCTATAAAGTTCCTATTAGTGAAAAAATGGGATATGAGGGAGAACGAGGGAAGAAAAGGGAAAACTTAGCTATTGCTATTGCAAATCAATAAGGCGCAAGGGCAAAAACTGCAGGTATATAGGTTGTAGCAGGTACTGTGTTATACCGAATTTAACGCGAGCGAAGCCGCGGGAAAAATCTAGTATAATATAAAAACGAAAGTGAGTTTGTTACTACGTCTTAACGCTTAAATGGCTAAACCGTTTTTGGTGAATTTTGGTACAGAGATAGTTGGGACCCTTGAGACGGACATAGGCTAATTTAAGAAAAAGTGAGAAAAGGGGGAGAAAGATATTTTTTTGCGATCATCACGCAGGTTAAAGTTAGCGTTAGTCCTAAGTAACTTATGCTACGCGGACGAAGTCGCGGGCAGAAGCTAGTAAATTAATATATTTCTCAACCAAAAATGTAAAAAACGGCCTTTTAAAAAAAAACTGTTCGGCTTTTATCAATTCAAGATTAGTAACTATTATATACATATAAACAAGGTCAAAAATGAGAATGAGCTTCTTGTATTTTAATTTTAAACCCATAAAACTTCCAATATATATCGTTCCAAAGGTCATTTGTGTTTTTGTTTTTTAAACTTATTTAAATTTGAAAGCAAACTGGTTTTAAAGTGAACGTGCGTAAACATTTTTTAAAAATGTTAATTATACATAATTTCGTCATAACATTCGGTCTACAAAAAACGAATATTGTGACGAATCTTTTAATTAGCTTTGCTTTAGCTCATACTAGCTGTTCTGCGCGGTTTCACCCGTGACTTTAGTTACTACGCCACTCCCGTAGGTAGTAGCGTAATCCTACTTATCCTTACTAATATTATAAAAGCGAAAGTGAGTTTGTTTGTTTGTTACGTCTTCACGCCCAAATGGCTAAACCGATTTTGATGAATTTTGGTACAGAGATAGTTGAGACCCTGGTGACGGACATAAGCTAGGCGAGAAATAAGGGAGAAAGAGGGAAGAAAAGGGAAAACTTAGGAACTACAAAAAAACTACAGGTAGCAGGTACCTGCCAATCAGGAAAAAGGAACTATGTTACCCTGAATTTTACGCTAGCGAAGCCGCGGGAAAAAGCTATTAATATTATAAACGCGAAAGTTTGTATGGATGTATGTATGGATGTATAGATGTTTGTTACTCTTTCACGTCAAAACGGCTGGATGGATCTTTATGGAATTTGGCACAGAGGTAGATGTATGATAGTATGAAATAACACATAGGATACCTTTTTTCGATAACACGCTAGTATTGATATGAAACTAGCTGACCCAGCGAACTTCGTACCGCTTTAGCGTAGCTTTGATGCACTACTTTATTTTGTATAACTGACAGTTGTCCTTAGGTATGAGTACCTATTCAATTTGAACTGGAATCTATTATATCCTCCATATAAAAATGAATCCCTATTTCCCTGGTCTCGCCATAACTGAGAAGGACTTGACATTCGTTGACATTCATTCAATATGCAAAATTAAATGTATTTTTTTCAATCTTTCTGAGACATTTTCTTAATATTTTTTTCCGTAAGAACCTTCTACAGAGTATTAGAAAACTACAAAAACAAAAATCAGCCAAATCGGTCTAGCCGTTCTCAAGTTATGGCGTGACAACGGGAAACGGGTTTCATTTTTATATAAACACTAGCTTTTGCCCGCGGCTTCGCTCGCGTTAAATTCGGGGTAACACAGTTCCCCTTTAAAAAAAAATAGTAAATTAGTGCGATAGAATTTAATTAAGTAACCACATTTCCGAACAAACGATGCTCTTTCAACATAGTCTAAGACTGTGAATGACATTGACATTCGTTACGCGCGTTTTTAAAAAATATGCAAAATTAAATGTATTTTTTTAAATTTTTCTAAAACCTTTTTTTAATATTTTTTTCCGTAAGAACCTTCTACAGAGTATTAGAAAACTACAAAAAAATAATCAGCCAAATCGGTCTAGCCGTTCTCAAGTTATGGCGTGACAACGGGAAACGGGTTTCATTTTTATATATATAGATATATAGATATGTTACTCTAATAATACTTTCTAATGGCAAAAGAATTTTTGAAATCGGTTCAGTAGTTTTTGAGTTTATTCTTTTCATACAAAAATACAGATCTTTCCTCTTTATATCAGTGTAGAAAAATTACCAAATAATGGAATTAAACAAAAATGTTATTGTTTAGTTCGCAGAGTTAACGACAATTTTGATTGCTTTTTTTTCGTGGGACTTTATTTTCCTAAAATACAAGTAGCTAATTTTATTCCTTATTACATCAGCTATCTGTCAATGAAAGCCCCGTCAAAACGTCGTCGTCGGTACAACCATTTCGGAGATTAGCCGGAACAGACAGACAATTTTTTTTAAATGTTGATGTACCGTTTATACATCCCCATGCATTTAATGAAAAGCTGTTATTTTACATTAAAAACAGGCTCTCTAAATTTTATTTATTGAAATGTATGTTTAGCTTTTATATTATTTCTCCAACTAAATGTATTTCTAGTTCTACCTCTATAAGTGAAACTTAGTAGGTTCGAGCATATTGTGTTTCCTGGGGCTGCGGGTTGTTTGAAAGAGATACCGCGGCTTCGGAGCACACAAAGTAAAAGCAAGAACATGGATTAGGGTTGCCATCTTTAAAATTTGGAAACCAGGATAAAACGCGTGAAAACCCCGGATTTCTCAGTCCAGAACCCGGACAAGAGTCGAAGTGCTCACGGGGGGTGGGAGGACGGAAAAGTTTGCGTGGACATGAGTCGAAGTGCGCACGGGGACTGGGAGGACGGTGAAGTGTACATATCACGGGCGGTGCAATTTATTTAAGTAATTAAATCGCCCAAATTAATCATGGGGGTTTTAAACTTCAAATTTTAAAAACCCGGAATACAAATGAAAACCCTCCCGGACGCTCCCCGGACGCCCTCTGAACTAGGACAAATCCGGGGAAACCCGGACGGATGGCAACCCTAACATGGATGATAAATGATGTTTATTTTGCAAGTAGGTTTTCACAAACACTTTTACACGTCTTTTTTTAAAACTAGATGAGGCCGGTGTTTCATACCCGACTACTCTGAGAAGAAACAGCCGAAACAAACTCAGAGGTCTCTTTTAAGGTCCAGACAAAAAATCTTAGACAACTTACATGAGGACTATGCAGAGTAGTGTCTGAATTGGTCTTTTTAAGAAAGCACCACACATATTGAGTGGACCTGTCCAGTCAGTGCAAGCATTTGCCAGTTATCGTGTAGTTCGACTCATAACCCAAGGAGCTCAACGGGGATGGGTTTTAGTCAGTACAAGTCTGAGGCTGAGGCTACATTAGGCCGCGACGCGACCTGCGACACATGAGCGATTAAAACAAGTAAATAAATGCTCACGTATATGGCTACACCATCATCATCATCTGCCTAGCCTTTTCCCAACTATGTTGGGGTCGGCTTCCAGTCTAACTCTAAAAAGTCTAAAGTATATGGCTACACCGTACATCAAATATTACTAGCGATCTTTGATTTCTTTATGCGATAGGAACAACATTACTGAAATCACGGCATCGGCTACATCAACATATGAGCGAAATTGAAACGAATTTATTAGAAAATTTCTCACTTGCACGACTAGTTCAATAGTGCTGCTAAATATGCGTGTGGCTACATTATGCGTATAGTAAACCGCGATGGATGATTTGATCGCATTCTAAGAAAATGTACTGTAGCCTTGTCATCGCCGAATATACGCCGGAACTTCGCTTGTAATGTAGCCATACCATGTTTTTCTCGTTTCGCTCTTCCAGTCGCATCGCAAATCGCTGCCTACTGTAGCCTCAGCCTAAAAGTCTGGCACACCCGCACACCCCTCGCTCCGCCCAGAGCGGGGGAAGTTATTTGAAGATTTCCCATCCGCAAAAAAGGGTTGTTTTTAGAGCAGCGAACGAATCTCGAGATGAAGTTCTTGAGCAATGTAAGCTGTTCTGGCCAATGTGTATTGTGTTATAAACTAAAATTATTAAACTAAACTAAACTTATAAATAAATTAAAAAATAGCGTCAAAAATTCGTCCTCAATGTTGTCAGTTGGCAATGTCCCCAAGAGACTGGCCGCGTTGCCACGTTGTATGGCAACGCTAAGCCTCTGGCCAAAGTAAAAGCCAGCCCTTGGGTCACGGGAAGTGTCAACCAAACGTGTATTTAATTTGCGCAGCGGCTGAACGATCGACAGCTGTGCTGCCGTCGCGGGTTCGATCACCGCAGGGAACAAATATTCGTGTGACCGACAGGTAGTTTTTTCGAGTCTGGCTGTTTGTGTATATGAGTTTAAATGTTTGTAAACGCATCCACGATACAGGTGAAACTCCTAGTGTGGGGCAACGTTTAAAAAAAACACAATTAAGTTCAGTAGATCGTTATGAACTTTGAACTGGTAATTATCTTTATACGATTACAAATCATCCTTACTTCCTTACTAATATTATAAAAGCGAAAGTGAGTTTGTTTGTTTGTTACGTCTTCACGCCTTAATGGCTCAACCGATTTTGATGAATTTTGGTACAGAGATAGTTGGGACCCTGGAGACGGACATAGGCTAACTTTTTGTAAAAAAAATGTCAAATGAGGGAGAAAGAGGGAAAAAAGGGAAAACTTAGCTTTGCTATTACAATCAATAAGGCGCAAGGGCAAAAACTACTGGTAGCAGGTACCTGCAAATCAGGAAAAGGGAACTATGTTAGCCCAAATTTAACGCACGCGAAGCCGCGGGCAAAAGCTAGTAGTTTATAACGCAGACGTGTTGGCATTGAAATGGCTAACAATTAATTAAAAGTAGTTATAAATACTTTGTTACTAGCATAAATAGTTTACAATTCCGTTCAAAAATAATTGTTATGGATTAACATCTAACTGAGATAACATAACATCGCGCTAGTATACAACTGAGAGTAGGGCAGAAGTGTATCCAACATCATCATCTCCCTAGCCTTTTCCCAACTATGTTGGGGTCGGCTTCCAGTCTAACCGGATGCAGCTGAATATCAGTTTTTTACACTCCACAACCCAGTTAGTACCTACTGGGTAATACGATACCCCTTGGTAAGACTGGTTTTCAGACTTTCGGGACACTGACTACCTGTAACGACTGTCAAAGATCTACAAATGACAGCCGGGACCAACGGCTTAACGTGATTTCCGAGGCACGGAGGAAACTCGGTATGTAACGGGTGGTCACCCATCCACAGACCAACCTAGGCAAGCGCTGCTTAACCTAAAGATCGACCCAAGCGGCTGCTATTATTTAGCCACGAGCTCCTCGAAGTGTATCCAACAGTACGACCATAATTTGCCAGTTATGTAAAAGTCTCATGTATTATGAGGCAAACTTAATGCCGTCATCCGGGACTTTGGCTCTCGTACAGGACCAATGTTGTTGATAATGTCTTGTTTTTTTATGGTTCCAAACCTTTTTAGAAAGAAACGGAACTAACATTTATTTTAATAAGAGCATTACAGGCATTTTTGAATGTCATTAAAACAAAAAAAAAATGCTGCTACAGTCCCAATCAAAAGACATAATAACTTGCGAAATTACTGTAGTTGCCCATTCTAAAGCGTAGATCTCTATGGAGAAGAATGGGTAAGAAACCCCACGAACTCTTATATTATCACTTTGTTGTTCGTCTGGCTGTCTGTCAAGACCCGTTATCTCGGGAATGTGTTAAGGTATCGACTTAAAATTAAAAACATAAGTAGTCAGTCCATCCAAAGGTTGTCTGGAAGATATCGCTATTAGCGATAAGACCGCCATTGTAACCATAGATATAGCATTTTGTTGTAAAACAGCTTTACTTCAATTTTGGTGTGCAATAAAGTATATTCTATTCTATTCTATTCTAGTCAAGTCTGTGGTCATTGGAGATGTGAAAAAATCAACAACTCTTAGCGCAGTATTTAGAAACAAATCTTACTCGTGGTCTTGAGAAAAACGCGGTCTCAACGTGAGACCAAAGACCTCTTAAGATGTGTAATAAATGCAGTATCAAGATCATCTCAGCTCTACACCCAGTCGCACCACATTTGATACAAATAAATAGCCAGTTTGAAATGTGACTATTTTACCACAGATAACATAGAATCTTTCATATTGATGGTCAAAAGGCCGAAGCTGCCAGAACATGTACAGACGCCAGCAGGTCAAGCTACCCGAAACTGTCAATTTTTCCCAATGAACCTTGAACCTAATACTTTAGAAATAAAGTCGAAAATCTCTCAAAGAAATCTGACAGATTGTAGTAGCTTGATGTGCAGGCGTCTGTGCGTAATAAAAAGTCTGATCTGTCAAAAAACTGCTCCGAAGAAAGTTTCTCTTAAGAAATTTCAACTTTAGAAATGTTAACTTATATTTTTTTTAAATTATTCGAGTTCACACACGTCGTGTCACAAATAACCAGTAGTTTTTTCACGTACCGTACACAAACCAACATAAAAGTCAACAAACTGTCAAATACGTGATTTTAACGAGCAGATGGTCTTATTAAGATAAGGTCTACCATGTCGTAAGACCATCTCAACGATAGAACCGGTATATTAATCAGTAGTGATCTCACTTGAAAATTGAGTCGCAAACCGGGTTTCAATATTTGCTTATTATTTATTCATTAAATGCACAATGTACAAATTATTATATATTAGTCATATCGATATCTCAAATGCGGTTTCACGACCGGGTTTCGGAAGTGAGATTTGTTCCTAAATACTGCCCTAAGTCAACGCAGTCAAAGATACGGCCGTTTACGTCACAAATTTGTACGAAAGACTTTAATTTCATAAGGCTAGGCAGTGGTCTAATGGTCGTAAGCGCGACTGCTGATAATGATGTAGTCAGCTCGATACCAAAGCCGAGCAAAGGTTTTTAAATCAGGAATTTCGGAGTCTGGATTTGTGCCCAATTGACGGCAATAGGTTCGTTCCTATTAAATGGAACTTCAACGTGTCATAATTGGCTAAATGTGGGAGTAATATTAGGTACACCACTGCCGAACTCTTATTTATTTATTTATTTAAACTTCATGTACAATAGTGGTACATAGGCGGACTTAATGATATATGGCATTCTCTACCAGTCAACCTTTGGATTAAATACGACAACATTGTGATAGGGTATAAAATATATATAAAACTATTTGTTTATTCGAAAACGTATATTCTAATACGAGAGAGACGAACGAGAAATTTTACAGTAAATACTATGACTTATAATTATTGGTAGACGGACCTAAATAGTCGTTACAAACTTTTCTTTTAAAAGTAAAATTACTTTCAGCTTTTTTAATGCCAAGGGTAGCGCGTTCCAGAGCTTTGTTGTTGACCTACGTATGAATTGGACATAAAACTCTTCGCGTGTTATAAGTGTGATGTTAAGTTAGTAGTTTGAAAGCTTTAGGAATTTGGATGAATCTGTGATGAAAAAAAGAAAACATGAATTAAAATCTGTTATCAAGCATTGACCTAATTAGATTTGTTTTTTTTTTCAGACTTTTTAGTACCTAGTGGTGTGATGGTATCACGTACAAATTCTTATTATTCATTTTACATTGCTGCTAAGAGTCGACGGTTCCTACGTACATAAGGTTAAGTCAAAAACCGAGGTTTACAGGAGAGTAATTTGTGTTCAACACGCCCGCGCCCTAGAAATAATTCTATGAGCAATAATAAATATTTTCTTTCTACAACATTTTAACAGTTTTAAGAGCTTTATAATGCTAACACATAAGTATTTTATTTTTTCACGTTTTCTTGGAAAAACTGATAGATGACCGTTTCTACGACACTTATTCGTTGTATTTATAATACTTGTTCTCTTATACGATTTCTAAAACAAGGTAAATAAATTAAATAAAAATAAAAATCGTATGTCAGCATGTGCGCATAGATAATCTAAAGCCAATGATACAATAAAAAAAATGCAATTTTCGACAAGTCTTTATGTAGATTTATTTTCGTTGGATCCCAGTTTTTGATCCCATTTTAAAGGTATTAACGATGGGTCCCAGTTGATATTACCATTGAATCCCATTTTATGACAACATGTGTACATTTCAGAAGAAAAGTGATTTACTTTTATTAAATATTTCAAAAACACCGTGTGTGTATTTTAGATTTTTTAGGATTGTTGCCACTGGGGAATAAACAAGCGCCTCTTAGCTCAAAAAAAAAATACTGCCGTCATGATTTTTCCATATTTTTTTTTATATAATGTGGCCGTTTCTGGCACACAGGTCACAGTTTTAACCTAACCTTTTTTTTGTAAATAAGTAATTATCCTAATCTAAATAGTTCAGTTCCGGGTAACCAACTAAAAACAATATCTTTTTTCTATAAATGCAGGTCGTTTGTGGCAGGTCACAGTTTTAACCTAACCTAACCTAGTTCCCGGTTCCTATAATTTGTTTGGGCAATGAAATTTTGTCAAAATCTTTTCGGAAAAACGGCAGGCACCCGTTATTCTAACATAACCTATCCACATACCCAAATTTCATCCAAATCAGTCTACAAGTTTGAGCGTGTTGGAATAACAAACATACATACAAAGTTTCGCCTTAAAATATTATTGTGATTTTGTTTGTTGGATGTACCCGCATTCAGATGTTTTTAAACATCTGGGATCCAACGGAAATAGTTTTTGGGATTCAATGGCAATAAAACGTATTTTTTTAGTATTTTTCAAATTTGGGATTCAACGGAAATATATAATAATTTTTTGTGGGATCCAACGCCAAAAATATTAAAGTGGGATCAAAAACTGGGATCCAACGAAAATAAACGTTTATGTACGTAGGGACCGTCGACATATTCTTATTATTCATTTTTCATTGCTGCTAAGATTAGCATATGATCCATAGAAATTAGAAGTAAACATATGTATTATAGACGATAACTCATAAATTACCTAAGAAATATAGATAAAAAGCAATATAGAACCCCTTAGGGAGTAATACCCTTTAAATTAAAAAAAAGAATTTAGAAAATCGACGCACAACCGACGGAGAAATCGCGTTACAAACATACAAAAACAACACAGTCGGCATGAGAACCTCCTCCTTTTTTTAAGTCGGTTAAAAAAAAATCGTAGAATTAAAATATCTTATCAATCATTGACCTATTTAGATGAACTGTAAAATTATTAATGAAATATAGATAAGGCGTTAAAGATACGAGTTATCGGTTATCAACATGCCACGACGCCAAACTAAAATTAATCATCATCATTTGTCTAAGCAGCTGACCACTTAACCATTAGGGTTTTTTACCTCAAAATAAAAAACAAATGCGAGTCGGAGACGCGCACTGGGGGTTCCGTACAAACTTGACATAAACAGCTATATCTTTTGACTTCATAGACTTAGAGGGTTGATTTTTTCACATTTCCAAGGGACCACAGATTTGAGTATCCTACTCACAGATATAGATAGACATAGATAACGCAAGAGTAACTACTTCGCGTGCCCAATTTACGATCAAAAATCGCAAGCTGCTACTTTCGCGCCCAGTCTGCATCGGTGTGCCACTAGTTGGACGTCAGATATCAAATTTAACATGGTTAATTGCGAGTAATATATTGTTAAAACTGTCGTCAATCACTAAATAGATGTCACATCATTAACAAATTAGTGCATAAGACGTATTAGTCGGTAGTCAAAAAATGGCACGCTGGGTTTTCATACAGATCGTGATACTTGCGTTATCTATGTAAATCTATATCTGTGATCCTACTATATATAAAATATTATAAATGCGAATGTTTGTAAGGATAGATGTATGGATGTTTGTTACTCTTTCACGTCAAAACGGCTGAACGGAACTTGATGAAATTTGGCACAGAGGTTGATTATAGTCTGGAAGTTATTCCAGATGATGCCGCAGGCGCCAGCTAGTATGGTATCAACAACTCAATACCTCAACGCGTTACCGAGATAAAGGTTCTTGACAGACAGTTGTTTGTTTGTCTGTTTTATTCAAATCCGTTCGTGAAGGGGTAACAAACACACATAAAAACCTTCGCTTTTATTAGTGTGATTAACTTGAATTTGACGACACGGTTGACGCAGTGGCTGAGCGATCGACTGCCGCGCTGCATGTCGCGGGTTCGATCCCTGCACGGAACAAATATTTGTATGGCCTACAGATATTTGTTCCGGGTCTGGCTGTTTGTGTATGTGAGTTTAAATGTTTGTAAACGCACCCACGATACAGGAGAGATTGCTAGTGTGGGGCAACGTCTTTTTTTTGTTGAAATCCTTCATTTCTTTTCCAGCAAAATGGCGGCGCTGATCAAACTCCGTATCCTAGGCTACATCGCCACCATACTGATGCACTTGTCAAACCTTTGGTACATGCAATGGTACAAGAAGACTTATCCGACTGACCACGACGAAGCTAAGCTTTTCAGGAGTTTGGAGTACCGGTTCTTTACGACATGGAATTTCGTACGTATCATAATTTAACTTTATTTATTTATTTAAGGACAACCAACAAAGCTACACCAATATACATGTTAAAACGCTCACATCTTTACAAAATGTTGTGTAGCCTTAATTAAAGGCTGCCACGGCATGCATTAAACATAGAGTAGGAACTACAGTTCCTCACAAAACGGATTTTACTTATTTATTAATTTGAAATACTAATTAACTTAAAAGCTTAATTAAATTAAATCAATTAATCTTATTTTATTCTGCGGTGTGCCAAACCACAACCATTAAAAAAATACTAACATTAAATAATAAGTGTAAAGGTGAAAAAAAAAGTAAGCAATTTTAAAATGGACTATTTCATTCTTCTCATAATGCCTTATGCAAGACAGACTTGACTTTATAGTAAGAATAAGACATATCGATATCTACACTGGGTGAGCGTGACAGGCGACTAAATTGATCCTGCATTTGTTTTTTTAACTTGTTGTTTTTTTAACACAAAAATATAAAGTTATGGTTTTAAGGGTTCCGTATTTCTAAAGGAAAAACCAGCCAAGAGCGAGTCAGACTCCCACATCGCGGGTTCTGTACAAACTTGCGACATAAACGGCCATATCTTTTGACTGCGTAGACTATTATTATTACTCATATTAAAGAATATTAATAAAATAGACAGCACGGATGGCGCAGTGACTGAGCGGTTGACTGCTGCGCTGCGTGTCGCGGGTTCGATTCCAGCACGGAACGAATATTTTGTATGACCTACAGTTAGTTGTCCCGGGTCTGGCTGTTTGTGTATGTGAGTTTAAATGTTTGTAAACGCACTCACGATGCAGGAGAAATTAAATAAATAAATAAATATCTTGGGACAACTCACACACGGTCATCTGATCCCAAGCTAAGCAGAGCTTGTGTTATGGTAACCAGACAACTGATATACATACTTATATAATTTATAAATACATACATATTATAGATAAATCACACCCAGACACAGAACAAACAATCATGCTCATCACACAAAGTTTGTCCTGGGTGGGAATCGAACCCACGACCTCCGGCTTAGCAGTCAGGGCCACTAACCACTAGACCAACAGGCCCGTAGTAAATTCCTAGTATGGGGTACATTTTTTTTTTAATAAACACAATAAAACACACACACATCGTATCGTTGAGGGTGTCACGGTACAACACACTCCGTGTTTTTATACTGCTAAAATTTTTTTAAAGTCGATTAATTTACATATGTGATTTGTATTACAAAGTTACAGTTATCAGTGGACAATTATTACATTGTGAACTAAAGTTAAGTGTTTAAATACTGCAGAATTTGTGAATATAATCTGCATTAAGTTAGAAACCACCGACTCTAACACTAAGTGAGAAGTGATTCAACGTAACGCGTAAGCGACGAGCTACGCACGGCGCTTATGACCTTTTTCTCGCGAGTGAGTACGGACACAAAGCAACAGAGCGCTACACAAGTCAAGCGTATACCCACGTTATAATTTCTAAATCGTTTGTTTACTTTGCAACAAAGATAAAAAAGTCGTCATAACATAATGGCAGATGATCCTGTAACGCCGCTAAGTCCAGAGCTGTTATGGGGATGTTGCAACCAAACGGCTAACAACGAAAAATACGCTAAGTGCGTAAAGTGTCTCAAGGCATATCATTATACGTGTCTGTCCTTAGCTGTTGACTGTCATTTACCTGTTAAGTGGCTCTGTCCTGAATGCTTAAGCTCGGCCCCGAAACTTGCCAAATCTGATAATACACCTTTGCGTAATGTTTCAACTACCAGAGGCAATAAAAGGCAAGCCGTTGGATCTCCACCTCAGGCGCCTGCTGAAGTTGCGTTAGCACCTGACGATATTCGTCAACTTATTCACGAAGCATTTAAAAAGGAGCAAGTAGAAATGCTAACCAAGTTCACAGACAACATGAAACTTACCCTGAATCAACTATTGCAACCTTTAAAAGATCAGATGGAAAATATGGAAAAGTCGATGGTTTTTATGAACCTTCAGTATGAAGATCTTTTAAAAGAGTACACAGCGTCCAAGGAGAATATGAAGGAGCTGCAAAGGGAAAACTCTGAGATGAGGGTTTGTATTAACGATTTGACTTCTCGCATGAATCAACTGGAACAGCAAAGCCGTGCAAACAATGTAGAGATTCAGTGCCTGCCGGAAAAGAAACAGGAAAATTTGATTGATGTTGTATCACAACTATCTAAAGTAGTAGGGAGTGGTATTCAGGACAACGACATTAAACACTGCACAAGGGTCGCAAAACAAAATGCCAGCAATTCCCGTCCGCGTGCCGTAGTGGTACAACTTGGGTCCCCCCGTATTCGTGACCAATTCCTCGCAGCAACCATCAAATTTAATAAATCGAATATAGACAATAAACTAAATTCAACACACTTGGGATACTCTGGACCTAAATCCCCGATCTACATTACAGAACATCTGTCCACTGCCAACAAGGCACTACATGCTGCCGCTAGAATCAAAGCCAAGGAAATCGGATATCAGTATGTCTGGGTGCGAAGTGGTCGGATATTTATGCGGAAGATACAGGAATCGGAACACATTCTGATTAGGAATAAGGACACTTTGAATACACTGGTTTAATTTTGTTTTTCTACTTATAGTTAATTTTTCATATTTATGATTTTGACAATGTTACAGTAAATAAAATCAATAATCATTCTCGGATTTAAGGATATATTATCAAAACACTAGAGGCTTACGCACTAAATGTCATAATGTTTATTGTCAAATTTCTTGCGGAAACTATGATGTGATAATATTGACTGAAACTTGGTTAAATGATTCTGTAATTAGCTCGGAGCTATTTGATAACAGATATGTAGTCTACAGGCGAGATAGGGATAAAAGGAAAAAAGATGGAGGGGGTGTTCTGATTGCTGTACTAAAGCGAATAAATTCAAAACGTATGACTCAATGGGAAAGCAATTGTGAAGATTTGTGGGTTATTATAGACATCTCGATTACAAAGTCTGTCCGTCAATTAGCTCTTTGCGCTGTTTATTTGCCTCCGCCTGTACTTCGCTCTACCCTAAAACACTTCTTAGACTCGTGTAATACCATGTTTGAACAGTCAGGGTTGAAGTCGTGTATTGTCGGTGACTTTAACTTAGGTAGTATTGATTGGAACCTAGTAAGTGAGTTAGATAGTGGTTATATAACACCGGGTATTGGTCACTTGTTAACTGATTTTAGTCATACAAATAAACTACTTCAACTAAACAACATAGTAAATAAGTCAGGGCGCATCCTTGATCTTGTGTTGACCAACTTAACGTCCGGTGTAGTATGCTCCGCTCTAAATCCCCTAAGTATTATTGACCCCTTCCACCCCCCTATTGAAATAATTCTGAAATCATATAAAGACACAAGACTTCCGTATAATAGTAGCAAAAGACTAAATTTTTATAAAATGGATTATGATATTATTCGTAAACACTTAAACGAAATTGATTGGAACCTTTTATTTGATAACACTCACGATGTGAACGATATGCTCAATATATTTTATGACAAAGTTAAAAACATAATAGAAATGCAAGACCCTCCTTTCATCCGTAAACAGAAGACATACCCTCCTTGGTTCGATAAAAATTTAAAAAGAACCTTGAAAGAAAAGGAAAAGATACGTCAGCGATTTAAAACATATAAAAACCCCATGGATGAGCTTGAACTGAAGCTGCTGAATAAACGGTGCTCGGTTATGGCTGCCACTCGTTATAACAAATATGTTAGTGACCTAGAGACTGTAATAACCAAGGATCCGAAGCGATTTTGGGCTTATATCAAGGACAAGCGGGGTGGTACTAGTTCTTATCCTCTGACAATGACTGATGGCTCCATATCATCTTCGGACGGCATCAACATCTCTGAAATGTTTGCTGCTCACTTTTCCTCTATGTACAGTCAACCGAACGTGAGCCATCATTCATCTTCCTCGGAATACATGCAGGACATGTTAGCGTATAGTTTACCTCTGACTGCTCCAGTTATTGAAATTGATGCCTTGCTCAATAAATTGAAATCGTTGGATTGTCGAAAGGGCGCTGGCCCCGACGGAATGCCTCCTTATTTCATCTACATGTGTGCTTCGTCTCTGGCACCTCCTTTATTACTAATTTTTAATCGATCGCTTGCCTCCGGTATATTTCCAAATATTTGGAAGGTAGCAAAAGTGGTACCTATTCATAAATGCAGTGATCGTAATTATGTAGGTAACTATAGACCAATTTCAATATTGTCTACGTTGGCTAAAGTCTTTGAATCCTTGATTTGTCCCTACATTCAATCTCATTTAAAACTTTACCTTCGTGATACACAGCATGGTTTTGTGAGTTCCAGATCTACATGCACAAACCTAGTGACCTTCACGGAGACCCTAACAAGTGCTATTGACGCTGGGAAACAAGTTGATGTAATATACACCGATTTTAGCAGGGCCTTCGATCGCGTTCCCCACAATATACTCTTGCAAAAGTTAGCTGCTTATGGTATCACTGGCTGCCTCCTCAACTGGCTTCAATCTTATCTGGATAGTCGTTCCTTCTTTGTTGCACTCAACGGATACCAATCAGGTTCCTACAGGGTTACATCTGGCGTCCCACAGGGATCACATGTTGGCCCTGTTTTGTTTAACTTGTTTGGTAATGATCTCGCGGTTGAGTTGAAATTTTCGGAGTGCTTTATGTATGCTGACGACTTAAAATTTTGCAGAGTAATTGAATCAGACCTTGATGTTGAATTGCTACAGAGAGACATTGCCATGTTAGTAAAGTGGTGTGATGATAACGATATGAGTTTAAATATCAGTAAGTGCTACCATGTGAAATTCACCAGAAAAACGAATATAACACATTCTGAATACTACATTGGTAGCCACTTAGTGCAGGAATTGGAACAGATAAGGGACCTGGGAGTTCTCTTTGATAGACAGTTGACATTTGTTCCCCATATTGAAAATGTAGTTAAGAAAGCCTCGAGAATGCTTGGGTTTGTCATTAGAAATGTTACCTGCTTTCGTCGCAGTAAGACTAAAATTCTGCTGTATAACTGTTTGGTCCGAAGCTCTTTGGAATATTGCAGTACTGTCTGGAGACCTCACTATGCCACCCACGCACTGAGATTGGAAAGGGTTCAAAAACGATTTCTGTGGCATTTAGCATACTCTTCCGGGGTAGCTAAAAAGGTACGGTCGTATAAAGAGAGGCTCCTGCATTTCAAGATGGTCTCCCTACAAAAGAGGAGAGATTTATTGGATGCTTTGTTTTTATTTAAAATTGTAAGATATAAAATTGTTTGTCCACAATTATTGAGCAGGATCAACTTTCGTGTACCCACCAAAAGTCCAAGAGCTCCTATAACACCTTTGCGCCCCCCACTTCGCAGAACTGTCCTTGGTGCTAATTCCCCTATCCCCCGCCTATGTAAGTTATTGAACAGCTGCAGCGATCTGGTCGATATTCACTCTGACTCACTTAGTAGGTTTAGAAGCGTTATTTATAACAACTTGTAAATTAACTTTAGTGTTTAGGCTTACATGTTAATCTAATTTAAATTTTAACCAATATTGTTTTAGGTCTTAATAAAGCTATTCTACAAACTTTGAACTTGTAGAGTAGTTATAATAACACATTAATATAATGCATGATGTGCTTACCTATAAGAAATTGGTACACTAGTCAATAAGTTTATTCGATGTTCTTCTTAACCTGTACTGTGTATTCAATTGTTGGTGAGCCAAATAAATAAAATAAATAAAATAAAAACAACCGCAAATACCATCACTGCTTGCTTTCAAAATGGCTACATAGATGGCGCTGTACGCAATCCTCATACAAATAATTGTAAATATAGGGAATCCTGCATCGCGATATTATATTTTTCCTAAAATTTAGCACATGTACGTAAATTTGAACTCAGTAGTTGTACTTGCTTCGGCAGTACATATACTAAAATTGGAACGATACAGAGAAGATTAGCATGGCCCCTGCGCAAGGATGACACGCAAAATCGTGAAGCGTTCCACATTTTTTGAAAAAAATCGATATGATTTTGAACAATAAAAAAATTGTTGCAAATAAAAAAGATAGAGACGGCACGGTTGGCGCAATGGCTGAGCGATTGACTGTTGCGCTGAGTGTCGTGGGTTCGATTCTCGCACGGAACAAATATTTGCATGGCCTAAAAATAGTTGTTTCGGGTCTGGCTATTCGTGTCTCTGAATTTATAGGTTTACAAACGCACCCACGATACAGGGGAAATTCTTAGTGTGGGGCAACGTTTAAAAAAAAAAGGTATACTTAAAAGTGTGCCCATATTTTGCAAATCAAAGACCAAGGAAATAGGGGATGAACCAAATATCATCAACCAGGCACGAATCACGACCAACCCACGGTTGTTGCTGAGAAAATCCCATTGAAAAACCCAATAACATTTTACCTGACTTGGAACTCGAACCCCAGACCATCTTCTAACCTAATTTTCTTCTACAACCTGTTCCAGCTGCTACAAATAGCATATGCTGTCTACGCCTTGGCCTGTGACCTCTTCATCTTGAAGAACGCAAGGAAGAAAGACTATCAGCTACCAACTCCTATCAGCGATTTTAGAGAGATTGTCTTCGCCGGACTCGTGTGGCCTTGTTCTTTCGTAAGTTCTTTGAACGATGTCTAAATACCGTATTAAGTATATGCAAATGCATGTAAGTATATGCAAATGCATGTAAGTATATGCATTAATAGCAACTTTTGTAAGTTTTTGCATATTTTTTGTCTAAGAATATGCAAAGATTTTGACTAAAAATATGCAAAAACTTACAACATGGTAAATTAATATTTAGAAAAATCTTAAGTTTAGACTCACTCCCCAGGGTTGTGATTTGTTCGAAAGAGATATGGCGATTCCGGAACATAAAGGCAAAAGAAGGAACACCGCTCCGCCCAGAGCCGGGGAAGTTATTTTATGATTTACTAGCTTTTGCCCGCGGCTTCGCTCGCGTTAAATTCGGTAGCGCCTTATTGATTTGTAATAGCAACGCTAAGTTTTCCCGTTTCTTCCCTCTTTCTCCCTCATATCCCATTCTTTTTAAAAAATAATAGCCTATGTCGTCGTCTCCTGGTTCCCAACTATCTCTGTACCAAAATTCATCAAAATCTGTTTAGCCATTTAAGCGTGAAGAGGTAACAAACAAACAAACAAACTCACTTTCGCTTTTATAATATTATAAGTAAAAAAAAACATACCGGCCGAATTGAGAACCTCCTCCTTTTTGGGAAGTCGGTTAAAAAGTAATATAAGTATTATGTAAAGATTACCTATGAAAAAAAAACGAAAGACTCACTCCCCGGTTTCTCATTTATTTAGGGAAAATAAACAATTTTACAATAAAAGTTACAGTTAATATAAAAACTAGAAATGGGCTTATGTACACACGACGGCAGGTGAACCTATTCTAAACTATTATAATCAGTAGGCCTACCATGACGTCTTTAAGCAGAACTTATTCCACTGAGGGAAAGAGATGGTGCTAGACATCCTGTATAGCTCTGTCTCTTTCCCTCAGTGGAATAAGTTCTGCTTTAAGACGTCATGGTAGGGCAGCTGATCTCTCTACTACGGTGTGCGATTGTGGTGATGTGTTTTGTGTAGGTTGATGCGCCGTCGTGTGTACAATCCACGACGTTTCCACGGATAGCCAAGGTTATAAGTACAGTAATACATATACAGATTAATACAACACACACATAATATTACAATAACCAGGCAAATAAATAAAGACTTCAGAAAAAGAATTCTACGAGCAGAGACAAAAAACAAATTACATAAATTAACTTATGCACTAGCATTATTTATATAAAAAAGCAATACAAACATTCGTAATCACACAATTGCAGACTATCCACAAAAACATACAAGTTTTGCTTTTATTTTTTTTATTAAATACTAGCTTTTGCCCGCGGCTTCGCTCGCGTTAAATTCGGTAGCGCCTTATTGATTTGTAATAGCAACGCTAAGTTTTCCCGTTTCTTCCCTCTTTCTCCCTCACATCCCACTTTTTTCAAAAAAATATTCCCAACTATCTCTGTACCAAAATTCATCCAAATCGGTTTAGCCATTAAAGCGTGAAGAGGTAACAAACAAACAAACAAACAAACAAACTCACTTTCGCTTTTATAATATTAGTAAGGATAGTAAGGATTACTTATTTTAAGAATTCTGTTGAAAGCATATTATTATTAAAATTAAAAATTGCATGCATATGTTAAGAATTTTATTTTTTATATTATTTGGTAGGATTGAATATTATTTAATTTGAAGTGTAGGTAGTTTGTTAGCAAGCATTGGTACCTCATCTTTCTTGGAGTCAGCGGGTCTGTTGGAGCTGAAAGTTCGAAAGAGAGACCGCGGTCTGGAACACTAAGGGCAAAAAAGGAACATGGATGGGTTTTAGTCAGTACAGGTCTGACACTCCCTTCAGCTCCGCCCAAAGTGGGAGAAGTCATTGGATGGTCTCCCATACGAAAAAAAAAAAACTTGAGAGGTGTTAAGGGACACTCGGATGGAACGAAGTTATCCAAACTAATATTATAAATGCGAAAGTAACTCTGTCTGTCTGTCTGTCTGTCTGTCTGTCTGTCTCTTCTTCACGCCTAAACCACTGAACCGATTTAAATGAAATTTGGTACAGATATAGTCTGGGACCCGAGAAAGGACATAGGATAGTTTTCATCCCGGAAATCCCCCGGGAACGGGAACTATTAATCCACGCGGACGAAGTCGCGGGCAAAAGCTAGTTTTTTATAATGTACAAAAAACCTGTATTCACTCAACAAAAATAATCGTCGCGACAACACACTGTTCAATGCGAAATAGAAAGACGAAACGAAAATTACTGGCTTGCTTTCTAAGAGAGAGAGAGAGAGATAGACAGAGAAACACGCGCACGCCACACGGCGTACAACTATAGCAAAAAGTGTCGTTACAACTTTTGGTTTTAATTTTTTCCGTCTTCTTTCCAATATTTGTTCCAATATTTTATTTCACATAATAGCACAGTTCAAGGTTGTCCTATGGAGAAGAATCGGCAAGAAACTCCATGGTTACTCTTTTAAAATGATTTGGTTTTACAGTGTTGTTGTTACAGCGTTAGTACTTAAGTATGAGAAGACAGCGTAGACCCGATAATAGTCATTGCTTGCTTTACAACTTGTTTAACTTTAAATTCTAGCTAAGTTAATGTATTATTTAATGATTACTTTTATTTAATTAATAATGTTGTTATGTAATATGGGTTTTAAGTACCTACCTACCAGTTTTTTTAAACAAAAAGGCGTCTATTTTTTAGTCAATATAAATAACTAGCTTTTCCCCGCGGCTTCGCTCGCGTTAAATTCGGGGTAACACAGTTCCCCTTTCCTGATTTGCAGGTACCTGCTACCTGTAGTTTTTGCCCTTGTGCCTCATTTATTGTACCTAATAGCAAAGCTAAGTTTTCCCTTTTCTTCCCTCTTTCTTACTTTTTCACTTAGCTTATGTCCGTCTCCAGGGTCTCAACTATCTCTGTACCAAAATTCATCAAAATCGGTTTAGCCATTTAGGCATGAAAGACGTAACAAACAAACTCACTTTCGCTTTTATTAGTAAAGGATGTATTTAAACTCCATATTATACAATAGTGTTACAAAGGCGGCCTTAATGCCTCGAGGTATTCTCTACCAGTTAACCAGTCAACCTTTGGTTAAATACGACAACATTGTCATAAAGTTCAAAAATAATATTACAAAAAATAACTACCTATCATCAAGATGTATATGAGGGCAGAGCAGAGCAGTATGTGTGTAGCGAGCTGCTACCCTACCATGACGTCTTAAAGCAGAACTTATTCTACTGAGGGAAAGAGACAGAGCTATACAGGGTGTCTAGCACCATCTCTTTCCCTCAGTAGAATAAGTTCTGCTTTAAGACGTCATGGTAGGCCTACTGGACTTTCCTACTAATCCCACTAATATTATAAATGCGAATGTTTGTTTGGATGGATGTTTGTTACTCTTTCACGTCAAAACGGCTTAACGGATCTTAATGAAATTTGGCACAGAGGGAGATTATAGTCTGAAATAACACATAGGATACTTTTTTTTTCGATATCACGCGGGTGAAGCCGCGGCCGCCGGTTAGTTGGTAATAATATTTTTGGCCTCAACAACCGGTTCAACAAGTTCGTCATGATCCCTTAGACCTGATCGCTTGCGTCAGCGTTGGAGATCGTGTTATCATGATCAGCTTTTTTAAGTGGAACTCCATTTGAAAACTCGCGTCGGACACTAGTTGCTCGGCAGTTTTCTGAACTTGGCCTATTTGACGCAGCCGTGAGACACACAATAATTATCCTATTTTTAACCGACTTTAAAAAAGAAGGTTCTCTAAAAAAAAATTAAGCTCTAACTAAAACTAAACTAAACTAACATAATTATATCAATACTTTGCCCGCGGTTTCGCTCGCATTAAATTCAGGATAACACAGTTTCCTGATTCCCCTTTCCTGATTTGCAGGTACCTGCTACCTGTACTTTTTGCCCTTGCGCCTTATTTATAGTAATAGCAATGCTCAGTTTTCCCTTTTCTCCCCTCTTTCTCCTTCATTTCCCACTAGCCTATGTCCGTCTCCAGGGTCCCAACTATCTCTGTATCAAAATCGGTTTAGCTATAAGGCGTAAAGACGTTACAAACAAACTCACTATCGCTTTTATAATATTAGTAAGGATATTATAAACATAGGTACACACTAATAAAATAAAGAAGTTAAAGGATGGGAAATTGCAAATAATTTCTCCTGTCTGCTGCTACTACTGCTGTCTGGGCGGAGCGGGAGGGAATGTCAGGCTTAGACTGATTAAAAAGCCATCCATCTTCCTTCTTTTTGCCTTAGAGTTCCGGGTCACAGTATCTCTTTCGAACAACCCGCAACCCCAAAAGGCTTGTGGACTTGGCAGATTCCTCTGCTTTGCTGACTTCTTAACAATCATGACGACCAGATCGATATTTGTTGCACTTCACTCGGGCAATTCAAGAACCAAGTCCACCTAAATATTGTTTAGATATATTATCTCACCATGTTAAGCACACCGTCGTAAACATTGTAAAATATATATACATATTGTTAAGTGTTATTTCTGTACCTTTTCTTGTCTTTACTCAAATTTTATTTTTGCTTTTTGTGTTTGCCGCATCATATTGTACACTTTCTTTGTGACTGTATTGTTTTTAATTATCAGTGTAACAATTGTAGGTAAACCAATAAATAAATAAATCTCTTTGAGGCGCGCGTTGAACACGAACCCGCCGTACGGTCGGCCGAAGAATGGGCTGCGAGCTACGGTGGCCGGGAGTCGTCTCGCGGCTCCCGACGCCCGGCGCTGTCATGGACATAGTGTCTTACGACTACTCTTTAACATTCCAGGTTGTATCCACAATTTTTTGGGGCCTCTACAGCTACGACAGAGCTCTCATCTACCCAGAGTGGCTTGATGCGGTTATACCCACTATATCGAACCACGTTTTGCATACCATGATCGTCCCCGTGGTCCTGTGGGAGCTGGTGACCAGGCCTAGACAGGAACCGGAGAACCATGCAAGAAATGTCAGCCAGTTGACGTTGCATATGTGTGTCTATGTCAGCGTGTAAGTATTAAATTACATAACATAACATGATGACTGTAATCTCGGAGGTGTATAACCAGAACCAATACATCATTTTCCTGCCCTTGTCCCAGTCTATTTGGGGTCGGCGCTACACGTTTTCTTCTTTCATTCTCCCTAATATCAGACGTCACGGCATCATTTACTCCTTTCTCCTTCTTAACATTCCTTACACAATCCATCCATCTTTTCTTTGGCTTTCCTCTCGGTCTCCGTCCATAAACATTCAGATCCATCACTCTTTTAGTCACATGTGCTTCATCCCTCCTCATTACATGTCCGTACCAAGACAAACGACTCCCTTTCAATTTTTCTGTAACAGGTGTAACTTTCAAACTTCCTCTAATATACTCATTCCTTGCTTTATCCATTCTTGTCACTCCACACATCCATCTCAACATACTCATCTCTGCTACATGCAATCGTTTTTCATCCACCTTTTTTACAGCCCAACATTCTGACCCATAAAGGTTTAAGCACGGCTTTGTATATTTTCCCCTTTAACATTTCACTCAGCTAAATTCAAAAGCAACTTTAGTGGTTTGTATTTTTTTAAAAGGAGAAAAGCAGAACCCTTATTGTATCACTTTGTCGTCCGTCTGTCTGTCTGTCAAGACTCTTTATCTCGGGAACGCGTGGAGGCATCGAGTTGAAATTAAAACCGTATACTTAAGTCTGTGGGCCCTTAGAGTAATGGAAAAATTATATCTCTAAGTCTGCACAGTCAAAAGATATGGCCGTATATGTCGCGAGTTTGTACGGAAACCTCATTACGAGAGTCTGACTCGCTCTTGACCGGGTTTCTCCATTTGACATACGAAACCCTAAAAAGTTCTTCGTTGTGTTGACTTATTTATTTACCTATTGTATTGTATTGTATAACGGACTGGTGTCCGCAACTCCACGTCTGAGGCGCATATTTTGCGTATTTATTTACCTAACATAAATTTTCTTGTTTCCAGAATGTACTTCACATACATTGAGCGTGGAATCTGGTTGTATCCTATTTTCGGAAAACTTTTCGGCACGATCTACTTCTTTGTGGCTCTAGCGTTAATTGCATTGATTTTCATAACTTTTTACTACTTACAATGGCCAATCACGAATCTTATACACGGAGCCAAAAAAAAGGCTGAAACGAAAAAGGCTAAACTAGTGAAGAAAATTAAATAATTCAAATGAAAATATTAGGTGAATTGTTTTGTTTTAATTTAAGTTAACCTCTCTCTTTTCTATTTTATGGATTTAAGTGGAATTATAATTTATATGGTTTACATAATGTGTTTTTATTTATTAACACGCTTTTCTTCGATAAAACTACAATGTTTGTGTGACGTCATTCCAAATCCAATATGGCGGACTACCAAAGATGGCAGACTAGTTATTTTTTATGCATACCCATGTTGAGGATATCAAATGAAAAGGTTTGTTTAGAAGAATATCCACGAAGAGCTCGTACCTAAATAATAGCAGCCGATCGGGACGATCTTTAGGTTAAGCCGCGGTTGCATAGGTTGGTCTGTGGATGGGTCCCCACCCGCTACATATCGAGTTTCCTTCGTGCCTCGGAAAGCACGTTAAGCTGTTGGTCCCGGCTGTCATTTGTAGATCTTTGACAGTCGTTACAGGTAGTCAGTGTCCCGAAAGTGTGACAACTAGTCTTATCAAGGGTTATCGTATTACCCAGTACTAACTGGGTTGTGGAGGTCAGAAAGGCAGTCGCTCCATGTAAAATACTGGTATTCAGCATCCGACCCCAGCATAGTTGAGAAAAGGCTAGGCAGATGATGAAGACAAAGTGTGTTGCTCGTGTATTTAGCAGATTCTCTAAGAAAATATTTATATTTTTACCTCAGGACGATTTTATCTCATAATTCCACTGATCTGTTACTATCTAAGTTCATCAATATAGACTTAACTTTGAAAATAGAACAGCACGTCTAGGCTTGATAAGAAGACCTTGGACTAACCTAGTTTTATATTGAAACTAGCTTTTGCCCGCGGCTTCGCTCGCGTTAAATTCGGTAGCGCCTTATTGATTTGTAATAGCAACGCTAAGTTTGCCCGTTTCTTCCCTCGTTCTCCCTCATATCCATCTTTTTAAAAAAATAATAGCCTATGTCCGTCTCCTGGTTCCCAACTATCTTTGTACCAAATTTCATCAAAATCGGTTTAGCCATTAAAGCGTGAAGGGGTAACAAACAAATAAACAAACTCACTTTCACTTTTATAATATTAGTAAGGATAAGATATTTCTAGTACTAATTAATACCATCAGACTGGTTGTTATATGGTTATTAAACTGGGTCGTAAGGTGCACTTAATAATTCAGTTAACTACTACTTCTATTCTCAGCAATGCAAATTACTTCAACTAGTAATTTGCATTGCTGAGAATACATATACAACGTGTAAAAAAAGGACCTATAAAATTTTGACGGCACGGTTGGCGCAGTGGCTGAGCGATTGACTGCTGCGCTGCGTTTTAAGGGTTCGATCCCCGCACGGAACAAATATTTGTAAAACCTACAGGTAGTTGTTTCGGGTCTGGCTGTTTGTGTATGTGTGTTTAAATGTTTGTAAATGCACCCACGATACAGGAGAATATCCTAGTGTTGGGCAACGTTCTTAACGTTTCCTAGTGTGAGGCAAAATCTGGGCTGTTACTGTGAAAGGAGATGGACAAAATGTACCCCAAAGTGAACAAAAATAAATGTACTACCAAAAATTATAATAAAAAAAAAGAAAAAAAGTCCTATACCAGACGCTGGAAAAAGTTCAAAACAAAAAGTTATTTTCATTTTGTATTGACTCGATGTGACCCTCAACGTTGCCATTTTTGTTCACGACTGCTGAGCAATATGCCCCTTCTGTATTCTCGTTATAGAAAATCTTTACTATAAAATGACATAAATTTTGGTGTACATTCTGGGGCACAGCCTCATACATTTTTTGGCCATGTCCTTTCTAATGGAAAAACCCAATAATACATTTCGCCCAACCCGAAAATCGAGCCCAGGACTCAGTGCTCAGCAGTTGCGCTTGCGACCGCGAGACCAACGGAGCAGTTGCTGATCATAAGAGGTGAATTGATAAACTAGTTGCTCGGACCCAGTTCCTAATGCTGGTGGACTTACTAGTTTTAAAGTTAGTAAGTTACTAGTTTTATGTATTAAGAGTATGTAAAAAAATGTGTAAAAATGAATAAAAAAAGTATTTAGTTATTTAAACTTCATGTACAATAGTGGTACATAGGCGGACTTAATGGCATAAGGCATTCTCTACCAGTCAACCTTTGGGTTAAATACATTGTGATAGAGTACAAAAAATATAAATAAAGATTAATATAAATAAAAATAATAACTACCTACTTGTTTTTGTAATCTTATATATATACACACAATGCACATATACAAATAAAATGAAATACAGATATATCTATACTTAAAAAGAGGAAAGATTTGTTTATTTGTTTGTATCGAATAAGCTCCAAAACTACTGGTCCGATTTTAACCACTTTTTTTTGTATTATTATGAAGCCTCACTATCAGGAAGTAACATAAGCTATACAACATCACGCTACTACCCACGGGAGCAGGGCAGCAACTAAAGACGCGGGTGAAACCGCGCAAGACAACTAGTGTGATATAAGATGAAGGCTAAGCACGTGATGATAACAAAACTAGGCGTCGCTTAGCGTTAGTGAAAACCGGTAATAATATGTACAGACGCATGCAGGTTAAGCTACCCGAAACTGTCAATTTTTCCAAATGAACCTTGAACCTTATACTTTAGAAATAAAGTCGAAAATCTATCAAAGAAATCTGACAGATTGTAGTAGCTTGATGTGCAGGCGTCTGTACAATAAGTTTCAATAATAATCGCGATTAATTATCCAGTGTAGCGTCATAGCCAACCGGGTTTAGACATGTTTATTGTGCGAGTTTAGTTTATAATAATGTTATGTTATCAACTAATGTCTGTGAAGGTCAGGATTTTATTTTGGTAGAAATAGCGGTTTTTTTTAATGTGAATAATTTATCGTGTACCTACTGTGAGAAGTTGGAAGTTCAAAAAGTTATTTAATTTTGTTTTAAGTAAGTAAATTATCGTTTATTTATATTCGCTTAAACTAATAAATAAGTAAGAAAGAAAGAAAAAACATTTATTTGGCCCATACCACAAGTGCACACAAAATGATAAAGACTTAAAACAAAACGATACAAAATACAAATACGTAATTGTGTCTCACGGCTGCGCCAAATAGGGCCAGTACAGTACAAGTATAGGGCCAGTACAGTACAAGTACGCTTGCATGCATGCATAAGGCTATTTATAATCCCCACCCGTCCCTTGCTAGAGCCAGCCCGCGCTGCTGAGCCAGTAAGTTTAAATCAGTCCCCTTAATATCACTCAGATCCAGCCTGTCCCTTTGCTGTCCTCCCTCAGCGACGCCCCAAGCCGAGGCTCGTACCCCACAGGGGGTTCCCTTAGCGTGTAGTCGCTTAGTTTGTAAGTTTTTTGCCCAGGCTGGAGGTCTTAATTTTAAGGCATCTACAGGAATCGCCCGGTTAAGCAGACGACAACCTACAAGGTTGCATTGCGAGATGACATACAGAAAAAAAAGCTTATGCTACCTGTAATTGAAAGAGATACCGCGGCCCCGGAACGTAAACGGCAATAGAAGGAACATGGGTGAGTTTTAGTCTGAACTGGCTGACCGATTGACTGCTGCGCTGTGTGTCGCGGGTTCGATTCCCGCACGGGACAAATATTAGTTGTTTGTGAACGTGAATTTAAATCCCCTTTAAAAAACTTGGACCCTTTGTTTCTGAACAGCTGCCCCGCTAACACTAACCAAATTACAATATAAATAAGTACAAAACTACAATATAATAAGTCATTTTTTGTTGAAGTTGGAGTTGTAATTAAACGAAATGTGTAAATGTCAAAAAAGCGTCAACCAAGCATTCTTACATGCATAAGGGTTCCCTAACTCAAAAGGTAAAAAAACGGAACCCTAATTGGATCACTGATGTCCGTCTGTCTGTTTATTACCGGAAAAGTGTTGAGGTATCGAGTTGAAATAGATCCCTTAATGCTGTGATGCGAAAAGCAACGCTCTTAGTCTATGCAGTCAAAAAATATGGCCGTTTATATCGCATGTTTGGCCGTTACCCTCAGTGCGCGAGTGGAACTCACACTTGGCCGGTAATAATAAGTTATACCACAGTTGCTATTCCAAGATTGACTTTTGACATTGGCAGAATAGTCGACAGCGTCTTTGTATAATATTAGTAGGAAGTAGGATTAAGTGCCAACTTAATCCTACTTCCTACTAATATTATAAATGCGAATGTTTGTGAAGATGTATGTATGGATGTATATATGGATGGATGGATGTATGGATGGATGGATGTATGTATGGATGTATGGATGGATGTATGGATGGATGGATGTATGGATGGATGTATGGATGGATGGGTGCATGGATGGATGTATGGATGGATGTATGGATAGATGGATGTATGGATGTATGGATGTATGTATGGATGTTTGATCCTCTTTCACGTCAAAACGGCTGAACGGATCTTGATAAAATTTGGCACAGAGGCAGATTATAGTCTGGAATAACACAGGATACTTTTTTTATCATCACGCGGGCGAAGCCGCGGGGCGAAGCTAGTAATATTATGAATGCGAATATTTGTGAGGATGGACGTATGATGCTTGTTACTTTTTCACGTCAAATCCGCTGGACGGATCTTGATGAAATTTGGCACAGAGGTAGATTATGGTCTGGAATAACACATAGGATACTTTTTTTCGATATCACGCGGGCGAAGCCGCGGGGCGAAGCTAGTAAAAATATAATAGAATCGAACTTGGACTCTGAACAAATGAATAATTTATTAAGTCGGTTAGTGACAGTTGACCGTGAATATTATGACGTATGTTGTTACGTTTGATATTTAATAACATATAATAATAATGATGGATGGATTGTGTAAGGAATGATATGAAGCAGAAAGGAGTAAATGATGCCGTGACGTCTGATAGGGGAGAATGGAAGAAGAAAACGTGTTGCGCCGATCCCAAATAGAATGGGACAAGGGGAGGAAAATTATGGTGATGATAATAGTAATGACCATAGACGATAGAGGACTGGGAAAATAATATTGTACAGCCGCCTGCACATCAAGCTACCCGAAACTGCCAATTTTTCCCAATGAACCTTGAACCTAATACTTCCTTACTAATATTATAAAAGCGAAAGTGAGTTTGTTTGTTTGTTACCTCTTCACGGTTTAATGGCTAAACCGATTTTGATGAATTTTGGTACAGAGATAGTTGGGAACCAGGAGACGGACATAGGCTATTTTTTTTTTTTAAAAGAGTGGGATATGAGGGAGAAAGAGGGAAGAAACGGGAAAACTTAGCGTTGCTATTACAAATCAATAAGGCGCTACCGAATTTAACGCGAGCGAAGCCGCGGGCAAAAGCTAGTTAGGAATAAAGTCGAAAATCTATCAAAGAAATCTGACAGATTGTAGTAGCTTGATGTGCAGGCTTCTGTACCTGTTTTTAGGATTCCGTACGAATAAAGGAAAAAAAGAAAACCCTTGCGATTTGAACTCGCGCACCGAGGGTTTCGTACAAACTTGCGACATAAACGGCCATATCTTTTGACTGCGTAGACTTAGACGTTTGATTTTTCGATCGATATCTCCACATATTGCCGATATAAAGTGTCTTGACAGCCAGATAGACAGACGGACAACAAAGTAATCCTATAAGGGTTCCGTACCTCAAAAGGAAAAAGCGGAACCCTACTGGATCACTTTTTATCCGTCTGTTTGTTTGTCTGTCAAAACCATTTATCTCGGGAGCGCGTATAAGTATTGACTTGAAATTAAAACTCAAGTCTGTGCTCCCCTTTTATTTTTTTTGGGTTGGGAAATCATCAAGTAACTTCCCCCGCTCTAGAAGCGGGGGGAGTGTCAGACTTGTACTGACTAAAACCCACCCATGTTCCTTCTATTGCTTTTTACGTTCCGGGGCCGCGGTATCTCTTTCGAACAACCCGCAACTCCGGCAGGCGGAGGCTCTGGCAGGCCCCTCTGCTTTGCTGACATCTCTTTGAGGCGCGCGTGGAACACTAACGCGCCGTCGATACGGCCTGTCGTCAATAGACAGACGGACGGTGAGCTACCCATTGCCCACCGTACACAGGCCCGCATCTACGGTGGCCGGGAGTCGTCTCGCGGCGGCGCCCGGGGCGTCTCCCGCGGCGGCTGGGTTGATTTGAGGTTCTCTCCCTCAAACGCCGGGCCGCCTCCTTCGCTAGCATTACTGCTTCGCAGAAGGAGGTGACCGCTTCCCATTCCCTCTCGCTCCGGGCCATGGACTGAACCAGGGCCGGACACGAGAGATCGCCGCCGCCGATCGCCTCTACGAGGACACGGCGGTAATCCGCCCAAGCTGAGCAGACCGCCACTGTGTGCTCCACCGTATCGTCTGTGCTCTCATAAATAAATCATAAATAGATCATTATTGATTTTTTTAGCACTACAACAAACGTACTTTTGTTACCTGAAACTATGTAAAAAAAATCATAGAAGTAATCATAGGGGATCACCCAAATTGCGATAATTATGTTTTTGTCGGCCAACAAAAATAAACTAATTATTTTAATAGAGCATAACAATAATATTTTTATCATTATTACACTTAACTCATAAGAGAATTCACTGAGAAGATATTTTTTTAAAACCACAAAATATCTGAGATTACTAGACTGAACCATTTTTGTGGACTTTTGAAAATAGCCCTAAAATGTAGATCACGTCCTTCTATAATCTTCTCAATTATTAAAAAAAAAGTAGGTATAGAATCTCTGCGCGCACAATAAACACTGGCGTAAAACAAACACGTTCAAATAATAAAAGCACAGTCATATTGAAATTGACTATGAAAAAGGGTTAACAGCATAATAAATATCTATACCCTTACTTAAGGGTGACGGTGCGTTAGTGTTCCAAGCGCACCTCAAAGAGATGTCATCAAAGCAGAGGGGCCTGCCAGGGCGACTGCCTGCTGGGGTGTGCGGGTTGTTCGAAAGAGATACCGCGACTCTGTAACATCAAGGGCAATAGAAGGATCATGGGTGGGTTTTAGTAAGTACAAGTCTGACACTCCCCCCCGCTCCACCCAGAGCGAGGGAAGTTATTTGGTGACTGCCCATTCGCGAAAAAAAGGTGTTTGTAAGTTTTTTTTTTATACAGGGTTATTTGTAAAACACCGACAACCTTGCAGGACTGTATTACAATCACCATAAACAACAACTTTTGCTCTATGATTTTTTACAAAATTTTATACATTTACCAAAAACAAATCTTTAAGATTTCGTTGTCCTATCTAACACATTTCAACTCCGTATTTTGCTGTACCTACATACCTACACCGCCGCTTGTAGGTACGTTTGCTTCGCATAGATTTCGTAACATTTAGAGCGTTCAATTTCAATATTTTTATTTTTGTATGAAAATCTGATGAACTAAAATATGATAAAAAATGTTTAAATGTCCTAGAACAAAAGTTGTTGATTATGATGTTAGTAACATGGTCCTGAGGCGTTGCCGGTGTTTTACAAATAACCCTGTATAACTAATAACATTATTCTTCCCAAATGTTCTAGCAGTAATGTCCCACCACATCTACCTCCGTATCCTGGGCTACTTGGTGACCATCACGATGCACATCTCCAACATAGTGATCATGGTCGGCTCCTTCCATGGGGAGCCGATGAAGAACGATTATGTGCGACATTTCAGCGAGATGCAATGCTTCTTTTTTACATGTTGGACTTTTGTAAGTTAATCTTTATTCCTCTGATTTAGTTTTTTAGAGGTTAGTGTAAATCAAACTCAAAATAATCGCACACGTATTTACACAGGTTCTATATATAAATCAATCATTTATTTTGTAGAACATATTATGTGGATTTATGGTGGTATATGAGAAATATGTTTACTATATTTTGCCAATACATGGCCTACACAGTAAAGGGAAAAAACAAGCAAAATAACAAATGTATAAATAAAATATAATTAGAAAGTTAGTTAATTAGCTTAAAATTTAAAAATAACTGATGTCTATCTCTAACACTTTGTAAAATGTTGTCAGGATCATTATTAAAAATTAAATCAAATTAAAATAAGCACATTTAGATAATACTAGCTTTTGCCCGCGGCTTCGCTCGCGTTAAATTCGGGGTAACACGTAACACCGTTCCCCTTGCGCCTTAATGATTTGTAATAGCAACGCTAAGTTTTTCCTTTTCTTTCCTCTTTCTCCCTCACATCCCAATTTTTTTGATGAATTTTGGTACAGATATAGTGTGGAGACGGACATAGGCTATTTTTTTTTAAAGGGAACTGAAGGAGAAAGTGTGAAGAAAAGGGAAAACTTAGCTTTGTTATTACAATCAATAAGGCGCAAGGGCAAAAACTACAGGTAGCAGGTACCAGCAAATCAGGGAACTGAACTGAACTGTTTTACCCCGAATTTAACGCGAGCGAAGCCGCGGGCAAAAGCTAGTAAAAAATAAAATTCCGGCAGGTCGTGTAGAATGACGTGTTTCCCGACCTTCTTATCATAAGTGCATTTCTGCACGTTTCTTTGTATAACAAAGTTTTGGTTCAATCACGTACTTAGTTATCAAACATTTGGTCTATATGCTGCACTTGATATCTGATGATATAACGAGTAATTGAGGAGAATGCAACCCTAGCAGCCAGCGCCCTTGGTTAGCTGACATTTCTTCCTCTCTCACCTTTCCTTCTATCCCCCTCTGCTTTGCTGACATTTAAGGCGCTCATTGAACACGAACGCGCCGCAAACACGGCCTGTCGTCAATACGACGGACGGACGGTGAGCTACCCATTGCTCACCGTCAATAGACCCGTGTCTACGATGCCCGAGAGTCGTCGTCCGCGGCCCGACGCCCGGAGTGTCTCCCGCGGCGGCGTCTGAGTTGGTTGGAGGTTCTAGCAAAAGACTCTGGATTCAATTTCTAGGTTGGCCAAAGTGGGGTATTTTCATTAGAAATTTGTGCTTGGTTGATAGCAATATATAACTCGTTTATTACAGACATACAGTCCATAAATCAGACAACATAAAATAAATTTTCACGTTAAAATACTTAAATCAAAAAGAAAATAAATAATAAAAAAAAAAATACTCAAAATTTAAAACAGTTAAATAAAATAATAAACATTCAAACAATAAATTACAAGAATTAGACAACACAATATATAAACAGGGTTGGCGCAGTCGCTGAACGATCGACTGTTGTGCTGCGTGTTGCAGGTTCGATCCCCGCACGAAAGCAATATTTGTAGTAACACCTACAGATAGTTGTTCCGGGTCTGGCTGTTTGTATATGTGAGTTTAAATGTTTGTAAACGCTCCCACTATACAGGAGAAATTCCTAGTGTGGGGCAACATTTAATAGAAAAAACGGCTTCCCTGTAAAATTACATTATGTGCATTATGCTCTCGTCTTGCCGAAAGGTCTATGACAAATTGTGGATGTACAATTAGCTACATCTATATCAAACCTTTACATAACTGAATAATCCTTACTAATATTATAAAAGCGACTTGAGTTTGTTTGTTTGTTACGTCTTCACGCCTAAATGGCCAAAACGATGATGAATTTTGGTTTCATAGTTGGGACTCTGGAGACGGACATAGGCTAATTAAAAAAATAAATAAAAAAAAATGAGAAAAGGGGGAGAAAGAGGGGAGCGAAAGTTATTTTTTTTCGATCAAAATGCGGGGTTAGGCCAAAGTAACTATGCTACGCGAACGAAGTTACGGGGAAAGCTAGTTGAATTAATAATTGAATACCGATAATATATATTTTATTGGCTAACTGTAATTTTAATTCGTATTTAAAGTTTGTCTTAAAAATTATGTTTATATACCAAATATTGGCACGCCTCCAGTGGCAGAATATGATGAGACCTTTGTTTATATTTAAGACCATAAAAATGTACCATATTCAGACAATTAAATGAATTTGAATTGAATATGCTTGCATTGACTGGACAGGTCCACTCAATCGGTGTGGTGCTTTCTTAAAAAGACCATTTCAGACACTAATCTGCATCGTCCTCATGTAAGTTAACCAAGATTTTTGTCTGGACCTTAAAAGAGACTATGACCTCTGAGTTTGTTTCGGCTGTTTCTTCTCAGAGTAGTCGGGTACGAAACACCGGCCTCATTTAGTTTTTTTTTAAAAAGACGTGTAAAAGTGTTAATGAAAATCTTCTTGCTAAATAAAAATCATTTATCATTTACTAGCTTTTGCCCGCGGCTTTGCTCGAGTTAAATTCGGGATAACACAGTTCATTTTTCCTGATCTGCGGGTACCTGCTACCCATAGTTTTTGCCCTTGCGCCTTATTGACTGTAATAGCAAAGCTAGACGTCTTCCCTTTTCTTCCCTCTTTCTCCCTCATTTCTCACTTGTATTAAAAAAAAATAGCCATGTCCGACGTCCGTCTCCAGGGTCTCAACTATTTCTGTACCAAAATTCATCAAAATCAGTTTAGCCATTTACGCGTGAAGACGTAACAAACAAACAAACTTACTTTCGCTTTTATAATATTAGTAAGAATTTATCATATTAAGCGTGACGTTTATGGACTAACCTTTATTTTCTCTCTCTTTTCAGACGTTCCAGACAATTTACGCAATATTTGCTTTATCAACTGACGTCTTAACACTAAAGAATTCCAAATCAATTGACTATGAGGTCCCTAAATTCTTGGTCGATGGCAGAGACGCCATATTTTCTGTACTCGTCTGGCCATCGGTTGTGGTAAGTTATTTTTTTTTATAAATACCTTGCACTACACTAGAAATTTCTTCTATATCGTGGGTGCTTTTACAAGCATTTAAACTCACACACACAAACAGCCAAACCCGGAACAGCTATCTCTCGGTCACACAAATATTTGTTCCGTGAGGGGATCGAACCCGCGACGTGTGGCGTAGCAGCTAATACCATAACCACTACGCCAATCGTACCGTGTAAAAGACTATTATCTTATCAGTTATTATTGGAATGATCCATAGAGAATATAACCACGAGAGCAGCGCCGACGCCATTCAACTCTCTATGAAACCATTTTTTTTTGCGGATAGTATATCATCAAATAACTCCTCCCAGAACAAGGGGGGGGGGAGGGGGAGTGTCAGACTTTTACTGAATCGGGTCTGCGGTATCTCTTTTCTTTTTTATTTTTAAAAACGTTGCACCACATTAGGATTTTCTCCGGTATCGTGAGTAACCTTGATCGTACGGATGTAATACTAAGCCCCTGGAAGCCCCAGAGAGTAATTATTCA
The DNA here is from genome assembly GCA_905475445.1 of Ochropleura plecta. NCBI lineage: Eukaryota > Metazoa > Arthropoda > Insecta > Lepidoptera > Noctuidae > Ochropleura > Ochropleura plecta. Next base: position 5,149,884 of record FR997750.1, on the reverse strand, counting down.
CGCATCTGCTATCACTGCACTATCAGTGTTGCCTGTCGTTACAGACAAGGTTACCGCCTACTATCCCTTCTTATTGCAGTAATATTTTAATTTAATTATATGAGTACCCTGTATATGACGTATAGTATAGGTTACATCCCAATTATGTAATCATTGGCAGAGAAATCTGCCAAACAGTGTCATCTAGGGGTAAGGGTTGTGTGATGTAGGGGTAAGGATGTGATGGTAGGGTTGTGAAGCTCAGATGGGTAGTCACTTTTTTATTTTGTTTTTTTTTTGTATGTTCACCGATTACTTAAAGACGCCTAGACCGATTTGTAAAATTATTTTTTGTTTGAAAGGGTATATTTTCCAGGGGCCTAAGTCTGCTATTACAATAGTGTCAGAATGGTCGATCACTGATCGCATAATGGTTGATTTTGACAAGTTTGGTAATCTACTAATATAATGTCGTCATTATGACATTCCACTGGTCAGTCACTGACAGTCCATTGAAAGAAATTGCTTAGAATGGTAATCTCGTGCATAATGACAAACGAATGACTGACGCATTCGGTAATCTGCTAAAATTTTGACAGTTCCTTTGATCAGTGATCTACCATTACAACGTCATTGTGCAGTCATTGCTTTTAGTAGCTCGGTTTGACAAAAAGTGTTTGCTATCCATCGTGTTTGTGGAGTATTGATTGGAGAAATATGTTCACTACGAGCTAAAGAATATTTATTAAAGTTAATCATGCCCAATAAAGTGGATTTACATGTCCGAAAACTACATTTTTCATGATTTTTAGCGTCGACCTACACTGCCATCAAAGTTGCGATGATCGTAATTTACGGTCTTGGACTTTACAAGCGTTAATTAAGAAACTTGCTCAATAACTTAAGAACTTCTAATGACGTTTACATAAGAGTTTTTAATTCTATTATCTTAATTCGGTTATTGTATTCTGGCTTGGGGAGGATCGGCTAAAACTAGGTTCCTTGAGTTGGAGCGTGCACAAAGGGCAGTACTCAAGGTTATGTTGCAAAAGCCCTTTCGCTATCCCACTCATCAGCTTTACACCGAGCTCAAACTTTTGACAGTTAGGCAACTATTTGTTCTCAGAACCACACTCTGGAAGCACAACCAGGTACCACTACCAGACTCAAATAAGCGTGGTCAAACAATAGTTTGCCCAACCCCTAGTCATAGAACTACGTTTGCCAGAAGACAGCTCTACGTGTTGAGCTCTCTTGTGTACCGAAATATTAATAAGGCTCAAATAGCAAGGTTAAGCAAACACGGGGTAAAAGATAAGCTGAAGAGTATGCTGTTTCTCCTGGACTACAATCAAAGAGAGGCACTTCTAATGCCTCTGACATAGTATTACTAATTTCTTAATACATCGGGAGACACCAAGCTTGCACCACCCCAAACATAGTCTCACACTCGACACCACCAAAGTCACATGCTCAGGCTTCTCATATCACACTCACACAACACAAAACACACGATACCCAGTCACATACACACCCACTCGACACACATAACACACACATTACCCAGTCACACCGACAAAACCAATCATACAGTCATTTTACTTTTTAGTTTTAATTTAATTGTTTTACTCTTTTTTATATTATTTTCTATTTTCCATTAAATAAGCAAGAAAAGCTTTTGTATGATATCAGCTTACTAGCCATTAATTTTAATTTCTAAAAGGGTTTATAGTATCCAAGTGGCAGTAGAACACTGTCTCCTAAGTCACAGGTTTTCCTAGTTTAGGAGGCAGGGTTTCATGTCTTGTACACCTTCAATCATTGTTAACCACAGCTAGACATTAAGCATATTGTAAGGACTTGTTTTCAATAAACTATTATTATTAACTGATGCACACCCATATTATTTTTTAACCAGAAAATACAATATTTATAAAAATAATGAGGAGGTTGTATGACTTAAATATTCGACCCCTTTCGGGGCCAGTATAGTACCGAGCCAGCGGAGGTTTGAATGTCAAGTACCTACCTGAAGGGGTCCGTATATAAAATGTACTCTGTGGTCCGTACTGAACTATACAGTTAACGTTAGTTGCTTACTGACGTTAATATCACATTTGACTGTGACAGCTAAAACATTATTGAGTTGTTTTACAAAAATTGTGTTACACATAAAGAGGGATGCCAAGCTGCTATAGTGACTTAAGGCCCTGAGTGCCCACAAGCAACATTGAATGTAAATATTAGTATGCCCCCCAAATAATATATTGATAAAAGATATACTATTTAAATATTACAGATAGTTGAAAATAAAACAATAATAATATATTAATAGAAAACATTTAATTCATCATAAACTAAAACATTGTCAAAATTGAGTATCACACAGACAGGCTGCAAAAAAAATTATATAATGTTAGCCTTTTAACATTTCAGAGCAATCTTACTGCATTCAATAGGATTCTAAAAATAGTATAGTTTGTTATTTTAACATGGTTGTGGTGCAATTTGATATGCAATCCGATTCCTTATTTGGTTTACCGTTGTGGTGTATCAATGTTCAGCAAATATGACCTTTGCCTTAAAAGAGAGGTGCCACAGCTAATAGAGATATGAATGTGGATAACAATAACAAAATGTGGACTGTTGAGTGTTGACTTGTTGCCTGACTGATTTTATTCCATGCTTTGGTCCAACATGCATGGCACACCAAACTATCACTGTCTTGTAACTGACTGGAAAAGAAAAAACAATATTATGTGAGTATTTATTTGCAAGCATGTATGAATAGGTACCTTATTTTGAATCATATTTGCATTTATCATTACAGTTGTAAAACTTATTATAGTTACCTGTTGATGTCCAACCCATGTTTTTCGAGAGATCGAACTTCGACGATTTCCAAAAGGTGTCTTCGCAATCTTGATATGTTAAAAATTACAATTTATTTACACAGCGTACATATTATCCACTTGCAACAGTTCACAGTGAAGAACTCGAATATGACATCAAATCTATGTTATCGTGGGAGTTGTCATTATCAGCAAGAGCGGAATCCATATTCAAGCCGTGGTCGTAAGGTATAGGAGAATCACCAGAGTCAGTATTCATGGTCTAAAACGTCGATTTTAATAGAAAACGAAGCGAATCACTATGATGCAAATGTAAACAAAGTTATGAAATGACATTTCTAGTATTGTCAACTGACAAGTTTCAGTGTCACAAACATAAAATAAATGTTGAAGATCATTTAAAAAATCATCATTTTATATTTTTTAAGTTGATTACAAATCTAAACGTGTTAACATAAAATGCATCGGGACAGGAAAAATACATATAAATAAAATCTGGCTTGAATAAACGTTTAAATGTGGTAGTAGTTTTTCGAAAATCATTTCTACTAACGGGTTTTATAATAATGGCAATACTACAATGTCATTCTACTACCATTCCATTACGAGACCACTGGCCGACCAATGATCGACCATTGTAATTTAGCAGATTACGAACTTTTAGCAAAATGACAGTGGAATCGTGTTGGAATGACTAAGTTATAGAAAATAGCAGACTTGGGGCCCAGGTCTGTGGTCCCATATCAATTTTATTTATATTACCTAGGTAGTTTATGAGCTTTCGTCTATAATACAGTCACATATTTTTTTCTCTCTGTCTATATGGATTATTTGCAATTTTTTTAGTAACAATGAAAAATGAATACTTGATAAAAATTATGTATTACATATATCATCATACCATAACTAAAAATGCTGAAATAAAAAACTTTTTTGTAAAAATAAAACCGACTTCCAAAAAAATGGTATTCAGCTGCATCTGGTTAGACTGGAAGCCGACCCCAACTTGTTGGGGAAAGGGCTTTGTATGATGATATATCTTTGCTTGCATTTAAAACCCATTGTTTTCTCTTTCCAGCTGGTCTTCACGATGTTTTGGTCGTTCTTCTACTACGACCGGAACCTTTTCTTCCCGGAAGACATCGACCTGGTCATCACGGACACGTCCAACCACATCATGCATACGTATATCTTCCCGGCAACCTTGTGGGAGATCATGTTTAGGAGCCGTAAGCCGCCTAAGACCCATAAGTGGCATGTGTTGGGTGTTCTGATGTTTGCCATAGTGTATTTTAGGGTGTAAGTATTTTCATAACATAGTAGGTATATTATTTTTCAGGAGCTCGTGGCTAAATAATAGCAGCCGCTCGGGTCGATCTTTAGGTTAAGCCGCGCTTGCCTAGGTTAGTCTGTGGATGGGTGACCACCCGTTACATACCGAGTTTCCTCCGTGTCTCGGAAAGCAGGTTAAGCCGTTGGTCCCGGCTGTCATTTGTAGATCTTTGACTGTCGTTACAGGTCATAGATCAGTCAGTCAGGTCAGTGTTCCCAAAGTCTGACAACCAGTCTTACCAAGGGGTATCGCATTACCCAGTACTAACTGGGTTGTGGAGAATTATAATATGATATGGGATAAATTATCAAATAATTTGGGGGGAGTGTCAGACTTGTTTTGACAAAAATCAACCCATATTTCTTTTTTTGCCTTTTATGTTCAGGGGCCGTAGTATCTCTTTCGAACAACCCGCAACCTCGGCAGGATAACTCTTCCCTGGAGTGTTAATGTGCTCCACAAAAGATGGGACACTTGACATCGTGCCCTGCCTGTCCTGTAGCTTGCACATCACAGGAGCTGATGGAGGCTGTTGGTGCTCACCTCACCTCGTCACCGATTAATGGACTTTCTTAATTTAGATTGTCAACACATGCTACGAAAAATAAAGATGGTCGACATAAAATTGAAAGGCCGTGTGGACGACACGTTCGTTTCACGAACGCCTCAAAGAGATGGTAGCACAGCAGAGGGGCCGGCCACTGCCTACCGGAGTTGCGGGTTGTTCGACAGAGATACCTCGGCCCCGGAACACAAAGGGCAAAAGAAGGAACATGGATAGGTTTTAGTCAATAAAAGCCAGTCGCCCCCGCACCGTACTGAGCTGGGGAAGTTATTATACTTGCCATCCGAAAAAAAGGCATAAAATGGGCAGTTTTTTTTTTTTTTTAAAACGTTGCCCCACACTAGGAATTTCTCCTGTATCGTGGGTGCGTTTACAAACATTTAAGCTCACATACACAAACAGTCTGACTCGAAACAACTATCTGCATCGCAGCACAGCAGTCGATCACTCAGCCACTGCGCCAACCGTGTTGTCAAAAACAAAAACAACCTTGTGTTTTTTTCTTTCCAGGTTATTCATGGTCCACGCCATCAGAGGTGTATGGGTGTACCCGATATTTGGCATCATGAGCGGATCTGTCATTTTCTACTTCTTTTTCCTCTTCGTACTGGCTTACTTGCCAGTCATATATTATGCGCAGTGGACTTTGAACTCTATGGTCCATGGCTCGAGAGAGAATAAGGAAAAAGTTCTTTGAAATAGATGATTTTGTTGTCATGTTGTTTTGTTTTTATGTGATAGTAGGTAGTTTGTGGTGTGCTGCGCAAACACATTACCTAATATTATAAAAAAATATAGATTATAAAGGGGATGTATGTATAATTATGTGTTTGTTTGTTCCTCCTTTACCCTTTTAACAAGGTGGATATTCCATATCCTCTGTTACCTCAACCTTTTTCCTTCTGGATCAATATCGATTTTAAAATTTTTGAATATTCATATTTCGAATTTCATTCTGTCATTTGCGCCATCTTCAACCCCTGTTTGGTCATTACAATTTGATCACGGCTAGCAGCTGCACATGTTCTGAAATATCTTATTTTTAAAAGCAGTTTCAACTTGAGTGAAGTTAAAATATTGCTGCTAAAATAATGCTGAAATACAGTACCTAAGATAATATCTACCCTGTTCATAAGGTGGACCATAGGGTCCACCTTATGAATAATATCTACCCTGTTCATAGGAACAGGGTAGATATTATCCCTTGGGCCTGTATAAAATAAAGAAATAACAAACCTGTTGGGGAATTTTAGGGACTCTTCAAAGAAACTCCAAAATGCTGATGACTAGTTAAATATGTAATGCCTCGAAAAAACCAAAAGATGAAGTCAAGTGACATATGTACTCCTGCATATAATCGAGCGGGAGGAAACGCCCGGGTGTCGCCATTGTGACGATCGCCCGGAGGACACGGTGGAGCACACAGTGGCGGTCGGCTCAGCTTGGGCGGAGCACCACCGTGCCCTCGTTGAGGCGATCGGCGGCGGCGATCTCTCGCGTCAGGCCCTGGTTCAGTCCATGGTCCAGAGCGAGAGGGAATGGGAAACGGTCACCTCCTTCTGCGAAGCAATAACGCTAGCGCAGGAGGTGGCCGGGCGTTTGAGGGAGAGAACCTCAAACCAACCCAGCCGCCGCGGGAGACGCCCCGGGCGTCGGGCACCGCGAGACGACTCCCGGCCACCGTAGATACGAGCCTGTGGACGGTGAGCAATGGGTAGCTCACCGTCCGTCCGTCTATTGACGACAGGCTGTGTCGACGGCGCGTTAGTGTTCCACGCGCGCCTCAAAGAGATGTCAGCAAAGCAGAAGGGCCTGCCAGGGCCAACGCCTGCCGGGGTTGCGGGTTGTTCGAAAGAGATACCGCGGCCATGGAACATAAAGGGAAATGGAAGGAAAATGGTGGGTTTTAGCTAGTACAAGTCTGACACTCCCCCCCCCCCCCCCGCTCCGCCTAGAGCGGGGTAAGTTATTTGATGATTTCCCACCCCAAAAAAAAGTGATAAATGTACATCGATTGAACCTTACAACTAATTAGCCTAACTTAACTATACTGCGCCGTTGAGTTGCTCAGTAAAGACGAGCACGCGTTTGATTTAAAAAACCAAGCTCGAACAAACCTATCTGTCCCATAACTCCCTTTATTATTTGCGTCATCGTTTAGAGGGACAAGAACGATTGCTTTACTCTCATACGCATTTGAATTTTGGATGTAGATAGCTTATACCATTTTTTTTTATTTATAATGAACTCACTCTTGACCTCGATCTCGCCTGATGGTAAGCGACAGACGAGGTCTACGATGGAGCGAGCGAGCCCAGAAGATGCCTATTAACTCTTGTTTTGAAGGCAGACGGGTCGTATGTGGTAGGGAACACAGAAGCTGGCAGAGAGTTCCACACCTTGGCCGTGCGCACAATAAAAGTTAAGGAAAAGCGCTTAGTACGACAAGACGGTATATCGACCAAGTGCGGGTGGTACCCTGCCGTTCGTCTGGTAGCCCGGTAGTAAAACGGAGATGGTGGGATCAGGTCATGGAGCTCCAGCGCACACTCTCCGAAGTACAATCTGTAGAAAACCGACAAGCTGGCAACGTTACGCCTATGCGCCAGACTGTGAAGCTTGGACACAAGCATCTCATCGCCTATGAGCCTTTTGGCCCTGCGTTCCACCGAGTCGAGTGCAGCGAGCTGGTATTTTGCCGAGCCATCCCATAGGTGGCTGCAATACTCCATACAGGAACGGACCTGTGCTTTATACAAGTTACAAAGCTGTCCCGGCGTGAAGTATCGCCTCACCTTATTTAGGATGCCCAGCTTTTTAGCTGCAGTCTCTGCTTTTGACTCGATGGTCGGACCGAAGTTGAGATCTGACGTCAACTCCATGCCCAAGAGCTCCAGACGGTCGGTAATGGGTACAGATGTACTTCGGAAAGTAGGGGATAAATTAAATGGGCTCCTTTTGGCTGAGAAAAGACAAGCCTGTGTTTTCTGAGCGTTGAACTTGACCTGATTGTCATCACCCCATTGGGAAACAAGGTTTAAGGTCAAATTCATCCGCTCAACCATGGCCTCTCTAAGAGTAGCTATCTCATCCCTACCGGCTTTTGCACTGGAAATGTATCTCTCTGAGACTGCTGTCGTCAGCGTACCCAACAGCTCCTAGCTGAAGCAGGTCGTTGATGTGCAGCAAAAAAAGAGTAGCAGAGAGAACAGACCCTTGAGGAACACCGGCATTGATTGCCATGAGATCCGATGCGCAGCCGTCAATGACCACTCGATCATGCATTATTCTCGATGTATTTATGGAAATTGGTAAGTAATTTAATTATTAATTACTATTTTTAGGGTTCCGAACCTCAAAAGAAAAAAAAACGGAACCCTTATTCAATTAAACAGAACTATCTACTAAGCATATTAACACTTATTGTAATACTTTGTTGTCCGTCGGTCTGTCAAGATCTTTTATCTCGGAAACTTGTGGAGGTATCGAGTTGAAATTAAAACCATATACTCAAGTCTCTAATCTCTTGAAGCTGTGAAAAAATCAACCCTGTAATTCTATACAGTCAAGAGATATGGCTGCTTAAGCCTCGTTCCAATAAACAAAAACGAGTCGTTTTGCTTACGGATTTTGACATAAGTCTCATAGAACTTATGTCAAAATACTACCATCCGTAAGCAAAACGAGTCGTTTTTGTTCATTGGAACGGGGCTTTAGTCACACGTGTACGGAACCCTCGGTTATTGTTGGTTTTTAGGTATTGTTCATCGTGTCGTTGAGTTAAATAATAAATTTTGCCAGTTACATTGAGGAGCATCATTTTGAACAATTAATTTGCTTGTGTTAGAATGCCCTTTGTATGTTATATAATCGTAGTAGTTATTTAAGATAGAGGTATATTCAGGAAATCAAAATTAGAAAATAGAAACACATTACCCTCCTTTGCGGTGCGCAGTCGGGTAAAAATATGAAGGTTGATACTTACCGCGCTGGAGTGCGCTGGCTTCGCCCGCGTGAGATTAAAAAAAAAACAAGTATCTTATATGTTATTCCAGACTATAATCTACATCTGTGCCAAATTTCATCAAGATCCGTTCAGCCGTTTTGACGTGAAAGAGTAACAAACATCCATACATCCTCACAAACATTCGCATTTATAATATTAGTGGGATATTCATTTTTAAGTCGTTGTACAGACGCCTGCAGGTCAAGCTAACCGAAACTGTCAATTTTTCCCAATGAACCTTGAACCTTATACTTTAGAAATAAAGTCGAAAATCTATCAAAGAAATCTGACAGATTGTAGTAGCTTGATGTGCAGGCGTCTGTACATAAGTTTGTTATAATATTAGTGTCAAGATTTTAGAATACAACTGTTTTGGTTGCACTTTTAACTTATATTCTTTAACTAGAATACTGGTTTCCTCATGAAACTATTGTTTTCATTTACATTTTTGGATATGTGTGTCATGCTCTTTAAAGTACATGTGACTAAAAGAGTGATGGAACTGAATGTTGGTGGACGGAAAGCGAGAGGAAGGCCAAAGAAAAGATGGATGGATTGTGTAAGGAATGATATGAAAGAGAAAGGAGTAAATGATGCCGTGACGTCTGATAGGGGAGAATGGAACAAGAGAACGTGTTGCGCCGATCTCAAATAGAATGGGACAAGGAAAATGATGATTGCATTGTTAACTTATATTCTTTTTTTTAAAACTAGAATACCGGTTTCCTTACGACAATATTGTTTTCAAATACATTTTTGGATATGTGTCGAAACTTCAGGATGTCTGTGTCCGCTTAAACAAGTTTTGACATAACTTAAGCAAACAGAAACAGATTATGTATTCTCTTATAATTTGGGCACGCGTCTGTGAGTCATTCCTTATTAGGCAACTTTTATTTGTTTACCTCATTTTGAAGGCGGATTCGGACTTAATAGAAATTAACAGTTTTCTATCATTATTAAACTTCATGTACAATAGTGGTACACACAACGGCTCATCAACCTACACCAAACCATTTAAACCTGATCTTTTTACTACGGTGTGTGATCCGTAGTAGAGAGATCAGGTTATAATAGTTAAGAATAGGTTGACCTGCCGTCGTATGTACTGTAAGAGGTTTTATAACTTAAGCAATGCTGGCTGTTAAAGCACAACGTTCAAATACTCAGATTTTGACAAGTTTAGTATGTAGTAGATGTCAAAATCAACCATTATGCGATCAGTGATCGACCATTCTGACACCATTGTAATAGCAGACTAAAACGCTTATTACACAACCCGATATGAAGGGCCCTGCACCCAGGGTGGGCGTGTACCCTAGTTAGTGCGGCGCTTAATACACTTCTCTGCGAATTGGGCCCTAACTCAATTTCAATCTTCTTTTTTATTGTTTTTACGGTAGCGTTTACGTCAAAAATCTTATAAATTCCTAATAAAACTTTAAAGGCTTCAGCTCGCATGTCTTTATTCATGTTGTCTTTATGTTCTTTTTGCCATAAATACGGCATGTCTTTGTACATCTCTAATATGCACAATAAAACTTCCTTTTCCTTGTTGCACGCCATGGTAGGTATTAGAAATTTACGCGCCAGGCGACGGAACGAGCAGCCGCTTCGCGGTACTCACTTACGACCACTCTACGCACTAGTCGCGCGGCAACTGAGCTCCCTAACCGCCCTAAACGTTATTACATTACCCAATCTGCAGGGCGAAATTCCTCGAAATTGGGTGGTCTAATAAGACCTTAAGGCCTTATTAGACCACCCAATTTCGAGGGACCCTAACCCTATCTAAGAGTGGTGTAATAAGACTTAGGGAGTTAGTGTCCCGATTAAGGGCGATCGGGTCATCCCGATCTGCCTAGCTCCCTAAGCGCCCTGCAGATTGGGTAATGTAATAACGTTTAGGGTGGTTAGGGAGCTCAGTTGCCGTGCGACTAGTGCGTAGAGTGGTCGTAAGTGAGTACCGCGAAGCGGCTGCTCGTTCCGTCGCCTGGCGCGTAAATTTCTAATACCTACCATGGCGTGCAACAAGGAAAAGGAAGTTTTATTGTGCATATTAGACATGTACAAAGACATGCCGTATTTATGGCAAAAAGAACATAAAGACTACATGAATAAAGACATGCGAGCTGAAGCCTTTAGTTTTATTAGGAATTTATAAGATTTTTGACGAAAACGCTACTGTAAAAACAATAAAAAAGAAGATTGAAATTATATGAAATTGAGTTAGGGCCCAATTCGCAGAGAAGTGTAATAAGCGCCGCACTAACTAGGGTACACGCCCACCCTGGATGCAGGGCCCTTCATATCGGGTGGTGTAATAAGCGTTTAAGGCCCCAGGTCGTTTTAAATTGAGAATAGCATAGATATAATAAAAAATGATGGCTTTGATTTATGAAGTGCGACATGTTAATTAAAATGATTTAAATTATAATCCTTATAATATTATATGCGCTTTATTTTAAGTAATAAACACTAGGCATTACAGTTAAGTACATAGGCGGCCTTAATTCCATAAGGCATTCTCTACCAGTCAACCTTAGGTTTAAATACGACAACATTGTGAGAGGGTACAAAAATTATATTAAAAAAAAACTATTTCTTTTCGAAAACTTATATACTTATAGAGATACTAATACACATAATACATATGAAATGAACGTAAATATTTCGTACTTACATATTTTTATATTTTTAGATAGTAGGTACTTATAAAAAAAACAAATAAAAAAAAATAAAAATACAAAAAATAGTGGCCCACCGGTTTCGGGAACAGGGTCTATGCTACCGGCAGTCAGGGCTCCAGAGAGAGGAACCTCCTGTAAATTTTGTAAAATAAGTTCATAATTACACTGCTCTTCACAAGTGACAGATGGCGCTATTGGTTGCATGAACTACTTATTTACATCCGTGTTAGTTATAAACTAGTTAAATATAGGTATTTAAAGTGTATTGATATTTTAGAATAAGTAAAATATTATTGTTGAAATTAAAACATTTATTTTTTGTTAATAATCTGTCTAAATGTATTTTAGTACATCAATTGAGCACACGTACTGTGTACGTTGCTCTGATTGGTCGAATAGCCTGCTGAGTGTTGCCTTACTGGTAGTGTGACTAGTGTGGGGGGAACATTCAGTTGGTGGCTGAGACTTTAGACAAGACTCAGTCTAACTTGGGACATCTTGTGTATTGGTGTTACTGTTGTAATATTTTCTATTAGTTATTTAGTGATTGTTATAAATATGATTGTGCACGAGCAGCTCGTGGCTAAATAATAGCAGCCGCTCGGGTCGATCTTTAGGTTAAGCCGCGCTTACCTAGGTTGGTCTGTGGATGGGTGACCACCCGTTACATACCGAGTTTCCTCCGTGCCTCGGTAAACACGTTAAGCCGTTGGTCCCGCCTGTCATTTGTAGATCTCTGACAGATTGTTACAGGTCGTCAGTGTTCCGAAAGTCTGACAACCAGTCTTACCAAGGGGTATCGCATTACCTAGTACTAAATGGGTTGTGGAGGTTAGATAGGCAATCGCTCCATGTAAAATACTGATATTCAGCTGCATCCGGTTAGACTGGAAGCCGACCCCAACATAGTTGGAAAAAGGCTAGGCAGATGATGATAAATATGATTGTGCCGGAAACAAAGTAATTAAAGATATTATTCTTGATATTTAAGTTATTTGGTTTCATTACACTCCTAACAATACGAGTTGTGTCCAGGAGTACCGCTCTCTGTATCGAGCCCTTGATCCAACCGAGCCTCCTCAGGGGCCAGCCATAAAGTACGTCACATGTAAAGGGGGAGGGAGGGGGTCGACGAAATGTGACAAGGGGTGGGGGGGTCCTAGTTTTGTGACATCAAATTTCAAATTTAATAAATTGAATCGCGAAATTTGAAATATAAAATTATTTTTTAGTTTTCTCTATAAATTAAGTATTTTTAGATGTAAAATTGCAAATTTGTGACGTCACACTAAGGAGGGGGGGGGGGGTCTCACAAATCATGAAATTCGTGTTACGTACTTTATGGATGGCCCCTCAGGTGTTGGTCGAGGCTCTTGGCAAAAGTTTTCTCACGACACTTTCCTAATAATGTTGTTTAAATTGTAGTTTACATTAATATAGATCACGGATATTGCAGCAAAGCAGAGGAGCCTGCCAGGAGCCACCGCCTGCCGGGGTTGCAGGTTGTTCGAAAGAGATACCGCGGCCGCGGAACATGAAGGGCAATAGAAGGAACATGGGTGGGTTTTAGCCAATACAAGTCTGAAACTCCATCCCGCTTTGCTCAGAGCGCGGGAAGTTATATGATGCAGTCAAAAAAATAAAAAAGGGCATGCTATGTTTTCTTTTAGCAAAGCAAGTGATAATTAAACAAAATCGCTCATTAACCCGAAAATCAGTGGTATGTTAAAAAACCCTCATTGAAAAAACCCTCTCTCGTTGCTTCCAATTCTTTGGACCTAGGTCCAATATTTTCCTTTCTTTTCTTTTTTAAAAAAAAACGTTACCCCACACAAGGATTTCTTCTGTATCGTTTACAAACATTTAAACTCACATACACAAACAGCCAGAGCCCAAAACAACTATCTGCAGGTCATACAAATATTTGTTCCGTGCGGGAATCGAACCCGCGACACGCAGCGCAGCAGTCGATCTCACAGCCACTGCGCCAACCGTGCCGTCATATGAGCCTAGAACAGACATATGGACAGGCCAGACTAATCTGTGGCGTCAGTTTTGTTCAGCTAGTCCCGCCATATTTTTCAATTTTAACTAGTTTAGCTTAGGCTTTTGCTATAAATGGACACAAATCTAGATTACTACTGAAAAATTTCTTGTTTAAAAACCTCAATATTACTTGGAATCAAACCCAGAAAATTATTCTGACCAGTGGACAAACGCAGCGTCCATGATTTCTCTCAAAATATCCATATTACTATGAAAACAGTCGACCCAAACAAAGATATATTAAAAACACGTTATTTGAAACTGGCCGCAAAGGAGAAATTCATTCAAGATTGTAATAAAAAGAGTAGAATAAAGAATCTGTTGTCACCAGTATATCTTGATCTATCCATTCACTTATAAACTTCATTAAAAGAGATCTTCGTTGAATTGACTATGCTATGTCTTGACAAATTTCTCCTGTAGTTTTGAAAGTTTGTTTTAATTCTTATAACTGAAGTGTAAGGTTCACATTAGAGTGTGTCTTGTGAAGTTGACTGTAAGTTGAGCGTGGTTTTAAGACTAGTCCAACGCTACTTTCCACTTCACGGTCAAGAACATGTGTGTTGCCAGTTTATTAAATTTACCCGATAATGTGGCGTTTTGTAATAATCTGTGAATATAAATTAGGTGTCTTTTAAGGTTTGTTAATTTTAAACATAAGTTTTTTAAGTAAAGACATTTAAATTATATTTATTGAAAAGTGGAGTTTCTTGCAAAATCTCCTTCATTTAAAACGAAATATAACTAACACGAACTGTTCACCTTGATTTTGAAGTTTTATAAGTGCCTGTAATTTTTTGTGAATTAAAATATGTATTTGTTTATTTTCGGGTATTTTTCTTAGATAAATACAATCAAAGGCAAAATATAAAAATACAAAAGCAAGAACAGTTACTTTATAATAATACTAGCTGCAACCCGCGGTTTCACCCACGAAACCTTTACCTTGAATGACTCTATCTATTGCTGAAACCGCAATTTATAAACGTGGAGTAGTTAAAAAAATTAACGAACTAACAGCAGAAGCGACTTCATTTTATATTAAGTAAAGATGTCGTATTTAATATGGAATTTATTTTCTACCACTGTTAACAATCAAATGCCGTGGACATTTAAAAAGTACGTACTAAAATAAATTATATAAATATTTCCCCGTTATACTAAACACCAATAAAATAAACGAAGATAAAGTAACCACTCAGAAAAACTCAAAAGGACATTTAGACAACCTTCAAAACTAAAAAATACGAAAATCAGGCAAATTTAATCATTTATGCAGCCTTCCCCACTAACGTATGTCATGACAACACCATTGCGTTTCCATCCGTACGTACGCGCGGACGCTACCGGTGCCTAAAAAAAAACGAAATTAAAAAGTTAAAACTGTCATGGCGGTGTCATATGCGGTTTCCCGCGTTCTTAGACGCACATCTCCGTTCTTTTATCAAAAAAGATTGGAATCGACTGTCGCAAGTCTGACGAAAGATGAAATTCTGATATTATTGCGCCCACCATTTACAAATTGGAGTAATATTATAAGAGATGCGGAGAAAGTCGTTGGATATCCGACATCGTTTATGAATCTGAGGTGTTTATTGAGTGATGAATTCGCTAATATGGCGCTGTATTTACGGAAATTGGTGAGTAATTTTATTATTAACTAGCTTTTGTCCGCGGCTCCGCTCGCGATAAATTCGGGGTAAAACAGTTACCCTTTCTTTCCTGATTTGCAGGTATCTGCTACCTGTAGTTTTTGCCCTTCCACCTTATTTATCGTAATAGCCAAGCTGAATTTTCCCTTTTCTTCTCTCTTTCTCCCTCATTTCTCGCTTTAAAAAAAAGTGAGCCTATGTCCGTCTCCAGCGTCCCAACTATCTCTGTACCAAAACTCATCAAAATCGGTTTAGACATTTAGGCGTGAAGACGTAAACAAACAAACTCACTTTCGCTTTTATAATATTAGTAAGGATTCCTATTTTTAGGGTTCCGTATCTCACAAGGAAAAAGCAAAACCCTTATTGGATCACTTAGTTGTCCGTCAGTCTGTCTGTCAAGACCCTTTATCTTAAGAACGCGTGGAGGTATCGAATTGAAATTAAAACCATATACTCAACTCTGAAGTCCTTTTGTGGTGTGAAAAAATCACACCTCTAAGTCTACGCAGTCAAAAATTATGGCTGTTTATGTCGCAATTTTGCACGGAATTCTTGGTACGCAAGTCTGATTCACTCTTAACTATTATTAAAGATTTAAGTCATTTTAAAACGGATCAGTGGTGTTATAAGACTTTAGCTCAGTGGTCTTGCGTTCGAGTCTCATAAATTTTAGGTAATTTTTTGAGTCAGTATTTTTTTAGATGTCTTTGTCGCGTCGTAGATTCTATACCCGTTGCAGTTAAAATATTTATAAGCTTTTGAAAGCTCGGTTATGTTATGTGGTTTCTGCGCAAAAGTCTTGTATTTTGATTCCCTTTATGGAACAATTTGAGTCAAGTCAGTGCGTTCGTAGACTTTTAAATCGTGATTCGATTCTCTCTGCGTAAAAATAGTGCGGAAACTTTATGGTCCCTAAGACGCATTTCTTTTAACGTTTCTAAAACAGCAATAATGGTACCTATATTTTCTTCCGGGGTTGTGGGTTGTTCGAAAAAATACCGCGGCCCGAAACATAAAGGGCAAAAGATCCTTCTTTTGCTCTTCATGTGCCTACATGGGTGGGTTTTTTTACCGCCCCGCTCCGCCTAGAGCAGGGAAATTTATTTCCTTAGGCACTAAGCTCATAATCTTTTAGATAAATAAAAAAAAACACCACTACAAGTTTTTATTTGTGTAGTTGTGATGGTAAAAAAAGAAAGAAAACATGTTTATTTCGCACTTGTGTCGGTGAAAGTTTCCGAGATTCAGAATATTTTTCTGTCTGATAACTTCAATAATTTATGTTGACACTTATCAGAGAATAAATATTACGACGCTTGTTGGTCCATTTTTCAATCTCATACAATCTCCTTATCACAATTTATTTAGGACAAGCTGACGCCCGCGGCTTCGCCCACGTGATATCGAAAAAAAGTATCCTATGTGTTTTTCCAGACCATAATCTACCTCTGTGCCAAATTTCATCAAGATCCGTTCAGCCGCATTGACGTGAAAGAGTAACAAACATCCATCTATCCTCACAAACATTCGCGTTTATAATATTAGTAAGTTTGGCGCAACATGTCTGTTTCTCTATAAAGCGTCTACAGCAATCACCCCCTGTCTAGCCATCTTTCTTCATAGTTTTTGAAAGTTCAGTACCTCAAACGTCAAAAAAATAAAAACAAACCTTACAGAACCAGTTTGTTGTCAGTCTGCCTGTTTGTCTGTCAAGACCTTTTATCTTCAGAACGCGTAGAGATATTGAATTGAAATTAAAACCAAATACTCAACTCTGTGGTCCCTTGCAACTATGAAATAATCAACCCTCTAATTCTACGCAGTCAAAAGATATAGCGGCTTATGTTAAAAGTTTGTAGGGAACCATCGGATCCCGTCTTTTTTTTTAAATACAATGTCATAACTAGTTACTTAATTACACATTCAATGGCGACCCCACAAATTGCCCATAATGTGATTCATTTGAGTCATTGTCAAGCTTCTAGCAAGTCATTTGTGATGCTAAATGAGGTATATTAGACCTTATTACAAACAATTATGACCTCTAAAACAGACATTAAGGTTACCCTTACGTGAGAAAATCTTACCAACTGAATCAATGGCTCTTAAATTTACTTATGAATGAAATTATGATCATTAAATTACTCGTGATTAGTATTAGCTGTGATTATTTTGCAATAGACTCATTATCATCGAAATTGGCCAATTTGACGACACGGTTGGCGCAGTGGCTGAGCGATCGACTGCTGCGCTGCGTGTCGCGGGTTCGATTCCCGCTCGGAACAAATATTTGTATGAACTGCAGATAGTTGTTTCGGGTTTGACTGTTTGTGTATGTGAGTTTAAATGTTTGTAAACGCACCTACGATACAGGAAAAATCCTAGTGTGGTAAAAATTAACGTTCCTACTACGTTGGCTTTCGAATGTTTAAAGTTGTTCTACATATAAGCTGTACTCTTTATGAAGCTTTCAACCGTGGATTCTGTACATCATACCAAGAAACCCTAAGCAAAAGAAGCAGCGAGGAATAGCTGGTTTTATATTTTTGGCCACGGCGGCCATCTTAGTGAAGATGAGCCATCGGCGCGAGATATTATAGTGCAGGCAGTGTGTGCGCAGGCACAGATGCACTCTCTGTTCCCTTACTCTCATAGTCCGATGGGAGGACCAGAGAGAGATCAGGGGCAGGACCAACGGCTTTACGTGCAGGCAGGACCAACTTCCAAACTCCGGACTGCTATAGACTGTTAAATTCCTAATGGTAAATCCCAAAAAAAAACTTTTTGCTTGGCCCGGGAATAGAATCCAAGACCCCCTGCTCAGCAGTCGCGCTTATGACAGCGACACCAACGGAACATTAGAACATAAGTAGATATAGATAAAAAAATATCCTGTTTGGCAATAAAAAGTGAAACCATACGTAAGGAAAGACGTAATATATTCAAAAAAAATAATCAAGTTTTATAAATATCAAGAAAAGAAAGTGAAAAGGAATCTTAATCTACAGGCTGATCAGATTTTACATATCTGCGTTGAAGTTCTAACACCACGTAAGTCACTTTTTGGCTGTTTTGACATTTTGATACCATTCGTTTGAGAATCGAAGACGCATTGTTTTAGCCAAGTGCTTCTACATTAGGTAAAACTATAATAAAGTATGAATAAACAGTTAATTGGTATTATTATAGTATCTATACAAAATTATGGGATTTTTTTCTCTCCTGAAAAGTTACTCTTTTTGACTTACGTGGTGTTAGAAATTCAACGACGATATTATTATATTGATTTTAAAAGAAGTTTATTTGCAACGTCACTTTCAAAAGTCGAACAACCAGTATAAAGGGCTGCTGTCATTCGGGGTTGCGGGTAGTTTGAAAAAGATACCGTGGCCTCGGAACATAAAGGGCAAAATAAGGATTGTTCCTTCTTTTGGTGGGTTTTAGTAAGTAAGAGTCAGACTCTCCCCCCCGCTCCGTCCAGAGCGGGGGAAGTTATTTGATGGTTTTCCATTCGCAAAAAAGGGTGATTTTCAAAGCTAACTCAAAAGTCAAATTTCAATGACGGTTTAAACTAGTGAAGTTTTTTGATGGTGATTGATCATTGATCATTGCCTCGACGGTTGATTGCGACCTCAACTGACGAGCGTGCGGTCTTAGTTTCAATTCCTAGGCCAAGCAAAGTTACTGGGTTTTATTATAGAACTACACGCACACAGCTATAATTTGAGCCATGTAACAGTTCTCATATGCAGTGTGTTAGTTAAGAATCAGTTATAAACCAGAATGACTAGGTGCGTTGATCTCGAATTCATGGCGACCTGAATACCGGAAAGAAGTGTCATTGAATAGAGAATTATATATGAAAAATATAATAAAGATACATGCATGTCTTAGTCATGGCTGTCATTTGTAGATCTTTGACAGCATCACACTTGGAATTTCTCCTGCTTTTTTAGGGTGGGAAATCATCAAATAACTTCCCCAGCTCTGGGCGGAGCGGGAGGGAGTGTCAGACTTGTACTGACTAGAACCCACCCACTTTCCTTCTATTGCCCTTTATGTTCCGGGGCCGCGGTATCTCTTTCGAACAACCCGCAATCCCGGAGCAACCCGCAATCCCGGAGCAACCCGCAACCCCGGAACATCCCGCAACCCCGGTGGAATTTCTCCTGTGTCGTGGATTCGTTACAAACATTTAAACTCGCATACACAAACAGCCAGACCCGAAACAACTACCTGTAGGTCATACAAATACTTGCTCCGTGTTCGGATCGAACCCGTGACACGCAGCACAGCAGGCGATCGCTCAGCCACTGCGCCAAGCCAACCATGCCGTCAT
Organism: Ochropleura plecta; assembly: GCA_905475445.1. NCBI lineage: Eukaryota > Metazoa > Arthropoda > Insecta > Lepidoptera > Noctuidae > Ochropleura > Ochropleura plecta. The sequence goes on along the minus strand of FR997750.1, from coordinate 5,130,419 downwards.
TGTCACAAATAGTCGTGTACGTTACTCCAGCAAGAAAGTATCTCCTAGAGTTTTATGAGTAGAACGTATAGTTTGTGCCTTATCTGCTGTAAATGTGCCCCCACTTAAAAAATGTGTGCCCCCTGTCGTTTTGAAAAAAAAACGGAAAAACGATTCTTGCTGGGGTAACGTTTTTCTAGCAGGAAAATTCTAAACGAGTGATCGGAGGGAGAAAAATTGTGCATGGCCAGAGAGCTTATATGTGTGCCAAAATGTGCCCCAAAAAATAAAATCTGTGCCCCTTCAGGTTTTCGAGTTATTGCGTTTCCTGCTGGAGTAACGTTTTGATGAATCGTATATCTCTAAAACCATTGCATGTGCCCCTGTAGAATAAACATACACGAGTAGCTCTTAATATGTGCCCCTTTGTGCCCTAATTAGATTTAAGGAATAATTTATAGTTTTTAAGTTATCGCGGTTTTATCAAAACCCGAAAAAACATCGCAGCGCCTAAATGAGGCAAGGCATAAGTTCACTGAAAACTGTATTCGGTCCTTCTTGGCGCTAATAATAACCATAGAAAGTTTCAAAACTGTTCATGCATGCGTTTTTGAGTAATCTTGCTAAAAGTCAAAACGATGGTGTCACAACTTTGACGGCATAAAACAAGGAACTGGATCAATCTCAGATGTGTAGGTGTAAACCAAAATCATGTGCCTTTAGTCAAAAATATATGGTGAAAATATTGAGCTTGAAATGTTTTGCATTAAGTAAATATAAACAAAAAACCAAATTAAGTAAACAACGGCTGGTTATCCGACCAAATTAAAATGACTACTAAAAAGCGACGGATTCATACATATCGATGACCTTCTTTACTTAACTCACTAACCGGTTCACACGTGTTGTGCCTGAGTACACTGAAGTAGAAAAGTAATAAATAATAAAATAAAGTTATTACCTATTGGAATAATTATGTTCTACTTAGCTGTTTCTATGACCTTACACATGATTAAGTACATTACAAATAGTAGCCTAAGTGCTATTCCAAGGAAAGCTATCTTCTCCATTTTAAATTTCATTAAAATACATCCAGTAATGTATGTGTGAACGAAAGAAATACATCCAGATATTTGCCATTTGTCAGGTCTTTGACCCAAAATTTGATTGGTCCCAATGTTTAAAAAATATATACTTAGTTCATGAAATTTATGATCTACTACTAAAAAGAGGTGGCTCTTTTTGGTATCTAAATAAAAAGCCCGTATTTGTCTTTATAATATGTATATATATTTATTGATAAGCCGTAGGTTAGGTAAATTAACAGTAAGTTTTTCATCATATAGGGGAATGCCCCAACCAGCCAGCGAAATTCAAAATCTCTTGCGTTTTTTGCAATTTGCAGGCCAGTTCTAGCTAGGTTGTATGTTGATTAAAATATTATTTGTAGGAAACATAGGAACAAAATTTAACATTTTTTTTACACAATACTAAACTTATACCTACTTAATACTGATCTGTGATTTTATGTGATGCGAATTTACTAATTATAAGTTAGACTTAGACGAAGAACTGACCTGTGATTTAAATAATAATGATGACCACACAACGTGCAAATTATTTCTAATATTTATACGTAGGAAATTTGATCTGTGATTTGATGCAATAATTACTTTAAGAATTAAAATTAAGGGAAGTAAATAATAATTTCCACATAAACAAGCTGTTTCATTAATATGATAACAATATAACAAGGTGCATTTAATATATTTTTTTATTAGCCCCCAAAACTTTTGAACGCAACTGTACGGACAACAGCTTAGGTATAATACGTCCAATAAAGAAGGTCATCGATATGTATGAATCCGTCGCTTTTTAGTAGTCATTTTAATTTGGTCGGATAACCAGCCGTTGTTTACTTAATTTGGTTTTTTGTTTATATTTACCTAATGCGAAACATTTCAAGCTCAATATTTTCACCATATATTTTTGACTAAAGGCACATGATTTTGGTTTACACCTACACATCTGAGATTGAGCCAGTTCCTTGTTTTATGCCGTCAAAGTTGTGACACCATCGTTTTGACTTTTAGCAAGATTACTCAAAAACGCATGCATGAACAGTTTTGAAACTTTCTATGGTTATTATTAGCGCCAAGAAGGACCGAATACAGTTTTCAGTGAACTTATGCCTTGCCTCATTTAGGCGCTGCGATGTTTTTTCGGGTTTTGATAAAACCGCGATAACTTAAAAACTATAAATTATTCCTTAAATCTAATTGGGGCACAAAGGGGCACATATTAAGAGCTACTCGTGTATGTTTATTCTACAGGGGCACATGCAATGGTTTTAGAGATATACGATTCATCAAAACGTTACTCCAGCAGGAAACGCAATAACTCGAAAACCTGAAGGGGCACAGATTTTATTTTTTGGGGCACATTTTGGCACACATATAAGCTCTCTGGCCATGCACAATTTTTCTCCCTCCGATCACTCGTTTAGAATTTTCCTGCTAGAAAAACGTTACCCCAGCAAGAATCGTTTTTCCGTTTTTTTTACAAAACGACAGGGGGCACACATTTTTTTTGTGGGGGCACATTTACAGCAGATAAGGCACAAACTATACGTTCTACTCATATAACTCTAGGAGATACTTTCTTGCTGGAGTAACGTACACCAAATAGTCAGTGGGTTTACCAAGGGGTGTCGTCATACCCAGTACTAACTGTGATGTGAAGGGCAGGTAGGTGTCGCTCGATGTAAAATACTGGTATTCAGCTGCAACCGGTTAGACTGGAAGTTGACCCTAATAAATTTGGGAACGGTTAGGTATGTAGATGATGATGACATAAAAAACCGGGCAAGTGCGAGTCGGACTCGTACACCGAGGGTTCTGTATGGACTTGCGACATAGATAGATAGAATATTCTTTATTATGTACACCATAAAAGTAACAGGAATAACACTAGACAACTTATTAATAGGGCGACACAATGGGCGGTCTTGTCGCTAAAAGTGATCTTTTAAAGACAACCTTTGGATGGATTTAAAAAGAGGAGAAACAGTACAGAAACAGTACTGTAGGTAGTCTGTGGCGTAAAATTTTTCAAAATTAATTTTCAAACATTTACAAAAACAAATACTTATAGGTATATAAATACATAAACAAACAATATAAACATATGCTTTACATGTTTATATGTTTGCGACATAAACGGCCATATTGTTTGCTGGTATATCTAGACTCAAATGTATGGAACCGCTGTGTTTTTTCTTGCGATTACTATGATCGTATGGAAAGACTTTGTTGTTTGTTTAGTCTACACCCTATACTTAAAAAATGACCACATCCTGTATATGGTGACTAGTTTTTAAAAATCCTCACGTTGTTATTTTAATACTAGCTCATGCCCGCAGCGTTGCCGGCGTGAAGTTCAATTTTTGTCCCACGAGATCGTTATATCGAGATTAAAAGCATCATTTGTGCTAATCCAGGTTATAAACTATCTGTGTCAAATTTCACTCAAATCCGTTCAGCCGTTTGAGCGTGAAGGATTAACACAAAACTTTTATAATATTTGCGTGATAGTTAGTAATATAAGTTTAAATGTTCATATTCACACAGCCAAAAGCCGCGCAAATCTACATAGCTCGTCTAAAATGACCTTTAATTTTAATTTGTGAAGTGACAAACATACAAACATGAAACGCATTACCCTCCTTTCAACTTCCGGAGTCGGGTAAAATAGAAAACACAAGTTATTTTGGGTACAGTAATTTATTCGCATAACATAATGAGAATTCTGATTCATCCTAAATAAATTTAGCTCAAGGCAAAACTCATAAGACCGGTTCTACTACCGTAGAAAGTAAAGTTCACTTTCACATGCGTTTGTATGTATTGTTGGTTAGTATATCAAAAATTGGTTGGCTGATTTTGTGAAAGGGTTTTTAAGGTGCGTTTTGAAACTTTTTGAAGGTTGTTTTTGACAAGTTTTATGTGGGTTATGACCATGATATCAATGTCAGAGAAACCGTCTAATGCTAGTTATTATTTTGATTTGCACATAAAACTCGTTATGTGGTTTACACGGATTTGAAACTGGCCAACTAATGTGTAACATTTTTTTTAAACAAGAGCGAGGCAGAATAGCGTACTAAGAATAGGGTAGTTTCCAGGGTCAAAGTAATTACATTCTATTTAGTCCGTCTTTTAGATTATTCAAAAATAAAGGACACGTATTTTTTTTTTGTAAATTAGACCAAAAATGACAAAGAAATAGCCCATTAAAGTTACGTGTGACGTCACTTGTTGCGAAAAAATTTAGCAACGCGTGACGTCTAAAAGACAGTCTAATTTTTTAAGCTATTGCATAGCTTCTATCGCGGGTCTTGAGCGCGGGGACTGAATCCAGAAATTCCGTAACGAAGAAAAAAATGACGCTCCCCACTCCGACGGGCACGGAGGTGTGGCTTGTCTAACGTCGTTTACACAATACGGTCAGTTATTTCAATCCCGATTCTAATGTTCTAATAGCGTGTTTGGTAGAGAATCGGAGAGTCAATCGACATTACGCTGGATCAAATCCAAGTTCTTGTTTTTCTTTTAGCGACTTCTTTTCATTGGAAGTACTTTTTAAATATTTTATTTAGATTGTTTTTATTTATTGCATAAGTTGATAAAAAATGCTATGCAATAGCTTTACTGCGGCAGTCCCCGAGTGCCACACGTATTTTTTTTTTGGATATTTGCCTATTTCGTACAAAATTGCGACATAAACGGCCATATCTTTTGACTGCGTAGACTTAGAGGGTTGATTCTTTCACATCTTCAAGGTATCACAGACTTGAGTATATGGTTTTAATTTAATTTCAATACCTCTACGCATTCCCGAGATTCATCATCTGCCTAGCCTTTTCCCAACTATGTTGAGGTCGGCTTCCAGTCTAACCGGATGCAGCTGAATATCAGTATTTTACATGGAGCGACTGCCTATCTGACCTCCACAACCCAGTTAATACTGGGTAATACGATACCCCTTGGTAAGACTGGTTGTCAGACTTTCGGAACACTGACTACCTGTAACGACTGTCAAAGATCTACAAATGACAGCCGGGACCAACGGCTTAACGTGCTTTCCGAGGCACGGAGGAAACTCGGTATGTAACGGGTGGTCACCCATTCACAGACCAACCTAGGCAAGCGCGGCTTAACCTAAAGATCGACCCGAGCGGCTACTATTTATTTAGCCACGAGCTCCTCACGAGCTACGCATTCCCGAGATTAAGGGTCTTAAAAGACAGACTGACGGACTACAAAGCGATCTAATAAGGGTTCCGATATTTTACTTTGGAGGTACGGAACCCCTAAAAGGATATAGCTACTCAAGTACTTTTTATAGCAATAAATTGGCGATTCTACGCTAATTTTATAAACGAGTACCAACACTTTCCCCAGTTACTCAGTTCCTCAGAGTTGTAGCGTGATGTTTTATAGTCTACTAGCTTCCACCCGCGACTTTGTCCGCGTGGCATAGTTACTTTGGGCGAACGCTAACTTTAAGCTATGATGATGATGATGATGATCGAAAGAATATTACCTTTCTCTCCCCTTTTCTTCCCTCTTTCTCCACCTTTTTTCACTTTTTTTTAGCCTATGGCCGTCTCCAGGGTCCCAACTATCTCTGTACAAAAATTCATCAAAATCGGTTTAGCCATTTAGGTGTGAAGACGTAACAAACAAAGAAACTCACTTTTGCTTTTATAATATTAGTATGGATTTCGTGAAAGCATATAGGCACTTTTATATTAGTCCATTTTCCTAAATTTAGGTTTACGACGTTTATTTAATTCAGAGATGTTTTAGCCACCGTAGTATTTTTTGGAAGTCAGTTTTCTTAAGTTTTTCATTTCAGCTTGTTTTGTTGTGGCATAATAACAATAATGAAAAGCCTTTCTGCATAAATGGTGTTGCAGCAAATACAATATAACAGTTGCATTTCACAAATAAGCACACACTGGTATGCTACAATGAAAGGTTGGAGTTACTGTCCCCTTAGATAGGCTACACAATAGCCTGTAGTAAACAATATGAATGAAAAAAAAGGTATGATGTGATGGTGCCTCATATAAATTCTTATCGAGTTTTCATTTTTTATTGCTACTAAGAGATAGCCATATAAATAAGAAGAAAATTATGTACCTATTATAAAAAAAAACTCGTAAATTACCCAAACAATATAAATAAAACTCATATGGGACCCATTCGATCATAAAAAGAATTTTGTAAATCAACCCAATCTACGAAAAAAATTGCGTAACTCACATTAAAAATCGTTTAAAAACGATTGTGACTTTGAGATACAATCTATTTCATAACGATATGAAGTTTCAAAATGTTTGCACCAACATTAAATTTTAATTAGGACAGTGGGAGAAAAGTTGTTAAATATTCAGAAACTAGCTTTTGCCCTCGGCTTCGCTCCCGTTAAATTTGCGGTAACATGGGGTTCCCTTTTCCTGATTTGCAAGTTTTTTCGTTGGCAACAAATAGTGTGTGTACCGATTTTTAGCTTCCTACCTTGAAAACTGCGAAAAGTCCCATATTAAAATTTCTCACTCTTTTCACATTTTTTTACTAGCTTATGTTCGTCTCCTGGGTCCCAACTATCCCTGTACCAAAATTCATCAAAATCGGTTTAGCCATTTAGGTGTGAAGACGTAACAAACGAACTCACTTTCGCTGTTATAATATTAGTAAGGAATGGTGCTCGTTAACAATCGTGGGATAGTATAATCCCCAAGCCTTCAACAGAACCCAATGCTTCGTAAACCAAACAGATATAGGATTAATTGTTTAATTTTTTGTCCATAGGTCGGCAGCAACCACTTAGTAATGCAGACAGCGAAGAACGTCCTCTACGGAGACTCCAAAAACCTCCAACCCTGGGGCCTCATCATTCTTCTCCTATCAAAATCTGTCAAAACGCCCAATTACACCGCACAAATGAAGAAGAATGAAGAACAGACCAGAGTTCTAGCAGAACTGACAGAGATGATGAGAACTGGCCATCTAATCCACAGAGGAATCGTCAATGTGCCTTTTGCAAAGCGTTCGAAAGATACAGAATCAGCGATCTTCGGTAACAAAATAGCTATTCTCTTAGGAGACTATCTCTTAGTCACTGCAAACGGTATGCTTGCAAACCTCAGAAATTCAGATGTATCCTACATCATTTCTACAGCACTTAAAGATCTTTCTGAAGGTGAGTTCTTTGGAGAGAGAGATGAACAGAATATGCCTATTCCTGGTAAGCCTAAAGCTGCTGGAAAAGATATGGAGATCACTTTCGATACCAACTCTATTGCTGTAGATGATGTTATAGGTAAGCCTAGAAAAGAATGGACAGCCAGAACTGTTTATAATGGAGTTAGCTTGCTTGGTAGAGGTTGTCAGTCCGCAATGGTTATAGACAGGCAGAATAGAGAGACACAAAATCTTGCATACCAATTCGGTTGTCATGTAGGCTTAGCCTGGCAAGCTGCCACAGAAATACAGCAGCTAACTTCGGAGACTAAAGACCAGTTTTGTCTAGCAAGTGCTCCCGTACTTTTCGCTTTGGATAGCAATCCTAATTTGTATCAAATCATAACACAGTCGAAGAAAGATGTCAAAGATGTTGATTATGAAGATTTGAAGTTTAATATTCTTAAGACTGATGCCGTTGATAAAACTCAGAGGTTATATGAAGAGCATGCTAAGAAAGCTACTGAATATATTGAAGGGATGGGACAAAATGAGTCTGTGGACATGATCAAGAAATTGATTAATACTTTTTAAGGGCTTTTTGGTAGTTAGTTAGTTTTGTTAGTGAGCTTAAGATTTGAATCCCGCATCGGGACAGTTATTAAGCCTTTAATTTGTTTTTGAATTTTTCAATTTTATTTGTATTTTTGATGGACCATATTGCTAGCTTTTAATGGGTCTCCATTTTAGAAAAACACTGGCAAGTAAATAACAACCTAGTTATTACTGGATAATACGATACCCCATGGTAAGACTGGTTGTTAGACTTTCGGAACACTGACTATCTGTAACGACTGTTAAAGATCTATAAATGACAGCCGGGACTAACAGCGTAACGTACTATCCGAGGCGCGAAGGACACTCGATATGTAATGGGTGGTCACCCATCCACAAAACAGCCTAGGCAAGCGTGGCTTAACGTAATGATCGACCTGAGCAGCTGCTATACGAGCTCCTCCATCGATTAAAACAAATTGTCTTCCAATACAGTAATAAGTATTTTAAGAATTTATTAAAATGTTACTTAATACTTTATTGAAATAAAATATATATTTAATAGTTAATTGTTTTTATAATATCATTACAATTCAGATCATGTAATTGTTTATAATACAATCAATAATTATTTAAAGTACTGTTTAATAATCATAGAATATTAATAATTGACAATAATTGTTGTGAAATATTGTTTAAAAGATGTTATTAATTATATTTAAATTTTTAAATGTTGTTTTATTAATATTCACTTAGTAACAAAATTTTCCTGCCCTTGTCCCATTCTATTTGGGGTCGGTGCACACTTCCATTCTCCTCTATCAGACGTCACGGCATCATTTATTCCATTCTCCTTCATATCATTCCTTACACAATCCATCCATCACTCTTTTAGTCACATGCATTCGTCCCTCCTCATTACATGTCCATACCAAGACAAACGACTCCCTTTTTTTTTCTGTAACAGGCGCAACTTTCAAAGTCCCTCTAATATACTCATTCCTTACTTTATCCATTCTTGACACTGTACACATCCATCTCAACATTCTCATCTCCGCTTCATGCAATTCATCCCTTTTTTTTACAGCCCATTCACTAAGGAACCACAAACAAATATCAGTATATTTCATGATTAAATATTTGCTATGGTCATCAGGTATGTGCCTAGCTCTCAACTATATTAGGGTCGACTTCCAATCTGAACAGCTGCAGCTGTATACCAGTATTTTATACGGAGTGACTACTTATCTGATCTCCACCCACATCCCAGTTGGAGTTTTCTTTTTATTAAAAAAAAAGGATGGTATTTAAAAGTACTTCAATTTATTCCCATTTCGTTTACCTAATTTTGCCTGTGTTGCACCAAATATACTGAATGTGCACCAAAATATGTTAATTAAAATATGTCATAACGAGCATCAGCGCACTACAATAAAAAAGTGTTATATCTTTATCCATTTTCTATTAATGCAAGTCGTTACTGGTCGTAGGGGGTCACAGTTTTAACCTAACCTAACCTACGCATTTTTTTAACATTCAGGAAAGAATATTTGGTGCACGATCAGTATTTTTGGTGAACACAAAAATATCCAAAAAAAAACCTTAAATGTCTAGGAAAAATTCTGCAGACTTTACCATGTTAATTAAAAGTACAATCACATACTTAAACTAAACATCTACAAACATTAGTTTCGCATTCTTAAATCAAAATAAATATGACACTAATACCTCACTAAATTCAGTCAATGAGCTTTGTACATCCTTACTAATACACACATCAAAAGTGTCTAGGGATCAAGCATTTTTATGCGGATTTCTTGAGATTGAGATGTGGCTTTGTAATAAATTTATGATTTTATAAATTTATATGGATCCTTTTTGGTGCATTTCATAATTTGAATCAGGAACTCTCAATCAAATTCGAGTAAAAGATGAAAATAAGCTGTCAATATTTTCCCTATAAAAACATACAACGCATTGAAGACATTATTAGTGCTACTGTTTCCCTACTACTGATTAAAACCAACGTTATTATGGAGCGGCGACGTCATTTAAGCAGGGAAGAAATGCTCAGAGCCGTGGGAATGATAGAAGCTGGTTCCCGGCAACGTACTGTAGCTTTAGCTCTGAATACAAGTCAGAGTGTTATCAGTCGACTTTGGACACGTTACCGAAGCACTGGTACCGTGGCTGAGCGCCATGGACGACGGTATCGCTGCACCACACGGAGACAAGACCGATACATTCAAATTTTAACTCGAAGAGCTCCAACAATAACCGCCATGATGTTAGCCGTGAGGCTTCATCACTCTTCAGGGAACTTAATTAGCGACCAAACAGTCAGAAACCGCTTGCATGAAGTGAACCTTCATTCCCGAAGACCGCTACGGGTACCACCTATAGCAATGCACAATCGTAGGATTCGATATCAATGGGCTCTTGAACACAGAAATTGGGCAGAAGAACAATGGCGTTTCGTGTGCTTTTCTGATGAGTCTCGTTTTGGTATGAGACCGGATACAAGACGTATACGACACTGGAGAACCCCTGGACGCCAACAGCGATTAAAATCCTGCCAGGAAGTCCATCCTTATAGTGGTGGAACCATCATGGTATGGGCGGGTATTTGGATCGGCGGAAGAACTGAGTTGATTTGGATCAGAGGCAACCTCAACGCTCAAATTTATGCTGAGACGATTGTATCAGACGTCATCGTTCCTCTACAAGTGCAAATCGGTCCCTTATTTCAGTTAATGCATGATAATGCACGACCGCACACCGCAAGAGTTGTAAGACAGACTCTCGCCGCAGCTAACATCAATGTCCTGCCCTGGCCTGCTCAGTCGCCAGACTTGAACCCGATTGAGCATGCATGGGATATGCTACAGAGAAGAGCTCTGCCGAATATGGAGGGTATCCAGTCGCAAGAAGACCTTTTTTTGTTGTTGCAACGAACATGGGCGGCCATTCCACAGCGTGATTTGGATGAACTCATTTTGAGTATGCCAAACCGATGTTCTTGTGTTGTTAGTGTTCGCGGTAGAAATACGGATTATTAATTGTTTAAGTTACCCAATAAAATTTTAAAGAAAACTGTTATTTCAGTCTTTTTTTCGAACTTTAATGTTAGTGGTTCAAATGTCAAAAATCCCTTTATTAGGAAAATGGCAAATTTCTTTATTAATGCAAAGGTGACTTGGTTTATCGTTACTGTGACAAACGAAAACACTTTATTTGATGAATCCTTAAAGAAAATTTTAATTAATATCAATCAGGAGAAAAGTTATTGCAAAAATATATGTTGATCCCTAGATACTTTTGATGTGTGTATTATAAAAAAGCCAAAGTGAGTTTGTTACGTCTTCACGCCTAAATGGCTAAACCAATTTTGATGGATTTTGGTACAGAGATAGTTGAAACCCTGGTGACGGACATGGGCTAAAAAAATAAGAAATGAGAAGAAGGAAGAAAAGGTAAAACTTAGCTTTGCTATTACAATAAATAAGGCGCAAGGGCAAAAACTGAAGGTAGCAGCTACCTGCAAATCAGGAAAGGGGAACTGTGTTACCCCGAATTTAACGCGAGCGAAGCCGCGGGCAAAAGCTAGTTATTTATAAAATTAAAACGTAGAGGGCTCGGCCCCATCCTAGTGTCCTGAAACACAAGCCCTGAGGTTAACTTAGGCACCAGCCTCCCAAAAACTAATGTATGTATATTATGGTGAGAAAATATTTAAGAAACAATAAAAACATTGCTCCACACTAGCTATTTCTCCTGTATCGTGGGTATAAACAGTTAAACTCACATACACAAACAGCCAGACCCGGAACAATTACCTGTCGTCGGTCACACAAATATTTGTTCCGTGCAGGGATTAAATCCAAGACATCGAATCAGCAGCTAGCCAATCACTAAACTACTGGGCCAACCGTGCAGTCAATTTTAAATAGAACGACAACCTATTTGAGAGCCTCTCGGATGCTGAATTATGCAATTCTCTTAGTCTGGCCGGTTTTCACATTTTCACGATTATTAAAGATCTTAGTAACAATAGTCTCAAGGACCTAAAAAGGGCCATAGTTTACTTAGTATCCTAGTGTTAGTACCATTGGTGCTTAAGAGCCATTTCACATTTTCGCCCAAATTTTTAAGACTTTGAGCTTCTCTATTACCATCTAAGTAATATCTAGAATTTATTGAATGAATACAAAATATAGATTAATCGTTTATAGTGTCGTTTAATGTAACACATTTACTAAAATCGGTTTGTTTAATTTATAATGACACATCTCCCACAACCATTTTACTGAAAAATTGCCGCAGAGTCTACTTCTGAGTTCTAAATCTATCAATAATACTTATAAATGAAACTAAACAAAATACATACAGGTTCAGACATATATTTAAATCGTCGTTTAATGAAATAGATTCCTGAATTATATTACCATTAATTAGTAAAAAAATAAATTCTTAGACCAATTTTTAACTTTTATTTCGTTTTTTTTACGTGTTTTTTGGTTCAAATACATAGTAATTATAAAAATAAAATTATTCAGAAATAATCTATGTTCTTTGGGAAATCGAACCCTATAGTTATTTTGTAAATATTTGCATATAATTTGTCAAAATATCAATTTGAACATCAGTCTAAATTACAATAACATATAAATACTAATACAATACTAAAATAAAATTTACCAAATCATATTACGATTACGGCTCAAGATTGCTCTCGTGTTACACTGTTTATATTGCACGTGTGTGGCTCGCTACGCACACATAAACCATGACGCACTCTTTTGCCTAAACTCGAGCGCAATCATTTTGTGAAATGGCTCTTAAGTATTTAGTTCGAGTCTGTGGACGGTGAGCAATGGGTAGCTCACCGTCCGTCCTTACCTTTTTCATTCACCATTCATTATTTAACATCTTGCTCTACTGTGGGACAATACAGGCAGGATTGACAAGTCAAAAGCCACATCCAAGGTCACCAAAACATTACACCGTCAAAACAATTTTCTCGAACAATCTTTTTAACCCACATACCCACTGAAACGGTCATAATAACATAAGTACACAAAACATTATTTCTTCATAATACTTTAATTAACCTATGCTTCGGTTAAAACCTTGACCAAGTGGCTGCCTCGTTGGTGCATTGCTCTTAAGTGAGACTGTTGAACATGCAGGCTTGGGTTCGATTTCCAAGTTGGGAATGGTTTTTGAGCATCATCCGTTAAGAATTATCTTGGTAGCCGTCACGGAGTCTAGATTTAAGCTTTTTTTTACTGATGGGAAATTATCAAATAACTTCCCCCGTTTTGGGCGGAGCGGGGGGACTTTTATTGATTAAAACCCACCCATGTTCCTTCGTTTGCTCTTTATGTTCCGAGGCCGCGGTATCTCTTTCGAACAACCCGCAACCGCGGTAGGCTCCTCTGCATTACTGACATCTCATAGACCTTAATTAGACCCTTTTTTGTGGACGGGAAATCAATCAAATAATTTTCCCCGCTCTGGGCGGAATGAAGGAGGTGTCTGAGTTTTTACTGACTAAAAGCCACCCATGTTCCTTCTTTTGCTTTTCAAGTTACAGAGTCGCGTATTTCTTTCGAACAACCACATCGTCAAGATCCGTTCAGCCATTTTGACGTGAAAGAGTAATAAACAACCATACATCCATCTTCACAAACAATCGCATTTATATTATTACTAGCTTTTGCCCGCGGCTCCGCTCGCGTTAAATTCGGGCTAACACAGTTCCCCTTGCGCCTTATTGATTTGTAATAGCAACGCTAAGTTTTCCCTTTTCTTCCCTCTTTCTCCCTCACATTCCACTTTAAAAAAAAAATAGCTCCCTATTCTCCCCCTTTTCTCACTTTTTTTTAGCATATGTCCGTCTCTAGGGTCCCAACTATCTCTGTACCAAAATTCATCAAAATCGGTTTAGCCATTAAAGCGTGAAGAGGTAACAAACAAACGGAAGAAGGAACATGGGTGGCTTTTAGTCAGTAAAAACTCAGACACCCCCTCCACTCCGCGCCCGTCGGGGAAAATTATTTGATGATTTCAATGTGTGTCAGCCCTGGGGGATTTATGTCTTGTTGATGGCAATAGGCCCGTCCCATATTACGAAACAACGAAACAGACAAGTCACCGACTTCTGGAAGTAAAGTTATTTTCCACTTTTCAGTTTTTGGAACGAAGCTAAAGGGGGCTAGACGAAAAAAAAAAAGACGAAAAGTTGTAACGACACTTTTTGCTTAAGACCAAAAGTTGTAAAGACACTTTTTGCTATAGTTGTAAGAACAGTGTGGTGTCGCGACGATTATTTTTGTTAAGTGTATACAGGTTTTTTGTACATAATAAATAATAACTTCGTTCCATCCGGGTGTCCCTTGACACCTCTCAAGTTTTTTTTTACAATACGGCTTATTGCATCAATCATTTTCTCGAAATGAAGGTGTACTAGCTCTGCTTAACCCTTTGTAGACAATAGGCGTGAAGTTACGCTTCGTTTGAAACCTTGAGCAAGTGAGGTGCTAAATGAGTTACATTTATGTTCTGTACGATAACAGAACGATCCAAATAAGTATTATTGCACTCGTGTGGCAAAATAAATAACTATAGGTATAGGAATGAGTCGACGTTTTTTTTCAGGGTTGATTTTTTAGGTAGGTAGGTCTTTTTCATGGCATTGACGAACATTTAGCATGGACAATGATTTCCTGAATTGGCAAATTCAGAGGTGTGTACTGAGCATTTTAGCTGTGTAGACGAGTGCAAAGGTTTTTTTTTTATTTCTATTGAATAATTAGTTGATCCTTTTTTTAGATTTCTTCCCACTTCTAAATCCTTTAATATCTCTTAAAAAAACATATAAAAAAATGATTTCAGCCGGTATCGAGAGTAGGGTCCAAGCTACCGGTGGTTAGGGCGCCAGAGACAGGAACGTCCTCACAAAAAAAACACAGATGATGTTTAACCATATTAATAACTCTGTGATCTTTTTAGTAGACTAAGAGGGTTGATTTTTACACAGCATGAAAAAATCAACCCAGTCAAAAGATACGGCCGTTTATGTCGCAAGTTTGTACGGAACCCTCGACGCGTGAGTCTAACTCGTTCCTGCCCGTTTTTAACTAGATGAGGTCGGTATTTTGTACCCTAGTCGGGTAAGAGTGGGCTTCAAAGTCTCGAATTGTATCTTGAATGCATTGAATAAGTGCTTAATATTTTGTACTTGCGGGTGGGTATCCTTACTAATATTATAAAAGCGAAAGTGAGTTTGTTTGTTTGTTACGTCTTCACGCCTAAATGACCAAACCGATTTTGATGAATTTTGGTACAGAGATAGTTGGGACCCTGAAGACGGACATAGGCTAAAAAAAAGTGAGAAAAGGGGGAGAAAGAGGGAAAAAAGGCGAGAGAAAGATTTTTTTTTTCGATCATCACGCGGCGTTTAAAGTTAGCGTTAGCCCAAAACTATGCCACGCGGACGAAGTCGCGGGCGGAAGCAAGTATTGTTATATAACTGTGCTCATTAAAATGTCAATACGTTTTTTTAAAAACTTTGTTCTCGTTTTTGATAAGATTACAAAATAGCTCGAAAAGTGCTCCGTTGGGTAACTTGTTTTACTTAAGTTAACGATAAATTGGTCTGTACCCTTTTGCTGGTAAAGATACATAATAATAATAATATGTGGTAAGTTTTGAAATAAATGTCGAAAGTTCATTATTTTTATACGACTTTAAAAAAGGAGGTTTCAATTAGACTGTTCTTAAATCTTAAAATCTTAAATATCTTGGGACAACTCACACACGGCTATCTGATCCCAAGCTAAGCAGAGCTTGTGTTATGGGAACCAGACAACTGATATACATACTTATATAATTTATAAATACATACGTATTATAGATAAATCACACCCAGACACAGAACAAACAATCATGCTCATCACACAAAGTTTGTCCTGGGTGGGAATCGAACCCACGACCTCCGGCTCAGCAGTCAGGGCCACTAACCACTAGACCAACAGGCCCGTCAATCGTCGTTCTCCGTCGATTGTTGGCCGATTTTCAAAATTCTTTTTATGATCGAAACGGTGTACTTCCGAATGGGTTCCCTATGAATTTTATGTAACTAGGTATTGTTTTGGTAATTTATGAGGTACTAGCTTGCGCCCGCGGCTTTGCCCGTGTGATATCGAAAAGTATCCTATGTGTTATTCCAGACTAATCTACATTTGTGTGAAATTTCATCAAGATCCGTTCAGTTGTTTTGACGTGAAAGAGTAACAAACAGCCATACATCCATCCATCCAGCATTTATAATACAATCTGAAATAATTTAAAACATACCTTTGTACACGGGTAAATAATTCTCATTTATTTATACTAATTATATTAATATTATAAATGCGAATGTTTGTGATGGATGTATGGATGTTTGTTACTCTTTCACGTCAAAACGGCTGAACGGATCTTGATGAAATTTGGCACAAAGGTAGATTATGGTCTGGTAATAACACATATATACTTTTTTTTCAATATGACGTGGGTGAAACCGCGGGCGCAAGCTAGTCAAATATATTTTTATTTCAAGTAACTGAGACTCAAAGTTATAGGTAAAACAAATTCTAATGAAATTACGTCAAAAGATACAAATAGACACAAACCGAGAAATGTTCACAAGATTATAAAACACTATGTACACGGCATATCAACCTATACATTTCCAGAATACCTTGACCTCGCATTGTAAAAAATTACCGCACTACGAGAGATGCACATAAATTGGTTTTGGGTAGCTTGCTTGGTCGCCGTGTATGTCTGTTCATTACCATCACTAACTTAAAGTGTCAATAATGAAAAACAAACACATTCTTTGTCGCACTGATTTACCCATTCATTTTCCTATTAAATTTTATTTAGCTTTTTAAACGATGTTGTTGGCATTAAACAACCGTTTCTGCTCTTCCCTTTAATTCTAGAAAACTATGATGCTGGTTCCTACTCCAGAAGCCTCATTATTCTCGTTTATCCATTTTAACACTTATAATTTCACATTTTTAAATATTTATTACTAAAAACATAAAAAGAAAAGCATTTAAGAATACAAAAAATAGTAGGCCATCGGTATCGGGAACAAGGTCCAACTTACCGGCGGTCAGGGCTCCAGAGAGAGGAACATCCTAACGATACGAGCCGTGTCCAGGACGTACCACTTTCTGTATCAAAACCTTCATCGAACTATCTAACGAGAGCCTCCTCAGGTGTTGGCGGCGGCAATCTCTCGCGTCCGGCCCTGGTTCAGTCCAGCCCGGCCCTGGTGGAGCTAGAGGGAATGGGAAGCGGTGACCTCCTTCTGCGAAGCAGTAATGGTAGCGAAGGAGGTGGCCACCGTTTGAGGGAGAGAACCTCAAACCAACCCAGCCGCCGTGGGAGACGACCCCCGGGCGTCGAGCGCCGCGAGTCGAGTCTCGGCCACCGTAGATGCGGGCCTATGGATGTTGAGCAATGGGTAGCTCACCGTCCGTCCGTATATTGACGACAGGCCGTGTCGCGTTAGTGTTCCTCGCACGTCTTAAAGAGATGTCAGCAAAGCAGAGGGGCCTGCCAGGGCACCGCCTGCCGGGGTTGCCAGTTGTTCAAAAGGGATACCGCGGCCTCGGAACATAAAGGGCAATAGAAGGAACATGGGTGGGTTTTATTCAGTATAAGTCTTAGTAAGTTATTTGATGATTTCCCATCCGCAAAAAAAGGCTCTTGGAAATTAAGCCATTGGCTGTAACGACCATCGGCACAATGATCGCTGATCCAAGGAGCATTATTAATGTCGTTTTCAATACACTTCC
Source organism: Ochropleura plecta (assembly GCA_905475445.1). Lineage (NCBI taxonomy): Eukaryota > Metazoa > Arthropoda > Insecta > Lepidoptera > Noctuidae > Ochropleura > Ochropleura plecta. Next base: position 5,112,778 of record FR997750.1, on the reverse strand, counting down.
TCGAAAACACGCTCTTATTCTGCTTCAGTCCTTTGCCCTATGTGTTCCGGGGCCACGGTATCTCTTTACACACGCGGTATCTCTCTCGAACAACCCGGGTAGGGTACACCTCTGGCTAGGGCCAGAGGGTGTACCCTACCCGCACGGATAAAATATTGTAAACGCACCTACGATCCAGGAGAAATTCCTAGTGTGGGGCAAAGTTTAAAAAAAGAACTCGTATTCTGCTTGCTTTTTAATTCCATTTATGAAATTTTGTTCAGGTCTGGTCCGTATGCGGTATATTGAATCAGATGAGCATTTATAAAAAAAAAAAACTAACCGTTTCCCAACTCTATTGGGATCAGATCTCAGTCTAAACGGATACAACTATAAACCAGTATTTTACATGGACCGACTGCCTATCTGACCTCCCTTTGACATTTGATAACATGTGCGAGAGTGTGAGGAATAGCTGCAAATTATGTGCTAATCAACGATGCTTAAATGGATAGATACTGGCGCCAATGCTGAGAAAACTAGACTAATATTAAAATGACTTACCTAAATACATTTAGTTTTATTCCACACCTTCGATTTAGCTTGACAACCACAATTTTTGGTGGAAAACGTCAATAATTTCAGAGTGGTGAGATTGCTATTTTCTTTTTATTGATTAAATATAAACTACTAATTTTTGCCCGCGGCTTCGCTCGCGTTAAATTCGGGGAAACACAGTTCCCCTTTCCTGATTTACAGGTACCTGTTACCTGTAGGTTTTGCCCTTGCGCCTTATTTATTGTAATAGCAATGCTAAATTTTCTCTTTTCTTCCCTATTTCTCCCTCATATCTTAATCTTCTTTAAAAAAAATTGCCTATGTTCGTCTCCAGGGTCCCAACTACCTATCTCTGTACCAAAATTCATCAAAATCGGTTCAGCCATTAAGGCATGAAGACGTACAAACAAACTCACTTTCGCTTTTATAATATTAGTAAGGATCATTAATGCTGTGAAACAATAATATGGTTAAGTTGTGTTACTTTACCAGTTTCAGAATAAGTAACGTCGTTTGACAGAAATAAACAAAATTTTAGTGAGTTTTAGAGTTTAGAGTAGTTTTAGTTTAATTTGTGACCACAGAATCGTCACCACTGTCACAGATTACTAAATAGCTACTACGTAGCCACTGTCCCCTTAGATAATTATCTACCTATCTTTGTATAAAAGAGGTGATTTACGCTTTAACAGCGACATCTATGTTTTTATTAAAGAACGACTAAGAGACGTAAGTTACTTTGTGGTGCGAGAAAAATTGGTCTTGGTAGTAATTTGGAATAGAAGATAGATGGCGTTGATTGTCTTTGCGGTTTGATGATACTTTGAAAAAAACGACACGGTCGGGTGAGTAGAATAATTGTCGATGAAACTGATTTTAATGTTTTTTTTTTCTTCAACAAAGGATAAGTACATTATAAATAGAATACGTTGATTTACGTGTGTTCCTTCAATTATAGGAGACCACAGCATGCACATATAACTAGGTGTTAACACAGAAATATATATAAAAAAAACAAAACTAATTTAAAATAATTGAAAATTATAACATACCATGTATGTATCGAAATAAAAACCAAGATATAGAAATTACTCCTATTTCCTACAATTCTTACTAATATTATAAAAGCGAAAGTGAGTTTGTTTGTTACGTCTTCACGTCTTAATGGCTAAAACGATTTTGATGAATTTTGGACCCTGGAGACGGACATAATATAGTAATAAAGATGTATGCAAAAATTCAGCTCACTAGGAATTTTTCCCCAGATTGGGGTACGCCTAAATTGAATGGACTATAACCTTTTTGAACATTTTCGAGTAGCTTGAGTGTCGATAAGGACTCTACATAAAATTTCTTTCTCAAACTATGATAACATATAAATTAAAAGAACTGAAATAAACTAACTTATAAATACACTTTGACAATTGGTAATTTGTCCAAGAGACAGGCCGCGTTGCCACGTTGGATGGCAATGTTTAGCTTATGGTCAAAGTAAAAGTCAGCCCTTGGGTAAAGGGCAGTAAATTTATTGAATTTTTAATTTAAAAAAAAAACATTACTTTTAATTATTTAAAAGATTAGATAATATTTAAAAGTAACACATTGACACAACTGTTAATTACAGTTTTGACAATTAGTTGCATTTTGATAAATATTGGCGCGCCAGTGTGAACGGTGGCAGGCGTTTTCATAGTAAATGTTCTACGGAGATTTGAAATCAAAAGGGATAAGTTAGAATTTTTCGATAAATCGAAAATGACGACAATGATAGACGGGCCTGTTGGTCTAGTGGTTAGTGGCCCTGACTGCTGAGCCGGAGGTCGTGGGTTCGATTCCCACCCAGGACAAACTTTGTGTGATGAGCATGATTGTTTGTTCTGTGTCTGGGTGTGTTTTATCTATAATATGTATGTATTTATAAATTATATAAGTATGTAAATCAGTTGTCTGGTTACCATAACACAAGCTCTGCTTAGCTTGGGATCAGATAGCCGTGTGTGAGTTGTCCCAAGATATTTATTTATTTATTTAATCGAGTAAAAAACGCCTGCCGCGCCAGTACGAGGCTCTCCAGCACAGCTTTGTCGCGATACGACAAAACGCGCCTGTATGCAGGAGCCTTAATAGTAGCAGTAGGTTGCTTTCGGCTGTTGCAAAAGCTAAACGCACTTCGTTTTTGTAACAACATTGCGTTCTTTGAAGTATTTGCCATGGAAACGTAAAAAGTGTTTTTTTAGATTATCAAAACTAAATTAATGCAGAATCTGTTCATGTAACACGGCACGTTTGACAGCACGGTTGGCGCAGTGGCTGAGCGATCGGCTGCTGCACTGCGTGTCGCGAATTCGATTCCCGCACGAAACAATAATTTGTATGGCCTACAATTGATTGTTTCGGGTCTGGCGGCTTGTAAACACACCCACGATACAGGAGAAATTCCTAGTGTGGGGTAACGGTTTTTTGTTTTAAAAAACTTGGAAATCTATCCTTAACGTTTGGAAATTTCCTCAAGAAGGCTCTACTTATTAAAAAAAGCTAATGACGTGTTTCATGATTAGACACAAATGATTATACAAGTCACTTTAAATCCAATTAGAGAACGTTTTAATCAAAAGTTTTTTACACGAGCATATTTCTATAACGAATCGGTTTCATTTTCCATTTCATTTCATTCGGAAACGCGGGATTTCCGAGAAATTGTATGTCATGTCGTCACTCATTATATTTTTTGTGAACGAAATAATTGGTTGGTTCTGTAATTGTTTTCTTAAAATGCTTGGCTGTTTTAGAAGACAAAAATAGAGTGTAGAGAAATCATCGTCAGCTGAGCCTTTCCTAACTATGTTGGGGTCGGCTTCCAGTCTAACCGGATGCAACTGAATACCAGTATTTTACATGGAGCGACTGCCTACCTGATCTCCACAACCCAGTTAGTATTGCGCAATACGATACCCCTTGGTACGACTGGTTGTCAGACTTTCGGGATACTGACTATCTTTACTGTCAAAGATCTACAAATGACAGCTAGAACCAACAGCTTAATGTGCTTTCCGAGGCACGGAATAAACTCGGGTGGTCACCCATCCACGTACCAACCTAGGCAAGCGCGGCTTAATCTTAAGATCGATCAGAGCGGCTGACTTAATAATTTTATTATCTGGCAACGGAGGTCCGTAGATAAAATACACAAAATAATCTTACTTAAGTTGTCTTTGGTATACTGAAAAGAGTAAACAAACTCGAACTCAAAAAAAAAACAAACTAGCTAGCGCCCGCGGCTTCGCTCGCGTGATATTGAAAAAAGTATCCTATGTGTTATTCCAGACTATAATCTACTTCTGTGCCAAATTTCATCAAGATCCGTTCGGCCGTTTTGACGTGAAAGAGTAACAAACATTCGCATTTATAATATTAGTAAGATGTAGATTTATTATTGGTAAAAGCTACAGTCCAAGTTACAATGCATTATATCTTATGAAAGTACTGTAGTTGCCCATTTCAAAGCGTTGATCTTTATGGAGAAAAATGGGCAAGAAATTCCATAGACACTCTTTTAAATCATAATAATTTGGCAAGATCATGGATTATCAATTAACTAGCTTTTGCCCGCGGCTTCGTCCGCGTGGCATAGGCACTTTGGGCTAACGCTAACTTTAACCCACGTGATGATCGAAAATAAATATCTTTCTCTCCCCTTTTCTTCCCTTTTTCTCCCCCTTTTATCATTTTTTTTAGACTATGTCCGGCTCCAGGGTCTCAACTATCTCTGCACTAAAATTCATCAAAATCGGTTAGGCCATTTAATCGTCAAGACGTAACAAACAAAGAAACTCTCTTTCGCTTTTATAGTATTAAATATTAGTAAGGATATAAAACTGTAGCAGCTAAGAGATGACCAGTCCCAATCCCAACTGACAGCTCCGTTCACTTACAAAACATATAGACAGCCCCATTTAGCAGTAACCATTTTGAAGGGAACTATATCTCCCGAAACACCCGCCACCATCAGCGAGACATTTAAGTGAGCATGACAATCTCACAACCACCAGCAGCCGAGTCCATGATAGTACATATTATTACTTACATAATGGGCATTACAATTATACAATACTATGAAATTGAGTCTATACAATGCAAAGATAGTCTTACAATCTTCTACAGCGTCCACATTAACTTCAAACTCAAACTCAAAGCATTTATTTCAATTAGACCATTACATTACTTCTGAATGTCATAAACACAAAAAAAAAGATGCTGCTACAGTCCCAGTCACAAGACATAATAACTTGTGAAAGTAATGTAGTCGCTTTCTTCAAATGCTAACCAATAAGTTTAGCCCTATGGTTGTGGAGCAGGGCCAGCAAAAAACAGTTTTATTTTCCTCACTATTCATAATTATCTAAATAATACATACATACATAACATAATTATAACATATTATTATGTAAACACAACAAAACCACGACATAAACTTAATATTAACGATCATTCTAAAAATTACTACTTAGTACAAAAATATAAAATTAATATCACTATAAAAATATTTAAATGGCTCTTATCAAAATATTAAATCAATAACATAATTAGACTAACGACCGCCCCCGGCTACGCTTGTCTTTTACAATGTTTTGATGTAAAAATCAAGTTTTTAATAATTATTACAGATGCAAAGCGATAAGGAGGCTGCCGTATCCTTAAAACCGCATTATTATAACTGATTTTATAGATTTCTATTTGAAATGCATTTTTGTTAAAGTCAAGATCGAATGGTTTCCTGTTTTTTTTTTATAGGAAATCATTGCGTTTGATCTTGATTGCTTATATTTTGTACGACATAATGCATAAAGTCACGCTTTTGGTCATGTGTTGGTTTAAACGACAATTATAATATTATATATTATTTATATAATATATTTTTTTTTTATATATTTTTTTTTATTTTTATTTTATGTTCCAGGGTCGCGGTATCTCTTTTGAATAACCCGCAACTCCGGCAGGCGGTGGCTCTGGCATGCCCTTCTGCTTTGCTGACATCTCTTTGAGGCGCGCGTGGAACACTAACGCGCCGTCGACACGGCCTGTCGTTAATAGACAGACGGACGGTGAGCTACCTATGTACGGTGGCCGGGACGTCTGCCGCGGCGGCTGGAGGGATCCAGGCTCCATGGCAGTTACTGAGAAACGCCTAATGGAAAAAACCCAATAACATTTTTTCCGACCCGAGAATCGAAGCCAAGACCTCTATGTAAGCAGTCGCGCTTGCGACTATTAGACCAATAAGGTATGCTGCAAGGTGCGCAGCATACCTTGTTGTAGAAAATCCTAGATCCTTTAAAACGTTGCCCCACACGCAACGTTTAAAAAAAAATGTGTGTGTCAGCTCCGACGCACGACTGGAATTTACTCGTTAAGTACGAGTATCTAACCATACGCAAAAAGAGTTTATTCAACTGAAAAAAGATTAATATCATATGAAAGGGTAAATTCATAAATTAATGAAATAACAAATAGTATATAGGTATAGTCGCCTATACAGCATACCATATGTACGTCTCTTAATACACTTACAGCCAAATTAGAAAGTTGCGCACCAAACACGTGACACATTTTCGTTACTTTAGTAGGTTTTACCCCTCGGATTTTTCTCATACCGGGCGCCTTATATATGAAAATCGATTCTTAAGGAGTAAACTCCAATAAACTCCAAAAATAGCAATATAAATACATCAACACTGATAGAAATACCATTATGTACGTCTTAATACACTCAGAGCCAAATTAGAAAGTTGCGCACTAAAGGTGCGCACCAAAAACGTGACACATTTTCGTTACTTTAGTAGGTTTTACCCCTCGGATTTTTCTCATACCGGGCGCCTTATATATGAAAATCGATTCTTAAGGAGTAATCTCCAAAAAACCGGCCAAAAGCGCGCACGACTCGCGCCCCGAGAATTCCGTACAAACTTGTGGAATAAACAGCCATATCTTTTGACTGAGAGGGAGCAGCTCGTGGCTAAAAATAATAGTAGCCGCAGTTTAAGCCAGAGAAACGTGAGTACAACTCCACATAAGCCGATCCGCTGTTCAAAGAGTGTACCACAGGTTCTTAGAGACTGGGGGATATGTTCGTCGTTTACGTGGACCACGACTTCGGGTAACAACAGAACGACAGGATCGATTTATGGTTACGACCAGTTTGAGAAATCGTCACCTCACTTCAGTCCAGATCCAGGAACAGCTTCGAGACTTTCATGGAGTAGCTGTTAGTGCTCGTACTGTGAGGAGAAGACTTGCAGAACGTGGATTAAGACCGCATAAGCCAGCCAATGGGCCCAAATTAGAGCGTGCTCACCGAATGTCGCGCCTTCAGTTTGCGCGCCAACATTCACCCTGGACACAAAGAAATTGGAGCCAGGTGCTCTTTAGTGACGAAACTAAAATCATACTTCATGGTAACGATGGAAGGAGGAAGGTCTACCGTAGGCAGGGAGAACGATTCGTGCAGTGTTGCATAGAAGAAAAAGTTAGTTATGGCGGTGGGTCGTGGACGGTTTGGGAAGGCATTTCCGCCGCAGGCAAAACTGCACTTGCGTTTGTGTCTGGGCCTCGGATGCCATCACTAAATGCTGACCGTTATATACGCCAATGTTTGGAGACTCATGTAATGCCGTATGCCGAGTTTGTGGGTCCAAACTTCATTTTTATGCATGACAATGCCAGACCCCACAGCAGGAATCGTCAGAAATTATCTCCAAGACGTTGGTATCACCGTAATGGAATGGCCATCAAGAAGTCCCGACATGAACCCAATTGAGTACATGTGGGACGAATTAAAGCGACGCGTTCGAGCTCGCCATCCAGCCCCACAAACATTACAGGAACTGAAAACTGCTATCGAAGAAGAATGGGAGAATATCCCTCAACATGTGATTTTAATATTGATTAATTCGATGCCAATGGAAGGAGGAAGGTCTACCGTAGGCAGGGAGAACGATTCGTGCAGTGTTGCATAGAAGAAAAAGTTAGTTATGGCGGTGGGTCGTGGACGGTTTGGGAAGGCATTTCCGCCGCAGGCAAAACTGCACTTGCGTTTGTGTCTGGGCCTCGGATGCCATCACTAAATGCTGACCGTTATATACGCCAATGTTTGGAGACTCATGTAATGCCGTATGCCGAGTTTGTGGGTCCAAACTTCATTTTTATGCATGACAATGCCAGACCCCACAGCAGGAATCGTCAGAAATTATCTCCAAGACGTTGGTATCACCGTAATGGAATGGCCATCAAGAAGTCCCGACATGAACCCAATTGAGTACCTGTGGGACGAATTAAAGCGACGCGTTCGAGCTCGTCATCCAGCCCCACAAACATTACAGGAACTGAAAACTGCTATCGAAGAAGAATGGGAGAATATCCCTCAACATGTGATTTTAATATTGATTAATTCGATGCCAAATCGCATGAATGCTGTCATTAATGCTTTAGGAGGCAATACAAGTTATTGAATAAAAAGATTTTTTTGACTAAACCATTTTTTCTTTAAAATTAAAACAAATGTCTTAGTCTGTACAATGGCAAAATCAACACTTAGGTCATTGAAGGTCATTTAAAAATAAATAAAATTCAAATTCAGAACAATAGTACATGAGCCTAATGTTGATAATGCCAGCTACAAAATTGCATAAAATTTTTTTGATCATTCATACAATTTTTTAAAGTTATGGACGTTACTAAATCATTATGCTAGGTGGCTCGATTTAGGAGTCCGGGAGTGTATAAGGCGCCCGGTATGAGAAAAATCCGAGGGGTAAAACCTACTAAAGTAACGAAAATGTGTCACGTTTTTGGTGCGCACCTTTAGTGCGCAACTTTCTAATTTGGCTGTGAGTGTATTAAGACGTACATATGGTATTTCTACAGTGTCAATGTATTTATATTGCTATTTTTTTTCATTAATTTGTGAATTTACCCTTTCTGATATTAATTAGTCCAGGATCCCTGGCTGTTTTTTGCACTTGATCACTAACAAGCTAATATTCCGTGAGTAGCTTCGTCTAATTGAGACGCCCAACTTTTTTCATTGCAATAATTCACGATTGTGGTAGGTAACAGAAATAGCAGAGATAAAATATGAACATTTGATAACTCTCCAAAAATTATTACTAACTGGACTTTTTTATGTTAAATCAATGATAGTTATCTAAATTATTCGAAAAAATAATTGTCCTACAAAATGTATGGTTTGATCAAAGAGTCCTTTCAACTTGTATCGATAACGAGGTCATCACAAGTGATTACTAACCAGCTGTTTTCTTATTTATTTACTTAGGTAATATATATATAATTTCACAGTAACATTGTCCTACAAGTTGCTTGGTACGTTATCCCAGTCCTACGCTTAGAAGTGGTTAATACCACAAGACTATTTTTCTCATTACTAACTGTAGGACGACAATACTACATGATAGATTAGTGTGATCTCTGACCAAATTAAACAATGTCCTACAAAAAAAACAGGTATGTATCACTTTTCCGACAGAAATTGTATTTTTTTCGTTTTCTTACTTGTAACATAAGATACAATGATTTTTTTTTTATTATTTAAAAAACTTAATTTTTTAGTGAGATGTGTACAAAAATTTGTGTATTTACATAAACAAAACTTAATCTTCATCAGATTCATCTGATGAATCTTCGCTGCTTACATCGCTGTTATCTTCATCAATTTCATTGTCCTCATTTGTTTTATCTGACTTATAATATTCATAATTGCCATCAATAGGGTAAATGTAGGTAATGGGAATCACTTAAGCGAAAATGAAAAAAAGCAAATCTATGAATCAACTATTTATTACTCTGTTCTTAAATTATAAACTTTACTTTACTAACTACCGATTGAGATCAACTTTAATCACTTTGGTTTATTAGTTTTAGTACAATAGAATTTAAAAAAAAAATAACTTTGATCCCGGTTGTCAACTTGGGTTGGCAATGGTGATCAGTATGTGGGCAATGGTAATCAACACATATCGCAAACATAATTGTGCGCAGTATCCCATCCAGTACAGTCGGCATGAGCCTCTGGGCTCTATGTGGTGCACTTCTTGCTCTGGCAAGAAGTGCACCACATACAAGACACAAGCTGCTTGCATCTTCTGCATCGTCATTTTCCTGGCATAACACATCCGTGTTCACGTCTGACGTCGAAGTATCATTGGAGTCCTGCAGAATTTTCTTCTTAACCTTGTCACGACTACCCCTTCTGTGGCATGATTTCTTTCCTGTTCTTAATTGTCCATCCAAAATTTTCTGGCAATTTTTCTGTGGGACACCGCATGTGTGCATTACACCATATATTGCAGATGAATGTAGTTCTTTTAATTTGTTGCAACAATTCTGGTTTTGTTGGTGGCAAACTCGAAGGATCATATCCTAAGATTTTTTGATTTATACCCTTTTTCAAATAACTCATACCGCTCTTTGTTGATATCAACATTCTACATACAAACTCTTCAATAATTTGAACTACCTTAAACAATGTTGTTAGTGCCGCATTTTACATTTGTAAGAGTTAAATAAAGGCCTCTTGAAAATTAATATTGTTTTTTAAAATACTAAAAGGTCTCTTTTTTCCCTTTTGACAGAATGCGGGATTCTAATCATTCCCTATAAAAATATGGCATATGGCGAGTGAACAAGATAATTGATCTCCAAGCTTGGCATAAATTTCGTTGATGTTTAAGTACTTACATCTTATAAAACACGCGGTCAACCGAAAAAATATTAAACACTTTATTTTCTGAATGGGATCTCGCAGTTCAACCTAGGAGGTTGTCGTCTGCTTAACCGGTGGTTAGTAATCACTTGTAATGACCTCGTTATCGATACATGTTGAAAGGAGGTGGACTCTTTGATCAAACTATACATTTTGTAGGACAATTTTTTTTTCGAATAATTTAGATAACTATCATATGATTTAACATAAAAAAGTCCAGTTAGTAAGAATTTTTGGAGAGTTATTTTATCTCTGCTACCTCTGACCTACCACAATCGTGAATTATTGCAATGGAAAAGTTAGGCGTCTCAATGAGACGAAGCTACTCACGGAATATTAGCTTGTTAGTGATCAAGTGCAAAAAACAGCCAGGGATCCTGGACTAAATCTTTTTTCAGTTGAATAAACTCTTTTTGCGTATGGTTAGATACTCGTACTTAAGGAGTAAACTCCAGTCGTGCGTCGGAGCTGACACACACACTTTTTTTTTATATTTGTTACACAATGATTAGAAACATTGCCTTACTCTAAGCAAACATCGAAATTAAACAGGATGCTTTACATCGATATTATATAAATTCATATTAAATAAATAATTTGTGATGTGTAAGATGTCCTTCCAGATAAATTTTGATGTGTTTATCAAATCACATATTATGATATACTGACCGACAATGCGTCATAGTTTAATATCAAAAACATAGTTGAAAATGTCCCTTGATTTTTTACAAAACTAATCTAGTTTTGGGTTTTTATTTTATATCGTAAAATATCAATTAACCATTATAATGTTTCTCTAACCTCTTACTATTATTTAGAAGCTAAAAATAGACATAAACTAATAACAAAAATGGTAATGGTATATCTCCCCATGGCTTAATTGCGAAGACCCTCGACCAATACCTAAGGAGGCTTTCGTTAGGCAGCTTGATCAAGCGCTTGATACAGAAAGCGGTACTCCTGGACACGGCTCGTATTGTTGGAGGTTCCTCTCTTTAGAGCCTTGACTGCCGGTAGCTTGGACCCTGTTCCCAAAACCGGTGGGCTACTATTTTTTTTATTTTTTAATGTTACTTTTTACCCTATGTTTTTTAAGAAATATTTAAAAATCTAAACATATAAATACGTATTAAAATGAATAAACGACAATAAAACGGTAAAATAATTAAAGGGCGTCAAAAAATTCGTCCGCATTGCTGTCAATAGGAAAAATGCCCAGAAGGCTGGCAGCATTACCGCGATGGATGGCAATGCTGATTCTTTGGCAAAAAATCTCTCTGGTTAATGAAAATATATATAAAGAGATGTCAGCAAAGCAGTGGGGCCTGCCAGAGACTCCGCGGCCCCAGAACATGAAGGGCAGAACGAGGAACATGGATGGGTTTTAGTCAGTAAAAGTCTGACACAGAGCGGGGAAAGTTATTTGATGGCTTACCATCCCCAAAAAAAGCTATAGTTTAGTTTATCATTTCAGCAATATATATCACACACTGAGTCTAAAGCTATCGTATGTATTCTATTTTTAAATTCATTCTTTATTGAAAAATCTGAGTATTCAAACATCTTTGTCCAACCGGTCAGCACTGTTGAAGTTTCGATCAATGTTATAAAACCTCTGCAGTAATATCGAATGATTAATTTCGACTTATAAAATACTAGCTTTCGCCCGTTTTTCCTTTTCTTCCCTCGTTCTCGCTCATATCACACTTTTTTAAAATAAAAATTAGCCTATGTCCGTCTCCTGATTCCCAACTATCTCTGTACCAAAATTCATCAAAATCGGTTTAGCCATTACAGCGTGAAGAGGTAACAAACAAACTCACTTTCGCTTTTAAAATATTAGTAAGGATGCTCATTTCATCCATCGCGAATCGACTTCTCTTAGTTGGTTGTCTACATACACATCTAGCTTGTCTAGGTGGAGCTGTTCCATCATGGTAGTCAATTATCTTGGTTTTGTTTCTCCCGCGATTATTGAGATGATGATTCTTGATCTTAGCCAACACCACACGTAAATGAAACATCTCACGCACACACAAACACATCCACACATCCTTTGGGTGTTTAAACCTTTAATGCTGTAATGAAAAAACGTTTTTGCAAAAAAAACCGACTTTACTTTTGGAAGGTGGTGGCAAAAAAAAAACGATAAATCTATTAAAAAGCACCGGCTTCTAGAAGCAATTTTTTTTTTGAACTTTCAGTTTTAAATTTTAGCCTTTTTTTAGTTGTGGTATTATGTCGCATATCACACACAAATGCAAATCACTGCCAAATTTTTGCACTAACTGGACAGTTCCACTCAAAACAGTGTGGTCTTTTCTTAAAAAGACCATCTCGGAAAAACTCAAAGCATTTATTTCAATTAGACCATTACAGGCACTTTTGAATGTCATATAAACAAAAAAAAGATGCTGCTACAGTCCCAGTCACAAGACATTATGTCTGGACTTTAAAGAGACTATTAATTCTAAGTCCAAATCGAAACTGGTTTAAAAAATAAACCGGCCAAGAGTGAAAAGTCAGACTCATGCACCGAGGGTACAATCTTGCGACATAAACAGCCATATCTTTTGACTGCGTATATTTAGACGGTTGATTTTTACAGCACAAAGGGACCAGAGTTGAGTATATGGTTTTAATTATAGCTCGATACCGCGCTTTCCTGAGATAAAGGGTCTTGACACACAGAGTGGTCCAATAAGGTAACCGTTTTTTTCTTTTCGTGGTATATCTCTTGAAAATGACGTTTAAAAGTTTATTTTTAAAATTAAAATTGTCATTATTATTCAATAAAGATTGCTATGGACACGTTAAAGTAGACCACATTTTAATACTTCTAAAATGTAGGTACTGTTAACGACACATTTCACAGTTATATTTAAAATATCAAAGATGGATATATAATATTATATGGATGTATGATAACGATCTACAATCTGAAGTTTATCCGGAAAATCTATTAAAAGTATACGCGAATGAATTTTTATTTTACTTCTTACATCCTCTTAGTGGTGCCGACTTAGTGATAAGCGGCAGCGAATTGGAAACACGAGTCTTTGACTGAAGAATGGATAGACCTAAGGAAGAGTGTTAGGCAATAGTAATAGATCTCTAATCACCGGCTTGCTTGCTTGCTAGCTTGGACCCTGCTCCCGATACCGGCGGAAATCTACTTTTTTTAATGTTTTTTTTTATTTATATATATTTAAAAATGCAATTAAAAAGTTTGAAAAATGTATTTAAAGGGTTAATCATTTTTTATTTTTATTTTTAATTGTATTATTTTTAATTAAGAAATTTATAAAAAAGTGAAATTATATGTAGTAAAATTATTAATCCAAAGAAACAAAACGGAATCAACATTGTCGGTGAGCCTAACTAAGCAGCACTTGTCTTTATTTTTGACGACATGGTTGGCGCAGTGGCTAAGCGTTTCACTGCTGCGCTACGTGTCACGGGTTCGATCCCCGCTCGGAACTGATATTAGTATGACCTACAGATAGTTGTTCCGGGTTTGGCTGTTTGTGTGAGTGGGTTTAAATGTTTGTAAACGCACCCACGATACAGAAAAAATCCTGGTGTGGGGCAAAGTATCATTAAAAAAAACTAATAACTTGCCTAGTTTAATTGCCATTGTAACCATATCTTATGTAAAAAATCTCTTGTCACAATTTTAGTTGCCATACTCTGGAACGGCTCGACTGATTTCATGAAACTTTATTATGTATACTAGCTTCCGCCCGCAACTTCGTCCGCGTGGCATAGTTACTTTGGGCTAACGCTAACTTTAACCGTGATGATCGAAAAAAAATCTTTCTCTCCCCTTTTCTTAACCCTTTCTCCCCCTTTTCTCATTATTTTTTAGCCCATGTCCGTCTCCAGGGTCCCAACTATCTCTGTACCAAAATTCATCAACATCGGTTTGGCCATTTAGGCGTGAAGACGTAACAAACAAACTCACTTTTGTTTTTATAATGTTAGTAAGGATTCATGAAAACACATAGAAGTTTTAACATGCTCTGTGCGTCCAATATAACAACGCGTTTAGGGGTAGGGCTCCCATGGCGTTGCAGTGCCTCGCCTCCGGCAAGTTCGCCGAGCACAGTACGGATGGCTTCCAGGCGGTGCTTCGCAAAAGAACGGCCTCCTTGTGGTTTTCGCTAAAGAGTAGCACCAACAGGCTTCTGAGTGTGTTGTTGGATAGAGTGGCCAGCCAAACCCTGAGGTCACTCATGCATTCCAACATAATAATTGTTTTAAATTTTACCAACATACTTTTTTAAGATTTCACCTACATTGTGTCAGTGAAAAATGGGTGCTTGGCTTGAAATAAATATTCTCAATTTAAATTAGTCAGTCCTAAGTATTTCCTTTGCCTTCCTGTAGCCTTTTGAGGTCCAGAACAACCTTAAAAATAATAAGGTTCTGTGCAAAAGAAGTAAGACCAAGATACAAAAATAGATAAATAATAAATTTCACAAAAATCACTTTGCCTTCTTGTTGCACAAACCACTATTTCCTTGCGAGAATCAAACTTGCAACAAATCAATATTTTTGAGGTATTTGTGAAATCATGAAATAACTTCCTCCGCTCTGGACGGAGCGGGGGAGGAGGGAATATCAGACTTTTATTGACTAAAACCCTCCCATGTTCCTTCTTTTGCCCTTTATGTTCCGGGGCTGTGGTATCTCTTTCGAACAACCGGCAACAACATTTTGAGGCATTAAATAAGTATTTAATAAATATGCTAAAAATTTGTATTTTTTATTACCAAACGTGCTACGGAGCGCTACGCTTTTTGCTACGCGTCATTTTTGGCTACGGTAATCGCTACACAATAGAATATCCGTTTATCAAATAATAACAAAGGAATACGTAATACGTTCCTATTTATGTATGAAATTAGGTAAGTAGTATAAAAGGGGTATAGAAGACGTTGACAAGAATGCTGATAGGCTGAAATGGGATTCAGCGGGTCACGTTTGCCAGGCAAAACCCTCCGGAGAGGCTAGCGCAGAAGGCGGTGGTTAGACGAGCTAGATGTCTACCGTCCGGGGTAGCGCATTGTGCCGGGGTTGCGGGTTGTTCAAAAGATACCGCCGTCCCGGAACATAAACGGCAAAAGAAGGAACATGGGTGGGTTTTAGTCAGTAGAAGTCTGACACTCCCCCCGCTCTACCCAGAGTCATCGTCATCATTTTCCTGCCCTTGTCCCATTCTATTTGTGGTGGGCGCAACACGTTTTCTTATTCCATTTTCCCCTATCAGACGTCACGGCATCATTCTCCTTTCTCCTTCATATCATTCCTTACACAATCTATCCATCTTTTCTTTAGCCTTCCTCTCGCTCTCCGTCCATCAACATTCAGATCCATAACTCTTTTAGTCACATGTGCTTCGTCCCTCCTCATTACATGTCCATACCAAGACAAACGACTCCCTTTCATTTTTTCTGTAACAGTTGCAACTTTTAAACTTCCTCTAATATACTCATTCCTTACTTTATCCACGCTCTGCCTAGAGTGTGGGAAGTTCCGTCCGCCTATTGACGCAAAGCAGAGGGGCTTGCTAGGGCCTCCGCCTGCCGGGTTGCGGGTTGTTCGAAAGAGATACAGCGGCTCCGGAATGCAATGGGCAATAGAAGGAACATGGGTGGGTTTTAGTCAGTAAAAGTCTGACACTCCCCCCCCGCCCCCAGAGCGGGGGAAGTTATTTGATAATTTCCCATCCGCAAAACAAAGACGCGTATCGTACGGTTCGAAGAGATGGGGGAAGAAATTGGTGGGAGATCTTCGCCTAGCCGTAGAACACCACATACTGCTCAAAATCATTAAAAGATAACATCGTGAGTAGTTTATAGACCAGGGTAGAAGCCTTTAAAATTAATAAAAAGTGAAAAAAAATTACAGTAGGATGAAACCCATTAGAAAAGGAGGGGAATATGATCAAAATGAAAGGAAAAATAAATTACGGTCGATCCGAGTTCGGGAAGGGGGGAGAAGATTTACTATGGTAACATAAAATTTTTTTTTCACCATCGGAAAGTAGAGATTTCAACGAACAGAAAACATACAAACTTTTTGAAAAAAGCTGATATTTTGACGTCAGAATTTTCGATTGAAAATGAGGCTGCTTTTTCGATATTAATTCAATATAAGGTGAAAAAATTAATATTTTTAATCAAATAAATTACAGCGTATTTGGGACATAAAAAAGTAAGTTTTCACTAAATTTCGTTATAAAAAAACAATTTTTGTAAAAGATAAAAATAAAAAACCAAAATCTTGGTTTTTTAAATTTTTCACATAAATTTTGAGGTTATGTGAAAAAAGTGTGAATGTAAAAGTTTTAGATCTTTTTATTACCTACAACTTTGCCGTTTGACTTTTTTCGATAGGACTTTTAGTTTTGCCGGAAATCGAGAAAAACCGTTTTTTACCCTTAAACCCCCCCCCCCCCATCCCCTTCCCGACTTCAGATCGCCCGTAATTTATTTTTCCTTTCATTTTTATAATATTCCCCTCCTTTTCTAATGGGTTTCATCCTACTGTAATTTTTTTTGGTTTCAAAAATTATCGACCCTGGTCTATTAGTGTGGAGAGTAGTGACGACCTATCAATCCGCATGACACGAGCGTCAAGCTTTTGCGCCTTGAAGCCGTATCATCATCTGCCTAGCATTTCCCCAACTTAACTGGGGTCGGCTTCCAGTCTTACTCGATGCAGCTGAGTACCAGTATTTTACATGGAGCGACTGCCTATCTGACCTCCACAACCCAGTTAGTACTGGGTAATACGATAGTCTTGTAGTAAGACTAGTTGTCAGACATTCGGGACACTGATAACGATTGTCAAAGATCTATAAATGACAGCCGGGACCAACAGCTTAACATGGAAACTCGGTATGTAAAAGGTGGTCACCCATCCACAGACCAACCTAGGCAAGCGCGGCTTAACCTAAATATAGATCCGAGCAGCTGCTTTTATTTAGCCACCATCACTTGTCACTTATCTGTACTAAGGAAAACGATTTCATCTAAGTATGACTAATTCTTTAATTATACACCGATAATAATTATACATAACTAACCTCCGCCTGCGACTGTTTCAGCGTGGCATAGTTACTTTCGGCTGACGCTAACTTTAACCTGCGTGAAGATCGAAAAAAAAAATCTTTCTCTCTCCTTTTCTTCCCTCTTTCTCCCTCCTTTTCTCTCTTTTTTTAGCCTTTGTTATCTCCAGGCTCCAAACTATCTCTGTACCAAAATTTATCAAAATCGGTTCGACCATTTAGGCTTGAAGGCGTAACAAACAAACAAACTCACTTTCGCTTTCCCTTTTCTTCCCTCTTTCTCCCTCATTTCTCACTTTTATTAAAAAAAAGTCAGTAAAATATATTAGTAAGGATTATGATCATTTTAGCGACTGCCTACGCCTATTGCGCTCATGGTAAGACTGGTGATTGTCAGACTTAGGGGACAAGTTGGTGCCGCATTTTGGGGTATAAATACGTGATGTTGTATGGGTTATAGACTACCCGGGGTTCTTGCAGAGAGAATGGAGTGCTCATTATATATGTAATTGCATCATATAATGAGCACTTCATTCATTTGACGGCACGGTTGGCGCAGTGGCTGAGCGGTCGACTGCTGCGCTGCGTGTCGCGGGTTCGATTCCCGCACGGAACAAATATTTGTATGACCTGCAGATAATTGTTTCGGGTCTGGGTGTTTCTGTATGTGAATTTAAATGTATGTAAAGGCACCCACGATACAGGAGAAATTCCTAGTGTGGGGCAACGTTTTAATAAAAAAAAAAAATATATATGTTTTTGCTAGGAAATTTGATTGTCCGTCGACGCGTGTTTTGTCAAATCTACATGTTTTACTAAGATAGTTTTCTAAATTCCTGTGTCATCATCATCATTTTCCTGCCCTTGGCCCATTCTCTTTGGGGTCGGCGCAACACGTTTTCTTCTTCCATTCTCCCCTATCAGACGTCACGGCATCATTTACTCATTTCTCCTTCATATCATCCCTTACACAATCCATCCATCTTTTCTTTGGCCTTCCTCTCGCTCTCCGTCCATCAACATTCAGATCCATAACTCTTCAGTCACATGTGCTTCTTTCTAAGTTACTGTGTAGTAAAAAAATATGGATGTAAGTATATGTATAATTTCCGAAATATATGTTTAATAATAATTATATTTATGCTTCAATTTCATCCCGTTTTACAGCTACACAGCTGTTTACAGTCACCCTGATTAATATTTAACAAGTTGAAGTTCAATAAATAGTTCATTAAACCGCTAATCGCCCCGCTCCGCTCGTCACGCAGTCCTCACCGCTCGGCTTCGCGGCGCTACACCCCCTATATAAACGTTACAGTAAGCTGCCACCGGACAGTATCGTCGCACCCTGTGTATAAGTTGACGCCTTTAAAAAATATAAAAAAAAAAATTGTAGTGTCAGTTCAAATTATCACGTAAGTAAATATTTATTGATTGTAGAAAATAGTTTTAATAAGGTTTAGAACGGTTTTTAAACTCGATGTAATTTTTTTTTTGTTTTAGAAAAGTTTTAGTTTTTGAATTTCGAAATGGAAGAGGGTAACGGATGAATTTAATTTAAATCTTCAC
This sequence comes from Ochropleura plecta, assembly GCA_905475445.1. NCBI lineage: Eukaryota > Metazoa > Arthropoda > Insecta > Lepidoptera > Noctuidae > Ochropleura > Ochropleura plecta. The sequence continues at coordinate 5,093,822 of FR997750.1, read as the reverse complement.
AAAGCACTGGCATTTATGTAACTTTAAACCGTTTTTTGTTTAGTAAAATGTTTTAGAGAAAAGTGTTCGAAATATTAAGGATTTTCTAAGGGATAAATTTATTTGAAATTCGATCAGCGTATGTCAAAAATAATTTTAGTTTTGGATGCGTTCAAAGCTCCATATTCTTGGTTAGTAGGTACTTTCAGACCCTTGTTGTGTCGGATTGAAAATCATCAAACAACTTCTCCCGCTCTGGGTAGAGCGGAAGCGAGTGTCAGACTTTTACTGACTAAAACCCATCCATGTTCCTTTTTTTGCCCTTTGTATTCGCCTCGGGGCCGCGGTGTCTCTTTCGAACAAAGACTCTGGACATATCTTATTGGTGTTACTTAAGTGACTTGCAATGGAGTTAGGGATTCAGACTATGTAGACCAAACAATTTATTTGTATATCCTACTATATAATATTACTCTACTATCCTATCCTTCTTATATAATATATAAGAGCGAATGTTTGTGAGGCTGGATGGATGTATGGATGTTTGTTACTCTTTCACGTCAAAACGGCTGAATGGATCTTGATGAAATTTGGCACAGAGGTAGATTATGGTCTGGAATAACACATAGGATACTTTTTTTGTCGATCATCACGCGGGCGAAGTCGCAGGCGCCAGCTAGTAGGAAATAATGTTACCAACAAAAGTCCCTAAAGTTTGTCAAACAGTTGACACGGTTGTCGCAGTGGCTGAGCGATCGACTGCTGCGCTGCGTGTCGCGGGTTCGAACCCCGCACGGAACAAATATTTGTATGGCCTACAGATACTTGTTCCGGGTCTGGCTGTTAGTGTATGTGAGTTTAAATGTTTGTAAACGCACCGACGATAATTAAGAAATCCTAGTGTGGGGCTACGTTTTTTTTTTAAGATAAAATTAAGGATAGATAGAGAAGGTAGGAAGAAGACATGCGGCTGCGCCGACCTCAAATGACTTAGCATACGTTCAGGACAGCGATGGTGAATGTCCATGATTAGTCAGCTCCAGTTTTCTTCCATGAATGATTCTTGTGGAAAGACTAGGTAGCGCCCGTGGCTTTGCCCGCGTGATATCGAAAAAACAAGTTTCGGACTATAATCTATCTCTGTGCCAAATTTTATCAAGATCTGTTAAGCCGTTTTGACGTGAAAGAGTAACAAACATCCATACACTCATACATCCACACTCATACTCATATATCCATCCATCCTCACAAACTTTCCCATTTAAACATGCTACGCCAACCACAGATAACTTGTCATACGTTCAGGAGAGCGATGATGAATGTCCAGGATTGGTCAACTCCAGTTTTCTTTCATGAAAAGCTCTTTTACAGTACCAAGACTCGTTCGTTTCATTGTAGATTGTTATGGAGAGATTCCTCAAAACTTCTACTAGCTAGTTATTTAATTTTATTAATTTAAATAACATTTGTTGACTGGTTTCTTTTGTTTAATAGGAATACTCGTACAAATTATGGAACAGAAATATAAACAAACGCGGTTCGCAATGAAATGAAAAAGTGAGAAATGAGGGAGAAAGTTTAGCCAAAATCGGTTTAGCCATTTAGGCGTGAAGAGGTAACAAACAAACAAACTAACTCACTTTCGCTTTTATAATATTAGTAAGGATAGGTAACACTATTTTTTTTGCTCATAATATTTACCTAACATCACGCCTATAATTTCCAAAGAGTTAGGCAGAGTTCCTAATAGTACACACAAATTTCGCTAGATGTGTTTTAAGTTCCATGTTCTAGAGGACATACCATCAATGCATCGGGATTGATCCAGGGATGCTGGTTGTTCGCGCGATCTCGGGACATAAAGGGTGAAAGAAGGAACATGGGTGGGTTTTAATCAGTAAAAGTCAAACGCTCCCGATCGCTCCGCCCAGAGCCGGGAAGTTATATAATTTACTAGTTGGCGCACGCGGTTTCGCCCGCGTGATGATCGAAAAAAAGTATCCTATGTGTTATTCCAGACTATAATCTACCTCTGTGCCAAGATCCGTTCAGCCGTTTTGACGTGAAAGATTAACAAACATCCATACATCCATCCTCACAAATATTCGCATTTTTAATATTAGTAGAATTCTCATCCGCAAAAAAAGCCATTAATGCCATCAACTAAGCACAAATCCATCCTCTTCGGTCATTACTGAGAAATACCTGTTAAAAATTTACTTGACTCGGGAATCGAAACCAGGACCTTAAGTTCAGCAGTCGCGATTGTGACTACTAGACCAACACTACAGGTAGTCAGTCGAGGAATCTCCATAAGCTACTGAGTAAATAAATAAATAAATATAAATATCTTGGGACAACTCACACACGGCTATCTGATCCCAAGCTAAGCAGAGCTTGTGTTATGGTAACCAGACAACTGATATACATACTTATATAATTTATAAATACATACATATTATAGACAAATCACACCCAGACACAGAACAAACAATCATGCTCATCACACAAAGTTTGTCCTGGGTGGGAATCGAACCCACGACCTCCGGCTCAGCAGTCAGGGCCACTAACCACTAGACCAACAGGCCCGTCAAACAGACTAAGATAAACTGTTGTTTAAACCAAGTGACCCGGTTTTATCTTTAAAAACATTAATTAATATCCCTTTTTAATTCATATTTGTAAGCATTTTGGTGGGTCATGAATGCTGTGCCTTGCCCTGAAAGAGTTTACTGAAAAAAAAACATTAAAAGACTTCTTATTCGGGGTAGAGCAACTATTTGTTCTGATTTGGTAGAAAAATTATCCACTAGTTTTTGCCCGCGGCTTTACTCGCGTTATATTCGGGGTAACACAGTTCCCCTTTCCTGATTTGCAGGTACCTGCTACCTATAGTTTTTCCCCTTGCGCCTTATTGATTGTAATAGCAAAGCTAAATTTTCCCTTTTCTTCCCTCTTTCTCCCATATTTCTCACTTAAAAAAAAATAGCCTATTTCCGTCTCTAGGGTCTAAACTATCTCCAAAATTCATCAAAATTGGTTTAGCAATTTAGGCGTGAAGACGTAACAAATAAACAAACAAACTCACTTTCGAGTTTATAATATTAGTAATCATAAGATAGTATAAATAATAGAATAATAGATAGTATAAATAAGTATAAGATATATATATGTATATATATTTAATCATTAAGGCCATTGTATGTTAGATCAAGGTACTTTATTCTCACTGTCTGTGCGTCTAGTGACAATAGGCGATGTCAATGGCGCGTTCGTGTTCGATGAAAGAGATGTCAGCAAAGCAGAGCTCGTCAGGGCCACTGCTTGTCGGGGTTGCGGGCTGTTCGAAAGAGATACCGCGGCCCCGGAACATACAGGGCAAAAGAAGGAACATGTATTGGGTTAAGTCCGTCCAGAGCGTTCCCACTCAACCAAGTTATTTGATGATCGGGGTTAGGGTTCCGTCTTTCCTTTTTGAGTTACGGAACCTCTTACACAAACCGTTAAAACAGAAAAATAAACCTCCATTTTTGAAATCACTACAAAGTACAGTCCCCGCAATTGATTACTGTTTACTCTGTCCGGTACGAAGTCGATGTATCACCATCTGTCAGACTGTACCGATTATATTTATATAGCACCTTTAGAAGTTAGCCTTTTGCTATTTATAAATGGGATATTTTTATTATTTATTTTTTATTAGACGTGTCAAAGGAAATGTTGGATGTTCTTAGTTGTAATAAACGTCAAAAAAAGGAGTGCAATAAAAGTCAAATACTGAATTTTATGTTTTGTTTGATGCAAATATTTTAAATGTGTTTGTGTACACTATTGCATTAGATTATCCTGTTATGATATTTGCAAGTAGAGAATAAACAAATAGATCATATAATAACCATTACACGTACCGCTTTGTGCCGGAATTTGAATATGGAAAAAAAAATTGTGTGCCAGTTTTAAAACAATGTGTTGATACAAAACTCATCTCGAATTATATCAAAATGGTTGGAAATAATAAGTACAATAGGGTAGTTTCCAGGGTTAAAGTAATTACATTCTATTCAGTCCGTCTTTTAGATTATTCAAAAATAGGGGACACGTATTTTTTTATTCACTTGTTGCGAAAAAATGCAGCCACGCGTGACGTTTCCCGTAACTTTAATGGGTTATAGCTTTTATTAGTATTTTTTGGTCTAATCCTTACTCCTTACTAATATTATAAAAGCGAAAGCTAGTATACAAATAAAAAAATACGTGCCCTTTATTTTAAAAGATATATAATCTAAAAGACGGACATATATATTTTTTAAACTAGCCTATTATGTTGCCCCAGTTCTACTTTAAAAAAAAATTAACTCTCTTTATATTGCAAGGAAAATGTCGTGAGGAAAGAAACTTCCCGAAACATCCATGTCCGGTGAGGATCTGCGTCAGGCAGTAGGTGAGGACGCCATGGTGCTTCTCCAGTCACCCCTCAAAGAGGGGACTTACCTCCACTATTGTGGCATGCCCTTGATCACCCATCTACGGACCAACCTAGGCAAACGTGACGCTCCAGTTCGACCCAAGAGACTGCTCTTATTTAGCCACTTTCTCACGGATGTGTAATCATCAAATAATTTCCTCAGCTATGTGCGGAGTGGGGGGTAGTGTCAAACTTGTACTGACTAAAACCCACCCATTTTCCTTGTTTTGCCCTTTATGTTCCGGGGCCGCATTATCTCTTTCGAACAACACGGAACCCCGGCAGTGTTATTTAGACTTAAGACAGTAACTTGTACTAAATAAATTCTAATTTGTCCCTGCTGTTAGCGTGGTGGTATCGATGTACTTACTAAGGCTTCATAGACGTCTAGCGAGTCGGATTACCGTATTATACTGTGTGGTTACTGTAACTTAACCAAATTCGATGGGTTTATAATTTGTTCACGTGTTTTTTATAGGACAGGGGTATGTGAAAATGCGCGGTAAATGGGCATGCATTTAGAGGACGTTGGCAAAAAGGCTGAAATGGAATTGAGCGGGTCTCTTCTGCCAGGCAATACTCTCCGGAGAGGCCAGCCCAGAAGGCGGTGGTTAGACGACCTAGATGCCTACCGTCCGGGGAAGCAGATTGTGCCGGGGTTGCGGGTTATTCGAAAGAGGTACCACGGCCTTGGAACATAAAGGGCTATAGAAGGAACATAAGTGGGTTTAGCCAGTAAAAGTCTGACACTTCCCCTGCTCCGCCCAGGGGGAAGTTATTTGATGATTTCCTACCCGCATAAAAAAGAGTCATTTAGCTTATTTATTTGTACTTATTGCTTGGTTGTCAGTTTGATCAAGGATGCGATTTACTTTGTATAAATATCTAGGAAAAACTTCTTCTGACTCTACAAAACTTACTAAAATTATAAAAGCGAAAGTGAGTTTGTTTGTTACGTCTTCACGCCTAAATGGCTAAACCGATTTTGATGGATTTTGGTACAGAGATAGTTGGGGCTCCGGAGACGGACATAGGCTATTAAAAAAAAATTAGAAATCAGATTTTTTTTTTGGGTACCACGCGGGCCAAACCGCGGGCGCCACCTAGTTTTTTTATAAAATCAAAATGTAATCCCTTCCCACCCTGGTGTCTTGAAACACAAGCCATGAGCTTAGTTTAGGCACCAGCTCCCACAATATATACTTGAATTATGTACCTGAATATTGAAAAATAATATTTTATGTATATTATGGTGAGAAACATTTATAAAACACATTTTTTTCGATCCACAATAAGATATTTTTCTGTATCGTGGGTACGTTTACAAACATTTAAACTCACATACACAAACAGCCAGACCCGAAACAACGACCTATAGGTCAAACAAAAATTTGTTCCGTGCGGGGATCCCGCGATACGTAGGCACAGTCGATCGCTCAGCCACTGCGCCAACCGTGTCGTCATAAATAAATAACTAGTTTGTTTGTTTGTTTGTTACCTCTTCACGCTTTAATGGCTAAACCGATTTTGATGAATTTTGGTACAGAGATAGTTGGGAACCAGGAGACGGACATAGGCAATTTTTTTTTTTTAAAAAGAGTTGGATATGAGGGAGAAAGAGGGAAGAAACGGGAAAACTTAGCGTTGCTATTACAAATCAATGAGGCGCTACCGAATTTAACGCGAGCGAAGCCGCGGGCGTGAGCTAGTAAATAAATAAAGTCAGTAATCACGTAACAATGTTATACAATACTAGCTGTGCCCAGCGGTTTCACCTGTTGCTCAGGACCCCTTATCACTTCAGGGTATGAACAATAGATAGTAGCTGTTTCTCAGACTCACTGAATCTGCATAAAAAAACCATAAGAATCGGTCGAGTCGTTTTGGAGGAGTATGGGAACGAACATGGTGACACGAGAATTTTATATATTAGATTTATTTGGCACGATTAATAAACTGACACTATATTCATTTTTTTATCTTCTTGTTACAGGTCTACCAACCTAAGAAAAACATCTTCAATCCATAGACAGAATGGAGCACACGGAGTTTCGCGTGAAAGGTGAGAATTTTCAAAAACAAAAATATTTTTATTTCACATAGGCCTACATGGACAGTTATGAAACGTCGAGATAAGGTTCGGGTTGGTCGTTTCTTATAGAAAAGAACCGGCAAGAAACTCCATGGTTACTATTTAAAGTCAGGTTTTAGAATGTTGTTGTTACAGCGTTATTACTTAAGTATGAGAGAACAACGTAGGCCCGACAATAAGTCATTGCTTACTTTACAAAGCGCAAAATAAGATAAGAAGTTAACAAAAGTTAACAAGCGTCTAAAAATCTACAAGGCCAACAATGTCCATTCACTCACAAAGAATTGGTAAAAATTATCTATACAAGAAATGGAAAAAATGTTGCAAAAAAATTACTATAAGAAAACAGTGATACAGAAAATGTCGCCATCAGTACTAAAACTATTCTGTAGTAAAAACCTTCTTGCTTGCTTACTTACTGGCTTGTGGAGTTCAGATAGACAGTTCGAGGTCAAGAGTGAGTTCATTCTTAATAAAAAAAAAAAAAAGTTGTTCCATGATATGATCCAAAATAATTGTATTTAATGGAATTCTATAAAACTGTAAGCTGACCCCAAAATAGATGGGAAAAGGTTTCGAACAAAATAATACCATGAGTTTGGAATAAAAAAAACTGTTTTGTATAAATGATGTTTATTTTTCATGTAGGTTTTTACAAAAGCTTTTACACGTCTTATCGAGGCTTGATGAGGCCGGTGTTTCGTACCCGACTACTCTGAGAAGAAACAGCCGGAACAAACTCAGAGGTCATAGTCTCTTTTAAAGTCCAGACAAAAATCTTGGTCAACTTACATGAGGACTATACAGATTAGTGTCTGAGATGGTCTTTTTTACCCGACTGCGCCCCGCAAAGGAGGGTTATGTGTTCATCAGTCTATGTATGTATGTATGTATGTATGTTTGTTCCTTTGAAGCACTATACAGACTAAACGCCTGGGCCGATTTTTATGATTCACACGTCAATCGATTCCTCTTAGTCCTGCGAGTGTCACTAAAGATATGAAATTAATAAAAAAACAAAATGGCGACCATGAGACACCATATTGTGAAAATGAAAAAAATTAAAACCAACAAAATATGTCAAGTGGGGTATCGTTGAATAGGTATTTAAAAATCATTAATAGTTTTCTTACATCACTTTTCGATTCAAGTGACTATTTATTTATAAATAATTAAAATGTAGGCCGTCATGTATTTACATATGTATTTAAACAATACAGCATTAATTTTTATCCAATTAAGTACCTTAAATACATTGTCTATTTAATATAGATCAATATGGCCCTTTACAGCATATAATTTAAATGAATATTTCCGAAGATATTACAGTTTAAAAATGCAGGGACATATTGATGCGGCCGGCCGCGGCCGCAGCGGTGTCCGGGCGGCGCATGTATCTTATATACCTATTCTTTCGGCATCATAAACTGGACCAAAACAGACTTAAAAAAACCTACGGTTTTTTTGGTCATGGTAATGACCAAATTCCGCAAGCATCACCCAAGATCGTGTGTGCAAAGGTTACCCGTTACCCGGAACTGAACTATTAAGATTAGGATAATTACTTATTAAATAAAATGATGAAATTTATGTCTAGAGATGATTCTGACTTACAAAATTATGAGTTTTGAATGTATGATAAATGAGTGTCTGCCAAACAGTTTTCTGTTTATGCTAAACGTTGTTATGCAAAATAAAATTATGACATAAAAAGTTCTGCTATAAAGGGGGGATCCAAAAATAATAATCTCATAAATAATGAATACCTAATAGATACTCATAACTAAAAAGTCAAAAATAAAAAAATATTTTAAAAAATCAAAAACCCGACTGCGTAAAAAGTGAAACAAACTACACACCTAATAAAAATAAAACTGAAAAGAGAAAAACAAGTACTGTAATCTGGAACTATGAAGAACAGTCGGGACCCATTAAAATCTGGAACGGCTCCCACTCCAATAATGGGTCCCGACTGTTCTTCATAGTTCCAGATTACAGTACTTGTTTTTCTCTTTTCAGTTTTATTTTTATTAGGTGTGTAGTTTGTTTCACTTTTTACGCAGTCGGGTTTTTGATTTTTTAAAATATTTTTTTATAACACTTACTTCCTGAGAAAGCTGAGCCAGAATGCCTGAGATATCTCTCAGATATATCATATCTCGACGGAATGTGGAGCCAAGTCAGAGGAATATCTATGAGTGGCATAAAAATGTGAAATTAAAAAAAACTGTTAGATCATCATCTGCCTCGCCTTTTCCCAACTATGTTGGGGTCGGCTTCCAGTCTAACCGGATGCAGCTGAATACCAGTATTTTACTTGGAGCGACTGCTTTTCTGACCTCCATAACCCAGTTAATACTGGGTAATACGATACCCCTTGGTAAGACTGGTTGTCAGACTTTCGGGACACTGACTACCTGTAACGACTGTCAAAAATCTACAAATGACCGCCGGGACCAACAGCTTAACGTGCTTTCCGAGGCACGGAGGAAACTCGGTATGTAACGGGTGGTCACCCATCCACAGACCAACCTAGACAAGCGCGGCTTAATCTAAAGATCGAACTGAGCGGCTGCTATTATTTAGCCACGAGCTCCTAAAAAACTGTTAGATACTAACTAAAAAAAAATATTTTCACCGGATTTGGTTTATTTTTCTAGACCGTAATCTTAAAGTGAAAAATACCTTGACAAAATTCGTGCAAAAATCCAGACTACATGATCTACATTTCTTGATGGAACTTTGAAAAACGATACTGAATTAGCCTGAATTTTATGATTCTTTTTGTTTTGGTTTTTTCGTCTAGTATTTGTATTATTTTTGACTATATTTTATTTCAGACTTGTTCTTTATTAAATGTAATGGTGTATTTGAATTAATAGAATTTTTGACTATAACTTATTTTTATTCTAATTTATAATTTACAATGAATTAAGAACTATTTTGTACATTGAAAGTGGTAAAACATGTTAAACCAACCATTTTAAACTCGTTACATCCATGTGTACATGTCCTATACCTAGGTCTTATTACACATGTTTATACAAATAAATGAATCTTTATCTTTAACCCATTCAATATAACAACCGTACAAACAAACGAAGTTACATGTCAAAGGGTACACAAATTAAAAGTATAATTTGTACCATAACTTACAAGTAACCATATTAGACGACATTAAACCATTCCAATTTGCAATAAAAACCTAATTAATATTCAGAAAACGTACAAAATAAAATAATGCAATTATATGACTAGTTCTATAATAATTGTATCAACGATACTTCATAATTGTAAAGTAATTGTAGGCTGAAATGTACTTTGATTTCAAGGGTAATACTAAATAGGTACTAGTGTTGTAATACTGTGCACGTCTTTCTACATCGTTCACACATATTTGTATAATCTCAACATGAACGATGTAAATACGATTTTGTGAAAATATTATAATTTAAAAAGAGTGTCCATGGAGTTTCTTGCCCATTCTTCTCCATAGAGATCAACGCTTTGGAATGGGCAACTACAGTACTTTCACAAGTTATTATGTCTTGTGACCGGGACTGTAGATTCATTATGTTTCTCCCAAGGAGCACTTAGGCGTTACCGACATCAAATATGCAGTACTTATAGAACTTAGAGTTCTTTTGGAGACGTACAAGGGTGTCAAGAAAGGATTTTACATTTATAAGGTTGATTTGTCAGTTAATATACAGCTCAAGCTGTACTACATCTTTATAAAAGAATCCGCGTAAACTAAAGGTGTTATAACGGAATTTTAAAACTCTACTTTAAAACTTTAAGATTTTTTTACACTTTAAGCTAATGTTTATTATTCAAGCTGCACAGAGGCTGTATTTTGCATGTGATCACTTACTTACTACAGCTTTATGTGTAAATATGGTATCAATTTATAATTGATTCTGTATAATGGTATATGCTAACTCCTTTATAAAACTTATTATTATTGCGTAATTATACACCCTTGTAAGTGTTAGAGTTTTATGACATTTGACAAATATGATGTTAAAACACTATAATAATAAATTAATTCTATAGTACAGCTTTAGTCTGTTTTATTGTCAGTCGTCTATCTTTGCAATAGTAAATAAACGTGTAATTCTGGATAAAAATATGTGAAAAAAGGTCCGGTGGAGTCAAAAGGAAGATTAAAAGAGAATATAACAAACTACCAACCAAATGAAACTAGTAATACTGAGTCGTCATTTATAGAGAATGAAAAGAATGTAGTCATGAATCGAGCGATCTACAGTCAAGCGCCACTTCAGTTGACGTCTTACGAAGGTTCCGCAGCAAAAACGTCAAACATTGATATTGAAAGTGAAAATTTAATAAAACCTTGGGAAACTGATAATGACATATTTTCATGCCGCAGTAGAAGTAAAGAAGACGAATTTTCAGAAAATTTATTGTTCCGTCGTAAAATTAAGGAATGGGCTATGAAAAGAAATATGAGCATTTATTGTTTGTGTCATATTTATTTTATTGTATAAAATCAATTTTAGGTAATTTTCAATCTGATTCACATCAGTGTTTTGCTGTATTTGTGTTGAAATTTGTGTTTCGAAATTAGTATTTTGTGTTGCCACATCAGAGTCATTTTGAATAACGTATTCAGCTGCAGTTGTTGGAAGAACCGGTGTGGATGTTGTAGCTGTAGATGAAGTTAATGACTTCTCTGGTTGATTAAGTGCCTGAAATCACACATAAAATGGATTAATGATGTATTTGTCAATCGCTATGCAAACATTTTTACTTTTAGAGAGACCCTAGTCTGGATATGGAGTTGGCCCAAAATGTTTAGTATGTAGGTATACTATACATAATATATTGGTCAGTGGGTCGTCTATTAAACACTCATAAAGTCACGTCTAATAGACATGCGGGGAAGGCTAACTAAGAATGAAGTAACAAAGTAATGCTTACCAATTGCCCAGCTAGAGTATTGTAATTACTGAAGTTAATATTACTATTTGTTGTGATTACTTCTGTCTGATTATCAAATTCGGTGTCGCTATTTTGTAACATTAGATCTAGTTCTCGTGTTGCTTCGTCATATAACGATAATAATTGTCTTTTTACACAGCAATGTGAAGAAGACCAATTATCTACAGGCTGCGAATATTTGTCCTTGACCAATTTATTGATATCTAATCGCTTTTTTGGCCATCTTAAAATACCATTAGACTCCCAAAAACTAGTTATAATGCACACCTTTTTCTTTTGTTTCAATTATTTTGAACGGCATATTTTCCTGAAAAATATTGAAAAACATATGAAAAAAGGCACACAACACCACACACTAAAAACACTACTGCTTATAGTTCTTAGGAAAATATTTTTTAAGGCGAACTACCGTTTCCTAACGCTTTGTTTTGTTTTTGACCTACCTAAGAGTTTTACGAAGTGGCAAACAAAGTATCGAAAAGAACAAATAAATGCGTGCACGCTGTCCAGGCACTATCTATAAACTAATCGCGTTGCTTGTAATGTGACGCTGCTGTCTCACTCTGTGTGTGTGTTCTATGGACGATGTTACCTTTACGGTTGTTTGTTTACAAGTATCAGTAGGTGCGTCGTCTATTGAATCTATCAAACTGCTTCAATTTGCCTTCGGCATATTACACACTTAAAAGACATGTTGTGTAAGCCGCGAGCGATGTAAACGGCGAAATCTAACAATTGCTAGCAATACATTATACATGGTTTTTCATTTTGAATATGTATCCCTAATGAGCTGTACAATTTGTGTTTTGAAAACTGATATACAGCCTAAATATTAAAAATATTCTAATATAATGCCTATGTATAGGCAATAGCTGTACAATGGAGTCTAAAAACTGCGTAGTAAAGCTACAGGACCTATAATACCCTCCAGATATACTTTAGGCTGTTTAATATTTATCGCCATTTTTTAATAAACAAAAACAAAACATTATACAAATCAAACGATATTTGACAATAGCTACAGCTGCTATCGTAATTTTACAGCTAAAATAATGAGTGTACTCTAAAATTATGCAGTATTTTCAAGCATATTATATTATTCTAACCTAAAACCATAAACTTACTTACCTGTTTTAGTTATATTTTTTACTTAATCTTGATTACATTGCAGGCGCGTGAATATTTTGACACAAAACTATACACAATTTCACAACAAAATTAAATCGGCACGTCGAATCTACAGATTATCACACAAAAAGTCCAAGATCATTACTTGATTTATAATTTTCATGAAATATTAATCGATCGCCATTTATCTATCTAAAATAGAAATACTTGACAAGTTTCACAAATATTCTCTTTGTGATTCTCTTAAAAACCGATTTAGAACCGTTATCTTTTAAAGACATTTATAAAAAGATAACTATATTCCTGTGGTTTCCATTATCACCATACTACAGCTCCACTGCAGCTATATTACAGCCTATTGTTTACTTCTACAGCTACTGTACAGCCATAATAACGCATTAGGCTGTATAAAAATGGGCCCAATTTTTAGTTATAAGGGCTGTATAAGCGCTGATACAGCCCTTGTACAGCCTCACTTTACAGGTTGTGGTATAAAAATAAACTAAAATACAGCTTTTATACAGCTTGTGGTGCTCCTTGGGTTGACATTCAAAAGTGCCTGTAATGGTCTAATTGAAATAAATGATTTGATTTGATTAATATAATTATTATATTGTTGTTTCCATAACATAAAACATCAGGGTAAAACTTAAGAAGATTAAACATTAGTGGAAACTATATTTTTCGAACTGTTTGGGGTTGGTGACTCTGGGATGATGAGCTTCGAGTGCCATAAGTGTTGCGATGCTACATGGTAATGCCGCCAGTCTCTGGGGAATATTACCAGCTGACAGCGTTAAAAAGTTATTTTTATGTCCCATGGGGCTAAATGATAAATGACGAGGAGCTCGTGGCTAAATAATAGCAGCCGCTCGGGTCGATCTTAAGGTTAAGCCGCGCTTGCCTAGGTTGGTCTGTGGATAGTTGACCACCCGTTACATACCGAGTTTCCTCCGTGCCTCAGAAAGCACGTTAAGCCGTTTGTCCCGGCTTTCATTTGTAGATCTTTGACAATCGTTACAGGTAGTCAGTGTTCCGAAAGTCTGACAACCAGTCTTACCAAGGGGTATCATCATTACCCAGTACTAACTGGGTTGTGGAGGTCAGATAGGCAGTCGCTCCATGTAAAATACTGATATTCAGCTGCATCCGGTTAGACTGGAAGCCGACCCCAACATAGTTGGGAAAAGGCTAGGCAGATGATGGGGCTAAATGATAAATGGTGATTATTTTGCAAGTAGGTTTTCACAAACACTTTTACACTTCTTTTTTTTAAACTAGATGAGGCCGGTGTTTCGTACCCGACTACTCTGAGAAGAAACAGCCGAAACAAACTCAGAGGTCATAGGCTAGCTATTGTCAGCAACTTGACCTTTGACGACACGGTTGGCGCAGTGGTTGAGCGATCGACTGCTGCGCTGAGTGTCGCGGGTTCGATTCCCGCACGGAACAAATATTTGTATGGCCTACAAATAGTTGTTCCGGGTTTGGCTGTTTGTGTATGTGAGGTTAAATGTTTGTAAACGCACCCACGATACAGGAGACATTCCTAGTGTGGGGCAAAGTTGTTTTAAAAACAAAATTAAATTGTCACTAATCCAGATTCTGTAGCTGCTACTGCGATATTCTTCATGTAAAAACTCAATAACTCAAATATTTAAACAATAAATAAACTCTTTGTTCTACCACCACCACCTCATTACCACCTCATTCTTAGCTGTTGCGCTTGCGATAGCTAAAATAATAGATAAACAAAATCTATGTAAAACATAACAATTCAATTTGATATACATCCCGTTCGTAAAACCATTCATTCCTAAACACTCTACCATCTATATATCAATATACACACCAAATAACATAAAAATGTTTCCTACCCCCATTTGGATTTGCAAGTCCTGTTATTGAGTCGTTCGATCCGGTGTAAACCAGTTTACACTGGTTTATTCCGGTCTATACTGGTTTATGTCAGTTAGTGTAAATCCTTTTTATAGGGTGTCTCTTTATTGATATCAGTTGGTGGAAACAAATGAAGATCTGGGATTGGTTAAGGAATAGATTGTACTATTTTATTTAGTTTGTAGATATAGAGCCCAAGCCCCACAAAAATGTGCCAGTAAACAAGTATTACCATTGAGTCCCGCTGGAACAAATATGTGCCACCAAACCCCGAACAATTTAAAACTGTATTTGTAGTAAAGATAAGTCTTAAAATCAGATTACGCTTACGATAAGAGCCCGCCCGCCGGTGCTTGACGGATAGTTGACGTAAATAATGGCGGTGCTTGAGAGGTTAACTAGATTCTATTTTCAATTTTTCACAGGTCATGGACGATGGTAACTTTGAAAGTAAATTATTTTCAATATTACTCGAAAACTGGCTCTTATTGCAATTTGATTAGGTTCAAAATGCAATGTATTTCATACGCGTGCTTTTTTCTCATTTATGCAAAAAGGGCTTTATTTTTTTATGTTTCATCACTGATAACGATAATCAACTGGTTATTCTAAGAAATATTTAAAAATGGAATTTTAAGATAAGTAAATAAAGGACGAAATTGGTCAAATCCCTATGGCCAGCATTTTTTTTTAGAGCAAAGAAGCGCTTGTTTTTAAGGCTTCCATATTAATAAAAAAAAGTTTTTATCAACGTAGAATTTGAAATAAACTTGATCATTTATAAAATAATTTGCATAACAAACAACAAATTGATATTCATTTGAGTTCTAAATTCAAAAAAATATTTGAATTTCTTATTTTAAATACTAGGCTGTTTAGCATTATTATTAAATACTTATTATTTGTTTAATTGATTGATTGGTTTTCTATATACACGTCCGTTTCCTTATTTCATTCTTTAACATCGTCGTTATTCCGTTGACAATGGTGTGGGGTATGCGTTTAAAATATTTTTTATTGCATTTAAACTAAATTTCAATAATGAAACCACAAATAAATAAAATAAAAACATCCAAAGTTATTCCCTAGTTAATCAATTTCCTAACGTTTAAGCATTTTTGGCATACTCAAACAATCAATTGGGATCAATCACAGCTTTACAATTTTATTTAGGAACAAAAAAACAGCCAAGTTTGGGCCAGACTCCCGCACCAAGGGTCCCGTATGAACTTGCGACATAAACAGTCATGTCCACAGATATAGATAGACATAGATAACGCAAGAGTAACTACATCGCGTGCACTTCACGGGCCCAACTTATGATCAAAAATCGCAAGCTGCTACTTTCGCGCTCAGTCTGCATCGGTGTGCCACTAGTTGGACGTCAGATATCAAATTTAAAATGGTTAATTGCGTGTAATATATTGTTAAAACTGTCGTCAATCACTAAATATATGTCACATCATAGGAAGTAATAGTCGGTAGTCAAAAAATGGCACGCTGGGTTTTTATACAGATCGTGATACTTGCGTTATCTATGTCAATCTATATCTGTGGTCGTGTCTTTTGACTGCGTTGAATTAGAAGGTTCATTTTTGCACAGCTACAAGGAACCATAGACTTAAGTCATCATCATCTGCCTAGCCTTTTCCCAACTATGTTGGGGTCGGCTTCCAGTCTAACCGGATGTAGCTGAATATCAGTATTTTACATGGAGTGACTGCCTATCTGACCTCCATAACCCAGTTGGTACTTGGTAATACGATATCCCTTGGTAAGACTGGTTGTCAGACTTTCGGAACACTGACTACCTGTAACGACTGTCAAAGATCTACAAATGACAGCCGGGACCAACGGCTTAACGTGCTTTCTGAGGCACGGAGGAAACTCAGTATGTAACGGGTGGTCATCCATCCACAGACCAACTTAGGCAAGCGCGGCTTAACCTAAAGATCGACCTGAGCGGCTGATATTATTTAACCACGAGCTCCATAGACTTGAATATATGGTTTTAATTTCAACTCAATACCTCCACGCGTTCTTGACATAGAGGGTCTTAACAGACAGACATACGGACCACACAGCGATTCAATAAGGGTTCCGTTTTTTCATTATTATTAGTTTTGGAATTCTCTTTATAGATTTGTACTTTGAAACTTAATATATAAAAATTGTTTTACATTGCATATTTACCCTTACGGTAGACTGTACTCACAGCTAGTACAGTGTACAAATGTTGTAAGAAAGAGCGGAACCTACTAATACAGGTATTGTTTGCCTAAAAGTAGGCTCCAAACACGTAACCATGTAATGACATATTTATGGAAACAATAAACTATTTTGTATTTTTGTATTTGTATTATGTGGTACTGAACCCTAAAACAAAGTCAATCACATGTGTCCTGTTTACAATTAAACTCCTTTGAACGTATTGTGTGGGCACAAGTGTCCAATTGTGTTCCTTTTCGATCAAAGAGTTCTTTGTCACGTTAGTACTGTCTTGCTGATCGAATTCTGTGCGGGAAAAGACTTATTGAAATGTTTCAGGATTAAATTAATTACATTAAAATGATCTTTATTTATTTAATTAATTATTTTTATTTACAAACTATAAATAGAAATAAACTAATAATAAAAATATGTCGGGCATGCCACCGTTCAGGAGAATCGATCCGTCACATTATTTCTGGTTGTTCTCGTCTAGCTAACGGAAAGTACTTGCATAGACAAAACCTTGTAGCCAGGATTATCCATCAGCAACTTGCTCTAAAATACAACCTTGTGGAATCGGAAGTGCCGTACTACAGGTATGAGCCCGACCTAGTTCTTGAACATGGCAATATCACATTGTACTGGGATCGCTCCATCATCACTGACAGGACTATTGTTGCCAACAAGCCTGATATAGTGGTGGTGGATCGATCAGAGCGGCGCGCAATGATTGTTGACATAAAAGTCCCGCATGATGAGAACCTCGTGAAAGCCGAGAAAGATAAGCAAATCAGGTATATTTTGACGGGCCTGTTGGTCTAGTGGTTAGTGGCCCTGACTGCTGAGCCGGAGGTCGTGGGTTCGATTCCCACCCAGGACAAACTTTGTGTGATGAGCATGATTGTTTGTTCTGTGTCTGGGTGTGATTTATCTATAATATGTATGTATTTATAAATTATATAAGTATGTATATCAGTTGTCTGGTTACCATAACACAAGCTCTGCTTAGCTTGGGATCAGATAGCCGTGTGTGAGTTGTCCCAAGATATTTATTTATTTATTTATTTATATTGACTTGGCTCGCGAGGTTCTCCAAATGTGGGATGTGGACTCAGCGATCATTGTGCCGATAGTCATATCTGCCAATGGCTTAATTGCCAAGAGCCTCGACCAATACCTGAGGAGGCTCTCGTTAGGCAGCTGGATCAAGGGCTTGATACAGAAAGCGGTACTCCTGGACACGGCTCGTATTGTTAGGAGGTTCCTTTCTATGGAGCCCTGACCGCCGGTAGCTTGGACCCTGTTCCCGATACCGGTGGGATACTATTTTTATATTTTCAAATGTTTTTTTTTATGTTTTTAAGAAATATTTAAAAATGTAATTATATGTTAATAAAACAATAAATGATCGAAAATATGTACACGTATTGAAATGGTATATATAATGGTATAGGGCGTCAAAAAATTCGTCCGCATCGTAGTCAACAGAAGAATTTAGTATCTAATTTTCTTTAAAAGTTTTTAAAGAAAATTAGATACTAAATTTGTCATTTACTTTTGTTTATGGGTGAATATCCCAGGCGCTAATTTTACGTGTCCACGTTGAGAATCATGGTGTAAAATGATGGGATGTTTCTTAATTTTTTTTCTAGTGAACTACTTAACTTATTCCACTTAGGGCCACAATTTTTTTTTAAATAGGCTTACCTATGGAGGCTAGGAAAAATAAATAACTTTAAAATTCAAGTTTGGTGGCTTGTCTTAGCTCTATTTTTTGATATAAATGTATTTACCAAAGGAACAATTTAAAGTGAAGTAAAAAACAAATTATTTCATTGGTAAATGCATATGACACACTATCTAAAAACATCTAAATCATATTATAAAATTGATGTTAAAAGCACAGGATACTCGATTCAAGTTTGTCCTAGCAAAAATCATAATTTTGGTAGCACTTTTTCAATTTACATTATCATGAAGATTCGTGCGTGTGCGATCAATCGCTTTTTATGTTCTGTATTTCTCAGTCGTGCGCGGGAAGTGGCGCGTAACAGGTCTGTGCTTAGTGCTGTAATTGCTCGCCAAAAACGAAGTATTCATCTTGGGTCGAACAGGGGACAAGAATTTGTCAATTTTGGTGGATCGATTTGCTGGTGATTTTTTAGTGTTTTAATAGTAAGCTACGTATTGTAGGTAGTGATTTGGGTAACTTATTTATCAGTGATATTTATTCTTTTGTATCTGAATAACTGTATTTTTTAAGATTTTTTTTATGCCTGGTTTCAATTTTGGTGGTTCAATTTTGGTGGCTTTGGTGGCGATTTTCACCACCAAAATTGAAAATAAGCCACCAAAATTTAAGTATGTACTGTTTATATATTATTTGTACATATAAAGACAGTTTTTCACTACACATTGTTCATTTATATGTATACGTTACTATTCTCTTTGTTTCTGTTCTGTTTGTTCTATTTATTAAAGTGCACATGCCATGCTATTTTTCTGCACTACTCTAAGGTCGACTGGCAATGGCTACTGAGACTGCACACCTCTCGGTTATGGAAGGTCTTCGCGTTAAATAGGCCTCGACCCCCGCACTTCCGAGGGATGTACAGTCTGATTACCGATGAATTCGGGTGATGCATCCGGTTTGCGTTTAGCAGTGTATGGACTCTCCTATCCAGGGCATCAAGTTCAGTCTGAGTCCATTTAAGTATGCCGAAAGAGTAGGTACAATAAAACCGTATTATAATTAGTATTATTATCGTTTATTTATTTGTATACATATTTTTTTTATATTTTTACATATTTCTTATCAAAAACATATAAAAATAGTAGCCCACCGGTACCGGGAACAGTGTCCAAGCTACCGGCAGTCAAGGCTCCAGAGAAAGGAACCTCCTACCAATACGAGCCCTGTCCAGGAGTACCGCTTTCTGTATCAAGCCCTTGATCCAGCTGCCTAACGAGAGCCTTCTCAGGTGTTGGTCGAGGCTCTTGGCAATTAAGCCATTGGCTGTAACGACTATCGGCACAATGATCGCTGAGTCCACGTCCCACATGTTGACAAACTCGCGAGCCAAGTCAATATACTTGATTTGTTTATATTTTTCGGCTTCCACAAGGTTCTCGTCATGTGGGACCGTTATGTCAACAATCATTGCGCGCCGCTCTGATCGATCCACCACCACATCAGGTTTATTTGCTACAATAGTCCTGTCAGTGATGATGGATCGATCCCTATACAATTACGTGTACAATTATAAATACTTATTTAAGTATTAATTATTTTAATATTACATGTTTTTTTGTAATAAAGACGAGACAAGGTTCATGTTTAAAACTATAATATCTTTTCTTTATATATTTTACGGTTTAATATTGTTATTATTTAATCATGTTTTATTTTAGAGTTTATTATGTTTTAGTTTCTTAGTTTTGCTGAGAAAAATTTTGTAGTATGGCAGGTAATTTTGTTCAAAATAAAAAGTTTTTTTTTTTAAGTCTACCCTCATAGTTCTCATTACGAGTTCATCAGATAAATAATAAATATTGTGGTACTTACTACCGATGACCGCAAGAAAGTATGGCAAGGCAAGGAGCTTCACGGGCGCTTTTACCGGGCTCTTCATGGGCCCGATGTAAATTTTCTAGCATCCGTATCCTGGCTACGATTCAGCGACCTTTTTGGGGAAACTGTAGATTTTGTCTGTGCGATTATGGTCGAAGTTATGTTGACGAACAACTACCGGAAATATATTATGAAGGATGGGACTGTTGATGTGTGTCGGGCATGCCACCGTCCGGGTGAGTCCATCAGACATATTATTTCTGGTTGTCCTCGTCTAGCTAACGGCGAGTACTTGCATAGGCACAACCAAGTAGCTAGGATTATTCATCAGCAACTTGCCTTGAAATATAATCTTGTGGAATCTGAGGTACCGTACTACAAGTATGTGCCCGACCCAGTTCTCGAGAAAGACCATGTCACGCTGTACTGGGATCGGTCTATCATTACTGACAGGACTATTGTCGCCAATAAGCCTGACATAGTGGTGATAAGATGTAATCACCCCGCATGACGAGAACCTCGTGAAAGCTGAGAAAGAAAAACAACTAAAATATCTCGACTTGGCACACGCGGTTGTTGACATGTGGAATGTGAACTCGGCTATCATTGTGCCGATTGTCGTAACGGGCAATGGCTTGATTGCCAAGAGCCTCGACGAACATCTGTCGAAGCTCTCCTTAGGCGGTTGGATCAAGGGCCTGATTCTGAAGGCAGTTCACCTCGATACGGCTTGTATTGTGAGGAGGTTCCTGTCTCTGGAACTTCGATACCGGTAGCTTCGATCCTGTTCCCGATACCGGTGGGCTACTATTTTTTGTATTTTTAAATGTTTCTTTTAATTTTCTGTTTTTATTTAGAAATATTTAAAAAAAATATTAAAATGTATTTAACTGAATAAACGAAATATTATTATAACAAGACTGAGTTTTATTAACTGATGGAGTTTTTTGGTCATTGAGCTTTATCAGTGAGATTTAAGTTTGTGACAAAAACTGATTTTTAATGTATTGTTTTAAGCACTTTCAATTTTGGTGGACCAATATCAATTTTGGTGGTCAACTTTCAATCTTGGTGGACAATTTTCAATTTTGGTGGCTACACTAATCTTTGAACTCAAATATCTCAAAAAGTTACCAAGATATTTTCGGACCTCATGAAGATTCCTAAAGCTTGAACCTTCTATTTTTGTCCTAGGTCAATAGTTTCACGAAAAGTTAAGAAAAAATTTTGCCACCAAAATTGACAAAAATATGGACTTGTTGATATTCACCCTTATTTTTAAACGTTAAATTAAAATCCATTCCCAACAATAAATAGCTAAATATTTTTAAAAAGAAGCTTATAATCGTACGACGTAATTGTTTTTTATACGCATATGTGAATAAGTCACAAATAACTAGTCGGCCATCTTGGGTAGTCCGCCATATTGTAATTAGAATGACGTCACTTACTACGGAGTCCTCAGTTCCATTAGGGATTTCACAGTAGCAGCCTTGACTTTGGAAGTTGGCGGTATGATACACCCGTGTCACGGAAAGCACGTTATGAAAAAAAAGCTTATACAACGTGTAATAAGGAGCGCTAATACTTATAGGTAGGCACATATATCATGTAAATAAATAAAATAAAATCTTTTTATTTCAGACATATTTAGGTCATATTTTTGTTAGTAGTATGACTTAAAAGCTATGTTAGTACATTTACACACAATTAATTTAAGTATTTGCCGCCCTCTGGGGCCCAGGGCACACGCACTTGCATTTGAACCCAGTACCCCAGAAGAGGGCTATCCAGTTTATGGCTGAGCTCGTTCTGGAAGGCGTCAGTGCTCCCACGCGTTCGGAACATCAGCGAAACGATGCGGCGCCCGCAGCACAGTGTGAAAGCCGTCTGTGTGAGTGTGCGCAAACATGGCAGACTGAACGCGTTATATTGAATTCGGAGAGCGTTGATGGCCCTCTGCGTGTAGCTAACCCACAGACTGCAGGTGTAAAGAGTTTGGCAAAATGCTTTAAACCGAGTGATTTTTACCTCTAGACTACACCTCGCAAATCTGCGAGCCAGTATGTTACAGCGGACCGCCATCGCCCTCCTCTCCCTCTATATCTCCATCGTCTTTTAAATGTGAAGAATACACTGTGAATGAATCATAATTAAAATCAATGATTCAACTTTCCATACATATTTTTTTTTCATTTCACTTTACTATTACGACCCTAGGCGTTCAGGTTAAGGCGCTGTACAAAGCAAACACTTCGTAAAACGTCTAGTTTTTCGTCGCAAAGTTAGCCGTATCTGTACATGCCACAAGCCAAAAAAAAATTACCGTGTATAGTTAAATACACAAAGTAAAGAGTTAAACAAAATAAGTTTACAAAAGTGGTCTAGTACTACGAAAAAAAAAAATGTTTAAAAAGACCAAGAAAAACATTTTTTCGTCTCGAAATTCTCAATTTTTTCAGCGACAACCATCATATTTTTTATATCTACATCAAAGAAAATTGTATATACTAAAGAGATATCTAAAATTTTTCAAACATTGAGCTGTATTTTTTTTATATTCAATAAAAACTGCAAAATGACCTACATTTTGGCAGACATGATATTCAAATAAAATCAAACACCGAAATATTTTCGACCTTATTTCTATTATTTCGATGCAATACTGTCGTGTACTTGTGTCAGACCATGCCTAGTATGCAGCTAGCGTCACTTTCGTGAATACCCAAAGATTAGCTTATTGCCGCGCCTTAATGGCCAATGATGTAGGTAGTAAAGATATTAAGTACGAATGCGCTGGTTACATAAAATACTTTTTCCTAAAGTTCTTACTTATTGGAATAACTTACCTACTACTTACTGGATGTAGAGATACCCACTTAATTAAACAAACTTAGAAATAAAAATTCTCAGCTGATTTTAGGGTTGTCGGATTCGTGCAAAAAAAGAATTATGTCTTTTTCTCTAAAAGTATAGTATTTGTGAGCTTGGGAAGATGTACAAAGACTGCTCATCGCCTTGGCTGTATGCTCCTTAAATTTTATTGCTCCTTTTTTTACACATTGTTTAAAAAGTTGCGCAGTACTGTAATTATTCAGAACAAAGGTTGTCTAAATATGTGATTTGACAATGTATAAAATGCGTTATAATCAAACTTTATTTTATTTCTATTCAGCCAAGGAAATGGTAGATTACATAGCTGACTACCTGGAGAACATTCGAGACCGTCGCGTGTACCCCAGCGTGCAGCCAGGGTATCTGCACAAGTTGCTGCCCAAGGAGGCGCCGCAAACGCCAGAACAGTGGGACGATATTTTCAAGGACGTTGATGAACATATTATGCCTGGGGTAAGTTTTTATTCTTCTTTTTCATTGATGAGGATCGTAACCACATACTAGATGAAAACAAACCCTCTATGAAACCGTGAAACATCCATTCATTACATTAAACTAAGTAACTCTCCGGAGTTGCGGGTTCTTCGAATAAGATACTGCGGCCCCGGAACATGAAGGGCAAAAGAAGGAACATGGATGGGTTTTTAGTCAGTAAAAGTCTGAGACCCAGCCCAGAGCGGGGGAAGTTATTTGATAAATTACTATCCGCAAAAAGAAATCCAAAGGCTTGGCACGCGACGATGGCAAAAGACCGGACGGTATGTCTTTGTTTCTCTGGAAGTTGGGTAGGCCTTTAGTGTGGGACGCAAAGTGCGTCGATACTTTTGCGCCATCCCATCTTCCTAGCACTTCGTGCTGCGCTGGCGCTGCTGCTGCGGCTGCAGAGAACCTCAAGCGGCGTAAGTATAGTAACATTATTGGTAACTATATTTTCGAGCCGTTTGGGCTTGAAACTCTGGGACCTTGTGCTCACAGCCTTTTTAAGGAAATTTCAAAACGTTTGGTTGACACTTCCCGTGGCCAAGGGCTGGCTTTTACTTTGGCCAGAGGCTTAGCGTTGCCATAAAACGTGGTAACGCGGCCATGCTCTTGGGGACATTGCCAACTGACAGCGTTGAGGACGAATTTTTTGACGCTATTTTTTAATTTATTTATAAGTTAGGTAGTATTTTTAATTTCAGGTTAACATATAATTTCTTTAAATAAATATTTATACTTCATCAACAATCTATGTCTTCGTAGTCAAAAGATATGGCTGTTTATGTTCCAAGTTTGTACAGAATCCTCGAAGCGCGAATCTAACTCGCTCTGGCCGGTTTTTTTTGTTCTTGTTTCTCAAAACATACCCTTGTCCTCAGTTGGTCCACTGGCAGAGCCCCCACATGCACGCCTATTTCCCCGCTCTGACGTCATACCCCTCCATCATGGGGGAAATGTTGTCCAGCGCTCTCAACGTACTCTGCTTTACTTGGGTGAGTTTACTCCGCCCTGACAACTAGGAACAAGTATACTTGAATGTTTTATTTTGACGGCACGAATGTTCCCTGCACGGAACAAATATTTGTATGGCCTATGGATAGTTGTTCCGGGTCTGGCTGTTTGTGTATGTAAGTTTAAATGTTTGTTAACGCACCCACGATACAGGAGAAATTCCAAGTGTTTTTGACGTGATAACGTCTTTAAAATCGTTTTAGTCGGGTGACATGTTCAGAAACTTGTGTCACACCAAAACCTCACAAGCGACATTTCATAAAGATGGTAGCGCCATCTGTTACTTGGCTCGAAAAAAAAACTTTAAATTAGTACTTAATTTCATTTTAGATGTCACTACTGGTGATAACTTATATCACCAATAAGACGTTATCACGTAAACATCTCGATCGTAAACCTACTTTACAAACAACCAATTTTTTTTTAAGTTAAAATCTCTAACAAAGGAATTCGTTTTACAATTCAACGAATTAAGGATCGGTTTAGCCTCCACACCATCTCTGTCATTTATTTTCCGGTGAATTGCTGTCCATGGCTGAAAAATTGTCGTTTTTTATGGCATCCGGTCTACCTCTGAGGTTGTTAGGTGCTCAATCGGGCTATTCTATGATAGCTTTGAAGTTTAGGCCTCCAGCCAGGGTCAAATACTTATATACTAAGGGATTTTTTTTTTATCAAAAGTTGTCGTTGTAAGTGGCTGGAATGCTTAATTTTCTGTTGTATCGATTAGGCTCCAAAACTACTGGACCGATTTTAACAATGTTTTCACTTGAAACTACATTATGAGAAAGTAATATAGGCTATACAACATCACGCTACTACCCACGGGAGTGGAGCAGCAACTGAAGACGCGAATTAAACCGCGCAAGACAGCTGGGGTGTTACATGGACAATGGACTGATGGACTGTGACTGTTACTAATCCGTCTACATTTTTCCTTGTTTAGGCGTCTTCCCCCGCTGGCACGGAGTTGGAAACCATAGCGATGAACTGGTTGGGAAAGCTGCTGGGTCTACCCGATTGCTTTCTTAACGAGAAGAATGATAGTCCAGGTGGTGGAGTTATACAGGTAAGAGGTCTTTGACATGGCCGCCATGTTGGAATACCATGCTGAGATAGAGGTCTTTTGGCCTCGCGCGGGACCAAATTAATTGTCTTTTTTTATTGTTGTTCTTTTTTTTATAAATGAGTAATTTTGTTTTATTGTCTTGACATGTGCGTGTCTAATATACAGTTTTTCTTTTTTCCTTGAAAATGATGTTTATTTTGCAAGTAGGTTTTCACAAACACTTTTACACGTCTTTTTTTAAAAAAAACTAGATGAGGCGGGTGTTTCGTACCCGACTACTCTGAGAAGAAACAGCCGAAACAAACTCAGAGGTCATAGTCTGTTTTAAGGTCCAGACAAAAATCTTGGTCAACTTACATGAAGACTATTCAGATTAGTGTCTGAAATGGTCTTTTTAAGAAACCACACCACACATATTGAGTGGACCTATCCAGTCAGTGCAAGCATATTTGTCAGTTATTGATAATTGTTCTGGCTAAGCATATGTGAGTTTAAATGTTTGTAAACGCACCCACAATACAGAAAAAGTTTATAATGTGGAGGGCTTATTTATTTATTTATTTATTTACTTAAAAGACTAAAAGTTAACAGTACGAAACCAAAACACTTATATTCTAAAATTTAACACTTACTTAAATAAAAACAAACTTACTAACTATTACTTAAAAATAAATATATAAATTTACAAATTTCATATGGTTTATCATGGAAGATATCCAAATGTATGTGCTGAGTGAGCAAATAGTTGAGCAGTGTGACAGCTCGAGCTGTGGGCGCAGCAGCCGCTCGACGTGTGCGCACTCCCGGGGGCGCGGCGAACAGTTTTATTGTAAAAAAAAAACCGTCCAAGAGTGAGTCAGACTCACGCACCAAGGGTTCCATACAAAATTGCGACAAAAACAGCCATATCTTTTGACTGCGTAGACTTAAAAATATGTTTTTTACCACTACAAGGGATCACAGATTTGAGTATATATTTTTTTTTATTAGTGATAGGCTCGCGTTTGACCACTATCTCACCTGATGGTAAGTGATGATGTGGTCGACGATGAAGCACGCTTACCTAGAAATAACCTATTCACTCTTGACTTGAAGACCCCCAGGTTATAGCTATCAGGAAATACAGACCCCGGCAGGGAATTCCACTCCTTAGCAGTACGCACAATGAAAGTATTCCCAAACCGTTTAGTGCGTGTGGGTGGGATGTCTACCATGTAACGGTGGCGCATCGCCGTACGTCTTGTAGTCTGATGATGGAACGGCCTTGGCGGAATTAGGCTGTGCAATTCCATCGCTCTCACACACACACACACTCACACTCTCCGAAATGTAACCGATAGAAAACCGAAAGGCTGGCAACGCGTCGGCGGTGCTCTAGGCTCTGGAGCTTTGACTCAACCAGCGCGTCGTTGCCGATGAGCCTCTTGGCTCGTTTCTCTATAGACTCTAGCGCTTCAAGCTGGTATTTGGCGGATCCGTCCCAGATATATATATATAAATATAATATAGCTTTAATTTTAACTCGATACCTTCATGCGTTTCCGAGATAGATTGACAGACAGACGGACAACAAAGTGATCCAATAAAAGTTGCGTTTTTACATTTTATATTATACTAGCTTTTGCCCGCGGCTTCGCTCGCGTTAAATTCGGTAGCGCCTTATTGATTTGTAATAGCAACGCTAAGTTTTCCCTTTTCTTCCCTCTTTCTCCCTGACATCCCACTTTTTTATAAAAAAAATATTAGCCTATGTCCGTCTCCTGGTTCCCAACTATCTCTGTACCAAAATTCATCAAAATCGGTTAAGCCATTAAAGCGTGAAGAGGTAACAAACAAACAAACAAACAAACTCACTTTCGCTTTTATAATATTATAGTAAGGAAAGTAAGGATATATGTTTATATAAATATTATATCTCTTCAATCCCCCAGATGAGGGACTAACTCGATCACAAATTCACCACTATTATCTACAATCTTTCTTCTCAAACAGACAACAGCAAGTGAAGCTACCCTAGTGAGTCTCCTAGCAGCTCGCACCAGAGCCCTGATGGAGCTATCCAAGCTGAACCCTGAGGTGCAGTCAGCCGAGCTGCTAGGCCACTTGATCTGCTACTGTTCGGACCAGGCTCACTCTTCTGTGGAGAAGGCGGGGCTTATTGGTAAGTGGTATAATGGAATCCATTTATAATGACATCGAAGGAAAATAACAAACACGTCATACAAAGCATTTTGTAGAACATAAACTATCTCCTATTTTTGTTAGTATTTATTTTTATAGAGAAAAACAAAAGAGGGATGATCACAATATAACATCCATTGCGGGAACTTCAGCTACAATTACCCTCAAAACAAAACCAAGACATGCACACGCCGAACGTCATCGGGTATCTCGTTCGATTCCCGCACGCAACAAATATTTGTATGGCCAACAGATAAATGTTCCGGGTCTGGCTGTTTGTGCATCTGAGTTTAAATGTTTGTAGACCTACGATCAGGAGAAATTCGTAGTGTGGGGAAACGTTTAAAAAAAAACACGTATTTGTTTTTTTTAAATTCCATTTATGAAATTTTGTTCAGGTCTGGTCCGTATGCGGTATATTGAATCTGACGAGCACCAGAGCATGCGTGGAGACCAGCTCGAGAGAGCCATCGCTAGTGACAAGGAAAAGGGACTGGTCCCGTTTTGGGTAAGTCTTTATTTTTTGTTGGGGATGGGAAGTAATCAAATAACTTCCTCCGCTCTGGGCCGATCGGGGGGGAGTATCAGACTTGTAATGACTAAAACCCCCCCATGTTCCTTTTATTGCCCTTTACATTCCGGGGCCTCGGTATCTCTTTTGAAAAATCCACTACCCCGGCAGGCTTTTCTGACGTCTCTTTGAGGCGCGCGTGGAACACTAACGCGCCGTCAACACAGGCTGTCGTCAATACACGGACGGACGGTGAGCTACCCATTGCGCACCGCCCACAGGCCCTCATCTGCGGGGACGCTCGGTTATTGATTTCTACATATATCATTTTACATTTTTAAATGTTTCATAAAAAAAAACATTTAAAAATATAAAAAAGTAGCCCACCGGTATCGAGAACAGGGTCCAAGCTACCGGCGGTCAGGGGTCCAGAGAAAGAAACCTCCAAACAATACGAGCCGTGTCCAAGAGTACCGCTTTCTGTATCAAACCATTGATCCAGCTGCCTAATGAGAGCCTCCTTAGTTTACACCTCATTATTATTGATCGCTGAAAATTCATATTCGTCTGCGAATGCTCTGCTAATCATAACGTTTCAATCTTGCTCTACTACATTTTTAATCGTCAATCGGTGAGACAGTTCCCTAAGGGAGTTATTTGGCACTAGGGTAGAAACGACAGCATTCCATCTGCGGAGTTTCATAATATTTCAAACATTGCAGAAAATAACTACCGGCTCGGAAGTCATTCGCTTTGTGAAGCGAAGGAGGTATTTTTCCAGTTTTTGATGCAACGTGTGATGCATTCGACTGGTTCTGTGTATTTTTGATGTATGTACTAAATGTGTTTACTTTAATTTCTATGTGATTACTTTTTTTAACCGAGGAGCTCGTGGCTAAATAAATAGTAGCCGCTCGGGTCGATCTTTAGGTTAAGCCGCGCTTGCCTAGGTTGGTCTGTGGATGGGTGACCACCCGTTACATACCGAGTTTCCTCCGTGCCTCGGAAATCACGTTAAGCCGTTGGTCCCGGCTGTCATTTGTAGATCTTTGACAGTCGTTACAGGTAGTCAGTGTTCCGAAAGTCTGACAACCAGTCTTACCAAGGGGTATCGTATTACCCAGTATTAACTGGGTTGTGAAGGTCAGATAGGCAGTCGCTCCATGTAAAATACTGATATTCAGCTGCATCAGGTTAGACTGGAAGCCGACCCCAACATAGTTGGGGAAAGGCTAGGCAGATGATGATGACTTTTTTTAACCGACTTCAAAAAAGGAGGAGGTTCTCAATTCTTCGGAATGTTTTTGTTTTGTATGTTCACCGATTACTCAAAGACGCCTAGACCGATCTGCAATTTTTTTTGTTTGATAGGGTTCCCAGGTGGTCCCATATCAATTAATACTCGATAAAATAATTGTGATATTTCATTTTACTTTATAACTATAAATGCTGAAATAATAAAAAACTTTTAAAAGTCGGTCGGTCGGTCGGTTGTAAAAGTCGGTGTCAAAAAAGTCAACGAAACCAACAAAAGTCACCAACTTCCGGATGTAAAGTTATTTTCCAGTTTTTAGTTTTTTCTTTGGAAGTCAGTTTTATTTTTTACAATTTTTTTAGATCTATTCTATTCTAAATTTAAAAGAGTAAGGGAGCTGAGTGTTGATGGATGGAGAGGGAGAGGGAGGCTAAAGAAAAGATGGACGGATTGTGTATGGAATGATATGTATGGATGGATTGTGTAAGGAATTATATGAAGGAGAAAGGAGTAAATGACGCCGTGACGTCTAACAGGGGAGAATGGAAGAAGAAAACGTGTTGCGCCGACCCCAAATAGAATGGGACAAGGGTAGGAAAATATTGATGAAGTCGATTTAAAAGTGTAAAATTTTCGGAAGTCGTTGGAAAAAACAACAAACAAAACAACAAAAAAAATCAAACAAATTTCTGAAAGTAAAGTTATTTTTGACTTGACTTTTAATGTATTTTTTTAAGTCCGAAGTTTTTCATTAAGTCTATTGTCATTAATTGCATACAAATCCGGCCGGCAAATGCCTAGGTTGGTCTGTGGATGTGTAACGGGTGGTCACACATCCACAGACCAACCTAGGCAAGCGTGGCTTAACCTAAAGAAAGGACAAGAGAGACTGTTATAATTAAGCCTAGAGCCCCTAAAAAGAAGTAAGCAATCATTGAATGAATTTAAAATGAATAATACCGAAGTAAATGAC
Source organism: Ochropleura plecta (assembly GCA_905475445.1). Taxonomy (NCBI): domain Eukaryota; kingdom Metazoa; phylum Arthropoda; class Insecta; order Lepidoptera; family Noctuidae; genus Ochropleura; species Ochropleura plecta. The sequence goes on along the minus strand of FR997750.1, from coordinate 5,063,137 downwards.
AAGAATCTTGGGACCAATCTCCAAGACATATTCCAAACTGCCAACCATCCTTCTTGCTTATTAAAAACCTACATTCCTCCCCTTTTCTCTAATTTAAATAATAACCAATTAAGTTCCCCGAAGACCTAAGAAAAATGACAGAATCCTTTCAAATGAAAACAATCATTATTTGAAGATTAGTAAGGACCATTTTTAAGTCCATTGGTCGCTGTGGGACCAATTTGTGATGTTCGCACAGACTGCGCGGAAGCTGCTTAGGACTTTAAAATGTGGGGTAAGCTATGAGCGATAGCGATTTGAGGGGAAAGTGGTGGGTTGTTGAGGAAGTGTCCATGGAGTTTCTTGCCAAATCTTCTACATAGAGATCTACGTGTTGTAGCTCACTTTAGTTTCTAGGATTCGCAATGTAGAATTGTAAAACGCTTAAGTTTATTATTTGTACCACACTAGTTTGTCAGTACAACAATTTCTAGTGATTTGTTATAAAACCTTTTTAATAATCTTGCCAAGTATTAATTTCAATAACATAGTTGAATCTTTTACTTACTAAGCTTTGCCTTGTTTAAGAAATATTGTTTCAGCGGATTTGTGGTAATGGAAATGTTCTTTGGAAATTAACAATTATCAGGGTGTCTTACCTCAAAAGGAAAAACGGAACTCTTATAGGAAAGGACATGATTAAATCCTTACTAATATTATAAAAGCGAAAGTGAGTTTGTTTGTTTGTTTGTTTGTTTGTTACCTCTTCACGCTTTAATGGCTAAACCGATTTGGATGAATTTTGGTACAGAGATAGTTGGGAACCAGGAGACGGACATAGGCTAATTTTTATTTAAAAAAAGTGGGATATGAGGGAGAACGAGGGAAGAAAAGGGAAAACTTAGCGTTGCTATTACAAATCCATCAGGCGCAAGAGCAAAAACTGCAGGTCTGCTTGGTGTGTTATACCGAATTTAACGCGAGCGAAGCCGCGGGCGAAAGCTAGTCTTTAATAAACGGACAAAATAAAAAAAAATATATAGCCACAGTTAAATTAGGAAAGAGAAACAGAAGGGTTACCATGACATCTTATAGCAGTTCTTATTCCTGTGTGAGAAAAAGATGGTGCTAGTCACCCTGTATAGCTCTGTCTCTTTCTCTTAGTGGAATAAGTTCTGCTTTAAGACGTCATGGTAGGGTAGCAGGGCCAAATATCAATTCAAGTAATTCAATATTGTTAGATGTGTTTAATTGGGCTTACAAATATTTAAAGATCTGTGTTTTAAAGTCATTTTTAGGGTTTCGTGCCTAAAAAGGAAAAAAGAAACAAAACCCTTATAGGATCAAATTGTTGTCTATCTGTTTGTTTGACCCTTTATATCGGGACCGCGTGGAGGTATCGAGTTGAAATTAAAACCGTATACTAAACTCTGTGGTCTCTCAGAGCTAATCAACCCTTTAAAAAGATAGAAAGAATTTTTTTTATTATATACACCATACAAATTACAAGAATAACAGTATGCAACTTATAAATAGGGTGACACAATAGGCGGTCTTATCGCTAAAAGCGATCTTTTCAAGACAACCTTTGGATGGATTTAAAGGAGGAGAGACAGTACTGTCGGTAGTCTGTGGTGAAACCTATTTTCAAAATTAATAGCTACATTTAAAAAACAAATACAGTTCCTTCATGACACACATAGTAGACACTTGAGATCATCGGAAAATTTGAGACTTTTGATGCCTGAACATTCCTCAAAATTTTATGACCAGTCACACAGTCAGATTCACGGTTCAGGCTGTCCGTTTATGGAACGAGCTGCCGTTGTCAGTAAGACAAGCTCAGTCACTCGTTACTTTTAAAACCTTAGTTGCAAATCATTATCTTTCCCTTTAACGTCTTTGTTTTTTTATTTTTTCTGAATCAATGTTAGACACCTATCCTATTTGTCAACTGTTTAATGTTATTAAAAAACACATGTAGAATCAATAGAATAAATGTATTTATATATTTTGATTAAGTAACTATATTTTAATTATTTGTGTAGTATTAGCAGTACCTACGTACCTACACCATTGACTACCCCCCGTTGTATTTTTATATTCGTAAAGTCCATCCAAAGGTTGTCTGGAAGAATCTTTTCTCGACGTTTTATAAGTGCCCATGTAGGCCTATGTAAAATAAAAATATTTTGATTTTGATTTTGATTTTGAGATATCGCTATTAGCGATAAGACCGCCATTGTAACCATAGTTTTAGCACTTTTTTTTTGTAAAAGAGTTTTTGTTTTCAATTTTGGTGTGCAATAAAGTATATTCTATTCTATTCTATTCTACACGCAGAAAAATCAACGCAGTCAAAAGATATAGTTGCTTATGTCGCAAGTTTGTCTGGAACCCTCGGGCGAATCCGGGAATTGGGGAAGGACATAGGCTATATATTATAACGCTTTTAACTTTGGGGGTACACAGTATTGCATTATATCCATATTGTACCTAAAAATAAGTTTATTTATTTTTGATCATTAAAAGAGTTAACTAACTTATAAATAACAATATCCATATTTAATTCAAGTATTTGACAACTGACAGCTGTCAAACGTGACATACATTAAAAAAACGAACGGGTATAAGGCAAGCTAAGCATAGACATTAAAATATTTTCGAGTGATGGACGGGACAAGAAGAACAACACGAAGAAAATTTTAGGTAATCTAATACTTGTTGCTACTTCTCCTAACGAATCGTTGTCCCCGAAGATTTCCCAAACGCAAATTAAAAAAAAAGTTAAATAACCTCTACAGTATATTATCTTAGTGACATGAATCAATCTCATTTTCAATGTTTATTCGATAAAGAATCCCTATGCTATGAAGTACGTAATTATTCTCAGGTGAAACATGGAAGAGTAGATACGACAAAATTGTACAAAGAGTATATCGAGTTACTAGATGTGGTTAACATTCAAGAAGTGTTCAGTGGCGGTTTTATCGGAGTTATTTCGTTCTGTAACTGAGAAATATCTGATGAAAATATGCTGTAACATACACAACCCAGAAATCGAACTCGGGACAATTTTGACATCAAATACTTTTGACAAAAATACTATACAACACAACCACTAAAAAGTGAAAGTCCTTGGCAAAAAAGTCAATGAAATAAACAAAAGTCAACGACTTTCGGAAGTAAAGTCATTTTCCACTTTTTTGTGCTTTTTGGAAAGTCATATTTTAGGTTTAGGTTATACTAGTTTTTGCCCGCAGCCTCGCTCGCGTTAAATTCGGGGTAACACAGTTCCCCTTGCGCCTTATTGATTTGTAATAGCAACGCTAAGTTTTCCCTTTTCTTCCCTCTTTCTCCCTCACATCCCACTTCTTTTTAAAAAAATTGCCTATGTCCGTCTCCTGGTCCCCAACTATCTCTGTACCTAAATTCATCAAAATCGGTTTAGCCATTAAAGCGTGAAGAGGTAACAAACAAACAAACTCACTTTCGCTTTTATAATATTAGTAAGGATAAGGATTTTAGGGTTATTATTAAAATTCGCTAATGTCTGTCTGAGAGACAGACAGAGAACACGCGCATGCCGCACGACTTACAACTGTAGCGAAAAGTATCGTTACAACTTTTGGTCTTAATTTTTTCCGTCTAGCCCCCTTTCGCAACGCGCGTTAAGGAAATTCGTTCCCTTCGTCCGCGAGTCCAACTCACACTTAGCCATTTTGTTTATGTTGAATGACCTCATTTCGTTGGCATGCCACTTCTAGCACCACCCTACATTTAGAACACCTAATAACTGCGACTCCCAGACCGTGGAGTTTCGATCAAATTTTAATAACGTGCTGTTCAACTTGCTTCCTTCGATTACCTTCCTAAGTGCATTACGATTGTTGACACGTTACCTAGTTACTGAAACATTACGGTGTTGTTGTGAGCGTGGGTAGGCAGGGAACGTTGTTTTAGTTTTATGGAACAAGGCTAAATTTGAATAACATTAACCTTGGCTTTGTAGATTCTTAGACGCTTGTTAACTTCTTATCTTATTTTACGTTTTGTAAAGTTAGCAATGACTGATTGTCGGGCCTACGCTGTTCTCTGATACTTTAGTAATAACGCTGTAACAACAACATTTTAAAACCAAATGACTTTTATAGAACTGTTTCAGTTTTTAAGCGAAGAGTGAAAGAACATTATCTCTCTATTTCACCATAGTTGCATAGGTATTTATTATTATATTTTATATTGTATTTTTATTATATGTTTGTCTTTGTATTTGTATGTATGTTAGTATGTATATTCTTACATTGTTTTTAGTCATAATATGCTTATGTTTTTATGTATTCTTTTTTTTTCTCTTTTTTTTACGCACTGTGTCTACATCTCTTTTTATTTACTCTCCTTTCGCAGGTATGCTGGATGAGATTTCTGTAGAAATAAGCATTACCTTTGTACCTATTTTCGGTTCCTGTGTTTTATTTTTCTGTATTCAGTGTGTATGTACATAAATCGTTAAATAAATAAATTAATGGATTAACCATGGAATTTTTTGCTGGTTCTTCTCCATATTAAACAACCAACCCGAATCGAGCGCCTTTTCTCGACGTTTTATAAGTGCCCATGTAGGCCTATGTGAAAAAAAAAATTGATTTTAATTTTAGACTCGCACGTCCTAAAAGGATCCCCGTCCAAAATTTGAGACTCTAACAATTGTAGTTTTGAGATTTCGTGATGTGTGAATCAATGATTTACTCTATTCTATTGTCATACTGTCTAGCTTTTTCACAACTATGTTGGGGTCGGCTTCCAGTCTTACTGGATGCAGCTGAATACCAGTATTTTAAATGGAGCGACTGCCTATCTGATTTTTATAACCTAGTTAGTACTGGGTAATGCGATACCCCTTGGTAAGACTGGTTGTCAGACTTTCGGGACACTGACTATCTGTAACGACTGTCAAAGATCTACAAATGACAGCCGGGACCAACAGCTTAACGGAAACTCGGTTTGTAACCGTGTGGTCACCCATCCACAGACCAACCTAGGCAAGCACGGCTTAACCTAAAGATCGATCCGAGCGGCTGCTATTATTTAGTTACGAGCTCCTATGATATACTCTATTGAATTATATCAATACTAGCTTTTGCCCGCGGCTTCGCTCGCGTTAAATTCGGGGTAACACAGTTCCCCTTGCGCCTTATTGATTTGTAATAGCAACGCTAAGTTTTCCCTTTTCTTCCCTCTTTCTCCCTCACATCCAAATTTTTTAAAAAATAAAGTTAGCCTATGTCCGTCTCCTGGTTCCCAACTATCTCTGTAGCAAAATTCATCAAAATCGGTTTAGCCATCAAAGCGTGAAGAGGTAACAAACAAACAAACAAACAAACAAACTCACTTTCGCTTTTATAATATTATAGTAAGGATAGTAAGGATTAGTAAGGATTTAGATTATTTGATTTGGTGAAGGAAAGATCCTAAAGAACCAGCTTTCGAGATAGATGTGTCTCGGAGCATATTAACCTCTAGAGCCCCAGCGGCACAAAATCGTGCCAGTAAACAAGTATTACCGTTGAGCCCCGCTGGCACAAATTTGTGCCACCAAACCCCGACCGATTTAAAACTGTATTTGTAGTAAAAATAAGTTTTAAAATCAGATTACGCTTTCGATAAGAGCCCGCCCGGCGGTGCTTGACGGATAGTTGACGTAAATAATGGCGGTCCTTGAGAGGTTAAGCCAATTCAGAGGTCTATAGGCGGCATAAAAACTATAACACCTGGTTAGGCACACGACAAAAAGAAATAGCTTATTTTATTCATGTATTTTTTGTCCAGGTCTGCGCCACCCTCGGAACCACAGGCTCGGTAGCCTTCGACAATCTCCGTGAGATCGGCGCCGTCTGCGAGAAGCACGGTGCCTGGCTCCACGTGGATGCAGCTTACGCTGGCAGTGCGTTTACATGCCCAGAATACAGGTAGCGGTTGTCTTATGAAACAATTGAAGATCAATCACCATCTGTCGAGGCTTTTCCCAGTCATGTTAAGATCTGCTTCCAATCTAATTGTTAACGGGCTATCTGGCTTCCATAAATCCATAATAAGTACCGATAAATACCAAATAAAAAGTGTTCTACTACCTCTACTGCTTATTTGTAAGTAACTTGAATTGTGCAAGGTTGTTAATTTTGTTTTATTGAATAAAGTTAGTACCTCGTAGGTACTACGGTACGCCTTACTAAGACTTTGAGGACACTAACTGTCTGTAACGACTATCAAAATTGATTTCTTTTCTTTCTTTTCTTTCTTTTCTTTCTTTTCTTTCTTTTCTTTCTTTTCTTTCTTTTCTTTCTTTTCTTTCTTTTCTTTCTTTTCTTTCTTTTCTTTCTTTTCTTTCTTTTCTTTCTTTTCTTTCTTTTGTTTCTTTTCTTTCTTTCTTTTCATTTTTTTCCTTCTTTTCTTTATTTTCTGCACTTTCTTTTATTTATTTTTTTCGCCTTTTGTTCAGCATTAATATAGTTCTCATTTCCAGGCACTGGCTGGATGGTGTAGATATGGCTGATTCTTTCGCCTTCAATCCTTCCAAGTGGTTGATGGTCAACTTTGACTGTACTGCTATGTGGTAAGCATTTATTTGTCTTACATTTTGTACTACCATCTCTGGAGAACTGTGGACATGAACTGCGGTGGCCAGTCTGGACATCTTTCAATTGATTATGGACACGGGTTAGCTGTTGTAAAAAATGTCTGGCCACATGAGGTGTCCTCGACCTATCCCAAAATAAATGATTGCAGGATATTTATTTTTTTAAATCGGTTCAGTGCTTACAAACTCACAAACTGTACTTCTTTACAATATAACTATTTGTGCCCTCTATTTTTGGTAATAACCGAAAATTTCAGAATAGTGAGATTGCGTTTTTTTTTATAATTTGAGTAATTAACCATCATTGATGATGATGGTTAACCATCATGATTCATTTCAATCAATTTTCGGAATAAGAAACGTCGTTTGACAGAAATAAACTAAATAGAGTCACTATTTAGAATAGTTTTAATTCAGTTGATGACAACAGAATCTACACCAATATTTATATTTTTGGAGATTATATTCAAATCAAATCAAATCCTTTTATTTGTCACAATGCAGGCATATCGTTCACAATAGGTGTTAAAATAATTATATATAAGTGCGCTGCATTCTGTTTTCAACCATACAAATTTTAAACACATACCTATTACATAAGATTTTTTAAATATCGAAAAGTAATTAAAATGTCAACCAATAAAATAAAATGGCAGATGAAGTTGAAATAAAATAAAATAAATCCTCCATAAATTCAGCGGTAGAGAAGATTTAATAATTAAAAAATGTTTGAGGCGTTTTTTAAATTAACCTAAATTGAGATCCTTTATTACCAAAACTCTCATATAATATTTTTTTTTTAATATTTCAGGGTGAAAGACAGCACTTCTCTTCATAGGACCTTTAATGTGAACCCCATCTACTTGAGGCATGAGAATTCAGGTATTTTTTGTTTAACTTGGCCTAATTTTATAATGAACTAGCTTGCGGTTTTGCCCGCGTTTTGCCCCGCTCTTGACGGTAGTAACGTGATATTATGTAGCCTATGTTACTTGCTGATAATGTAGCTTTTTATTAGTGAAAAAAATGGTTAAAATCGGTCCAGTAGTTTTGGAGCTTATTCGATACAAAAAACAATCATTTTATTTTCTCTTTATAATATTAAATTATATTATAATACCTCTTTATAATATTATAGTATAAATGTCGTTGACAACACTATTGATTTTATTTCTTTCTTTGATTTCAGGAAAAGCTATTGATTATATGGTATGTAAACAAAATATTTGTTGTTTTTTTTAATATTTATTTTATCGATCTCTGTGGAGTCGTTATATTTATTTATATTATCGACTTAGTATTAAGTATTAAGTTTGCATTGAGTCTTTGAAGACAAATGGTATTTTTATTGCGTATAAAATCTAACTTTGTGTCTAATTTTTTTTACAAAAAATTAACTTTGCCCCACACTAGGGATTTCTCCTGTGTCGTGGGTGCGTTTACAAACATTTAAACTCACATTCACAAACAGCCAGACCCGGAACAACTATCTGTAGGCAATACAAATATTTGTTCCGTGCAGGGATCGAACCCGCGACACGTAGCGCGGCAGCCGATCGCTCAGCCACTGCGCCAACTGTGTCGTCAACTTTGTGTTTAGTTAGATTGTAAACTATTTGACATAACCGTTACTATGCAAACAAATGGTTATATATAGGTGTACTTTTGTATCTACCATGACGGTATGTTAAATTCTGGAAAAAATAACAAATTTTTTACAATAGGTTGGAGACAAACAAACCAACATTAAGAAGAAACCAATGCGAAAGATAAACAACATCCTAAAAGGAATTGATCTCCCAATTACCATCATCAATGGTGATGACAAAACCAACGGTGATGAAGGAAAATCCATCGTAATAAAAGATAAACTAAAGATTGCAAAGGACTTTAACGGTCATTTACTAAATGGTGACCACAAGGGTGATAATATTATCAGTGATTTGCAAAACGGTGATAACAACATTGGTAAAATGAATGGTGGTTTACCAAATGGCGATAACAACAATGGTAAAATAAACGGTGATCTCAAAAATGGTGACGAAAATGGTGATTTATACAATGATGATAATAATCTTCACGGTTATGCCAAAATATCGCCAGGATGTGGTGAAAAGATTCAGCTAGAAGATCCTAATAAGAGAGAACTATTAGTAAGATTTTATTTGGTGATGGTTTACTGGTAATGGTTATCGGTGGTGGTTATCGGTCATGATCATCGGTGATAGTTATCTGTGATGGTGGGATCGCTGGTGATAATTAATTGCGGAGACGTGGGATGTAGCTTGTTTAAGCTTTACTGATATAAATTATGAGTGGTAATACCCCGCAGATAGAAATTATTGTCAAAAAAGGACTAACATGCTTCGCTAAAGTGTATTTAAACTCTGTTCCCGTGTGTAGCGATTCTAGATCACAAATTGATAGTGGAACTGACTGGTGTCCAGTGACTCTTACAGCCAGTTTCTTCATCATCAACTAAAGTAATTAGTAAATTATTATCTTTTATTTGACCATAACTGATATTATAGCAAATGTGTTTCTTCATCCATGGAACAGCTAATCTAAAAGTCAATAGAGATGCCACAACACAAGCGTCGTAATTTTACCAAAAACTTTTCGGTAACATTTTTTACATATGACAACATCGCAATACTAGTGTCAAATGTCAAAGTTCTTTAGAAGCGAATGACAAACCGCCATTAAGTGAAGTGAAGCGTATGACAGCAAATGACTGATTTTATTGAAATTTACGACCTTGTCAAAATAACAATAATTATTTTAGCTTCAGCAGTAAAGAAACAAATTTAACCGTTTCTTATAATCTACGACGCTACTTTAAAAAAAAAAACTAGCTCTTTACGGTCTTATGGTCACTGCGGGGGTAATCACGCTTATACTTACCAAAAGTCCATGGAGTTTCTTGCCCATTCTTCTCCATAGAGTTCTACGCTTTAAAATGGGCAACTACAGTACTTTCACAAGTTATTATGTCTTGTGACTGGAACTGTAGCAGCATCTTTTTTTGTTTTATGTCATTCAAATGTGCCTGTAATTAACCGCTCCTAATGCTATCGTATGAAGAAATGTTTCATCACACTTGATAATTTTATTTTTATTTGTAGCATTGGCAGATTCCTCTGAGTCGTCGGTTCAGGGCGCTAAAGTTATGGTTCGTCCTGCGAAACTATGGTGTTTCAGGAATTCAGAAGCATATACGTGAGGTAATAATACTTATTGTTTTTATCGCTTGCCTAGGTTGGTCTGTGGATGGGTGACCACCCGGTACATACCGAGTTTATTCCGTGCCTCGGAAAGCACGTTAAGCCATTGGTCCCGGCTGTCATTATCTGTGAAGACCTGACAAAGATATGGCGTTTAGAATAGATTTAAATAGATTGACCTGCCGTCGTATGTACGTACCTTTTTCCTAGGACCTGCTGCGATACTTATATACTTGTATATTCGTTTTGCTTTATCTGCATTACCTCATACAACATACGAAATCATCTCATTTATAATCATGATTTATAATCTCAACATGAATGATGTATTATCTATAGTTTTGTAAAAATATTGTTTAAAAGAGTGTCCATGGAGTTTCTTGCCCATTCTTCTCCATAGAGATCTACGCTTTGGAATGGGCAACTACACAAGTTATTATGTCTTGTGACTGGAACTGTAGCAGTATCATTTTTTGTTTTCATGACATTCAAAAGTGCCTGTAATTGTCTAATTGTAATAAATGATTTGATTTGATTATTTAAATATATTTCTTATTTTATCTTCAGGGCGTTCGTCTAGCGCAGAAGTTCGAAGCTCTGGTGTTAGCTGATCAACGATTTGAGATACCCCAGCCAAGGAATTTAGGTTTGACTTATTTATATTAGTAGGTATGCCTTAAAGATACATGTTATTTGACATTGGTGAATGATGTTTCTATTGTAAATAGGTTTTTACAAACACTTTTACACGTTGAACGAACTAAATGAGGGTGGTTTTTGTCATACGCATCGCATATAAAAATAAACTCTTTGGAATGATCATTATGGTCATCAATATTATAAAAGCGAAAGTGAGTTTGTTTGTTGAATTGTTATGTCTTCACGCCTAAATGATTAAGCCAATTTTGATTAATTTTGGTACATAGATAGTTGGGACCCTGAAGACGGCCATAGGCTATTTTTTTAAAAGTGATAATCGAGGGAGGTAGGTGGACGGAAGAAAATGGAAAACGTAGCTTTGCTATTACAATAAATAAGGCGCAAGGGCCAAAACTACAGGTAGCAGGTACCTGCAAATCAGCAAAGAGGAACTGTGTTACCCCGAATCTAACACGAGCGACCGAAAAGCTAGTTATAGATAAAGTTTATTCTATTCACTTCTCTACATCGTCTTAAAACTCTTAAATCCACTTTCCAGGCATGGTTGCTTTCCGCATGAAAGGCGACAACGCTCTTACCGAGAGGTTGCTGAAGCGCTTGAACGCGCGCGGATTCATCCATGCTGTGCCGGCGTGCTTCAAGGGCATCTATGTCATCCGGTTCACCATCACCTCGTCTAGGACCACTAACCAGGATATTTTGGGTAAGGAGATTATAGCAAAACATATACAGGGTGTAAAAAAAACTTGTACGAAGCCGTCTATCATGCCAGCCATAAGTTACACATAAATCCAACTAATATTATATGTTTGTGAGGATTGATGTATGGATTTTTGTTACTCTTTCACGTCAAAACGGCTGAACGGATCTTGATGAAATTTGGCACAGAGGCGTATAATAGTCTGGAATAACACATAGGATACCTTTTTTCGATTGTAAGTGAGCGAAGCCGCTGGTGCCAGCTAGTATTTTTATAATTTCGTAGCTTCTGCGTAGATTGGACACTTTTTGAAAGTCACTATGTGAAAAATAATTATCAAAAATCAAAAGCTTAACCCTGATCTGCCGGGGTTATAGGATGTTCTTATCATAAAGGGCAAAAGCAGAAAAATGGATGAGTTTCAGTAAAAGTGAGTCCTCCACTCCCCCGAAACCGGGGGAAGTAAATAACTTCCCCACACACAATTCTCAACCGCATAAAAAACCCTGTTCTTCTGCAAAAATAATACTTATTACAACGCTTTCACATACGGAATTATAGCTACGTACTTATTCGTTAAGTTACTAGAATGTTGTCTTAAATAAAACCTAATATTTTTTCTTTGGATTTGCAGATGACTGGAATGAAATCAAGACTGTAGCCAAGGAGATACTGATGGACGTTTTCGGCTCCGAAAATGGCAACATTGTGGTGCCCAAGAAACCAAGAATCTCTCTTAAAGGTATTTTAAAAATATTTATTTCAGAACAGGAACATAAAGTTACAAGTCCATATAATAATACTTCAGTTAGTGGAAGAGTAAAATTTAAAACAATTAAGATGCTGGACATGCATGAGCGACCACTGCCTCTGGATTTGGCTGTCCACTCTGTCCGACAACACACTCAGAAGCCTGTTGGTGCTACCCTTGAACCGATACCACAGGGAGGCCGTTCTTTTTCGAAGCCCCGCCTGGAAGCCATCCGTACTGTGTTCGCGAACATGCTGGAGGTATGACCATAGATAATTTTCTGATATCTATGCCATAGACCCTTCGGCAAGACGAGATAATGTACTTTTTGTGATTTCACAGGCGAGCTATTTTAAGTTTTTTTTTTTTATTACATTCTACTAATATTGTGAAGGCGAAAGTTTGTGAGGATGTATGTAAGTATGTTTGTTGCTCGTACACGCAAAAACTACTGAATGATTTGATGATTTAATACAGTGATCATCACCTATTGCCCGACTGCTGGGTATAAACTTCTCTTTACTCATGTGCTATCATCATCATCATCAGGCTATATTAGCCCACTGCTGGACATAGCCTTCCCCTAATGAGCGCCATAGCTCCCTGTCTTCAGCTTGCCGCATCCAGCATTTGCCTGCAGTCTTTCTTAGATCGTCATCCCACCTGGTCGGAGGGCGTCCTACACTACGCTTGCCGAGTCGCTATGGCGATACTCATGTGCTATCCTCATGCCTTATCCAGGATATACCTGCGATGGTAGCAATATCTGCCCATCTTGCCGCTGGACATCCTATACTTCTCTTACCAGTCCTCGAACGCAACCTTTTTTTTTCTTTTTAATATGTTGCCCCACAATAAGAATTTCTCTTGTATCGTGGGTGCGTTTACAAACATTTAAACTCACATAAACAAACAGCCAGACCCGAAACAACTAGTTTTAGGGCGATACAAATATTTGTTCCATGTGGGGATCGAACCCACAACGCAGCAGTCGATCGCTCAGCCACTGCGCCAACCGTGCCGTCAAACACATATTTACTCCACCTATGTATAGAGACTGTTTGATACAGGTCTTGTCCGACTGACATATAGACGAAAAACAAAGTGATTCCATAAGGTTTACTTTTTTCTTTTTGAGGTATGGTAAAAACAAAAGTGTTGCGCTGACCCTGAATAGCATCTAGTCCATTGAAAAGTTACATTTGGGGTTGCGTTTTTTAGAGGACGCAATTTTATTTTTTTGATGTGTCAGTGTAAAACTAAAACCAAGTTTGTGGGGTCGCCACCCTTGTCCCCCGGCCGCCATCTTGAAAATAGGGGTTGAAATGGTTTTTACGGCATATCTCTTAAACTATTTATTTGATAAAAAAAATTGTTAACATTTTTTGTTGCAAATTAAATTCTCTACTACTTTGGTCCAGTAACTTTTTGTCGTAGAACAATAAATAAAAAAGTTATGAGCGAAAATCTTCAGAAATTCGAGACAAAATAATATATTTTTTGATGTAACTTTTTTTTATCATTTTACGAAAAAATTAAATCTGACCATTTTTGTAGATCGTTTTTTTAAGGAACAACTTTCATTCGCATCATTTTTTCATTAAGTCAATAGCTAAGGTTTCACAGCGCTCCGAAGTGAGTAAGTACTATTTTTCAGTACTCTTAACTATACCTATATTATACGTGTGTATTAATAATATGTCATCAGTTATTGTTTTTTTTTTTATTATTTTGTTATTATAATTTTTTTAATTATAATTTTTGCAATATTATTAAAAAATAATTATATGCTCTTTTTCACTCTTTAACAGGATTTAACAATTATTGATTTTTAAAATAATTTTAAATGTCATGGCTGTTACTGAGAATACTGTTCAGGTAGAAAATACCCAAGTGACCATGAGGGAACAAAAATACAGCTGCCTGCTATTGTTATTATTATTCCTAACCTCTGTTATTGTAAGAATAGCTAATAATTTTTTTTCTCGAATTTCTGAAGATTTTCGCTTATAACTTTTTTATTTATAGTTCTACGACAAAAAGTTACTGGACCAAAGTTGTAGAGAATTTAATTTGCAACAAAAAATGTTAACAATTTTTTTTATCAAATAAATAATTTAAGAGATATGTCGTAAAAACCATTTCAACCCCTATTTTCAAGATGGCGGCCGTGGGACAAGGGTGGCGACCCCACAAACTTGGTTTTAGCTTTACACTGACTCCCCCTACACATCAAAAAAATAAAATTGCGTCCTCTAAAAAACGCAAGGTTAGGCCTAAAAATGTAACATTTCAATGGACTAATCAGTCAAATCAAATCAAAGCATTTATTTCTATTACACCATTACAGGCACTTTTGAATGTCAAGAAACAAAATGAAGCTACAGTCCCTGTCACAAGGCATAATAACTTGTGAAAGTACTGTAGTTGCCCATTCCAAAGCGTTGAAATGGGCAACTACAGAACAAAATATGGGCAAGAAGGCTAGAGGCTAGTCAAAGGCTAGAGTACTTATTCTAACTTATTTCCTAAGTTAGAATAAGCACTATATAAGTGTCTCCATCTCTCTCCCGTTATTTCTTCTTCATTCACGCGGGTGCGACTAAAATAATAATTAACTTTTCTCAAATGTACCGGCAGCTACCATTCAGAGCCGCGGCCCCGCCTGCGTGTTGACTGCACCACACATAGTTACCAAGACATGTCACTACACTACACTACACTTCACAAGTATAGACACTTAGCACATTGTAGCATACAAATATTTGATGTAACTGTAACAAAGAAAATAAATATAAGTCATCTACACTTTTATTTTTTTATTAATTGTTTATTTCAGACATTACACCCTTAATACTATCACAATTTATTGTTAAAATAGCGACCCGCCCAGCGATTTCACCCGCTGCTCACCTCCTAAGAGTCATAGCGTGACGTATAAACCTTCCTCTATAAACACTCTACCTATTAAAAAAAAACCGCATCAACATCCGTTGCGTAGTTTTAAAGATTTAAGCATACATACAACATAGCAACGGACAGACAGCGACTTTGTTTTATACTATGTAGTGATTAAATTACAATTAACAAAGAGTACAAAAATATGACATTTCAGCGCCTTAGCAAGTACACACAGCGAAATACAACAGACACAGACTGATTATTACATGCACATATTCGAGTCAGGAACAAAGCTTTGAGTCTCCTCAAGAGCCTGCCGGGGTTGCGGGTTGTTCGAAAGAGATACCGCGGCCCCGTAACGCAAAGGGCAATATAAGGAACATGGGTGGGTTTTAGTCAGTAAAAGTCTGACACTCCCCATATTTGATGAATTCCGACCCCAAAAAAAAGTCTCCTCTAGAGTCCGTATAAAAGTCAGTAACTCTGTTCTCAGCGAACATTCCAGTCGTACTACACCGTCGGTGTAGCTTTAAAATAGCTCTAATAGCATTATTGTATTGTACACGAAGAGTGTTATAGGAGGAGCTCGTGGCTAAATAATAGCAGCCGCTCGGGTCGATCTTAAGGTTAAGCCGCGCTTGCCTAGGTTGGTCTGTGGATGGGTGACCACCCGTTAATAATATATAATAATATAGCCTTTTATTCAGATCACTTAACTTAGTACAATGGTTTTTAAACTTACATAAATAACTAACTTTAAACCTTAACTTAATAAACAATTTAATTTTAAACTAATATTTGTTGCTTAGTAATCTTTCCAAGATCTGTTTGCAACCCGTAACATGCCGAGTTTCCTCCGTGCCTCGGAAAGCACGTTAAGCCGTTGGTCCCGGCTGTCATTTGTAGATCTTTGACAGTCGTTACAGGTAGTCAGTATTCCGAAAGTCTGACAACCAGTCTTAACAAGGGGTATCACATTACCCAGTACTAACTGGGTTATGGAGGTCAGATAGGCAGTCGCTCCATGTAACATACTGGTATTCAGCTGCATCCGGTTAGAATAGAAGCTGACCCCAACATAGTTGGGAAAAGGCTAGGCAGATAATGATGATGAAGAGTGTTATAAGAATTCGTGAACTTGTACCACAGTCGACTAGTGTAGAAAGACTGACAGTAAGCCTTGAACAGAGTTATTTTAACTTAGTTGGAGCAGTGAAAAATACGTCTAGCCAGCATATTACTTCGACAAGCGATACTACGCCTCTGTCTTTCCAGATCAGCATCATCTGCTAAACCATCCCTAACTATGTGACCAAGTTTGTCTTGGTATGGACATGTAATGAGGAGGGATGAAGAACATGTGACTAAAAGAGTGATGGATCTGAATATTGATGGACGGAGAGCGAGAGGAAAGTCTAAGAAAAGATGGATGGATTGTGTAAGGAATGATATGAAGGAGAAAGGAGTAAATGATGCCGTGACGTCTGATAGGGGAGAATGGAAGAAGAAAACGTATTGCGCCGACCCCAAATAGAATGGGAGAAGGGCAGGAAAATGATGATACCTAAAATTATTGACAATATTTACGGCAGTTCCACGCAAAAGGATTGGTAATATCCTTATTAATATTATAAAAGCTAAAATGAGTTTGTTTGTTACGTCTTCACGCCTAAATGGCTACACCGATTTTGATGAATGTTGGTACAGAGATAGTTGGGACCCTGGAGACGTAATAGACTATTTTTTTGAAGTGAAAACTTCTTTAGCGGCGTTGAGCACTTTTTCTGTAATGGGTATAAAATCTTAAACTCGCGTCAGGACACGTGACCTGATCGAAAAAGCGTAAGACGGATGGAGAGTAGACAGCTATCCCCTCTCTACGGCCGCCGACTCGCCACCAGTCAAATTTTCTCATTCGATTTTTAACTTAACCTTCAACATTTTATGGTTTAAAATCATATAAAGAAATTTTTAAATGTTTCCAATCAACTTTGAACCTAATGCTTTAGGGATAAAGCTGACAAATCTATTAAATAAATTGCCAACCGCCGCGCGCCGGCGCAGCGCCGCGAAACCTAGTCCTCTGGCTATCTTCATCGTCCTCTGGCTATCTTCATCGTCCTTAAGATTGTGATAGAACCGTGGTCTTTGGGGGATTCGCACCGTGCTAACTACGAAGGCAATTTACGTGCTATTTACAAACGTTACGTACCTGTAGGTATGTTAGTGTAGCTAAAATTCCGTATTTCCTTGCAATTTTATTGATTGACGCATAATGACAAGAGATTCTAAAATCAATAAGACAGTGTTGTCTTTGAGTTTGCAGCTTTCTTAGTATCTAGTAGCTATTAAAAGTACTTGTGAAGGCTTTTAAGATGCAAGCACAATCATGATAATAAAATAAAAAAGGAAATCGTTCAATCGCAATAAGTACCTTCCGAGTATTAAATTGCTATACATTTTCACTAAGGCGTTTGTTGTTTGGTAAAATAAAGTTCAGTTTATTTAAAAACCTGCTTTAAAAATAATTTGATTACAAGTATTTACAAATAAGTTAAAAAGCACGAGTGTTATTGGTATAGGAAACCGATAAATTCTCAGCTAATTCTGTAGTAAGATCGAATGTGACGTTCCTGCTTACGTGCTTACTAAGCGCCTGTGAAAAGATGTATCGCACACATTTTTATGTGCGACAGATTACTTCCACACTTTTAATTACAAATTCTTTAGGCAGGATTCAATGATAACATAACATCCTGTAATCCCCGAAGGCTCAGGCAGGGGTGCACCGAATAGTACACCCACATTTCGCAAGTTATGTTTTAAGTCTTTTTATTCATTTATTTACTTCATTTATTTTTGTAATCACTGGGATTACAAAAATAAATTGAATAAATTGTCATGTTTGTGTACGATAGCGCAATAAATGAATATTGTATTCTACCACATAAATGATAGTACTTTTATACTGATAAAGCAATTGGTGCAAAATTATTCCCTAACCATTCCAAAATATCAAACATGCTCAACGTTAATAATCAAGTTTTCACTTCTGCCGGCACTCCCGGAGTGCACCCCGTCTTTTTTTAAAAAAAGGGGATAAATGATGGAGAAAGAGGAAAGAAAAGAGAAAACTAGCTTTGCTATTGCAATAAATAAGGCACAAGGGCAAAAACTACGAGTAGCGGGGCAATAAGGAAAGGGGTAACTGTGTTACCCCAAATTTAACGCGAGCGAAGCCGCGGGCAAAAGCTAGTTAATGAATATTATTTCAAAGAGTAAAGATTTGTTTGTATCAAATAGAAAAATGTTTTTTTTTAAACTACACACTAGGAATTTCTCCTGAGTCGAGGATGCGTTTACAAACATTAAAACTCACATACACAAACGGCCCGACCCGAAACAACTATCTGTAAGTCAAACAAATATTTGTTCCGTTCGGGGATCGAACCCGCGACACGTAACGCAGCAGTTAAACACAGCCACTGCGCCAACCGTGTCGTCAAATCATGTTTCAAAGATTTTTTACCGTTATGTTTCAGAGACACGCGAACTAAACGCAACGTTCGGAACGAGTCTCCTGCTCGCGAACAGTCCCATGAGCCCTAAGATTGTCAATGGTACTCATGCAGCCATCTGCGATTATGAGCAGGTCCTCACATCCTGCGCGCAAACCTTCGCGCAGCTTAAAATGGAGCCGAAGGATAGTCCTGGTAAGTCTTACCCCTTTTTTTGCTGATGAAAAATCATCAAATATCTGCCCAAAGCATTAAGTCCGCCTTTGTACAATGTTTTTTTTTGTCATGTGCAAGAAATTTTAATAAATAAATAAATTACCCAGGTAATATAGATAAAATACATATATGGGACCCCTTCAGGAGTATACCCTTTTTTGAAGGGAAATCAAATATCTTCAGCGGAGCGGGGAGTAGTGCCAGACTATGTACTGACTAAAACACACCCATGTTCCTTCTATTGCCCTTTACGTTCCGGGGCCGCGGTATCTCTTTCGAGCAACCCTGGCAGGCGGTGGCTTGGTCCCTCTGCTTTGCTGATCTCTTTGTGCCCTATGTTTTACCTCTGGTTTCTTGTTAAATTAGGTTTGTTCCTTCGATAATGTACATAGTACAGACGCCTGCACATCAAGCTACTACAATCTGTCAGATTTCTTTGTTAGATTTTCGACTTTATTTCTAAAGTATTAGGTTCAAGGTTCATTGGGAAAAATTGACAGTTTCGGGTAGCTTGACCTGCTGGCGTCTGTACATTTCACCATTTTTTTAATGTTATTGTAAGGGATGTTATGTTAAATGAAATGAATGGTAAAGATTATTATGTTAAGGAAAATAAAGGCTAAAATATATGCATCAATAATCCCTTACCGATATATTTTCTTCCCCTCTGAATTTGTGTCGATCTTAAACCACATTGTTTTTTTATTCTTTTTGGTTTATTTAGATTCTTCTAGGGTTGCTATCAGAGGTTAAATAATTAAAAAGAAGACTGTGGACAGAACCGCTGCTTTGATATTTGACAAAAGATTTTTTCATCAGGAACGTTTTTTTTAACTTTGTCCCGCACTAGGAATTTCTCTTATATCGTAGATGCGTTTACAAACATTTAAACTCACATACAGAAACAGTATCAGACCCGGAACAACTATCTGTAGGTCATACAAATATTTGTTCCGTGCGGGGATCGAACCCGCGACACGCAGCGCAGCAGTCGATGGCTCGGCCACTGCGCCAACCGTGCCGTCAAATGTTGGTTCCTAGATTGGTCATTTTAGGTTCATGGGAATCATTAAAATTTGTAACAACATTCTTTCTTATATTGTTTCCTTATATTAGCTTCTCATTCACCTAATTCTTTCTACATTAATTAGATTTTAGTCTGTTTTCACATTTCTAAAAACGAATTCTATTCATACGGGTTTAAAAAGCACACTTGTCAAACTTTCACCAAGTTCTAATTCAGATCTTGCCTGACATATTTTACTATCAAAAAATCGTACAAACTTGCGATATAAACGGACATATCTACCTTAGAGGGTTGATTTTCACATAGTACAAAGGGACCACAGTCTTATTTGAGTATATGTTTTTAAACACGATACCTCCACGTGTTCAAGAGATAAAAGATCTTGACAGACAGACAGATAGACGGATAAAAAAGTGATCCAATAAGGGTTCCGTTTTTTTTTTTGAGGCACCATGGAACTCTAAAAATGCACACTGCAGTGCTTTTTCATTTTTTAAGTCATCATCAGCAACGTACCTTTCATCTGTATTATAATCTTCTTCATCTAAATGACTAATCACACCCTCCACCACATCTCACTTCCACCCTAAATCTCACTTTCACCCTAAATCTCACTTTCACCCTAAATCTCACTTTCACCCCACAACTCACACAAACTAACTAACTAACAGAAATGCGCCGGCGCATCCGTGGCATCAAGATGTGTGGGAAGAAGTTCTCGCTGGACTCTTGCATGGATATGGTGCAGGGCATGATGGTAGAACAGAGCCTGCCGCTGTGCTGTGAGGAGGAGAGGGAGGATGTTTCCAACGGTGGGTAGTTGTACCAGAGACACTATTGTTATCTGTGTCCCTGGTCTTATTTTGATCATTTTGTTTAGTTTTTCTTGATAAATGATTTTTATTTTGCATGTATGTTTTCACAAACACTTTTACACGTCGTTTTTTTTTAAACATTTTGAGGCCGGTGTTTCGTAAACGACTACTCTGAGAAGAAACAACCAAAACAAACTCAGAGGTCATAGTCTCTTAAAAGGTCCAGATAAAAATATTGGTCAACTTACATGAGAACTATGCAGATTAGTGTCTGAAACAGTCTTTTTAAGAAAACACCACACTGATTTTCTTTCATCTGTAGTCCCTTTATTTCTAAATATTTTTACGAAAGCCGGTCTTTTATGTTTATATTTCATCTGCTGCTCTAACTACTTACCTAAATAATACTGTTCTGCTATTGTTCTGTTTAAAACCTGCAGCATGCATTTCTAATTATCTTTAAAAAAAATATTACAAACCTTTTTCTCTCCTCTTTTTTTGCCTTTCATGAATTAGTTGAAACTTTATTTTTAAATGAGCTTGTTATCTTCTTGTGATGATCTTCTAAGTTCCATAGAAAGACACGGGACACATTATGGCATGTTTTTTTACAAATTTGTCTGAAGACTTATTTTTCAAACCATTTTGCCACAACCCAAACTAAAAAGTGGATTTAATCCAAAGTCTGAAGTTAGGGTGACACCAAAATAATAATTTATATTAATTTGTTTTTAGGAGCAACTGAAACGCCAATGATATAAATACAAGGTAATTCAACCGAAATATTTAGGTGGCGGATAAAAATAACTTTTAAAACCAACACTAACCCCATAAAAATATGCCTATTTTATAACAATGTAATATGTGGCTTTACTAACCATAAATAATTAAATCAAAAATTCTCTTTCCTTTACAAAGTTCATTAAACTCCAGGATCAAGCCCGGGAGACAAGTCATCAATTTCAACATCACCAGTGACATCTATTGGGATCATCAAGCAAGACAACACAGACTCAAACCAACTTCAAGTCCCACTAGCGCCATCTAGGCAATATAGATCGAAATCCGTCGACGTTTCACTCTCCGGATTGTCACTAGATGACGCTAAAATCACAATTGATGTCAAAAACAATGAAATTATCATCACACCTACTAGTTCTAAAGATGTAGTAGCAGAAATGTCTTCGTCTCAATCTAATTTTAGTGATATTGAAGAGAAGTTAAATATTGGCGATAAAATCACTCAAGCGTTTGAAAATTTCCAAGATGGCCTCCAAATGTTGAGTGATTATAAGAACAATGTTGAGAAAACTGAAGATTGTAATACTAAATTGACGATAAGGGGTCCTGGCAGTTATATTAAGAAGTTGATTCAGCAGTTTAGTGAGGGTCCCTTCGAAGCAGAGGACCCTAAGCCTGAAGCTGATAGGGCTATGACAACTCCTGCTCAAACTATTAAAGATAGAGCTGATGCTATTTGTAAAAAATGTCTGCATTATAAGGGGAAGATTTCTAAATAAGACGACTCTTCAAGGTGGATTCAAGCGTAAGAACTAACTGCATTGATATTTCTTACTTTGTTACTTCTACGAGTGATTTCTGCAGTAAAAATACTGTGCTTCTAGCATTAATGAGAAATCTCTCTATTTTACTTCAGAAGATTTTTCTCTAATAACCAAGTATAGAAACTGTGTATTAATTTGAAAACTTTAGGTACCTACTACGATTATATGCGTAGGTACTCATACTTGGTATATAACAATAAATATTATATTTACAAGGTATAAATTGAACCTTTGCAAAGCCGTCAATCATACCTTTTGTATCTACATCAAATTAAATTTGCGTCTCTGCATAAATGATTGCTTCGGAAACACTTTTTTTTTGTTTTGTAGCGCTTAATGTTATGGACTGAAAACGTTTTTATTTATTCATTGTGCATTGAATATTAAAGGGCTATAGAGGTACGGGCAATTTTTGTTTTTTTTTTAATTTTCTACACATGTAAATTTAAAAAAACGGTCATAATCGGGCAGAATAAGTACCTACCTTTTGGTTTCGTTAAGAACTGTTTAGACCTTGTGTATACTTTTATGTAAACTCATATTATCCTATATTGTTACTCTGGTAAAATGGGCAACTTAGATTATTATCAAACTATTTCAATTTTAGTTTAATATAATTGCCAAATATCTTATTCTCTTAAAACGGTGTTGGATAAGTGTATTTTAAGTTACTGCACAATTCTATGCTTATTATTGTAAAATTAATGTTTTTTAAAATATTATAACACCGGTACTAGTTATTTTAAGTTAAAAAGGTTACTAGTTATTTTAAGTTAAGGTAAAAAAAATATTTTGAGGTTAGTTATTTAGTGAAATATATTATCAAAAAAGCGTAAATGAATATAAGAAACTACCTAAAATTAAAATATAGATCTTAAAACTTAGTGCATAAATAAGTTCTTTATTATAAATGCAATTGACATTATTATGTGCTTACTTGTAAAATAAAAATGTTTAATAACCTTGAATTTACTATGTATAAAAATTTGGAATGTTATTGTAAAATAAATCGACAAAATTCAAAAATAATTAAGTAGTTTAAAAAAAATTGTTTTTATCAAATGAAGCTATAGAAAAAAAGTTTAGTATGTTATTATAAATAATCAAAAATTAACTGCTGTGCAATATCAATAAAAATATAAAGGCTCGCTTTAAAAAGTGCTGTAGAAAATGTTATATTCATGTTACAATCAATACTTATAGTAAAAAATAAATATATTTAATGTTATACATGTAGAGAATAGGAATATATTTTGCCAGTAGCCAAAAATATGTAGTTAGTATCTGATATCAAAATATATTTACTACAATTATAACTTTATATTTTTTTCTCAGTGCTTAGTATATTTTTGAATGACGATTTTTCCTATGTTAAAATGAATAATTAAAATGACAATATGGGTTGGCTCTAATAGACAGGACTATCTTCCGTTATATTTTGAAGTCTTGTTAAAAAAATATAACACAAGGGTTTTATATTTGCCATTTGGCTACGGAACCCTAATAAGATCTCTTTGATTTTTTTTTCAAGTATATTAGTAATGACAATTTTAACTCGCCAAGAACTTTTTTTTATATTTTACATTATATATTTTTTTTGTTTTTTTTTTTTATATATTATGTCAAAATAAATGTTATTCGCTAAGCTTTATTTTAAAACATACCTACTGTATTATACGTACTCATAGGCTATAGGCAAGTAGACACAACAATTTATGAAAAATAGTGTACTTTAGCTTTAAATTTTATGTGCATTAAATATGTTATGAGGCATTGACTTAAGTGGTTTTTATTTAATTCATGCAAAATCTTCCATACTAACACCAAACGTTGAATCTGCTGAATTTTAAATCTAAACCCTGGGGATACGATACCCACATCTAATTAGTACCACATTTTCAATAAAAAAAAAACTAAAAATAATAGCAAGTGGAAGTCGGTGGCAGAAAAGTCAAAGAAACAAACAAGAGTCACAGACTACCACTTTATTTGATTTTTTTTAAGTAAGTTTTTTTTATTTAAGCAATTTTTGTTCTGGTATGATATTATCTAACACATTTTTTTTATCGACTATTTATATTCCCCATTTATCTTTAAAAGACTAGCAGATCATCCAATTTAAAAAAAAAACTTTGCCTCACACTAGGAATTTCTCCTGTATCGTGAGTGCGTTTACAAACATCTAAACTTAACAGCCAGACCCGAAACAACTACCTGTAGGTCATACAAATATTTGTTCCGTGCGGGGACCGAACCCACTACACGCAGCGCAGCAGCCGATCGCTCAGCCACTGTGCTAACAGTGTCCTGATTTTGAATAGTTATCTCTTATTCAGTACGTCATTCTGAACCACTCACTTAAAACTATTTTATCAGTTTGATTCCTAATTAATAATGAATGGTTTGTGTGAACAGCCGCTCTAGTCGATTTTTAGGTTTAACCGCGCTTACCCAGGTTGGTCTGTGGATGGGTAACCTAACGTTACATTTCGAGTTTGCTCCCTCGGAAAGCACAACCAACAGGTTGTTGCTGTTATTTGTATATCTTTGACAGTAGTTACAGATAGTCAGCGTCTTAAAAGTCTGACTACCAGTCGTAACAAGGGTATCGTATTACCCAGTACTAACTGTGCAGTGGAGGTCAGATAGGCAGTCGTTTCATATAAAATACTGGTATTCAGCTGCATCCGGTAAGACTGGAAGCTGACTCAAACTCAAAGCATTTAGTCAAGAAACAAAATGAAGCTACAGTCCCGGTCACAGGGCATAATAACTTGTGAACGTTACTGTAGTTGCCCATTCCAAAGCGTTGATCTCTATCGAGAAGAATGGGGAAGAAACTCCATGGACACTCTTTTAAATTATAATATTGTTACAAAATCGCATTTACATCATTCATGTTGAGATTATACAAATTTGTGAGAACCAAGTAGAAAGACGTGCATGTACGACCCCAACACAGTCGAGAAAAGGCTAATCAAAATGAAGGAGGAAAACAACATTTTCGGTGTCTAGGTAAAAGAAAACTTCACAATAATACTTTAAAATGTTTAATAAATACATAACTGTCAGTATTAACATTTTACTTATTTTATTTGAGCATTTATATTTTATATTTTTACAACAATTCGTGGTTGCTTCGGGCAGAGTTCGCAAGAAATGTGAGTAGTGACAGTGTACACTCGGAAGCAATATCATAAATCATAGACAGAATTAGCAATCAAGAACAATATAAACTAAACTAAACTATATTGAGAAATTCCATGGTCATGTTAACTATCGCCTTAAAAAAGTAGCGATACAAAGTCTTGCTCGTTTTTATAAATTACTAGCTTTTGCCCGCGGCTTCGCTCGCGTTAAATTCGGGGTAACACAGTTCCCCTAGCGCCTTATTGATTTGTAATAGCAACGCTAAGTTTTTCCTTTTCTTCCCTCTTTCTCCCTCACATCCCACTTTTTTTTTTTTAAAATCAGCCTATGTCCGTCTCCTGGTTCCCAACTATTTCTGTACCAAAATTCATCAAAATCGGTTTACCCTTTAAAGCGTGAAGAGGTAACAAACAAACAAACAAACAAACAAACAAACTCACTTTCGCTTTTATAATATTAGTAAGGACTAGCTGCGCCCTGAGGTTTCACTCGCGTGGTAATAGAATATACAATATATCTTTATGAATTGTAGCTTATGTATAATTATCTGTGTAAGCTGGTGTATAAGCTATATTGTTGTAAAGTTTCATTAAAATCCATTTAGTAGTTTTTGCGTGAAAGTGTAACATACATCCAAACAAACTTTCGCGTTTATAATAATATTAGTAGGAAGTAGGATCTATGGCCAAGCCAACTCTTGGTATCTTAGAGCAACAATTTTTGCAACGAATTATTAAAATAAAAGACTACTCCTTGTCTATTCGCTCTAGTACATAAAAAGTTTCTTTAAGTGAATTAAGATGACGCCTGCCAACCCCAAAAGATAAGGCTAACACAAAAAATTGGCCTGTTCATCAGTAAAAGGGGCCGAGAAATTTTCTAATGAAAAACCTACTAATCCTTCGAATGACCTGGCAATCGAAGCTATGACCTCTTACATAACAATCACACTGGCATCTACTAGACCAGCTAGGCAAGAGTAACTTTAAGCATGAGCTTCTGTTTGCGGATCGGACAACATCAAGTAACTTCCCCCGCTCTGGGCGGAGTGGGGGGAGTATCAGATTTTTTTTTACTAAAACGCACGTCATTTACCCTTTATGTTCCGGGGCCGCGGTATCTCTTTCGTACAACACGGAAGTAAGTATGGGTATATGTTTTTATTTTTTAAATATCAACTAAAAAGTTTTGCCTGTATACGCATCATGCTGAAGTAGAAAATAACGGTACATACATTTATTTATATAAAAAGAAATAAAGCAAGAATGTAAAAGAATAGCAGAACTTCAAAATGATGAGAATCATCTAATTTTCAAAGGTAACTCATATTCCACAACAGGTTAGTTATTAAATAAATAAATATAAAATATGCTATACTTAATAATAAAATAAAAATAAATAATTTACATAAATATAGAATTTATGTAATGCAATTAAAATAGGTGTGTATGCAATAATTTCACTACTTAAGTCTAAATTATTATAAAATCAAGAAAATATTTGCTTGAAATTTTTTAGCGTAACTTGCCCGTTTCATGGTAATCAATAAAAGTCCTTTGCAGACTTGGTTCTGCCAAAATGATTCAACCCACAATCTATTATTAATTTAATAAATATGAAAAACAATTCGACCATTACAATTATATTTGATATTTTATTTTTTAATAAATCCATATCTATCCAAGAATGAGCTTTGTTTTCTTTCTTTTACTTTGGAAAAGGAAAAAAAAAACTGTATTATGTTATACATTTTCTCTCTTTTAACCGACGAAAAAAAGGAGGTTCTCAATTCGACATGTAAATTGTTTTTTTTTTTTTTTACGCACTGTGTCTACATCTCTTTTTATTTACTGTTCTGTCGCAGGTATGCTGTAAGAGATTTCTTTAGAAAAAAGCATTACCTTTGTACCTATTTTCTGTTCCTTTCTTCTATAAATAAATAAAGATAGTTTTGTGTGGATTGGTACATTTTTGCAGAACTAAGATCATTGAGCAAAATATACGTAAAAGCTCATTAAAATTATAAATATCAATTAGCCATAACAAATAATTTATAATTTCTACAGTTCAGTCTTAACGCTAACTTTAAACCTATATTTAATAACAATAAATAAATGCATTTTCTTTAATAATTTACATTATTATACTAGGACAATATACAAAATTTATTTAATTGTTTTAATACCATTTGTGGATTTTTTGGCGCCGAACTGAAAATGGCGTAAGTCACATCAAATGTTTGTTTAAAATAAATTTAAAAATATTGAAAAATACACATTTTACTTATTTTTTTACAATAAAACAGGTCGTGACTGTAATCTATAACAACATTAAAATTATTTAATTATACCAGAATTACAATTATTATACATTTTTTCAATAGAGAGCAGTTAACATTTATACAATTTCCAATTTTAAAAACATGTTTAATACCGAAAAATAAAATAGAAGTATGTATGTATAAGATATTTTTCAGGATAAGAAAATATAAATTGAAGTTGCTAAAACATTTTACAGGATGGTTGAATCAGTAAAATCTCAGACGACGGACGGATTAAAAATAGTATTTTTTTTACATTTCACAGAAACACAAATAAATTTATCAATGATGAAAATGTGAAAACTACATCAGATATTTTATGGGAATATTGTTTTTTTATTGCCTAACAAACATTCTTCCGCATTTACTCATACTTATTTGATTTATTTCGTGATCCAAAACATCAACTAACACACAAAAGTCGCACACATAAATTCACAAATACACACACAAATTAAAATCCAATTCATCCTACAAAATTTAAAAATCTAGTTGTTCAGATCATATGCTTCGTTAGACTGGAAGCCGTCCCCAAAATAGTTACGAAAATGCTAAGCAGATAATGATGATTTAATGAACACCAGTAATACTTTTTAGCCATGGCTTATAGAAGGTGGTTCTCATGTAAACTCCTGGAAGGAAGGGGGCTGCACACTTGATGCCGTGGGAGACTGTTCCGACCAGTTCCCATTTGCCATCGTCGCGTTGGAGGACTAGGGGGCCTCCGCTGTCACCCTGCGAACACCAAACAATACATTATAAAAATAGCTTTGAATATTTTTTTTTAAACTTTAGCACACACTAGGAAATTTTCCTGTATCGTGGGTGCGTTCACAAACATTTTAAACTCTCACACACAGAAACCTGGCTGTTTGTGTGTGTATATTAAATTTTATTTTAAATGAAATTATTGATGAGCACTAAAAATGAGGCAGACACGAAATTGGTAGTCAGTATGTCGAACATCCTTTCTTAAAAAAAAAAAAAAAAACTTTACCCCACACAAAACAATTCTCCTGTATCGTAGGCGCGTTTACAAACATTTAAACTCAAACACACAAACAGCCAGAATTGGAACAACTATCTGTAGGCCATACAAATATTTGTTCCGTGCAGGAATCAAAACCCGCGACACAGCGCAGAGGTCAAACACTTAGCCACTGCACCTACCGTGTTGCTAAAACTAAAATTATTTCCTAACAAATTAATAAGCATTAATAAATTAAAATAACAGGAAATCATCAAATAACCTCACGCGCTATAGGCGGAGTTGAAGGGAGTGTCAGACTTGTACTGACTAAAACTCTTCCATGTTCCTTCTTTTGCCTTTTGTGTTTCACGCTATCTCTTTCGAACAACCTTGTGGGTTGTTCGAAAGAGATAGCGTGAAACACCACCACCAGCAAGAGCTTTCGCTCTACCGACACTATTTAACAAGATCGTTGCATTACAAGATCTATCAGGGGCCTAAGTCTGCTATTACAATGGTGTCAGAATGGTCGATCACTGATCGCATAATGGTTGATTTGCCTGACGGGCCTGTTGGTCTAGTGGTTAGTGGCCCTGACTGCTAAACCGGAGGTCGTGGGTTCGATTCCCACCCAGGACAAACTTTGTGTGATGAGCATGATTGTTTGTTCTGTGTCTGGGTGTGATTTTAGGTTACCATAACACAAGCTCTGCTTAGCTTGGGATCAGATGACCGTGTGTGAGTTGTCCCAAGATATTTATTATTTATTTTATTTATTATATTTATTTTGACAAGCTTAGTATGTAGTAGATTACCAAAATTATCAAAATCAACCACAATGCGATCAGTGATCGACCATTCTTACACTATTGTAATAGCAGACTAAGGCCCCAGATCTCTTGCAGGACTTTTGGAATATAATCGTGTTGTTTCACTCCTAGCGGAAGGATCTAACGTGTAAAGTTCTTTACTTATTGTACTTTATTTGGTATTCAAATGTCATAACTGCGTGCATACCTATCAAAATATAAAGCAATAGGCCCACAAAAACTTCAAAATATATGTCATTGGTTTTTTGGAAGATATAAATTATTTTCAAAACTGTATGTATAAGAGGCTCATTAGGTCTCAAACGCACTAAAGGGTAGGTTAGTTTCGAAATCTTTTAGGCCTCCAAAGCACCCCAGCTGAAAGTTCTTTGAAAATTATGGTCCAGTGTTAATCACAAATATCGATAACAAAGAGCTGTCCGAATGCAATATGCACTAGGAAGTAGCGACGGGTAGGGCGTTTTTGTGGGTCTCTTGTAATGTGACGTTCAAAAAGTGCTGATTATCAGCCTAATTTGAATAAATGACTTTTGATTCGATTTGAATAAAATTCATTTATTTAATAAAGACGGTCATCACCGCTCTTCTCTGAACTAAAGCTCCTTATAAAACTTACCTCACAAGAGTCCTTCTGTCCATTAGCGTATCCCGCGCAGATGAAAGAGTTGAGGATCTTCTTAGAGTGGCCAGCAGTCTTGAACATCTCTTGGCAAGCACTGTTCTCTATTACAGGTACCTGTAAAACAATATGAAACCTCTTTAACAAACTAGTCTTCACCCGTGACTTCCACTATCCTTACTAATATTATAAAAGCAAAAGTGAGTTTGTTTGTTACGTCTTCACGCCTAAATGGCTAAACCGATTTTGATGAATTTTGGTACAGAGATAATTGGGACCCTGGAGACGGACATAGGCTATATTTTTGTAAAAAGAGATTGAGATATGAGGAAGAAAGAGGGAAGAAAAAGGAAAACTTGGCATTGCTATTACAATAAATAAGGCGCAAGGGCAAAAACTACAGGTAGCAGGTAATAACTGCAAATCAGGAAAGGGGAACTGTGTTAACCCGAATTTAACGCGAGCGACGCCGCGGGCAAAAGCTAGTAAATAAATAAATCATAGTCGGTAATTTACTGTTCCGTTGGTCTCGCAGTCGCAAACGTGACTGCTGAGCAAGGGCAATAGTGTTATTGGGTTTTTAGGAACTTCTCAGTGACAGCTAGGAGTTCGGAAGTTGGCGGTATGATACTCGTGCCTTGGAAAGCACGTTAAGCTGTTGGTCCTGCGCCTGATCTCTCCCCAGTCGTGTCGGATTGCCGTCCCATCGGACTATGAGAGTGAGGGAACAGAGAGTGCACCTGTGCCTGCGCACACGCCGCAACTATAATACCTCTCGCGCCGATGCCTTATCTCCGCTGAGATTGGTTGCCGTGGCTGAAAACGGCCAGGAGGAGTATATATACAGTCAGAAATATTCCTCAGGAATTTTTCACTCCAGGTTAATGTAGCTTCTAATAAGAGGGAGGACAAAATATGGGCACTTATAAAACGCCGAAAAAAGGTGCACGGTCCGGGTTGGTCGTTTCCTATGGAGAAGAACCGGCATGAAACTCCATGGGTACTCTTTTGGTTTTCCAATATTGTTGTTACAGCGTTAGTACTGAAGTATGAGAGGGCAGCGTAGGCCCGACAATAAGTCATTGCTTACTTTATAAAACGTAAAATAATACAAGTTAACAAAAGTTAAGGCGCTGTACATAGCAAATACTTTGTAAAACGTCTAGATTTCGTCGCAAAGTAAGCCGTATCTGTACATACCATAAGCCAAAAAAATACAGTGTATAGTTAAATACATAAAAAAGACTTAAACAAAAACAGTTTACAAAAGTGGTCCAATACTACGAAAAAAAAAAAATTTTAAAAAGACCATGAAAAGATTTTTTCGTCTCGAAATTCATAATTTTTTCAGCGACAACCATCATATTTTTTATATCTATAACAATGGAAATTTCATAGAATACAGACCAGTATTTTTTCAGATTCAGTATTTTTTTAATACCTATTCAATTAAAACTGCAAAATGACTTACGCCAAAATGGTGGACATAATATTCAAATAAAATCAAACTCCGAAATATTTTCGAGCTTATTTCTGTTCTTTCGATGCACTACCGTCGTATACTTGTGTCAGTCCACGCCCAGTCTGCAGCTAGCCTCACTTCCGCGAATACCTAAAGATTAGCTTCTTACCGCGCCTTAACAAGCGTCTTAAAATGGCCAACAATGTCCACCCATTCACAAAGAATTGGAATAGAATATTTACCTGTACTTCTTGCAATATAGCTGGTACAGAACCACCGTACTTGAGCCGTCCCCAACCCGTGACGGTTGCCACACGACCCGTGAAGTCAGATTCATCCGGAGGCATGCAGATTGGCACTGAAAGTTATAAGTAGAGATTTTAATAGACTTGGTTTTCCTTGCTATAACCCGTTCAAGTGGAGAATTATTAATAACTCTGCTCTCTATTTTGCGGTTGAGTAATCATCAAATAACTTCCCCTCCTTTGGACGGAGCGGGAGGGGAGTGTCAGACTTTTACTGACTAAAACCCACCCATGTTCCTTCTTATGCGCTTTATGTTCCGGGACCGCGGTATCTCTTTCGAATAACCCTTCGCCCCGGCAGGCGGTGTCTCTGGCAGACGTCTCTGCTTTGCTGACATCTCTTTAAAGCGCCCGTGAAACACGGCCTGTCGTCAATAGACAGACGGACGGTGAGCTACCCATTGCTCACCGTACCTACACAGAACCGCATCTACAGTGTCGTCGTCTTGCGGCCACTTGCGGTCTCTTCCACAAACGATTGGGCATTTAATATCGTGTCCTGCATTTTCTGTTGTTTGTTCATTGCAAGAACTGTTTTTTTTTTCTGAATGGCATCTCGCAGTTGGAGGAACCTAGGAGGTTGTCGTGTGCTTAACCGGGCGATTCCTGTGGATGCCTTCAAAATTAAGACCTCCAGCCAAGGCAAAAAACTTACAAACCAAGCGACTACACGCTAAGGGCACCCCTGTGGGGTACGAGCCTCGGCTTGAGGCGTCGCTGAGGGAGGACAGCAAAGGGACAGGCTAGATCTGAGTGATATTATTTAGGGACAGGTTTGAACTTACTGGCTCAGCAGCGCGGGCTGGCTATAGCAAGGGACGGGTGGGAGAACTGATTGACATTACTGAAAGCGCCGTACTCGTGGGTCAGTTTAAGGCTGACATAATTTAGATTGCTGTCAACAGGCTAAGAATATAAAAAAAAATCGTTGCCCCAGAAACGTAGATTTACAAACATTTAAACTCACATACACAAACAGCCAGATCCAAAATAACTACCTGTAGGCCAAACAAATATTTGTACAGAAATATCAAATATCGAACCTGTGGTAGGCAGTGCGGCAGTCAATCGCTCGGACGCCAACCGTGCCGTTAAAACAAACTCAATACTTAGTCAATTCTTGTCACTCCACACATCAATCTCATCTTCTTCGCTGCCAATAGCGGTTATTAGTCAATTAACTTACCAATATGAGCATCAAACTTAATCGGCGCTTCCAACTCCAAAAGAGCGAGATCGTTCTCGAAGGTGCCCGCGTCATAAGACCGATGCACGATGACTTTTTTTACGTTCCTGGATACTGGCTTCTTCGGTTCGAAATCTCCTGAAATGTCGTTCTCGCCGAATACTGCCACTAAAGATGCCAAAAAGCTGGAAGAGGAAGAAACGGAGTGTTCAATCCTTACTTCCTTACTAATATTATAAAAGCGAAAGTGAGTTTGTTTTGTTACCTCTTCACGCTTTAATGGCTAAACCGATTTTGATGAATTTTGGTACAAGGATAGTTGGGACCGTGGAGACGGACATAGGCTAACTTTTGTTTTAAAAAAGTGAGAAATGAGGGAGAAAGAGGGAAGTAAAGGGAAAACTTAGCTTTGCTATTACAATAAATAAGGCGCTAGCGCAAAAACTACAAGTAGCAGGTACCTGCAAATCAGAAAAGGGAACTGTTTTACCAAGAATTTAGCGGGAGCGAAGCCGCGGGCAAAAACTAGTTATCAAATATTTTCCCCCGCTCTGGGTGGGATGGCTGGTAGAGTAGAAATTAAAACCATAATACTGTTGTCTATGAAATCAACCCTCTAAATCTACACGCTCAACAGATATGTTCGTTGATGTCGGAAGTTTGCATGGAAGTCTCGGTGCGCGAGTCCGACTCGCACTTGGCCGGTTTATTATATACTAGCTTTTGCCCGCGGCTTCGCTCGCGTTAAATTCGGTCTAACACAGTTCCCCTTGCGCCTTATTGATTTCTAATAGCAACGCTAAGTTTTCCCTTTTCTTTCCTCTTTCTCCCTCACAACCCACTTTTTTAAAAAAATCTCCTGGTTCAAACTATCTCTGTACCAAAATTCATCAAAATCGGTTTAGCCATTAAAGCGTGAAGAGGTAACAAACAAACACACTCACTTTCGCTTTTATGATATTAGTAAGGATGAAGATTTTCCCCGCTTTTCGCGGAGCGGGGGGAGTGTCAGACTTGTACTGACTAAAACCCTGGGTGGGTTTTAGTCAGTACAACTGTTACTTCTTTTGTCATTATCTCTTTTGAACAACCCTGCAACCCTGACTAGACTATACAGCAGGGTAGAAATTTTCATTGTTTTCCTTTAATTTAACTTATGAAGTTTGATAAAGAGATTTTATCCTTATTGACCCTAACGATCGATGCAATAAAAGTACAGGGTGCAACTTTTAGTCGGTTTGATTACCGTGTGCGGCAAGCGAATTTAAAAAAATCTTTGAATGCCGTTTTATTTCTATTCAAAAATAAAGGAATGTTTTCTTTGAGGTAAATTTTCTATCTAAAGTATTAAGAGTACTTCCCCTTCAGGTGGCATTACAAAACTCCACCCTGTATATGCCGTCGAGAAATATCTCTCAGGTTTGCTGGTTTCCTCATAAAGTTTTCGTTTATGATAATTTTACAACATGCACATGGATCTAAATAATCAGAGGTCTTGGGTTTAAACTTGAAACCTGACTTGACAGTCCAAAGGAATGCTGAAACTGATAGCTATCTGAAACTTGACGCTTTTAAATTTGGTCTTACACAAAACTTGTTTATACCTATATCCAGCCAGCTATCGAATTATATATATCTTTGAGGCATGGTTGGTATTTCGTAAATAAAATATAATAGCGCGATAGCCCAGAGGTCAATTCATATGTATTTTCTAAAAGTTTATATAAAACAACACCATCGGTAAAGGGAAACATCATCAGGAAACCTGGACTTATTAACTAGCTTCCGCCTGCGACTTCATCCGCGTGACATAGTAATTTTGGGCTAACGCTAACTTTAACCCGCGTGATGATTGAAATCCCTCTTTCTCCCCCTTTTCTCACTTTTTTTTAACCTATGTACGACTCCAGTGTGGGACCGTGGAGACGGGCATAGGTTAAAAAACTATCTCTGTACCAAAATTCATCAAAATCGGTTTGCCCATTTAGGGTGAAGACGTAACAAACAAACTCACTTTCGCTTTTACGAGTATAATATTATAGTAAGTATAGTATAGTATGGATACAAGTCTGAGATTGCCAACCCGTCATGAGCAAGCGTTGTGATCAATGCTTGTAACTTCTCTACATAAGAAGAGCCTTTTGCCCAGCTGTGGGAAAGTTATAGGCTGGAATCCGTGGCAAAAGATAGGCAGACGAAATAATTAAAAGCCCTTTTAAACTTACCCAGGTTGACAATGAGCAGCGGTCGTAACAAACTTGTTAGTGATCAGAACACCGCCACATTTGTTCTTGGTGAAGAGACCGAGCCAGGTGGACTCCCTGACCAGCACCTGCCAGGGCCACTCGCCGAAGGCTGCACTCTTGCCTCCAACAATACGACCTGTCTTAGACAGGGGACGCACACCACACACTGGAAATGATTAAATAGAAAAGTCATTTTAAAGCTAAAACAATAATATCAAATTCAAATTAATACACTTCTGGACACATCTATTGGCCCACCTTAGAGTTTAGGTTTCGATGGCCCCTACCGAAATATGATTGCTAGATTGAACAAAAACTGTTGATGCAGTTTTAAACCTGATACATTTTACCATTTTTTCGATCGTATTGTTTTAAATTTGAATTCAGAATACCATACGACATGGAGCTACGCCTAACAAGTCGGATATGCGCCTTGTTAAAGGCAATTGATTTTTGAATAAAAAACATGTTTTATCAAATAAAGGTTTAATTTAATAACGCGTGTTGCCTCCATGGGCATCTACCACAGCTCTCATACGATTAGGCATAGAGTTTATCAACCGCTCTATGAAATTTTGAGGGATCATCTCCCATTCCTCTTCTATGGCAGTTTTCAACTCCTGCATCGTCTGGGCAACTGGCTGACGAGCCCTAACACGTCTTTTTAGCTCGTCCCACATGTGCTCAATAGGGTTCATGTCTGGGCTTCTGGCTGGCCAGTCCATAACTGTGATGTTCACATCCCGAAGATATTCCCTGACGATGCCGGCCGCATGGGCTCTTGCATTATCATGCATAAAAAGGAAATTTGGGCCCACATAGTCCGCGTATGGCATCACGTGAGGTTCTAAGCACTTACGAATGTACCTTTCAGCATTTAATGTTGGCAGCCGTGGTCCTGTAACAACCTCAAGTTGAGTTTTGCCGCTCGCGGATATACCGCCCCAGACAGTCCATGAGCCACCGCCATAAGCAACCCTCTCTTCAAAGCAGCATTGTGCGAAACGCTCTCCCTTACGTCGGTAGACCTTCTTCCTTCCATCATTGCCATGTAACACAATTTTAGACTCATCAGAAAAGAGTACACGGCTCCAATCTTGCTGTGTCCAATTTAAATGACTGCGTGCGAAATGAAGGCGCGCTGTTCGGTGGGCTCGCGTTAGTTTGGGCCCATTAGCTGGCTTGTGTGGTACCATATCGCGTTCTTTTAACCTTCTCCGAACAGTTCGAGCGCTTACAGATACTCCGTGGAAGTCGCGAAGTTGGTTTTGTATCTCAATGGAGGTAAGGTGACGATTTCTCAAGCTGGTCGTCACGATGAATCGATCCTGCCTTTCAGTTGTGACCCGAGATCGTGGCCTTCCTTGGCGACGAACAAAGCCGCCAGTCTCTAGGTACCTCCGATAAACATTTCGGACCGCAGATCGACTTAAATTAAGTTGAGCACTCACGTTTCTTTGGCTGTGTCCGGCCTGAATAAGTGCCACAGCTTGGGCGGCAATTTCAGGTGAAGTATCCATAGATTATTGATAGAACCTCACCTTAATGTTAAGAATAAGTAATGTTTGTTGCAAAACCAAAGATATCAATCACTTTTTCAAGAATTAAATCCAAGTAAACCAATAAAACCTGATTTTCTTAGTATTCGATTGTTTGATATCAACAAACAGGCTCCAAATTGTCTTTTGTTTCTTTAAATTCTGTGTTCGAAATTCAAAAAAAGACTATTGAATGAAATTGTGAATGTGCCAGGTTAAAAACTGCATAAAAACTTTTTGCTCGACCTAATATAAAATTTTAGCTAGGACCAAACGAAACTGAAAATACAAGGTGGGCCAATAGATGAGTCCAGAAGTGTATATACTTCATTCAAAACATTCTTCACGCCATTTTCGTCAATTAAAAGCCAGCACTCAATTAAGACTTAAGACGTTTGTACTGCGAGTACCGACGTGTTTTCTGCACCTCTTCTTGGAAGAGGAGTTTTGGCCGCAGGGTGGTGATCCGGGCGCTTCCACGGACAAGTGCCACATGAACGCGCAGTGACATAGTGCAGTGAAGAACTAACATAGTTGTTAAGGATTTATTTACTAGTAACACGAATTGTATTAGCTAAATGTATATATGATTATCTGTAAGGTATTTATCTATGGGCCTAAAATGCCTGAAAATAAAGGTTTTTTTTATTAACCTTTTGAACGCCACAGAATAATATACAGAGCACACATTTGTGTCACTGGCGTCCAAGGCACGAGCTTGCTTGTCACATATTATATGACACAATGGCGTTCAAAAGTAAAAACAGTAATGAAATACTCACAATTCTTATCATCATAATCTACAGGTCGTTCAACATAGTTCTCTGTAGTGATCTCATCTGGTAGTTCTGTGGTCGTGGTTGCTGCTTGGGTGGTTGTGGTCACTTTCTTGGTTGGTTTTGGTTTTTTTGTGGTCGTCACCTGAAAATATCAAGATTAAAAGACGACGCACCTGTTTGGATGAATATAGGAATAGTAGACATCGGACTATATGCATTTATAAGTTTGCATATGCGAATCCATAAAACGTTTTTATTTTTTCATAATGATGCTTTTTTTTCAAAATCAAAAGTCATTTATTCATACTAGTTTGATAATCAGCACTTTTTGAGCGTTATTACACAAGACTATCCCCCAAAACGCCCACCCTTCGCCACTTCCTAGTGTTTTAGCTGGGAAGAAGAAGTGGCGGAACAAACTCTCCAGCAACACAACTGTCTGATAAGTTTGATGAACCAAATCTATCGACCTGAATGTCTGACGCCCGGTTCCAATAAACAAAAAACGAGTCGCTTTGCTTACGGATAGTAGGATTTTGATATACGTCTCATAGAACTTATGTCAAATTACTACTATCCGTAAGCAAAACGAATCGTGTTTTGTTTATTGGAACCGGGCGTTTGACGAGTTGAAATACGATGTTCTATATTTAAAAATATGTATTAAAAGGGTTTAGAAGAAACCAAGAAACTTAACGCAATTATTCCAATGGCCTTTATCATTGTCTGCCTGAAAGTTTCTGGAAGGAAGGTTTCTGGAAGTTTCCTGAAGGTTTCTTTCTGCACTGAAGTTTTTTTTTTACTCTGAATAATATCTAGAAAATGATTTCAGTATAATTATACATATTATCGTAACTGTGTGTCACAAGAACAACAACGGAGTATTTATCTAATAAATATTTAGTTATTTCAAAGTTATTTTTTACAGTAAAAAGTAAAATTCTTTTTCGTCCTTTTATTGAATACTAGCTTTTGCCCGCGGCTTCGCTCGCGTTAAATTCGGTAGCGCCTTATGGATTTGTAATAGCAACGCTAAGTTTTCCCGTTTCTTCCCTCTTTCTCCCTCATGTCCCACTCTTTTTAAAAAAATAGTAGCCTATGTCCGTCTCCTGGTTCCCAACTATCTCTGTACCAAAATTCATCAAAATCGGCCCAGCCATTAAAGCGTGAAGAGGTAACAAACAAACAAACAAACAAACAAACAAACTCACTTTCGCTTTTATAATATTAGTAAGGATTTTGCGATTTTTAACTGACTTAAAAAAGCAGGAGGTTCTCAAATTGATTATGATTTTTGTTTTTTTTTGCATGTTTCTTACTATATTTCTCCGTCAATTATGGGCTGATTTTCAAAATAATGTTTATAATCGAAAGAGAAAACCAATTTCAATTATTAAGATAAAATAATCCTTACGGGCTTTTTCGTAGGGGCAGCGGTTGTGGTCGTCGGCGGTTGGGTTGTGGTTGGCCGTCGATACTGCGTAGTCAGCCGCGGTGGCTTCTTAGTCGTCTTCACTGGCGGCCTTCGCGTGGTTGGCCTTGGCGTAGTGATCCTCACTGGCTTTTTCGTAGTCGTCAGAAAAGGCCTCTTCGTAGTTGGCGTAGTCCTTTTCGGTTTCGTTGTGGTCGTTTTTATTGCTGTCTCATTTGGCTTCCTACCTAGAATGACTATGTCGTGTAACTCTTGGAATGTTCCTTGTAAGTTACCAACGATTTTGTTTACGAATACATTCATTTTTTCGTTTAGTTTGACATCCATCTCCCAGGTTGGAGTAGTGAATTCTACGTCATGTAGAATGTCTAGTTCGTTATCAGACATTGAAATGCTAGTATTGTACAAAGAAGGATTTGATCCAGAAGCGTTAAGCATTGGGTTCCTAACAGGTGGGAAGTTAATAAGATCATCAGGCGATGTCTGCATTTCTGGCTTATTTGTCGTTGGTGCTTCAGTAAACTCCATTATAGGACTCGTCAATATGGGAGCAGGTCTTGTTCCTATTGAAGCTTTAATTGGGTATGGGGTAGTTACAAGTCCTGGTTTTGGAGTAATAACTACGGTAGGTGAAGAAGTGGATGGGTAAGTAGGTTTTCCCATATAAATGTTGTTAGTAGCAGCTATATGGTTGTTTACAGTAATCTGGCTAATTGGTTTCTTGAAAGGTTCCTGTGAAATTTCAACGAACTGAGGTTCGTCGGCATCTAGAGGTGTTTTTGTTGTGTGTATATCATTAAGCACTATGACAGTTGGTGTGACACTTGAAAATGTGTCTACAGTTTCAATAGCATCATAAGTCACCACGTTTGATGGGAGTGCAGGTCTTCTAATAGGACTCGCTCCAGTAACGTAGCTGGTTGATGGAGGTTTCTTAGGAGTCGTAGGTCTTTGTGTGGTCGTCGAACTAACATAACTGAAAGTAGACAAATCACCAAAATCAGTGGGATCAGTAGGGTATCTATTGAAGGCATCAATAGCTTGACTAGTTGATTGACTAGGGCTCGGCGATGAGAAGTATGACGATGGTTTATCATCATCCTCCTGTGACAAGCTGTTGGGAGTCGTATATATGTGATCGTATGACGGCTTTTTGCTCGGCGATGGCTTCTTCGTCAAGTACGTTGATAACGATGTAGGTTTTAGTGTGACATAGTGACCGGTGGACGAGAAACTTGGATAAGTGTAGGAGTATGATGGAGCTGGCGAAGATTTCGTCTCCATAACATCAATTGATGGCGTTACATCCTCTTTCATACTTGGAGTACTATCATTAAGCATTTGTATAATACTGTTAATTGATGACAATTCTGGAACTTTCTGCGTGTTCTTAGTCATTGTAGAAATCACGACGTAGTTCTCGGTGGAAGTCACAGGTTTCGGCCTGAAGATTGGCTTGATAGGACGATGGGTTGATACAGTCTTTTGAGACTCTGTAGTCGAAGTACTTGGAGTTACCGTCGGCTTCGTCTGCATTGAAGACAGTTGTATATCAAAATCTGACGGTCTCACTACTGTATCAACTACAGAACCATTTTTATGTACTAGAATAGTTTCTGGACCACCATGATCTATACTGCTATGCGTATAATAATCAGGTTTAGGCTTCATATAAATAACACCATTATTATCCTTAGGAGGGGAACTAAGTAACGTATTCGTAATCTGAGTTAAACCTTCAGAAATCATTTCAGCGTGTTCTCCTTCGGTACTTAAATCTTCTGGCTTCAACGTG
Organism: Ochropleura plecta; assembly: GCA_905475445.1. Lineage (NCBI taxonomy): Eukaryota > Metazoa > Arthropoda > Insecta > Lepidoptera > Noctuidae > Ochropleura > Ochropleura plecta. Next base: position 5,022,512 of record FR997750.1, on the reverse strand, counting down.
GTTGCTGAGGTTTTATCAGCAGGCTTGTAACCTGGAGTGACCACAGGTTTATAACTGTTATGCCATGCACTTAACTCTTCAGCATCATAATCGTCTCCTTCAGTTGCTTCTGGATAGTCAAGGTAGCTGGTCATGACTATTCCAGGGCCTTTGGGGATATGGGATTGGCTGTCAGATTTGAGCTGACAGCAGGCTCCAAAGAGGAAGCCGTCCATGCAGGCTCCGACTACTTCGCCACCTCGTTGGTAGCATTCGTGGTTGAACATGCATATTGTGTTTCCTCTGTTGTATTTCGCGGCGCGTGATGCCTTGCAGTAAGTCGGGGTGATTCGGTAGCCGCCGAAGAGTTTTCTTGACTCTGTGGAAGAGAAAAAGGATTGTGGATTAATTTATTGTCAATTACAATATGTTTAGTTAGTTTGTACCCGTGGCGTCGCTAGCGCTGTGATCGTCATTTGTCCCACGAAAACGTTTTAAATATATGTAGCCTAAGATACTTTTAGATAATATAGCATCATATTAGTGAACGATTTTTCGAAATCAGATTAATAGTTCCGTAGACCATCTACCATTTATACCTTTTAGATATGGGAAATTATCAAATAACGTCCTCCGCTCTGGGCGAGGCGGGGAGAGTGTCAGAACACAAATACTACTTCTTAATATTGATCAAAAGTAAGTTTGAGCTTAAATGTAATATATAGTTTATTTGTTTAAAAAGGGGCATAGTTTGAACAACCCTGCTTGGCGCCAAAATAGGTTAGTTTCACTTTTACAGTTTCGTACCTCAAAACGGAAAAAATATGGACCCTTACAAAATCACTTTTTTGACCGTTTGTCTATCTGCCAAGACCCTTATCTCTGGAACGCGTTAAGGTAACGAGTTACCATGTTCTAGACCTGCGATGCCGGGGTCGCGTGTTGTTCGAAAGAGATACCGCGGCCCCGGAACGTAAAGGGAAATAGAAGGAACATGGGTGGGTTTAGTCAGTAAAAGTGACACGCCCCCCCGCTCCGCCCAGAGCGGGGGAAGTCATTGGATGATTTCCCACCAGAAAAAAAAAGACCTGCGATCCTTATCCTTAGAGCAGTGAAAAAATCAATCCTCTAAGTTAACGCAACCACAAAATATGGCCGTTTATGTCGAAAGTTTGTTCGGAAACTTTGGTGCAGGAGTCTGGCCGGTGACTGGCCGGTTTTTTTGTTATTTTGCATGCTCGTAATTTGTGACCAATAAATATTTTTTCTTTCTTTCTTTCTTATATGGCACCAATGACCAAAACAACATGTTACACCAGAATAATGTCTCTACATATCTTGTACGTTGTCAGCTTAAAGCTTGAAAGACAGTGTTTAAATCTAGGCACGCGAGTCTGCCCAGTTTTCTCCATGTAAGTAAATTGTAGCTTAGACGTGTGTGTGACACTTTCTTACAGTTTCTCTCAAGACGAGAGCCAAATCGATTTCTGTTACATGACTTGCAAGAATCAAGGTTTGTGTGCTTTTAATTTGTTGGCAAAAGTTGGATAAATTTTGCGAAGGAGTGTACAGCCAAGAAAAGTGTTAAGTATTTTAGAAACCGATGCACGTTTTCAGCTCAAATTTAATTTATTTAATGAACCGTTTGTTTCCTGTCAAATAACTTTAAGTTTATTCGAAAAAATCTTGGAATTTTTTAATTAATTTTTATAAAATTTCATCGTGCAACGTGAGTTCGTTTACAAATATTTAAACTTACATACATAAACAGCCAGATCCGAAACAACGGAAATATATGTTCCGTGTGGTGATCGAATCCGCGGCACGTATCGCAGCAGTCGATCGCTCAGCCTCTGCGCCAACCATGTCATATTAACCGTTGGTATCTGAAGAGTCTGAGCCTGGTTATTTCTTTTATTTGCTGACTGTACCAATACCGATAGAGATGCATTATACGTAAAAAACGTCGTGCCTGTCATTTTATTTATTTATTAAAATTTGATGCACATGTATTAAAAAACACACTGTACAAAGACAAAATTAATGCCTTGGGCATGTGTGCGACGGAAAATTACAGAAAAAAAAACATTTATTTAATTTTATAGGCATAATATTATATGTGATATTTCTTTCTTTCTTTTTTATAAAACGTCGCCCCACTCTAGGAATTTCTCCTGTATCGTGGGTGCGTTTACAAACATTTAAACTCACATACATAAACACCCAGACCAGAAATAACTATTCGTAGGCCATACAAATATTTGTTCCGTGCGAGAATCGAACCCGCGACACGCAGCGCAGCAGTCAATCGCTCAGCCACTGCGCCAACAAATCTCTCTATCAAAATATTTTTAATATTTAGATAGATTTGTGAATTGATTGATACTACTTTCTAAATTCATCTTGAACATCACAGACATCGGTGAAGGAAAACTTCGGGAGGTAACCTGGACTTGTAACGAATATAAGTATAAAATCGTCATCCTGTCCTGAAAAGAACGTGGTTATCAATGTCCGTGACATCTCAGCTTAAAAGAGGCATATGCTCATCAGTGGGACAATAATAAACTGGTATTATTATATTCCACCTCAGTCTGTCTTACCCTTGAGGAGCTCGTGGCTAAATAATAGCAGCCGCTCGGGTCGATCTTTAGGTTAAGCCACGCTTGCCTAGGTTGTTCTGTGGATGGATCCCGTTACATACCGAGTTTCCCCGTGCCTTGGAAAGCACGTTAAGCCGTTGGTCCCGGCTGTCATTTGTAGATCTTTGACAGTCGTTACAGGTAGTCAGTGTTCCGAAATTCGGACAACCAGTCTTACCAAGGGGTATCGCATTACCCAGAACTAACTGGGTTGTGGAGGTCAGATAGGCAGTCGCTCCATGTAAAATACTAATATTCAGCTGCATCCGGTTAGACTGGAAGACGACCCCAACATGGTTGGGAAAAGGCTAGGCAGATGATGAGTCTGTCTTACCCTCATTTGTCTCAGACGTGATGTTTGTCATTCTGGTCTACTAATAACCAAAACAGTGTCATGTAGACCCAGTGGTATAGTTTACGAATCTCCATTTTATGCAAAGTTCTTTAAATGTAGGAGCTCAGTAACGGTTGTCCTCTATAGTCCGCGAATTTAGGATGCTAGGTATGATGCACATCACGCGATGGCGGAGAAAGCAGTGATGAAACTATGGAGACTAGATAGGACTGTTGAAGACACCCTATACTAGGGATGTCGGCAAGGCAAATAAAATAAATAGGTACGTCTAACAGATGCGCAACGTAATTACCATAAGTCTGCTCGTATTTTATATTGTGTGATTTTTAATAAAAAAAAAAGTCTTTTGTTACCACTAGTTCTACTGAACAGTTCTACGGTAGAACTAATGGTTTCTTTTTCTCACTAGTAATACGATATTAGGTATAACAAAATAATAATAATTTAATACTTTAAGGGTAAAACCTTAAAAGGAAGAAACGGAAAGCTTCGGTGCGCAAATCCGTCTCGCACTTGCCCGTTTTTTTTTAAAAACGTTACCCCCTAGTTGGAATTTCTCCTGTATCGTGGGTGCGTTTACAAACATTGAAACTCATATACACAAATAGCCAGACCCAAAACAACTATCTGTAGGCCATACAAAAATTTGTTCCGTGCGGGAATCGAAACCGCGACACACAGCGGAGCAGTCAATCGCTCAGCCACAGCGCGAACCGAGTCGTCAACTTTGATGTCTGTCTGAATCTTAGCCCCCTATTATCATTGTGTGGACTGCAGGCAACACACCGTTCGCACGTCTCAAATTTAAAATAATTTATTTCATACCGTAATCGCGTAATTTCGTTCGTAGTCTTCATTCCGAACTTAAGAACCAAAACATACAACTCTCGACCTCAGTGTTGCCTTAAAGCAAGACTCCCCATTTTTGTTTTGTTTGTAAAAAAAAATTATAACAAAGAAATACATGTATTTAATTTTTTTATTAGCATCTCCAATCCAAAACATCAAATAAAACCCAGTTTTTGAGTGATAGAGGGTTAAGAACGCGTGGAGGTATAATTTTCCAATTAAAAAATGGTTATTAGGAAGCCTTTTTTTGTGACAAGTACCATGAATGAGTATCACAGTTGCATCTAAATTTTAATTTCCTTTACTGGACGTGTTTCATTCTGGCTTTCCAGGAAAGCAGTGTTAAATTTAATTAATTATTTAATAAAACTAGAAGAAACAGTCTCCGTTTATTTGCCGTCTCATTTTTAACCGACTTCAAAAAAGGAGAAGGTTCTCAATTCGTCAGAATCGTTTTTATTTTATTTTTTATGTATGTTCACCGATTACTCAAAGACGCCTGGACCGATTTGCATAATTCTTTTTTTGTTTGATAAGGTATACTTTCCAAGTGGTCCCATATCATTTTTTTTTATATTGCTTATGTAGTTTATGTTTTATCGTCTACAAAACATACATTTCTCTATGTCTATAATAAAACCTTTTTTGTAAAAGCCTTTAAACTTCCGGAAGTAAAGTTATTTTCCACTTGGTGGTTTTTTTTGGAAGCCGGTTTTATTTTTTACAAAAATGTTTATTTTAAGTATAATAATAATAGAGAAGAATTGAGAATAACAGAAACATACATAAAATGTATGAACAAGGATCACATGCAATAATTGTGATTTTGTAAACTTACTTATTTTTGACTAGATGCGTATCGCGTTTTCACTTATAGACCGTAATCTAAGTGATAATCCAGGGTCTGAGCTCTCAGCTATCGACATGCCAAATTTCATGCAATTCGGTCGTGACGTTTGAGCGTGAAGAAGTAACAAACATACAAAATCACATTCAAATTTTTGCCTTTATAATATTAGTGTGTGAAACCACTTAATACAATTGTTTTGATGTTTGTTTCATCTCGTTTAGATTGAGATACGGGTAGATTTATACTCACCATACTTGTTAAGTTTCGGTAATTAAATTTTACTTTGTATATTGCAATACTAGCCGCGCTCTACGGTTGCACCCATATAGATCACGATAAAAAGTAGCCTATCTGTTGATCAAGGATAAAAGCTATTTACCTACCAAATTTCATTCAAATCCCATAAGCCATTTTAGCGTGAAGGAGTAACTTACATACACACAATGCTAACTATCACCTTTTAAATATTGGTGGGATTGTATAAAAAAAACTGGCCTAAAGCGAGTCGCAGGCGCATCGACGGTTCCGTACAAACTTGCGACATAAACGGCCATATGTTTTGACTGCATAGACTTTGAGGGTTGATTTTTATAGTTAACTAGCTTTCGCCCGCGGCTTCGCTCGCGTTAAATTCGGTTTAACACACCAATCAGACCTGCAGTTTTTGCTCTTGCGCCTGATTGATTTGTTATAACAACGCTAAGTTTTCCCTTTTCTTCCCTCGTTCTCCCTCTTAACACACTTTTATTAAATAAAAATTAGCCTATGTCCATCTCCTGGTTTCCAACTATGTCTGTGCCAAAATTCATCAAAATCGGTTTAGCCATTAAAGCGTGAAGAGGTAACAAACAAACAAACAAATAAACAAACAAACAAACTCACTTTCGCTTTTATAATATTAGTAAGGATAAAATGCCTCACAGACTTGAGTATATGGTTTTAATTGGAACTCGATACCTTCAGGCGTTCCCCAGATAAAAAGAATTTTGACAGACGCACATACAGACAGACGTGCAACAAAGTAACGAAAAAAAAAAAATTGAACCAAAAGTTGTAACGACACTTTTTGCTATACCTAGTTGTGTGTTGTGTTCCTTTGTCTCTCTCTCTCTCTTTCTCTCTGTCTCTCTCTCTCATAGAAAGCAAGCCAGTTATTTTCGTTTCGTCTTTCTATTTCGCATTGAAATGTGTGGTGGTGTCGCGACGATTATTTTTGTTGTGTGTATACAGGATTTTTGTACATAATCCTTACTAATATTATAAAAGCGAAAGTGAGTTTGTTTGTTTGTTACCTCTTCACGCTTTAATGGCTAAACCGATTTTGATGAATTTTGGTACAGAGATAGTTGGGAACCAGGAGACGGACATAGGCTAAACGGTGCACTTTGGTGGCACTTTTTTTTTAAAAAAAAAGTGGGATGTGAGGGAGAAAGAGGGAAGAAAAGGGAAAACTTAGCGTTGCTATTACAAATCAATAAGGCGCTAGGGGAACTGTGTTACCCTGAATTTAACGCGAGCGAAGCCGCGGGCAAAAGCTAGTAAATAATAAATTCGTTCTATCCGGGTGTCCCTTGACACCTCTTAAGTTTTTCTCTTTAAGGAATCCTAAAAACATCCTAGCGGTACCGCTTTTTTGCTTCTTTTAGCTGTATCTACGTAACACACTTTAGAACTCATTCATTAATACACATATGATAATTTGAACAACACACGATTGATACACATTTCGTCGAATTCTCGTTTAATAAATACATTGAGGTTAGTAGATCGAAGTAGAATAACGCTTTTTTTGTTAAAACGAAGACAGTTAATCAAGATTTTCCTTGTCTTAAACCTCACGATTGGAGATTCATTGTCACCAAGCAGAATTGCTGTGTTTTTTTAGTGCGTTGGTCCAGCTGGTCTAGTTAATAGCAACGCTTCCACAGCAAGATGTGATGTCTCACGGGAGCTACTTAAACCCCCTTTTTCTACGGATGGGAAGTTATTAAATATCTTCCCCCGCTCTGGACGGAGCGGAGAGGTGTGTCAGAATTTATTGACTAAAACCAACTCATGTTCGTTCTTTTGTCCTTTATGTTCGCCGCAGTATCTCTTTCGAACAACCCGCATACCCGGCAGGCGGTGGCCCTGGCAGGCCCCTCTGCTTTGCTGACATCTCTTTGAGGCGGGCGTGAAACACTGACGTCGTGGTTTTTTTTTTTAAATTGATGTCTAGAAATTGTTACATAAATAGAATCTACTTTCGATAACTCATAATGCCCTCAAGGATCGGACATGATTTTCTTAACCGACGAAAACAAAAAAATACGTAACAAAAAAAACGGAACACTTATTGGATCACTTTGTTGTCCGTCTGTCAGGTTGTCTGTCAAGACCCTTTATCTCAGAAACGCGTGGAGGTATCGAGTTGAAATTAAAACCATATACTCAACACTATAGTCCCTTTGTGCCGTGTAAAAATCAAGTCTTCAATCATGAGAACCTCAAACCAACCCGGCCGCCGCGAGAGACGCCCCGGGCGACAGGCGCTGCCAGACGACTCCCGGCCACCGTAGATGCGGGCCTGTGGACGGTGAGCAATGGGTAGCTCACCGTCCGTCCGTCTATTGACAACAGGCCGTGTCGACGGTGCGTTACTGTTTCACGCGCACCTCAAAGAGTGGTCAGCAAAGTAGAGGGGCCTGCCGGCGCTTCAGCCTGCCGGGGTTGCGGGTTGTTCGAAAGAAATAACGCGGCCCGGGAACGTAAAGGGAACATACGTAAGGGAAGGAACATGGGAGGGTTTTAGTCAGTACAAGTCTGACACTCCCCCCCACCCCAGAGCGGGGGAAGTTATTTGATGATTTCCCACCCCTCAAAAAAAAGTCTTCAATAATTTAAGTCTACGCAATCAAAAGATGAAGCCGTTTATGTCGCCACATTGTACGGAACCTTTGGTGCGCGAGTCTGACTAGATCTTGGCCGGTTTTTGTATGTATGACATAACTTTTTACAGAAACGTCCGATTTGAATGTTTATTTTTACCGATGTTTTTTTTAAAAAAACGTTGCCCCACTCTAGGGATTTCTCCTGTATTGTGGGTGCGTTTACAAACATTTAAACTCACATACACAAACAGCCAGACCTGAAACAACTATCTGCAGGTCATACAAATATTTGTTCCGTGCGGAAATCGAACCCGCGACACGCAGCGCAGCAGTCGATCGCTCAGCCACTGCGCCAACCATGCCGTCAAATCAAATCATCATAATAATCATCAGTGATTAATTAATTAGTACTTCTAAAATTCTGTATTAGCTATCGAAAGATAGAAATCACCCGTTTACGTCATAAATAGCTTGCATGATGAATCATTTAACATTCTTTGATGAAATAGAAAGTGGTAGTTAAAAGTTTACAATTTATAGGCCGGAAGGAGTCAACATTTTTTTAAATCATGCCACAGACTATACCGCGTATTGTCGTGGTAATGGATTTATAGACGCGGAAAGTCAAGTTTTAGATTGTATGTAATTTATATTCAACGAAAGTTAGCTTTAAATCGCTCAATTATCTACACGTAAATTTGTCAGCATTTTTTTAATGCACTGTCAAGTTGTCTCATTGCTCTGACACCAAACTGAAGTGATTTATGGGGACGACGCTCCCCATTTTATTTCTTTCCTTTTAGTAAACAAAATTTTAAAAAAGTGTATATTCAGCTCCTTTTCTAGAGAGTATAAAAAATAGCTTACGACCGATTCTCAGACCTGATCAATATACAATGTATTTCATGAAAATCAGTCAAGACGTTTTAGAGGAGTTAGGCAACTGAAACTGTTGCAAGAGAATATAAGATATAATATATGTCGATTTGAGAACCTCCTCCTTTTTTGAAGGCGGTTAAAAATTTAGAAATTAATAGAGTCAAGAATTTGTGTCATTTAAATATGGCCGGCGTGTCGTTTAATCTTCACGAGACGATGACGGTACGATATGTTTTGTTTTTATTAATTTACTAGCTTTTGCCCGCGGCTTCGCTCGCGTTAAATTCGGTATAACACAGTACCTGCTACCTGCAGTTTTTGCCCTAGCGCCTTATTGATTTGTAATAGCAACGCTAAGTTTTCGCTTTTCTTCCCTCTTTCTCCCTCATACCCCACTTTAAAAAAAAATGGCCATATCCGTCTCCTGGTTCCCAACTATCTCTGTACCAAAATTCATCAAAATCGGTGTAGCCATTACCTAAAGCGTGAAGAGGTAACAAACAAACAAACTCACTTTCGCTTTCATAATATTAGTAAGGATTAAAAATCCTACTGCCTCTTTAGTCGAGTGGTCTAAAGTTCGACTGCTGAGCATGTTATTCTGGGCTTGATTCCCGGGTTGGGTAGTTTTAGTAGGTTTTACTAGCAGGAATTTCTGAGTAGTGGCAATATGGCAGATGCAAATTGGTTCGCCCATTATGATCATCTGCCTAGCCTTTTCCCAACTATGTTGGGGTCGGTTTCCAGTCTAACCAGATGCAGCTGAATACCAGCATTTTACATGGAGCGACTGCCTGTCTGACCTCCACAACCCAGTTAGTACTGGGCAATACGATACCCCTTAGTAAGACTGGTTGTCAGACTTTCGGAACACTGACTACCTGTAACGACTGTCAAAGATCTACAAATGACAGCCGGAACCAACGGCTTAACGTGCTTTCCGAGGCACGGAGGAAACTCGGTATGTAACGGGTGGTCACCCATCCACAGACCAACCTAGGCAAACGCAGCTTAACCTAAAGGTCGACCCGAGCGGCTGCTATTATTTAGCCACGGGCTCCTCGCCCCATTTTGATATGGAACTTAAACTTAACTATCAAAATACGGGTGTACCATAAGCTAGTATTTACGGCACACGTTTACGAAATTATAGAAAACAGAACTCAATAACCTTGAATGTGGAACGAAAGGCGAAACATAGAGTCTAGTCTACAAAAAAAAAAATGTTTCAAATTAAAACATAACTTGGCACAGTTGTATTACAAGCGTTTGTCTGCAGGTTGGCGCAGTGCTTGAGCGATTAACAGCTGAGCTGCGTATCTCGGGTTCGATCCCCGTAAGTTACAAATATTTGTATGGCTGTGTAAGGATGTGAGATTAAACATAAACGCACCCACGATACAGGTAAAATTCCTAGAGCAGGGAAACGTTTTTTTTTTAAAACCGGTCAAGTGCGAGTTGGACTTGCGACACAAAGCTTCGTACAAACTTGCTACATATATATAAACGGCCATATCTTTTGACTGCGTAGACTCAGGGATATGATTTTTCCACAACTGCAAGGGACCACAGACTTGAGTATATGGTTTTAATTTCAACTCGATACCTTCACGCGTTCCCGAGATAAATGGTCTTGACAGACAGAAAGACAGCAGGCAGACAGACAGACAATAAAATGGTCCTAAAGGGTTCCGTTGAACCTTTAAATAAGAAGAGAAGAGTATCATAAAACGTCCCCGTCTCCTCATCTCTAAAAAATCAACATACTAACACGTTTAGTTGCCGGAAGGATCGACAAAACTTATCAGGACAATGTGTGTCGATCACAACATGTATCGAATACTAATATCGACCGAATCGATTACAAATTCTAATCGAGTTGGACACTTTCGAATCAGAGTTGGTATTTTAAGAGATTATATTTAGGTCATTTGTTGGTTTGTATTCGGAATGCGTTTGGCTTTTGTTTTTTGATGAAAGTGTTTTTTTTTTCTTTTTTTGTGTTTAGGAAAATATATTTGGATGGATTACGATTAGGCGTGAATTTGAGAAGGCGTAAGAGTCATGATCGAGAAGTTGAATTAGAAATGTTCAGCTAAGCGTTGAAAGCTGAAAATCCTATAAAACGGTCTATGTCGTATAAGCTCTTCATATTTTCACAATCGATATGAGTTGTGGTTTGTAAGTAGATATTTATACAATAAATAAGGCGCAAGGGCAAAAACTACAGGTAGCAGGTAGGTTCCTGCAAATCAGGAAAGGGGGACTCTGCTACCCCAAATTTAACGCGAGCGAAGCCGCGGGCAAAAGCTAGTTCTAATATGAGAGATGAAATAAAAAAAAATACCTTAAGAAGAGTGAACTTGACCATCAAGTTAGTTGATTACGCTGTTGTCAAGGTTTCTCTTACATAATATAGTTCAGTTCGAAGACCAGAACCGAAAGCGAACAAAAATGTGCTTAAACACTTTTTGTCTTTGATAATTATAGACATAGTAACATCACATCGATAATTTTACCGCGAGATACCGCGGCCCCGGAACATAAAGGGCAACAGAAGGGACATGGGTGGGTTTTAGTCAGTCTGACACTTACTTTAGCTTTACTAGCTGCTAGTAAAGCTAAAAACATAGTGTTAAAGCAAGCTAGCATTTTTTTTTATGCACGTTGCAGTCATGTGTAGGTGTTTTTTTAGACAAGCATTTTCTCCGGTATCGTGGGTGCGTTTACAAAATTTTGTACTCCCATACACCAACACACGGCGATCTGTAGGCCATACAAATATTTGTTTCGTGCGGGGTTCGAACCCGCGACACGCAGCGCAGCAGTCAATCCGCGCCATCCAATATATTTGCGGCTTAACATACAAAACATCCTTGATTGACAACAAGCCCGAAACATTGCTTCGAAAACCTCGAGGTCAAGGCTCTGTTCCGAATTAATGATCGATTTAATATTCAAATCGAGTAGCTACTTTCGAATCCAGTATTCGGACATATTTACAATCCAGTCAAGTTTAATGTGCTTTGAGAAAGCTCGATTTTGGCACAATGCCATGTCATCCTCCAGGTTTCAAGTGTTTACTTGGCAAGGAAAACTTTTGCAGGTACCAGGGGTTATAAAATGACCGCAGAATCATAATACGAATATCGTGAAAATTCTTAAAATTGTCGCAGACGCAATAAAATCACTTTGTGACCATTTTACGACTGGTAACGTAATTTTTTTTTTACAAAACTTCGTTTGACGATACGGTTGTCGTAGTGGTTGAGCGATCAACTGCTGCGCTGTGTGTCGCGGGTTCGATCCCCGCATGGAACAAATATTTGTTTGACCTACAGGTAGTTGTTCCGGGTCTGTCTGTTTGTTGTGTATGTGAGTTTAAATGTTTGTAAACGCACCCACGATACAGGAGAAATTCCTAGTGTGGGGCAACGTTTTATACAAATATATAATTATATATTAACCTATTATGATTCTGCTTAAGTGGCCATTTTAGGGCCCCAGTTTAGGGTGAAAGACCTTAAACGTTGTATTAATAGGGATATGCGTTGCGGGAAGCGCGATTTTTTTTCTTCTGACGATAATAAAAATTCGGCATTTTAAATCTCAGAAGAAATTCCTAGTGTGGGACAACGTTTAAAAAAATAAAGTATTGTCTCTCCTCCTCCCTTAAATCATTCAAAGGTTGTCTTGAGAAGATCGCTTTTAGCAAAAAGACCGACCATTGTGTCGCCCTATTAATAAGTTGTATACTGTAATGCTTATAATTTTTCATCATCATTTTCCTGCCCTTGTCCCATTCTATTTGGGGTCGGCGCAACACGTTTTCTTCTTCCATTCTCCCCTATCAGACGCCACGGCATCATTTACTCCTTTCTCCTTCATATCATTCCTTACACAATCCATCCATCTTTTCTTTGGCCTTCATCTCGCTCTCCGGCCATCAACATTCAGATCCATCTCCACTCCACTCTTTTAGTCACATGTCCTTCAACCCTCCTCATTACATGTCCATACCAAGACAAACGACTCCTTATAATTTGTATGTTTTTTAAAAAACAATATTCTATCTGTCTACATATCTC